>CM048753.1:133477141-135877141 GCA_026315105.1 Locusta migratoria
GTGGGAGTTAGAGCCCTGAAAACCGGAACATCTGGGAACGATGGCCCAACCTAGAGAGAGGGTCCAGGTAGAAAATACACAGAGCGGCTGTGGGAGTTAGAGCCCTGAAAACCGGAACATCTGGGAACGATGGCCCAAACTAGAGAGAGGGTCCAGGTAGAAAATACACAGAGCGGCTGTGGGAGTTAGAGCCCTGAAAACCGGAACATCTGGGAACGATGGCCAAACTAGAGAGAGGGTCCAGGTAGAAAATACACAGAGCGGCTGTGGGAGTTAGAGCCCTGAAAACCGGAACATCTGGGAACGATGGCCCAAACTAGAGAGAGGGTCCAGGTAGAAAATACACAGAGCGGCTGTGGGAGTTAGAGCCCTGAAAACCGGAACATCTGGGAACGATGGCCCAAACTAGAGAGAGGGTCCAGGTAGAAAATACACAGAGCGGCTGTGGGAGTTAGAGCCCTGAAAACCGGAACATCTGGGAACGATGGCCCAACCTAGAGAGAGGGTCCAGGTAGAAAATACACAGAGCGGCTGTGGGAGTTAGAGCCCTGAAAACCGGAACATCTGGGAACGATGGCCCAACCTAGAGAGAGGGTCCAGGTAGAAAATACACAGAGCGGCTGTGGGAGTTAGAGCCCTGAAAACCGGAACATCTGGGAACGATGGCCCAAACTAGAGAGAGGGTCCAGGTAGAAAATACACAGAGCGGCTGTGGGAGTTAGAGCCCTGAAAACCGGAACATCTGGGAACGATGGCCCAAACTAGAGAGAGGGTCCAGGTAGAAAATACACAGAGCGGCTGTGGGAGTTAGAGCCCTGAAAACCGGAACATCTGGGAACGATGGCCCAAACTAGAGAGAGGGTCCAGGTAGAAAATACACAGAGCGGCTGTGGGAGTTAGAGCCCTGAAAACCGGAACATCTGGGAACGATGGCCCAAACTAGAGAGAGGGTCCAGGTAGAAAATACACAGAGCGGCTGTGGGAGTTAGAGCCCTGAAAACCGGAACATCTGGGAACGATGGCCCAAACTAGAGAGAGGGTCCAGGTAGAAAATACACAGAGCGGCTGTGGGAGTTAGAGCCCTGAAAACCGGAAACATCTGGGAACGATGGCCCAAACTAGAGAGAGGGTCCAGGTAGAAAATACACAGAGCGGCTGTGGGGAGTTAGAGCCCTGAAAACCGGAACATCTGGGAACGATGGCCCAAACTAGAGAGAGGGTCCAGGTAGAAAATACACAGAGCGGCTGTGGGAGTTAGAGCCCTGAAAACCGGAACATCTGGGAACGATGGCCCAAACTAGAGAGAGGGTCCAGGTAGAAAATACACAGAGCGGCTGTGGGAGTTAGAGCCCTGAAAACCGGAACATCTGGGAACGATGGCCCAAACTAGAGAGAGGGTCCAGGTAGAAAATACACAGAGCGGCTGTGGGAGTTAGAGCCCTGAAAACCGGAACATCTGGGAACGATGGCCCAAACTAGAGAGAGGGTCCAGGTAGAAAATACACAGAGCGGCTGTGGGAGTTAGAGCCCTGAAAACCGGAACATCTGGGAACGATGGCCCAAACTAGAGAGAGGGTCCAGGTAGAAAAATACACAGAGCGGCTGTGGGAGTTAGAGCCCTGAAAACCGGAACATCTGGGAACGATGGCCCAAACTAGAGAGAGGGTCCAGGTAGAAAATACACAGAGCGGCTGTGGGAGTTAGAGCCCTGAAAACCGGAACATCTGGGAACGATGGCCCAAACTAGAGAGAGGGTCCAGGTAGAAAATACACAGAGCGGCTGTGGGAGTTAGAGCCCTGAAAACCGGAACATCTGGGAACGATGGCCCAAACTAGAGAGAGGGTCCAGGTAGAAAATACACAGAGCGGCTGTGGGAGTTAGAGCCCTGAAAACCGGAACATCTGGGAACGATGGCCCAAACTAGAGAGAGGGTCCAGGTAGAAAATACACAGAGCGGCTGTGGGAGTTAGAGCCCTGAAAACCGGAACATCTGGGAACGATGGCCCAAACTAGAGAGAGGGTCCAGGTAGAAAATACACAGAGCGGCTGTGGGAGTTAGAGCCCTGAAAACCGGAACATCTGGGAACGATGGCCCAACCTAGAGAGAGGGTCCAGGTAGAAAATACACAGAGCGGCTGTGGGAGTTAGAGCCCTGAAAACCGGAACATCTGGGAACGATGGCCCAACCTAGAGAGAGGGGTCCAGGTAGAAAATACACAGAGCGGCTGTGGGAGTTAGAGCCCTGAAAACCGGAACATCTGGGAACGATGGCCCAAACTAGAGAGAGGGTCCAGGTAGAAAATACACAGAGCGGCTGGTGGGAGTTAGAGCCCTGAAAACCGGAACATCTGGGGAACGATGGCCCAAACTAGAGAGAGGGTCCAGGTAGAAAATACACAGAGCGGCTGTGGGAGTTAGAGCCCTGAAAACCGGAACATCTGGGAACGATGGCCCAACCTAGAGAGAGGGTCCAGGTAGAAAAATACACAGAGCGGCTGTGGGAGTTAGAGCCCTGAAAACCGGAACATCTGGGAACGATGGCCCAAACTAGAGAGAGGGTCCAGGTAGAAAATACACAGAGCGGCTGTGGGAGTTAGAGCCCTGAAAACCGGAACATCTGGGAACGATGGCCCAAACTAGAGAGAGGGTCCAGGTAGAAAATACACAGAGCGGCTGTGGGAGTTAGAGCCCTGAAAACCGGAACATCTGGGAACGATGGCCCAAACTAGAGAGAGGGTCCAGGTAGAAAATACACAGAGCGGCTGTGGGAGTTAGAGCCCTGAAAACCGGAACATCTGGGAACGATGGCCCAAACTAGAGAGAGGGTCCAGGTAGAAAATACACAGAGCGGCTGTGGGAGTTAGAGCCCTGAAAACCGGAACATCTGGGAACGATGGCCCAAACTAGAGAGAGGGTCCAGGTAGAAAATACACAGAGCGGCTGTGGGAGTTAGAGCCCTGAAAACCGGAACATCTGGGAACGATGGCCCAAACTAGAGAGAGGGTCCAGGTAGAAAATACACAGAGCGGCTGTGGGAGTTAGAGCCCTGAAAACCGGAACATCTGGGAACGATGGCCCAAACTAGAGAGAGGGTCCAGGTAGAAAAATACACAGAGCGGCTGTGGGAGTTAGAGCCCTGAAAACCGGAACATCTGGGAACGATGGCCCAAACTAGAGAGAGGGTCCAGGTAGAAAATACACAGAGCGGCTGTGGGAGTTAGAGCCCTGAAAACCGGAACATCTGGGAACGATGGCCCAAACTAGAGAGAGGGTCCAGGTAGAAAATACACAGAGCGGCTGTGGGGAGTTAGAGCCCTGAAAACCGGAACATCTGGGAACGATGGCCCAAACTAGAGAGAGGGTCCAGGTAGAAAATACACAGAGCGGCTGTGGGAGTTAGAGCCCTGAAAACCGGAACATCTGGGAACGATGGCCCAACCTAGAGAGAGGGTCCAGGTAGAAAATACACAGAGCGGCTGTGGGAGTTAGAGCCCTGAAAACCGGAACATCTGGGAACGATGGCCCAAACTAGAGAGAGGGTCCAGGTAGAAAATACACAGAGCGGCTGTGGGAGTTAGAGCCCTGAAAACCGGAACATCTGGGAACGATGGCCCAACCTAGAGAGAGGGTCCAGGTAGAAAATACACAGAGCGGCTGTGGAGTTAGAGCCCTGAAAACCGGAACATCTGGGAACGATGGCCCAAACTAGAGAGAGGGTCCAGGTAGAAAATACACAGAGCGGCTGTGGGAGTTAGAGCCCTGAAAACCGGAACATCTGGGAACGATGGCCCAAACTAGAGAGAGGGTCCAGGTAGAAAATACACAGAGCGGCTGTGGGAGTTAGAGCCCTGAAAACCGGAACATCTGGGAACGATGGCCCAACCTAGAGAGAGGGTCCAGGTAGAAAATACACAGAGCGGCTGTGGGAGTTAGAGCCCTGAAAACCGGAACATCTGGGAACGATGGCCCAACCTAGAGAGAGGGTCCAGGTAGAAAATACACAGAGCGGCTGTGGGAGTTAGAGCCCTGAAAACCGGAACATCTGGGAACGATGGCCCAACCTAGAGAGAGGGTCCAGGTAGAAAATACACAGAGCGGCTGTGGGAGTTAGAGCCCTGAAAACCGGAACATCTGGGAACGATGGCCCAACCTAGAGAGAGGGTCCAGGTAGAAAATACACAGAGCGGCTGTGGGAGTTAGAGCCCTGAAAACCGGAACATCTGGGAACGATGGCCCAACCTAGAGAGAGGGTCCAGGTAGAAAATACACAGAGCGGCTGTGGGAGTTAGAGCCCTGAAAACCGGAACATCTGGGAACGATGGCCCAACCTAGAGAGAGGGTCCAGGTAGAAAATACACAGAGCGGCTGTGGGAGCTAGAGCCCTGAAAACCGGAACATCTGGGAACGATGGCCCAACCTAGAGAGAGGGTCCAGGTAGAGAATACACAGAGCGGCTGTGGGAGTTAGAGCCCTGAAAACCGGAACATCTGGGAACGATGGCCCAACCTAGAGAGAGGGTCCAGGTAGAAAATACACAGAGCGGCTGTGGGAGTTAGAGCCCTGAAAACCGGAACATCTGGGAACGATGGCCCAACCTAGAGAGAGGGTCCAGGTAGAAAATACACAGAGCGGCTGTGGGAGTTAGAGCCCTGAAAACCGGAACATCTGGGAACGATGGCCCAACCTAGAGAGAGGGTCCAGGTAGAAAATACACAGAGCGGCTGTGGGAGTTAGAGCCCTGAAAACCGGAACATCTGGGAACGATGGCCCAACCTAGAGAGAGGGTCCAGGTAGAAAATACACAGAGCGGCTGTGGGAGCTAGAGCCCTGAAAACCGGAACATCTGGGAACGATGGCCCAACCTAGAGAGAGGGTCCAGGTAGAGAATACACAGAGCGGCTGTGGGAGTTAGAGCCCTGAAAACCGGAACATCTGGGAACGATGGCCCAACCTAGAGAGAGGGTCCAGGTAGAAAATACACAGAGCGGCTGTGGGAGTTAGAGCCCTGAAAACCGGAACATCTGGGAACGATGGCCCAACCTAGAGAGAGGGTCCAGGTAGAAAATACACAGAGCGGCTGTGGGAGTTAGAGCCCTGAAAACCGGAACATCTGGGAACGATGGCCCAACCTAGAGAGAGGGTCCAGGTAGAAAATACACAGAGCGGCTGTGGGAGTTAGAGCCCTGAAAACCGGAACATCTGGGAACGATGGCCCAACCTAGAGAGAGGGTCCAGGTAGAAAATACACAGAGCGGCTGTGGGAGCTAGAGCCCTGAAAACCGGAACATCTGGGAACGATGGCCCAACCTAGAGAGAGGGTCCAGGTAGAGAATACACAGAGCGGCTGTGGGAGTTAGAGCCCTGAAAACCGGAACATCTGGGAACGATGGCCCAACCTAGAGAGAGGGTCCAGGTAGAAAATACACAGAGCGGCTGTGGGAGCTAGAGCCCTGAAAACCGGAACATCTGGGAACGATGGCCCAACCTAGAGAGAGGGTCCAGGTAGAGAATACACAGAGCGGCTGTGGGAGTTAGAGCCCTGAAAACCGGAACATCTGGGAACGATGGCCCAACCTAGAGAGAGGGTCCAGGTAGAAAATACACAGAGCGGCTGTGGGAGTTAGAGCCCTGAAAACCGGAACATCTGGGAACGATGGCCCAACCTAGAGAGAGGGTCCAGGTAGAAAATACACAGAGCGGCTGTGGGAGTTAGAGCCCTGAAAACCGGAACATCTGGGAACGATGGCCCAACCTAGAGAGAGGGTCCAGGTAGAAAATACACAGAGCGGCTGTGGGAGCTAGAGCCCTGAAAACCGGAACATCTGGGAACGATGGCCCAACCTAGAGAGAGGGTCCAGGTAGAGAATACACAGAGCGGCTGTGGGAGTTAGAGCCCTGAAAACCGGAACATCTGGGAACGATGGCCCAACCTAGAGAGAGGGTCCAGGTAGAAAATACACAGAGCGGCTGTGGGAGTTAGAGCCCTGAAAACCGGAACATCTGGGAACGATGGCCCAACCTAGAGAGAGGGTCCAGGTAGAAAATACACAGAGCGGCTGTGGGAGTTAGAGCCCTGAAAACCGGAACATCTGGGAACGATGGCCCAACCTAGAGAGAGGGTCCAGGTAGAAAATACACAGAGCGGCTGTGGGAGTTAGAGCCCTGAAAACCGGAACATCTGGGAACGATGGCCCAACCTAGAGAGAGGGTCCAGGTAGAAAATACACAGAGCGGCTGTGGGAGCTAGAGCCCTGAAAACCGGAACATCTGGGAACGATGGCCCAACCTAGAGAGAGGGTCCAGGTAGAGAATACACAGAGCGGCTGTGGGAGTTAGAGCCCTGAAAACCGGAACATCTGGGAACGATGGCCCAACCTAGAGAGAGGGTCCAGGTAGAAAATACACAGAGCGGCTGTGGGAGTTAGAGCCCTGAAAACCGGAACATCTGGGAACGATGGCCCAACCTAGAGAGAGGGTCCAGGTAGAAAATACACAGAGCGGCTGTGGGAGTTAGAGCCCTGAAAACCGGAACATCTGGGAACGATGGCCCAACCTAGAGAGAGGGTCCAGGTAGAAAATACACAGAGCGGCTGTGGGAGTTAGAGCCCTGAAAACCGGAACATCTGGGAACGATGGCCCAACCTAGAGAGAGGGTCCAGGTAGAAAATACACAGAGCGGCTGTGGGAGTTAGAGCCCTGAAAACCGGAACATCTGGGAACGATGGCCCAACCTAGAGAGAGGGTCCAGGTAGAAAATACACAGAGCGGCTGTGGGAGTTAGAGGCGCGTATTGGGAGAGTAGCGCCAACCGGGCGAGCGCCGCCACTGTAGGCCTGTTATATCTGGCAGTAGCAGCGCTATGCACGGCGCTGTTAAACTAGCAGTTATGATGAAGGGAACCGGTCTGTACATCGACGTCGTATGACAGTACGTTAAGTAAACAATGAACTTAAGTTTTTTATCGTTTTCTCACCTCTACTGCAAATACTAAGGAAAAATTGGTTATCTGAGATCAAGACCTTTTATTTTTGTGCAAACTAGTTGTAAAATTGTTTCGTGCAAAGTTTTGTCAAAAGTAATATATGTAGTAATGATAAGAGACTTTTAAGTCGCTAGACTTAACATATTTCATTTAAAGTACTGGTACTTATTAAAATCCAAATATGTAGTTTAGTTATTTGGGCTGCTAATGAAAAGAATAAAAATTGGAAAATTACAAATTAATTTGTCTAAAAAATTCTAAAGTTATTTTATCTACATAGTAACTGCGTCTTAAAATACCTTCACGGCATTCATCATGCCAATACTTTTACCACCGCCCTCTGCTTGGCGATTATATTTTCTCAGAAGAATATGTACTCTAGTGGTTAAAAAAAATACGTGCACAACTTTTTCCACAACACTGTGACTCGAAGGAATATTTTGGAACACGTTCATTGATGGATTTATGTCCAAGCAGCATTGTTCACTATCTTGAAATGTATAAAAAAAGGTTTTGTCTAAATACATTGCGATAAATTTACGCCGGCCGCGGTGGCCGAGGGGACTGAGGCGCTCCAGTCACGGTCAGCACGGTCACTACGGTCGGGGGTTCGAATCCCCCCTCGGGCATGGATATTTGTGCCGTCCTAGGTCGTAAGTAGTTCATAAGTAGTTTGTAAGCTTAGGGACTGATGACCCCGTAGTTAAGTCCCATAAGCTTAACAAACATTTGAACATTTTTTTTTGATAAATTTACGTAGAATGAGTAAAGATACGAATCTTATTTATATAAAAATATATGTAAACGGTTCTGCATGTACAAACTTTCGTCATATTCAATATAAATGCGAAATTCGTCAAATACGGCAGATTATGTTAGATTTTCACGTATTTGTATCTTTTAAAAATATCTTTTCTCTTACATGATTGTCCAACCAACATTACCTTAACGTTTACTCGATATTTCAATACAAATTTGTTTACTTCACACAATTTTGCATACTCGTATCGAAATGCATGTTTTCTTCCAATGCGATGTACCCGCAATTCGCGTCTTTTCGCATTCCTTTCGCCCTGTGGAATGCGGAAACCTCGGACTGTCTTAGTGTAACAATTCACAGCACAACACTACAGCATTCTTCACCATATATAAAAATGGAATATGCTATGTTAAGCTGTTAATTTAATACATAATGGGTCTACACATTTCCAACACCTCTAAATGCCAAAATAACAGCTGGTTAAGTGAAATATGCCATTTGCGCTGATGGCTTGCTTAGGCCTAAAATGGCGGACGTGCCCCACCCGCGCTCAACTGACCAATAGCAGCCGGCGGTTGTCGGCTAGCCACACATCAAATGTCGGCGCTACTCTCCCAGTACAGGGCTCTAGTGTGGCACGTTCTGCAGCGCTCCCCCGCGGCGCCGCGGTGTACTACTGACCGACACATTTTCGGAATTTCCGTTCTCTGGGGCCCGCAGTGTGGATTATGTCTTTGATTGACATGTTCAATACCACAATAATTATAAATTATTGTAACACTGCTTCAAACTTTATTAACTCACTAACTCACTATTCACGGATTCAGAAAGTATCACTCTAGCGAAACACAGCTTGCCCTTTATTCACATGAACTGTTAAGTGCCATCGACAAGGGATCTCAAATCGATTCCATATTTCTGGATTTCCGGAAGGCTTTCGATACTGTACCCCACAAGCGGCTTCTAATGAAATTGCGTGCTCATGGAATATCTCCCCAATTGTGCGATTGGATTCCCGATTTCCTATCAGAAAGGACACAGTTCGTTGTAATTGACGGTAAATCATCGAGTAAAACAGAAGTGATGTCTGGCGTTCCACAGGGAAGCGTTATAGGTCCCCTACTCTTCCTCGTGTTTATAAACGATTTAGGAGACAATATGAATAGCTCCCTTAGACTGTTCGCGGATGATGCTGTCGTTTTATCGGTTAGTGAAGTCAACAGAGAATCAAAAGCAACTGCAAAGCGATTTAGACAAAATTTCTGCATGGTGCGAAAATTGGCAATTGACACTAAATAAAGAAAAGTGTGAAGTAATACACATGACCACTAAAAGAAATCCGCTGAACTTCAATTACGCGATAAATCAGTCAAACCTTACGGTCGTAGATTCTACCAAATACCTAGGAGTTATACAATTACGAACAACTTTGACTGGAGAGAACACATAGAAAATATTGTGGGGAAGGCGAATCAAAGGTTACGTTTCATTGGCAGAACGCTTAGAAGATGCACCAGCTCCACCAAAGAGACTGCCTACATCACACTTTGTGCGTCCTCTCCTGGAGTACTGTTGCCCCTTGTGGGGACCCTCACCAGGTGGGACTGACGGAAGACATTGAGAAGGTTCAGAGAAGGGCAGCTCGTTTTGTTTTATCACGTTACGGGGGGGGGGGGGGAGCGTCACGGAAATGTTGCACGAATTGGGGTGGAAATCATTAAAAGAAAGACGTTATTCATTGCGGCGTGATCCGTTTGCGAAGTTTCAATCACCGACTTTTACTTATGAGTGTGAAAATATTTTGCTAGCACCCACCTACTTAGAGAGACATGACCATCCCAATAAAATAAGAGAAATCAGATCGAAAACGGAACGATTTAGGTGTTCTTTCTTCCCGCGCGCTATTAGAGAATGGAACGGTAGAGAAAAGTTATGAAAGTGGTTAATGAACTCTCTGCCAGGCACTTAAATGTGATTTGCAGAGTATCTATGTTGATGTAGATATAAGCTTATTTCGGCCTTAGGGCATCATCAGGTGTTCTGTAATAAAAGTAATATAGAAGAGTTGTTACATATATTCTTATAACATAATTACATAGATTTTTTACAAAGAATCTAAATTCTATCAACATTTAATCACGGAAAAACACGATGTAAAACGTTTAGAGGAAGCGTTAAAAATTTTACACATATACAAAAAGCGCCAAAAATGAATATTCTAGAGGAAATCGAACTATATTCCCATATACACAACAACCAGAACGATGTACTAAATGAAGAAACCGAACTCACAACATAAAAAATACATCGAACATTTTATTCACATTATAAACAAACAAGAGAATGGATAAACACCAAAGATTCGAAATCCATAGTAAAACTCCAATACAAAAACCACTAAACCAAAGATATTAATGTATAAAATTACTGGTAACTATGTAAACTTATAATATCGTTGGATGCTGCCACCACAGACTGCCACTATGGAAAACTGATAATCAATCTAATCATATAACCAGTGCTGCTGCATATATACAGATAAGCATTACATCAGCTTCTATAATCAGTTCGGCAGCAAATAAACAACAACATTATTATAAGTAAGGCAAGTAAAACTTTGTAAAAAAAATTATGTAACTATATGATGAGAATATATGTAACAACTCTTTTATATTACTTGTATTACAGAACACCTGATGATGGCCTAAAGCCGAAATAAGCTTATAGTGAGATAATAAAGTTTAAAGCAGCGTTAAAATAATTTATAATTATTGTGGTACTGAACATTTTCGGAAGTCACCCAGTGGTTTTTCTGCTTGGTTATCTGAAGTTGGAATTAGTCTTGTGTAGTCCGCGAACGAACTAGTTCGGAAGAGCGCTCCCACAGGCGAACTATGCGAACTAGTTCGCAGATCCCTCGCCTCTTAGTTCGTCCGCTCCTTTTCCGAAGACTGACGGGTAACAGCGAGAGGACGCGAGAGCGCGCAGAATCGCGTGATTCCCTTCTGCCAGTTGCCGTCATTTCGAGCTGAGATGCAGCTCAGCTGTAGTTTTAGTAGCGGTAGCAAAAGCCAAAACGAGGCGCGTTGTTTTTGTTGTGTAAAGAACTGCAAGGTAAATTCAGAAAATGTATATTGTCAATGTCTGAAGGCTTGGTGCATTTGTTTACATATAAGGTAAGTAAACGAAGAGGGTACAGTACACAAAATTCACCATTATTTTGATGAAGTTTTGCCATCTAAGCACAGTGCTACAACATGATGAGTAGAATGACTGTTATTTGAATAAACTTGTTCAAACGTTCAAATGTTTCTTAAGCTTATGGGACTTAACTACGCGGTCATCAGTCCCTAAACTTACAAACTACTTATGAACTACCTTACACTAAAGACGACAAAAACATTACATGCCCGAGGGGGGATTCGAACCCCCGACCGTAGCTACCGTGTAGACTGTGACTGCCGCGCCGCAGGCCGCTCGGCCACTGCGGCCGGCGAATAAACCTGGGATCCAACAAAATATTGACCATGTGGCTGATGTTGTAATAGCCGTATTGCGGGGGTTATATTTCCTTGTCTTCTGAACCTGATTGTTTTGAACAGGAAAGGAACTGAAATTAAATGAAAACTTTCTGCAGAACTACGCGTTTTACGAATTAAATACGAAATATATCTCAGGTGCTATGACGTCAAAGACAATGAAATGCATGAAAATTCCCCCTAATAACCACGAGGTTGTAATTTACTACGTCTGTCCTACTAACTCCATTTACAACACATTTCGCAGGCAGTTTCCTAATATTCCACTCTACGAGCCTGATAAATAATGTTTTCGTAGGACACATAATTCAGGAGATATTACGTCATAAACGTGACATCGGTAAATAGGTTCTGCATTATGTTTGACATTCTGTTAAGACTTTATTAGTCTGTTCGCAGCACATTCCGCAAACAATATCAAAATATACCATTGAAAGGAGCTACAATATTATATCTATGAACCACTCATAGAGTATGAAAAGAAATCCGTTAAACTTTGTTTACAAGATAAATCAATCAAAAGTGAAGGCCGTAAACTCCACAAAATACCAAGGAATTACTATTACTTCAGACCTAAACTGGAAAGAACACATAGATAATATCGTGGGAAAGGCGAACCAGAGACTGCGTTTTACTGGTAGAACCCTTAAAAGATGCAACAGAACTACTAAAGAAACTGCATACACTAAGCTTGTCCGTCCTTTTTTGGAGTATTATTGTCGAGTGTTGGATCCTTATCAGGTGGGGTTTGACGGAGGACATCGAATGAGTCCAAAGAAGGGCAGCTCGTTTCGTATTGTGACGATACAGGGGAGACAGCGTTACGGAAATGATACAGGATCTGGGATGGGAATCATTGCAACAACGGCGCTTATCGCTGCGGCGTGGGCTACTTACGAAACTCCAATCGCCAACATTCTCCTCCGAATGCGAGAATATATTGTTGACTCCCATTTACATAGGTAGAAATGATCATCAGAATAAAATACGAGAAATCAGAACTCGAACGGAGAGATTCAGGTGTTCTTTCTTCCCGCGCGCTATTCGAGAATGGAATGGGAGATAAAATAGTATAATTGTGGTTTGATTAACCCTCTGCCAGGCACTTAAATGTAGATGTAGATATGATCCGCAGATACGACGTCACAATATTATAAATGCCAAAGAAGGTCTCCATGTCACGCTTTAAAGACTAAACCGCTTAACCGATATTAGTTAAAGTATCTATGGAAATAGCTTGATCGTTGAAAAAGAACATAGGATACTTTAGTAGGTGTGTGGTGTAATATATTTGTCGATTTTAAGTATATAACTCGAAATATGTTAAAGCCGAACATCAGGGTTTATCTTATAGCTTCTGATAAGCTTGAAGACTCCTTGGGAAAAAACTATTTATTCTTGTACGTAACGCGATTCAACATAATGAATACAATGCTTACACAAGACGTGAACGTCTTCAAACCTCCGAACCGATTCCAGTGACGTTTGATCCTGCATAATTTATTCGTTGTACAACGTATAGCGTCATCACTCAGCATTTTCTTTCGAAGTAATAACCAATTATGTTTTCATCTCGATAAAGAAGGACAGTACTTACGGTCATTCCATGCGCAGTTTGTTATTTCAACCGGAAAATTGGAAACTTTTGTTTTAATCTGATGATCCTGGTCATATTTTAAGAACAAAAATGCTTAATTATTTCCCTTCGATTGTCTTTGACTCGTATGCAAGGACATCAAAGTGAGCGAAGCTAATCTTTTATATTTATGACGACAGCTGACCAAATTTGATACGACCAGATGATGAAACCCGTCGTCATTAAGTAAATAAGTATTTTTGCGACCTTCTTGTTTCGGTTTTGAAGAAAATAAATGACTGTGGAAGTTGTCAGTTATGTCTTAATGAAGGTTTGTAAGATCATGCAGTGAAGGCTTTCACGACCGGCTGAAATAATCGCTGTTGAATCTTCCGGGTTATGTGGTCGTGGTCGAAGAAACGTATCTGCTCCTGACGTTTCGTCCAGAGCTGCGCTGGACATCTTCAGATGTGCTACTGGTAGCGGTGAGTCTTGCCGACTCAGATATCTGCTACGGGAAAGCATGCATTTCATATTCAGATGTACCGCGAGTTTGAGGCCAGTATCAAGTTAGTCGTGCATGGGTCGTTTATCGCTGGTTGCAGGCTTATTTTTCGATGGCAGTACTATCGATATTGGAGACGGTGGGTAGTAGTGTTGCCGGGAAGTAGGGTCGTGATTATCGAGACTGCAGACTTTGCTAGGCGCGCGGATCAGGGTTGCCAGTTGTGGCGATTTTCCGCATTCTTGGCTATCTTTTTGTTAGAATAATAGCCATTCTCGCTTTACGGCGACTGGCGATTAAATATGGCTCGTAAAAGCATTAGTTGGCGACTTAAAGGCTATTTTATTTTACTTCAAATGTGACTAATTTAAAGCAATCCCTCTTGTGACATTGCATAAATGAAACTGACTGAACATCGCTAGAATACTGGGGAAATGTAATCACACTATAGAAGTTGCCACAAATGTCTGCACGTATCTTTGATCTGTGAGAGAATGTTATAAAGATTAAAAGAAATTAAACTTGCAGACATAGACGTAAAATACGTAGAGTTACCTACTTACAAAGGTTCACGAATAGGCTTTAAATGATGACTCCTAAAATATACCACAACCCCGTATGTATGGCTGCCGTAGACATCGCGAGGATTACAGCTTGCTTTCGCGCCCCATGTCAGCACAACAGAAATTCCCCTAATAACTGCCACTGTGAGACAAGCCCTTTGCTGCACAATTCAGGGTAGTTAACAATGGTTTGCAGACATGTATGTCAATGTAGAACACTCGGTAATTTCCCTGTAGTTCTCATGGCCTGTAATATCAGTTTTGAAAAAAAATATAAGTGATTAGTAATCGAAGCTATGCATCAGAACTTCCCTTGTATAAGTTTAGTAGAATGACTCTTGAATAGTTTTATGTTACGTTTTTATTAGTTCTGAAATTAATACGTTATGCTAGTTAAATGTAACTGTGTTTAAATTTAGTATCCACTGTATCCTTCGAGTCTCTCTCTTACATTTACAATACGACTATATTTCCACTGGATTCGTTGATCAGTTGGTGGTGTGTGTGGGGTTCAGTTCCTGGCTGGGCTCAGATAAATGTTTCCCTTTAAGAACGAGGTTTCTTGGAATGCCCAGTCTGGTGTCTATGAATTTGAGAGTGCCATAGTTTGTGTTACTTGTTACTCAGTAACCTACTTACTCCCTGAATTATAAGGGTTATTGTTGTTGAGACACAAGACATAATACCATAGCACAATGACGTTAACTGATTATAAATTGCGATAGGCCTACTTGACTATTTATACTGGGGAAAAGGTGGATATATTTAGGCATTTTATTGATAAAAAGATGGCGATATATTGGCTATTTTTGTTTAAAATTTGGCGACAGAGCAATGCAAAAACCTGGCAACCCTGGCGCGGATGAGGTTGCCGAAGCGTGGGGACCGTGGTTGTTATGTGTGCAGTTGTCGTTCCGGCGGGATAGCCGAGGAGACGAGATTCTGAGACTCGAATGCCGAGCCAAGCTGTTTGTTTAAGATATGGAGACGAAAGGGATGGATGACGTTGGAGAAACGATATTTTGAAGTTTTTATACGGTAAAGTTTTTCATGAGTACTTGGCATGTTTCTATGGCACAACTTCGCATTGTTACGTTGAACTGATGGTAACAGTAACGGACGGGAAAGATCTTGCTGTTAGCTTGTGGTCTCACGATTCATGCTAGGGACCCCTTTCTGTGTTAGGAAAAGTATTTATTCTAATAGTTTAGTTTTGAGAGTCCGTTTTTTTTAAAAATAGGAATTTCATGGGTAGTGTTCTTGAAATATGGTATTGTTGTAACATTGTTTGTGTGAATCGATTTAAATTTACTAACAATAAAGAAATGTTTGTTTAAAAATACTTTTGTAGGCAGATTAAATATCTGAGTTATATTTTTCACTGAAAGATTTTAAAATCAAAACATGACATTGTTAGTAATTTTCACGGAGTTACATCAGTTAGAAAATAAACCAGATATTTCATTTTTAATAATTAGTTCGAGTTTCGTAAACAGATTACCAGTTTATACCTCCTGACATTTAAAATTGCCATAGATGTTTTCTGTTGTTAGTTTTCCAGTAGTTAGTACAGCACGAAGCAGTATGGTGTTGCGCAGATGTATGCAGTAAGTGAAACTGAGAAAGAATCAGTTTTTGTTGTCATGCTTACAGTTCAGTATGATTTACAAATTTCAGGGTAGGACAATTCATACAGTGTCCAGGTTAACAGTGTTTGCACTGAGTCAGATTGCATTGATAAATATTGCGTTCGTTACTTCAGTCAGAAACAAGTTTGTAGGGCCAGAATTAGTAACACAGTGATTTTTGGTATCAGTAATTTTCAGACAGTTAACTTTGTTACGACACTTTCATACAGAAACAATTAGCAGTTTGTGTTTCATTATAATAAACAATATGCAGTCATACAGGTTTTGCAATACCTTGACATTCACAAAGAATGCAGTTTAAAAAAAATACTCAGTCAGATTAACATAACTTTGTGCAAAGGCATTCGGGTAGAATAAGTTCAAACACATTCAGCTTCATTGATAGAGCTGAAGCATTGAATTAAAATTTGTGGTGCGGCCGGGAATCGAACCCGGACCTCCATGCTTACTAGGCAGACGTCTTAACCGTTAGACTACCACACCACTAACGATTAAGGCGCCTCGGAATAGTCTATGTACGATTTCCCTCCACAACACAAACTTTAATTCAGCTTCTTTGTTCCAAAGATAATTGCCACTACTGCCAAGGCTCTCCATGCAGCGGAATAGCACCTCAGCAATGGACATGGTGGAACAATCCTGTTATGGTGATATAAATATCAATTAAAATATAGATGGAGAAACCCTGAGACGGATTTTCGTCTCAAATATGTCAAAGACAATAATGTCTTTGACATTCAGCTTCATTTCATTCAATTAGCGTCAGTGAGTCACATTTCTTAGACCATATGGTAAAACACATAACTTTCGCAGCAGACGTAAGTTTTGTAAGAGAGAAGGACAAGCAAGAAACTCTCAGGTTTTATGCTTCGCAAACCAGCGCTTTGGCGTATCACAGGCAGCGCTTTGGCGCATGGTCAGCGAAACTGCATTTGATAGCCGACCAATCCCTGCTGGGCATAAATATTCAACTTTCTACACTCATCCGATTCAATGTCCACTCGCAGATAAAGTCGTAAATTCTTAATTTCATAAACTACACCCGCAGCGATAACGTGTCAATCAGTACAGGGGAGTTACCGCAAAGGGGTCCCGCAAGTTTCGGTATTGGGTCCTTTGCTGTTCTTAATATATGTTAGTGACTAACCATTCAACATTCACGAAGATGCTAAGCTACTTCTTTTTGATGATGATACAAGTATAGCTATCACACCTGACAAACAGGTATTAACTGATGAAATTGTAAATGATATTTTTCAGAAAGTTATTAAGTGGTTCTCTACAAATGTATTGTCAGTAAACTTTGGTAAAGCCCAGTACATACAATTTCATACAGTAAATGGCATGACACCATTATTAAATATAGCCTTTGACAGAAATCTGTAGCTAAGGTAGAATATTAAAAAAAATGTGGGTGTTGCATTGATGAGGGATTGAATTGGAAGAAACACATTGAAGATCTGCTGCAACGTTTGAGTTCAGCTACTTACGCTATCAGGGACATTGCAAAATTTGGTGATATACATCTCAGTAAATTAGTTTACTTTGCCAATTTCGTTCACTGATTTCAAATGGGTAATATTCTGGAGCAATTCAACATCGAGTAAAAAGGTATCCATTGCACAAAGGCGTGTAATCAGAATAATTAATGGAGCCCACCCGAGAGCATCCTGCAAACATTTATTTAGGGATCTAGGGATACGCACTGTAGCTTCACAATATATATATTCACCCATGAAATTCGTTATTAACAATCCGACGCAACTGAAAAGTAATAGGAGTGTGCTTAGCTACAAGACTAGGAGAAACGGTGATATTCACTATTCAAGGTTAAATCTAACTTTGGCTCAGAAAGGGGTGAATTATGCTGCCACAAAAGTCTTTGGTCACTTACCAAGTAGCATCAAAAGTCTGACAGATACACAACTGGTATTTAAAGAGAAATTAAAGGAATTTCTTAATGGCAACTCCTTCCGCACTGTTGATGAATTTTTATATGAAATTTTAAAAATTAAAATTAAAAATAAAGAAAAAATTAAAAAATTGAAAAATAGAAAATTTTAAAATCTTTAAATTATTGTCATGCATAGATGCCATCTACTATACTCACCCATTCTACATCATTATGAAATGTCGTATATATGACCTATGGAACAAGTATTAATCTAATCTAGTCGCTAGCTGCCCTCCTTGTTTAGTAACATCTCCGTGTGTCATATGCGCCGCAGAAATGCTGTTCAATCAATGTATGTTTGATTGTAAAGTTTATGGGACTTAACTGTGGGGTCATCAGTCCCTAAACATACAAACTACTTATGAACTAACTTACACTAGAGATGCCACATACATCCATGCTCGATGGAGGATTCGAACTCCCGACGGGGAACGGCTTCGCTCATCGTAGCAAAGCGCCTCAAAGCGCTCGGCCGCTCCGCCGCGGCAGCTGTTCAGTCGTGTATTTCTCTAAACTAGCCGAACCAGGCAACTTATTCAAATGTTCAAATGTTTGTATAGTCTATGGGACTTAACTACGGGGTCATCAGTCCCTAAACTTACAAACTACTTACAAACTAGGACGGTACAAATATCCATGCCCGAGGGGGGATTCGAACCCCCGACCGTAGGGCAACTTGTTCACTGTACAAATATGCAGTAGGCATCTACGTGTTCAGGAAGAACTCTACTAAGTTTGCATATTAGTTTGTTCTAGAGCAACATTATATTAAGATTACATGGAGCTTTTCACGAAAGTGTATTCTTCTTAGGATGTAACAAAATTTTTGTCACGCGAGAAACTCTTTTGTAACTGAAGTTGGGTTAGCACAATTTGCGAACGAAATTTTAAGAATGCACCACATATTCGTCCGTTTCGCCGTGGAAGCCTGTCAGAGCCTTGTAACACGAGATACTTCTTCTTAAATAAGACACGCAATGGTCTACTCGTAAGCGTTACGCCATGCGATTTTGTTACAAGAAACAGACTGCTAGGTATGTATTTAATCAGTGTAGACGCGTCCACTTGCACAAGATGCACGCATACGATCGCTAGTAGACTGAATAGGGTGGATCCTATTCTCACGCGTATGGAAGTGCTTCGCGCATGCGCAGACGACCGAATGGGGAACCCAGCTGACAAACGAAGCCGAGTCGGGAATTTGTTTGAGGATGTATACTTGTCTCCTGCTCAGAGCAACGTAGCTTTTCGACTCAGTCGTAAGTGTTTTAGGAGGTGATACTATAGAGGACTTGCATTATAAATTTAATATAACCTGTGTACAATTTTTATTGAATACAGAGATACAGCTGTTAATATGAAATCCAAACAGACGTAAATCAAGAAATTTTCACTGATTTATCCGTCGGTTCTTGGTAGTACAACATCACACTTACGTAGAAGTAAGTTACCCGGTTTTCAACTAACTAGGACGTATTCAGACTTTAAACTGTGTCGAAAACCGGGCATTCAAATGAAAGTCCATATGGTGATCTACCAAGAACCGCCGAAAGAATCAGTCAAAATATCCAAATCAGTTTGTTGTACATACCAAGAGCTGTATCTCTGTACCCAATAAAAATTGGACACACGTTATATGCGATTTTAACTGCAAATCGTCTTTATTACCATCTTCTACAATATTTGCTATTTTTCCTGAAACATGCTGTAGTTAAGAGATGAAATATTTGCTTTGGTGAGCATTACTTGAAGTTTTATTGAAGTGAAAGGTCTATGTATAGACACCTGAGCTTGTTCATCACGTACATAGGTGCCTCAAACCGCAGTGCCTGGAAGTATGTAATCGCATTTTATAATTACGCATGAACTGCACGAAAACAATGAAATACAGTTTCACAGTGGCAGTCTTCAACACAAATAAATGTTTTAATCATCACAATATATCATACACTTTCGGGAAGTGATGTTAACGTGGCGATTCGTTTGCTGTAAGTTGGGAACAAACGAAGTAGAAGCGTGAAGCAGGCGACTCAACAAATGCGAACCGTTTGGACGCTTCTCTGTAGTTGGACGGTCTACCGCAAGGGGCGCTGCAGCTGACAACGACGTCCTTGTGCGTGTGGCACGTCTCGTGTAGAAAGGGCTTAACGTAAGTTACGATTACGAAGTCAGAAAACGCATCTTAAATAGACCAACTCGTTTGTTCAGAACGAACAACAGTACAAAAGACAATACTTCAGTTCCCGGTATCGCACCAATATTTATTTTGTGATATAGACTGTTAAGTCCCGGGATGCACTTTATTTGGAAATAAAGTCATAAGACCTCATTAACAGACCCTATTTAAAAACATACTGTTTCTATGTAGCTCTTTCAGCGTGGCTAGTTTTATTCATATGAAATCGAAGAATGTCCTCTGTTGTGAGCAACTTCCCCCACTCTTTTACCCACGCTCAGAACGTACTCGGTTCAAGTATTATTATCTGACTCGCTTTATTCATGCAAATCTGATCATGTTCTCTGGAATCCAGAGTATGAAGTAGATATACTGTTTTATTCTCGTGGCTCATTGCTACTAAGACCTCGACGAAATCTACAGTTTTCGTGCGATTTGATGAAGTTTGGCACACTTGTTTGAAAATAAATAAAATTTTTGTACGGTACATGGCGGAGAGTGCTACATAACAGAATTCCATCGTATATATTTTTCAGCCTCCTGTGGACCTACATTTCGCGTAAAGACCACAAAGGTAAGATCAGAGAGATTGGGTCTCGTACAGAAGCATACAGTCTTTCGTTTTCCCTCGCTCTATATGGGAGTGGAACACGAAAGCGAGTAGCCACTAGTCGCACTGAGTACCCTCCGCCACGCACCTTTAGTTTGATTGTGTAGTATGTACATAGTTGTAGGCGTAGTTGGGAGTCAGAAAATCCGCAGCCTTCGTTAGTCAAGACTTCAATGACTGCACGCAGTTTTAGCATCGAATCCAGCAAAAGCTCTCTCCATAAAAGGCAATGTCCCGACTGCCTGACTCATCATCGCCCAGCCCAAACCACTGAAGATAGAAACTTGAAATTTGTGGAGGGTGTTGATCTTACTCTGTGGGCGTCATTTAAGAAGAAATTGTTCGATATTCCGTCCGCAAAGGGGTGAAATAGGAGATGAAAGTACGTTGCTATTTAGGCAATTTTGAAGCTAGAATTACAAAATTTCGGATTTTAATTTAGGTTTCGATTTGAAAAGTCACGTGATTCGAAATTTTTTGAAATTCAACCAATAAGGGGGTAAAATAGGCGATGCAAAAAATTGATTTTCAAAAATATGTTTGCTGTTAACTGAAATTTTAAGCTACAACTACGAAACTTCGGATATGGAATCTGGGTCAGGATTTTAAAAAACCACGAGTTTCAGTATTTTTGGAAATTCAACAATTAAGAAGGTAAAATAGGGGATGAAAAATTCTTTTTGAAAACACGTTGCTATTAAGACAATTTTGAACAAAGAGCTGCAAAAATTTATATTTGTATTGTTTAAATATAAATTCAGTAACTCTGAGACGGTTTTTCGTCTCAGGGTTTCTCCATCTATATTTTAATTGATATTTATATCACCATAACAGGATTGTTCCACCATGTCCATTGCTGAGGTGCTATTCCGCTGCATGGAGAGCCTTGGCAGCAGTGGCAATTATCTGTGGAACAAAGAAGCGGAATTAAAGTTTGTGTTCTGGAGGGAAATCGTACTTAGACTATTCCAAGGCGCCTTAATCGTTAGTAGTGTGGTGGTCTAACGGCTAAGACGTCTGCCTAGTAAGCAAGGAGGTCCGGGTTCGATTCCCGGCCGCATCACAAATTTTAATTCATTGCTTCTCCTTCATCTGTAATTTGTATTGTTCGTTAGAATTTCAAAAAAATACATGTTTCAGTATTTTTACCAATTCAACCTTTAAGGGGGTTAAACTGGATAGGGGATGTTTTTCGAAACTCTGTTGCTATGTAGGCAATTTTGAATTTGGAACTGCAAATTTTCGGATGTGGATTCGGGGCTCGAATTTAAAAGACACGAGTTTCGGTATTTTTGGAAATTCAACAACTAAGGGGGGAAACTAGGGGAGCAAAAATTCTTTTCCAAAACACATTATTGCCAAGACAATTTTGAAGCTAGAGCTGCAAAAATTGATATTTGTAATGTTCATTAGAATTTAAAAAAATACGTCTTTCGGTAGTTTTGGAAATTGAACCATCAAGGGGGTTAAATTGGAGAGGAGATGTTTTTGGAAAATATTTTGCTATTACTGCAATTTTGAAGCTACAACCACATAAATTGGTATATGTTTTCTTGGTTACAATTAAAAAGATACGTGTTTCGGTATTTTAGAAAAAATAATTATTTAGGGGGTGAAATAGGGAATGAAACATTAAAAAAAATACATTGCTACTAAGCCAATTTTGAATCCAGAATTACAAAAAATAATATTTTCTTACTTGGTTGGAATTTAAATGAGACATGTTGGGGTATTTTTCGAAATCCAATTATTAAGTGGTGCCATACGGGTTACAAGTAGTAAATCCTAAGAGACTTCACTACGGGGTTATCAGTCCCTAAACTTACAAACTGCTTATGAACTAGCTAATCCTAAGGACGGCACAAATATCCATGCCCGAGGGGGGATTCGAACCCCCGATCGTTGTGGCCGTGCAGACCGTGACTGGAGCGCCTCAGTCCCCTAGGCCACCGCGGCCGGCTTAGACTAACTTATGCTAAGGACAACACAAACGCTCTTGCCCGAGTGGCGAATCGAACCTCCGACGGCGAACAGCAGCGCGCACCGCAGCATGGCGCCTCAATACGCACGGCCATTCTGCCGCGGCTACAAGTAGTATCACGACATTTCATTATGACAGTACTTAAGCTGTATCTGTGAAAATTTATATTGAGAGGGAGAAACAACTGGTGCAGACCAACCAGTCTACGCATGCGAAGCAGCGGGCGTCAAGCTAGTAAATAAATAAATTTTGAAATATGAGTACTGGCCAAGAGCTACTGCACTCAGATATGAAGCTTGAGACACATATTTCCGTTACGCACATCTTTGCACTGCTTTCGGAATGGTCCTCGTGTGCTCAAATGAATCTATTGCTTGTCCAGATTGTGGGGGAAGGGGGGGGGGGGTGTTTTCATGTGATTGCGTGTCATATGTAAACTGTTTCGAAGTCGTTATGCGTCACTTGTTCATAGGTGACGGATAATATCGTGTACGACAGCTGGTTAGAGAGACTTGGGTCACCTTAGCCATCCTTTAACATGCCAGGTATGTGAGAGGACTCTATTCCAGCGAAATAGCAGGCTCCAGGAAGCAAACGTGCTACATATTTCCTACCGCAATAGACTGATAGAGTGATGGACGAGTAAACCTCAAAACTGTGTGTCTGAAAGGTGAAGGTATTTTAGAAGCTTAAGTTAAAGTTTGGTAGGTGTATTACCTTTCATATGGAGGTCTGGCTGGCTTGTAGGCAACACACAAGGCACATCTGCGTTGCAAAGTGCCTACCCTGCCGCTCATCAGGGGCAGAACCAGCAGCAGGCGATACAAGAATCAACGTGATCGCAATTTGGAATGTTAATCACCGTGAGCTGCATAATTCACTGCTGGCATATGAAAATCGCTCCGGGCCGTCGTTCCATCGCGGATTTCCTGCTTGTCGCACGCGCGTTTGATGTACATTCGTGTTGATTAAACCATTAAACACGGCCATTCCAACGAGGATTTCCTTATATTGACATAATGCGAAAGGATAGTCCAAACCACTGTAATTAATTATTTATTTATATATCACACAAGGTAGCTTTCTGCATTAAATGCTATCGTCAGGTCTTTCTGCAAAAAACATTTTCTTATATCAGTATGTATCCAAGTGCTACATAAATAAATTTACGTCAATAAAATTTTACAAATTTCACGTAAAAAGTGTGCAGTACGTACCGTATTTAGAGGTTGTAACTGCTTCAACTGACTGTTTATTAGGTGGTGTTTTACATTTGATTTAGGAATTGTAGCCAGTTACAGCATCTGTCAGTACCTCAGAATACTATACGTTTACAAATATTTACAAATTTTTCTTTCAGAGAGAAAAATGTAGAAGTCAACAGATATGGCATAATTTTCTTTGTTATTTCTGTCTATGTTGTTATTACCGATTATGGTTAAAAATTTCATTACAAAATTATGCCATATCTGTTAACTTCTACATTTTCTCTCTGAAAGAAAAATTTGTAAATATTTGTAAACGTATAGTATTCTGAGGTACTGACAGATGCTGTAACTGGCTACAATTCCTAAATGAAATGTAAAACATCACCTAATAAACAGTCAGTTGAAGCACTTATAACCTCTAAATACCGTATGTACTGCTCACTTTCTAAGTGAAATTTGTAAAATATTATTTACGTAAATTTATTTATGTAGCTCTTAAATACATACTGATATAAGAAAATGTTTTTGCAGAAACACCTGACGATGGCATTTAATGTCGAAAGCTATCTTGTGTGATATATAAATAAATAATTGCAGTGTTTTGGACTATCCTTTCGCATTATGTCAATATACGACATTTCTAACACTGTGGGCACGAGATATAACGAGGATTTCCTTGCTTTTTGTATGCTTGTCTGATACGCGTTATGTCGATTAAATCATTAAAAACTGGTATGTCTACTCTAAAGTGTATTAATATTATCGTCGAGGTATTTTCCCAAGATATAAATAGCCAGAATCAAAATATTGGGTGACTCTTCAATAGACGTATGCTTCTTTGCTATAACGTCCGTCACTGCAGTTTCCATTCATATCTGTGACTGTTTCGCCCTTGCAGAATGAACCTCTGAGCAAGCGTTCTGATTAGATTAGATTAGATTAATACTTGTTCCATAGATCATATATACGACATTTCGTAATGATGTGGAAAGTGTCAGTCTAGTAAATGTTGTCTACACTTAACAATCAATATTTTAAGTATTTTTTGTTGTTTTTTATTTTTTATATCTTTTAATTTTTTATTTTTTAAAGTTTTATCTAAAAATTCATCTACATTGTAGAAGGAGTTGCCATTCAGGAATTCCTTTAATTTCTTTTTAAATACTAGTTGGCTATCTGTCAGACTTTTGATGCTACTTGGTAAGTGACCAAAGACTTTTGTGGCAGCATAATTCACCCCTTTCTGAGCCAAAGTTAGATTTAACCTTGAATAGTGAATATCATCCTTTCTCCTAGTGTCGTAGCTATGCACACTGCTATTACTTTTGAATTGAGTCGGATTGTTAATAACAAATTTCATGAGTGAATATATATATTGTGAAGCTACAGTGAGTATCCCTAGATCCCTAAATAAATGTCTGCAGGATGCTCTTGGTTGGGCTCCAGCAATTATTCTGATTACACGCTTTTGTGCAATGAATACTGTTTTACTCAATGTTGAATTGCCCCAGAATATGATCCCATATGAAAGCAGTGAATGAAAATAGGCGTAGTAAGCTAATTTACTGAGATGTATATCACCAAATTTTGCAATGACTCTGATAGCATAAGTAGCTGAACTCAGACGTTTCAGGAGATCTTCAATATGTTTCTTCCAGTTCAGTCCCTCCTAAAAATTTTGAATATTCTACCTTAGCTACAGATTTATGTTCAAAGTCTAAATTTATTAATGGTGTCATGCCATTTACTGTATGAAACTGTATATACTGGGTTTTATTAAAGTTTAATGAGAGTCCATTTGTAGAGAACCACTTAATGACTTTCTGGAAGATATCATTTACAATTTCATCAGTTAATTCCTGTTTGTCAGGTGTGATAGCTATACTTGTATCATCAGCAAAAAGTACTAGCTTAGCATCTTCGTGTATCTAGAATGGCAAGTCATTAATATATATTAAGAACAGCAAAGGACCCAAGACCGAACCTTGTGGGACCCCATTTTTGATAACTCCCCAGTTAGAAGAATTAATTGTCTCATCTACATCATGTGAACTGCTTATTTCAACTTTCTGCACTCTTCCAGTTAAGTATGATTTAAACCATTTGTGCACTGTCCCACTCATACCACAATACTTAAGCTTATCTAGAAGAATCCCATGATTTACACAATCAAAAGCCTTTGAGAGATCACAAAAAATCCCAAGTGGTGATGTCCGGTTATTCAAAGCATTTAATATTCTAGGCTGGATCTTTTCTGCGTATTCTACTAGCTGAAAAGTTAGTACTTCTCCTATCCCTTCTCTTTCTGTCTAGCTCCTTTTTTCTAAAAAAAAAACATGTTATATTAATAGGAGAATGTATAAGAAATAACGCTGCCTGGCATGAAGTACAAAATTATAAGTGCAGTATCCAAACAAAGAGCGATAGCAGTCAAAATACAAATGAAATATAAAATTCGTACGATCGCATATTTATTGAATTATATGTTGTACAATTGTATAATTTTTGAGGTATATATTCATTTGTATAAGTGCTGTATGTCTGTAGAGTCTCTTCGGAATACAATTAGTAGTAAAGAATTAATAGATTAAAACTTGGTGCGTGATGGCTTAGTTATCTATTAACGTTACTGTTTATGTGGTCATATCTCACAAACTACGTGTCGTACTGTGATACAATGTCGAAGGTACATTCAGCTATATATGTGTATGCTGTCTGTAATATTTCCTGCGGCTAAATTTGTAATGTAGAAATTATTAATTGTAACGTCATGCCGAATGCCGTAGTTTTAGTCCATTCACAGCGAAAAAGTAGCAAGCGAGAAACGTTTGTCTTTTCATAATTTTGCTGTGGTTGTCAGCGAAAAATAGTTCAATAAAGGTTTCAAATTATGTTTAAAGTTTGTTGCAAGTCGCTAAGTAATGTCGTTTTCATATACTATATTCATAAACTCTAGTCGCATTATGTGGCAGTTTCTTACTCTTCTGTTGTTTATGACGTTATACCTCCTGAACCATGCGTAGTCTGTGGTTATTGTAATTACATAATTCGTACCTCACGGTAAGGAAAACGTGTACCAAATTTGTTTGAAATCGGTCCAGTGGTTTAGGAGGAAATGGGCAGCATTGTCGCAAAATGCATCAGTTTTTCGCGCATCTCATTGTTTATGACGTCATATCTCGTGAACTATGTATCGTACCTGGTTCTTACACTTACGGCGACCGTTCTCAAGGATTTAAACTTACGTGTACAAAATTTCATAAAGTTTGGAAGAAAACTGTAGATTTATATGCAACACGTAAAAACATACGGACACTCTGCTTTATATATTAGAAGATGAACCCTACCTGTCACTTATGCCTTGCTGATGAGCAATACTCAAGCGTCAGACTAGTGCCTGAGGATTCGTGCAGTGAATCTCAGTCTGGAAACGGCCTCACCCACCATAAACGTTAAATGACCGTTCCGTCTGAAATCCCTCCTTTCGCCTCCTCCCAGATATTTCACGGAAGTAGCTGCGTCCAATGATTGTTCTACTATTTCATGTTTATATAAAAATATTTCTTGGTTAGTATTCATGTTACATTACACTTGTTCATGTTGAGAGTCAATGACAGTGTTGCCAACTTAGTGGATTTGCCGCTAAAACTGGTGGTTTCTACCCTCATTTTGGTGGCGAAATATTGCTTCTAGTGGCTAGTGTATTTTATAGTGGTTCAGTTTCAGTTACTGAAAATGCGATCTCTCAACCACTAAGCTATTTATATGTTTCCATATATGTTATTTCTACTTTATTTGATTTCAGGAGTTTTTAACTTTTACTGCGAAGATAACACTGATGCATTGCAATATGACATCAAACAAACCATCATATTCGATAGAATACAGTCCCTATGGAATGAACAGTATTAAACAACACCTGGTTATAGTTCATTTCACGAGATACAGAAAACCATGAACGAGGGACAGATACCGTTAAAATAGTTCAAGCGTGTCAGGCAAGGTGGTTATCAATAGAATGATGGCAAAGTTATTGAGATTAATTAGGCCTGCGGATATATATCATTTTCATATCCAATATTAATTGAAACAAACATTAAATAAAATTTTAGTCGAAAGATATAAATCACACCAAACTCTTTGATGATTTGACTAACTTGACAGATATGCTTGTCAGCGAAGTTACGTTACTTGTAAATAAAGTAAACATTTCTACTCAAAATATTCCCGATTTTTTGGATTGAAGATGTTTTGTGGGATTCTGCTTTGAAAAGCCGTTGCTTGAAATGAAAGGAAAAGAATGACTATCGGAAGACGAAGAAATGCTGTCATCGCTGCATAACACTAATAATAAGTCTGATGGAAGAAATAAAAGACAAGTTACCAGGAAATTTGACGTTAATCGGCGAGGACTTGCGCGTGAGCATTTTGCTCACAGTAATTTTAAAACAATCGGCATTTTACCAATTTAAAATAGTCAAATATTTGTGTTTTCTTATAAATAATACTTATTTAGACATATTAGTTACATTACAAACTGTTTTTTGGCTGTCAGGAAAATGCTTTACACGCTATCGATCGCGTAACTTTTATATGAGCGAGTTCTCGCGGGTTAATGAAAAAATTCCGGAACTTGTGTTGGTGAACAAGCACTTAACAAACATCAAAGACAGTCTAATTAATTGCTATACTGGCTTAGTTTAATAAAGGTTTAGAATTCATAGCAGGAGTGGATGGCTGGGGGCTACAAATTCATATGTTGGAATGAGACGAGACGAGAGACGCACAAAAACTTTCGAATGACTTACTGCATTTCAAAAATGCTCAAGGGGAATCCAGATTTTGGAGTAGTGACTTTTGCGATTACTCTCCTAATACTGTCTGATTCCAGTGCTGGAGTTGAGAGAATATTTGGTAGAATGGATGTAATATATGTAAGAAGGAGAGGGATAGAATGAAGTTAAATCTTTTAACTGGAATATTAAGAATCGGTACCAAAGAATGGTATCAACTGAAACAGACAACGATGACAATGATGAAGACAAAAATGATTCGCCTCAACAAAACGAATTCATTTAAGTAATGAGTTGTTGTAGTAGAACATTTTGTACATTCCTGACCTCGACTTGCTGATTTATTCATTCAATGCTGCTGAATATTTTATTATTGAATGATAAAGGACCTAATTAATAGTACTATTTTCTTTCATATATATTTTTTTTTAAATAGTGGAATTTCTAGCGATTATGAGAGTAGGGGCATTTTTGTTACTGGTTTTCTGGTGATTTTTGCACTTGAAACTGGTGGCAAGCTGACTTTAAATGTTGGCAATACTGGTTAGTGACATTCCCTGAGCCGCAGTGGAGTAGCCGAGCGGTCTAAAGCACTTCGCTGCGGAGTGCGCGGTTGCTCGCCGTGGAGATTCGAGTCCTCCCTGGGGCATGTGTGTGTGTGTGTGTGTTTGTCCGTAGGTTAGTTTACCTAGGTTTAAGTAGTTTGTAAGCTACGGACTGATGACCACGCAGTTTGGTCCGATAGATTTACAAACATTTGAACATTTTTGACCTTCCCTGAATCACGTGCATATACGCTACAGATCCTCCGTTCTCCAACTTCTCGGTATACTGCAGATGATGTGTGTTGTCGACAGCTACTGGGGCTCTAATAGCAGACGAATGGTTTCGTGTCCTCAGGAGCATTACTAGAGAAGCGCTCTTCCTGCAGTGGGTACACCGGTCCTCGTTACATCACCGATGTTAAGCACCGTCGGGCTCGGCTAGCATGAGGATGAGTAACCGACAGTCTGCCGAGCAGTGTTGCCAACAGTGAAATAGGATTTCCCACTAAAAAGCTTATTAAAAACCACCAGAAACCTCTAGATTGTTATTATTCGAAGTACTGAGTATCGTGAGTAACCAAAAAGATCAAACAATTCAATTAATCCCTTGTGTTGAAATCTAGAACAGTATTGTAATTCGCTTATCTTTCTCTCTTTTTTTTTTTACCAAAAAATGAACGGTTGCAGGTCGAAATTTTATTTCCTTACCAGTTTTGAGCAATTATTGCTTGTCTTCAGAAGAGACTGTAAAGAAAGACTCGTCAGTGTTGCTGCGAAGAGCATAGCTTGTAATAAATAAAATAAAATAAATTAATATAGTATGCATTAAAAAGCCTAAGGTGTAATTGTTTCCTGACGTTGGCATCACAGTAAATCCAGTCCTGACCACTATCGGTATCTTACGAAACTATATATCAAAAATGAACAACGAAGACATGCGAAATTTGCTTAGTCTAATGTTGACAGTTGGTGTGGTACATGAAATAAGCTATCTACATCTACATACATACTCCGCAATTCACCGTAAGGTGCGTGGCGGAGGGTACACTGTACCACTACTAGGCATTTCCTTTCCTATTCCACTCCCAAATGGAACGAGGAAAAAAAGAATGCCTATATGCTTCCGTACGAGACCTAATTTCTCTTATCTTGTCTTTGTGGTCTTTACGCGAAATGTAAACGCAAATGCACTTTTTCGTCGAACTTATAGGAAAAATGCCCTTGTCTCGAACAGACAAAACTTACTTCTGATGTTCACTTTAAAATTTGCAGTGGCACACTATCGATTCAGATAACAGACATCTGATGTGTTTCAGCATGGTAAATGCTATCGCAACAACCTCTAAACTCAATGACTTTGTCACACACACACACACACACACACACACACACACACACACACACACAAAGAAGAAAAAAAAAGGAAAATTAGTTTCATTCTTCCTAACAGTTTCTGTTGCGTTGTTGCTATGAAACATGCTTTTAAAAAATGTAAAATATTGCCAGCGTAAACATGCTTTATTAAAGTGTTCTCATGAAATATATTCGTTGCTTTTCAGCATCACGGAGCTCTTATATTGCTTACTAGCTTTTACCCACGGCTTCGCTCCCGTTGATGTCCTTGCATACGTGTCAAAGACAACCGAAGGAAAATAATTTACTAACTTTGTTCTTAAATTATGACCAGAATCATCAGGTTAAAAGAAAAGTTTCCAATTTACCGGTTTAAATATAAACCGTGCATTGAATGACGGTAAATACTGTTCTTCTTCATCGAGATGAAAATAAATACATTATTAAATACGAAAAGAAACTATTACTTCGTAAGTAAAACGTATAAATTATGTAGTATTCAAGTGTCATTGAAATCCGTTCGGAGTTTTGAAGACGATGACATCTTCTGTAAGCATTGTATTTATTACGTAAAATCGTATTACGTACAACATATTAACCATTGAAAGTATTTTTATGTGTGATAAGTTTCGAACGTCCAGACGTCCAGGAATAAATAGTTTTTCCAAGGAGTGTTCAAGCCTATCACAAGCTATAAGAGAAATCATGATGCTCGGCTGTTCCATATTTCGAGTTATGTACTTAAAATCAACAAGAATATCGAATGACACACTTTCTAAAGTAGCCTAGTTCTTCTTCAGCGTTCAGAGCTATCTCCATACCCACATTTATTAATATCGCTTAAGCGGTTTAGTCGTAAAAGCGTGGCAGCTTCTTTTACATTTATAATGTAACTAGCTATAAACCCGGTGTTTCCCGGGTGTTTGTTTATCCTACACTCTCGTAGTCCACACCCCCTTCCCCCCTCTCTCTGCATCCACCTCTTTCTCTCCCATCTCTCTGTTCGTTTCCACCTTTCCCTCTCTCGGCAAAGTTTTCTGCAAGGTACCCTCTGTCATGTACCATACAAACATTTATGTACCCAGTGATCTTCCTCTTGGTTTAAAGGTCATGGGTGCAAAAATTCATAAAGATTGGAGCAAAACTATGCAGTTTATAAAACTCCGTAAGTTTAGTACCCTACACCGTTCACCGAACGATATTTTGTATACACAGTGACATTCCTTTTGTTTTTAAGGCAGAGTGTCCAAAATTTCAATAATATCGGAACGAAACTATACACTTATATGCAATAGAAACGCAGGGTCACATTGAAAAACGCACTTTGTTGTTCTCAAATATTCCATTTTTATTTCACACAACCCTTGTTTTGAGATTAACGAGGAAAAAAAAAAAAAAAAAAAAAAAAAGGATCTGTGAAAACGGTCGAGCAGTTATAAAGTATGGCGCGACCAAGGTGTTTAGGGATCCATTTTTTATGTTTCAAAGTACCCTCCCCCATGCATCGTATGAAACGTAAGGTAGACAGTGACCTTCCTTTTGTTTTGAAGGTCATGTGTGCGAAATTTCGTGAATGAAACTGTATAGATTTAGTGAGTCTGTAGGAGAAGTATGCTCCGCCATGCACCTCATACAAAATACTTTCTTAGCTGACGTTTTCTACCTATAAACTACATTCCTGGCAAATTTCAGCTTCATAGGTGAAGGAGTTTTCGAGATTTCGTCTTTAGTCCGTGAGTGAGTGAGTGTCCTTTCGCTTTTTTACAGAGATTAAGAAAACAGATTGCTTAATTTTGGATGCAATAGAATTAAGAGAGACTTGCAGACAAAAATAAACAGTAACATGCAGATTTGTAATGCTAGCTTTATTTGATACAAGGTCATGCCTGATGCTACAGTTTTACGGCATCTACAGCGAAACTGTTGTGACTGGTAGACTTCTTTTAGTTTCATCATTTCTGTCAGGGGAGGGTTCAGATACAAAACGCTTCATAAACCTCCGAAATTACATGTAAACATTGTTTTGGGTCCCTAACTACGCCTCTTTTCCAATTTCTCCAAATTTGACTGAAAACCCTAAGAGATTTTGGTCATATGTTAAATATACTACTGGCAAGACAAAAACAATACCCTCACTACGTGATAGTAATGGCGATCCTGCCGATGACAGCGCTACTAAAGCAGAGTTACTAAACTTAGCTTTTAGAAACTCATTCACCAAAGAAGCCGAAACCAATATTCCACATTTCGAATTACGAACCGATGCCGTAATGACTAACGTAGAAGTAGATATCATCGGAGTAGTAAAGCAACTAAAATGACTTAACAAGAACAAGTCTCCTGGTCCGCATTGTATACCCATTAGATTCCTATCTGATTATGCTGAAGCGATAGCTCCTTACTTAACAGTCATATACAACCGCTCTCTCATAGAAGGATCTGTACCAAAAGATTGGAAAGTTGCACAGGTCACACCGATATTCAAGAAAGGCAGTACGAGTAACCCACTAAACTACAGGCCTATTTCATTGACGTCAATTTGCAGCAGGGTTTTGGAACATATCCTGTTTTGAAATAGTATGAATTATCTCGAACAAAATGATCTATTGCCCCAAGGTCAACATGGATTTAGAAAATATCGTTCATTCGAAACACAGATAGCTCTTTATTCACACGAAGTGATGTGTGCTATCGACAAGGGCTCACAAATTGATTCCGTATTCCTTGATTTCCAGAAGGCTTTTCACACCATACCTCACAAACGGCTTTTAATGAATGAAACTTCACTCTGCAGCGGAGTGTGCGCTGATATGAAACTTCCTGGCAGATTAAAATTGTGTGCCGGAACCGGGACTCGAACCTGGGACCTTTGCCTTTCGCGGGCAAGCGCACTACCGACTGTGCTATCCCGACACGACTCACGATGCCGCCTCACAACTTTACTTCTGCCAGTACCTCGCCTCCTACTTTCCAAACTTCACAGAAGCTCTCTTGCAAACACGCAAGACTAGCACTCCTGGAAGAAAGGATATGGTGGAGACACGGCTTAGCCACAGCCTAAGGGATGTTTCCAGAATGAAACTTCACTCTGCAGCGGAGTGTGCGCTGATATGAAACTTCCTGGCAGATTAAAATTGTGTGCCGGAACCGGGACTCGAACCTGGGACCTTTGCCTTTCGCGGGCAAGCGCACTACCGACTGTGCTATCCCGACACGACTCACGATGCCGCCTCACAACTTTACTTCTGCCAGTACCTCGCCTCCTACTTTCCAAACTTCACAGAAGCTCTCTTGCAAACACGCAAGACTAGCACTCCTGGAAGAAAGGATATGGTGGAGACACGGCTTAGCCACAGCCTAAGGGATGTTTCCAGAATGAAACTTCACTCTGCAGCGGAGTGTGCGCTGATATGAAACTTCCTGGCAGATTAAAATTGTGTGCCGGAACCGGGACTCGAACCTGGGACCTTTGCCTTTCGCGGGCAAGCGCACTACCGACTGTGCTATCCCGACACGACTCACGATGCCGCCTCACAACTTTACTTCTGCCAGTACCTCGCCTCCTACTTTCCAAACTTCACAGAAGCTCTCTTGCAAACACGCAAGACTAGCACTCCTGGAAGAAAGGATATGGTGGAGACACGGCTTAGCCACAGCCTAAGGGATGTTTCCAGAATGAAACTTCACTCTGCAGCGGAGTGTGCGCTGATATGAAACTTCCTGGCAGATTAAAATTGTGTGCCGGAACCGGGACTCGAACCTGGTCCCAGGTTCGAGTCCCGGTTCCGGCACACAATTTTAATCTGCCAGGAAGTTTCATATCGGCTTTTAATGAAATTGCGTGGTTCCGGTATATCGCCCAAAATTTGCGACTGGATTGGGAATTTCCACTCAGAGAGGACACAGTTTGTAATAATCGATGGTATGACATCGACTAAAGCAGAGGTGATATCGGGCGTTCCACAGGGTAGTGTTATTGGTCCTCTGCTGCTCCTTATTTACATAAACGATTTATGGGAAAATCTAAGTAGCTCTCTTAGGTTGTTTGCAGATGTCGACGTCATTAACGTCTAGTAAAATTATCTGAAGATCAAAACCAACTGCAGAACGATTTGAATAAGATATCTGTATGTTGTAAGAATTGGCAATTGAATCTAAATAATGAGAAGTGTGAAGTCGTCCACATGAGCACGAAAAGAAACCCGTTAAACTTTGTTTACAAGATAAATCAATCAAATGTGAAGGCCATAATCTCCAGTAGATACCTAGGAATTAATATTACTTCAGACTTAAATTGGAAAGAACACATAGATAATATCGTGGGAAAGGCGAACTAGAGACTGCGTTTTATCGGCAGAACCCTTAAAACATGCAACAAAACTACAGAAGAAACTGCATACACTACGCTTGTTCGTCCATTTTTGGAGTATTGCAGCCCAGTGTGGGATCCTTATCAGGTGGGTTTGACGGAGGAAATCGAAAGAGTCCAAAGAAGGGCAGCTCGTTTCGTATTGTCACGATAGACGGGAGACAGTGTTAGGGAAATGATACAGGAACTGGGATGGGAATCATTACAACAACGGCGCTTATCGCTGCGGCGTGGGCTACTTACGAAACTCCAATCGCCAACATTCTCCTCCGAATGCGAAAATATATTGACTCCCACTTACATAGGTAGAAATGATCATCAGAATAAAATACGAGAAATCAGAGTTGGAACGGAGTGATTCAGGTGTTTATTCTTCCCGCGCGCTATTCGAGAATGGAATGGCAGATAAAATAGTATAATTGTGGTTCGATTAAACCTCTGCCAGGCAGTTAAATGTGATTTGCAGAGTTTCCCACGTAGATGTAGATGTAGATGTAGAATTGACGCATAAACCTGCGAATTATCACGCGGCAGGCTCTCATTATTTCTGACGTCATATTCCTGACCTTCGTGTCGTACTCTTTTGTTTTTGGGTCAGGAACCTTCGTGGGCGTACGGTGAACAGTTCACCAAAGTTTCATTGCAATCGAATGAATGGTTTATGAACCCATATATGACATACAGACAAACATTCATTTTTTATATATAAAGGTAATAATAATTGATTTAGTGTCAGGTGTCCCGTATTTTCATTGGAGAAAATGGTATGCTTATCTATAATTGCCCTGCAAAAGTGTCCACATAATATGTAGTATGTTTGCAGATGTATATTTATTAGTACTATGTTTGCAATATTTCTTTTATATATTTTGCTGTCCTTTTTGTGTCTATTAAGTTGAAATGTGTGTTACTGACACGATTAAATAAAAAAGCACATATAACAATATGGACGCACAAAAATGGGGAACGAACAGAGAATAACGTATATTGTAAATGTTTAGGTACTATAAATTCATGAGCTACGAGACATTAGAAAATTAAATACTGCTGTTACTGAATGCCGAGTTGATAAAGTGTTCTTGAAAATATTTTTTTCCATGAAAACCCCGAAATATTTTTAAATCCACCATAATTCCCACTAGCCAATAGATGCAAATTTTGCCCACTTGACAGGTACTGAAATCCACCAGATTTAGTGAGGAAACCACTTATTTATTTATTTATTTATTTATTCGTGTCATAAGCGTTCCATACAAAGGTCAAAGACAAGAGTACAACTATGATACAAAGCAAAAGAGATTATATATAAAAAAATTACAAGACCAGTAAATATAATGAGACCAAAAATTAGGAAACTCCGCGGCATTCTCCTAGGCGTGCAATAGGTCCTACAGCTTGCAGGAAACCGGGCTCTGGGGACAGCTGTACAGGTGCTTGCTGGTTTGTTAGGATCCACATTCGCAGAGCTGATTCATCCCCGAGGAGGTTCCATCTGCCATTGTTGTCCTTTGTTCTTAGTCTGTTGAGGGACTTCCGCGTTTTCCACGGCACGTTTTCGCCATGTTGCGATATCAGCACTTCTGGTCGTCCACAGGTTTTGTCGTGCCATTGAAGGTGGTGTACTTCAGTCGACAGTAGTTCTCATAAAACTCTTCGTGGATTTCAGCCTGCTTCGGGGAGTTTGGTGTCCATGTAGCGAGTGAGCAGCGCTTTCAAAATTCAAAGGTTTGTAACTCTGTCGGACCTAACTGCGTGGTCATCAGTCCGTAGCTTACAAACTACTTAAACCTAGGTAAACTAACCTAAGGACAACACACACACCCATGCCCCAGGGAGGACTGGAACCTCCACGGCGAGCAACCGCGCGCTCTGCAGCGAGGCGCTTTAGACCGCTCGTCTACTCCATCGCGGCAGCAGCGTTTTGTTCTACTTTGCATATCTCTATATTTGCGGCAACTTCCCGTATTATTGTTTATATAACTCTTCTGGGTGTTGGACCGCATCGTCAATATATATCAAATACTTCACCGACGTTTCGGCCACTATTGCAAGTGGCCATCTTCTGGGTGTTAAGTTTACTGCTGGGTGACGGAAAGCAGGTGTCTTAAATATTAAATGTTGCCAGTTATGATTGGTGGTTTCAGAGCTCTTATCATTGGTGTTTGCATTATTTCTTCCTATTGGTGGAAAAGGAAGTCCAGGATTGGTGTTTATATTAATGTTTGCCATTGGTTGAAACTGGCGAATGAGGAGCGATGGCAGCAGTGACGTAGCACTGGTGCCTAGCGCCGGCTAGAGCGTGCTGTTTGCTCTGTGTACGCTAGAGCCCTGTATTGGGAGAGTAGCGCCAACCGGGCGAGCGCCGCCATTGTAGGTCTGTTATATCTGGCAGTAGCAGCGCTATGCACGGCGCTGTTAAACTAGCAGTTATGATGAAGGGAACCGGTCTGTACATCGACGCGGTATGACAGTGCGTTAAGTAAACAATGAAATTAAGTTTTTAATCGTTTCATCACTTCTACAGCGAATATTAAGGAAAAAATTGGTAATATGAGATCAAGACCTTTATTTTTGAGCAAACTAGTTATAAAATTTTTTCGTGCTAAAATTTAAACCCTGTACCAAATGCACTGCTTTCGCAATAAGTGATGTTGCTGCTTTCAAATTAGCTAAGGACTGACTATTTTATCTGTAGTATATTGCTTTTTATCAAAGTAGATGTAATTAATACGTTCCTTTCCAGTAATCTAGTGCCTAATGTTGATAGGTCTTGTGTGCTAACCTACATGTGATATTACCACATAACATTAACTGAGCTAACATTTTGGGAAGGTTTAAGTTTTTACACATTGTTATCGCACTGCTGGGTACTTCAGTAAAATAAACTTTATCTTAAAATTCGAGTTTTGGAGATCTATTTAATGGGCGGTTTCATTTACCGCCTAAACTTTCGTAATATGCAGGCTAAGTATAAATACGAAATTCGTCAAATACGGCACATTATGTTAGATTTTCATGTATTTGTATCTTTTAAAAATATCTTTTCTCTTACATGTGTTGTCCTTTCAACATTGCTCGCAACAAAACTTGAACAGATAAACATAGAAGTTTACTCGATACTTCAATAAAAATTCCCTTACTTCACAAAATTTTGCATTCTCGTATGGAAATGCAGTTTTTCTTCCAATGCGGTGTACCCACAATTCGCGTCTTTTCGCATCTCTTTCGCCCTGTGGAATGCGTAAAACTTGCTACCTCGCACTGTCTTAGTATAACAATTCACTGCCAACAATGCGGCATTTTTCACCATATAAAAATGGAATATCCTACGTTAAGCTCTTAATTTAATACATAATGAGTCTCCACATTTCCAACACCTCTAAATGCTGAAATAACAGCGAGTTAAGTGAAATATACCATATACGCTGATGGACTGCTTAGGCCTAAAATGGCGGACGTGCCCCACCCGCGCTCAACTGACCAATAGCAGCCGGCGGTTGTCGGCAAGACACACATCAAAGGTTGGCGCTACTCTCCCAATACAGGACTCTAGCGTACACAGAGCAAACAGCGCGCTCTAGCTGGCGCTAGGCACCAGTGCTACGTCACTGCTACCACCGCTCCTCATTCGCCAGTTTCAACCAATGGCAAACATTAATATAAACACCAATCCTGGACTTCCTTTTCCACCAATAGGAAGAAATAATGCAAACACCAATGATAAGAGCTCTGAAACCACCAATCATAACTGACAACATTTAATATTTAAGACACCAGCTTTCTGTCACCCAGCAGTAAACGTAACACCCACAAGATGGCCGCTTGCAATAGTGGCCGAAACGTCGGTGAAGTATTTGATATATATTGACGATGCGCTACAACACCCAGGAGAGTTTTATAAACAATGACAACGGCCGCGGAAGCCTTCGTTTACATTCCCGTATTATATCTGGTGGGGCTATGTCAGCGAGGATGTGTAGTTTCTGAGTAACAGCTATGAAGCATTAGTGTGAGCATTAGGAGAGGAGCTGCATTACATGTGGTGGTGTAGTATTACATTAAAAAAATTCATTCGATAAATAATTTATTCACGATGCTTATCGCTGACCACATACATTAACGTATGTCTACAGTCTGTGGATTGAAGTGAGCTCAAAGATAATATCGAGATGGTACTATGTATTATGAAACTGTGACGCTCGACGTCTCTCTAATCCAGTTGTCAGTATTTTGATCCCAAGCACGACTGTTGTCTTTCCAGTGTTAATATTGAGATTCAAATGTTCAAATGTGTGTATAGCTTATGGGACTTAACTACGGGGTCATCAGTCCCTAAACTTGTCCTGGCCCGGCTTCGTATTGGCCACTGCCGTTATAGCCACCAGTATTTACTACGTGGTGGTCCTGCTCCCTTATGTGAGCAATGCGATGAACCTTTTACTGTGTACCATCTTTTAGAGCAATGTCCATTTTTAACCGTCTCCTTCATGATCTATGTTTACCATTAGAATTGTCTGATATTTTAGCTGATAACCCGCATTCTGTTAACAGAGTTTTACTTTTTATACATCGTGCAGATATGGCGAAAGCCATTTAAGTTCTAACCCCGGTTCTTTTTTACTATGGGCAGTGTTGGGCGCTAATGATCACAGCAGTTGTGCGCCCTAAAACTGAAAAAAAAAAGTCCCTAAACTTACAAACAACTTATGAACTAGCTAAAACTAAGGACGGCACAAATGTCCATGCCCGAGGGGGGATTCGAACCCCCGACTGTAGAGGCCGTGCAGACCGTGACTGGCGCGCCTCAGTCTCCTCGGCCACCGCGGCCGGCAGCTTGTGTCTGTTTATCACGTTACGGGAGGGGGTGGGGGGAGCGTCACGGAAATATTGCACGAATTGGGGTGGAGTTTACTAATTTTTGCTCTCATTTTATTTAGAGGTGTTGTAATTTGTTTATATATAATCTCTTTTGCTTTGTATCATAGTTGTACTCTTGCTTTTGACCTTTGTGTGAAACGCTTTTGACACGAGTGAATACTAGGCGCGTCGAGAAAGTAAGTTCCGTTTGGTAATAAACTGAAATTGTACACAGATACAGAAGATATTTTTATTGCACAAAATTCAACAACTCTTAAACTACTTTTCCACATAACTGCCGAAATTTAGCAGGCATTAGTCATAGCTTGGCACCAGGTTTTGTATACCTTCTTCATAGAAATCTACCTCCTGTGTCTTCAACCAGTTGGAAACAGTTTCTTTCAGCTCGTCGTCATTGGTGAAGTGATGACCGCCAACTAATTGTAAATCTACAGTTTTCCTGGATCTTGTCATCAATCGCGTGGACCAGTTCTTCTGTAACCAAAGGTGGACGCCCACTTCGTTCTTCATCGTGCACATCAGTACGCCCGCCATTGAACTGTCGGACCCATCTTCTCACCATCGAATCACTCATCGCATTTGGTCCGTAAACATCGCAAATTTGCCGATAAATTTCGCTTGGATCACTTTCCTCGCATTCAGAAACCGAATCGCCGACCTGATTTCACAGGCGGCGGGATTTTCATTCAACGCCGACATTTCAAACAAGCACAACAAAGCGTACGTAACTGACAGCGATCTCCAAATGCCGCACGTTCTTCTCCTCGATACACGTCGTCTACAGCGCATGTGCGGAACTGCAATCACAGCGCTGCAGCGGAGATAAATTGAAACGGAACTTACTTTCTGGACGCGCCTCGTAAATAAGTGATTTTCTCACTAAATCTGGTGGATTTGAGTACCTGTCTAGTGGGAAAACGTTGCATGCATTGGCTAGTGGGAATTATGATGGATTCAAAAATATTTCGGGGTTTTTATGGAAAAACTATTTTTAAAAACACTTGATGAACTCGGCATTCCGTAAGAAAGACGTTGTTCATTGCGGCGTGATCTGTTTGCGAAATTTCATTTACCTGGTGGGGCTATCCCCGCGAGGTTGTGTAGTTTGTGAGTAGCAGCTATGAAGCATGTTAGGTAGAGGAGTGTGAGCATCAGGAGAGGGACTGTACTACATGCGTGTGTTGGAAGAGACCGGCGCCCAGCCCTGGTGTCGAAGCATCCGCCGCGCCACAGCTGTGTCTGCAGGAAGGCGCGTAATCCGTCATTTCCCGGAGGCGGCCGTTTTAATTGCGTCTGCTCTGTCTCTCTCCCTGCTAACGACACTTTAATTCCCGCTGGCCAGAGCCCGCTCTCTGCCTCTACTCCCACACCACTCCACACCACAGCCGCCGCTGCACCAGCGGTTGCTTCCACAATACCACACGCCCGCCGCCACACTCGCTTCTATATGGTCAATCAGGCTGATATGGTGAACAAAAAATTTGAGCCTCGTAGAAGACAAGAAATTGTTTATTTAAACAAAATAAAAACACTCCCTTTTGACAAAATACACTACTGGCTATTAACATTGGAAAACCAAGAAGAAATGCAGATGATAAACGGGTACTCCCATGAACCACAGACATTGCTGAGGTGGGGTGGCTTGCGTGCCTCAACGATGCAGATAGCCGTACCGTAGGTGCAACCACAGCGGAGGGGTATCTGTGGAGAGGCCAGACAAACGTGTGGTTCCTGAAGAGGGGCAGCAGCCTTTTCAGCAGTTACAGGGGCAACAGTCTGGATGATTGACTGAGCTGGCCCTGTAACATCAGCTAATGTGGCTTTGCCACACAGCTACTGCGAACGGCTGAAAGCAAGGGGAAACTACAGCCGTTACCTTTCCCGAGGACTTCCAGCTCTACTGTATGAACATATGATGATGGCATCCTCACGGATAAAATATTCCGGAGGTAAAATAGTCCCCCATTCGAATCTCCGGGCGGGGACTACTCAGGAGGATGTGATCATCAGGAAAGACAATACTGGCATTCTACGGGTCGGAGCGTGGAATGTTAGATCCCTTAATAGGGTAGGAAAATTAGAAAATTTAAAAAGGGAACTGGATAGCTTGAAGTTAGATATAGTGGGGATTAGTGAAGTTCGGTGGCAGGATGAACAGGATTTCTGGTCAGGTGAGTACAGGATTATAAATACAAAATCAATTGGGGGTATCACAGGAGTAGGATTGATAATGAATAAGAAAATAGGAATGCGGGTAAACTACTATGACGAGCACAGTGATCGCATTATCATTGTCAAGATAGATACGAAGCCAACACCGACAACAGTAGTACAGGTTTATATGCCAACTAGCTCTGCCGATGATGAGGAGATCGAAGAAATATATGAGGAGCTAAAGGAAATTAAGGGAGAGAAAAACTTAATTGTTATGGGAGACTGGAATTCGGTAGTAGGACAAGGAAGGGAAGGGAAGATAGTAGGTGAATATGATCTGGGTAAAAGGAATGAAAGAGGAAGTCGCCTGGTAGAATTTTGCACGGAACATGATTTAGTCGTAACAAACACGTGGTTTAAGAATCACAAAAGAAGGTTCTATACGTGGAAGAGACCAGGAGACACCGGGAGATACCAGATAGATTTTATAATAGTAAGACATAGATTTCGGAACCAGGTATTACAGTGTAAGACATGCCCAGGGGCAGATGTAGACTCTGACCATAACTCTTGGTTATGAACTGTAGGCTGAAACTGAAGAAACTACAAAAAAGTAGGAAAATAAGGAGATAGGACCTGGATAAATTGAAGGAACCTGTGGTTCTTAAGAATTTCAGAGGGAGCTTTAGGCAAAAATTGACAGAAACAGCGGAAAATAAAACAGTAGAGGAGGAATGGGTAAAATTGAGAGATGAAATAGTTAAGGTAGCAGAGGACAAAATAGGTACGAAGGTAAGACCTACAAAAAATCCTTGGATATCACAGGAGATACTAAATTTAATTGATGAAAGGGGAAAATATAAAAATGCAGTAAATGAAACAGGCAAAATGGAGTACAGACGACTAAGAAATGAGATTGACAGAAAGTGCAAAATGGCTAAGCAGGAGTGGCTAGAAGCCAAATGCAAATCTGTAGAAGAATGTATAAATAGGGGAAAAATTGATACAGCCTTCAGGAAAATAAAAGAAACATTTGGAGATAAGAAAAACAGCTCTATGAATATCAAGGACACTGATGGAAAACCAGTTCTCAGCAAAGAAGGGAAAGCTGAAAGGTGTAAAGAGAATATAGAGAGGCTCTATGAAAGAAATGAATTTAGCGGCAATATTGTAGAAAGGGTAGATGAAGATGAAATAGGAGATACTATACTGAGAGAAGAATTTGACAGAGCCCTGAAAGATCTAAGTCGAAACAAGGCCCCTGGAGTAGATGATATTCACTCAGAGCTATTGAAGTCTCTGGGAGAACCAGCCATGACAAACCTGTTTCACCTGGTGTGTAAGATGTATGAGACAGGTGAAGTACCCTCAGACTTTAAGAAAAATGTTATAATCCCCATTCCAAAGAAAGCGGGTGCAGACAGGTGTGAAAACTACAGAACCATCAGTTTAATAAGTCATGGTTGCAAAATATTAACACGAATTATATACAGAAGGATGTAAAAGATGGTAGAAGCCGACCTCAGGGAAGATCAGTTTGGGTTCAGGAGAAATGTAGGAACACGGGAGGCAATACTCACTTTACGGCTTATCCTAGAAGATAGATTAAGAAAAGGCAAACCTACATTTCTAGCTTTTGTAGATTTGGAGAAGGCTTTTGACAATGTTAAGTGGAATAAACTCTTTCAAGTTCTGAAGCAAGCGGGAGTAAAATATAGGGAGCGTAAGGTTATTTACAACTTGTACAAAAACCAGCCAGCGGTTGTCAGAGTTGAAGGGCATGAAAGGGATGCAGTGATTGGAAAGGGAGTAAGACAGGGTTGTAGTCTTCCTCCATTGTTATTCAATTTGCACATTGAGCAAGCTATGAAGGAAAGCAAAGAGAAATTTGGAGAAGGAATTACAGTTCAGGGGGAAGAATTAAAAACATTGCGTTTTGCCGACAACATAGTAATTATGTCAGATACAGCAAAGGACCTGGAAGAGCAATTGAACGGAATGGACAGTGTGCTGAAAGGAGCATATAAGATGAACATTAACAAGAGCAAAACTAGGGTAATGGAGTGCAGTGTAAGAAAATCAGGTGATGCTGAAGGAATTAGATTGGGAAACGAAGCAATAAAGGAGGTAGATGAGTTTTGTTACTTGGGCAGTAAAGTAACAAATGATGGTCGCAGTACATAGGATAAAAAATGCAGAATGGTAATGGGTAGAAAAACGTTTTTGAAAAACAGAAATTTGTTAACATCGAATATTGATTTAAACCTAAGGAAGTCCTTTGTGAAGGCATTTGTATGGAGTGATGCCTTGTATGGGAGTGAGACATGGACAATAAACAGTGCGGGCAGGAAGAGGCTTGAGGCTTTTGAAATGTGGTGCTACAGAAGAATGCTGAAGATTAGGTGGGTGGATCGCGTAACTAATGAGGAGGTACTGAACAGAATTGGGGAGGAAGGGAATTTTTGGCATACCTTGACTAATAGAAGGGATCGCTTGGTAGGACACATTCTTAGACATCAAGGAATTGTGAATTTAACGTTGGAGGGAAGTGTTTGGGGTAAAAATCGCAGAGGAAGACCAAGAGATGGATACAGTAGGCAGATTCAGACAGATGTGGGTGGTTGCTCTTATGTGGAGATGAAGAGGATTGCTCAGGATAGGGTATTGTGGAGAGCTGCATCAAACCAGTCTCCGGACTGAAGACCACAACAACAACAACAACAACAACAACAACAACAACAACAACAACATGATGAACAAAACATATGAGCCTCTTAGAAGACAAGGAATTGTTTATATAAACAAACTAAAAACAATCTCCTTTGGGAAAATACACTACTCGCCATAAAATTGCTACACCAAGAAGAAATGCAGATGATAAACAGGTATTCGTGCGCCTCGGTTGCACAGTGGTAGAGTGCCAAACTATCAATCCAAAGGTCGCGGAATCGATCCCCGCCCGTTCCTAGGATTTTTAGGATTGTTATCTGTCACTTTCCACTTCTTTCACCTCTGGCAGTATTGCTCATGTGAAAAATACCGAGTAGCACCGTGGTTCGGAACCCACGTTAAACTGTATGTCCCCCTATAACTGGCTGGGTAAGTCGGTTCGAAGGTCGGAAGAAGGCAACGGCATACCACCTCCAAACAGGACCATGCCTAGTAAAGCACTGTGGTGTTCAAACCAATCTTCGGATTGTTGACTGCTTTACCTTTTTTTTAAACAGGTATTCATAGGACAGATAAATTATACTAGAACTGACATGTGATTACATTTTCTCGCAATTCGGTTGCATAGATCCTGAGAAATCAGTACCCAGAACAACCTCCTATGGCCGTAATAACGGCCTTGATACGCCTGGGCATTGAGTCAAACAGAGCTTGGATGGCGTGTACAAGTACAGATGCCCATGCAGCTTAAACATGATACCACAGTTCATCAAGAGTAGTGACTGCCGTATTGTGACGAGCCAGTTGCTCGGCCACCATTGACCAGACGTTTTCAGTTGGTGAGAGATCTGGAGAATGTGCTGGCCAGGGCAGCAGTCGAACATTTTCCGTATCCAGAAAGGCCCATACAGGACCTGCAACATGCGGTCGTGCATTATCCTGCCGAAATGTAGGGTTTTGCAAAGATCGAACGGAAGGTTGAACCACCGGTCGTAACACATTTTAAATGTAACGACCAATGTTCATAGAGCCGTCGATGCGAACAAGAGGTGACCGAGACGTGTAACCAATGGGACACCATACCATCACACCAGGTGATAGGTGATAAGCCAGTATGGCGATGACGAATAGACACTTCCAATGTGCGTTCACCGCGATGTCGCCAAACACGGATCCTGGATCCAGAATCATGATCCTGTTAACAGAACGTGGATTCATCCGAAAAAATGACGTTTTGCTATTCGTGCACCCAACTTCGTCGTTGCGTACACCGCCGGCCGCTGTGGCCGAGGAGACTGAGGCGCTTCAGTCACGGTCTGCACGGCCGCTACGGTCGGGTGTTCGAATTCCCCCTCGGGCATGGATATTTGTGCAGTCCTTAGTCTTAGCTAGTTCATAAGTAGTTTGTAAGCTTAGGGACTGATGACTCTGTAGTTAAGTCCCATAAGTTCTACAAACATTTGAACATTTTTTTTGAGGAAATATAAAAATGCTGTTATAGTGTCAAAAGTCATCGCTGGTCTTCGGTCCGAATTTTGTATAAGCTGACGACTGTCAACGACTACATCTTCCACCCTGTTATAGCTATTGACACGGAACTGCTATGGTGTACAACGGGAGACTTTGTACTACAACAACACAGAGCGATCGTTCGTCTTCACTGTATGGTTTTTGCTGAAGAGCAAAATATTGACAATCAGACATACAAATTTATACAAGTCGGAAACTTTCAACTCCCTTATGTTCCACCCCCTTATCGTTATCAACCCCTTCCCACGGTAGTGCACAATGGGTGACTGATACCTGCTCCACATACAAACACTATTCGTTTGTGGTGTGTAGCTTTGACTGCAGAGTGAAAAATACGCAGAACACCTCAATTTTTATATATAGAGATTAAGATTACTCACCTAACTGAATGGTATTAATCTGTTAGTAACTCGATGCTGTCCGCTAAACCAAAGTAACCTATGACTTACGAACTTTCCGTCAAAAGACGTACATTAACGTATGTCTACAGTCTGTGTATTTCAGTGAGCTCAAAGATAATATGGAGAGATGGTACTGTGTGTGTTATGAAACCGTGACGCTCGACGTCTCTCTAGCCCAGTTGTCAGTATTTTTATCGTAAGCACTACAGTTGTCTGTCGGGTGTTTATATTGAGATCATTGGTGTATGGCCAGTGTAGTTAATGCTCAGTTAATGTATGTCTGTGTTTCCCAGTGTTTTATCTTTGAGTCTTTTTATTTATGAGCATCTGTTGATCGTCGTATTTTTCCGCATTTTACGGATTTTTGTTCGCCACACTCACCCACCGCCACACACCGCGACCAAACCACCATAGTGCACACCGCCAACCTAAAGGCTACTGCCATGCTTAACCACCATTGGTCTACAGTGAATAATTTTGGCTACCAAGTCAAATATACGGAGACACGTCCCACATTCCATTTTTATGTATTTATATTGATGATTGTATATACAGGATGTCTCACCTACAAGTCGTCAGGTATATATATATATATATGAGTAGCCTAATATCAAACCTGGCCATCTGATCTAATGGTCGAAATTTAGTTAGCAGTCGATCCTAAGGGAAGTTTTTCCACTCTTTTCATTGGTGAAGTCTGTTTTTTTCCATAATTGATGTAAATGTGACATGGCGACAGTATGTGCCATGTACAAAGACGTATTAGCCCGTACTTAAAGTTTTACAGTAATTTTTTATAGTATTATTACTAATAATCATCTTAAAGCGAGTAAAATGGAACATAATATATCGGGTAAAATGGAACATAATATATCACTAGCGTCCGAAGGAAAAGCTAGGAAGCGGCTGAGACAACCTGAAAAATGGAAAATAAACATTGAAAAGAATCAAAGGTAAGACTAGCTTGTAAAGTACATTGTTGTATTGTAAGGTGTGTTGTACGAAATTATGTATATGTTAGACGTAAAGACCTTTGTCTTTTGCTAGTAACGTGGAAGCTGCTTAATTATTTTACTAGCTGATTATATACACTCCATTTCCATCACGTTCCTCCTCTTCCACTTTAATTTTTTTTATTTATTGTGCAATTGTTTTTGTAGTATAAATGGTTAAATTATAGAAATTGAAAAATAAGTCATAGATTAATAAATTCAATATTTTTAAAAAGTATGCACCCCCCCCCACCCCGTCCCGAACCAAATCCTGGCTGAACCACTGCCGACTACGTACTCTTTCTCATTACTGTTTGCTTTAGACAATACATAAACGTTAACTGTAATTATAATCACTTCACCTATATCAGACACGAGTAGGCTGTAATATTAATGTTCATGTTAGGAACAAAAGCATCAGACTGCCTAAATCATGGTGCAGTTCTTTCCCACTCTGTGTGGCACAATATTCCTTTTCTTTCTCAGATGAATTCCCTTAATTACCGAATGAAGATGCGAGAGATGGGGACAATTAAAAGAAAAGAAGAAGAACAAGAAGAAAGTGCACGCCCGAATCCCTTCCCCAATTTTTTCTACATCCAAGCCCGTATTACATTGCTAATGGCCTCATTGTTTACGGATGTTAAAGTCTAATCATCTTTCCTTTCTTTCTTTTCCTTTTTACCGCTCATTATAATCTATATCTTAGAAGAAAGGGAAATGTGTTAATGCTAATAATCTGATGATATATTACATCAATTGTACATAAACTGCTAATTTCAGAAATACAGTATTTTAATAACAAGCCAAATGCAAGAAAATTATTCGAAGGTAAAACTTATTTGCACCAAAACGTATTTATAAACTGATCATAGAATTTATACACTTCAACGAGGTTTACTGGCCATCACTGAAGTTTATATAACCGTCAGTCAAAATGAAAATCCTTGCTTATACCCAAACAGTAAATATCGCGGGAATAAGAGGAGTGTTGTTTAACATAACATTAGTGACATTACAGATAAATTCGTCGTGGGAAAACTTCTGTGTTTCAACAATGGCTTCTGAGGTATTTCAATGTCTGTCTCGAGCTTTGCCACGATTGGTCGGCTTCATTCCCACGATCCAACAGCTGTTGCCTGTGTCGCGGAATGTAAATTTTTACCGGTATGTAGCAATGTTGTTAGTTGTGTTTCAATTAGATTCCTAATAAGAGTTCATTATTCACTTACAGGTAAAGTAACTAACAAGAAGGTAAATGCCTACCGTTTGATGATTCACCGAAATGAGGTCAGTCACATACTGAAATGCCGCAGATTGTTTCATCAGTTCGCCGTTGATATGTATGTTCGTGCAGTAAAACCATTAAGAGTACGGACGTTACAGCTACTAACCTCACAGATAGAGCAGATCGAAAGTTCTCTCTAATAACCCGTTCCCAATTGTTTTACCCATCCTTTTTCACTTCTATTCCAATCCGGGTCCCGATTGCAATAATAATAAATAAGATCAGAGAGAGGGAGAGGGAGAATGGGGGAATGAAATTGATTTAAAAAGGAGGATGATAGGAGGGGGAGGAGATGGATATGGTGTGGGGTAAGATACGGGGAGGAGGGGATGGACAAAGGAAGGGTAAGGGAGGGATAGACATAGGGAGAAGAGGAGACGAGGTTAGGTTTTATTTCCCATACACATTAGCGACTGCGAAGCGTTGGCGGGTTTGCTAGTTTATTATATAGTAAAATTACGCGATTTCTTGTTGATCACAAATTCTCAGTCGAATGGATAAAGACTGTTTTATATACCATGTTAAAAATGAATAAATGAAAGGCCTGTAAATTGTTTTCTGACACCAGCCAATAGCTACATTTATAAGACACAGTAAGTAATTTTGAGAAATTCGATTGTTTACAAACTTATTGTATGGTGGGACCTTGATCAGTGAGCAGAATGTGCTTCTGAGCCTTATCTACAGTGTAATCCTCATTACACAACCTATATTTTCCAGTTGGAATCATTACATAAATACGCTAACACGAAACAGAGAGTACAGATCATAGAAGAAGGCCAATAGAACGTACACAATTCGAAAGGTGGTTTCTCATAGTTGTTCTGAATATAAAAATTATGTGTGCTTGTAGCCGTTAAGTGGTAAAAAGAAATTTTAGGATGATACTCGAAACTCTCCAGAAGTTTTGCCACTATATTATAACCCGTAGTAGGTAGCACATTGGCACAGTTAAATTTAGCTCAGTGGTCAGTCTCGTCGCGGCTACGGCGGTGTGCGGACCTCCGGCAGAGCGGCGCGCCGTGGCGAGTTTGTTTATGTCTGCGCGGTAAGTCGCGTGCATACAGCGTCGTCCTAACTGTAGAGAAAACCATGAAACCATGAATCAGACGAAGAGAATAGATACCCTGAAGTTCACTTTTGACACGACTCACCCTAGACCGAGCTGTTTCGAAGTAGAAAATTGGTTAGAAGAAACCGCTAAGATATCTGCCGATGAAGTAATTGGGATTAACTTTTCTATCGTCACTAGTGTTGTTTACCTTAAAGTTATCAACTCCGACGTATGTGATCGAGTTGTCGCAAGCAGTGGAGGGGCCTTGAAATTTAAATACAGGGACGGTGCTGTCGGTGAGGTGACTGTCACACATGCAGGACTTGGCATTCGGACGGTGCGCGTATTTGAGCTGCCCTTTGAAACAACAGCGGAACAAATTAATGCGGTCCTTGCGCCGTATGGCAGGGTGTTGAACAATTTTGCGGAGAAGTTCTCTCCGAGCCATAAATTCCCTGTGTTAAGCGGTGTGCGACAGGTTAAGATCGACCTAACAAAGCATATCCCCTCTTACATAACTGTAGGCGGACACCGTGGGATTGTCATATACGATGGACAGCCGAGGACTTGCGCTGGCTGCGGCGCGACAGGCCACGCCAGAGCGCAGTGTTTACAGCGCCGCGTGGCGCAGATACCAGCCGGGGATTCCGCGCGTCCCTCCGTGACCACGGCGCTGCCCCTGACTTACTCGTCGGCGCTGGCTGCAGTGCAAACCGCGAGCCCACCTTAAGATGTACCGCCGTCAGACGGCAATGATAAACCTGATGCTGCGCAGACAGTCACCGAACGCGTACCTGCAAGTTCAAACGTTGATGTCCTTTCAAGTGCCGAGATTTACTCAGACACACACATGGAAATGAGCGATGATGCAGGACCGAGTGAACCAGACCGCGAACAAACAGGTTTGACTGAAGCTCTCCTTATACCTGGGCCTAACGAAGTACAGGAGTCGATGGATCTTGAATCTATTGATGAGAACGAGTCGATGGAACAACGGACTTCTGATACTGATGGCTCGGAGTCATCAAAGGGGTCGTCCTGCACAAAGAAGACTAAGAAACGGAGACGAGCCCACCAGGGTGCCAATCAAGTCGCCCCATTACTGCGGGAAAAAGCAAAGAAGATTATAAGTAAGATCCGCCATGAAAATTCTGTGAGTGCTGATGTAAATGAACCGGTCTCGGGAGAAATGGATGTCGAGATGTCAGTCTCTTCTGAATCGATTTCACATCAAGGGTCGAGTGGAGGCACAGAGTCTATCCCGGTTTCAAAACTAGCGCTGACCCCATCTGCAGAAATAAGACAAGCAGAGGCTTTGCTTCAGTCAACATGTTCCAAATCCTGGGCAGAGGAAATGGAAGAAACGGAGGCGAACGCAGACACAGCCGCGGTCCAGAAATTGGGGACGGAATCCTCTACCATCTCGACGGAGCAGACTACAACAACAAAAGGTGGCACGATGGTCACCTCGACTGAAGCCCAACCGCCTTCTATTCCCAGCCACCCTAAGAGGACAACTTAACTGCTGAAAAACCATAAACCCATGAATCAGTCGCAAGCTTATAAAATAGCCACTCTCAACATTAATAAGATCCGGTCAGGGTTGCGACTGTCCATGTTACAGGATCTCTTACGTGCTGCCGACATTGATATCATCTTTCTTCAAGAAGTGACTGCCATAGAACTTGAACGACTTGCCGGATATACGGCTATCACCAATCCGGGAAGTGGAGCGGATCTCGGAACAGCTGTTTTGGCAAAAGAAGGCATCATAATGACTGATGTGGAAAAATTACCGAATAGCAGGGGAATTGCAGTCACGGTTCACCGCACTCGCATAATTAATGTGTATGCGCCATCCGGCAGTAGCAATCGGCGGGGCAGGGCGGACTTCTTTACCAGTGAAATTGTGCAGCTTTTTGGAAGGAATTATGATCACCTAATACTTGCAGGTGACTTTAACTGTGTGCTGCACCGTAAAGACCAGACGCCCAATTTTAACACATCGATGGAACTGAAACGTATTGTCAATGATCTGCGTTTAATTGACACCTGGGAACACCTGCACGGCAGTTTACAAGGATTCACGTACGTCACGAGCCACTCTGCAAGTCGGCTGGACAGGATATATGTTACCGAACAACTTATTTCCGCCGTCCTACATTCCGAAATTTGGGCGACAATTTTATCAGACCACGCCGCATATATATGTACAATAAACATGTTCAAACAAGGCACATACCGGGCCAGAGGCACGTGGAAATTAAATAACTCCATTCTCCATGATGTAGAATGCCAGCGTGCATTTAATGACACATGGAGGGCATGTGAAAGTAAAGCAGCACAGTACAACTCGGTGACGGAATGGTGGCTCAAACATGCCAAACCAAAGATACGGAGAAAGTTTCAGACTTATTCACGGGAAAAGTATTACTGGCAACAAAAGACTACAGAATTTTACTTCTCTTGCTTACGAGAGTTAGATAAATTGGACGCGACGATAATTGACAATTACATACAAATAACGCGTATAAAAGCAAAACTTGTGAAACTTAAACGACAACAGTGTGATGGGTACAAAGTCCGGTCTCGGTCCGATAACCTCATAGAGCAGGAAGAACCTTCAATGTTTCACGTAATACGCGAGAATAAGAGAGGCAAAAGAAAAATTATAACGCAGCTCCGGTTACGTGACGGGACCACCCTCGTGCAGCAACAAGACATAAAAAATGCGATTCATACTCACCTGGAATCGCTGCTGGCAACGGGAAGCAACGACGCAATGATGCAACAGGAGCTGTTACGCAATCTTCAAGGGTCATTAAGTGATGCACAGGCCGAGAACCTTGTTACAGACATTGATGAGGAGGAACTGGAATATGCCATCCAACGAAGCCCCAAAAACAAGTCACCGGGCCCTGACGGACTGACTGCGGAATTCTATCATACTTTTCGAGAACAACTGCAGCCAAAATTATTAGCTATGTACAATGAATTGTTGCAGCCACATTTTAATCTGCCTCAAGAACTGGTAGAAGGAATTGCAGTTTTCATCCCTAAACACCCAGGAAGCAGACATATTGACGATTTTAGACCTCTAACGCTCCTAAACTGTGATTACAAAATCGTGGCACGAATCTTTGCCCGTAGACTGAAACTGGTGCTGAATACAGTAATAGGCAGATACCAGACGTGCGTGGGTCTTGACAGAAAAATCCAACAAAACTTATGTGAATGCAGAGACGTGATTGCTACAGCACAGGCTTGCAAAATTCAGTGTGCCCTAGTATCACTTGATTTTGCAAAGGCATTTGATCAAGTGAATCACCAGTACCTCTTGCGCACCATGCTTGCTATGGGCTTTCCGCAGCGATTCACGAACTTCATAAGTGAAATTCTTAGTAAAGGTGTAACAAGAGCACTAGTGAATGGACAGCTCACGAAAGAAATTAGAATAAAGAGCTCGGTGAGACAGGGCTGCCCCTTGTCAATGGCACTTTTTGCTATCGCCATTGAACCCCTGCTTGCGACACTAAATCAACGTCTACGAGGATTGACAATCAATGGAATCAAGATAGCCTGCAATGCTTACGCGGATGACGTGGGGTTTTTAGTCACGGACGACCAGGAGTTAGTAGCAGCTCTCCAAATCGCTAACAAATACGAACTTGCTTCGGGGGCAAAGTTAAATGAAAGAAAGTGTGGTTTTATGAACATAGGATGTGGGGTTGCAGTACAGCACCATGGATACATAACTCCAGTCTCCAAACTGCAATGCTTAGGAATCGAATACCGGAGTGACATAAGGCACACGATCGCTGTCAATTACAGGAATCTTCTCGCACGTCTGCGTGCATGCATACAGAGTCACTATATCAGGAAACTTGATGAAGTACAAAAGGTTACCCTCGCCAACGTTTACATAACATCGAAGATCAATTACGTTGCACAAGTTTTACCGATGCCACACGAGACAATGAAACGAATTATGTCAGCTTTGGGTCACTTCGTCACTCGAGGGTACATCTTCAAAGTAAAATACGACACGCTCACTTTGGCCATTTGGGATGGTGGATTAAATCTTACGCATGTTGCAAATAAGGCACGGGCGCTATACGTGTGTAATACATACAAGATCTGGAAAAACTCACCAAACAGTTTAACAGCCCACCTGTTAAACGAGATAACGCCTACCAGTCTGCAGCCTCCAATCAACGTCCGACATATTCCGAGCGCTATGTCGCATTTTCAAACCTTTTTAGTCGATTTGAGCTACTTGCAGCTAAACATGCCAAATGATGAGCTCATGACGGCGCATAAGGTTTATAAGAAGTTAATGGAAAACAAGAACCGGAACGTCATTGAACAAAAATATCCCAACCACAGATGGCCAATAATCTGGAAGAACATCCACTGCCGTGATTTGAGAACTGCGGTCAGAGCCTCCTGGTATCGCTTAGTGAACAGGAAAGTCCACACCAACTCCAAGCTATATTCGATACATTTGGTGGACTCACCACTGTGTGAAACGTGCAGCTTAATGGACAGCGATGAACATCTTTTTGTGTGCTCCAAGGTGAAAGACGTCTGGAACTATATTCGTAAAAAGCTTGCAACCATCACAAGAACATCGATTCTTCGTATTACACCTGACGATTTCTTGTATCCAGATACTGTTCCGTACCCTAAAACAAAACGGAACTCAGTTAACTGGCTGCAAGGACACTTCGTCCACTATTTAATGTCAAGCACGACTAAAGGCGAAGAGGACTTCTCCATGTATATAGTCCAGCAACTTCGCCAGTTATCCCGTAAACAACATTACAAGCGAAACTATGCAAACTTTTTAGAAGCAGTTTTCAGAGAAGAATGTAGGAATTTCTGAGAAGCCCAGACATTTAAAAACATGGAACACGAAGATAAAATGTAATTTGATGTCCTTCTAATAAGAGCGTTTTTTATCGCTTTATTTTCTGTTAATGTTAACATTTCTTTTTCAATAAATTTTACATTTAAATGGCGAGAGGACGCCTTTCCTTTAATGATGTACTAAACATCCCCCTTGTGGATTAATATCAATTATCATTAAAAAAACCTGGCTGCTCACGTTTCACGAGTTAAGAGAAGATAAATAAAGAGAAAAGGCAAAGAAGTTGACTGAATTGCAAAGAAACGATAGAAACGGTAACATTCATTTTTCGAGAAGACGAACTCGGATGCGTTCGGAGAGCCAGAAAAAAAATGTCTGTGACGGAGGCACATCAGTTTTATTTTGTTATCTATGGAGGAAGATTTTGATTTCATCGTGGAAGCGATCCACTACCTACGCCTGAAGAAGAAGAAGAAGAAGAAATTACTTTACCCAAAGGCCGATGAAGCCGACGCCGATGAAGGCGAATTTGGTGAGCGGAAGGACGGGTTGTAGGGGAGGAAGGAGACCCGAAAGAAAAAAAAAAAAGAAAAAAAAAAAAAAAAAAAGAGGAGATATACCCAGCATAGAAGAATAAGTCTTCATCGATTTCTTTAACTATAGCATCACGAGACGTTATTAACATTTTCTGCACAATACTTTTTAATGTTATATACCTGAATACTATTTTCCTTATGAATTTTTTCGTTGGCACCACCTCTAACACATAACTGCAGAAATGTAAAAAAAAAAAAAAAAAAAAAAAAAAAAAAAAGTGAGTTAGCGCTTGGAGTTCCAATTTTAAGGTCACAGGTTCGAGTCTCATTGACCACCATTTCTTTAACTTCTTCGTAATGTTCAATTCTCAACTTTTAAATATAATTAAACAATTCAGTTTATGAACACAGTATTTTAATAAGTATCAAGGACAAACGTTTGAGAAAGTTGGGAGTCTACTAAGACAATCTGTTTTCACACATGGTCAGTTATATGTTGCAGCAAGTAGTTCGATCCTTTGATGGGTTAAACTTTTTTATTTGTGAATATAGAGAACAAGCACATTTAGCGAATGATGAGAGGATTTTTACGAAAAATTTACTGCAATATTGTAACGATAAAATGTGAAATAAAGCATTTAACTTCCTTATTTCTGTCTTTAATTCTCTCATATTTCCTCTTTGCCATTTCTTTCACCTGTTCTCCTAGCATTCGCATGAAACCTATAAAATTCCATTTACATTAATATCTTTTTTTTTTTCATTTTCATATATTGTGGGGAAGGCGAACCAAATGTTACGTTTCATTCGCAGAATGCTTCGAAGATGCACCAGCTCCACCAAAGAGACTGCCTACATCATAGTTGTGCGTCCTCTCCTGGAGTACTGTTGCCCCTTGTGGGACTGACGGAAGATATTGAGAAGGTTCAGAGAAGGGCAGATAGTTTTGTTTTATCACGTTACAGGGGGGAAAGCGTCACGGAAATGTTGCACGATTTGAGGTGGAAATCATTAAATGAGAGACGTTATTCGTTGCAGCGAGATCTATTTACGAAATTTCAGTTACCAACTTTTACTCCTGAATGTGAAAAAATATTTTGCTAACACCCACCTATATAGGGAGACATGACCATTCCAATAAAATAAGAGAAATCAGATCGAAAACGGAACGATTTAGGTGTTCTTTCTTTTCGCGCGCTATTAGAGAATGGAACGGCAGAGAAAAGTTATGAAAGTCGTTAATGAACCCTCTGCGAGGCACTTAAATGTGATCTGTAGCGTATCTATGTAGATGAAGAGCAAAAAAGCGCGGGTCCAAAGAATAAAAAACGTACTACTAACAAGGAGCAGGTCTGACATGTAGGTCACCGATTTCGATCGAATTTTACATAGACGTTCTATACTGACAATAAAGCACACGTGTTTAGGCTTTTTGCTAGACAGAAGTTTCTGAAAAATCAGGTCAAAGTTGATGATGGAAAATCGCGCGTTTACATCGAAAGACTCTAAAAATGAACATTTTTTACTATGATACAGGGTGTTACAAAAAAGCACGGTCAAACTTTCAGGAAACATTCCTCAAACACAAAGAAAGAAAATATGTTATGTGGACATGTGTCCGGAAACGCTTAATTTCCACGTTAGAGCTCATTTTAATATTTCTCTTTAAAGGTAAAATGAAATAATTCGTGCAGACAATTGTCAAAATACCCAATTGTTTCGTTAGTATGTACTGTACTTCCTCGATTCACGTCATCGACACAGATTTTCTGTGAACGTTTGGGCAGAAATTGTTGATGTCTTGATTGGGCCTCATGTTCTTCCACCTACGCTCTCTGGAGCACGTTATCATGATTTCATACGGGATACGCTACCTGTGCTGCTAGAACATGTGCCTTTACAAGTACGACACAACATGTGGTTCATGCACGATGGAGCTCCTGCACATTTCAGTCGACGTGTTCGTACGCTTCTCAACAACAGATTCGGTGACCGATGGATTGGTAGAGGCGGACCAATTCCATGGCCTCCACGCTCTCCTGACCTCAACCCTCTTGACTTTCATTTATGGGGGCATTTGAAAGCTCTTGTCTACGCAACCCCGGTACCAAATGTAAGAGACTCTTCGTGCTCGTATTGTGGACGGCTGTGATACAATACGCCATTCTCCAGGGCTGCATCAGCGCATCAGGGATTCCGTGCGACGGAGGGTGGATGCATGTATCCTCGCTAACGGAGGACATTTTGAACATTTCCTGTAACAAAGTGTTTGAAGTCACGCTGGTACGTTCTGTTGCTGTGTGTTTCCATTCCATGATTAATGTGATTTGAAGAGAAGTAATAAAATGAGCTCTGGCGTGGAAATTAAGCATTTCCCGACACATGTCCACATAACATATTTTCTTTCTTTGTGTGTGAGGAATGTTTCCTGTATGTTTGGTCATACCTTCTTGTAACACCCTGTATATCGAAGCGGTTTAGTATCGAAACGATACGTATCGACAAGGCGAGTATTATGATTTTTTATGAATGTTGTCGTTTTAAAGGATCTAGTTAGGCAGGAACCATATAGTAGATACCTACTCTTTGGCAGGAACCTAAGAGTACAGCTTTCTGGGTAATTTACAAGAATCGAAGTAGCTCGGCCTGAAATGCTATATATCGAACGTACTGTGATTTAGTGTTTCTGACCCGAAAAAAAAAATCTTATTTAACCAATACCTAAACTTCTTCAGGCTACGCTACAGATAACTGTTTTTAAAAGATTTACGAAAACAAAGTTTGCGCAATTTTTTTTTTTAAATATTCGCTTTTCGAGCTTTATTAATGAATTGAGTGGACAATGGTACATACGACTAGCTATATGCCATAAAGCAGGAATATAATTAATCATTTACAATGCAGCTTAATTTTACAGTGTCGTTTGTCAAAACTAATTTCTCCATATAGGTATCCAGAGTCGCACTGAAACGATTAGAGTATATTTACGTACGGATCTGTGAATTGGTTAAAATATTTCGGAGCTATACGCAACAATTACGGCTTCCTTCGAGTTCATTTATCTTCTCGGGAAATTTCCTGTGTTTTTACCCCCACAATATATGCATCGACGCGATTAAATGTGGTATCGGCGAAAGAAATTACTTTTTTCTATACTTCGTGGTGTAATTAAGAAGAAAATACTTCTCCACGATCGGATAAAAAGTAGCACTACAAGCACGAAAGTTCAAAAGCAGAACGCAAACACTGCAACAAAGGGTGAAAGCCCGGTGTACCAATCAAGAAAACTACTTATGGCGGCTTCTAATGGCGCTTTTCGGTACTTCCTGAAGCTTTGCTTCCGAATCTAAGTACCAGGCGTATTTTTAGATCGCGAAAACTGGGGGAAAAAGTGCGGTATCCATTCGGGTAAATACGGTAACTTGGGGGTCGTCTTGTACGCCATATATATGCTTAAACTATAAAATTTCGATGAAAATTTGTACCTCGTCTTATCTGGAGGTCGTCTTATCTGCAGAGATATACAGTATTTCTTTTTTTTTCTTTTTTTTTTTTTTTTTTTTTTTTATAAGAAATTACACTCACAGTTGTAGTTTGATAGCGGCCGCGGTGGAGTAGCCGAGCGGTCTAAAGCTTCTCGCTGCGGAGCGCGCGGTCGCTCGCCGTGGAGGTTCGAGTCCTCCCTGGGGCATGGGTGTGTGTGTTTGTCCGTAGGTTAGTTTACCTAGGTTTAAGTAGTTTGTAAGCTACGGACTGATGACCACGCAGTTTGGTCCGATAGAATTACAAACATTTAGGTTAGTTTACCTAGGTTTAAGTAGTTTTTTTTTTTAACTGCTGCTACTCTTTAAGGACCGGTCGTCTAAGAACTTATGACGGGTCGTTAAATATCAGAGGTAGCTAGTTGTCTTAGCCGTGACTCCCAACATATCCAAAGTCTGTTGAGAGCCACGTTTGCGTGTCCCACGACGTGGCGGTGGACCTGTTTGCCCCTGATGCAGTGTTCATTTTGCAGCTTCATTAAACAACATTAAATGAAAAATAACACAAAAAAGGTAATTTACATATGTCTTTACTGAATGTTGTATTACAATATATTGGAGATAGAATTTATGTTACATTCTTGCGTATTTATCGTCCTTGCTTATAACTCACAAAATTGTGCTGGTGTAACATAATTACAATAGAACGTGTGGTGGCTTGAAGCTACGTTGAATACAGTTTTTGCCGAACTGAAGTTCAAAATATAGAAAAAGAGATATATACTATAGAAGTAGACTAAAATCTTGGCTTACTATGCTATTATAAAATGAAATTATAAATTTATTAAGGTTAAACGTCAAGTTAAAAATTGAATTTAAGTAGTTTGTAAGCTACGGACTGACGACCGCGCAGTTTGGTCCGATAGATTTACAGACATTTGAACATTTTTGTTTGGCAGGGGTTGAGGTCGCCAAAATATTTTTACTTGGAAGAGGTGGTGTTTTGAAATGTTCATATGTTTGTTAAGCTTGTGGGACTTAACTATGGGGTCATCAGTCCCTAAACTTACAAACTACTTATGAACTACTTACGAACTAGGACGGCACAAATATCCATGCCCGAGGGGGGATTCGAACCCCCGACAGTAGTGGCCGTGCTGACCGTGACTGGAGCGCCTCGGTCACCTCGGCCACCGCGGCCGGCGGTGTTTTGAAAGAGATTGGCAAACACTGCTGTCAACATATTTTGGAGACATTTTTGTTTCATTTATTGGGTAACAGCACTCGTATCTAAATTTACATATCCAAGTTTGCTGCCAGCTCCAGAACATCAATGGAGCTATAGCGTGGCGTAACTAGGACTTGGCTTTGGGGGGGGGGGGATAGATGTGACTGATGAACAAAATTAGTCAGTTTCCAGACAGACTACCATCTACCACTACCGTTGAACATTAATTCACTCCCGTCCAATGAAAGCTTATGGTAAAACACCCCGAGTTTCCAATCTTTACCTTTACGAGACTTTATTTTTTATTTTTAGGGTTCTGGGGAGGGTTCTATTCCCCTCTACCCCCCATAGTTACACCACTGGAGCTATATATCCTGAAGATGGCTTAAGACAAGACAGAAGAATGCTGAAGATTAGGTGGGTAGATCGCATAACTAATCAAGAGGTACTCAACAGAATTCGTGAGAAAAGGAATTTTTGGCATACCCTGACTAAAAGAAACCAAGAGACGCGTATAGTAAGCAGATTCAAGTGGATGTGGGTTGCCGTTCTTATGTGGAGATGAAGATGCTTGCTCAGGATAGGGTATTGTGGAGAGCTGCGTCAAACCAGTCTCCGGACTGAAGACCATGTAACGATACACTGAGATTTTTATTTATTTTTTGTTTATCTTTGATCAGCGATGCTTATCGCCTCCGGTTCCCTCTGACTCGTAATACAACTAATTTAATTTCGTTCGTCATTTTTTACTTAAAAACAAGCGAGGAGACGGAACCGAGATAGTAGTTTGACTCACTCTCTTGTCTATGTTCGTTCTGTACGGACGTCTTCCATTCATGTATCTATCCAATGTCAGGTATTGTGATGCAAGTTGTTGTAAAAATATATTACTTAAAAATTTAAAATCATCCCCTCTCTTTGGCTTTTATTTGAATGAATCACTCCATGTCAAATACTTATTTTCTACTGTTTTCAGCTCCTCTACGACCGTAACAGTTTAATGTTCAGACGCCATTACAATCGCTTCGCATTGTCTGCAATATTTCAATCAATCATCCTTATACTATACTTTGCTTGAATTTAGAACCTGCAGTCATTTCTTTTGTAATTTCACGAAGTCTGATCATTTTTTTTTTAAATTTTTTTATCACCACCAGTAACTTCATGTTCCACCAACGGTCACACAACAATGAAAACGAAGTGAACAGTCTGAACATTGATCTACTACAGAAAGTATCTTCAACGTTCATATATTAAAAAAAAAAAAAAAAAAAAAAAAAAAAAAAAAAAAAAAAAAAGGTTATCATTTCCAGCTTCTACAATACGAAGCGCAGGATTCAGCTAGATGATGCTTTCCGTAGGTCTTATATCGTGCTGTTGCTTGTATGGTGCCCGACTTTAATATGCAATCCGCGGTTTATTTGGTTTAATGTTCATTTTGTGCTGTACTTTAACTTATTTCAAATTCAAACATTCGGTATCATCAATTCTTTGTCCAAAAATATAATCGCGGAATCTACTTTTAACAATTATGGCATCATACGAAGCAAGGGCAACGTTATAACCATAACAACAATAACAAGAACAATGTACAAAAGTGTAGTTTTTATTGTTTTTCTGTTTTACAAGAAAGTTGTATCAGCAGATGGAAATTAAATTCTTTGCTTCTGAAATTTCACTCGGAGTTGTGGTTTTGCAGGGGGTGGGGTCGCCAGATTATTTTCACTTGGAAGGGGTGGCGTTTGCAAACACTGGCATGACGCGTCTCGAGCAGCCGCAGTGAGCCGCCCACATTGGTGTCGGGTGCAGTAAGGAGTCGGTGCCGCTGTTGGCAACACTGGCTGTGACGTCAGCCTGGAAGTGGCTGGACGGGGGGTCGACCGGTGCAGTGTTGCCGCGGCGACGTTTCGGCCGCCGCGGGCGCCGGCGTCTTCAGTAGAGGAGCGGCCGTACGGGCACGGGCACGGGCACATGTCTGGTGACGGTGACGGTGTGCACGGTCTGCACGTGGTGCTGCACGTCGACTGGCGGCAACTGTACCTCCCTCGCGCGCTCCTGGTACGGCTCGCGGTACAGCTGCAGCAAGCGGCCTGCAACCGGCGAGCACACGATCACGTAGAGAGACAGTCCTCGTTTCTTTTTTTCTTTTTTTTTTTATAGATGCTACAACATTACCTGTTAAAGCTTATGGAATAGGTTCACAGATTTGTGACTGGCTGGAAGACTTCCTAAGTAATAGAACGCAGTACGTTGTTCTCGACGGCGAGTGTTCATCAGAGACGAGACGACCCAGGGGAGTGTGATAGGACCGCTATTATTTTCTATCTATATAAATGATCTGATGGACAGAGTAAGTTGTAATTTGCGGCTGTTTGCTGATGATGCTGTGGTGTATGGGAGGGTGTCGTCTGTAACTGACTGTAATAGCAATACAGGTTGACTTAGACAAAATTTCTAGTTGGTGCGAAGAATGGCAGCTAGCTCTCAATGTAGAAAAATGTAAGGTGATGCGCATGAGTAGAAAAAACAATCCTATAATGTTCGAATACAGCATCAGTAGTGAGCTTCTTGATGCGGTCGCGTCGTTCAAATATCTAGGCGTAACATTGCAGAGCGATAAGAAATGGAACGAGCATGTAAGGACAGTTGTGAGTAAGGCAGATAGCCGACTTCGGTTTATTGGGAGAATTTTGGGAAGATGTACTTCACCTGTAAAGGAGACCGCGTATAAAACGCTTGTACGACCACGTCTTGAGTATTGCTCAAGTATTTGGGACCCGCAGCAGATCGGTTTGAAGGAAGACATAGAGGCGGTTCAGAGGCGAGCAGCTAGATTTGTTACCGGTAGGTTCGACCAATGCGCGAGTGTCTCGGAAATGCTCCGGCAACTCAATTGGGGATCGCTGGAAGAAAGACGACGTTCTTTTCGTGAATTTCTGTTAAGTAAATTTAGAGGGCCGGAATTTGAAGCTGAGTGTAGTACGATCTTGCTGCCGCCTACTTACATTTCGCGTAAAGATCACAAAGACAAGATAAGAGAAATTAGGGCTCGTACGGAGGCATATAGGCATTCTTTTTTTCCTCGTTCAATTTGGGAGTGGAATAGGAAAGGAAATGCCTAGTAGTGGTACAGTGTGCCCTCCGCCACGCACCTTACGGTGAATTGCGGAGTATGTATGTAGATGTAGATGTAGAAAGCGGGAAGTGAAAATAAAAACATAGATACGTTTGTAAAATATATGTTTTCATAACCAAAGCGCCTCCTTGATGGATAAAACTGGAAAGTAAAACTCGGGCATTAATTCCTCAATTCTCCAACCACGGGAGGGAAGATGCGTCCCAGTCGGTGCACCTGCCACCCTAGGGAAAAGTGATCGTCACCCAAGAGAGGAAAGGCCACGGCAAAGGCTTGTCTACGCCTTAGCAATGCCCCGTAACAAAGAGAAAGAAAAGAAACATACACTGCTGCTGAATAAGCGGCAATAAAAAAAAAAAAAAATCAAAACTCACATAAAACCGGTGAAGCACATCTCGGGCTGTCTACGGATGCTTACTTCCGCGGCGAGTTATGCCGATAAAAATTCTGTCGGGCTTCGAGCCACATCCAGTGGTTTGATATCAAAATGTTCAAATGTTTGTGTAGTTTATGGGACTTAACTACGGGGTCATCAGTCCCTAAACTTACAATCTACTTATGAACTACTGACGAACTAGGACGGCAGAAATATCCATGCCCGAGGGGGGATTCGACCCCCCGACAGTAGTGGCCGTGCAGACCGTGACTGGAGCGCCTCAGTCCCCTCGGCCACCGCGGCCGGCGGTTTGATATCCACGAGCTTTCGGGTGAAATCTCCTCGTGTTATCTTGAATTTCTGGCATCTGCAGCCAAATGTTTTCATTTTGATACCAAATCCGCTTCATCTGAAATTAACTTTTATTTTAAAAAATCAATTTTTTAAAATAAAAGTTAATTGCAGAAAAGCGGATTTGGTATCAAAATGAAAAAGAGGAAATCTCCTAAGCCATTGTCTAGTGGTGACTGTCTTGTCATTGTTGCCGCCACCCTTATATACCTGCACGGCCTCCTGTGACGTCACTGGTGCTCAGCCTGTGGCCGATGAGAAAGACAGGCCCCAGCACAGACGTCGTGCCACGTAAGCGAGGTAGTTGGGAGCCGGCGCGACCGCTAGCTGACTGGCCGGCCGCTATGAGGTAAAGCTCTGTATAGGGAAAGTACGGCCAGCCTGCCAGCAGCGGCCATGTTGGGCCTGTTATATTCCGCTGCTGCTTACGCACCGACCGCTGCCACGTTCCCAGCGCTTAGCAATACTTACCAACCGATTTTGAGAAAACTATTCAATGAAAAAATTCAACTTTTTCACGTGTTATTGTGTGATATATTACCTCGATAATGGTCTGATTTTCTATTCATTATAACTAATAGTTTCCGTGCTACATCAGTTTAAATAAACTACTGAGCAAAATTTTGAAGAGTTTGCAGAGGAAAAGTCGCATTGCGTAGACTTTGCGTACGGTTGATTTTAGCACATACAATGCTGCGGACGAAATGTAGGTAAGATATCGAAATTTTGTTTAAGGTTGAGAGCAGAACGATAACTCTTTTCATTCTCGAGATACAGGGTGTTACATCCGACGGACAGATGCGGGAACTTCGAGTAGTTCTGTCTATGCGGACCTGGCTGCTATACAAAATACTTATCGTCCGATTTTAAGAAAACTGTTTCGTTTGTGGCTCCAGAGCTAGGGAGTTCACATATAAATTCAGACTGACCTGCACTGTAGCCAAATATTCCAATAGACCGCGAGCATCTCGTCATCAGAGCATAGTGTAAATTAAGAAAACAACTGAGATTATGGATAAGTCCTCGATGAGTATTTTCTTCCGTATTATGTACTTATATCTTAAATGAAGTACGAAAAATGCAAGGAGATACCCACTATATAACTTTTACCAAAAATAGAAATTAAATGTGCCTTTACAACGCCAATCACATTTGAATGTCCAATATTTGTCTTGTTCCAATTCTTTGTTTCTTGTAATGATACACTTAACACATAGAAATGAATGAGAAAAGCTTGCTTCAGGAACTGTTTTTTAATTTCATATCTAAAAGAGAATCTAGTTAACTCACTAATATGTCCAAAATTTGAGTGTTTTCGGCAACTACCTGCAGATAAAACCAACGACGCGTGAATAATTTAACCTCACGACATTATACAGGAATTTCTTCACAAATTTCTTCAAGTTAAAAATATATAGCTATCTGCTGCGTGATCCATTCGACAGTGAATCTTTAATCTATTGATTTACATTATGAATTGAAATCATTACAGTGCAAGAACCGAAGTTCGCTTCTGGACTCCTAGTTTTCTCTGGCGTCTTTCATCAGTCAGACTGTTCACCTTTCTGCATTTCTGATATTTAATGGAAGTGCTATAATGTTTGCCTCTCTTCTTCGCTTCTTAAGAACACCCAAAAGTACAACACTGTGGCATTATTCAAACCCAAACATACGAATATTCACAAGGCTTCTCATGGCAGCCAAGCAACGTATAGGACCAAGATGGTGGAGATAGCCACGTGACTCGATTTCAGCCAATGGCCAGCCGCAGATGGCGGCAAGCGGCGCGGAAAAGGATAGCCATACTTTCCCTATACAGAGCTTTACTATGAGGCAGTAGGCAGCGCCCCAGCGGCCGGCCAGTCAGCTACCTCGCTTACGTGGCACGACGTCTGTGCTGGGGCCTGTCTTTCTCACCGGCCACATGCTCGGCCGCATTGCCATATATGGCAAAGTTTTCGCTGCGTGGCTTCCGTGTCCGCTTCAACCGTCTGATGGCTGGGTCATTACCATAACAAATACTTTCTGGAATAGCATAATAAAAAAGGCTGATTCCAGACTATTTTGCAATAAAATTACCCGAGACGCTTACAGAGAGATCGTTACACACCGTAAAACAATGACAGAGAGAGAGAGAGAGAGAGAGAGAGAGAGAGAGAGAGAGAGAGAGAGAGAGAAATGCTACTGCGGTTACTATTTATACTATACTAGCTGAGAAACCCAGCTTTGCTTGGGTTAGAGACATGGCATGAGAGACAGCTGGAGTATAATTCTAAAAATGAGATGAATACAGACTGTTTAATTGAGATGTTGTGAAGCAGTCATCGCGCTTAAAGTATTCTGCCCGCGTTGTGTATTAATGGGTGAGTGTGGTGGGCGGAAATCCACTAAATATGGAGAAATAAATAATCTTAGGTGAAGCTAAATAATACACGAACTCCGTATATGTGAAAATATATGGGGTCAATGCAAGTTTAGTAATGTTGTTTTAACATAATAGTATTTAAATGAAGCTCGAAGAGATAGCACGTTACTATATTTCTCCAGTTATGTGATGAGGAATATTAAATCACCCTCACCAACTAATAGAAGTATAACTGTGACTCTAGTGTAGCGCTCAATTATTCATTTGTTACCTACCTGCATTTTCATCTTTGTCTCTGTTCATCGTCGGTAAAGTGTGATTGAGGAAAACGCGCTGAGAAGTTAAAAACTTATATATTTGATATTATGCGTCGTTATCCTCAATTTTGTTACACATTGCAACAGCAGCGCCGAAAGCGGCTGGCAAATTACATTTCTGAAAACGATATTGGGTAAGTGCGAATATTGATTTGTAACAGTTTTCAAAAATATCTCCTTGAATAGGAATTAGGAATGAATTGTAAGACTGTGTGAATCATGAGACTCTATACCAAAGAGTTTCGCGTGAAAGTGCTGGTCATAATGAGATGTGACGACGGATGTATCTGATTCGGTAAAATTTTACTTTATATCCTGGCGGCCTCGTGTTTTTATGTTGGCAACATCAATAAAACGATATAAAATCGTTGGAAAGATAAATACTGATGTTCCTGACGCATGCTTGATTTCACGACAAAATATTTGCGTGTCACGCGATTGGCTTATGACGATGTCACGTGATTCTCGCTATTCAACATCTGTTGCAAACATTATCACAGGAGGCCGCCGGGATATGAGTAGGACTACGTCGCATAGTTTTTCTTGACCCAGATGTCAAACGATAACACCTTTCACAGGAGAGAGTATCGCGGCTATATGTATCAGAGATCACTGATTAGCACAGACCAGTGAGCTTACTGGCACAGGCATATCAATATCTATGGCCTAAGAGACATTCATTAATGTATGTCTGTGTATCCTCTGTGACTTACGAACTTTACGGTGCGAGTCAAAATCTGTTTATTCTTTCAATCGTCAGACAATGCGGTCCTTTCAGACTTTAATAACGACGAGGAATTTCAAATACGCAGTTTTTTAAATAGATCAAATGTTTCCGTCAACCACACATTACTGACTATGAACCCAAAACAAAGATAAAAATCCAGATAGACTCAAAGATAAAAATACTTGTGGAACATTGATCACTGTCGTGGAAGCGTGGTGGAAACACAGATATATATTAATGATATAGCCGCGACACTCTCTGCTGTGAAATGTGTTATCGTTTGACAGCTGGGTCAAGAAAAACTATGCGACGTAGTCCTACTCATATCCCGGCGCCCTCCTGTGATAATGTTGGCAACAGATGTTGAATGACGAGAATCATGTGACATCGTCATAAGCCAATCGCGTGACACGCAAATATTTTGTCGTGAAATCAAGCATACAGCAGGAACAGCAGTATTCTATGTGGTTCGGTCATCTTTGCAACGATTTTATATCGTGTTATTGATGTTGCCAATATAAAAACACGAGGCCCTCAGGATAGAAAGAAAAATTTTACCAAATCAGATACATCCGTTGTTGTCACATCTCATCATGACCAGCACTTTCACTTACAATTCATTCCAAATTCCTATTCAAGAAGATATTTGTGAAAACTGTTACATATCAATATACGCACTTATCCAATATCGCTTTCAGAAATGTAGTTTTCCACCGCTTTCGGCGCTGTGTAACAAAATTGAGAATAACGACGCATAATATCAAATATATAATTTTTTAACTTCTCGGGCGCAAAGATGAAAATGCAGATAGGCTAACAAATGAATATTTAGAATAATACTCAAGCTGTCTCTCATGCCATATATTATAACCCAAGCAACGCTGGGCTTATCAGCTAGTATAAATTAAAATGTACTGAAATGGATATTCCAATGCGATGACTGCGATGTAGTGTCACAAGCGTGAGCATCACTTGCTGGTATAACACAGCAGTTTACCACAGTTTTAGAGTGTTTAGTCGCTCTCACCGGCTATTTCCTGAGCGCGCCGGCTGCTGAATAGTGGCGGGTCTCGAACCGCGGCCTCCAGGTCTGGGTCCGGCTCCTCCCATACCTCCTGGAAGGCGGGCGGCAGCGGCAGCGGGCGACGTTTCGCAGACACGGCGCAGCTCATCGTCAGCACCGCGACCAGCACCACGGGCAGCAGGCACAGGCGGTGGCGCTCCTGCACACCACAACACTACACCTCACTTAACATTCACAGAATATATGACATCAACTGCGATTGGGCAAAGCTGAAAATGTGTACCCAGCCGGGATTCGAACCCGGGTCTCCTGCTTTCTAGGCAGTTGCGCTGACCCCTACACCACTGGGGACACAGTGATCACCGCACCAGCAAGGACTACCTAAGCACGCCTCCCGTCAGATACAAATTCCCAGCTTTGCCCTGCCCACAGTACTCAAACTCGTAGTTATGAAACTAATTCCCGTAAGAGTAAGGGCTTCAAACTTGCCCACCCCTCCCTACTAACCATAGGATCATTGCCCGTCACCGGCATATTATACATATACATGTGGCGTCTGTTCCGAAAGAATAGACGTCACTTTTGATCCTGCAGTGTGTACCCAGCTGGGATTCGAACCCGGGTCTCCTTCTTTCTAGGCAGTTGCGCTGACCGCTACACCACTGGGGACACAGTGATCACCGCACCAGCAATGACTATCTAGGCACGCCTCTGGTCAGATACAAATTCCAATCTATCTGACGGGAGGCGTGCTTAGGTAGTCCTTCAAGGTGCGGTGATCACTGTGTCCCCAGTGGTGTAGCGGTCAGCGCAACTGCCTAGAAAGCAGGAGAACCGGGTTCGAATTCCGGCTGGGTACACATTTTCAGCTTTGCCCAATCGCAGTTGATGTGAATATTAAATAATATGTGAATATTGTGAATATTAAATAATAACAACTGCTGGATCAGAAGTGACGTCACTCCTTTCGGAACAGATGCCACTTAACACGACTAGCCCCCCACTAACATTAATCCGTCACACGTATTTTATTACACTAGTATTGCCTGCGGTCAAAAATCGACCAATTTTGTTTAAAATTGTCACTGGGGATAACATTTTGCGTATCATGTCGGCGGCCTTGCGTGATTATGTCGCCAACATCAACAACGGGATAGAAAATCTTTGCCCATTTGTTCCAACCACATAGAATGACTCGATTAGTGTATCGTACAGACCATGAAGTAAACAAATAATGCTGTTCCTGCTTTATGGTTGACAGGTTCTTGTATGTACCCTCGTCCGCTCAGTAAAAATAATTGCCCTCGTAAAGCGAAGATTCCATCAGAAAACATCAGCGTTGTCAAGCGATTGGCTAAAATGAAGGATCACAGGATTCTCACTATTGAGCATCTGTTGCCAACATTATCATAGGAGGCCGCTCGGATATTTGCTAAAATTTAACCGGCACTGGGAGGTATGAAACGGTATCTTTTACGTGTTAAGGAAAATGCCTGACACAATAACAACAAATAAATGCGGAAGTATATACTTCCCATGCTATTTTCGAATTATATAACTTTCATTAGCCTAATATTTGAAATGGAACTACAATTTCGGTGTTTGTATATTTATACAACGCCAAGAACTAATGTTATTTCGATACTGCGATATTCAGAATTCCAGAGCTGACAACATGATGACTTCGTAGTTCCACCCGTGCACCGCTACATGCCTCTCCCGGCGCATCATCATTTATATCGGCATTCTCGACTTCGTAGTTCCACCCGAACACCGCTAGATGCCTCTCCCGGCGCATTATCCTTTATATTAGCATTCATATGAAAACATCCATTTCTTTTAACCACTCGTAACCACCGCGAAAATGAAGCATTTGAACAGCATAAGAAAATGAGTTGGGAGCACTCCATGTTTCGATATTCACTTATTTTAATACGTTATTTTAATACTGCAGATGCGCTGCATTACAGCGTCTTTGGTCGAGGCGAATAGCCAATCAGTGAGCTGATTGTTGGAGAATGTAGAACTTGATCCAAGCTGTAGATAGGAAAATTTCTACTTTCATTAACCATTTTTAAAGGCTTAATGCACACATAGTATTTATATTCGTGAAGTCTACGACAAACAATCTTTCTAATTATGTAACTTTCATTGGCCTTCTTGTAGGAATAAATTAGTAATCTGTACCACAATTTTCGTGTTAGCGCATTTATATAATAATATTAGGAACACAATTGTGTGGTTATGGTGGAACTCAGCAACGGGTGGACTAATTTACTTGCGGTTTTCGATTTCAGATAAAGTCGCCGCTGGGAACACAGGGAAGAGTACAAAAAAAGTGAAATCGGCAAGTTTCTAGGGGTAAATTCAAAATCGAAAAATTAAAAAAAATTAAAATGAGATTTTGAATAGTTTTGCAGTGTAACTGGGGCAATCCGAAACCCAGGAATCGGAATCTGAAGTGGCAGAGGGTTCATCGAACCACCGTTATACTATTTTATCTTCCATTCCATTCTCGAATGGCGCGCGGGAGCAAAGAACGCCTGAATATCCCCGTTCGAGCTCTGATTTCTGGTATTTTATTCTGATGATCATTTCTACCTGTGTAAGTGGGAGCCAACGATACATTTTCTCATTAGGAGGAGAATGTTGGCGCTTGGAGTTTCGCAAGTAGCCCACGCCGCAGCGATAAGCGCCGTTGTTGTAGTGATTGCGTGTGCGAATGAAGAGGCGTCGGTAGCGGCGTGGTTTGAACCGTGGACACAGGCCAGCATGGACACACAGCAGTCGGCGGCGGCGCTTAGCATGCGGCCGAGCGGTCTGCGGCGCGCCAGTCACGGTCTGCACGGCCACTACGGTCGGGGGTTCGAATCCCCACTCGGGCATGGATATTTGTGCCGTCCTTAGGATAAGCTAGTTCATAAGTAGTTCATAAGTTTAGGGACCCATACGCTCTACAAACATTTCAACATTTGAATATTACCTGGCTTGTGGGCAGTTCTGCGCGAGTCTCGAAATGTTTACCTCACAGTCCAACACCCGGCGCAGCTGGCTCTTTCGTTTACGGATGCAGTACGAAGGATATACAACACTGAATATTATTACCATCAGATATAGAATAATAAAATAAATGAAAATTAACGAGAAGCCTTTAAACCTGCTAATAAAAAAAAAATAAAAATAATTAAAAATAAAGAAATATCGCAACTGTTCATCTTAAATGAAACTTCACTAAATTAGTCCTTGTGCACTATTGGCCACCGTTTTTAGCGCGTTCACGCATGCGCCTTCGCTTGTTTGTATGCTTTAAATAGGAATTCGTCGGTCACGGCTCAGCAGTGTGTCCGTCGCACCTGAAGATGTCAGCTAGGTGTGCTGACGAAACGTTGTGTAGCTACGAGAATACGAACCGATGTCTCGCCCGAGAACTGTATTTAGAAGAAATCCGTTGGGAAAGTCTGCATGGTTGATAAAGATTACCATTAGGTATTAACATGGTGAAATATGCGAATACAACAACAAAAAGTCGCAGAAGAATTCGTCACACCAAATAGGCTTTATGATGGCTGTGATGGACCTACTTACTGATGTGATGGCATCTGCTTACCATCGTGATGGCACCTGCTTGCCATGATGATGGTGTCTGCTTACCATGGCGATGCTGTATGCTTATCACTGTGTCTGCTTACCATGGTGATGGTGTTTGCCAGTCATGCTGATGGTGTCTGTTTCCCATGGTGATGACATTTGCTTACTATGGTGGTGGTGTCTGCTTACCATGGTGATGGTGTTTGCTAACCATGGTGATGGCACCTGCTTACCATGGTGATGGCACTTGCTTACTATGGTGATGGCACCTGCTTACCATGGTGATGGTGCCTGCTTACCATGGTGATGGTGCCTGTTTGGCATCTGATTACTATGGTGATGGTGTATGCTTACCATGGTGATGGCGTTTGCTTACCATGGTGATGGTGCCTACTTACCATGGTGATGGTGCCTACTTACCATGGTGATGGTGCCTACTTACCATGGTGATGGCGCCTGCTTGCCATAGTGATGGTGTTTGCTTACCATGGTGATGGTGTTTGCTTACCATGGTGATGGTGTTTGCTTACCATGGTGATGGTGTTTGCTTACCATGGTGATGGTGTATGCTTACCATGGTGATGGTGTTTGCTTGCCATGGTGATGGTGTTGGCTTACCATGGTGATGGTGCTGACTTACCATTGTGATGATGTCTGCGTCTGCTCTCTGCGGCTTCTCCCCACTGTGGGCTGCCCTGTCAGCTGGCCTGCTCCCTTTATAGCCTCCACCGCGGAAGCCTGTGGCCGCTGTAAAGCTGTCTCTGCCTTGTTGCCGCTGTCCGCCAGCCCAAGGCCTTTCCCGGCCTCCTGAGGTCGCCGGAACAGCGCACAACGCCGCCTCTGCAAACGTCTCACAACTAACGCTGGTCGCGCGCACACACACACACACACACACACCGGTTTCCGACTGCCGGTAAAATATCGGCCGACACGTAATCGCGCCCATGCATGAAAACACACAAAATTGCTCGAGAACAGAAGATAAAGGATTCAAAGGAAGCCACAATAGTTGCGTATAGCTCCGAAATATTTTAACCCTTTCACTATTCCGTACGTAAATTTACTCTAATCGTTTCAATGCGACTCTGGATATATTGTGAAATTATTTTTGACAAGTTACATTGTAAGATCAAGCTGCACTGTAAATAATTAATTCTACTTCTGCTTTATGGCGTATAGGTTATCGTATGTACCCTTGTCCACTTAATAAATGAATAAAGCTCGTAAAGCAAATACTTTTTTTTAAAAAATTGCACAAAACTTGGTTTTCCTAAATCTTTCCTCCACGATGCAAATTCCATCACGGTAATATCGCTCATGTGCTGCATAGCGCGGATTCGACCTGTAAACGATATACATCGAATCTTTAAGTTTCGAAACGATATGTATGAAATAAGCGAAAATTTCTGAACCGAAGATTAGCGCTAAAATGTTTCTTGTTCGTCTTATACCTAACCTAACTTTCATTTTCAAAAAATGTTATGTATAGCGCAGCCTTAAGAAGTTTAGATATAGGATAAACAAGGTAGTTTTTTTAGTACTGAGGGGACGTAGCAGCCGAATCTGTGGTTCAAAAACACTACACAGATTTGCAGTTGTACGTTCGATATACAGGGTGTTACAAAAAGGTACGGCCAAACTTTCAGGAAACATTCCTCACACACAAAGAAAGAAAATATGTTATGTGGACATGTGTCCGGAAATGCTTAATTTCCATGTTAGAGTTAATTTTAGTATTTCTCTTTAAATGTAAATTGCAACAATTCGTGCAAAAATTGTCAAAATACCCGATTGTTTCGTTAGTATTTACTGCACTTCCTCGATCCACCGCCAGTTGGCCCAATTGAAGGAAGGTAATGTTGACTTTCAGTCGAATGTTCGTACGCTTCTCGACAACAGATTCGGTGACCGATGGATTGGTAGAGACGGATCAATTCCGTGTCCTCCACGCTCTCCTGACCTCAACCCTCTTGACTTTCATTTATGGGGGCATTTGAAAGCTCTTGTCTACGCAACCCCGGTACCAAATGTAGAGACTCTTCGTGCTCGTATTGTGGACGGCTGTGATACAATACGCCATTCTCCAGGGCTGCATCAGCGCATCAGGGATTCCATGCGACAGAGGGTGGATGCGTGTATCCTCGCTAACGGAGGACATTTTGAACATTTACTGTAACAAAGCGTTTGAAGTCACGCAGGTACGTTCTGTTGGTGTGTGTTTCCATTCCATGATTAATGTGATTTGAAGAGAAGTAATAAAATGAGGTGTAACATGGAAATTAAGCGTTTCCAGACACATGTCCACATAACATATTTTCTTTCTTTGTGTGTGAGGAATGTTTCCTGAAAGTTTGGCTGTACCTTTTTGTAACACGCTGTATATCATTTCAGGCCGAGCTACTTCGAGTGTAAGCTTTCTTGTAAATTACCCAGAAAGCTGCACTGTTATATTCCTGCCGAACCACATCACGACATATTCATAAAAATCATAACATTCGCCTGTTACATACGTATGGTTTCGATACTTAACCGCTTCAATATACAGGGTGTTTCACTAAGTGTGTTTGCTTCTGTAACTTATAAAATAATAGGTAACGGGAAATTTTAATGCGGTAGGTCAAGAAATGTTACACTTTCTGTGGAGCTATGAACATAGTTCATTGTATCATTTTCCAAAGAGTTAGACCACAAAGATATAATTTTTTTCAAATGGAACAATAGTTTTTTCTACCGTGCATTGGATTCGCTTAAACCAGCTGCGTCCAAATCAATTTAAACTACATTCCTATGTTAGTTTGGGAGCTACAACCCTTCAAAGTTCCGGGGGCGGAGGCTGTGATAGCGTAGCTGACTGGCCGAGTGGCTATCCCCTGGGGCACGGCCCACTGTCTCATGACCACCAGCCAGTCAGCTACGCTGTCGTAGCCTCCGCCCCCTAAACTTTGAAGGGTTGTAGCTCCCAAACTAACAGTGATAGGAATGTAGTTTAAATTGATTTGGACGCAGCTGGTTTCAACGAATGCAATGCACGATAGAAAAAAAAAAAAAAAAACATTGTTCCATTTTAAAAATTATATCTTTGTGCTGAAACTCTTTGGAAAATGATACCATAAACTATGTTCATAGCTCCGCAGAAAGTGCAACATTTCTTAAGTTGACCTACCGCATTAAAATTTCCCTTCACCTATTATTTTATAATTTACAGAGGCAAACACACTTAGTGAAACACCCTGTATATCGTTTGGCTGTCGAAGCCGCGCTATACAACACATCTGCGAAATTACCAATTTCAGACTAAATTTCTAACAAATTTTTTTTGTACCGTCGTATAAGACGACCTTGGTTTTTGGGGCCCTTTTTTAATGATCTATCCTGCGTCTTATCTGCGAAAATACGCGGTGTATTGAAACTGAGAATATGCTCCAAAATTCTTCATGAAACTGATGTCAACGATATTGGCCTGTAATTGTATGGGTCAGTTCTCTTTCGTTTCTTATAAACGGGAGTTACCCGCGCTTTTCTCCAATCGGTAGGAACTTTGCTCTTAAATTGTTACTGATAAACACTACGTATCTATAATTGTAAATATAAGTCTTATATTATTATTATTATTATTATAGTACTGAAATTTATTGAATGTCTGGAAGGGATATTTAAACTGTAATTACGGCGTTTCATTCTCACAAGTCTACTGAATCCATTAATATAATGATATTTGCCGTATGATCATTCCCTGATTTTATAGGGATTTTTAGAGTTATGCGAGTGGCAATGTTCTATTTCACTTGCAATCTGGGAGAGCCGCCCTCGCTCAGCCAAGAGCGTCGTTTCCTGTTTCCGAGCTGATTAGAAAAACCCCGACTACCTGCTGTATCCCATTCACTAGGTCCAAACTGTTAGCCGGCCGGCAGGGGAACCCGACAGCCTGACAGAACCCACCTTTCACATGGAAACAGTTTCCCCTTGTATCTGTAATGTCATAGGATGATAACGCGAAGTGCGAATTGCCGATGACGGAGACGTGAATTGTGCACAGATGATAAAAAAAAGTTCGTAATTAGTAAAGAGAGTTCACAGTTGGTCGGACCGAAATGAACGTCAAACAAAGGATTCTGCAGTGTAAATTACGCTGAGGATGCCAGCGCGCCGCGGTGGAGTAGCCGAGCGGTCTAAAGCGTCTCGCTGCGGAGCGCGCGGTTGCTCGCCGTGGAGGTTCGAGTCCTCCCTGGGGCATGGGTGTGTGTGTTGTCCTTAGGTTAGTTTACCTAGGTTTATGTAGTTTGTAAGCTACGGACTGACGACCACGCAGTAGCCGAGCGGTCTAAAGCGTCTCGCTGCGGAGCGCGCGGTTGCTCGCCGTTGGAGGTTGGAGTCCTCCCTGGGGCATGGGTGTGTGTGTTGTCCTTAGGTTAGTTTACCTAGGTTTAAGTAGTTTGTAAGCTACGGTGTGGTGACCACGCAGTTTGGTCCGATAGATTTACAAAAATATACATGTGGCGTCTGTTCCGAGAGAACAGACGTCATTTCTGATCCTGCAGTTGTTATTATTCAACAGTCATAGTATATATGACATCAACTGCGATTGGGCAAAGCTGAAAATGTGTACCCAGCGTCACTTTTGATCCTGCAGTGTGTACCCAGCCGGGATTCGAACCCGGGTCTCTTGCTTTCTAGGCAGTTGCGCTGAGCCCTACACCACTGGGGACACAGTGATCATTCTATGAATGTTGAATAATAACAACTGCAGGATCAGAAGTGACGTCTCTTCTCTCGGAACAGACGCCACGTGTATATATATAATATGCCGGTGACGGGCAATGATCCTATCTTTAGTGGGGAGGGGTGGGCAAGTTTGAAGCCGTTACTCTTACGGGAATTAGTTTCATAACTACGAGTTTGGGTACTGTGGGCAGGGCAAAGTTGGTAATTTGTGTCTGACGGGAGGCGTGCTTAGGTAGTCCTTGCTGGTGCGGTGATCACTGTGTCCCCAGTGGTGTAGGGGTCAGCGCAACTGCCTAGAAAGCGGGAGACCCGGATTCGAATCCCGGCTGGGTACACATTTTCAGCTTTGCCCAATCGCAGTTGATGTCATATATTCTATGAATGTTGAAGATTTACAAACATTTGAACATTTGATGCCAGCGCACGCATGTTAGTTCGTTCCCGTGCCGTGGAGTGAGGCGCGGTCTTAGCTTACGTTAGGCTAGGTTAGCGCGACACAGCGTGAAGGTCGGTCCTGCTGGCTGCTGGGGTAGGCACGGCATCTGCCCAGCGGACAGCGGCAGGGGGGGTCCTTTGATGACGCGCTAGGGGGGGGGGGGAAGTCAGCCCCCTCTCCACCCCCTCTGCGGGGGCTGCGATAATCGATACTGCCGCGCGCTGGCAGCAGGGGCGGTCCGCGGGCAGGGGTTCGAGTCCAGGGCACCCACGCGAGAGGCTGGGAGACCCACTCGCCAACATGTCGTGGGACCGCGCGTGATTGACTGTGCAATGCAGCAGCGGGAAAAATACCGGGTGATCATAAAGTCGGAATAAATTTGAAAACTCAATAAATCACGGAATAATCACGGAATAATTTACAAATACCAACAAAAATTAGAAACTTCTGCCCTGCTTAATAACCTCCCTTTCGTTAAATTTGTAATCAGATAGCTAGATTTCACCCGTCCCGTCTTATACATCGGCTTCCTATGTCACTCCCTACCCACACTCCCTCAGTCAGTCTGTACAAGTCGGCGGAGCAGCACACCACGCCCGTGAGCGCAATTGTAAACATGGGCTTATCTTGTGTCACCAGAGACCAGCGCTTCGATTAAGGTAATCTTAAAAATCGGTTTTATGTTTCTCACATCTTTACCTAGTATGTTCCAATTGTAACTAGTTGTTACCCGTACATTTGTAGGGCCACAAGGAAAACCAAACAAACATTCCAGGAAAATAGAAACACAGCAATAACAACTTACGGTGTCACACCACGGAGAGCGCATTGTAAGCTTTGTTTACCATTTACACTGCCTTTTTAACACAAAATAAGCCCATGTACCATTATAACCGTTTGTAATTCCGCCTTGTAATTTTGTGTAAATTCTGTCACGCAGATAACCTGAAGATACCCTGCTACAGGGCGAAACGCGTCATTGACTAGTAAAAAATTTGCAATCAAGACTGTTTGAAAGATTATTTATTCGAACTGATTGCTGTTGTACACCATGGATTGGAAATCATTTTATTTGAATAATCTAGATGGAGAGACAAATGATTGGAATGACATAGTGTTTTATTAGGGGCAAAAAAGGTTCAAACAATGTCCGACAGATGGCGCTTCATCTGATCAGAAAACCAATAATTAGCACAACACAATAAGACAAAGCAAAGATCATGTTCTTTACAGGAAATGCTCAATATGTTCACTATCGTTCACCAACAATAGCTGAAAGGAAGGAAGGCCGGCCGCGGTGGCCGAGGGGACTGAGGCGCTCCAGTCACGGAATGCACGGCCACTACGGTCGGGGGTTCGAATTCCCCCTCGGGCATTGTTATTTGTGCCGTCCTAGTTCGTAAGTAGTTCATAAGTAGTTTGTAAGTTTGGGGACTGATGACCCCGTAGTTAAGTCCCATAAGCTGCACAAACATTTCAACATTTTGAAGGAAGGAAGCTTAAGGTATAACGTCCCGTCAACAGCGTGGTCATTAGAGACGGAGCTAACGCTCGGAGGTTTGGGCAAGGATGGGGAAAGAAATCGGCCGTGCCCTTTTGAAAGGAACCATCCCGACATTTACGTGGAGTGATTTAGGGAAATCACGGAAAACCTAAATCTGCCGGCCGTGGTGGCCGAGTGGACTGCGGCGCGCCAATCACGGTCTGCACGGCCACTACGGTCGGGGTTCGAATCACCCATCGGGCATGGATATTTCTGCCGTCATTAGTGTTAGCTAATTCATAAGTAGATTGTACGTTTAGGGACTGATGACCCCGTAGTTAAGTCCCATAAGCTATACAAACATTTGAACATTTGCCCCTAAATCTGGATTGTAGGAGGTGAATTTGAACCACCATCCTCCCGAATGCGAGTCCAGTACAAAGCTGTAGTCGAGGAATAATATTGTGAACAGCACTGTAAAGCATGTGCGGAGTTATGGTGAGGCATTGGCGTCGGATGTTGTCTTTCAGCATCCCTAGAGATGTCGGTCGATCACGATACACTTGCGACTTCAGGTAACCTCAAAGCCAATAATCGCACGGACTGAGGTCTGGGGACCTGGGAGGCCAAGCATGACGAAAGTGGCGGCTGAGCACACGATCATCACCAAACGACGCGCGCAACAGATCTTTCACGCGTCTAGCAATATGGGGTGGAGCGCCATCCTGCATACAAATCGTACGTTGCAGCAGGTGTTTATCAGCCAGGCTGGGGATGATGCGATTCTGTAACATATCGGAGTACCTCTCACCCGTCACGGTAGCAGTTACAAAACCAGAATCATGCAGTTCCTTGAAGAAAAAAGGCCCGATAACGGTAGACGTGGTAAATCCAACCCAAACCGTTACTTTCCCGTCCTGCACTGGAGTTTCACAAGTCTAGCAATACTTTTTTTTTGGTTCTAATAAAACCCCATGTCATTCCAGGCATGTGTGTCAATTTTTACCTCTCTATCTAGATTATTCCGTGATTTATTAAGTTTTCAAATTTATACTGACTTTTTGATCAGCCGGTAAATACGAGTGTAATTCCATAAGTAAGGTTTCCTGTTTTTTATAAGTACATAGACCTGTTTTTTTCTGCGACGATTGACATCAGCTTACAACTTGAACATTTAGCTGTTTTTCGACGTAATCACTATTTCTGTCGATGCATTTTTTGTAGACGCTGAGGCAGTTTCTGTATACCCGTGTAATACCAGTTCGCCGTCGTGCTGTTCAGAAAGTTATGAAGCTCTTCTTTCACCTCATCATAGAGGTGAATCACTTTCCGACCAAAATGTTCTTTCAACATCTTCATCTACATGGGATTCTCTGAAAACTGCATTTAAGTGCCTGGCACAGTGTTCATCGGACCACCTTCATACTATTTATCTCCCATTCCATTCTCGAATAGCGCGCGGGAAGAACGAACACCTGAATCTCTCCGTTCGAGCTCTGATTTCTCCTATTTTATTCTCATGATCATTTCTATCTATGTAGATGGTAGTCAATAATATATTTTTGAATTCGGAGGACAATGTTGGTGATTGGAGTTTCGTAAGTAGCCCACGCCGCAGTGATAAGCGCCGTTGTAATGATTCCCATCCCATATCCCGTATCATTTTCGTGACGCTGTCTCCCCTGTATCGTGACAATACGAAACGAGCTGCCCTTCTTTGGACGCTTTCGATGTCCTCCGTCAAATCCACCTGATTAGGATCCCACACTGGGCTGCAATACTCCAAAAATGGACGGACAAGCGTAGTGTATGCAGTTTCTTTAGTAGTTCTGTTGCATGTTTTAAGGGTTCTGCCAATAAAACGCAGTCTCTCGTTCGCGTTTCCCACGACATTATCTACGTGTTCTTTCCAGTTTAGGTGTGAAGTAATGGTAATTCCTAGGTATTTTGTGGAGTTTACAGCCTTCACATTTGATTGATGTATCTTGTAAACAAAGATTAACGGATTTCTTTTCGTACTCATGTCGACGACTTCATTCTCATTGTTTAGAGTCCATTGCCAATTTTTTACACCATAGTGATATTTTATTCAAATCGTTCTGCAGTTGGTTTCGATTTTCAGACGATTTTACTAGTCGGTAAATGGCGGCGCCATCTGCAAACAACCTAACAAACCTACTTAGATTTTCTCTCAGATCGTTTATGTAGATAAGGAACAGCAGAGGACCAATAACAGTACCATATGCAACGCCGGATATCACCTCCGTTTTCGTCGATGCCTGACCATCGATTACTACAAACTGTGTCCTCTCTGACAGGAAATCCCCTATCCAGTCGTAAATTTGGGGCGATATACCACAACCACGCAACTTAGGGAACTGGTGACAGTCACTGGGTGCCAAGTCGGGACTATTGGTATTTTAAATCCAGCTGAGGCGCATTTATCGATGATTATGTTTTTATGCGTGTCGCCTAGCTATGAAATGGGGGACTGATGGCCAAAGTAGTCTAGTCCCCCTAAAACCGCCCATACCAACCAACCAACCAACCATGACTATTGGGTGGGATGGTGAAGATGTTCCACTGAAACCGTTGCAGCAGGGCAACTACTTGCTGACCGACACGTGGGCGAGCATTGACCTCGAGATCGTGCACGCCTTTGGTCAACAGTCGTCTTCTCCGGTTCTGAATTGCCATTCTGAGTTTTTCCAGAGTCTCACAGAACTTGTGTACAGGATCATCCGCCGACCGTGACGCACGCTTTGCTTAACCATCGACTCTGTCTCGTCAGAAATCGCCGGTCTCCTGCTCCTTTTTTGACGTGATTTCAGTACGACCAACTGCGAACTCTCTTCACCACTTTCGAACATTTTTTTAAAAAACATCCATTAGTTTCGACGTCGTTTCGTTGTTTACGAGGGTGCCCCTTCTAAAGTCACTAGATTTGATTGGTCAGAAGTTTGACGAGAAGACCACCGAACTTTTTAGGCATGTCTTGACCTCTACGTATTTTCTTTTCAATGGCGAATACTACGAACAGACGGAGGGAGTCGCCATGGGTAGCCCACTCTCCCCTGTGGTCGCAAATTTGTACATGGAGAATTTCGAGGAGGAAGCCCTGGCATCACCTGAATGGAAACCTACTTGCTTTTTCCGTTACGTGGACGACACTTTCGTCGTCTGGCCACATGGTATGGATAAACTCCTTGACTTCCTTACACATCTGAACTCCATACACCCCAACATCAAATTCACTATGGAGACTGAAACGGAGGGTAAATTGCCGTTCCTTGACGTCTTGGTCAAGAGAAGAGCTGATGGCACCCTGGGTCATAGTGTATATCGGAAGACAATGCACACTGATCTGTATTTACACGCAGATAGCTGTCACCACCCTTCACAGAGGAATGGGGTACTTAAAACTCTAGTACATAGGGCGCGCACTATCTCAGACGCAGAGAGTCTACCCCAGGAATTGGAACACCTGAGAACTGTATTTCGAAAGAATGGGTACTCAGAGTGGCAGATTCAGCGGGCTCTCCGCCCAACCACTACAGCACAACCTGTGCAAACGGATGAAAACACAAGGGAGGATGTAGGCACTGCGTTCGTTCCATATACCGGCGCACTCTCGGGGAAGGTCGCCCGCATTTTGAAAACACACCAGGTTGGAACTGTTTTTTGTCCGCCGAATAAAATTCGTGCACTGGTGGGGAGCGCTAAAGATGATCTCGGTTTGAGGAAGGCCGCCGTGTACCAGATTCCGTGTCAGTGTAGAAAGTCATATATTGGACAGACGATGCGTACCGTCGAGGATCGATGCGTTGAACACCAGAGGCACACACGATTGATGTATCCGAGCAAGTCGGCGGTCGCTGAACATGTTTGTCGGAGAATCATGCGATGGAGTATGAAAGCACTAGGATTCTGGTACAGACGTCGAGATACTGGGACTGCGTCGTTAGAGAGGCCATTGAAATTCGCACAAGCGACGACCTCATAGACCGTGACTGTGGCTATAATCTTAGCAAAGCTTGGGAACCAGCGGTTGGGTTAATTAAGAGTAAATCTAGCAAACGTAACGAAGTGACGACCACGGCGGACAGAGCCCTCACACCGACGTCATCTCAGACGCCGTCGCAATCGGTTCCACTGCGCGGACCGCGGAGGGGTCGCACCGCGGGCCGAGGGTATTTAAATGGCCCGCCACCGGGCTAGAACCCAGGTCCCTTCGAGCAGCCGTAGCGTGCGGCTCCCCAGGGGGCCCACAGTTCTTTTGTGGGTACGTGTGTGGCGCGCACGGGGCCCCGAGCCGGAGCAGCCTTTCTTCTGCCCCAGGCTGCTTCACTTTCCCTCCCGGTTTATGCCTTCGCCCGGAGACGGGCATATTTCGTGAGCTACGGTGGTTCTTGTTGTCGTTTTTCTTCCTTCGTTCCTTCCTTTCTTACCCTTTGTTTCTGTCTTTCTCTCCTTGTACTCTCCTAGCCTTCTTCTCCTCCTCATTAGTCTCCGCCTCGGCGTTTGAGACACTTCTTTCCTTCTTTCTCTTCACTTCCTCTATTCTTCTTCTTCTTTCCTCCCTGTGCGTGTCTGAAGGCCGACCCACGCATTATCATGCGTAGCAGGTGACGGGGTAACGCGTAATTCCCCGCCCCGGGTAGACAAGTAGGGCACGTACGTACCCCCTGGTAAAGGCCAGGCCCAGGGAGGGGTGATTACCCGAGCTGGTACCTTCCGAACATGCCAATTGGTCCCTCCGTCAGTTCTCGGGAGGTGTGACCTGAGGTGTGAATAATCACCTAAGGCGGGTAAGCCGTCGGAGAGGGCCCCCACTAGGAAGGAGCGCGCCATCGGAGACGCCGGTAATCACGGGGGACACTTCCGCGATGACGTCCTTCTCTTCTTTAGTGACGTTGACCCATAAACGTAAGTTAGACTCGCCTCAGCAAAAAAAGACTCTGCCTAATGTACCTTGTCGTCTCTCACACCGACGGAAAGGATTTCAATTCTGTCAATCCTTTCGTTATACAGAAAGGTGTTGATGCAATTGCTGGCCCTGTTAAACCCTGTTCACGTCAGTGCAATGGCACATTGTTGCTGGAAGTGGACAGTGCCTTCCAAGCTCAGAAACTACTCCGGACTACACTGTTACACACGTTTCCTGTCAAGGTGGAAGCACATCGCACACTCAACTCGTCACGGGGGGTAGTCTTCACGAGATCCCTTGACGGGTTGTCTGATGAAGACATCCAATCGTATATGTCCGACCAGGGTGTGACAGCCGTCCATAGGGTAATGAAAAAGGTCGATAACCAACTGACACCGACTCGTACTGTGTTTTTGACGTTCGACAGAGTTGACCTCCCGTCGAAGGTCTAAGCAGGGTATAAAGTCATCTCATTCCGCCCTTATGTGCCTAACCCAACGCGCTGTTTTCAGTGCCACAGGTACAACCATACCCGTGAACATTGCCCAAATGCAGCAAAGTGTGTCACTTGTGGTAGGGACGCCCATGAGGGGGATTGCCCACCTCCGTCACCTCACTGCCTAAACTGCAACGGTGACCATGCGGCTTCCTCTCGCGACTGCCCTGTATACAAGGATGAGAAGGTAATCCAGCAAATTCGGGTTACGGAGAGGGTATCGACATCTGCCGCTCGAAAGTTGTTGGCGAGTCGAAAGCCCACTGTCCTCCCAGCGGGTACATACAGTAAGGTCGTCACCTCAACTCGACCTACCAAGGATTCCAGTACCCAGACTTGTGACTTCACTTTCGCTGACACAGTTGTGGGATCCGCCAGCCCGAAGATTGCCCGTTCCACGTCCCCGCTTCCTCCTGCTGCTTCTAAGGTACACTCTTCGTCAACATCTAGTAAACCGCGGGCACCTAAACAAGATGCCCGGACCTTGAAAAAGGAACCCGTCCGTGAGGACTTTCTGCGTTCTCAGGCTTCCCAACCGCCAACTGCCTCTTCCCGCCGTCACTCTTCTAGAAGAGCCAATAAGAAAAAGAGTTCCTCTCCTTCCCCGCCGAGGCGTGACCCATCTGTCACACCGTCCAACAGTTGCCGGCCTCGGCCGTCTTCTGTTTCACCGGGTCGCTCCGTCTGCCGGGCACCCGGCCCTCTACCGGCGGTGGAAACTGCCCCTCCTGATCAACTCAGGGAGGTGGCAGGCGCGTCGGTCGAACCTATGGACCACGACCCTTTGCCCCTGGACAGCGATAGCAGTGCTCCCTCGAAATCCGGTCCTCAGCGGCCGTCGAGGTGACCCCGCTTGCTAGTTGGTTTTTATCCTTATTTCTTCTCTCATTTTTATCATGGCGCTCCTTCAATGGAATATTCGCGGCATTCGTTCCAATCGGGAGGAGTTAAAACTACTCCTTCGATTGCACTGCCCGCTTCTAGTCTGCCTCCAGGAAACTAAGTTGCGTCCACGTGATCGTGCAGACTTTCCACACTACACCTCTGTGCGGTTCGACCTGCCACCCGTGGAAGGTGTCCCAGCCCATGGAGGGGTTTTGATGCTCCTTCGAGACGATGTCTATTTCCATCCCATTTCCTTGCACACTCACCTACAGACAGTTGCCGTCCGCCTCACTTTATCCACATTTACCTTCTCCCTCTGTAATATCTATTCGCCATCGTCATCTGCCCTTACTAGGGCAGATGTGCTACACCTTGTTGACCAGCTCCCTTCACCTTTCGTGTTGGTAGGCGACTTTAATGCCCACCACCCCCTATGGGGCTCTCCGGCACCTTGTCCGAGAGGCTCCCTTTTGGTGGACCTTCTCCAACACCTCGATCTTGTCTGCCTCAACACCGGTGCACCGACCTTCCTTTCAGACACAACACACACTTACTCCCATATAGACCTCGCAATATGCACTCCTCAGCTTGCCGGTCTGTTTGAGTGGTATGCACTTTCTGACACGTACTCAAGTGACCATTTCCCTTGTATCATCCGCTTCCTGCATCATTCCCCATCTCCTCGTCCCACCAGTTGGAACATTTCCAAAGCCAACTGGGGGCTTTATTCTTCCGTGGCTGTTTTTCACGATCAGAATTTTCCCAACTGTGACAGTCAGGTCGACTACCTCACAGAGGTTATTCTCACCGCTGCTGAACGTTCCATACCTCGTACTTCCTCTTCTCCACGTCGTGTCCAGGTCCCTTGGTGGACTGCAGCCTGCCGCGACGCGCTTAGAGCCCGGCGCCGTGCTTTACGCACCTTCCGCCGCCACCCAACTTTGGAGAATTGCATCAATTACAAACGTATGAGAGCGCAGTGCCGTCGTATCATAAACGACAGCAAGAAAGCTTGCTGGACTGCTTTTACTAGTTCTTTTAACCGTTTTACTCCCTCCACGGTTGTCTGGGGTGGCCTACGCCGTTTGTCCGGCATCAAGGTCCACTCCCCGATTCCTGGCCTGACCGTGGAGAACGCAGTCCTCGTGGACCCCGCTGATGTTTCAAACGCATTGGGCCGTTTCTTTGCGGAGGTTTCGAGCTCTGCCCATTACCACCCTGCCTTTCTCCCTCGCAAACAGGTAGAGGAGGCACGGCCGCCTTCTTTCCGCTCTTTTAATCGTGAAAATTATAACGTCGCCTTCACCATGCAGGAGCTAGACCGTGCTCTCGCCCTGTCCCGGTCTTCTGCTCCCGGGCCCGATTCCATTCATATTGAGATGCTGAAGAACCTCTCTCCTGCGGGCAAGTGTTTTCTTCTTAGTACCTACAATCGCATATGGACTGAAGGTCATGTTCCCACAAGTTGGCGTGAAGCCATTGTTGTCCCCATCCCCAAACCTGGGAAGGACAAACATCTTCCTTCCAGTTATCGCCCTATTTCTCTTACTAGCTGCGTTTGTAAGGTGATGGAACGCATGGTTAACGCTCGTTTGGTCTGGCTCCTCGAATCTCGCCGCCTCCTGACTAATATCCAATGCGGTTTTCGTCGACACCGCTCTGCTGCGGATCACCTCGTTACGTTGTCGACCTTCATTATGAACAACTTTCTAAAGAAGCGTCAAACAGTAGCAGTTTTCTTCGACTTGGAGAAGGCATACGATACCTGTTGGAGAGCGGGCATTCTCCGCACATTGCACACGTGGGGCCTTCGGGGCCGCCTTCCTCTTTTCATTGAAGCGTTTTTGGCGGATCGCAAGTTCCGGGTACGGGTGGGCTCTGTTTTGTCATATAACTTTTGCCAGGAGAATGGGGTACCACAGGGCTCCGTCTTGAGTGTGGCGCTCTTTGCCATTGCAGACAATCCGATCGTAGATTGCCTTTCAGCCGACGTCTCCGGATCTCTTTTTGTTGACGATTTCGCAATTTATTGTAGCGCCCAGCGGACGTGTCTCTTGGAGCGTTCTCTCCAACGCTGTCTTGACCGTTTATATTCCTGGAGCATCGCAAACGGCTTCCGATTCTCCACTGAGAAAACTGTGTGTATCAATTTCTGGAGATACAAGGAATTTCTTCCACCTTCTCTACGTCTCGGCCCTGTTGCTCTCCCTTTCGTGGAGACTACAAAATTCTTGGGACTCATGTTTGATCGGAAACTTTGCTGGTCGACACACGTGTCCTACCTGGCTGCCCGTTGTGCCCGATCCCTTAACGTTCTTCGTGTCCTCAGTGGCACGTCGTGGGGAGCGGACTGTACCGTCCTGCTTCACCTTTACCAGGCCATTGTTCAGTCGAAGCTCGACTACGGAAGCCTTGTATACTCTTCTGCACGGCCGTCGATTCTCCGACGTCTCAACTCTATCCACCATCGGGGATTACGTCTGGCGACCGGTGCATTTTATACCAGCCCTGTTGAAAGTCTGTATGCCGAGGCTGCTGTATTACCCTTGACCACTCGGCGTGACATACTCTTGTGTCGGTACGCATGCCGCCTGCGGTCGATGCCCAACCATACATCTTCCACATTATTTTTTGACGACTCACTCGATCGCCAATATCAGTTGTCTGCGATTGCCTTGCTTCCACCTGGAGTTCGGTTTCGCCGCCTGCTACAGCGGCTCGATTTTACCCTTCCTTCCACCCTTCGGTTGAGCGAAAGCCCGTTGCCACCGTGGCATCAGGCCCAGGTTCACACTCACCTCGAACTTAGTTCGCTCCCCAAGGAGAGCACTCCGGATTTGGTATACCGCTCGAGGCTTGTCGAACTCCGTTCGCGGTTCGATAACGCCATATTTATTTACACTGATGGTTCCAAGAGCACTGCCGGTGTCGGATCTGCCTTCGTCGTCGGGGACAACCGTTTCCAATACAAGCTCCTGACCGGTGCTCGAACTTCACGGCTGAGCTTTTTGCCCTCCACCAGGCCGTTTTGTATACCTGCCGCCACCGCGAACCTTTCTATGCCATGTGTTCGGACTCCGTTAGTGCCCTGCAGAGTCTTAAGGACCCTTTCTCGAACCATCCTCTCGTATATCAGATCCAACGCTCCCTCCGGTTGTTAGCAGATGACAGCTGTCATGTTTCCTTCCTGTGGGTCCCTGGCCATGTGGGTGTGCCCGGGAATGAGGCCGCCGACATAGCAGCCAAGGCCGCAGCTCTTTTGCCTCTCATGGCTAACTTTTGCGTCCCATCGGACGATGTTCAACGGGCTCTTCGCCGGAGTATCGTGTCGCAATGGCACAGTGTGTGGCTTTCACTGTACAACAATAAATTGAGAACTGTCAAACCGATCCCGACCGCTTGGAGGACCTCCTCACGCCCCTCTCGGCGGGAGGAGGTCATCCTGGCCCAGTTGCGGATCGGTCACTGCCGTTTCAGCCACCGTCACTTGCTATCCGCCGACCCTGCACCGCTGTGCTCCTGCGGTGAACTGCTGACAGTGCGACACGTTTTACTGTCTTGTCTTAATTTTAATCATCTCCGTGTAGCCCTTCACTTTCCGTCTACACTGGAGGAAATTTTAGCTGATGACTCACGAGCAGCTGCTCGAGTTTTGCGTTTTATCAACTTGGCCAACTTATCAAAGGATATTTAACCTTTTAAATTGTCTTTTATCTTTAGTTTTTAGCCTCTTCTTGATGTTCTGACAGTCACCATTTTTTTTTTTTTTTTTTTTTTTTTTTTTTTTTTTTTTTTTTTTTTTTTTTTTTTTTTGAGATCATAGCGAATCTGTTTTTGACTGGGCGCTAATGACCATAGAAGTTGTGCGCCCTAAAACCACAAAAAAAAAAAAAAAGAAAAGTTGCGTGCGGAACTCCGTGCCGGCGCGTTTCCAGGAGCTCAGTCCGTTAGTTCACCTGATGATGGCGACATGTATGATCGCCGAAATATAGTGCCCGTTGGACACTATAGACCGGCAGTACACCCGTGGATATTTTGATCATCCAGTAACAGTTTACGACTCCGTCAATTGACGATGGATTTCAATCGTCGCCCTTCGCGTTCGAAAACCAAATAACTGGCCTCAATTCTCACTTGGCGGTATCAACCTATGACATTACAGACACAGGGGGAAGGTGATTGTTTCCATGAGAAAGGCGGGGTTTGTCAGGGATGTTCGGTTTCCCAGCCGGTCGGCTAACAGTTTGGATCTAGTGAATGGAATACAGGTAGTCAGGGTTTCCCTAATGTGCTCGGAAAGCGGAAACGACGCTCCTGGCAGAGCGAGGGCGGTTCTCCCAGATTGCAACTGAAATACAATATGGCCGCACACATTATTCTAAAAATCTATATAAAATCAGGAAATGATAATACGTGAAATATAAGTATATGAATGGATTCAGGAGACTTGGGAGAATAAAACGCCATAATTACAATTTCAGTATTCCTTACAAATAAAAAGCCGACAAATTTCAGCACTATAATAGTAATAATAAGACTTATATTTACAATTATTGTCACGTAGCGTGTATCAGTAAAACTTTAAGAATTGATGGTAGCATTGCACCAGACTACCTATCTTAAAAGCCACACCACGTAATTTCCGTGTTGTTTCAATAAACTTTATTTTACTCTCTTGTTCTGCTTTTCGTTGAGGTAGTAAGACTTTTGTGTCAGAACATAGGTTCCACCACAGAAACGCAAAACATGAACGCAGCAAAGCGCGTTAGGTTTATATATGTATTTTATTACATTTAATATTATTCTTAGTAACGTTCCTTTTATGTTGTAGACTGCCACTTAATCATCTCATGGCCGACTAAAAATAGTAGATATGCAACAGATAATTCTACATAAACAATTATATGTATTTGTGGACAAGAACTGAATATGTTTGCATAAAAAGCCGTGGTGAGTTAAATATTAATTATGTAACTATATTTCGACGGCGGCAGTATATTTAAACAGTAAGACGCTACGCTTAATGGCTGAGCAAAGAGCTTCAGTCTCGACCGTTTTTTAGTATTGTTAAATACATATTTGTTCATTAAATGTAAACAATATTTGTAGGGAGGTGTTCAAAGCATATAATTCTGTGATATTTAAATGTATAATATTTTTGAATTGAAATTCTATTTTAAAGATGAGGCGTTAGGATGTGCGGATGGATACAATTTTGCGATGAGGTAGAGCACGATTTCGAACGCCTCGGAAGGGACTCGTAACTTGGACTCGGTGGTGAAATGTTGTGACGCTGGGCGGTCTGAAGCCACGTAACAAACTTGTGATTTGAAGAGATAGGCATGTGTGGACTTGGAAAATATACGGGACTGTGACTGCAGAACTTAGTCTCTGCTTGAAAAGTGGTAAACTATGGACGGTAGTGGGGCTGTGGAACTGTGATAATTCAGCAGTCCTGTACTTTTGTCATGACAAACTGTGTTTTATAACAAATACTACAATTAATCGTGGATTAATTTGGAAATGCAGTGTTCGATGGCCTTCACTGATTTACGGATGCTAATTTGGATCTTTTACTCTCGAGTGTGTGTGTGATACTCATGTGCCTCTCATGAACAATACTTGGGGAAATTTTCAGTTATTTACTGATGTATAAAGTAGGACCACCTCCGCATTTTCATGTCCGAAATGAGTAATAAACTCCATTTATAAAGAATTACTTCGTGAGTGAATCACTTGTTTATCTAAGAATCCATTTTGTTGGCTATTCAGAGGAACCCAAATCTTCATTGGCCACGCTGTCTCTTTCCTGTTATCACATCCTGTTGGGTGTTGTGGGAGACGTGTAGGGAAGAGTCCTCTGCAGTCGGGCTGGTCACTGTGTCCTTGGTGGCGGAGTGGTCAACACGTCTGCCTAGTAAGCCTAGTAAGCCTAGGAAGCGTTATTGGTCCCCTACTCTTCCTCGTGTTTATAAACGATTTAGGAGACAATCTGAATAGCTCCCTTAGACTGTTCGCGGATGATGCTGTCGTTTATCGGTTAGTGAAGTCAACAGAGGATCAAAAGCAACTGCAAAGCGATTTAGACAAAATTTCTACTTGGTGCGAAAATTAGCAATTGACACTAAATAAAGAAAAGTGTGAAGTAATACACATGACCACTAAAAGAAATCCGCTGAACTTCAATTACGCGATAAATCAGTCAAACCTTAAGGTCGTAAATTCTACCAAATACCTAGGAGTTACAATTACGAACAACTTTGACTGGAGACAACACATAGAAAATATTGTGGGGAAGGCGAACCAAAGGTTACGTTTCATTGGCAGAACGCTTAGACGATGCACCAGCTCCACCAAAGAGACTGCCTACATCACACTTGTGCGTCCTCTCTTGGAGTACTGTTGCCTCTGTGGGACCCTCACCAGGTGGGACTGACGGAAGATATTGAGAAGGTTCAGAGAAGGGCAGCTCGTTTTGTTTTATCACGTTACGGGGGGGAAAGCGTCACGGAAATGTTGCACGAATTGGGGTGGAAATCATTAAAAGAAAGACGTTATTCATTGCGGCGTGATCTGTTTGCGAAGTTTCAATCACCGACTTTTATTTCTGAATGTGAAAATATTTTGCTAGCACCCACCTACTTAGGGAGACATGACCATCCCAATAAAATAAGAGAAATCAGATCGAAAACGGAACGATTTAGGTGTTCTTTCTTCCCGCGCGCTATTAGAGAATGGAACGGTAGAGAAAAGTTATGAAGGTGGTTAATGAATCCTCTGCCAGGCACTTAAATGTGATTTGCAGAGTATCGATGTAGATGTAGATGTAGACCCCGGGTTCGAATCCCGGCCGGGCACAAATTATCATTCGCCGCACTTTGGTATTCCATGTAAACCTAGTACAGTGAAGCCTTAACTGATCGCAAATTGCGATTTATTTCATTCACTGAACGATGTAACGTCGTCAAAAATATATAATTGTACAGATTAATTATTGATCTTGTTTAAACAGACTGGGTAGCTGTTTAGGGCATAGAAGCTGACATACATAACTCTCCCCTATGAACAGAGACAAAGAGCCATAAACCATTCACTACCTAGAGATATGTATTGCCCAGTTCGTATTGGTGTGTAACGGTAGGAAGGCCACACGACGGCAGGCCCTCCAGTCTCGACGGCTGCCTAGCGAAGACTGAGCGTCTCAGCTCGGGAAGCACAGTGTGGCCAACTGCCACACAAACAGAATTCTGCACTTATATACAAATAGCAGACCCTACTTCTGTAATTGCCCCTCGTACTACACCTGGAAACACGACGTCGCTTTTCATCCGACGACTGCAGGTGCCACCTGCGGGATAGTAGATGTAGTGACAACACAGGCCAATGGTGGAAACTGGATTCAACATTTTAACAGTTTTCTTTTGCATTCCAGGCTGCTAAACATGGAAATGCCGTTAAAATTGTCACACCACCCACTGTTAGGTTAACAATGTTAACATCCATTATTACTGTATTTGATGAATAAATCCATAATTGTGAATAATAAATAATACAGATTTTTTCAACAATATTACATTTCCTTGAGACAATATTGTCTCATTACACCAAAGGAGAGGCATTGAATTAAAATTTGTGCTGTGGCTGGGATTCGAACCCGGGACCTCCTACTTACAAGGTAGTTGGTTTAGATCACTCAGCTAACACAGCGTTGCAGACAAAGTGACTACACGAACTGTCTTAAAGCACGTCTACCTCCATACCAAATGCGTATCAAATTGCCAGGGCTCTCCTATATTTGAGTAGCACCCCAGTAAAGAACATCAATGGGAACAATCCCACCTTGAGTGGTCTAAACCACCTACCTAGTACGTTTAGGGACTGATGACCCCGTAGTTAAGTCCCATAAGCTCTAAAAACATTTGAACATTTGATTTTTGATGACCATCGAGTCTGGTCCGTTAGATTTACAAACATTTGAACATAAGGAGAAGCATTGAATTAAAAATTGTGCTGTAGCCAGTCATGGCCATGACTTACAAACTACTTAAACTAAGGTAAACTAACCTAGGGACAACACACACATCCATGCCCCAGGGAGGACTCGAACCTCCGACGGTGAGCAACCGAGCGCTCCGCAGCGAGGCGCCTGAGACCTCTTGGCTACTCCACTGCGGCTCTCTCCTTATATTTAATACCTTTGCTATAACATGACAATATTGTCTCAAGGAAATGTATTATTGTTGACATTCATATGACCTCAGCCTGAGGAACAAGACGGGATAGTTCCTATTCGTGTTCTTTGCTGGGGTGCTATTCCAACGTAGGAGAGTCCTGGCAATTTGATACGCATTTCACAGGGAACATGAGGCAGAATTAAAGTATGTGGTGTGGAGGGAGACGTGCTTTAAGACAGTCCGTGCAGTCGCTTTGGCTGCAGCGCTGTGGTAGCTGAGAGGTCGCAGTCTGCTTTCGGCGGGCGAGCTGTGTGGTTCGTGTTTACGTCCTCGCTGCGGCCGGTCGTGTGTTGACACTGTGTGGTGAGTTGGACGCTCTCGCAGCGCATATCGTAGTTATATTCCAACATGCATAGATCATAAAGATGAATCAACCTTTAAGAAAAGACACCTTGAAGTTCATGTTTAACGAACAGTTCGTCCGACCTAGAGCTTTTGAAGTAGAAGCTTTCTTAAGAGATGTAGTTAAACTTAATGTGAATGAAATAATAGGGATCCATTTATCGATCGTTAGTAGCACGGTCTATGTTAAAATGATCAGTTCAGAGTGCTGTGATAAAGTAATTGAACGTTGTCGAGGACACCTTAAATTCAATCACTGCGACGGCAATGTTGGCGATGTACAAATTGATTACGCCGGTTTTGGCATTAGAACAGTTCGCATATTTGAACTCCCATTTGAAATAACTGCGGAGCAGATTAATTCAGTCCTCAAACCATACGGGAGAATTATTAGTAATACTGCGGAAAAGTGGACAACGTTTCAAACTTTTCCAGTATTAAACGGTGTTAGACAAGTGAAACTAGAACTACAGAAACATATCCCGTCGTATATTTACGTATGCGGATATAGAGCCATTGCCATATACGATGGTCAGCCACGTACTTGCTCAGGATGTGGGCAGTCAGGTCATGTTAGGTCGGAGTGCGTGCAACGTAGAGTGACGCAGCTGCCGGCAGGGGAACCAGTCGCTCCTATGACGATGACGTCACTGCCAGTGACTTACGCCACGGCCCTCCGCGTTAACACGGCCACCACGTCGAGCGCCGCAGTGGGTGAAAACGATGACGTACATGTAGACGGTCCGTCACTAGCAATGGATGTTGGTGCCGCGGAAAAAGCGACTGTCACCGACTCCGACAAAACAGAAACAGCTACTAAAGAAGAACGTGAAACAAACCCAGAAGATAAGTCCGGAAGAGGAGTACGCAGAGACGAAGACGATAGTGCAGCACAAGACCTTAGCACGACTTCAGAGACTGAGGTTAGTCAGGAATCTCGATCCTCTCTTAAAAAACATAAGAAACGGCGTTTAGCTCCTCCCGACGCCAAACAAAAAGCTCAGGCAACGCGTGAAAAAGCGCAAGAAATTGCTCGCAAATTAAGTGAAAAAGCACCTGAAATTTCGGAGCGTAGCAAACAGACGACAAATTCAGCGGCCAATGAAAATCTGAAAAATGTAGAAATGATAACCCAACAGGATGTGGAAATGGAACACCCTGCAAAGCAACAATTACAGAATAAGATCCCACCTAGTCTTGGTCCCGAAAAAGAAATGCACCATCGCAATGAAGGAAGAAACTGGGCAGATGAAGTGGACTATCCCAAAGATGAAGATATGAAAGAAGCTACAAGTCCAAAAAGGACTCGTCCTCCGCACTAATGGGAGAGAAAATGAAAGGGCTATCGCATCCACGACCGGTGCAACAATAATATAAGGCGTCATGCGCATGTTATAACATCTAATATATAAAGTCAGTCTACATCTCACAATTGCGTTACAATCGTACAGAATTGCGACGATAAATATCAATAAGATTCGTAGTCATTTAAAACTAAAGACCTTACAGGACATGTTATACGCTGCCGACATCGATATTGCTATGTTACAAGAAGTAACAGATATTACACTTGATGCAACAATAGGATATAATGCAATTGTAAATTCAGGGCACGACCATGAACTCGGCACGGCAATTTTAATTAAGGAAGGCGTAATTGTAAAAGATGTGGAGAAACTGCCAAATGCAAGGGGTATAGGCGCCACCGTCAACAACACTAGATTAATAAATATCTACGCACCCTCTGGTACAAGCAACAGGAGGGGAAGAGCTGTATTTTTTAAGGAGGATATGGTTCCCCTATTCTGCGGCCGATATGATCAGATAATTTTTGGCGGTGACTATAATTGTGTCCTGTCGGCTAAAGATCAGACCCCAAATTTTAACTACTGTGCCGAACTTGACGCTATTATTAAACAATTAATCTTAACTGACACTTGGGAGCACAAAAACGGTGCATTACCAGGGTTCACTTACATTACAAATCACTCTGCCAGCCGTATTGACAGGATTTACGTTTCAGCCAACCTGAAACAGCATGTTCTGCACACAGAGTTGTGGCCCACCATCTTTTCGGACCACATAGCGTACATTTATACCGTTAACTTAACAAGGCAACAAACATACAGGGGTCGAGGATTGTGGAAACTTAATACAGAACATCTGAACGACCCTGAATGTCATGAAGTATTCCAAAATGTGTGGAACGAATGCGAGAAGCGATTTCCATCCTATCCTTCGGCACTCACATGGTGGTTGAAATGTGCCAAACCGACGATAAGAAGAGCGCTAATAAGTTACTCACGGGAAAAGATGGCCTGGCAGAAGCAGACGACCGAATTCTACTTTAAAGTCCTCCGAGATTTGTACAGATCCACCAGATCCACCAGATACACCTATAATTAACAAACACCTGGAGATAAAAAGAATTCAAGCTAAGCTCATAGCTTTACGACGGAAACAACTTGACGGTTGCAAAATACGATCAAGACTCCAAAATGATGTACGTGGAGAAAATACATCAATATACCATGTTATCAAAGAAAGAAAGGGACAGCGGAGGAAAATAATAACTGAAATAATAACCGCGGATGGCCGAGTATTGACGCAGCAAAGTGACATCAAGACCGAAATACAAAACTACTTCGCCGAGCTCTTAAACAATGCAACAACGGATGTAACAGCGCACAATGAACTTACAACAGGACTCACCCGGAAGCTCGACCAAGAGGAAGCAGCCGCTTTGTTAACAGAAATAGCAGAGGAAGAGGTTGAAAACGCAATCATAAGAAGCCCGAAAAATAAATCTCCTGGACCCGACGGGATTCCGGCTGAGCTCTATCACACTTTTAGGAGACAGATGATATCTAAACTAATATGTATTTGTCAAGAACTGATGAATCCAAACACTAATATACCGAGTGACTTCCGAGAAGGAACAATAGTTCTCATTCCGAAAACTCCTGCAGGGAAATCAGTATCAAATTTCAGACCTCTCACTTTACTAAATTGCGATTATAAAATATTTTCACGCATCTTCAATGAGAGGTTAAAATCAGTCCTGAACAATGTCACTGGGGCTTATCAATCGAGCGTTGGAAAAGAGCGATCCATCCACCACACAGTGACCGACTATAGAGACATTATTTCAATTGCTGAAGTCTGTAAAATTAAATGCGCCATGGTCTCCTTAGATTTCGAGAAAGCATTTGATAGAGTTAGCCATGATTACCTCTTCCATGTTATGTGCGCTATGAATTTTCCACAGCGTTATATCGCAATTATAAAGAACTACTTAAACCACTCTACATCGAAAATCATGGTTAACGGTCAACCCAGCAGACCAATTATAATAAACAGTTCAGTGAGACAAGGGTGTCCTCTCTCTATGTCCTTGTTTGCGATAGCCATTGAGCCGTTACTTTTAAGCTTAAGTAAAAATCTTCAAGGCATAGTAACGAATGGCCAGAAAGTTGTCATTAGGGCATATGCTGATGACGTCATGTTTCTGGTCAGAGATAGCAATGAGATCAAAAAGGCACTAGAAATAATACAAACATACGAGCTCGCATCCGGCGCAAAGTTGAACAGAAAAAAATCTGCAGTAATGAACATCGGACGCGGATTAGGAGCGCCCATCCAAGGACAGATTAAGGAGACGGACAGTATAAAATGCCTTGGAATAGAATATACGCGAAACATCCGGCACACAATTGCAAAAAATTACAGGAGGGTACTGAACACCATCCGGACCAGCATACAACAACACAATCTCAGAAAACTGGATGAACTGCAGAGAGTGGCATTGATAAATATTTATTTAACATCTAAAATAAATTACGTAGCACAGGTCTTGCCAATGCCACGAGATGTCGCCAACAGAATTTTGGCTGCCTTTGGTCACTTTGTCAACCGTGGCCATATATTTAAAATACAATATGAAACATTGACGTTACCAACCGACAACGGTGGCCTAAATCTTATAAACGTATATAACAAGGCACAGGCATTGTACACCAGCAAAACGTACAAGCAGTGGACGACATCATGGAATAGTGTCGTAAAATTCTTACTGAATGAAATAGCACCGCCCAACCACGACGCTCCAATCGATGTTCACCACATTCCCAACGAACTTTTCCACCTGAAACATTTCTTGATAGAATATAGTTATATCCGAATGTGTCTGCCAGAAAATGATTTGATCAGGGTGAAAGAAGTTTACAAAACTTTCATGAACAACCACAGCGAAAACATCATAGAACAAAAGTATCGTCACTTCAATTGGCAAAACATATGGAGAAACCTCCATCATCCGCAGTTGCCAACTCACGTGAAGGCACAGTGGTACTATGCCGTTAATAGAAAAATCCCGACGAACTCAAAACTCCACGCCATCCATCTGGTAGATTCCGCTTTGTGTACTGCCTGTAAAATCAACGATACTGATGAACACCAATTTGTCTGCGGCAATGCTAACAATATATGGCTGTCAGTAAGAAGGATTTTAGCAATTATCCAACGAACATCGCCCCACACAATAACTCCAACAAATCTCTTACACCCGGATGAAGCACTATACCCTAACACGAAGAAAAACGCCGTGAACTGGTTGAAGGGGCACACGGTGTTTTACATATTAACAAACAAAGAGAAGAGCGAAGGTGACTTTTGGACTTATATCGCGACCCAACATCACACACTACTCCAGATGAATAATTACAATAAACATTATGCAAATTTCCTCAAAAGGACCATCATGTGAACTCCTCTATTCACACTGATGTCTTGAAAGTGTGACTGAAATTGATTTGAAAATAAATAAATCTACAATTATTTAATGAACAAATACGATCATGATCAAACAAAGAACAGGTACTCAGAAGTTTATTTTTTTTTATTAAAAAATAGTTTTGTAAAGAGACATTTCATTTGTGTCCCCTTCTAGACTGATCTCGCGACAACTAACGCGTTCAGAGTTAGAGAAGATGAAATAAGAATAGTAATTAAAAAAAATAATGAAAACGAACATAGGAACGGACAAAACAGTACATGGAAACACCCCATTGTAACTGTCGCGAAGACGAACTCTGAAATCGTCGGTGAGCAGAGATTGAAAAGAAGGATCTTTTTTTATTAATATTTTTTTTTATTTTTTACTTATTTATTTCGTTTGGTAAAAATTTATATTTATGTTTCCAACCGAAGAAGGTACTGTTACGTTTCATGTGTTACATTTTTAAATGGAAAAAGAAGGAGACGACGCAATTAAGCTGTGGAATACAGCACTCATAGAAAAACTTTCAGTTTTGAATCCAACCAAGAAGGGATTATTTGTTTTTATTAAACTTTTGTTATGGGTGACCAACGTTAAGTAAGAAGAGAATTAATTCCATTACAAGAAAGAAGGAAAAGAGATTTAAAAAAAAAAAAAAACAAAAAAAAAAAACGGTAAGACGTCTGCCTAGTAATCATGGAGGTCTGGGTTCGATTCCCGGCCACATCACAAATTTTAATTCATTGCTTCACCTTCGTCATCAGTGACTTCGAACCATTTTTTATCATTCTGCCTATGACTATGCTGCAGAGCGTAGATATCTCAGTTGATCCCATAACTGTTTAATGTATTTTTCCAGTAACGCATTCTAAAAAAAAAAAAAAAAAAAAAAGTGGCCTAAAGCGCCTACCTAGTAAGTAGGAGGTCACGGGTCGAATCCTGGCCACTTCACAGATTTTAATTCACTGCCTCTCCTTATGTTTAATACAGATTTTTTTAATCTATTGATTTATTCCATTATTAACGGCTTGGATAAAGCATTTTAGCTTCAAATATAAGTAACCGTTGCTTTGATGGGGAGAGCATAAGCCTGGCGCAATCGAGTATACAAACACAGAGTGACTGCAGCAGTCGGTACAGTGACGTCACTGCATCGCCAGTGTCTGGGACGAGGGTAAGGTACACCCACTGTGGGGGGATGTACGCCAGACAGAAGGTCCTGGACACTGGGTGAGTGCTGTAGAGAGGGTACGATGCCCGATACCGGGGAGAGAGCAGTAGGAAGTCGTCTGTGACGCTACCCCTGTGACTGTCGTCTGTAGGCTGAGGACTTGGAGCTCTGACAGGGCTTGTTCAGTTTTGGAAGTTAGTCGGTCTAACACGGGTTCGACGCAACCAGCTGTTGTATTTGGGGAACATAGCGAGTAGCAGCTTATATCAGCTGAGAGTTGAATGGCAAGCAGAAGTGCTATTGAAAGTAGCCTGTTGTTAAAATAAAGCAAGGTCTCGGGCAGTTGAGATCCGCAAATGATACTTAAAACGCTCACTGCTGCCTTAAATTACTTTATGAGTGGCCACAGTACATGTGCATTGGGAATTTATCTAACTGCTCACTCCCTAAGGAAGCAACCAACGTTTTAACAAACACAAAATCAATGTAAAAATATGAATAGATTATTAAACATGGGATGGGGAGCATGAAATGATAAAGCAGAGGTTTGATACTTTAAAATCCTAATCTATTTAGTAAAATAAACAAGGAAATAAATGTGGGGAGACAAAATCAAGTGCACACATTGTACAAAAGTGAATTAAATCATATAATTACTGCCCATATTAAAATTGTTTCTTCCTTTTATGAATATGGAAGTAATGTGGGAGGAAATTAGCAAACACACATTGGGTAACTGAAAGCACATTCATTCATTCATTTACAGACACACACATAAAGCTAGGCGGTACATAACAATCCTGGACACACATGAAAGCAGCGGCGAAACTAATCGTTGGTGGCGTCTTTACCAGATATCAGGTGTCTTGATCACAAATTTTTAAATATACTGTGCACTAAACTGAACTCATGTGTGGGACAGCAGTGGCATACTATTCATAAGTACCTCGTGGTGTTCAACAACCCCGAATTTCATGAAATTTACAAACAGCAATTAATTTCCAATGAGCGAGAAAAGCATGTGCTAGAATTCGTATCCAACAAAGCTATTATTAACAAAAGCATGGCTGAAGGCCGAAGTAATGACCATTACAAAAGCACTTGGTGTAGTCGCTCATACAAAACAGTAAAGACGGAATCAAACAAGAAAAATCTAAGAAATATTTAGCATACTCGCGGATACAGACGTTAGTTGAAAATAGCAAGAAAATTCAAACACACTAAATTTACACCAAGGCTGAACCCCACACACCTGTTTTCTAACTTAAGCAAAACCGGACACACAATCATCACTGGAATGAAAATGCAAATAATAAATTCACACTGGATTTACTCGAGTTCTGTGAATTAAGAAACACTTCGCATCTCATAGCGAAAGAATTACTCAAAAAACTATCACTGAAAATCAAGACTGCCTGATCACAAAGAAAGTAAAGTCTTAACAGCATGCCTTCTCCTCAGTATTCGGCGAAGTACTTAACTTCCACAGTCGTCGTAGTCAGAATGAAGAGTGAAGACATGCTCTAAGGCCTTGGGAAAACCTCCCCCCGTCATACACCGGTTAAGGAGGGCAATACGGAACGCCGTGCTGGATCACAACGGCCTCGTACCACTAGCAGTCGAGATGACAGGCATCTTATCCGCATGGCTGTAACGGGTCGTGCAGCCACGTCTCGATCCCTGAGTCAACAGATGGGGACGTTTGCAAGACAACAACCATCTGCACGAACATTTCGACGACGTTTGCAGCAGCATGGACTGTCAGCTCGGAGACCATGGCTGCAGTTACCCTTGACGCTGCATCACAGACAGGAGCGCCTGCGATGGTGTACGCAACGACGAACCTGGGTGCACGAATGGCAAAACGTCATTTTTTCGGGTGAATCCAGGTTCTGTTTACAGCATCATGATGGTCGCATCCGTGTTTGGCGACATCGCGGTGAACGCACATTGGAAGCGTGTATTCGTCATCGCCGTACTGGCGTATCACCTGTCGTGATGATATGGGGTACCACCGATTACACATCTGGGTAACCTCTTGTTCGCATCGACGGCACTTTGAACAGTGGCCGTTACATTTCAGATGAATTACGACCCGTGGCTCTACCCTTCATTCGATCCCTGCGAAACCCTACATTTCAGCAGGATAATGCACGACCGCATGTTGCAGGTCCTGTGCGGAAAATGTTCGACTGCTGCCCTGGCCAGCACATTCTTCAGATCTCTCACCAGTTGAAAACGTCTGGTCAACGGTGGCCGAGCAACTGGCTCGTCACAATTCGCCAGTCACTACTCCTGATGAACTGTGGTATCGTGTTGAAGCTGCATGGGCATCTGTACCTGTACACGCCATCCAAGATCTGTCTGACTCAATGCCCAGGCGTATCAAGGCCGTTATTACGGCCAGAGGTGGTTGTTCTGGGTACTGATTTCTCAGGATCTATGCATCAAATTGCGTGCAAATATTGTAATATGTTAGTTATAGTATAATATATTTGTCAAATGAATACCCGTTTATCATCTGCATTTGTTCTTGGCGTAGCAATTTTAATGGTCATTAGTATATATATATACAATGTAAATTACACCCGTGCGAAGGCAGGCAGGTCATTAGTAATCCATAATAAACAAAAAAAATTAACAATAAGTAAAAAAAAGAAAATACCTACTTCAAAAAAGAAATCTATTGCAAAACAAAATAATTTTTACTAAAAATTAAAAAAAAAATGTTTTCTTCTACAACTTACTTCATATAATCATCAATATAAAGGTACGATGTTTGTCTTCACGTCACAAGAAGATAGGTAGGTACGTACCCACATGGAACCTATGAATAGCAAACAGTAATCAAAAATATACCTAGCAAAAATAATACCAGAATGTTGAGACCGAAGTCGGACTGGATGTTTCCTTGGTTCACACCGATTCCAAAAATAACAATAATTGTAACTACCATTATATTCCAGAATGAAACTTTCACTCTGCAGCGGAGTGTGCGCTGATATGAAACTTCCTGGCAGATTAAAATTGTGTGCCGGAACCGGGACTCGAACCTGGGACCTTTGCCTTTAGCGGGCAAGCGGGCAGTCGGTAGGCTGTGCTATCCCGACACGACTCACGATGCCGCCTCACAATTTCACTTCCGCCAGTACCTCGCATCCTACTTTCCAAACTTCACAGAAGCTCTCCTGCGAACCATGCAAGGCTAGCGCTCCTGGAAGAAAGGATATGGTGGAGACATGGCTTAGCCACAGCCTAAGGGATGTTATATTATCGTAATGACTTGATTGACTTTTAAGTAGTCTAACATTTTTCATTTCATTTTACTTAGGAGAATTAAAATAAAAATATTAAGCATTAGACGTTTACGTTTTAGTGCATGTTAATTTGTTTTCGGATGTTATTTTCAAGTCGGTTTTGTTGTTAAAACATTTGTTTATTTTCTTTTACTTTTAGTCGATCTGAAGTGCACTAGCTCATTTTTCTGAATATGGGTAGACCTGCTAAACGTGCTGCCCATATGAGACAGCGTCGCTTAAATGAAACAGACGCAGTCAGGAGGAAACGCCTATCTCAACAGAGGAAACCTACCTCGAGGACTTGCGAAGACCGCAAAAATAAACTTTCAAAAATGCGGCTTTGCATGAAAACAGTTTTGAACAGGGAATTCGTTGACCATAACGACATAACGGTAGGTGACTCAAATATCCGGATAGCCTATACAAGATTCGGCCGAGTATCGCTAGCCGCGGTGGAGTAGCCGAGCGGTCTAAAGCACCTCGCTGCGGAGCGCGCGGTTGCTCGCCGTGGAGGTTCGAGTCCTCCCTGGGGCATGGGTGTCTGTGTTGTGCTTAGATTAGTTTACCATAGTTTAAGTACTTTGTAAGCTACGGACTGATGACCACGCAGTTTGGTCCGATAAACATTTAAACATTTGATTTGAGTATCGTTAATTTGCTCCTAAGAATTTAAAAGGTCCGTTACCTTGTAATGGATCCAATAATCAGAACCTAACCACTCATTAAACTACCCTTGAAGTAGATCCTTTCCAAGAAGAAAAGAATCATCGAAATCGCCTGGCGTGACATTGAGTTATTCGTCCATTTATCGTGCACATACTTAATGCAAATTCAAGACTTATATGGTTTTATTATGGATACCATTGTCAGAATTGGACCAAATTGAAATAGGACCACACGGTAAGCACCAGCTTTCATATAAACACGAAGAATCATGAAAATCGGTTTACACAGTGGATGGTTCTGAGGTAACATAAAAAAATGAAGTAGGTGAAAAAAGAATACAGTGAAATTGAGAACCTCCTCCTTTTATGAAGTCGGTTAAAAATCAGTCAAATAGGCCAAAAAACATATTCAACGAAAGGATACACACAAAATTGTTATACGTTTCACCTCACACATGAGACGTTGGAGAAGGAATTTGAAATGTCAAGGTACAGTTTAAGAGAGACAGGGAGTGTGTGTGTGTGTGTGTGTGTGTGTGTGTGTGTGTGTGTGTTAGAGAGAGCGAGAGAGAGAGGGGGGGGGGGAGAGATAGTTCTCTAAACGCTATTGGTATCAGTTCATAAAACCGTACTTGAACAAAATTTCCACCTCTTACACTTTAAGAGCTATTAAAAAGTGCGCCTCAGTTGCACAGTGGTAGAGTGCCAGACTACAAATCCAAAGGTCGCGGGTTCCATCTCCTCCAGGTTCTAGGATTTTTTATCTGCCACTTTCCACTTCTTTCACCTCTGGCAGTATTGCTCATGTGAAAAATACCGAGTAGCGCCGTGGTTCGGAACCCACGTTAAACTGTAGGTCCCCCTATAACTGGCTGGGTAAGTCAGTTCGAAGATCGGAGGAAGGCAACGGCATACCACCTCCAAACAGGACCATGCCTAGTAAAGCACTGTGGTGTTCAAACTAATCTTCGGATTGTTGACTGCTTTACCTACCTGAAATTGGAAAATACATTTTTCCTTGGAATAATCTACATCTACATGGATACTCTGCAAATCACACTGAAGTGCATGGCAGAGGGTTCAGTAACCACTGTTATGATATTTGCCTACAGTTCTATTCTCTAATAGCTCGCGGGAAAAAGCAACACCGAAATATTTCTGTTTTCGATGTGATTTCTCATACTTTATTATCATGATCACATCTCCCTACGTACGTAGGTGCTAACAATATATGTTCGCATTCTGGAGAGAAAATTGCGGAAATGAAAATTCGTAAACAGATCTCGCCGCAACAAATAACGCCTTTTTTTCTAATGATTTCCACCCCAACTCGTGTATCACTACACCGTAACATTAAAAGACGAGCTGCCCTTCTCTGAACTTTCTCTAAATCGCCCGTCAGTCCCACCTGGTGTGGATCCCACAATGCGCAGCAATACTCCAAAACAGGACGCTCAAGTGTGGTGTAGGCAGTTTCTTTAGTAGAACTGTTGCGCCTTCTAAGTGTTCTTCCAACGAAACGTAGTGTTTTGCTTGCCTTCCCTACAATTTTTCCTATGTGTTCTTTCCAGATTGAATTATTCGTAACTGTTACTCCTACGTATTTACTAGAATTGACGGCATGTAGGTCTGACTGATTTACTGGAACTTCTTTTAGTGATCATATGTATGACGTCACAGTTATCACTATTAAGGGTCAATTGCCGTTTTTTTTTTTTTTTTTTTTTTTTTTTTTTTTTTTTTTTTTTTACCATGCGGATATCTTTTCTAAATCGTTTTGCAGTAGCTTTTGATCTTATGGTGACTTTACTAACCGATAAAGTACAGCATCATCTGCTAACAGTGTAAGTGAGCTGCTTAGATTGTCTTCTAAATCGTTTCTAAAGATAGTGAAGAGTAGGGGCCCTATAACGCTTCCCTGGGAAACGCCAGGTATCGCTTCTATTATACTCGATGACTTTCCGTCAATTACAATGTACTGTGGCCTTTCTGGCAGAAAATCACAAATCCAGTCGCACAACATGAAAGATATTACATCCGTTTTCCGTAAGGAAAAAATGTCTAAAGTGCGGCGGCACAAATGGTATTTCTTATTAACCCTTCAGACCTGATTTTTTCTCTATTAAGGAAATTATTTTTGATGTTGTAATACCAGAGTCTAACATAAACAGTCAGGAAACTGCCGGTAGTTTTCTGCAGCCTGGCGACTGCAGCGCTGCCAAGCGGCCGGGTCGTAACAACATACCGAGAGGCGAGAAACCATTGTGGATTACATATGGAGTCGAACGACACGTTTAAAACGCGACTGCACTTCGGAGCTTATTGCGGCGCGATAAATTGTAGTTACAGGAAAACTAAAAAAATGTACATTTTCTGAAATATGGAAAGCTCTTACAATGTAGGATAGAATAAAGTGTGTTACATTTTAAGGGTGTATGGTGTCAGTGATACATAGAGAGGTAAGTAACCCAGTATTTTTCTTCAATTTTATTTTTGGTAGTCTACTGACAGGTTTAAAGAAGTCAGAGAAATGTTTGCACACTAGTCTACTATTGGTGATGCAGCAATGATAGTCGAAAATTTACAGGGATTTGTTCGTACAAAATGTAAAATAAAACGTAACTAACTGTAGTTTACGTGTACAGACAAACTGAGAATTTAGCAGGAAAAGATTCTTAAAGATTTACAGTACCTTTACATTCCTGGGGAGTAGGTACGATGAAAACATGGCAGGAACGGCACATGCAAGCCACTTCAACAAGAAAAAGCTAAAAGGGCTCATATTCTCTAAGAATGAAAAAATCTTGTCTAGTACCAGTATCAAATGTATTAACATGTTCAAAATCTCCAGAAAAAATACATGTGGAAGGTGTAACTACTTACCAGTATATTATATAACTACAAATCAGTTGCTTTTGAACTTAAACACACCAGGTTAAATTCGCTTCTTCTCTTAGATCGTTGTTGGATGTTATGATTACGACCGTGCTAGTGTGAGCCGTATGTATTACAATGCACTGGCATGTTATTATTACAAACTGACATCAACAGGAAACGGGATTTTCCTTCAATAATGTTTCCGTATTTGTGTCACATTTAATGCCTAGGAAATATATAAACAACAGCCATAATAAATAATAAATTCTTCGTTTCGGTAGTGCCATTTTCTGCTACTGAGCTTGCTACCCAGCCGCTTGGAGCGCTAGTATCGCTTCAGCTGTCCAATGGTTGCATTTTTTCCCCTACTGAGTTTCGCGACTGTCTGTTTTAGACTGTGGTAATACTCTTAAGTTGAATTTTCAATGATTTTAGAAGCAAGATTTATGCAATATATGCACCCATTTTCATACTACAACACTGCGTATACTGAAAAACGAGGCCTTTTTTTATGGACTGAATTAATTAACTTTGTAGTGCCAACTGTTGTACTAAATAAACTAATCGTTCAATAACCACATCGCAAAATAACAACTTCTACTTCCAGTTACACAGTGGAATACAAGTAACACACAATTCCCGTGTTCTTTGAAGTTAGCAAACTGCTGCGCATTGCAACACCCGCTTCTTAATATTTTTCTAGTGATCTTCCACAGGTGGCAGTAATCGAGCATGATGAAGTGACTGAACACTCAGGCGTCGTATACATGTTATTGTCATTGAGAAAAATGCTTCTGACTTATGTTAGTCACCGTAGAAGTTATGTACACTAGTTACGTCAAATAAAATAGAAGATGGAGAAAGCGAAGAATTTTTTCCGTGCGTAGAGTAGGACGGTACTTCTGGGTACCGACATTGAAATCCGCCGAAAAAACAATCAGAAAAATTCGTAGGGCCTTTTGAGGTCATAACAGGACAAATGATACATAGAAAATGAAGAAAAAGTAAAGTCTTTATTATGTCAGGAAACAAAACGAATAAATAAGTGAACTTTTTCCGATATAAAGTGACTTTATTTCCTTACGTGGCCAATTTTTTTGAGCTTTTTGTTCCATTTTTGTGCACTGGCAGAACAGTTTTTAACCTGTACGTTAATATATTTAGGTATAATGTAAGTAGCCCATTATCAAAGACGGATATCTGTCGTTTGCCAGAAAGTGACATAAACGTCATTTTTATTGCGTAACGTAGAGCTAATATATTTATAATGTGATTTGAGCATTATCAACTTTAATACTCGAGGATTTATACTTGGAAGTGGCCAATATCAATTTGATTACGCAAGCACCTTAAAATTGTGTTTGAAAATACAGTGGTCCGTCGTTGAAACCAAAACGTGTAGGTGTCCGCTTTTGATGTGAACACGCTTTCAGATGACCGTTTTTGATACACAGAGATTCGCTTAGTGCTGACGAGAATCTTTTACAGGTGTGTAATCTGGGAAATTATAGGAGTATCAACATAAAGTGGAAAATATTCAATTCTGAACTCTATTACATATTGGAAAAATGAAAACTACAGTAATCATAATAATCTTTTTAATTTTATGTACAAAATGAAATGTTACGGCACTGAATCTCTGAAATTATTAGCATAAGGTCTGTTGAAATAGTCTCCAGATTTTTCCTTAAACATCCTTTCGTTATTTCTGACACCGAACTTCTTTCCAACAAGTGATAATTTCGTACAACGTACCTTACAGTAGAACAGTGTAGTTTACAAGCTAGTCTTACCTTTGTTTCTTTTCAATGTTTATTATCCACTTTTCAGGTTGTCTCAACCGCTTCCTAGCTTTTCCTTCGGCCGCTGGTGCTATATTATGTTCCATTTTACTCGCTTTAAGTTGGTTATTAGTAATAATACTATAAAAAATTACTGAAAAACATAAGTACGAGCTAATATCTCTTAGTACCTGGCGCATGCTGTCGCCATGTCTGATTTTCGAGGTCATGTGATCGTATACTGTGTTCCCATTGGTGCACACCGTTTCATTTAACAAGTGTCCGAATTTCATATCAAGCACTTATGCAGGTGTCCGCTTTTGATGTCAACAGTCAAATTTAACGTGTGATTTATCACATTTACATAAATTTTTGGAAAAAAAAAAACGGACTTCAACAATGAAAAGAGCGGAAAAACTTCCCCCTAGGATCGACACCTAACTAAATTTCGACCATTAGGTCAGATGCCCGAGTTTGATATTAGGTTACTAATATTATTTAATCTGCAAAGGTGCTTAAACTTCATATATGCTGCACAGTTCATTACGGTTGCGATGTATCTATCTGAACATGTAGAGGCCATTTTAAAATGCCTTACGAGTGAACCAATGTTTGTGTGGCCCGGAATCGCTGAAAGGGGACAAGGTCGCCTGAGATGAGGCAACCCGCAAAGCAGCCGGGCTTTGCGGTGCGGCCTGAGTGTCAGGCGTCGCCCAGGGCAACCTCAAACATGAGGATACCATGGCTACAGGGGCAGTCACCCCACAAAGCGAAGCGTGTCGACACTGGTCGACGTGGCGATATATCGACCGATCACTGTCAGCCGCGGCTGTCTGCTCGTTATACCCCCAAAGCGAGCAATGCTCGACTCACTTCACGATTTCTTTAGACCAGTCTTCTCCACACTGTGGGTCGCAAAGTCTTATACGGGGCGGGGGGTGGCGTCGCAATCAGAATTGGAAGTACCTATAGGGTTGAGATTAAAAATCGCTACCTTTCACATTAAAGATAGTATCATTTATTTACGACACGTCTCGTTTCGGGCTTGTTCCGATCTTCATGCGATTAAACATTTACAATATTACGATTGTAGCATGCTGCTGGAACTCAGATTGAAAACAAATTGTTTGGTCCAGAATGAAACTTCACTCTGCAGCGGAGTGTGCGCTGATATGAAACTTCCTGGCAGATTAAAATTGTGTGCCGGAACCGGGACTCGAACCTGGGACCTTTGCCTTTCGCGGGCAAGCGCACTAACGACTGTGCTATCCCGACACGACTCACGATGCCGCCTCACAACTTCACTTCGCGCTTGCCCGCGAAAGGCAAAGGTCCCAGGTTCGAGTCCCGGTTCCGGCACACAATTTTAATCTGCCAGGAAGTTTCAAATTATTTGGTATTAATAATAGCGAAAGCAGCGCAGATGGCGAGATGTCATGAACAAAAGCGATGTCAGCTTACATTTAATTTCATATCCAAATGGCGATTGTCCAAGTGACACATTTTTTACACACTTTTGCCAACATACTTTCCTTAGTTAACCTCCTTACTTTTATTACTATTCTGTTTTTCGTCTTTTTTCGTAGTAGAATTTATGGCCGTCACTGGTGATAAATCTATATACAGAGTGTCCCAGCTATCATGTCCACCCAAAATATTTCTGGGACAATAACAGCTATTGGAAAACGACTTTCACCGGTATCAATGTACGGCTGGGGCCCATGAATGTACATATTTGGAAACATTCTAAAACGAAATCAAATGTGTTTTTTTAACACAAACTTATGTTTTTTTTTAAATGGACACCCTATATTATTTCTTCAGCAATCCATAGCATGACAAATCTCACAACCAATGGCGTTTATTGCATCGCAATATTGCAATTACATCACGAGATATTGCGACGCGAAGTTGACGCTTGAAATACGCGAAACGCGCGGCTAGCGCTCGTCCTGAGCAGCATGGGGTTCTCGCCTGAGTTTCTGGACGTGCGCTAGCCGCGCGTTTCGCGTATTTCAAGCGTCAACTTCGCGTCGCAATATCTCGGGATGTAATTGGAATATTGCGATGCAATCAACGCCATTGTTTATGTGATTTGTCATGCTATGGATTGCTGAAAAAAAAATGTAGGGTGTCCATTAAAAAAAACATAAGTTTATGTTAAAAAAATTGCTTTCATTTTAGAATGATTCCAAATATGTACATTCATGGGCACCAGCCGTACATTGATACCGGTGAAAGCCGTTTTCCAATAGCTGTTACTGTTCCAGAGATATTTTGGGTGGACAAGATAACTGGGACACCCTCTATACATATAAATGATTTGCTGTTCGTTAGTCTCGCTAAAACTCGAGAACGGCTGAACCGATTTGGCTAATTTTAGTCTTCAAATATTCGTGTAAGTCCAGGGAAGGTTTAAACGGTGATAAAATATGAAAAAGTTGTCCGTAAAAAAGGAAAATCAGGAAAAACCGAAACACCTTTCTCCAGAGAGCTATCAATACCCTTCGTCCAATGGCGATAAAATTGTGTACATTTCATGTTGAAAGCAAGAGGAGGGTTCGCATCAAATAAAAATTTGGAAAAGTCACCCGGAAAGCCGGGAAATTTAGGAAAAACCGAAAACGATTTTTTTCTATGAATAAAAGTCAATTGATACATGGTTGTAAGAGCATCACTTGAGTACGGCTTGATAGGACAAGATTTGCATGAAATAATGTTTTGGGAAATCTACCGGAAATTGGAAAATTTGAGAAAAACTGAAAGTGCATTTTTCAATGTGATTTTGATTGAATTCAGCACTATAACTGACTATTGGTACGACGGAGAGGGTAATTTATTTATTTTGTTCATTATGGTCTTGGAAAAGTTTTCAGTACTGAAAACAGGAACAGCTACAAAGTTCCTTTTTCAGTGTGTTTCTAAATGTACTCAACACTATAAGCTGAGAACCGTTCATCCGATTGTGATACAATTTTGATCAACTGACGTTCAACGGAAGATGAACGTTCTTATGAACTAAAAATTTGGTAAAGTTACCCGGAAAATTTGAAAATTCGCGAGAATCTGAAAGAGCTTTTTTCAATCGGATATGAATATCATTCGTCCGATTGTGATGAAATTTTGCATATTTCACGTTCACAGCAAGAGTAACGTGCTTATGAAATAAAAATTTGTATAAATTTCCCGGAAAATTCAGAAAAAAAAATAGAAAGAGATTTTTCTATGAAATATCAATACCATTCATCTGATTGCGATAAAGTTTTGCACACTCGTCGTTCAAAGCGAGAGGAAGGTTTGAGTGAAGTAAAAGTTTGTAATGGTCAGAAAATATGAAAATTTTTGGAAAAGTGAAAGAGCTCTTTTCTTTGGGATATCAATATCATTCGTATGAATGCGATAAAAGTTTGCACATTTCACCGATACTTAGACTATCTGATGATGCCTTTATAAAGCTACTGTGTCTAAAATACATATGATTTAAATCAATATGGTTTATATTAAGAGCTAAGTGATACGAAGTTCACTCGGTCATCTAGTTCTACTAATAAAATAAAAAATCAGAATAGTAATATAAGTGAGGTTAACAAAGAGATGTCTGTTCCCAAAAGTGTGTAAAAATGCGTCGCTTGGACAATTGGGATTGAAATACAAAATTAATTTTTTAACCAATTATTTATATTAGGCAACCGGTTGCGTAATTTTTAGGTGCTTGGCCTAGGTTTCGTTGCCACTAGGGACAACTTCATCAGAAGAATAAAAGCAGTTACGTGAAACACATGACGTCATTAATATTACGAACAGGACTGCTCAATCCGATTACAATAAAAACTAGTATTTTTGCCATACAAATAAAACAGTATGGTGTGGAGGGCATTCCACTAACAGAGCGAAGTATTCTCACGGGTCCTCTACTTATAAATGAATCGAATAGATCATAAATTGTTTTATAATACACAGAGTTAATTACGAATAGGTAGAAAGCGTGAAAACTGTTTTACAGGAACCAATCTAGAGGCAAAAGAAAATCATACAATAAGTAATTCCGATAAATTCGAAAAAAAAGATATTCTTCTTCGCACATTATCTATGCTGTGGGACCTTTCACAATGAACATAATTCTCGTCTGAGTCTTCCCTCAAATGCGAAACTCTGGTTGAGCGAAACACATTTTTCTGTCAGAAATATTGTAAAACAGGATAATGTGTACCGTTTCGAAAAATACACGAAGTGAACTTTATCCAACAATTTAAAGGAAGACTGTAGTATAAGAAATAAGATTGATTTTGTTTCCTTTGAGATGACATAGTTTTGATAAGGTTTGTGAGGATTTTTACTTCGAAGGAGGTCACATCTTGGGAAAGGGTGAAAAACATTGCTTTAGACTGTGTAACGGCACAAAATATTTTTGCTGGTTCGCGACGGTGTTCTCGAACGGTTTCGTTTCAATTTATTAAAAAAAAGTGTTGTATTAATAATTATCTGAAATTTCCATTAAAACATAAATGTATGTAATATTTGAAAAATTACAATGTATTCGCTTGTGTATTCTTGATTTTTCTGCACTAAAGCAAAAGAAAAATTGGTATGAAACTCCGGGCATGACATCAGAGATCACATTTAAAAGCAAAGGAGTCTTCGAGATTTCGTAAAGTTAAATGCGGAGCTGTAAGCGATGGTCACTACGTAGGGTTTATTTTTCTTTGTTTTTAAATTCACTTAAAAAAACAGAGGATCAGACGATAGGAGTTACTCGAATGCTAACATCTGTAGTTGAAATAAATACTGGTGTTTTCCAATAAAATGAACTACTAAGCTTGGAGGCAGAAAATAAAAATAAATTGGATTATTTTTTTATTATTTCAGTAGACTGCAAGTCATTCAAAGAAATATAAAATTGAATAAAATATCTAAGATCTGTAGGAAGTGATCAAGACGAATGCTAAAGAAATAATATCTTTGGTAAACGGAGATAAATATCAGTAATAACTGTTTCTTTTAGAAATAGGAAATAAAGGTTGTCGATCTGTGAAGATAAAGTTTTAAAATCAAAGAAATTAATTAAAAAAAGATTGTACGTATCGGGTAAAAAGAAAGACTATATATTATTCACAAGTTATCAGTTGAGAGTGATACAGAGAATCTTTGTTTCCGGGAAAGTAATATCTGTGAAATTTAAATGTTACGTGAAAATAAACGTCAAATACTTGAGAAATAAAAAGCCTAAATTACAGTGCCCAAATCTAGCTTTGAAAGAACTTGTTGGTGGGATTACTTTCTCTCATTCATCCACGTGTGACTTCGGGGCCCAGCACGTACGATTTCTGTGCCTGTTTTCGTGTGTGCATCTTGCGTGGTGTGGATGAAAGCCAACAGACAGACTGCTAAAGAAGGTGCGAGCGTATGGAATGGGCATAACAGTGCTTTCCAAGCTTTCCCTTATAGCTTACAGTTTTACGCGACACCCTTTCACTAATATAAATACGTATGGTGTAATTTAGATGGTTCTAGCGGGGGGGGGGGGGGGTAACGGAAATAAAGTATTGCTTAAATGTAGTTTGTAAACGAAACTTAAATCCTCGTACCCATTGACATGTTTAATGTTGATCCTGACTGCAGCAATTACGTACACTCATCGCAAGAAAAGGAAACATTAGGAACTACGGAGATGTACAACAGAGTAACACCGCAGAAAACAATGCCTAACTCACACAGTAATAGTTGCTTCTTCTACATGCGACCCAACTTCCGAAACACGAAACCTGAGTTTCGGAAACTGGTTTTCGCTGTCGTGTGTACATGTCAGGGCCAGATACGGTTTTGCTGGATCGACTGAAAACGGCATCTGGAAATTAGCTGCTCTGATTTCTGATTTAGACAACACAGTGGCTGTTCCCTTTCAGTTCTGTATTATCACATTATTTTCAGAAATAAAGAGGATGTATTTATGACAAGTGATGAATTATTATTGAACTTCTGTTGTTAAGTTCTTGCTTCACCACGACCTCGGAAGTTTCGACACATTCGGAAAAAATGGATAAATATTTGTGACAAGTGAGAATATGAAGGTCATTTCTGGTCCCAGAATCTGTTACATACAGGAAACTGAGAGCGAAAAATATTAACGCATACCAGGGTTCGAACCAACGATCACTGCATTTAAAATACTACTCTCCGTTAATCACGCGGCCATACTCCATGCTAAACATCGCTACTGAATAGCTTTAGTCAGTGGACAATTGCGACTGCTTCTACAATCCGTGACAGCTTTTACAGCCACTGCGTCATTGATTGACATTTAATTGTAAGAAACGCTACAGAGGGTGACGTGGCTTTGTGTTGTTGTCTTCAGTCCGCAGACTGGTTTGATGCAGCTCTCCACGCTACCCTGTCCTGTGCAAGTCTCTTCATCTGAGAATACGTTCGGCAGCCTACATACTTTTGAATCTCCTTACTATATTCATCCTTCGGTTTCCCTCTACGATTTTTACCCCACACGCTTCCCTCTAATGCTAAGTTGAAAATTCCTTGATGTCTCAGAATGTGTCCAACCAATCTATCCCTTCTCTTAGTCAGGATATGCCAGAAACTCCTTTTCTCCCCGATTCGGTTAAGCACCTCCTCATTAGTTACATGATCTACCCATCTAATTTTCATCATTCGTCTGTAGCACCACATTTCAAAAGCTTCTATAATCTTTTTATCTGAACTCCTTATCGCCCAAATTTCACTCCCATACAATGCTACCCTCCAGACAAATGCTTTCAGAAAGGACTTCCTAACATTTATACTAATATTGTACGACAACAAATTTCGATTCTTGAGAAACTCTATTCTTCCCATAGGCATTCTGCATTTTATATCTTCTTTACTTCGACCATCAGAAGTTATCTTGCTACCCAAATAACAAAATTCATCTACTACTTTTATTGTCTCATTACCTAATCTAATTCCTTCAGCATTGCCTGATTTTCTGACATTGCATTCCAATACCTTCGTTTTACACTTGTTAATCTTCATCTTATATCTTCCTTTCAAGACACTGTCCGTCCCATTCAATTGCTCTTGCAGATCTTTTCCGCTCTCTGACAGAATTACTATGTCATCGGCAAACCGCAAAGTTTTTATTTCGTCACCCTGCACTTTAATGCTCTCTCAAAATATCTCCTTCCATTCCTTCACTGTCTGCTCATCGTACAGATTGAACAACATTGGGGAAAGGCTACAACCCTATCTTACTCCCTTCCCAACCTCTGCGTCCCTTTCTTGCCCTTCGACTCTAATACCGCCGTCTGGTTTTTGTATAGGTTGAATATAACTCTTCCCCTGATACCCCTGATACCTTCAGAATTTGTAAGAGTGTATTCCGGTCGACATTGTCAAAAGCTTTGACAAACGACGTGGCTTTGATAAATCCGTTAAAAAGTTCAAAAAATGTTCGAATGTTTGTAAATCTATCGGACCAAACTGCGTGGTCATCAGTCCGTAGCTTACAAACTACTTAAACCTAGGTAAACTAACCTAAGGACAAACACAGACTCCCGTGCCCCAGGGAGGACTCGAACCTCCGACGGCGAGCAACGGCGCGCTCCGCAAACGAGGCGCCTTAGACCGCTCGGCTACTCCACCGCGGCTTAAAAAGTTCCAGCAGGTAATGTTGTACATGCTCGGACCAGAGGACAAACATATTTACTCGCGGTTGACAATCCGGATAATCGCGAATCCCTATAACTGAGGTCCGGATAATCGAGTGACCGATCATTGCTTTAATACGTGATCTGTGGTGCACGAATGAAGAGAAGGATATTTTGTGTTATTTTATGAGAAGTTTTTTTGTTTAGAGTCTGAATTTGTTACTCTCGCGACACCCAGTTTGGAAAGCTCTAGGGTATACAAATATGTATAATAGAGCCCTGATAAAGGGTGTTCATCAGAGACGAGGGTATCGTCAGGCGTGCCCCAGGGGAGTGTGATAGGACCGCTATTATTTTCTATCTATATAAATGATCTGATGGACAGAGTAAGTTGTAATTTGCGGCTGTTTGCTGATGATGCTGTGGTGTATGAGAGGGTGTCGTCTGTAACTGACTGTAATAGCATACAGGTTGACTTAGACAAAATTTGTAGTTGGTGCAAAGATTGCAGCTAGCTCTCAATGTAGAAAAATGTAAGGTGATGCGCATGAGTAGAAAAAACAATCCTATAATGTTCGAATACAGCATTAGTAGTGAGCTTCTTGATGCTGTCGCGTCGTTCAAATATCTAGACGTAACATTGCAGAGCGATATGAATGGAACGAGTATGTAAGGACAGTTGTGAGTAAGGCAGACATCCGACTTCGGTTTATTGGGAGAATTTTGGGAAGATGTACTTCACCTGTAAAGGAGACCGCGTATAAAACGCTTGTACGACCATGTCTCGAGTATTACTCAAGTATTTGGGACCCGCAGCAGATCGGTTTGAAGGAAGACATAGAGGCGGTTCAGAGGCGAGCAGCTAGATTTGTTACCGGTAGGTTCGACCAATGCGCGAGTGTCACGGAAATGCTCCGGCAACTCAATTGGGGATCGCTGGAAGAAAGACGACGTTCTTTTCGTTAATTTCTGTTAAGTAAATTTAGAGGGCCGGAATTTGAAGCTGAGTGTAGTACGATCTTGCTGCCGCCTACTTACATTTCGCGTAAAGATCACAAAGACAAGATAAGAGAAATTAGGGCTCGTACGGAGGCATATAGGCATTCTTTTTTTCCTCGTTCCATTTGGGAGTGGAATAGGAAAGGAAATGCCTAGTAGTGGTACAGTGTACCCTCCGCCACGCACCTTACGGTGAATAGCGGAGTATGTATGTAGATGTAGTATGATGCTTGACAGAGTCGCGTCAATTATTACCGGGTGATCAAAAAGTCAGTATAAATTTGAAAACTTAATAAATCACGGAATAATGTAGTTATAGTGGTAAAAATTGATACACGTTCTTGGAATAACATGGGGTTTTATTAGGGAAAAAAATTAAAAAAAATCGTCAAATGTCGATGGACAGCAAAACGTTAGTGCTACCGTGACGGGTGAGAGGTACGCCGATATGTTACAGAATCGCATCATCCCCAGCCTGGCTGATAAACACCTGCTGGAACGTACGATTTTTATGCAGGATGGCGCTCCACCCCATATTGCTAGACGCGTGAAAGATCTCTTGCGCGCGTCGTTTGGTGATGATCGTGTGCTCAGTCGCCACTTTCGTCATGCTTGGCCTCCCAGGTCCCCAGACCTCAGTCCGTGCGATTATTGGCTTTGGGTTACCTGAAGTCGCAAGTGTATCGTGATCAACCGACATCTCTCGGGATGCTGGAAGACAACCTCCGACGCCAATGCCTCACCATAACTCCGGACATGCTTTACAGTGCTGTTCACAACATTATTCCTCGACTACAGCTATGGTTGAGGGATGATGGTGAAAGTATTGAGCATTTTCTGTAAAGACCATCATCTTTGCTTTGTCTTAATTTGTTACGCTAATTATTGCTTCTCATATCTGTCGGACATTTTTTGAACTTTTCATTTATTTATTTATTTTTTAATAAAACCCCATGTCATTCCAATCATATGTCTCAATTTTTACCTGTCAATCTACATTATTCCGTGATTTATTAAGTTTTCAAATTTATACTGACTTTTTTTGATCATGCGATACATATCATTACTGTCACGTTTAAGATAAGATCAAACCTCAATAAGACCATCATGTCGTGTGTTGCCAATGTTGGACATGATCGGAACATGACTGGTACCTTTTTCTCTCTATGTATTTAAAGCTAATTAATACTACAAATCGAAACTTCTCATGTTCGCATATTTATATTATAATAATAATACGAAGAAGAGGTGAAAACTCGAAGTGCTGCCAACTTCTGCCTGGGGTGACTGTCAAGAGTTTCGGTAGCAATGACACAGCAAAGCCGGCCGCGGTGGCCGAGGGAACTGAGGCGCTTCAGTCACGGTCTGCACGGCCACTACGGTCGGGGGTTCGAATCCCCTCCCTACCGGCCGCGGTCGCCGAGGGGACTGAGGCGCTCCAGTCACGGTCAGCACGGCCACTACGATCGGGGGTTCGAATCCGCCCTCGGGCATGGACATTTGTGCCGTCTTTAGTCTTAGCTAGTTCATAAGCAGTTTGTAAGCTTAGGGACTGATGACCCCGTAGGTAAGTCCCATAAGCTATACAAACATTTGGAAAGCAGTGGCGTTCCAGGGACATTCAGGTTGAAACGGTCCATTTGAATAACATCGTTGCCACCAAATTTGAAGAAAGCTTCTAATTTTTCATTTGTTCTTTTTGAACAGTCACAACGAGACAAAGAGGAGATGATGGACAGACACACACACACACACACACACACACAGAGAGAGAGAGAGAGAGAGAGAGAGAGAGAGAGAGAGAGAGAGAGAGAGAGAGAGAGAGAGAGAGAGAGAGAGAGAGAGAAAGAAGAAGAAGAAGAAGGCGATACGCTGAACAAAGATGGAAAGCAGATGGACACAATGTAGAAAGAAAAAGAAATTTGTTTATCGTGAGAGCAATTGTCCCTCTAACGTTATGTTTATGGACGAAACGATAAAAAAAAAGAATAGTCTTCACAAAAAGAAATGGTTTTCTGGCAAATATATTTTCTTTAACATTCATTTAATTCCATATAGGTACACCAGCGCACAGCGGCCTATTCGTTTGCTTCTCTAGGTTTTCTTTCTTTCTTTCTTTTTTTTCCCCCGGAAAGTCTGTGTTTTTTTTTTTTCAATTTTGTCTTCCACTAAGAGCACTAGGCTGGGTTTTGCTAGTTTGTACCATACTAGGAGTCCAAATATTTGCAGATTCTAACCGCTCCTTCTATTTTGTTTCAGGTAAGGCACGCTTCATCCTGTCTGCAGAAAGCATTTTCCCTGTTACATCCCGGGTATGTACAAGGTTCGCTTCTAATACAAGTGATTCCCTTCACATTGGCTGTGGGGTTACCTGAAGCCGCAAGTGTATCGTGATCGACCGACATCTCTAGGGATGCTGAAAGACAACATCCGACGCCAATGCCTCACCATAACTCCGGACATGCTTTACACTGCTGTTCACAACATTATTCATCGACTCAGCTATTGTTGAGGAATGTTATTGTGTTTTTGTGTCTTCAGTCCGGAGATTGGTTTGATGCAGCTCTCCACAATACCCTATCCTGAGCAAGCCTTTTCATCTCCTCATAAGAACGACAACCCACATCCACTTGAATCTGCTTACTATACGCGTCTCTTGGTCCCCCTCTGTGCTTTTTACCCCACACACTTCCCTCCATTGCTAAATTTACGATTCCTCGATGTCTAAGAATGTGTCCTATCAAGCGATCCCTTCTTTTGGTCAGGGTATGCCAAAAATTCCTTTTCTCACGAATTCTGTTGAGTACCTCTTCATTAGTTATGCGATCTACCCACCTAATCTTCAGCATTCTTCTGTAGTACCACATTTCAAAAGCCTCTAACTATACGCTTCTCTTGGTCTCCCTCTGCGGTTTTTACCCCACACACTTCCCTCAATTGCTAAATTTACGATTCCTCGATGTCTAAGAATGTGTCCTACCAAGCGATCCCTTCTTTTAGTCAAGGTATGCCAAAAATTCCTTTTCTCACCAATTCTGTTGAGTACCTCTTCATTAGTTATGCGATCTACCCACCTAATCTTCAGCATTCTTCTGTAGCACCACATTTCAAAAGCCTCTATGCTCTTCCTGTCCGCACTGCTTATCGTCCATGTTTCACTCCCGTACAAGGCAACACTCCACACAAATGCCTTCAGAAAAGACTTCCTTACATTTAAATTAATATTCGATGTTAGCAAATTTCTCTTTTTCAAAAATGCTTTTCTTCCCATTGCCATTCTGCATTTTATATCCGCTGTACTGCGATCATTATTTGTTATTTTACTGCCCAAGTAACAAAACTCATCTAACTCCTTTATTGCTTCGTTACCTAACCTAATTCCTTCGGCATCACCCGATTTCCTTAGACTGCACTCCATTACCCTAGTTTTGCTCTTGTTAATGTTCATCTTATATGCACCTTTCAGCACACTGTCCATTCCGTTCAATTGGTCTTCCAGGTCCTTTGCTGTATCTGACTGAATTACTATGTCGTCGGCAAAACGCAATGTTTTTAATTCTTCCCCCTGAACTTTAATTCCTTCACCAAATTTTCCTTGCTTTCCTTTATAGCTTGCTCAATGTACAAATTTAACAACATTGGAGAAAGGCTACAACCCTGTCTTACTCGCTTCCCAACTGATGCTTCCATTTCATGCCCTTCGAGTCTAATAACTGCGGTCTGGCTTTTGTACAACTTGTAAATAACTCTCCTTTCAGCTATTGTTGAGGAATGATGGTGAACATATTGAGCATTTCCTGTAAAGACCATCATCTTTGCTTTGTCTTAATTTGCTATGCTAATTATTGCTTTTCTGATCAGATGAAGCACCATCTGTCGGACATTTTTTGAAATTTTGTCCTAATAAATTCCAAGCACGTGTGTCAGTTTTTACCTCACTATTCTACATTATTCCGTGATTTATTAAGTTTTCAAATTTATACTGATTTTTTTTACCACCCGGTACCCAGGCATAACACTGCACAGTGATGTGAGATGGAACGAGCATACAAGGACACACGTGGTGACGGCGAATGGTCGACTCCGGTTTGTTGCGAAAATCGACTTCGGTGTACTGGCAGAATTTTCGGAAGGTCTGATTCATCTCTGAAGGAGACCGCGTGTAAAACGCTTGTACGGGACCGTCTTGAGTATTGCTAACGTGACATCACCACCAGATGGTTTTAAAGGGAGATAAAGAAGCAATTCAGAGGCTGCGGCTAGGTTTGTTCTAAATCTACATCTACATAGATACTCTGCAAATCACATTAAAGTGCCTGGCAAAGAGTTCATTAACCACTTTCATAACTTTTCTCTACCGTTCCATTCTCTAATAGCGCGCGGGAAGAAAGAACACCGAAATCGTTCCGTTTTCGATCTGATTTCTCTTATTTTGTTGGGATGGTCATTGTCTCCCTAAGTAGGTGGGTGCTAGCAAGATATTTTTACATTCAGAACTAAAAGTCGGTGATTGAAACTTCGCAAACAGATCACGCCGCAATGAATAACGTCTTTCTTTTAATGATTTCCACCCCAATTCGTCCAACATTTCCGTGACGCTCCCCCCCCCCCCCCCCGTAACGTGATAAAACAAAACGAGCTGCCCTTCTCTGAACCTTCTCAATATCTTCCGTCAGTCCCACCTGGTGAGGGTCCCACAAGGGGCAACAGTACTCCAGGAGAGGACGCACAAGTGTGATGTAGGCAGTCTCTTTGGTGGAGCTGGAGCATCTTCAAAGCGTTCTGCCGATGAAACGTAACCTTTGGTTCGCCTTCCCCACAATATTTTCTGTGTGTTCTCTCCAGTCAAATTGTTCGTAATTGTAACTCCTAGGTATTTGGTAGAATTTACGACCTTAAGGTTTGACTGATTTATCGCATAATTGAAGTTCAGTGGATTTCTTTTAGTGGTCATGTGTACTTCACACTTTTCTTTATTTAGTGTCAATTGCCAATTTTAGCACCAAGTAGAAATTTTGTCTAAATCGCTTTGCAGTTGCTTTTGATCGTCAATTGACTTCACTAACCGATAAACGACAGCATCGTCAGCGAACAGTCTAAGGGAGCTACTCAGATTCTACTAAATCGTTTATAAACACGAGGAAGAGTATGGGACCTAGAACGCATCCCTGTGGAACGCCAGATATCACTTCTGTTTTACTCGATGACTTACCGTCAATTACAACGAACTGTGTTCTTTCTGATAGGAAATCGTGAATCCAATCGCACAATTGTTACTGGTAGGTTCTATCAATGTGCGACTGTTATTGCCCGGAACTCGAATGGGAGTCGTTGGAGTGAAGGCGACTTTGTTTCGAAGAAACGCAGTTGACGATATTTAGAGGGCCGGAATTTGAAGCGGACTGCAGAACGATTTCTACTGCCGCGAACCTATATTTCGCGTAAAGACCACAGAGGTAAGATCAGAGAGATTAGGCTGGTGCCTCTTTGTACGAGGTACGTCCAAAAAGTAAGTTCCGTTTGGTTATATAAAACAAACGGGTACAAATACAGAAGAAATATTTACCGTACAAAAATCTACAATTGTAAAACTACTTTGCTACATAGCTGCCGAAATTTTGTAGGCACTTGTCATAGCGTGGCACAAGTTTCTGTATGCCTTCTTCATAGAAGGTTGCCGCCTGTGTATTCAGCCATGTGGTAGCATGTTCTTTCAGCTCGTCATTATCGTTGAAATGTTGACCACCGAGGACAGATTTTTAGGTGTAAGAAGAGGTGAAAGTGTCTAGGAGCTAGGCCCGGACTGTACAGATGATGGTCAAACACGCCCCAGTGAAATTCCCGTGAGAGTTGTTTGGTCACATTCGCCACATGAGGTCGGGCACTATCGTGGAAACAAACACAACCTTTTCATGGAAATCCTCATCTTACACCTAAAATTTGTCCTGTAAACATTTCAACGATGACGAGCTGAAAGAACATGCTACCACATGGCTGAATACACAGGCGGCAACCATCTATGAGGAACGTATACTGAAACTAATGCCACGCTATGACATGTTCCTACAAAATTTCGGCAGCTAAGCAGAAAAGTAGTTTAACAGATTTTTGTACAATAAATATTTTTTCTGTATCTGTACATATTTGTTTTATATAACCAAACGGAACTTACTTTTTGGACGTACCTCGTATATCGGAGTGGAAGACGAAAGCAAGGAACTACTGTACACTTCGTAATGATTGACCCCTGACTTTGAGCGCATGTGCTGACAACATCACACGACGAACATCGATGTTTTATACCTCGCCGGAATCGTTGAAATGTCTCTACTTTCATTTGGTGTACCAATATTACATTTTATTTGAAAAATGGGACGACATACGCGGTCATAAGCGTGCTTTTCCTGGCCTGTGTGTGTGTGTGTGTGTGTGTGTGTGTGTATCAACTTTGAGGCTGCACAGAAATCAGACCGAAATTAGGAGGAAGTTTTCCTTTGCACAGTTTAAAGATCCAACCTTGTTCTGTTTACACACGGAGTTTCGATATTTTCTGATTGGTTGTAATGGTGGTAGGCGTAGATTGCTGCAGTTCGCCTAATGATGATACGTATTAAGAAGACGAAATGTGTAAATGCAAGCTCTGTCCTTGCCTTTCACAGGTGTTATATTTTTATGGTCATAAATCCACAGCAAGCGCTAATATCACACGATTAATTTCGTTCCTAGGCGCAACATGCCCACGTGTGCAGTGTTGCCGTTCTTCACGGTAAAATAGGCGCTCCTGGCGCATTGCTACAGTGGCGGCGCGCTGGTTTGGCAACTACGCTCCGACATAGCGTCGCGTATACTGCAGAAAACACTAACGCAGTTGCTAAACAAACTCGTAACTGACAAACACGGAGACAATTCATTAGTAATGACATCTAACATCACCAACAAACGTTCAAGCTTAACAGCAATGCCCTCTACGACGGCAAACTTCTTGCGTTTTAGATTATAGCGACGAACCAACTAAGCAGAAAATAACGAAACTCCGTCTGTAGATAGAACAACAGTGGATCTTTAAACTGTGCAAAGGAAAACGTTCTCCTAATTACGGTCTGATTTCTGTACATCCTTAAAGTTGACATTGGCCGGAAAAACAACAACACAAAAAGTACACTTTCCCTTAAATATTACGGCGTATGTCTCCCCCTTTTCAAAAAAAAAAAAAAAAAAAAAAAAATAATAATAATAATAATAATAATAATATTTGTGGTGTCGCAGAAGTCTGAAATGCGCGCCACCTACTTTCGCCGCGCGCCGCCATGCACGCACGGCGCGGCGTTCTTACGACGACAGCCACGAGCGCCCTCTGCTGCATCTCCGCTCGTGGCCACCACTGAACGACATCGTTCACTTGGGACGGAGATAGGAACCAGCTAACACTTCGGAATCAGAAAGTACCAGTGAAGACTTGGCTACAGGATAGGCACTAGGAATCATCAGTAGGCAGGCCTCTACCTAGCCAATGTATCAGCGTTCTGCAGTCAAGAACTATGTAAAAGTTAAGTATTACTAAGTCTCTAAGAAATCTAATTTACTCTAGTGTTTCTAGTTTCTGCTGTCCCACTGGCTGGTCACCTCCGTACCTGCACACGCGTGCATCCTTTATTCCTGTGTCGGTCTTTCTACTCGGCCACTGACACCTACGACAACCGGCGGAAACAAGACACAAAAATATTCATACACAAAATTAAATTAGACATTTTAAAGATTACGGTGAGGTACAAAACATGGATTTTCGTCTTGCGGTGTGCCCAGAATATGAGTTCAAAGTCAGGGTTCAATCATAATCAAATGGACAATAGTAATGGTACTGAGTACCCTCCGCCACGCACCTTCTGGTGGATTGTGGTGTATATATGTATATAGATGAACTCACCATTAAGCTGTTCGCTGAGCCGTTTACACGCATCACGTCATATCGTAAACCGCTTCTCGCTGTCGTGTTCACACGTTATAGCCCGAATCGGCTTTCCTATCCCACTTAATATGGCGGCTCTTGCTTCACATGACTGGGGTTCACTTATTTCACTGCCCGGCAGAGGGTTCATCGAACCACCGTTAAACTATTTATCTCGCATTCCATTCTTGAATAGCGCGCGGGAAGAAAGAACACTTGAATCTTTCCGTTAGAGCTCTGATTTCACGTATTTTATTCTGAAGATCATTTCTACCTATGTAGGTGGGGGTCGACAATGTATTTTCGCATTCGGACGAGAATAGTGGCAATTGGAGTTTCGTAAGTAGCCCACGCCGCAGCGATAAGCGCCGTTGTTGTAATGATTCCCATTCCAAATCCTGTATCATTTCCGTGACGCTGTCTCCCCTGTATCGTAACAATACGAAACGAGCTGCCCTTCTTCGGACACTTTCGATGTCCTCCGTCTAACCCACCTGATAAGGATCCCACACTGGGCAGCAATGCTCCAAAAAAAGTACGGACAAGCGTAGTGTATGCAGTTTCTTTAGTAGTTCTGTTGCATTTTTTAAGGGTTCTGCCAATAAAACGCAGTCTCTGGTTCGCCTTTCCCACGACGTTATCTACGTCCTCTTTCCAGTTTAAGTCTGAAGTAAAAGTAATTCCTTGGTATTTTGTAGAGTTTACGGCCTTCACTTTGGACTGATTTATCTTGTAAACAAGAGGTTCGTTTAAGCAGCTGCCAGCGAGCTACTCGCGCATGCGCAGAGCACAAATTACGTTCAAGCAGCGCCTTCGCCCGCTTCCGACTGCTTTCTGAGCAGCTGTTTGCTGTTTAAGCAGCAACCGCAAGCTACCAGATTCTACCGGGGAAAATATTTCTGGTTCGCTCAATCTGCTAGATTCGCCCATGCGCAGAACTGTCTGCGTTGTAGTGGGAGGGCGCTCCGCGTGACCTGTGTTTACGTTCATCTACATCTACATCTACATCGATACTCTGCAAATCACATTTAAGTGCCTGGCAGAGGGTTCATTAACCACCTTCATAACTTTTCTCTACCGTTCCATTCTCTAATAGCGCGCGGGAAGAAAGAACACCTAAATCGTTCCGTTTTCGATCTGATTTCTCTTATTTTATTGGGATGGTCATGTCTCCCTAAGTAGGTGGGTGCTAGCAAAATATTTTCACATTCAGAACTAAAAGTCGGTGACTGAAACTTCGCAAACAGATCACGCCGCAATGAATAACGTCTTTCTTTTAATGATTTCCACCCCAATTCGTGCAACATTTCCGTGACGCTTTCCCCCCCGTAACGTGATAAAACAAAACGAGCTGCCCTTCTCTGAACCTTCTCAATATCTTCCGTCAGTCCCACCTGGTGAGGGTCCCACAAGGGGCAACAGTACTCCAAGAGAGGACGCAAAAGTGTGATGTAGGCAGTCTCTTTGGTGGAGCTGGTGCATCGTCTAAGCGTTCTGCCAATGAAACGTAACCTTTGGTTCGCCTTCCCCACAATATTTTCTATGTGTTCTCTCCAGTCAAAGTTGTTCGTAATTGTAACTCCTAGGTATTTGGTAGAATTTACGACCTTAAGGTTTGACTGATTTATCGCCTAATTGAAGTTCAGCGGATTTCTTTTAGTGGTCATGTGTATTACTTCACACTTTTCTTTATTTAGTTTCGTGATGCTTTCATTTGTTTGTCTTCCTCTACAAGTGTCTTGTCATATGAAAACAAAACGGATTTCTGTGACTGGCAACTTTGTTTTTTAATCCTATCGGACCAAACTGCGTGTCATCAGTCCGTAGCTACAAACTACTTATACCTAGGTAAACTAACCTAAGGGCAACACACACACCCATGCCCCAGGGAGGACTCGAACCTCCACGGCGAGCAACCGCGCGCTCCGCAGCGAGACGCTTTAGACCGCTCGGCTACTCCACCGCGGCAGTCAATACTAAAAGCAACCTTCCACATTCACATAAACACACAAGTTGAATCACACGGGTGGAAACATATATAAACGTGGGGCATTGATCATTAATGAACATATTAAAAGTAATTAACATACTAATAGACAATATTAATGGTGCAGACACACTTTGCGTCAATGAATAACTCAAAAATGGAATATTACCACACATTCAGTGGATGTGTTTCAGCCGCGGTGGAGTAGCCGAGCGGTCTAAAGCGCCTTGCTGCGGAGCGCGCGGTTGCTCGCCGTGGAGGTTCGAGTCCTCCCTGGGGCATGGGTGTGTGTGTGTGTTGTCCTTAGGTTAGTTTACCTAGGTTTAAGTAGTTTGTAAGCTACGGACTGATGACCACGCAGTTTGGTCCGATAGGTTTACAGACAATTGAACATTTGGATGTGGTTCAATATACAAAGGTAATCATTCTTTCATTAATTACAATATTCTTACACAACTATTTTAACAATACAAATGCTCTTACAGTACTACACTACATTAAATGTTCAAATGTTTGTACAGCTTATGGGACTTAACTACGGGGTCATCAGTCCCTAAACTTACAAACTACTTACGAACTAGCTAATACAAAGGACGGTACAAATATCCATGCCCGAGGCGGGGTTCGAACCCCCGACCGTAGTGGCCGTGCAGACCGTGACTGGAGCGCCTCAGTCTCCTCGGCCACCGCGGCCGGCTATTTGGACACACGACTCATTATCGAGTGTTCATATAAGATCAAGAATTATTCGATTTGAAGAACATGTAAGATATTTTTGTCGGTTTGCGAAAAAATTTGGCTTTTTTCAATCAACTACAATAAACTGTTCTTTGTCACAGAGGCGTCAATTTATTTGAAAGAAACAATATTCCAGACTGTTGCCTAGTTTAAAACTGTTCACTGTGTTTTAAGGAGCTCGCGTTTTATTTTATAATGCATATACTGTTAACAGATTTCATATTCTGCTATAATAAAGAACTAAACAACAGGGTATACTTAAAGGAAATTGATATTTTGAAAACCACAAACAAAAGCTTAATATCAGGCACACATACGTTAGCCTGGTCAATGGTCATGTTGATATACTATTACAGGCAAATAATGTTTCGAGTAAGGTTACGAAATCGATACTCTTGGCTTATCCTCGGATGTGTTGTTTGTTTCATGCTGCACGTACGGGTATTAGTAAATGTTTTCTTGAAGGTTAATACATAGACGATTTAATCAGAAATTGAGATTAAAATAAATACCTATATTGACATCTTAATAAAAAATGTTTTCTTTTAGGCACCCACTATCCACGAAACAATGTTTCATATATCTGTTGTACATTGTCTAGGCTTCAATTTGCGATTTTTACGTTTTAAATTTATAGACTGACATTCATTTGCAAATTACTGAAACACATTGCCAACAAATCAAATCAAAAAATGTTCAAATGTTTGTAAATCTATCCGACCAAACTGCGTGGTCATCAGTCCGTAGCTTACAAACTACTTAAACCTAGGAAAACTAACCTAAGGACAACACACACACGCCGGCCGCGGTGGCCGAGAGGAATGCCGGGCGCCGTGGCTCAGCGCGCCCGGTCAGGGGGCTCAACGCCCTCTGTAATAAAAAAGCTGAGCCAAGAACACTTCGAACATGAACGAACAAATATGATCAGCGTCCGCATTGAACAGAACTACCCATAGAGCAAAAAAAAAAAAAAAAAAAAGAGGACTAAGGCGCTGCAGACACGGTCTGCACAGCCACTAAGGTCGGGGGTTCGAATCCCCCCTCGGGCATGGATATTTTTGCCGTCCTAGTTCGTAAGTAGTTCATAAGTAGTTTGTAAGTTTAAGGACTGATGACACCGTAGTTAAGTCCCATAGACTATACAAACATTTGAACAACACACACACACACACACACACACACACACACATGCCCTGGGAGGACTCGAACCTCCGACGGCGAGCAACTGCGCGCTCCGCAGCGATGTGCCTTAGACCACTCGGCTACTCCACCACGGCGCCAGCTGTTTTATCATCTACATACATACTCCGCAATTCACCGTAAGGTGCGTGGCGGAGGGTACACTGTACCACTACTAGGCATTTCCTTTCCTATTCCACTCCCAAATTGAACGAGGAAAAAAAAGAATGCCTATATGCCTCCGTACGAGCCCTAATTTCTCTTATCTTGTCTTTGTGATATTTACGCGAAATATAAGTAGGCGGCAGCAAGATCGTACTACACTCAGCTTCAAATTCCGGCCCTCTAAATTTACTCAACATAAATTCACGAAAAGAACGTCGTCTTTCTTCCAGCGATCCCCAATTGAGTTGCCGGAGCATTTCCGAGACACTCGCGCATTGGTCGAACCTACCGATAACAAATCTAGCTGCTCGTCTCTGAACCGCCTCTATGTCTTCCTTTAAACTGATTTGCTGCGGGTCCCAAACACTTGAGCAATACTCAAGACGTGGTCGTACAAGCGTTTTTGTACGCGGTCTCCTTTACAGGTGAAGTACATCTTCCCAAAATTCTCCCAATAAACCGAAGTCGGATGTCTGCCTTACTCACAACTGTCCTTACATGCTCGTTCCATTTCATATCGCTCTGCAATGTTACGCCTGGATATTTGAACGACGCGACAGCATCAAGAAGCTCACTACTAATGCTGTATTCGAACATTATAGGATTGTTTTTTTCTACTCATGCGCATTTTCGTTACTTTGTGCGTATGAGGTATTACGTGAAAAGTTTTAATACCCTTGTCATGGTTTCATTAAGTCACACTAATAAAACCGAAAAATAAACCATTGTTGTTCTGCATAATTGCTCGCCATTATAAAGGAATACTAAAATAACGAGGTCGCAATTCATTTGTTCCACCGCTACGCGTGAGAATCCTACCAGAATTGGGACGAAAAGCGTTCAAGCAGTTCAAGCTCCAAATACGTCATCGTAGGCGCGCATGCGCAGTAACGCCTACTTGCTCGCGTTTGAAAGTAACTTTGTGGCAGCTGCTTAAAAGAACCTTAAGTTTAACGGATTTCTTTTCGTACTCATGTAGACGACTTCACACTTCTCATTATTTAGACTGAATTGCCTATTTTTACACCATAGTGATATCTTATTCAGATCGATCTGCATCTAGTTACTAGACGTTAATAACGGCGTCATTTGCAAACAACCTAAGAGAGCTACTTAGATTTTCCCCTAAATCGTTTATGTAAATAAGGAACAGCAGAGGACCAATAACATTACCCTGTGGAGCGCCGGATATCACCTCTGTTTTAGTCGATGCCTTACCAGCGATTACTACGAACTGTCTCCTCTCTGACAGTAAAACCCCTATCCAGTCGCAAATTTGGGGCGATATACCATAAGCACGCAATTTGATTAAAAGCCGTTTGTGAGGTACGGTGTCAAAAGCCTTCTGGAAATGAAGAAATACCGAATCGATTTGCGAACCCTTGCGAGCCCTTCAAGAAAGGCAATAGGAGTGATCCCCAAAAATTACAGGCCAATCTCATTGACGTCGATTTGCAGTAGGATTTTGGAACATATACTTTGTTCGAATATTATGAACTACCTCGAAGAGAACGACCTATTAACCAGTAGTCAACACCGGATTCAGAAAGTATCGCTCTTGGGAAACACAGCTTGCCCTTTATTCACATGAAGTGTTAAGTGCCATCGACAAGGGATCTCAAATTGATTCCATATTTCTGGATTTCCAGAAAGCTTTTGACACTGTACTCCACAAGCGGCTTCTTATGAAATTGCGTGCTTATGGAATATCGACCCAATTGTGTGGGTTGGATTCCCGATTTCCTATCAGAAAGAACACAGTTCGTTGTAATTGACGATAAGTCATCGAGTAAAACAAAAGTGATATCTGGCGTTCCCCAGGGAAGCGTTATAGGTTCCCTACTCTTCCTCGTGTTTATACACGATTTAGGAGACAATCTGAATAGCTCCCTTAGATTGGTCACGGATGATGCTGTCGTTTATCAGTTAGTGAAGTCAACAGAGGATCAAAAGCAACTGCAAAAGCGATTTAGACAAAATTTCTACCTGGTGCGAAAATTGGCAATTGACACTAAATAAAGAAAGTGTGAAGTAATACACATGACCACTAAAAGACAATCCACTGAACTTCAAATTACGCGACAAATCAGTCAAACCTTAAGGTCGTAAATTTTACCAAATGTCTAGGAGTTACAATTACGAACAACTTAGACTGTAGAGAACACACAGAAAATATTGTGGGGGAAGGCGAACCAAAGGTTACGTTTCATTGGCAGAACACTTCGAAGTTGCACCAGCTCCACCAAAGGAGGCTGCATACATCACACTTGTGCGTCCTCTCCTAGAGTACTGTTGCCCCTTGTGGGACCTTCACCAGGTGGGACTGACGGAAGACATTGAGAAGGTTCAGAGAAGGGCAGCTCGTTTTGTTTTATCACGTTACGGGGGGGGGGGGGGGGAAGCGTCACGGAAATGTTGCACGAATTGGGGTGGAAATCATTAAAAGAAAGACGTTATTCATTGCGGCCGAGATCTGTTTGCGAAGTATCAATCACCGACTTTTACTTCGGAATGTGAAAATATTTTGCTAGCACCCACCTACTTAGGTCGACATGACCATCCCAATAATATAAGAGAAATCAGATCGAAAACGGAACGATTTAGTTGTTCTTTCTTCCCGCGCGCTATTAGAGAATGGAACGGTAGAGAAAAGTTATGAAAGTGCTTAATGAAACCCTCTGCCAGGCACTTAAATGTGATTTGCAGAGTATCTATGTAGATGTAGACGTAGATGTAGATCACTTCGTGTGAGTAAAGAGCGCCGGCCGCGGTGGCCGAGGTGACTGAGGCGCTCCAGTCACGGTCAGCACGGCCACTACGGTCGGGGGTTCGAATCCCCCGTCGGGCATGGATATTTGTGCCGTCCTAGTTCGTAAGTAGTTCATAAGTAGTTTGTAAGTTTAGGGACTGATGACCCCGTAGTTAAGTCCCATAAGCTTAACAAACATTTGAACATGTTTCGCATGAACGATATTTTCTAAATGGGTGTTGACCTCAGGTCAATAAACCATTTTCTTAGAGATAATTCCTAATATTTGAATACAGGATATGTTCCAAAACCCTGCAGCAAACTGACGTCAATGAAATACGCCTGTAGTTTAGTGGATTACTCCTAATGCCTTTCTTGAATATAGGTGAGACCTATGCAACTTTCCATTCTTTTGGTAAAGATCTTTCTTTCAGAGAGCTGTTGTATATTGTCGCGTTGCAATGGAAGCAGGCTTGACTTCGAAGGGAACTGAATACAGCACTTATACTGAAAGCACGTTTATTACGAACTCAACATACACGCATCACTGACTGCCTCTAAGGAGAGTGCTCTGCTATTTATACACAGACAGAATTTACCAGAAATTAGAGGAACAGTTAACATAAGAAACAAGTAGAATTTACAAGTGAACATAAGAAAGATGTAGAACATTCTGGAATTGTTACTTACAAAGACATAAATTTTTGCCGGGGTGTGGGATTGAACTGGCGACCTTCAGCACCACAGTCCGTGACCCTATCTTTTTTGCGGGGCTCCCTACTCCCCTACACCCCGTCCTTTCGCTCACCATTAAAGCCTTCGTCGGCTGATAACAAAAATGTCCCCCGATGAAGTTTCACTTTTATTTGTATTTTTCTCCAAAACCGCCTTCATTGGCGAGTATAAAAAAAAAAAGGTTCCCCGACGATATCATGCCAATTATGTAATAAAAATGAACATTTCCTTCGACATAAAATGAAGCCAGTTGTGACATGACGGAAACACTTTCCTCCTCCAGGATTTTTGGACAAATGTAGATTTTCTTCAAAAAGAAAGAGCCATGTTCAGCGTAAAATTTTCAAAAAAAATTTTTGTATAAAAGAAGCAACGAAAAATTTCGCCCCACGAGCGTGAAGTGTCGACAACAGTCTCGTTCAGTCCTTGGCGCAAACATAAACCAGAAAGGATGCATGAAAAGTGCCATGCAGATAGAGCACGCATTGAGATAACAAAAAATACACGTCACACTGGCATAATAAAAAAAACCTGAAGTAAAACCAACGTCACTCTGTCGTCAATCACAAAAAAAAACAAAAAAAAAAAAAACGTCACAATCGCAACTTATTATAGATATAATTCAGTGGGATACACAAAAAATTCCGAAAGGTATCCTTGTATTTGCCATGCTTCCGTATCTGTTCATGCACAGACCACAATTTAGCCAAATAATCAATTGGGTCTGGTCATGTGCTGTGTGGAGATAAGGTAAAGTGTCCAACCCATGAGCCATTGTTGAGCATGTCGTTTTGGTTGCGGATAGGGAGTCCAGTCGGGGCGTATGGCGTCCTCCGTAGTGATGTGCTGTAATGCAGCTCGGTTTATGACCCGAATCATGTCCCATGCCAAATCCCACAACTCACAATACTTGTGGCAGACGAATCGGTGCTCGATATCATCGTCGACACCACACACCTCGCACAAACTGGTCGGACTAAGGCCGATTGCATGCCTCGCAGCATTTGTGGTGATAAGTCTATTGACAACTTGATACCACGTTGCTTTGACTTCATTAGGGAGGACGCACGAGTTGATATTGCGCCAGATCTCCGTCCAGTTGTGCGTGGGGAATCGTTGTTCCCATTTATTTGGTGCCGGGGATCCTAGAAGAGCACTACTAATGTCGCCAGTCGATATATGACTAACATCATCGTCGACGATGTAGCTGCAAAGAATGTAGTACTGCCGCACATAACCGTGGATCGTTGGTATATGAGCGACGTTAACCGGCGCCACTGTTGGTCGTGGGCGGTAACGTCGCAAAAGAAGAGCAGTAGGGCTGGCAGGAGACTGTCCGATAATGGCTGTGGTTCTTCGAATAAAAAGCGCTGCAGCCTTGGCATGAAGGTCGACCAAGCCGAGACCGCCTTCCTCAGGTGGCAAGGGGCACGTCCGCATAGACGGCCGGAAGATATGTCCTCGCCATAGCATGACATTCGTGGCGAACTTAATACTTAATATCCCCTGCGCCACGCCGGCAGTCGGGGTACGTGGTCTCTCGCGGCAATATATCTGTTAAGTAAGGAGCTATCGCTTCAGCTTAATCAGATAGAAATACAGTCCAGACCGCACTTACACTGTTAATTGACTGTAACAAAATGAATCTGTTACGATGAAGAGATTAGCTACCTTCGGGTCACGCGATACTGTAAGCAACACCCACTCCTAACCTTACGCATGCGCAAAGGCTGCTCTCCCCCACATATTTTTAAACATTTAAATATATGTTGAATACTGTAAATGTTATTTACGCTCAAAATCGCGACACATTTGCTAAAACGTCCAAAGATAAGTGACAAGTAATAATGCAAAAGTCATTCCTCCCGGAATTGTTAAAAAGAAGAAATGGTTTTAAAAAATTGCTTAAAGTGAGTGTCCAACCCACTACCTTCGACAGCGCAGCGCCACGCCGCTAAACACGCGGCTATTCTTCCTAGCTGGAGGGTACTGACTTCATTATTATTCATGATTGGATCTTCGTAAGACTATTCAGTTGATGCTTCTTTAATTTATAACATATTTTACCAAATATGAATAGTTTTTGATGCATCTTCAATCCGCCAAATTAAATAATATGAAGAGCTAATATTGCTTTATTGCACGATTTGCGCATGAGCATATCGAGGTACTTTGGGACCATTTGAGCGTGACCGCCAGAGCTCGAGTAGCCAGGAGCTGGCGTCTCTACCAGCTCCAACGCCAGTGTTAAAAGCAGCGTTTCCCTCGCCCCTCCCTTCTGCAGGAGCGCCAATATGCTGCCTCCAGGGGGTTCAGAAGAGAAATTGAACCTCAGCCACGCATGCGCATTGCAACACGTTTCCCCTCGCTCCTCCCTGCGGTGGGAGCGCAATATGCTGCATCCAGGGGGTTCAGGAGAGAATTTGAACATCAGCCACACATGCGCATAGCAACGCATTTCCTGTCGCCCCTATCTTCCACGGGAGCGCTTAATGCTGCCTCCAGGGGGTTCAGAAGAATATTTGAACCTCAATGACGCATGCGCATTGCAAGGCGTATTCCCTCACTCCTCCGTCCCACAGGAGCGCCAATATGCTGCCTCCAGGAGGTTCAGGATGGAATTTGAACATCAGCGAGGCTTGCGCATTACAGTGCACTTCCCGTCGCTCCTCCCTGCTACAGGAGCAGAATACGCTGCCCCCAAGAGGGTCAAGATGGAAATTGAACCTCAGCCGCACCTGCGCATTGCAATGCGTTTACCCTCGCCCCTCCCTGCCGTGGGTGCGTCCATATGCAGTTCCCAGTGGATTCAGGAGAGAATTTGAACCTATGCCTGACATGGGCATTGCAATGCGTTTCCCCTCGTCCCTCCCTGCTGCGTAAGTGCAATATGCTACCTTCAGGGAGATCAGAAGAGGATTTGAATCTCAGCTATGAATGCGGATTGCAACTGGTCTCCCCTCGCTCCTCCCTGTCGCGGGACCGCAATATGATGCCTCCATGGTGTTCAAGAGAGAATTTGAATATAAGCCACGCATACACATTGCTTCTCACTTATCCTCATCCTTCCCTGCTGTGGGAACGTAATATGCTGTCTCCAGGGGGTTCCGGATAGAATTTGAACATCAACCCAAATTGCGCATGACATCACAATTCACCTCGCCCCTCCCTGACTCGGAAGTGCTATATGCTGCCTTCCGTGCGTTTACAAGAGATTTGGATCCTCAACCACACATGCACATTGCAACGCGTTTTCCCTGACTCCTCCTTGCTACGGGAGCGCAATATGCTTCCTCCAGGGGGTTCAGGAGAGAATTGGAACCTCAGCAACGCATGCACATTCAACGCAATTCCCTCGCCCCTCCCTCCTATAGGAGCGCCAATATGCTACCTCCAGAGGGTTCAGAATAGAATTTGAATTTCAGCCACAAATGCACATTGCAACGCATTTCCCATTGCCCCTCCCTGCTGTCGAAGCTCAATATGCTGCTTTCTGGGGGTTCAGGAGAGAATTTGAACCTCAGCCACCCATGTGCATTACAACACGATTCCCCTCGTCCGTATGTCCCATACGAATGCCAATATGCTGCCGCATGGAATTCAGGATAGAATTTGAACATTAGCCACACATGCAAACTGCAACACGTTTCCCGTGCCCCTCTCTGCTTCGGGAGCGCCCTTGTGTTACCTACAGAAGATTCAGGATAGAAATTGAACACGAGCCACACTTGTGCATTGCAACGCATTTCCCCTTGCCCCTCCCTGCTGCAGAAGCGCAATATGCTGCCTCCAGGGGGTTCAGAAGAATATATCAACCTCAGCCACGCATGCGCATTGCAAGGCATTTTCCCTCTCCACTCGCTCCCATGGGAGCTCCAATATAATGCCTCCAAGGGGTTCAGGACGTAATTTGAACATCAGCCACACATGAGCATTGCAAAGCACTTCCCCTCTGCGCTCCCACTGCCGCGGAAGAGCACTATGTTGCTTCCCCAGTGTTCAGGAGAGAATTTGAACCTCAGCCATGATGCGCATCACAACACGATTCCGCTGTCTCATGGGAGTGCCAATATGCAGCCTACAGGGGGTTCATTATAGAATTTGAACCTCAACCACACATGCACAATGCAATGCGTTTCCCCACTCCCCTCCCAACTGCCGAGATGCAATATGCTGCCTCCTGGAGGTTCAGAAGTATATTTGAACCTCAGCGATGCATGCACATTGCAAGATGTATTCCTTTGTCGCTCCCTCAAACGGAAGCACAAATATGCCTCCAGGGTTTTAGGGTGGAATTTGAACATCAGCCACACATGCGGATTGCAACACGATTCCACTGGTGCCTACATCCCATGCGAGTGCCAATATGCAGCCTCCAGGTGGTTCATTATAGAATTTGAAAATCAACCACACATGCACAATGCAACGCTTTTCCCCACACCCCTCGCAAACGCCGAATTGCAATATGCAGCCTCCTGGGGGTGCAGAAGTATATTTGAACCTCAGCGACACATGCGCATTGCAAGACGTATTCCTTTGCCCTCCCTCAAACGTAAGCACCTATATGCCTCCAGGGGCTTTAGGATGGAATTTGAACATCAGCCACACATGCGCATTACAACGATACCTCTCACCCCTATCTCCCATGGGAGTGGCAATATGCAGCCTCCACGGGGTTCATTATAGAATTTCAAACTCAACCACACATGCACAATACAACACGTTTCCTCAAGCCCCTCCCAACCGCCGAATTGCAATATGCTGCCTCCAGGAGGTTCAGAAGTATATTAGAACCCCAGCGAAGCATGCGCATTGTGAAACGTATTCCTTTGTCCCTCCCTCAAACGGAAGCACCAATATGCCTCCACAGACTTTAGATTGGAATTTGAACATCAGCCACATATGCGCATTGCAACAGGATTCGACTTGTCCGTATCTCCCATGGGAGTGCCAATATGCAGCCTCCAGGTGGTTCATTATAGAATTTGAAAATCAACCACACATGCACATAGCAACGCATTTCCCCACACCCCTCGCAAACGCCGAATTGCAATATGCTGCCTCCTAGAGGTTCAGAAGTATATTTGAACCTCAGCGACGCATGCACATTGCAAGATGTATTCCTTTGTCCCTCCCTCAAATGGAAGCACAAATATGCCTCCAGGTTTTTAGGGTGGAATTTGAACATCAGCCACACATGCGGATTGCAACACGATTCCACTGGTGCCTATATCCCATGCGAGTGCCAATATGCAGCCTCCAGTTGGTTCATTATAGAATTTGCAAATCAACCACACATGCACAATGCAACGCTTTTCCCCACACCCCTCGCAAACGCCGAATTGCAATATGCAGCCTCCTGGGGGTTCAGAAGTATATTTGAACCTCAGCCACGCATGCGCATTGCAAGACGTATTCCTTTGCCCTCCCTCAAACGTAAGCACGTATATGCCTCCAGGGGCTTTAGGATGGAATTTGAACATCAGCCACACATGCGCATTGCAACACGATTCCACTCATCCCCATCTCCCATGGGAGTGCTAATATCCAGCCTCCAGGGGGTTCATTATAGAATTTGATCCTCAACCACACATACGCAATGTAACGCGTTTCCCCACGTCCCTCCCTACAGCCGAATTGCAATATGCTTCCTCCTGGGGGTTTAGAAGTTCATTTGAACCTCAGCGACGCATGCCCATTGCTGGACATATTCCTTTGTCCCTCCCTCAAACAGAAGCACCAAATTGCCTCCAGGGCTCTAGGATGGAATTTGAACATCAGCCACACATGCGCATTGCAACAAGATTCCTCTCATCCCTATCTCCCATGGGAGTGGCAATATGCAGCCTCCACAGGGTTCATTATAGAATTTCAACCTGAACCACACATGTGCAATGCAACCTCCCAACCGCCGAATTGAAATATGCTGCCTCCTGAAGGTCAGAAGTATATTTGAACCTCAGCGACGCATGCACATTGCAAGACGTATTTCTCTGCCCTCCTTAAAAAGTAAGCACATATATGCCTCCAGGGGCTTTAGGATGGAATTTGAACTTCAGCCACACATGCGCATTGCAACACGATACCACTCGTCCGTATCTCTCATGGGAATGCCAATATGCAGCCTCCAGGGGGTTCGTTATAGAATTTGAACCTCAACCACACATGCACAATGCAAAGCGTTTCCCCACACCCCTCCCAACCGCCGAATTGCAATATGCTGCCTCCTGGGGGTTCAGACGTATATTTGAACCTTAGCGACGCATGCTCATTGCAAGACGTATTCCTTTGTGCCTCCCTCAAACGGAAGCACCAATATGCCTCCAGGGACTTTAGGATGTAATTTGAACATCAGCCACACATGGGCATTGCAACACAACTCCACGCGTCCCTATCACCCATTGGAGTGCCGATATGCAGCCTCCAGGGGGTTCATTTTAGAATTTGAACCTCAAACGCACATGCGCAATGTAACACGTTTTCCCACACCCCTCCCAACCCCCGAATTGCAATATGCTGCCTCCTGGGGTGTCCCTCTCCCAAACGAAAGCACCAATATGCCTCCACGGACTTTAGGATGGAATTAGAACATCAGCCACACATATGCATTGCAACACGATTCTACTCGTCCGTATCTCCCATGTGAGTGATAATATGCAGCCTCCAGGGGTTCATTTTAGAATTTGAACCTCAAACGCACATGCGCAATGAAACACGTTTTCCCACACCCCTCCCAACCGCCGAATTGCAATATGCTGCCTCCTGGGGGTTCAGAAGTACATTTGAACTGCAGCGACACATGCCCATTGCAAGACGTATTTTTTTGTCCCTCCCTCAAACGGAAGCAGCAATATGCCTCCAGGGGCTTTAGGATGATATCTGAACATCAGCCACACATGCGCATTGCAATATGATTCCACTCGTCCCTATCTCCCATTGGAGTGCCAATATGCAGCCTCCAGGTGGTTCATTATAGAATTTGAACCTCAACCACACATGCGAAATGCAACACGTTTCCCCACGCCCCTCCCAACCGCCGAATTGCAATATGCTCCCTCCTGGGGATTTAGAAGTTCATTTGAACCTCAGTGACGCATGCGCATTCCTGGACGTATTCCTTTGTCCCTCCCTCAAACGGAAGCACCAAATTGCCTCCAGGGCTCTAGGATGGAATTTGAACATCAGCCACACATGCGCATTGCAACAAGATACCTCTCGTCCCTATCTCCAATGGGAGTGCCATTATGCAGCCTCCAAGGGGTTCATTATAGAATTTGAACCTCAACCGCACAGGCACAAGGCAACGCATTTCCCCACGCCCGTCCCAACCGCAGAATTCCAATATGCTGCCTAGTAGGGGTTCCGAAATATATTTGAACCTCAGCAACGCATGCGCATTGCAAGACGTATTCCTTTGTCCCTCCCTCAAACGGAAGCACCAATATGCGTCCAGGGACTTTAGGATGGAATTTGAACTTCAGGCACACATGCGCATTGCAACATGATTTCACGCATCGCTATCTCCCATGGGAGTTCTGATATGCAGCCTCCAGGGGGTTCATTATAGAATTTGAACCTCAACCACACAGGCGCAATGCAAAGCGTTTCCCCACGCCCCTCCCAACCACCGAATTGCAATATGCTGCCTCATGGGGGTTCAGAAGTATAACTGAACCTCAGCGACGAATGCGCATTGCAAGACATATTCTTTTTTCCCTCCCTCAAACTGAAGCACCAATATGCGCTAGGGGCATTCGGATGGAATTTGAACATAAGCCACACATGCACATTGCAACACGATTCCACTCGTCCCTATCTCCCATAGCAGTGCCAATATGCAGCCTCCAGGGGGTTCATTATAGAATTTGAAACTCAACCACACATGCGCAATGCAACGCGTTTTCCCACGCCATCCCAACTGCCGAATTGCAATATGCTGCCTCCTGAGGGTTCAGAAATATATTTGAACCTCAGCAATGTATGCGCATTGCAAGACGTATTCCTTTGCCCCTCCCTCCAAGGGAAGCACCAATATGCCTCCAGGGACTTAAGGATGGAATTTGAACGTCAGCCACACGTGTGCATTGCAACGCGATTCCAATCGTCCCTATCTCCCATGGAAGTGCCAATATGCAGCCTCCAGAGAGTTCATTATAGAATTTGATCCTCAACCACACAGGCACAATGCAACGTGTTTCCTCACTCCCCTCCCAACCGCCGAATTGCAATATCCTGCCTCCTGGGGGTTCAGAAGTATATTTGAACCTCAGCGACGCATGCGGATTGCAAGACGTATTCCTTTGTCCCCCCCTCAAATGGAAGCACCATAATGCCTCCAGGGCTTTAGGATGGAATTTGAACATCAGGCACACATGCGCATTCCGACACGATTCCACTCATCCCTATCTTCCATGGGAGTGCCAATATGTAACCTCCAAGGGGTTCATTATAGAATTTGAACCTCAACCACACATGCGCAATGCAACGCGTTTCCCCATGACCCTCCCAACCGTCGAATTCAATGTTCTGCCTTCTGGGGGTTCAGAATTATATTTGAACCTCAGCGACGCATGCGCATTGCAAGACGTATTCCTTTGTCCCACCCTCCAATGGAAGTACCAATATGCCTCCAGGGCTTTAGGATGGAATTCGAACATCAACCACACATGCGCATTGTAACACGATTCCTCTCGTCCCTATCTCCCATGGGAGCTCCCATATTCAGCCTCCAACGGGTTCAATATAGAATTTAAACCTCTACAGCACAGGCTCAAGGCAACGCGTTTCCCCACGCCCCTCCCAACCGCCGACTTGCAATATGCAGACTCCTGGGGGTCCAGAAGTATATTTGAAACTCAGCGATGCATTCGCATTGCAAGACGTATTCCCTTGCCCCTCCCTGAAACGGAGCCACCAATATGCCTCCAGGGGCTTTAGGATGGAATTTGAACATCATCCACACATGCGCATTGCAACACGTTTCCACACGTCCCTATTTCCCACGGGAGTGCCAATATGCAGCCTCCAGGGGGTTCGTTATAGAATTTGATCCTCAACCACACATGCACAATGCAACGCATTTTCCCACGCCCCTCCCTACCGCCGAAATGCAATATGCTGCCTCCTGGGGGTTCAGAAGTATATTTGAACCTCAGCGACGCATGCGCATTGCAAGACGTATTAGTTTGTCCCACCCTGAAACGGAAGCACCAATATGATTCCAGGGACTTTAGGATGGAATTTGAACATGAGCCACACATGCGTATTGCAACACGATTCCACTCATCCCCATCTCCCATGGGAGTGCTAATATCCAGACTCCAGGGGGTTCATTATAGAATTTGATCCTCAACCTCACATACGCAATGAAACGCGCTTCCCCACGTCCCTCCCTACAGCCGAATTGCAATATGCTTCCTCCTGGGGGTTTAGAAGTTCATTTGAACCTCAGCGACGCATGCGCATTGCTGGACGTATTCCTTTGTCCCTCCCTCAAACGGAAGCACCAAATTGCCTCCAGGGCTCTAGGATGGAATTTGAACATCAGCAACACATGCGCATTGCAACAAGATTCCTTTCGTCCCTATCTCCAATGGGAGTGGCATTATGCAGCCTCCAAGGGGTTCATTATAGAATTTGAACCTCAACCACACAGGGGCAATGCAAAGCGTTTCCCCACGCCCCTCCCAACCACCGAATTGCAATATGCTGCCTCATGGGGGTTCAGAAGTATAACTGAACCTCAGCGACGAATGCGCATTGCAAGACGTATTCTTTTTTCCCTCCCTCAAACGGAAGCACCAATATGCGCTAGGGGCATTCGGATGGAATTTGAACATAAGCCACACATGCACATTGCAACACGATTCCACTCGTCCCTATCTCCCATAGGAGTGCCAATATGCAGCCTCCAGTGGTTTGATTATAGAATTTGAAACTCAACCACACATGCGCAATGCAACGCGTTTTCCCACGCCATCCCAACTGCCGAATTGCAATATGCTGCCTCCTGAGGGTTCAGAAATATATTTGAACCTCAGCAATGTATGCGCATTGCAAGATGTATTCCTTTGCCCCTCCCTCCAAGGGAAGCACCAATATGCCTCCAGGGACTTAAGGATGGAATTTGAACGTCAGCCACACATGTGCATTGCAACGCGATTCCAATCGTCCCTTTCTCTCATGGGAGTGCCAATATGCAGCCTCCAGAGAGTTCATTATAGAATTTGATCCTCAGCCACACAGGCACAATGCAACGTGTTTCCTCACTCCCCTCCCAACCGCCGAATTGCAATATGTTGCATAGGGGTTCAGAAGTATATTTGAAATTCAGCAACACACGCGCATTGCAAAACGTATTCCTTTGTCCCTCCCTCAAACGGAAGCACCAATATGCCTCCAAGGGCTTTAGGATGGAATTTGAACATCAGGCACACATGCGCATTGCGACACGATTCCACTCGTCCCTTTCTCTCATGGGAGTGCCAATATGCAGCCTCCAGGTGGTTCATTATAGAATTTGATCCTCAACCACACATGCGCAATGTAACGCGTTTCCCCACGTCCCTCCCTACAGCCGAATTGCAATATGCTTCCTCCTGGGGATTTAGAAGTTCATTTGAACCTCAGCGACGCATGCGCATTGCAAGACCTATTCCTTTGTCCTTCCCTCAAACGGTAGCACCAAATTGCCTCCAGGGCTCTAGGATGGAATTTGAACATCAGCCACACATGCGCATTGCAACAAGATTCCTCTCGTCCCTATCTCCAATGGGAGTGCCATTATGCAGCCTCCAAGGAGTTCATTATAGAATTTGAACCTCAACCGCACAGGCGCAAGGCAACGCGTTTCCCTACGCCCGTCCCAACGGCCGAATTCCAATATGCTGCCTCATGGGGTTCCGAAATATATTTGAACCTCAGCAACGCATGCGCATTGCAAGACGTATTCCTTTGTCCCTCCCTCAAACGGAAGCACCAATATGCGTCCAGGGACTTTAGGATGGAATTTGAACTTCAGGCACACATGCGCATTGCAACATGATTTCACTCGTCGCTATCTCCCATGGGAGTTCTGATATGCAGCCTCCAGGGGGTTCATTATAGAATTTGAACCTCAACCACACAGGCGCAATGCAAAGCGTTTCTCCACGCCCCTCCCAACCACCGAATTGCAATATGCTGCCTCATGGGGGTTCAGAAGTATAACTGAACCTCAGCGACGAATGCGCATTGCAAGACGTATTCTTTTTTCACTCCCTCAAACGGAAGCACCAATATGCGCTAGGGGCATTCGGATGGAATTTGAACATAAGCCACACATGCACAATGCAACACGATTCCACTCGTCCCTATCTCCCATAGCAGTGCCAATATGCAGCCTCCAGGGGGTTCATTATAGAATTTGAAACTCAACCACACATGCGCAATGCAACGCGTTTTCCCACGCCATCCCAACTGCCGAATTGCAATATGCTGCCTCCTGAGGGTTCCGAAATATATTTGAACCTCAGCAATGTATGAACATTGCAAGACGTATTCCTTTGCCCCTCCCTCCAAGGGAAGCACCAATATGCCTCCAGGGACTTAAGGATGGAATTTGAACGTCAGCCACACGGGTGCATTGCAACGCGATTCCAATCGTCCCTATCTCCCATGGGAGCTCCCATATTCAGCCTCCAACGGGTTCATTATAGAATTTAAACCTCTACCACACAGGCTCAAGGCAACGCGTTTCCCCACGACCCTCCCAACCGCCGACTTGCAATATGCAGACTCCTGGGGGTCCAGAAGTATATTTGAAACTCAGCGACGCATCCGCATTGCAAGACGTATTCCCTTGCCCCTCCATGAAACGGAGCCACCAATATGCCTCCAGGGGCTTTAGGATGGAATTTGAACATCATCCACACATGCGCATTGCGACACGATTTCACTCGTCGCTATTTTCCATGGGAGTGCCAATATGTAACCTCCAGGGGGTTCATTATAGAATTTGATCCTCAACCACACATGCGCAATGCAACGCATTTTCCCACGCCCCTCCCTACCGCCGAAATGCAATATGCTGCCTCCTGGGGGTTCAGAAGTATATTTGAACCTCAGCGACGCATGCACATTGCAAGACGTATTCGTTTGTCCCACCCTGAAACGGAAGCACCAATATGCCTCCAGGGACTTTAGGATGGAATTTGAACATGAGCCACACATGCGCATTGCAACACGATTCCACTCATCCCCATCTCCCATGAGAGTGCTAATATCCAGCCTCCAGGGGGTTCATTATAGAATTTGATCCTCAACCACACATACGCAATGTAACGCGTTTCCCCACGTCCCTCCCTACAGCCGAATTGCAATATGCTTCCTCCTGGGGGTTTAGAAGTTCATTTGAACCTCAGCGACGCATGCGCATTGCTGGACGTATTCCTTTGTCCCTCCCTCAAACGGAAGCACCAAATTTCCTCCAGGGCTCTAGGATGGAATTTGAAAATCAGCCACACATGCGCATTGCAACAAAATTCCTCTCGTCCCTATCTCCAATGGGAGTGCCATTATGCAGCCTCCAAGGCGTTCATTATAGAATTTGAACTTCAACCACACAGGCGCAGGGCAACGCGTTTCCCCACGCCCCTCCCAACTGCCGAATTCGAATATGCTGCCTCGTAGGGGTTCCAAAATATATTTGAACCTCAGCAACGCATGCGCATTGCAAGACGTATTCCTTTGTCCGTCCCTCAAACGGAAGCACCAATATGCGTCCAGGGATTTTAGGATGGAATTTGAACTTCAGGCACACATGCGCATTGCAACATGATTTCACTCGTCGCTATTTCCCATGGGAGTTCTGATATGCAGCCTCCAGGGGGTTCATTATAGAATTTGAACCTCAACCACACAGGCGCAATGCAACGTGTTTCCTCACACCCCTCCCAACCGCCGAATAGCAATATGCTGCCTCCTGGGGGTTCAGAAGTATATTTGAACCTCAGCAACGCATGCAGATTGCAAGTCATATTCCTTTGTCCCCCCCTTAAATGGAAGCACCATAATGCCTCCAAGGCTTTAGGATGGAATTTAAACATCAGCCACACATGCGCATTGCAACATGATTCCTCTTGTCTTTATATCCCATGGGAGAGCCAATATGCAGCCTCAACCACACAGGCGCAATGCAAAGCGTTTCCCCACGCCCCTCCAAACCACCGAATTGCAATATGCTGCCTTCTGGGGGTTCAGAAGTATATTTGAACCTAAGCAAGGCATGCACATTGCTAGACGTATTCCTTTGCCCTCCCTGAAACGGAAGCACCAACTTTATTTCAGGGCTGTAGGATGGAATTTGAACATCAACCACACATGCGCATTGCAACAACATTCCACTCGTCCCTCTCTCACATGGGAGTGCCATTATGCAGCCTCCAGGAAGTTCATTATAGAATTTGAACCTCAACCACTAATGCGCAATGTAACGTGCTTCCGCACGCCCCTCCCTACAGCCGAATTGCAATATGCTTCCTCCTGGTGGTTAAGAAGTATATTTGAACCTCAGCGACAGATGCTCATTGCAAGACGTATTCCTTTGTCCCGCCCTCAAACGGAAGCACCAATATGCCTCCAGCGGCTTTAGGATGGAATTTGAACTTCAGGCACACATGCGCATTGCAACACGATTTCACTCGTCACTTTCTCTCATGGGAGTGCCAATATGCAGCCTCCAGGTGGTTCATTATAGAATTTGATCCTCAACCACACAGGCGCAATGCAACGTGTTTCCTCACACCCCTCCCAACCGCCGAATAGCAATATGCTGCCTCCTGGGGGTTCAGAAGTATATTTGAACCTCAGCAACGCATGCAGATTGCAAGTCATATTCCTTTGTCCCCCCCTTAAATGGAAGCACCATAATGCCTCCAAGGCTTTAGGATGGAATTTAAACATCAGCCACACATGCGCATTGCAACATGATTCCTCTTGTCTTTATATCCCATGGGAGAGCCAATATGCAGCCTACAGTCGGTTCACTATAGAATTTGAAAATAAACCACACAGGCACAATGCAACGCGTTTCCCCACGCCCCTCCCAACCGCCGAATTGCAATATGTTGCCTCATGGGGGTTCAGAAGTATTTTTGAAATTCAGCAACGCATGCAGATTGCAATTCATATTCCTTTGTCCCCCCCTTAAATGGAAGCACCATAATGCCTCCAAGGCTTTAGGATGGAATTTAAACATCAGCCACACATGCGCATTGCAACATGATTCCTCTTGTCTTTATATCCCATGGGAGAGCCAATATGCAGCCTACAGTCGGTTCACTATAGAATTTGAAAATAAACCACACAGGCACAATGCAATGCGTTTCCCCACGCCCCTCCCAACCGCCGAATTGCAATATGTTGCCTCATGGGGGTTCAGAAGTATTTTTGAACTTCAGCAACACACACGCATTGCAAAACGTATTCCTTTGTCCCTCCCTCAAACGGAAGCACCAATATGCCTCCAGGGGCTTTAAGATGGAATTTGAACTTCAGGCACATTTGCGCATTGCAACACGATTTCACTCGTCCCTTTCTCTCATGGGAGTGCCAATATGCAGCCTCCAGGTGGTTCATTATAGAATTTGATCCTCAACAACACAGGCGGAATGCAACGTATTTCCTCACTCCCCTCCCAACCGCCGAATTGCAATATGCTGCCTCCTGGGGGTTCAGAAGTATATTTGAACCTGAGCAACGCATGCCGATTACAAGACGTATTCCTTTGTCCCCCCCTCAAATGGAAGCACCATAATGCCTCCAGGGCTTTAGGATGGAATTTGAACATCAGCCACACATGTGCATTACAACATGATTCCTCTCGTCCCTATCTCCCATGGGAGTGTAAATATGAATCTTCCAGGGGGTTCATTATTGAATTTGAACCTCAACCACAGATGCGCAATGCAATCCGTTTTCCCACGCCCCTCCTAACCACCGAATTACAATATGCTCCATCCTGGGGGTTCAGAAGTATCTTTGAACCTCAGCAACGCATGCGCATTGCAAGACGTATTCCTTTGTCCCTCCCTCAAACGGAAGCACCAATATGCCTCCAGGGACTTTAGGATGGAATTTGAACATCACCCACACATGCGCATTGCAACACGATTCCTCTAGACCCTATCTCCCATGGGAGTGCAAATATGCAGCCACAGGGGGTTCATTATCGAATTTGAAACTCAACCATACATGCGCAATGCAACGCATTTCTCCACGCCCCCCCCCCCCCAACCACCGAATTGCAATATGCTGCTTCCTGGGGGTTCAGAAGTATATTTGAACCTCGCATGCGCATTGCAAGATGTATTCCATTTTCCCTTCCTCAAATGGAAGCAACAATATGCCTCCAGGGGCTTTAGGATGTAATTTGAACATCAGCCACACGTCCGCATTGCAACACGAATTTGAACCTCAACCACACATGCGAAATGTAATGCGTTTCCCCACGCCCCTCCCTACGGCCGAATTGCAATATATTTCCACCAGGGGTTCAGAATTATATTTGAGCCTCAGCGATGCATGCGCAATGCTAGACGTATTCCTTTGTCCCTCCCTGAAATGGAAGCACCAATATGCCTCCAGCGGCTTTAGGATGGAAATTAAACATGAGCCACACGTGCGCATTGCAACATGATTCCTCTTGTCTTTATCTCCCATGGGAGAGCCAATATGCAGCCTACAGGCGGTTCATTATAGAATTTGAAAATCAACCACACAGGCACAATGCAACGCGTTTGCCCACGCCCCTCCCAACCGCCGAATTGCAATATGTTGCCTCATGGGCGTTCAGAAGTATTTTTGAACTTCAGCAACACACGCACATTGAAAAACGTATTCCTTTGCCCCTCCCTCAAACGGAAGCACCAATATGCCTCCAGGGGCTTTAGGATAGAATTTGAACATCAGCCACATATGCGCATTGCAACACGATTCCACTCGTCCCTCTCTCCCATGGGAGTGCCATTATGCAGCCTCCAGGGAGTTCATTATAGAATTTGAACCTCAAACACTAATGCGCAATGTAACGTGTTTCCGCACGCCCCTCCCTACAGCCGAATTGCAATATGCTTCTTCCTGGTGGTTCAGAACTATATTGAACCTCAGCGATGCATGTGCAATGCTAGACGTATTCCTCTGTCCCTCCCTGAAACGGAAGCACCAATATGCCTCCAGCGGCTTTAGGATGGAATTTGAACTTCAGGCACACATGCGCATTGCAACACGATTCCACTCGTCCCTCTCTCCCATGGGAGTGCCATTATGCAGCCTCCAGGGAGTTCATTATAGAATTTGAACCTCAAACACTAATGCGCAATGTAACGTGTTTCCGCACACCCCTCCCTACGGTCGAATTGCAATATGCTTCCTCCAGGGGTTCAGAATTATATTTGAGCCTCAGCGAAGTATGCGCATTGCTAGACGTATTCCTTTGTCCCTCCCTGAAACGGAAGCACCAATTTGATTTCAGGGCTGTAGGATGGAATTTGAACATCAACCACACATGCGCATTGCAACACGATTCCTCTCGTCCCTCTCTCTCATGGGAGTGCCAATATGCAGCCTCCAGGTGGTTCATAATAGAATTTGATCCTCAACCACACAGGCGGAATACAACGTGTTTCCTCACTCCCCTCCCAACAGCCGAATTGCAATATGCTGCCTCCTGGGGGTTCAGAAGTATATTTGAACCTCAGCAACGCATGCGGATTGCAAGACGTATTCCATTGTCCACCACCTCAAATGGAAGCACCATAATGCCTCCAGGGCTTTAGGATGGAATTTGAACATCAGCCACACATGTGCATTGCAACATGATTCCTCTCGTCCCTATCTCCCATGGGAGTGTCAATATGCATCCTCTAGGGGGTTCATTATTGAATTTTAACCTCAACCACAGATGCGCAATGCAACGCGTTTCCCCACGCCCCTCCCAACTGCCGAATTGCAATATACTGCCTTCTGGAGGTTCAGAAGTATATTTGAACCTCAGCAACGCATCCGCATTGCAAGACGTATTCCTTTGTCCCTCCCTCAAAGGGAAGCACCAATATGCCTCCTGGGCTTTAGAATGGAATTTGAACATCAGTCACACATGCACATTGCAACACGATTCCTCTTGTCCCTATCTGCCATGGGAGTGCCAATATGTAGCCTCCAGGGGGTTCATTATAGAATTTGCAAAACTCTACCATACATGCACAATGCAACGCGTTTCACCATGCCCCTACCAAAGGCCGAATTGCAATATGCTGCTTCCTGGGGGTTCAAAACTATATTTGAACCTCAGTGAGGCATGCGCATTGCAAGACGTATTCCTTTGTCCCTCCCTCAAACGGAAGCACCAATATGCCTCCAGGGACTTTAGGATGGAATTTGAACATCACCCACACATGCGCATTGCAACACGATTCCTCTAGACCCTATCTCCTATGGGAGTGCCAATATGCAGCCTCCAGGGGTTCATTATAGAATTTGAACCTCAAACACTAATGCGCAATGTAACATGTTTCCACACACCCCTCCCTACAGCCGAATTGCAATATGCTTCCTCCTGGTGGTTCAGAAGTACATTTGAACCTCAGCGAGGCATGCGCATTGCAAGACGTATTCCTTTGTCCCTCCCTCAAACGGAAGCAACAATATGCCTCCAGGGGCTTTAGGATGGAATTTGAACTTCAGGCACACATGCGCATTGCAACACGATTTCACTCGTCCCTTTCTCTCATGGGAGTGCCAATATGCAGCCTCCAGGTGGTTCAATATAGAATTTGATCCTCAACCACACAGGCGCAATGCAACGCGTTTCCTCACTCCCCTCCCAACCGCCGAATTGCAATATGCTGCCTCCTGGGGGTTCAGAAGTATATTTGAACCTCAGCGACGCATGCGCATTGCAAGACGTATTCCATTTTCCCTTCCTCAAATGGAAGCGACAATATGCCTCCAGGGGCTTTAGGATGGAATTTGAACATCAGCCACACATGTGTATTGCAACACGATTCCAGTCGTCCCTATCTCCCATGGGAGTGCCAAAATGCAGCCTCCAGGGGTTCATTATAGAATTTGAACCTCAACCACACATGCGCAATGCAACGCGTTTCCCCACGAACCTCCCAACCGCCGAATTGCAATATGCTGCCTTCTGGGGGTTCAGAAGTATATTTGAACCTAAGCAAGGCATGCGCATTGCTAGACGTATTCCTTTGTCCCTCCCTCAAACAGAAGCACCAATATGCCTCCAGGGACTTTAGGATGGAATTTGAACATCAGCCACACGTGCGCATTGCAAAACGATTCCACTCATCCCTATCTCCTATGGGAGTGCCAATATGCAGCCTACAGGGAGTTCATTATAGAATTTGAACCACTACTACACATGCGCAATGTAATGCGTTTCCCCACGCCCCTCCCTACGGTCGAATTGCAATATGCTTCCTCCAGTGGTTCAGAATTATATTTGAGCCTCAGCGAAGTATGCGCATTGCTAGACGTATTCCTTTGTCCCTCCCTGAAACGGAAGCACCAATTTGATTTCAGGGTTGTAAGATGGAATTTGAACATCAACCACACATGCGCATTGCAACACGATTCCTCTCGTCCCTATTTCAAACGGAAGCACCAATGTGCCTCCAGGGGATTTAGGATGGAATTTGAACATCAGCCACACATGCACATTGCAACACGATTCCACTCGTCCCTATCTCCCATGGGAGTGCCAATATGCAGCCTCCACAGGGTTCATTATAGAATTTGAACCTCAACCACACATGCGCAATGCAACGCATTTCCCCACGCCCCTCCCAACCGCCGAATTGCAATATGCTGTCTCCGGGGGGTTCAGAAGTATATTTGAACCTCAGCGTGACCCATGCGCATTGCAAGACGTATTCCTTTGTCCCTCCCTCAAACGGAAGCACCAATATGCCTCCAGGGTCTTTAGGATGGAATTTGAACATCAGCCACACATGTGCATTGCAACACGATTCCACTCGTCCCTATCTCCCATGGGAGTGCCAATATGAGCCTGCAGGGGTTCATTATAGAACTTGAACCTCAACCACACATACGCAATGCAACTCGGTTCCCACGCCCCTCCCAACCGCCGAATTGCAATATGCTGTCTCTGGGGGGTTCAGAAGTATATTTGAACCTCAGCGTGACCCATGCGCATTGCAAGACGTATTCCTTTGTCCCTCCCTCAAACGGAAGCACCAATATGCCTCCAGGGTCTTTAGGATGGAATTTGAACATCAGCCACACATGTGCATTGCAACACGATTCCACTCGTCCCTATCTCCCATGGGAGTGCCAATATGAGCCTGCAGGTGTTCATTATAGAACTTGAACCTCAACCACACATACGCAATGCAACTCGGTTCCCACGCCCCTCCCAACCGCCGAATTGCAATATGCTGTCTCCGGGGGGTTCAGAAGTATATTTCAACCTCTGCGTGACCCATGCGCATTGCAAGACGTATTCCTTTGTCCCTCCCTCAAGCGGAAGCACCAATATGCCTCCAGGGTCTTTAGGATGGAATTTGAACATCAGCCACACATGTGCATTGCAACACGATTCCACTCGTCCCTATCTCCCATGGGAGTGCCAATATGAGCCTGCAGGGGTTCATTATAGAACTTGAACCTCAACCACACATACGCAATGCAACTCGATTCCCACGCCCCTCCCAACCGCCGAATTGCAATATGCTGTCTCTGGGGGGTTCAGAAGTATATTTGAACCTCAGCGCGACCCATGCGCATTGCAAGACGTATTCCTTTGTCCCTCCCTCAAACCGAAGCACCAATATGCCTCCAGGGTCTTTAGGATGGAATTTGAACATCAGCCACACATGTGCATTGCAACACGATTCCACTCGTCCCTATCTCACATGGGAGTGCCAATATGAGCCTGCCGGGGTTCATTATAGAACTTGAACCTCAACCACACCTACGCAATGCAACTCGGTTTCCCACGCCCCTCCCAACCGCCGAATTGCAATATGCTGCCTCCTGTGGGTTCAGAATTATATTTGTACTTCAGCGACGCATGCACATTTCAAGACATATTCCTTTGTCCCTCCCTCAAACGGAAGCACCAATATGCCTCCAGGGTCTTTAGGATGGAATTTGAACATCAGCCACACATGTGCATTGCAACACGATTCCACTCGTCCCTATCTCCCATGGGAGTGCCAATATGAGCCTGCAGGGGTTCATTATAGAACTTGAACCTCATCCACACATAGGCAATGCAACTCGGTTTCCCACGCCCCTCCCAACCGCCGAATTGCAATATGCTGTCTCCGGGGGGGTTCAGAAGTGTATTTCAACCTCAGCGCGACCCATACGCATTGCAAGACGTATTCCTTTGTCCCTCCCTCAAACGGAAGCACCAATATGCCTCCAGGGTCTTTAGGATGGAATTTGAACATCAGCCACACATGTGCATTGCAACACGATTCCACTCGTCCCTATCTCCCATGGGAGTGCCAATATGCAGCCTTCAGGGGTTTCATTATAGAATTTGAACCTCAGCCACACATGGGCAATGCAACGCGTTTCCCCACGCCCCTCCCAACCGCCGAATTACAATATGCTACCTCCTGAAGGTTTCAGAAAATTATTTAAACCTCAGGGACACATGCGCATTGCAAGACGTATTCCTTTGTCCCTCCCTCAAACGGAAGCACCAGTATGCCTCCAGGGCTTTATGATGGAATTTGAACATCAGCCACATGCGCATTGCAACACGATTCGACTTGTTCCTATCTCCCATGGGAGTGCCAATATGAGCCTGCAGGGGGTTCATTAAAAAACTGAATCTCAGCCTCACATGTGCAATGCAATGCGTTTCCCCACGCCACTCTCAACCGTCGAAATGCAAAATGCTGCCTCCTGGGAGTTCAAAATTATATTTGAACCTCAACGCGACGCATGCGCATTGCAAGACGTATTCCGTTGTCCATCCCTCAAACAGAAGCACCAATTTGCCTCCAGGGGATTTAGGATTGAATTCGAACATCAGCCACAAATGCTCGTTGCAACACGATTACACTCGTCCCTATCTCCCATGGGACTGCCAATATGCAGCCTCCAGGGGATTCATTATAGAATTTGAACCTCAACCTCACATGCGCAAATCAACACGTTTCCCCACGCATCTCCCAACTGCTGAACTGCAATATGATGCCTCCTGGGGGTTCAGAAGTATATTTGAACCTCAGCGATGCATGCGCATTGCAAGAGGTATTCCTTTGTCCCTCTCTTAAACGGAAGCACCAATATGGCTCCAAGGGCTTTAGGATGGAATTTGACTATCAGTCACACATGCGCATTGCAACACAGTTCCACTCGTCCCTATCTCCCATGGGAGTGCCAATATGCAGCCTCCAGGGGGTTCCGTTATAGAATATGAACGTCAACCACGCTTGGTCAATCCAACGTGTTTCCCAACGCCCCTCCCAACCGCCGAAATACAATATGCTGCCTCCTGGTCGTTCAGAATTATATTTGAACCTCAGCGCGACCCATGCGCATTGCAAGACGTATTCCTTTGTCCCTCCCTCCAACGGAAGCACCAATATGCCTCCAGGGGATTTAGGATGGAATTTGAACATCAGCCACACATGCGCATTGCAACACGGTTCCACTAATCCCTATTTCCCATGGAAGTGCCAATATGCAGCCTCCATGGGGTTCATTATAAAATTTAACCTCAACCACACATGCACAATGCAACGCGTTTCCCCACGCCCCTCCCAACTGCCGAATTGCAATATGCTTCCTCCTGGGGGTTCAGCAGTATATTTGTACCTCAGCAACGCATGCACATTTCAAGACATATTCCTTTGTCCCTCCCTCAAACGGAAGCACCAATATTCCTTTCGGGGCTTAAGGATGTAATTTGAACATCAGCCACATGCGCATTGCAACACGATTCCACTTGTCCCTATCTCCCATGGGAGTGCCAATATGAAGCCTCCAGGGGGTTCATTATAGTATTTGAACCTCAACGAGACATGCCCAATGCAACGCGTTTCCCCAAGCCCCTCCCAACCGCCGAATTGCAATGTGCTGTCTCCTGGGGGTTCAGAAGTATATTTAATACTCAGCGTGACCCATGCGCATTGCTAGACGAATTCCTTTGTCCCTCCCACAAACGGATGCACCAATATGCCTCCAGGGGCTTCAGGATGGAATTTGAACATCAGCCACGTGCGCATTGCAACACGATTCCACTCGTCCCTGTCTCCCATTGGAGTGCCAATATGAAGCCTCCAGGGGGTTCATTATAGAATTTGAACCTCAACAAGACATGAGCAATGCTACGCGTTTCCCCAAGCCCCTCCCAACCGGTGAATTGCAATATGTTGCCACCTGGGGGTTCAGAAGTATATTTGACCTCAGCGACGCACGCGCATTGCAAGACGTATTCCTTTGTCCCTCCCTCAACTGGATGCACCAATATGCCTCCAGGGGCTTTAGGATGGAATTTGAACATTTGACACACATCCGCATTTCAACACGATTCAACTCGTCCCTATCTCCCATGGGAGTGCCAATATGAGCCTGCAGAATGTTCATTAAAGAATTTGTACCTCAACCACACATTAGCAATGCAACTCGGTTCCTTACGCCTCTCCCAACGGCCGAAATACAATATGCTGTCTCCTGGGGATTCAGAAGTATATTTGAACCTCAGCAACGCATGCGCACTGCAAGACGTATTTCTTTGTCCCTCCCTCAATTGGAAGCACCAATATCCCTCCAGGGGCTTTAGGATGCAATTTGAACATCAGCCACACATGTTCATTGCAACACGATTCAACTCGCCCCTTATCTCCCATGGGAGTGACAATATGAAGCCTCCAAGGGGTTCAGTATGGAATTTGAACGTCAACCACACATGCGCAATGCAACGCGTTTCCCCACTGCCCACCCCCCAACCGCCGAATTTCAATACGCTGCCTCCTGGGGGTTCAGAAGCATATTTGAAGCTCAGCGACGCATGCACATTGCAAGACGTATTCCTTTGTCCCTCCTTCAAACGGAAGCACCAATATGCCTCTAGGGGCTTTAGGATGAAATTTGAACATCAGCCACTTGCGAATTGCAACACGATTCCACTCGTCCCTATCTCCGATGGGAGTCCCAATAAGCACCCTTCAGGGGGTTCATTATAGTATATTTAATACTCAGCGTGACCCATGCGCATTGCTAGACGAATTCCTTTGTCCCTCCCACAAACGGATGCACCAATATGCCTCCAGGGGCTTCAGGATGGAATTTGAACATCAGTCACATGTGCATTGCAACACGATTCAGCTCATCCCTATCTCCCATGGGAGTGCTAATATGAAGCCTCAAAGGGGTTCATTATAGAATTTGAACCTCAACCACACATGCGCATTGCTACGCATTTGCCCACACCCCTCACAACCACCGAATTGCAATATGCCTCTTCCTCGGGGTTCAAAAGTATTTTTGAACCTCAGTGACGCATGCGCATTGCAAGATGTATTTCTTTGTCCCTCCCTCAAACGGAAGCACCTATATGCCTCTAGGGCTTTAGGATGGAATTTAAACAACAGCCACACATGTGCATTGCAACATGATTCCTCTCGTCCCTATCTCCCATGGGAATGCCAATATGAGCCTTCAGGGGGTTCATTATAGAATTTGAACCTCAACCACACATGCGCAATGCAACGCGTTTCCCCACACCCCTCACAACCGCCGAATTGCAATATGCCTCCTCCTCAGGGTTCAAATGAATATTTGAACCTCAGCAACGCATGCGCATTGTAAGATGTATTCCTTTGTCCCTCCCTCAAACGGAAGCACCCATATGCCTCCAGGGCTTTAGGATGGAATTTAAACATCAGCCACTCATGTGCATAGCAACAACATTCCACATTTCCCTATCTCCCATGGGAGTGCCAATATGCAGCCTCCAGCGGGTTCATAATAGAATTTGAACCTCAACCACACATGCACAATGCAACGCATTACCCAATGCCCTTCCCAACAGCCAAATTGCAATATGCTGCCTCCAGGGGGTCAGAAGTATATTTGAACCACAGCGACACATGTGCATTGCAAGATGTATTCCTTTGTCCCTCCCTCAAACGGAAGCACCAATATGCCTCCAGAGATTTAGGATGGAATTTGAACATCAGCCACACATGCGCATTGCAACACGATTCCACTCGTCCCTATCTCCCATGGGAGTGCCAATATGCAGCCTCCTACAGGTTCATAATAAAATTTGAACCTCAACCACACATGCACAATGCAACGCGTTTCCCAACGTGCTTCCCAACCATCAGATTGCAATATCCCTCATCAAGGGCGTTCAGAAGTATATTTGAACCTCAGCGACACATGTGCATTGCAAGACGTATGCCTTTGTCACTCCCTCAAACAGAAGCACCAATACGCCTCCAGGGGCTTTAGTATGGAATATGAACATCAGCCACACATGCACATTGCAATATGGTTCCACTCGTCCCTATATCCCATGGGAGTGCCAAAATGCAGTCTCCAGGGGATTCGTTACAGAATTTGAACCTCAACCACACATCCACAATGCAACGCATTTCCCAACGCCCTTCCCAACCGCCTAATTGCAATTTGCTGCCTCCAGGGGGTTCAGAAGTGTATTTGAACTTTAGCGATGCTTGTACATTGCTAGGCGTATTCCTCTCGTCCCTATCTCCCATGGGAGTGGCAATTTGCAGCCTCCAATGGGTCCATTATAGAATATGAACATCATCCACACATGCGCAATGCAACACGTTTCCCCACTGCCCCCCCCCCCAACCGCCGAATTTCAATACGCTGCCTCCTGGGGGTTCAGAAGCATATTTGAAGCTCAGGGACGCATGCACATTGCAAGACGTATTCCTTTGTCCCTCCTTCAAACGGAAGCACCAATATGCCTCTAGGGGCTTTAGGATGAAATTTGAACATCAGCCACTTGCGAATTGCAACACGATTCCACTCGTCCCTATCTCCCATGGGAGTCCCAATAAGCACGCTTCAGGGGGTTCATTATAGAATTTGAACCTCAACCACACATGCGCAATGCAACGCGTTTCCCCACGCCCCTCAAAACCGCCGAATAGCAATATGTTTCTCCTGGGTGTTCAGAAGTATATTTTAACCTCAGCGACGCATGCGCATTGCAATACGTAATCTTTTGTCCCCCTTTCAAACGGAAGCACCTATATGCCTCCAGGGGCAATAGATTGGAATTTGAACATCAGCCACACTTGCGCATTGCAACACCATTCTACACGTCCTTATCCCCCATGGGAGTGCTAATATGCACCCTCCAGGGGGTTCATTTTAAAATTTGAACCTCAACCACACTTGCGCAATGCAACGCGTTTCCCCTTGCCCCTCCCAACCACTGTATTGCAAAATGCTGCAGCCTGGGGGATCAGAAGTATATTTGAACCTCAGCAACGCATGCGCAATTCAAGACGTTATTCCTTTGTCCCTCCCTCAAACGGAAGCACCAATATGCCTCTAGGGGATTTAGGATTGAATTTCAACAACAGCCACATGTGCATTGCAACACGATTCCACTCATCCCTATCTCCAATGGGAGTGCTAATATGAAGCCTCCCAGTGGTTCATTATAGAATTTGAACCTCAACGACACAGGCGCAAGGCAACGCGTTTCCTCACACCCCTCCCAACCGCCAAATTGCAATATGCTGCCTCTTGGGGGTTCAGAAGTATATTTGAACCTCAGCAACGCATGCGCAATTCAAGACGTTATTCCTTTGTCCCTCCCTCAAATGGAAGCACCAATATGCCTCTAGGGGCTTTAGGATGGAATTTGAACATCAGTCACATGTGCATTGCAACACGATTCAGCTCATCCCTATCTCCCATGGGAGTGCTAATATGAAGCCTCAAAGGGGTTCATTATAGAATATGAACATCATCCACACATGCGCAATGCAACGTGTTTCCCCACACCCCTCCCAACTGCCGTATTGCAATATGCTGCTTCCTGGCTGTTCATAAGTATATTTGAACCTCAGCGAAGCAAGCGCATTGCAAGACATATTCATTTGTCCCTCCCTCAAACGAAAGCACCAATATGCCTGCAGGGGCTTTAGGATGGAATTTGAACATTAGCTATGCATGCGCATTGCAACACAATTCCACTCTTTCCTATCCCCCATGGGAGTGCCAGTATGCAGCCTCCAGCGGGTTCATTATAGAATTTGAACCTCAACCACACATGTGCAATGCAACACATTTCCCCACTCCCCTCCCAACCGCCGAATTGCAATATGCTGCCTCCTAGGGGTTCAGAAGTATATTTGAACCTCAGGCACGAATGCGCATTGCAGGACATATTCCTTTGTCCCTCCCTCATACGGAAGCACCAATATGCCTCCAGGGGCTTTAGGATGGAATTTAAATATCAGCTACACATGCGCATTGCAACACGATTCCACTAGTCCCTATCACCCATGGGAGAACCTCAACCACACATGCACAATGCAACGCAATTCCCCACATCCCTCCCAACCGCCAAATTGCAACGCCTCTCCCTACCGTCGAATTGAAATATGCTGCCTCCTGGGCGTTCAGTATTATATTTGAACCTCAGCGACGCATGCACATTGCAAGACGTATTCCTTCGTCCCTCCCTCAAACTGAAGCACCAATATGCAACCAGGGGCTTTAGGATGGAATTTGAACATCAGCTACACGTGTGCATTGCAACACGATTCCACTCGTCCCTATCTCCCATGGGAATGCCAATATGCAGCCTCCAGGTGGTTCATTATATGATTTGAATCTCAACCACTGATGTGCAATGCAACGCGTTTCCGCACGCCCATCCCAACTGCCGAATTGCAACATGCTGCCTCCTGGGGGTCCAGAAGTATATTTGAGCCTTAGCAACGCATGCACATTGCAAGACGTATTCCTTTGTCCTCCCTCAAACGGAAGCATCAATATTCCTCCAGGGTCTTTAGGATGGAATTTGAACATCAGCTACACATGCGCATTGCAACACGATTCTACTCGTCATTATCCCCCATGGGAGTGCCAATATGCAGCCTCCAGGGGGTTCATTACAGAATTTGAACCTCAACCACACATGCACAATGCAACGCCTATCCCCACGCCCCTCCCAACCTTCGAATTGCAATATGCTGCCTCTTGGGGGTTCAGTAGTATATTTGAACCTCAGCGACGCATGCGCATTGTAACACGTATTCCTTTGTCCCTCCCTAAAACGGAAGCAACAATATGCCTGCAGACGCTTCAGGATGGAATTTGGAAATCAGCTACACGTGCGCATTGCAACACGATTCCACTCGTCCCTATCTCCCATGGGAATGCCAATATGCAACCTCCAGGGGGTTTATTAGAGAAATTGAACCTCAACCACAGATGTGCAATGCAACGCATTTCCGCACACCCCTCCCAACCGCCGAATTGCAACATGCTGCCTCCTGGAGATTCAGAAGTATATTTGAACCTCAGCGACGCATGCGCATTGCAAGACGTATTCCTTTGTCCCTCCCTCAAACGGAAGCACCAATATGCAACCAGGGGCTTTAGGATGGAATTTGAACATCAGCTACACGTGTGCATTGCAACACGATTCCACTCGTCCCTATCTCCCATGGGAATGCCAATATGCAGCTTCCAGGTGGTTCAATATATGATTTGAATCTCAACCACTGATGTGCAATGCAACGCGTTTCCGCACGCCCATCCCAACCGCCGAATTGCAACATGCTGCCTCCTGGGGGTCCAGAAGTATATTTGAGCCTTAGCAACGCATGCGCATTGCAAGACGTATTCCTTTGTCCTCCCTCAAACGGAAGCATCAATATTCCTCCAGGGTTTTTAGGATGGAATTTGAACATCAGCTACACATGCGCAGTGCAACACGATTCTACTCGTCCCTATCCCCCATGGGAGTGCCAATATGCAGCGTCCAGGGGGTTCTTTATAGAATTTGTACCTCAACCACGGATGTGCAATGCAACGCGTTTCCGCACGCCCTTCCCAACCGCAGAATTGCAACATGCTGCCTCCTGCGGGTTTAGAAGTATATTTGAATCTTAGCAACGCATGCGCATTGCAAGACGTATTCCTTTGTCCTCCCTCAAACGGAAGCATCAATATTCCTCCAGGGTCTTTAGGATGGAATTTGAACATCAGCTACACATGCGCATTGCAACACGATTCTACTCGTCCCTATCACCCATGAGAGTGCCAATATGCAGCCTCCAGTGGGTTCATTATAGAATTTGAACCTCTACCACACATGCACAAAGCAATGCGTATCCACACGCCTCTCCCTACCGTCGAATTGAAATATGCTGCCTCCTGGGGGTTCAGTATTATATTTGAACCTCAGCGACGCATGCGCATTGCAAGACGTATTCCTTTTTCCCTCCCTCAAACGGAAGCACCAATATGCCTCCAGGGGCTTTCGGATGCTATTTTAACATCAGCTACATATGCGCATTGCAACATGATTCCAATCGTTCCTATCTCCCATGGGAGTGCCAATATGCAGGCTCCAGGGGGTTAATTATAGAATTTGAACCTCAACCACACATGCACAATGCAACGCCTTTCCCCAAGCCCCTCCCAACCTTCGAATTGCAATATGCTGCCTCCTGGGGGTTCAGAAGTATATTTGAACCTTAGCAACACATGCGCATTGCAAGACGTATTCCTTTGTCCCTCCCACAAACGGAAGCAACAATATGCCTCCAGACGCTTCAGGATGGAATTTGAACATCAGCTACACGTGCGCATTGCAACACGATTCCACTCGTCCCTATCTCCCATGGGAATGCCAATATGCAGCTTCCAGGGGGTTCATTAGAGAATTTGAACCTCAACCACAGATGTGCAATGCAACGCATTTCCGCACGCCCCTCCCAACCGCTGAATTGCAATATGCTGCCTCCTGGGGGGTTCAGAAGTATATTTGAACCTTAGCGAAGCATGCGCATTGCAAGACGTATTCCTATGTCCCTCCCTCAAATGGAAGCACCAATATGCCTCCAGCGGCTTTTGGATGGAATATGAACATCAGCCACACGTTCACATTGCAACACGGTTCCACTCGTCCCTATCTCCCATGGGAGTGCCAATATGTTGCCCCAAGAGGTCCATTATAGAATATGAACATCAACCACACATGCGCAATGCAACGCATTTCCCCACACACCTCGAAAACCGCCGAATTGCAATATGCTGCCTCATGGGGGTTCAGAAGTATATTTCAACCTCAGCAAAGCATGCGCATTGCAAGACATATTCCTTTGTCCGTCCCTCAAACGTAAGCACCAGTATGCCTTCAGGGGCTTTAGGTTAGAATTTGAACATCAGCCACACATGTGCATAGCATCACTATTCCACCCGTGCCTATCTCCCATGGGAGTGCCAATATGCAGCCTCCAGGGGGTTCATTATAGAATTTGAACCTCAACCACACATGCGCAATGCAATGCGATTCCCTACACCCCTCCCAACCATGGAATTGCAATATGCTACCTCCTGGGGTTCAGAAGTATATTTGAACCTCAGCGACGCATGCGCATTGCAAGACACATTCCTTTTTCCCTCCCTCAAGCAGAAGCAGCAATATGCCTCCAGGGGTTTTGGATGAAATTTGAACATCAGCAACATATGCGCATTGCAACACGATTCCACTCGTCCCTATCTCCCATGGGAGTGCCAATATGCAGCCTCCAGGGGTTCATTATAGAATTTCAACAGCAACCACAGATGTGCAATGCATCGTGTTTCCGCACGCCGCTCCCAACTGCCGAATAGCAACATGCTCCTTGGGGTTCAGAAGTATATTTGAACCTCAGTGACGCATGCGCATTGCAAAACATATTCCTTTGTCCTCCCTCAAACGGAAGCACCAATATGCCTCCAGGGTCTTTAGGATGGAATTTGAACATCAGCCACACATGCGCATTGCAACATCATTCCACTTGTTCCTATCTCCCATGGGAGTGCCAATATGCAGGCTCCAGGGGGGTTATTATACAATTTGAACGTTAACTACACATGTGCAATGCAAGGCCTTTCCCCACGCCCCTCCCAACTGCCAAATTGCAATATTTTACCTCCTGGGGGTTAAGAACTATATTTGAACGTCAGCGACGCATGCGCATTGCAAGACGTTTTCCTTCGCCTCTCCCTCAAACGGAAGCATCAATATGCCTCCAGTGTCTTTAGGATGGAATTTGAACATCTGCCACACATGCGCATTGCAACACGATTCCACTTGTTCCTATCTCTCATGGCAGTGCCAATATGCCGCCTCCAGGGGGTTCTTTATTTAATTTGATCTCAAGCACAGATATGCAATGCAACGCGTTTTCGCACGCCCCTCCCAACCGCCGAATTGCAACATGCTGCCTCCTGGGGGTTCAGAAGTATATTTGAACCTTAGCAACGCGTGCGCATTGCAAGACATATTCCTTTGTCCTCTCTCAAACGGAAGCAACAAAATGCCTCCACATGCTTTAGGATGGAATTTGAACATCAGCTACACATGTGCATTTCAACACGATTCCACTCTCGCGTGGGAGTTCCAATATGCAGCCACCAGCGGGTTAATTATAGAATTTGAACCTCAACCACACATGCGCGATGCAATACGTTTCCCCACGCCCCTCCCAATTGCCGAATTGCAATATGCTGCGTCTTGGGGCTTCAGAAGTATATTTGAAACTCAGTGTCGCATGCACATTGCTAGACGTATTACTCTCGTCCCTATCTCCCATGGGATTGCCAATATGCAGCCTCCAAAGGGTCCATTATAGAAATGAACCTCAACCACACATTCGCAATGCAACACAATTCCCCACGCCCCTCCCTACCACCGTATTTCAATATGCTGCCTCCTGGGGGTTCAGGAGTATATTTTAACCTCAGCGACGCATGCGCATTGCAAGACTATTCCTTTGTCCCTAGCTCAAACTGAAGTAACAATATGCCTCCAGGGGCTTTACGATGGGATTTGTACATCAGCCACACATGCGCACTGCAACACGATTCCACTCGTCCCTATCTCCCATGGGAGTGCCAATATGCAGCCTCCAGGGAGTTTATTATAGAATTTGAACCTCAACCACACAAGCGCAATGCAACGCGTTTCCCCACACCCCTCCCAACCGCCGAATTGCAATAAGCTGCGTCCTGGGGGTTCAAAAGTATATTTGAACCTCAGCGATGCATGCACATCGCAAGACCTATTCCTTTGTCCTCCCTCAAACAGAAGCACCAATATGCTTCCAGGGGCTTTAGGATGCAATTTTGAATATCAGCTACACATGCGCATTGCAACACGATTCTACTCGTCCCTATCCCCCATGGGAGTGCCAATATGCAGCCTCCAGGGTGTTCATTACAGAATTTGAACCTCATCCACACATGCGCAATGCAACGTGCTTCCCTACGCCCCTCCCAACTGCCGAATTGCAATATGCTGCTTCCTGGGGGTTCAGAAGTAAATTTGAACTTTAGCCATGCATCTGCATTGCAAGACGTTTTCCTTTGTCTCTCACTCAAACGGAAGCACCAATATGAATCCATGAGCTTTAGGATGGAATTTGAACATCAGCCACACATGTGCATTGCAACACGATTCCACTCGTCCCTATCCCCCATGGGAGTGCCAATATGCAGCCTCCAGGGTGTTCATTACAGAATTTGAACCTCAACCACACATGTGGAATGTAACACGATTCCCCACGCCTCTCCCAACCGCCGAATTGCCTCATGCTGCCTCGGGTGAGTTCCGAAGTATATTTGAACTTTAGCCATGCATTTGCATTGCAAGACTTATTCCTTTGCCCCTCCCTCAAACGGAAGCACCAATATGCCTCCATACGCTTTAGGATGGAATTTGAACATCAGCCACACATGCGCATTTCAACACGATACCACTTGTCCCTATCTCCCATGGGAGTGCAAATATGCAGCCTCCAGGGGGTTTATTATAGAATTTGAACCTCAACCACAAATGCGCAATGCAACGCGATTCCCCACACCCTTCCCAACCGCGAATTGCAATATCCTGCTTCCTGAGGGTTCAGAAGTATTTTTGTACCTCAGCCATGCATCTGCATTGCAAGACGTATTCCTTTGTCCCTCCGTCAAACGGAAGCACCAATATGCCTCCAGGGGCTTTAGGATGGAATATGAACATCAGCTACACATGCGAATTGCAACACGATTCCACTCGTCCCTATCTCCCATGGGAGTGCTAATATGCCGCCTCAGGGGGGTTCATTATAGAATTTGAACCTCAACCATAGATGCGCAATGCAACACGTTTCCGACGCCCCTCCCAACCGCCGAATTACAACATGCTGCCTCCTGGGAGTTCAGAAGTATATTTGAACCTCAGAGACACCTGCGCATTGCAAGACGTATTCCTTTGTCCCTCCCTCAAACGGAGGCACCAATATGCCTCCAGGGGCTTTAGGATGGCATTTGAACATCAGCCACACTTGCTCATTGCAACACAATTCCACTCGTCCCTATCTTCCATGGGAGTGCCAATATGCAGCCTCCAAGGCGTTCATTATAGAATTTGAACCTCAACCACTCATGTGCAATGTAACGCGTTTCCCCATGCCCCTCCCAACTGCCGAATTGCAATATGCTACCTCTTGCGGGTTCAGAAGTATACTTGAACCTCAGCGACACAAGCGCATTGCAAGCCGTATTCCTTTGTCCCTCCCTCAAACGGAAGCATCAATATGCCTCCAGGAGCTTTAGGATGGAATTTGAAAATCAGCTACACATGCGCATTGCAACACGATTCCACTCGTCCTAATCTCCCATGGGAAGGCCAATATGCAGCCTCCAGGGGGTTCATTATAGAATTTAAACCTCAACCACACATGCGCAATGCAACGCGATTACCCACGCCCCTCCCAACCGCCGGATATTAATATGCTGCCTCCTGGGGGTTCAGAAGTATATTTTAACCTCAGGGACGCATGCGCATTGCAAAACTATTCCTTTGTCCCTCCGTCAAACGGAAGCACCAATATGCCTCCAGGAGCTTTAGGATGGAATTTGAACATCAGCCACACATGCGCATTGAAACACGATTCCACGCGTCCCTATCTCCCATGTGTGTGCCAATATGCAGCCTCCAGGGGTTTTATTATAAAATTTTAACCTCAACCAAACATGCGCAATGCAACGCGTTTCCCCACGCCCCTCCCAACCGCCGAATTGCAATATGCTGCCTCCTGTGGGTTCAGTAGTATATTTGAACCTCAGCGATGCATGTGCATTGCAAGACGTATTCCTTTCTCCCTCCCTCAAACGGAGCGCACCAATATGCCTCCAGGGGCTTTAGGATGGCATTTGAACATCAGCCACACTTGCGCATTGCAACACAATTCCACTCGTCCATATCTCCCATGGGAGTGCCAGTATGCAGCCTCCAGGGGGTTCTTTATCGAATTTGAACCTCAACCACACATGCGCAATGCAATGCGAATCCCCGCACACCTCCCAACCACCAAATTGCAATATGCTGCCTCCTGGGGATTCAGAAGTATATTTGAACCTCAGCGATGCATCCGCATTGCAAGACGTATTCCTTTGTAGCTCCCTCAAATGGAAGCACCAATATGCCTCCAGATGCTTTAGTATGGAATTTGAACATCAGCCACACATGCGCATTGCAACAAGATTCCACTCTTCCCTATCTCTTATGGGAGTGCCAATATGCAGCCTCCAGCGGGTACATTATAGAATTTGAACCTCAACCACACATGCGCAATGCAGCGCGTTTCCCAACGCCCCTCCCAACCGCTGAATTGTAATATGCTGCCTCCTGGGGGTTCAGATGTATATTTGAACCTCAGTGACGCAAGCGCATTTCAGGACGTATTCCTTGGTCACTCCCTCAAACGGAAGCACCAATAAGTCTCCAGGGGCTTTAGAACGAAATTTAAACATCAGCCACACATGCACATTGCAACATAATTCCACTCGTCCCTATCTCCCATAGAAGTAACAATATGCATCCCCCAGGGGGTTCTTTATTGAATTTGAACCTGAACCACACATGCGCAATGCAACGCGTTTCCCAACGCCCCTCACAAGCGCCGAATTGCAATATGCCTCCTCCTTGGGGTTCAGAAGTATATTTGAACCTCAGCAACACATGCGCAATTCAAGACGTTATTCCTTTGCCCCTCCCTCAAACGGAAGCACCAATATGCCTCTAGGGGCTTTAGGATGAAATTTGAACATCAGCCACATGCGAATTGCAACACGATTCCACTCGTCCCTATGTCCCATGGGAGTGCCAATAAGCAGCCTCCATGGGGTTCATTATAGAATTTGAACCTCAACCAAGCATGTGCAATGCAACGCCATTCCCCACGCGCCTACCAACCGCTGAATTTCAATATGCTTTCTCCTGGGGTTTCAGAAGTATATTTTAACCTCAGCCACACATGCACATTGCAACACGATTCCACTCTTCCCTATCTCTTATGGGAGTGCCAATATGCAGCCTCCAATGGGTTCATTATAGAATTTGATCCTCAACCACACAAGTGCAATGCAACGCGTTTCCCTACGCCCCTCCCAACCGCCGAATTGCAATATGCTACCTCTTGGGGGTTCATAAGTATATTTGAACCTCAACGATGCATGCGCATTGCAGGACGTATTCCTTGTTCGCTCCCTCAAACGAAAGCACCAATATGTGTTCGTAGGTTTTCCCGGCGAATATGCTGAGTGAAGATCTCTCGGGCGTGCAGCCGGATGGATTGATCGTTGTATAACGAATTTTCGATAGTGTAACGTGTCATCATCATCAGGTTACTCCCGCTGACTGAGGCGCTGGACCGACGGCTGTACTATATATACCTGCGGTCACCCCCCTCCACTGACCTCGAGTGCGGACACCGGGATACTGCGGTGGTGGGGGTAGCTCCTGCTCTGGACTCGAGTGGCGGACCTCAGTTTGCACTCTGCCTTCGCTATGCTCGGTGTTCTGCTTGCGCCGCGATCGAAGAAATTTTAGTGCCGGATTCCATGCGTGGCTTAATTGAAATCCACTGTCCTTGTTTATGAGGTTCTCGCGTAGCAGGATTTCGATGGCCTCCTTATACAGACTGTCCCAGTACCGCGATGTATTGTGGAGAACCTCTGTGTCTTCATATTTCATCTTGTGTGTTGTTTCCAGACAATGTTTAGCAATTGCTGATTTTGTGGGCTGTTGGAGTTCGGTGTGGCGCTTATGCTCAGTGCACCTTTCTTCAATTGTTCGAATTGTTTGGCCAATGTACCTTTTTCCGCACTCGCATGGAATGTGATAAACTCCCGATTTCCGGAGTCCCAGATCGTCCTTCACTGTCCCTAGAAGAGATTTGATCTTTGCCGGCGGGCGGTACACGCATTTGATGTTTTGTCGTTGTAAGATTCTGCCGATTTTTCCGGATACGTTGCCTGCGTATGGAATGTAGGCAATTTTTGTCGGCGGATCCTCCTCGGGTGTTGGCTGTGGTGTGCTCTTATGTTTGAAAGCACGTCGGATTTGTCGATCGCTATACCTGTTTTCCTGGAATACTTCCTTGAGATGGTCAAGTTCTGGTTTCAGGCTTTCTTCGTCGGAGATCACACGAGCTCTGTGGACCAGCGTAGTTAGAACCCCTTCTCTTTGGGACGGGTGATGACAGCTAGAAGCATGGAGGTACTGGTCCGTGTGGGTTTCCTTCCGATAGACACTGTGTCCCAACGTTCCGTCCGGTTTTCTGCGAACCAGAACGTCCAAGAAAGGTAGCTGACCGTTTTGTTCAACTTCCATTGTGAACTGGATCTGGCTGTGTATGGAATTCAGGTGTTGCAAGAACACCTGAAGTTCATCTTCGCCGTGAGGCCAAATGACGAACGTGTCGTCGACATATCGGTAGAATATCGTCGGTTTTAGTGGCGCTGTGTGTAGTGCCTTGTTCTCAAATTCCTCCATGTACATGTTGGCAATCACAGGTGACAGGGGACTGCCCATGGGCACGCCATCAGTCTGTTCGTAGTACTCTCCGTCAAAGAGAAAATACGTCGACGTGAGCACGAAATTAAATACTTCTGTGAAGGAGGGCCCACCTGGCACGTTACGCTATCGAAAATTCGTTCTACAACGATCAATCCATCCGGCTGCACACCCGACAGATCTTCACTCGAAAGCACCAATATGTCTCCAGGGGCTTTAGGATGGAATTTGAACGTCAGCCACACATCCGCATTGCAACACGATTTCACTAGTCCCTATCTCCCATGAAAATGCCAGTATGCAGCCTCCAGGGGGTTCATTATAGAATTTGAACCTAAACCACACATGCGGAATGCAACGCGTTTCCCCACGCCCCTCCCAATCGCCGAATTGAAATATGCTGCCTCCTGGGGGATCAGAAGTATATTTGAACCTCAGCAACACATGTGCATTGCAAGACGTATTCCTTTGTCCCACCCTCAAACGGAAGCACCAATATGCCTCCAGAGGCTTTAGGATGGAATTTGAACATCAGCCACAAATGCTCATTGCAACAAGATTCTAATCGTCCCTATCTCCCATGGGAGTGCCAATATGCAGCCTCCAGGGGGTTCATTGTAGAATTTGAACTTCAACCACACATGCACAATGCAACGCATTTCCCCACGCCCCTCCCAACAGCCGAATTGCAATATGCTGCATTCAGGGGGTTCAGAAGTATATTTGAACCTCAGCGACACATGTGCATTTCAGGACGTATTCCTTTGTCCCTGCCTCAAACATAAGCACTAATATGCCTCCAGGAGCTTTAAGATGGAATTTGAGCATCAGCCACACATGCGCACTGCAACACGATTCCACTCGTCCCTATCTCCCTTGGGAGTGCCAATATGCACCCTTCAGGGTGTTCATTATAGAATTTGAACCTCAACCGCACATGCGTAATGCAACGCGTGTCCCCACGCCCCTTCCAACAGCCGAGTTGCAATATGCTGCCTCCTGGTGTTTCAGAAGTATATTTGAACCTCTGCAACGCATGCGCATGGCAATACATAATCCTTTGTCCCTCCCTCAAACGGAAGAACCAATATGCCTCCAGGGGCTTTAGGATGGACTTTGAACATCAGCCACACATTCGAATTGCAACACAATTCCACTAGTCCATATCTCCCATAAGAATGCCAATATGCTTCCTCCAGTGCGTTCATTACAGAATTTGATCCTCAACCACAATGCCAATATGCAGCCTCCAGGGGGTTCGTTATAGAATTTGAACATCAACCACACATGCGCAATGCAACGCATTTCCCTACGACCCTCCCGACCGCCGAATTGAATTATGCTGCTGGGGGTTCAGAAGTATAGTTGAACCTCAGCGACGCATGCGCATTGCAAGACGTATTCCTCTGTCCCGCCCTCAAACGAAAGCACCAATATGCCTCCAGGGGCTTATGATGGAATTTGAATATCAGCCACACATGCTCATTGCAACAAGATTCTGATCGTCCCTATCTCCCATGGGAATGCCAATCCGCAGCCTCCAGGGGGTTCTTTATAGAATTTGACCCTCAACCACACATGCGCAATGCAACGAGATTTCCCTTGCCCCTCCCAACCACCGAATTGCATTATGCTGACTCCTGGGGATTCAGAAGTATATTTGAACCTCAGCGACACATGCGCATGGCAATACGTAATCCTTTGTCCATCCCTCAAACGGAAGCACCAATATGCCTCCAGGGGCTTTAGGATGGAATTTGAACATCAGCCACACATTCGAATTGCACCACGATTCCACTCGTCGGTATCTCCCTTGGGAATGGCAATATGCAGCCTCCAGGGGGTTCATTATAGAATTTGAACCTCAACCACACATTCGCAATACAACGCATTTCTCTACGACCCTCCTAACCGCCGAATTGCAATATGCTACATCCAGGGGGTTCAGAAGTATATTTGAACCTCAGCGACACATTCGCATTGCAAGACGTATTCCTTTGACCCGCCCTCAAACGGAAACACCAATATGCCTCCAGGGTCTTTAGGATGGAATTTGAGCATCAGCCACACATGCGCATTGCAACACGATTCCACTCGTACCTATCTCCCTTGGGAGTGCCTATATGCAGCCTCCAGGAGGTTCATTATGGAATTTGAAACTCAAGTGCAATTCAACTCGTTTTCCCACGCCCCTCCGAACCGCCGAATTGCAATAAGCTGCCTCCTGGGGGTTCATAAGTATATTTGAACCTCAGCAACGCATTCGCATTGCAGGACGTATTTCTTGGGCACTCCCTCAAATGGAAGCACCAATATGTCTCCAGGGGCTTGAGGATGGAATTTGAACGTCAGCCACACATTCGAATTGCAACACGATTCCTCTCGTCCCTATCTCCCATGGGAGTGCCAATATGCAGCCTCCAGGGCGTTCATAAGAGAATTTGAACCTCACCCACACATGTGCAATACAACGCGTTTCCATACGCCCCTCCCAACCGCCGAATTGCAATATGCTGCTTCCTGGGAGTTCAGCAGTATATTTGAACCTCAGTGATGCATCCGCATTGCAAGATCTATTCCTTTGTCCCTCCCTCAAACGGAAGCACAATATGCCTCCAGACGCTTTGGGATGGAATTTGAACATGACCACACCTGCGCATATCAACACGATTCCACTCGTCTATATCTCCCTAGGGTATGCTAATATGCAGCCTCCACGGGGTTCTTAATAGAATATGAACCTCAACCACACATGCGCAATGCAACGCATTTCCCTACGACCCTCCCAACCGCCGTATTGAATTATGTTGCTTCCTGGGGGTTCAGAAGTATATTTGAATCTCAGCGATGCCTGTGCATTTAAAGACGTATTCCTTTGTCCCTGACTCAAACATAAGCTCTAATATGCCTCCAGGGGCTCTAGGATGGAATTTGAACATCAGCCACACATGCACACTGCAACACGATTCCACTCGTCCCTATCTCCCATGGTAGTGCCAAAATGCACCCTTCAGGGGGTTCATTATAAAATTTGAACCTCAACCAGACATGCGCAATACAACGCGTTTCCTCACGCCCCCCCCCTAACAGCTGAATTGCAAGATGCTGCCTCCTGGGGGTACAGAAGTATATTTGTACCTCAGCGACGCATGCACATTGCAAGCCGTATTCCTTTGTCCCTTCCTCAAAAGGAAGCACCAATATGCATCCAGGGGCTTTAGGATGGAATTTGAACATCAGCTACACATGCGTATTACAACACGATTCCACTCGTCCCTATCTCCCATGGGAGTGCCAATATGCAGCCTCCAGGGAGTTCATTATAAAATTTGAACCTCAACCACACATGCACAATGCAACGCATTTCACGCCCATCCCAACCGCCGAATTGCAATATGCTGCATCCAGGGGGTTCAGAAGTATATTTGAACCTCAGCGACGCATGCGCATTGCAAGATCTATTCCTTTGTCTCTCCCTCAAACGGAAGCACCAATATGCCTCCAGACGGTTTAGGATGGAATTTGAACATCAGCCACACAAGTGCATTGCAACACGATTCCACTCGTCCCTATCTCCCTTGGGAGTCCCTTAAGCAGTCTCCAGGAGGTTCATTATTGAATTTGAACCTCAACCACACAAGTGCAATGAAGCGCGTTTCCCCACACCCCTCCCAACCGCCGAATTTCAATATGCTGCCTCCTGAGGGTTCATAAGCATATTTGAACCTCAGCGACGCATGCGCATTGCAGAACGTATTCGTTTGTCACTCCCTCAAACGGAAGCACCATTATGCCTCCAGGGGCTTTAGGATGGAATTTGAACGTCAGCCACACATCCGCATTGCAACACGATTCCACTCGTCCAAATCTCCCATGGGAGTGCCAATATGCAGCTTCCAGGAGGTTCATTATAGAATTTGAACCTCAACCACACATGCGCAATGCAACCCATTTTTGCACGCCCCTCCCAACCGCCAAATGCAAAATGCTGCCTCCTGGGGGTTCAGAAGTATATTTGAACCTCAGCGATGCATGCGCATTGCAACATCAATTCCTTCGTCCTTCCCTCAAACAGAAGCACCAATATGCCTCCAGACGCTTTAGAATGGAATTTGAACATCAGCCACACATGCGCATTGCAAAACGATTCCACTCATCCCTATCTCCCTTGGGAGTGCCTATATGCAGCCTCCAGGGGGATCATGATAGAATTTGAACCTCAACCACACAAGTGCAATGCAACGCCTTTCCCCACGCCCCTCCCAACAGCCGAATTGCAATACGCTGCTCCTGGGGGTTCAGAAGTGTATTTGAACCTCAGCGACGCATGCGCATTGCAGGACGTATTCCTTGGTCACACCCTCAAATGGAAGCACCAATATGTCTCCAGGGGCTTTAGGATGGAATATGAACGTCAGCCACACATCCGCATTGCAACACGATTCCACTAGTCCCTATCTCCCATGGGAATGCCAATATGCAGCCTCTAGAGAGTTCATTATAGAATTTGAACCTCAACCACACATGCACAATGCAACGCATTTCCCTACGTCCCTCCCAACCGCCGAATTGAAATATGCTGCCTCCTGGGGGTGCAGTATTATATTTGAACCTCAGCGACACATGTGCATTTCAAGACGTATTCCTTTCTCCCTGCCTGAAACGTAAGCACTAATATGCCTCCAGGGGCTTTAGGATGGAATTTGTACATCAGCCACACATGCGCACTGCAACACGATTCCAGTCGTCCCTATCTCCCAATGGAGTGCCAATATGCACCCTTCAGTGAGTTCATTACAGAATTTGAACCTCAACCACACATGCGCAATGAAACGCGTTTGCCGGCCGCGGTGGCCGAGGTGACTGAGGCGCTCCAGTCACGGTCGGCACGGCCACTACGGTCGGGGGTTCGAATCCCCCCTCGGGCATGGATATTTGTGCCGTCCTAGTTCGTAAGTAGTTCATAAGTAGTTTGTAAGTTTAGGGACTGATGACCCCGTAGTTAAGTCCCATAAGCTTAACAAACATTTGAACATTTTTTTTGAAACGCGTTTCCCCACGCCCCTCCCAACAGCCGAATTGCAAGATGCTGCCTCCTGGGGGTTCAGAAGTATATTTCAACCTCAGCGATGCATCCGCATTGCAAGATCTATTCCTTTGTCCCTTCCTCAAACGGAAGCACCAATATGCCTCCAGACGCTTTAGGATGGAATTTGAACATCAGCCACACATGCACACTGCAACACGATTCCAGTGGTCCCTATCTCCCATGGGAGTCCTAATATGCACCCTTCAGGGGGTTCATTATAGAATTTGAACCTCAACCACACAAGTGCAATGCAACACGTTTCCCCACACCCCTCCCAACCGCCGAATTGCATTATGCTGCCTGCTGGGGGTTGAGAAGTATATTTGAACCTCAGCAACACATGCGCATTGCAAGACGTATTCCTTTGTCCCGCCCTCAAACGGAAGCATCAATATGCCTCCAGCGGCTTTAGGATGGAATTTGAACATCAGCCACACATGCGCACTGCAACAGGATTCCACTCGTCTCTATCTCCCATGTCAGTACCAATATGCAGTCTCCAGGGGATTCATTATAGAATTTGAACCTCAACCACACGTGCGCAATGCAACGTGTTGCCCCACGCCACTCCGAACCGTCGAATTGTAATATGCTGCCTCCTCGGGGTTCAGAAGTATATTTGAATCTCAGCAACGCATTTGCATTGCAAGACGTATTCATTTGTCCCTCCTTCAAATGAAACACCAATATGTCTCCAGAGGCTTTAGGATGGAATTTGAACGTCAGCCACACATCCGCATTGCAACACGATTCCACTAGTCCCTATCTCCCATGGGAGTGCCAATATGCAGCCACCAGGAGGTTCATTATAGAATTTGAACCTCAACCACACAAGTGCAATGCAACGCCTTTCCCCACGCCCCTCCCAACCGCCGAATTGCAATACGCTTCTCCTGGGGGTTCAGAAGTGTATTTGAACCTCAGCGACGCATGCGCATTGCAGGACGTATTCCTTGGTCACACCCTCAAATGGAAGCACCAATATGTCTCCAGGGGCTTTAGGATGGAATATGAACGTCAGCCACACATCCGCATTGCAACACGATTCCACTAGTCCCTATCTCCCATGGGAATGCCAATATGCAGCCTCTAGAGAGTTCATTATAGAATTTGAACCTCAACCACACATGCACAATGCAACGCATTTCCCTACGTCCCTCCCAACCGCCGAATTGAAATATGCTGCCTCCTGGGGGTGCAGCATTATATTTGAACCTCAGCGACACATGTGCATTTCAAGACGTATTCCTTTGTCCCTGCCTGAAACGTAAGCACTAATATGCCTCCAGGGGGATCATGATAGAATTTGAACCTCAACCACACAAGTGCAATGCAACGCCTTTCCCCACGCCCCTCCCAACCGCCGAATTGCAATACGCTGCTCCTGGGGGTTCAGAAGTGTATTTGAACCTCAGCGATGCATGTGCATTGCAGGACGTATTCCTTGGTCACACCCTCAAACGGAAGCACCAATATGTCTCCAGGGGGTTTAGGATGGAATTTGAACATCAGCCACACATGCGCACTGCAACACGATTCCAGTCGTCCCTATCTCCCAATGGAGTGCCAATATGCACCCTTCAGGGGGTTCATTATAGAATTTGAACCTCAACCACACATGCGCAATGAAACGCGTTTCCCCACGCCCCTCCCAACAGCCGAATTGCAAGATGCTCCCTCCTGGGGGTTCAGAAGTATATTTCAACCTCAGCGATGCATCCGCATTGCAAGATCTATTCCTTTGTCCCTTCCTCAAACGGAAGCACCAATATGCCTCCAGACGCTTTAGGATGGAATTTGAACATCAGCCACACATGCACACTGCAACACGATTCCAGTGGTCCCTATCTCCCATGGGAGTCCTAATATGCACCCTTCAGGGGGTTCATTATAGAATTTGAACCTCAACCACACAAGTGCAATGCAACACGTTTCCCCACACCCCTCCCAACCGCCGAATTGCATTATGCTGCCTGCTGGGGGTTGAGAAGTATATTTGAACCTCAGCAACACATGCGCATTGCAAGACGTATTCCTTTGTCCCGCCCTCAAACGGAAGCATCAATATGCCTCCAGCGGCTTTAGGATGGAATTTGAACATCAGCCACACATGCGCATTGCAGCAAGATTCTACTCGTCCCTATCTCCCATGGGAGTGCCTATATGCAGCCTCCATGGGGTTCATTATAGAATTTGAACCTCAACCACACAAGTGCAATGCAACACGTTTCCCCACACCCCTCCCAACCGCCGAATTGCATTATGCTGCCTGCTGGGGGTTGAGAAGTATATTTGAACCTCAGCAACACATGCGCATTGCAAGACGTATTCCTTTGTCTCTCCCTCAAACGGAACCACCAGTATTTCTCCAGTGGCTTTAGGATGGAATTTGAACATCAGCCCCCCTATGCGCGTTGCAGCACGATTCCACTTGTCCCTATCTCCCATGGGAATGCCAATATGCAGCCTCCAGGGGGTTCATTATAGAATTTGAACCTCAACCACACATGCACAATGCATCGCGTTTCCTCACGCCCCTCCCAACCGCCGAATTGCAATATGCTGCTCCTGGGGGTTCAGAAGTATATTTGAACCTCAGCACCGCATGCGCATTGCAAGACGTATTCCTTTGTTCCTCTCCTCAAACGGAAGCATCAATATGCCTCCAGGAGCTTTAGGATGGAATTTGAACATCAGCCACACATGCGCATTGCAACACAATTCGACTCGTCCCTATCTCCCATGCGAGTGCCAATATGCATTCTCCAGGGGGTTCATTATAGAACTTGAACCTCAACCACACATGCGTAATGCAACGCTTTTCCCCTCGTCCCTCCGAACATCCGAATTGCAAGATGCTGCCTCCTGGGGGTTCAGAAGTATATTTGAACCTCAGCGACGCATGCGCATTGCAAGATGTATTCCTTTGTCCCTCTCTCAAACGGAAGCACCAATATGCCTCCAGGGGCTTTAGGATGGAATTTGTACATCAGCCACACATGCGCATTGCAACACGATTCCCGTGCCTCTCCTTGCCTCGGGAGAGCCCTTATGCTACCTCCAGATCGTTCAGGATAGAATTTGAACCTCAGCAACACCTTTCCAACAAAGAAGAAGCGAATTCCACAATGGTTGCTACATCTGGAACACAAACGGCAAGAATTATCAAAACATTGGTTTTTTTAGCTAAAGTAATTAACTTAAAAGAATATGCACATATAAGAAAGACGAGTGACGTGTAAAAATGTGAGAATCATTAGACTCCATACCGAATTAATACTGTCAAAAACTGGCTGTCATAGTAAGAACAAACCATAATAGAAATTTATTATACCGTTATGTTTATATGCAACTTACTTTCAGCGATATAAGCTGCAAATATATACATATTCGTAAGTATTTGTTCATGACAGAGTTGTTCTTTATGCTACTGAATCATTTAAATTAGGCTGTTTTTATATTAATTTCCGTATTATGTTTGTCTCTCGATATTTTAATAATTTTTATAACGGAAAAATTATAGTAAGTGTTTCTTTATTTACGTACAAAGCGATTATAATCAGACATCACTACTTGGGCGGCTTGCCCACCGCTAGGAGCGCTAGTGTCGCAGCAGCTGTCAGTTGGTGACAACTTTTACAGCAGTGAGTGTCGCGACTGTATAATATGTTAGACTGTGGCGTAAACTGCTGCTCGCTACTGTTAGTTGCGACTTGCTACTCTTATTTGCTACTGCGCTTCTAAACTGCGACTGAAATCACAGTCAGATTTCGTAAAGTTGCGACTGTGAAAACTGCGACTTCTAAATCACTGTGACTCTTAAGCCATGCGCGATTTCCGACCCATCCCTAGTCGCTACTATACCCGGGCCCCTGAAACTTTGCAATTGACGTTTACATATAACAAGTGAAGAGCAAGAAGCGCGAGGCGCTAGTCGCTGGGAACGATCCAATCACAGAGCGCTAAACACTTCCGGTGGTCACGTGCCGTGACGTCACAGTTCCCGCGTTGCCGACTTTGTTCAGTTCTACCGTAAACAACGTCGTGTATCGTGTTTATCGCGTGTTTACGTTGTGTGTGCTTCTTTCGCTGCGATTTGTTTTACTGCGAGTGGTTTAATTTGACTTTCCAAGTTCATGTAATTGGATAATGTCACCGAAAAGACGTTTGTCTAGTGACATTTTCTGAGTAAGTTCTCAATTTCGTATGAATAAAAACTTCGAAGCATATACTCTTAGCAGGAAGTTCATTCTCGCTTCAAACGATCGGAAAGGAGTTATGGTGCAGTGGTTACAAGAAAGAAATATTGCTGCAGATATTTCAGTGTCAAAACTTTTATATTCCCTCGTGAAACAGAATAAGCCTATTACACCCACATATGCAGTAGACGAAATCGTAAAGGAGCAGCGTCACAATGTAATAAACCTTCCCCCATATCACTGCCATTTTAAACCTATAGAAACCTATAAACCTAGTAAAATCATCTGAAGATCAAAACCAACTGCAGAACGATCTGAATAAGATATCAGTATGGTGTAAAAATTGGCAACTGACTTTAAATAATGAGAAGTGTGAAGTCATGTGGTTGAGTACGAAAAGAAATCCGTTAAACTTTGTTTACAAGATAAATCAATCAAATGTGAAGGCCGTAAACTCCACAAAATACCTAGGAATTACTATTACTTCAGACTTATATTGGAAAGAACTCTTAGATAATATCATGGGAAAGGCGAACCAGAGACTGCGTTTTATTGTCAGAACCCTTATCAGGTGGGTTTGACGGAGGACATCGAAAGATTCGAAAGAAGGGCAGCTCGTTTCGTATTGTCACGATACAGGGGAGACAGCGTTACGGAAATGATACAGGATCTGGGATGGGAATCATTACAACAACGGCGCTTATCGCTGCGACGTGGGCTACTTACGAAGCTCCAATCGCCAACATTCTCCTCCGAATGCGGAAATATATTGTTGACTACCACTTACATAGGTAGAAATGACCATCAGAATAAAATACGAGAAATCAGAGCTCGAACAGAGAGATACAGGTGTTCATTCTTCCCACGTGCTATTGGAGAATGGAATGGGATTTAAATAGTATAATTGTGGTTCGATGAACCCTCTGCCAGGCACTTAAATGTGATTTGCAGAGTATCCCATGTAGATGTAGATGTAGTATGGAGTGACGTGAAGAATTACATCAGGAACAATAATAAGTCTTTCACAAGAACAGAGGTGGAGAGGCTGTTGCGTGAAGCTGTTGCCAATGTGGATGCTGCATCTTGGGGGGAAAAAAGGGTCGAGGACGTTGAAAAACTGATTCGGGAGTAATCATGAACAGTTAATGATATGTCTTGGTGATGACGATTTTCGCAGTGACGACAACAGTGTAGGTGGAGAGCTGGATGTAATTGCACCATTGTCGCGGCAAATTGGTGACTGAAAAGCATTCTGATTATAAAACGTAGATAGAGAAGTTACTATCTTGATTATTGTTTATTTCGTATCTGTCACGATCCATTGCTTATTTTCTATGTTGCTTTGCTCCGTTATTGAAAGCTTGTGAGTTGTAGTGCTCGTCTACATTACTATGCATTTCGTTAATTGCTGCTTTGTGGTAGCAGCTCAAGAACGAATTATTACGTACATTTTCATTTCTCAGTAGCTTACATTTACGAGATGCAACTATCAACCGTTTCGTCTGCTGTGTGTATAGTAGGGATGGGCAAAAAATATCGATATATCAAAATATCTATGGTTTTTTTAATATATCGATATTTATCGACGATATTTTATTTTCCGATATATCGATATTAAATTTTGAGTATCGATAGCGATATTTTTAAAAGCCACCCTTTTTTAAAATTATATTAGATTCTTTAATGGCCGTTGGGCGTTGATATGTGGCAAGGAGGCATCGAATGCGTGGAGAGCAGACGGTTCAGTGCTGGCAACCTCTCCTCTTTACTCCTGAGCTGTGCTCACTGCACCGTACTGATCAGTTTGATTTTATGAAAGGGGGTTACAGAAATTTTAATGGACAAATGTAATGCTTATTTCATTGTAAAATAAAACTAACTAGTGGTATCACTCTCACAAAATGAATGAAAAGAGTTTGTTGGTAGAAATACGAATTCCGACATTTAGGCGTAATTGTTGTGAAATGTCGCAGGCAGAGGCCAAGTTTTCGTTGCTGCACTGTGCTTTCCCCTCTGTTTGCGTGTTCTTTATTGTTAGAGAGTTATCGGGACTTCCCCTAGTGTTGCTAAGCCACCGGCTGGCGTCTAGTTCAGTTGAACAGTTGTGTGGCGGCGTGTGGCCGATATCTTTCTTGTTGGTGTGTCATTCGACTTCAACCAGGTTATTTTCAAGTCAACTATGTCCACCGTTTGGAAGTTCGTTACAAAAGAAGCTAAAAATAAACCTGTTTCATGTAACGTATGTGGTAAAATTTACAAAACGTCTGGAAATTCCACAAATTTGGCAGCGTATTTAAAAGTTACTCACCGATATATCGAAATATCGATATTCTTATTCCAATAAAATAGATACTTTTTATAAATATCGATACGATATATATCGATATTTCCAAAATTTTGCCCGTTCCTAGTGTATAGAGTAGAGATGGGAAAACTGAAACATCTGACGGTTTCGAAACGAATGAAACCGTACCATTTGTGGTTTCGAAACTATGAAACCGCGAAGCAATGTATGTTTTGTCATGAAATCTTCGTTTTAGGAGGGCAATATTTTTCACTATGTGGACAAGGGTACATACAAGAACCTGTCAGCCATAGAGTATATATTTACTTCTTGGTCTGTACAGAACATGTTGATAAAGATTTTCTCCCGTGTTGTTGATGTTGCCAACATAGTCACACGAGGCCGCCGGTATGGTAGGTAAAAGTTTACCCCGTTAGGAACTCACAAACTGCAATACGGTACGCATATTACAGTGATGGATCAAAAAAAAAATGTTCAAATGTTTGTTAAGCGTATGGGACTTAACTACGGGGTCATCAGTCCCTAAACTTACAAACTACTTATGAACTACTTACAAACTAGGACGGCACAAATATCCATGCCCGAGGGGGGATTCGAACCCCCGACCGTAGTGGCCGTGCTGACCGTGACTGGAGCGCCTCAGTCACCTCGGCCACCGCGGCCGGCATGATGGATCATAAATGCTACTTTCTATACATACTAAATAAATTATAGGGAATAAAGGGCCACTAAATAATCACAAGTAATGCTATGGAATTACAAAAATAATAAAGTAAGAGGCAAGTTCACCACTTGTACGTCTTGACCGTTACACCACCGCCACAATTCTTTTAACATGAGTGTCGAAAAATTATAACGACAGTAGGTAACTTCGTTTTCGCTCATAAGAAACCAACTCTTTAACACGAGATTAAATATGCGATCTACCCTTGTTAGTATAAAAAATGTCATTTCAGGCTTCATGTTGTATCTTATTTTAAAGAATGTAGTTTCACTCGTGTGTCTTTAATATGATAGATAAACCTAGAATTTAACTAGTTTTTCAATGCAAATAGTGAACGTTGTTTTATAGTTCTTTTACATTTATAAAGCAGACATTATGTCATTTCGGAATACAGCAGTCTCTTGCAAACGAATCTTCATATCAGTAATCATAAGCTGTAGACTCAAGAGTGTCAACTACTATTTGACACTCTCTAAATGGTTTATATACTAGTAAGTTATATGTGTATCTGTTCGGAGCTCCAGTAAAATGAAACACATTTCGATACCATTAGTCTGTTCCGCGTTTCTGCATTAGTGGTTTGAAACACCAGTGTTGTGAAACCGACATGAAATCGTGAAACCGACATGAAATCGTGAAACCGACATGAAATGGCGAAACCGACACGAAACCGTGAAACCGACACGATATCGTGAAATCGACAAGAAGAAACGGTTTCAGTGCATCGACAATCGACCGCGAATGTGATCCGAAACAGAACGGAATGAAACCGCATGGTTTCGAAACCGTGAAAGATGTTGGTTTTGAAACACTGAAACTGTTGTGTGTATCGAAACCTGGTTTCGAAACCATAAAACCGCAGCCAACTCTAGTATAGAGGCTAGTGTTGCAACGTCGCTATAGTAGTGTAGCCAACTAAACTCGCCGTAACGCGAAACGCGAAACGTCAAGTGCAATGTTTCAGCGTCCCCGGTATATGTATGTTAGACTGTGGCCGACAACCCGCTGCAGCAACTCTTGAGCTCCTCTTCAGCTGAACGTTGGCTGTTTTTTTCGCGAATATTCCTGCACCATTACCGCCCCTCCGATGAGGTGTTTTCTGTATAATGGAGCACGTGGCAGAGAGGGAGGGGGAAGATTAAAGAGTAGTACGGGAGCAGGGGGAGGGGGGGACAGATTGTCAGCGGCGAGCAGAAAAAAAAAAGAAAAAAAAAACCGTCTCCAGCCGACAACGGCGAGCGGAAGACAGCCGACAGGCGAGGCGCGCGGCAATTGTTTCCGCCCCTCCCGCCCTCTTTTATTTCGAGACCGGTTGGTAGCACTGCGCAACGTGGCAATTACCGCTCAGGCGCAGGGCTGCCAACGCCCCGGCAGATGATGTAGTGGCGCCTCTGCCGCGTACCTCCGTTCTGGTTTCTCTTGCGACGGCCTGTCAGAAAGAAACAAACGAGCAGTTTTTTTAAAACACAAATGTTTCACAGCGAAAAGAACATCGCAAGTAAAGTCATTACATACTATCTTCATATATAAACCAGAGTATCCGTATGTTTGTGTTCTAACGTTTAGGGTTACTATATGTTCATCACCAAAAAAGAGGGCAGTTCATATAAAAAAGAGGACACTTATCTTTAACATAATGTATTTAACAACTTTATTAATGAACCACGTAAAACTATCACATACTAAAACAGCAACCCTTTGTGGTTGTTGGGGAACGAAATATTATGAACCTAAGCAGTTTATTCCTCATCACTACTCTCAATTGTCTCATTCTTGTCTTATTCACTTTTGAACCAACTATATTCGGTGGAGGACGAAATCTCTCTCAAGAGCTTTTTTCTTTTTTTTTTTTTTTTACAAGGCATTTCAAATGTTTGAAATTATACTGTACACATACACTATAATTAGAGTATATTTTGTACACTGTGTGTTAACAAGAGAAAACACAGGTTCTGTGTCGGCATTATGACTAGTTATAGAAAAAAAAGAACTCTACAGTTTTTAGTAGTTCAGAATAACTAGCAACATTAGATGGCTGATTTATACATGAACACCACATTACTTGAGCTGCTGGTATGTTCTGTCCTTTGATAATCTTTAATATATAATTACAAAGCTGATCGGAGCACAATGTATCATTAATTCTCACATTCGTTTGTTCATTCTCTTGAATGATTTCTATTTCTCCAGGAGCACATATTCAACACTGACTTTCTCTTCGATATTGCGTTTATGTTTAAGTTCGTAATTTATTTTGAAGCAAAAGCCTACCTACGATCTCGAACACACAATACAGCTTTAACCTAAACCACAAAGTATATCAAAAGCACTGCCATAGAACGTAATGCTGAAGACAGAATACACTGGTTGAATACAGGATAGACAACCTGGTTCCTTCGCAGAGAAGATCCGAATCGTTTGCAACTGTCAGACCCATGCGGAGTGAGAAATTGTGAACTGCAATTTCACTCTGTGTATGCGCGTAATAGTTCCCAACAGTTTGGAACTGCAGTGCGAATGAACACGTTGTCGCCAATGACACAAAAATAAATTTTATTTTCGGAACCCAAAAAAAGAGGACATTTTGTAGAATTTTATAAATTCCGGCCGGAAACATTTCCTTGCCTCAAAAAGAGGATATGTCCCGCAAAAAGAGGACGTAGGTAACCCTACTAACGTTGTCACCCATTTTGGGAATGACTACGGTTGATCCCTAATTTTTTACTAAACCACGGAAAGTTTTATTAGTATACAGCCTAGATGACAAAGTTATTCCACTGTAGGTGCAGATGAAATAAAAAAAGAACTTATATGCTGGCTGATGTCCACAGCGTTGTGAGCTGTCTTCGGCATTCACTAGAAGATCGATGTTACAGAATAGTTTCGTAAATCATAGACATGATGTCAGTTGCTGGCCGCGGTGGCCGAGGGGACTGAGGCGCTTCAGTCACGGTCTGCACGGCCACTACGGTCGGGGGTTCGAATCCCCCCTCGGGCATGGATATTTGTGCCGTCCTAGTTCGTAAGTAGTTCATAAGTAGTTTGTAAGTTTAGGGACTGATGACCCCATAGTTAAGTCCCATAAGCTTTACAAACATTTGAACATTTTGATGTCAGTTGATATGGAAACGATTTTATTTCCATTTAAATGAAGATTAAACCAGGCACATATAGTTGCACAATGACCAAAAAAACCTTGCAGTAAGATGCCAGAGATGTTTACAGGTTTGTAACTAGGAACATAGTGACAAAACATGGCTTCTCTCAAACATCTTTCCGCGTAACCGCGTAATAAGACTAATGATAATTGTTTTGTAATTCTCAATTAAACAATATTATTTTACTTTAAGTGTGCCAAAATACATAAAATTAAAATATTACATTTAGGCTTTAACTATTTATCTCAATGTATGTTTGTGTTGTATAAAGTTCGTATTTAATAGTATACGCAAATTAAAAGTCGTGCTTTGACTAGTGTTAAATTTGCTCAAATTATTTACATTATTTTGTGTTTTTAAACTGCACACTTATCTGTTTTGGCAATATTATGCAGGTGTACCATTATTGAAGCACGTAATTTTAATGTATTTCAATTTGTAGTCTAATTTTTTTTATAAATACGGATTTGTATAAACTCGTTGTAGTTTTGTCTATTTCGAAGCTAGTTCCTTAGTACCAAATGGATTATTAATTTTAGTATGTGAAAAATGATCAGTATTTAATTTAGGACCCAGTGATATGTAAAACATGGTCCGCCCTAATTTATTTAAACAAAAGGTACATATGTAATCCTCTTGTGCAGAAGTTATAATATGTAATATTGTTGTTTTTGTACAAATTAGTATCTTTATAGGCTCAGCATATTCCGTAATTAAGTGTAATGCATTTTTAGTGTTTCAGCTATTATTTAAGAAAGTATCAAAATTTGAAATTACGTACAAAGGACAGCCAAAGTTATGTTTAAATCAACATACTATTTCTTAAACATGTTCTACTAATAGTGTTAATAGTATTTCAAACTGAACGCGAAAATCTGACATTTTACATGTCCGGTAGCGAAGTTTTATTTAGCCGTCCGATATTTCGTGTTTGTGATGTTGGTAACGGATTTGTAGAGCGTGCACAACATAGCAGAAACGTTACAGTGTGTTTGTTTGTTTGTGTGTATGTATTGCATACAAATCTACAGTTTTCTACCAATCTTTATGAAATTATGCACATGTAAGCTTAAATCCTGGAAGAGCTGTTGAACGGAAATAACAATGTGTTGAAAGGTGTTATAAGGTGAAAAGACCAGAACAAGGGCAGTCGAGTGCAATGTAAGAAATTCAGGCTATGCAGAAGGATTTAGATTAGGTAACGAAACAATAAAGGTGCTAGATGAGTTTTATTACTTAGGCTGTAAAATAACGCATGATGGTCGCAGTACAGAAGATATAAAATGCAGAATGGCAATGTGAAGAAAAGCGTTTTTAAAAAAGAGAAATTGTTAACATCGAATATTGATTTACGCGAAAGAAAGTACCTTCTGAATGCATTTGTGTGGAATGTTGTCATGTGTGGGAGTGAAACTTGTACGATAAACAGTGCGGACAGGAAGAGGATTGAGGCTTTTGAAATGTGGTGCTACAGAAGAATGCTCAAGATTAGATGGGTGGATCGGGTAAGTAATGAAGAGGTACTGAACAGAATTGGGGAGAAATGAAATTTTTGGCATACCTTGACTAACAGAAGGGATAGATACTTAGGACACATTCTTAGACATCAAGAAATCGTGAATTTAGCGTTGGAGGGAAGTGTGTGGGGGTAAAAATCGCAGAGGGAGACCAAGAGATGGATACAGTAAGCAGATTCAAAGGGATGTGGGGTGTAGTTGTTATCAGGAGATGAAGAGGCTTGCCAAGGATAGAGTAGGGTGGAGCGTAGCATCAAAGCAGTCTTCGGAATGAAGATCGCAACATCAACATCATCAACAACAACAACAACAACAACAAGTTTCAATCCATAGGATCACGTACAACACATAGTTCACGAGATATGACGTCATAAACAATGAGATACGGGAAGAACTGCTGCATTACGCGACATTGTTGCTCATTTCCTCCTAAACCACTGGACCGATTTCAACCAAATTTCGTACACCCACTCCTTACCGTCAGCTAACAATTGTATGGAGGGGTGAGAACCACACACACACGCATGGTCCAGGAGATACGACGTCATAAACAATAGGAGTTGCAGGAAACTGCTACATACTGCTTCGAGACTTTATAAATACACTATGTAAGAATGACAGTACTTAGCGACTTGAAACAATCTTAAAACATAATTTAAAACCTTCATTAAAATTTTTCTTGCTGAGAACCATCGCAAAATGATCAAAGGAATAAAGTTTCTCGCTTACTACTTTTTCGCTGTTCACGGAGTTAAACTACGGCTTTCGGTATGACGTTACAATTAATAATTTCTACACTACAAATTGCAGCCGCAGGAAATTTTGTAGACAGTATACACAGATACAGGTGAATGTAATTTTGGAATTGTATCACAGTACGACATGTTGTTCATGAGATATGAGCACATAAAGAGTAACGTTCGTGGAAAACCGTCCTATCACGTACCAGGTTTTATATTACTTCGTTACTACTAATTGCATTCAGAATTTGCCGACATGCAGAACTTATACAAATAAATATATACCTACAAAATGATACAATTGTACAACTTATAATTCAATAAATATTAGATCGTATGTGCTGCCATTTTTCACATCTGTAGATCTACAGGGAAATGAAGAGAATGAAACAGTATACATGCACAAAATTTCCGGACCATGCAGCTTTTAACTTCAAGAGACTGTAGTTTCCAGTGAGACTTGATTTTCTATTATGATTAATAACTGCAGAGTGGTTTTGACATCTCTGTGTTTCTCACACGGACAACTACATGTCACTTATTGAGGGCTGGGCTCCCCAAAGAATTTATTCATATCAGATTTTCTACAAGTAACCAAAAATATTGCTCATAATGAAGTTTTGAAATAAATGAATTATTAAGGTTACATATCATTTGCATCTTGCTGACTACGTTTCTTTGATTGGATATTGCAGTTATTATTTTCTACATTATCCAAGAGGGCCTTATTTTTTTAATACTGTCGCATAAATATGATATGTTATTAAAAAGAAGGAGATGGACAGAGAGATAAGTGATATGTGTGTTATGGTCTTCAGTCCGGAGACTGGTTTGATGCAGCTCTCCATCCTACTCTATCCTAAGCAAGCCTTTTCATCTCCTCATAAGAACGACAACCCACATTCACTTGAATCTGCTTACTATACGCGTCTCTTGGTCTCCCTCTGCGATTTTTACCCAACACACTTCCCTCCAATGCTAAATTTACGATTCCCCGATGTCTAAGAATGTGTCCTACCAAGCGATCCCTTCTTTTAGTCAGGGTATGCCAAAAATTCCTTTTCTCACCAATTCTGTTCAGTATCTCTTCATTAGTTATGCGATCTACCCACCTAATCTTCAGCATTCTTCTGTAACACCACATTTCAAAAGCCTCTATTCTCTTCCTGTCCGCACTGCTTATCGTCCATGTTTCACTCCCATACAAGGCAACACTCCACACAAATGCCTTCAGAAAAGACTTCCTTACCCTTAAATTAATATTCGATGTTAGCAAATTTCTCTTTTTCAAAAACGCTTTTCTTCCCATTGCCATTCTGCATTTTATATCCTCTGTACTGCGAGCATCGCATGTTATTTTACTACCCAAGTAGCAAAACTCATCTACCACCTTCATTGTTTCGTTACCTAATCTAATTCCTTCAGCATCGCCTGATTTTCTAAGACCGCATTCCATTATTTTTGTTTTGCTATTGTTAATGTTCATTTTATACGCTCTCTTCAACACACTGTCCATTCCATTCAACTGCTCTTCCAGGTCGTTCGCTGTCTCTGACAGAATTACAATGTCATCAGCAAAACGCAATGTTTTTATTTCTTCCCCCTGAACTTTAATCCCTATTCCAAATTTTTCCTTGCTTTCCTTCACCGCCTGCTCTATGTACAAATTGAATAGCATCGGAGAAAGGCTACAGCCCTGTCTTACTCCCTTCCCAATTGATGCTTCCCTTTCATGTCCTTCGAATCTAATAACTGCGGTCTGGCTTTTGTACAAGTTGTAAATAACTCTCCTTTCCCCGTATTTTACCCCTGCTGACTTCAGAATTTGAAATAGTGTATTCCAGCCCGTATGAGAAGTACTAATTCAAGGCAGGACTAAAAACTAAATAAACTCCCGAGGTTTTCAGCTAGTTCTAAATACAAGAAATGTATTCGCAACTGCGATTACGAATCAGCCTAAGCTGTAAATTATAATGTTGACACGAAAATTTTGTCCCGGGCCAGGATTTACGAGGAAAGACGCAAAAGCCATGAAATAAGTAAGGCACGATACTGGGTACTTCCTACGCCACGAAAGTGACTTGTGCTGGCATTTTTAGTGCATCGGGGAACTGCTTCACAGTAGCGTGTAAGTGTAGTTGGAGGCTAGTTGAGTAAGTAATAACGGGGCTTCGTGTATTGTGGTGGAACACTGATTGAACATGGGTTAAGTCCATTTAAAAACATTTTCCAAAGGAATGAGGAAATATAAGCCTTTCCAGAATGGATACAAGTTTTGAAAACATTTTCTGTTTTGTAATACTGTTGTAATCAAGCCATTCGGCTTTAGAGCTGCTAAATACCCAGGCTGAATCGTCCGCCATGTTTTCCCAACCATGGTTGGAATCGCGCTGCACTAACAGCGTAGAGGCGCATGCCCTGCCATCTTTCACAAACGATTTCGCGAAAACTAAATGGTAGAAATATTTAAGTTTTCCGCTACTTAAATCTTTATATGTCAGCATTGTGACGAAATGCTCGCCATTTCGTTAGTAGTCATAGTTAATAAGATATTGGCTTCGAAATAAGAGACTGCGCTACGTTAGGAAAAGTTTGCAGTAAAATATAGAGGCTGCTATGATATTCCGTTTGGTGCTTGCTGCACCATATGTTGCTGCGGATGAAACTTTCATAATGGATTCAATTTTATTTTCGACTTACGAGGAGATGTTTACCTTTCACCCATACTGCTAAACTTTATTTTATTTAGCGCACTCATTTCTGATGGCGATAAGGCCAGAATGAATCTCATACACGGTTAGAGGTATCAAAATGATATTTTGACAAATGATAACATGCAAAGAGGAGAGTTTTTGCCACATGGTTACTACGCAAAACTTCAATAATTGTCGCGTTATTCAGGGAAATACAAGGTTGTAGAATGAAAAGGAGTAAAGTTAATGATTTATGATTCGATTTGCAGATATTCCTTCGTCACTCACAAATGTTTATTTCTTTGCTTCTTGTCCAATGTGTTTCAGAGCCACTACTCAGTTTCCAAAACCTAATAGGGAGACCCCTGTTCGAGTCCTGGTCCGGCACAAATTTTCATATCTTACAATATGATAGACCAACTTAAGAAGAGCAGCAAGAAGTCGGAAATTCTCGCAAATTGCGAAGTAATGAATGTATACTTAAAATATTGTGAACCTTGACAGTTTATTCATCATTGTTTCATTCTTGTCTTTTTCACTTTTGAACCAACTATATTTACGATCCAGTATTACCCTTAAGATACTTATACGACTTAACTTTGTGTTCCAGCAGGGATAATAATTAGCATAAGACAAAGCAAAGACGATTTTCAATATGTTCACCATCATTGATCAACAATAGCTTTAGTCGAGGAATAATGTTGTGAACAGCACTGTAAAGCATGTCCGGAGTTATGGTGAGGCACTGGCGTCGGATGTTGTCTTTCAGCATCCCTAGAGATGTCGGTCGATCACGATACACTTGCGACTTCAGGTAACCCCAAAGCCAATAATCGCACGGACTGAGGTCTGGGGACCTGGGAGGCCAAGCTTGACGAAAGTGGCGGCTGAGCACACGATCATCACCAAACGACGCGCGCAACAGATCTTTCACGCGTCTAGCAATATGGGGTGGAGCGCCATCCTGCATACAAATCGTACGTTCCAGCAGGTGTTTATCAGCCAGGCTGGGGATGATGCGATTCTGTAACATATCGGCGTACCTCTCACCCGTCACGGTAGCAGTTACAAAACCAGAATTACGAGCTATCTGTCGGACATTTTTTGAACTTTTTTTTCTTTTTCTTTTAATAAAACCCCATGTCATTCCAAGCATGTGTGTCAATTTTCACCTCTCTATCTACATTATTCCGTGATTTATTAAGTTTTCTAATTTATACTGTCTTTTTGATCACTTGGTACTTTCTTTAACTTTCCTTTAATTCCACATAGGTACACCAGCGCACAGCGGCCTGTTCATTTGCTTCTCGTGGGTCTTTTTTTCCGGAGAGTCTGTGTTCACGCTCTTTCTTCTATTTTGTCTTCCTCTCCCACCACAAGGCTGGGTTTTCCTAGTTTGTACCATACTATGAGTCCAAATATTTGCAGATTCTAACCGCTCCTTCTATTTTGTTTCAGGTAAGGCACGCTTCATCCGGTCTGCAGAAAGTATTTTCCCTGTTACGTCTCGGGTATGTACAAGGTTCGCTTCTTCTAAGACTAGTGATTCCGTTCACATTCTGACGCGGGTTTTCCATAACGTTTCCCTCTGTGTGTAATGGACATTGTACTCGAACTGTATGATGCTTCGACGAACTACCGGTATTTCCTACAGATTTTAACCAGGGCTTTTTACTCAGAGCTGCTGGTAGCTGTTGTAACTGTACAGTATGGACGTGTGAAAAGTCTTGCCTCGATTGGGACTCGAACTCAGGACCTCCAGTATGCAGACTTACAGTCAAGAACTGCGGCGTCTGTTGTTCAGGATTTGTCCGAAACATCAGGCGTCGCAGTTCTTACTTCACAGGGCGTATCTTTTACGGCCGTGGTGACAGGCTATAGTGTTTACATCTCCCACAAGTAATGCAGCTGGCCCTTTTAATACAAGATGTTCAATGTTCAAATGCTTGTCAAGCTTAAAGCACTTAACTGCAGGGCCATCAGTCCCTAATCTTTCAAACTACTTACGAATTAGCCTATACTAAAGACGACACAAACATCCATGCTCGAGGGGGGATTCGAACCCCCGACGGGGAACGACCTCGCGTATCGTAGCATAGCGCCTCAATGCGCTCGGCCGGTCTGCCACGGCTTTAATACAAGAAATCGCACTGTCATATTTTTCTACCCAGTTTTAATTTTCCTTGAGTTTTATTATTCTTGCAGATATTTGGGACAAAACAGTTATATCAATACAAATAATATAATATTAAATATATGTGACAATAATGTAAAACACAATATTTTATAATACTATTCAAAACAAAATATATAAAACATATGTGATAATTTATATAGCCTATTTAAAATTGTGCTTTAGTTACTAGCTGAAAACAGCTGCTTGGCTGCGTTTTTATTTTGTTACTAGCAGCAAGCACCCCGCTTTGCCCGGGTTTAAAAGAAGGTTTTCTGTAGAAGCGTACAAAACCGTTTATTTGCATGTAATAAAAGGCTACATTTATGTTAAAGCAATGTTATAAACAACATTTTTGGCATTTCCATTTGGAGTGAGCACAAAGAGATTTTCGTCTTTGCCCACTCTGGAGCAGGCCACATACAACTGTCCATGAGAGAAGCGTGGTGTCTGCGAGAAAAGTACTCTCCCCCATGCACCGAATGAAATTTTATATAGACAGTAACCTTCATCTCATTTTCAAGGCCAAGTGTACAAAATTTCATCAAGATCGGAGAAAAACTGTGGATTTTGGCGAAATCGATTACTACCCTCCACCATGTACTGAACGAAATTTTATGTAGACAGTGCGCTTCCCCTTGTTTTGAAGGTCAGTTGTGCAAATTTCACCAAGATCAGTGACAAGATATAGGTTTACACGGACACATTGAAAACGCACTCTCACTTTTTCTCAAATTTTCCGGTTGGTTATAAAAAAAAAAAAAAAAAAAAAAAAAAAAAAAAAAAAAAAAAAAAAATTGGAACGAAACCTCTTTACGAATCTTCCCCGTGTAATTCTGTGTACGTGTGCGAAGTTTTACGGCCGGCCGCGGTGGCCGAGGAGACTAAGACGCTCCAATCACGGTCTGCACGGCCACTACGGTCGGGGGTTCGAATCCCCCTCGGGCATGGATATTTTTGCCGTCCTAGTTCGTAAGTAGTTCATAAGTAGTTTGTAAGTTTAGGGACTGATGACCCCGTAGTTAAGTCCCATAGACTATACAAACATTTGATTTATGAAATTTCACGTTATATGGTTGTCTGGATCTTGAGTTATAAGAGAACATACAGACAGACAACAAATGCGTCTTATAAGTATAGAGATATACCACAGACATTGCCGAGGTGGGGTGGCTTGCGTGCCTCAACGATACAGATAACCGTACCGTAGGTGCAACCACAGCGGAGGGGTATCTGTGGAGAGGCCAGACAAACGTGTGGTTCCTGAAGAGGGGCAGCAGCCTTTTCAGTAGTTACAGGGGCAACAGTCTGGATGACTGACTGAGCTGGCCTTGTAACATCAGCTAATGTGGCTTTGACACACAGTTACTGCGAACGACTGAAAGCAAGGGGAAACTACATCCGTTACTTTTCCCGAGGACATGCAGCTCTACTGAATGAATATATGTTGGCGTCTTCTTGGGTAAAATATTCCAGAGGTAAAATAGTCCCCCATTCGAATCTCCTGGTGGAGACTACTCAGGAGGATGTCGTCATCAAGAGAAACAAAATAGGCATTCTACGGTTCGGAGCGTGGAATGTTCTAACCCTTAATCGCGTAGGCCACTTAGAAAATTTGAATAGAGAAATGTATAGGTTAAAGTTAGATATGGCAGGGATTAGTGAAGTTCGGTGGCAGGATGAACAGGATTTTTTGATCAGGTGAGTACAGGGTTATAAATACGAAATCAGTTGGTCGTAACACAGGACTACAGTAGGCCTGTTAATGAATAAGAAAATAGGAATGCGGGTAAGTTACTATGAACATCATAGTGAACGCATTATCGTAGCAAAGATAGACATAAAACCAACACCGACTACAGTAGTGCAAGCCAACTAGCTCTGCCGATATGGAAGAAATGTATGAGGAGATAAAAGAAATCATTCAGAAAGTTAAGGGAGACGAAAACTTTAATGTGATCGAGGACTGGAACTCGATAATAGGAAAGGGAAGGGAAGGAAATGTAGTAGGTGAATATGGACTGGGGAAAAGGAATCAAAGAGTAGATCGTCTTGTAAAATTTTGTGCAGAGCACAATTTAATCATCAGAAACACTTGGTTTAGTAATCATGAAAGAAGGTTATGTATGTGGAAGAGACCAGGAGACACTGGTAGGTACCAGATTGACTTTATAATGTCAATGCAAAGGGATAGAAAACAGGTTTTAAACTGTAAGACATATCCAGAGCAGATATCGACTCTGACCATAACTTATTTGGTTATGAACTGTAGATTAAAACTTCAGAGACTGCAAAAAGGTAACATGGAATCTGGACAAATTGAAGGAACCAGAGATGGTTGAGGGTTTCAGAGGGAGCATTAGGCAAGGATTGTCGGAAACGAGGGAAAGTAATACAGTAGAAGAAGAATGGGTAGCTCTGAGACATAGGGTAATGAAGGCGGCAGAGTATCATATAGGTATAAGGACAAGGCCTAATAGAAATCCCTGGATAACACAGGATATACTGGACGTAAGTGATGAGAGGAGAAAATATAAAGGAGGCAAAAGGGACTGCAAACGTCTGAAAAATGATATTGACAGGAAATGAAGATTTGCTAAGCAGAAGTGGCTTGAGGACAAACGCAGAACCATAGAATAATGTAAGCAGTCAATAATCCGAAGATTGGTTTGAACACCACAGTGCTTTACTAGGCATGGTCCTGTTTGGAGGTGGTATGCCGTTGCCTTCCTCCGACCTTCGAACTGACTTACCCAGCCAGTTATTAGGGGGACCTACAGTTTAACGGTAGAATAATATATAACCAGGGAAAAGATAGATACCGCCTACAGGAAAATAAGAGACATTTGGAGACAAGAAAAGCAGCTGTATGAATATCAAGAACTCAGATGGAAAACCAGTACTAAGCAAAGAAGGGAAAGCTGAAAGGTGGATGGAATATATAGAAGGCCTGTACAAAGTAAATGAACTTCAATCCAGTACTCTAGAAGTGGAAGACGAAGTAGAGGAAGATGAGATGGTAGATACTATACTGCAAGAGGAATTTGACAGAGAACTGAAAGATTTGAGTAGAAAGAAGGCCGCTGCAGTAGATGATGTCCCGTCTGCTATTATCGTTAGGAGAAGCAGTCATGAACAAATTGTTCCACCTGGTATGGAAGATCTATGAAACGGAGGAAAGACCCTCAGAATTCAAGAAGAATGTAGTGATTCCAATTCCTAAGTAAGCTCGTGCAGACAAATTTGAAAATTAAAGAACTATCAGTTTAATAAGTCGTGGTTGCAAAATACTAACACGAATTATTAACAGACGAATGGAATCCGACTTTCGGGAAGATCAACTGAGTCGAGTGCCAGCTGTCACCAGTGCCACATCGTAAACAGCGCTAAGTATCTGAATTTAATTTGTGTCAAATTTAATTTGCCAGTCTAGTTCATTTTCGTTAGTACTCTGTTGTAAGAGGTTTATTCCCGCGTACTTGCAGATTTCGTTTGTACTACTGTTTTAATAGTTTATTCTATCGTATTTGATAAATACCGTTGTTTAGTCTTCGTCTTTGACCGGTGTATTTCAAAACAAGTCAGAGACCGTTACTAAAGCTCGTTATCAGTCAGTCCAGTGCCAGCTGTCACCAGTGCCACATCGTAAACAGCGCTAAGTATCTGAATTTAATTTGTGTCAAATTTAATTGCTAGTCTAGTTCACTTTCGTTAGTACTCTGTTTTAAGAGGTTTATTCTCGCGTACTTGCACATTCCGTTTGTACTACTGTTTTAATAGTTTATTCTATCGCATTTCATAAATACCGTTGTTTAGTCTTCGTCTTTGACCGGTGTATTTCAAAACAAGTCAGAGACCGTTAATAAGCTCGTTATCAGTCAGTCCAGTGCCAGCTGTCACCAGTGCCGCAGCGTTAACAGCGCTAAAGCTGCCGGACTCAGTTTTGTTGATTCGACAGTGTAGTTACCACTGACCACAGTTCAGTCAGCAGCCAGCCGCCTTCATTAGAGTGCTAGGCTTCTTTAAAGTTGATTATTTAATTTTCTACTTTCTGCAGTTAATTGTATCGATAGGATGGATAGGATGTGTGCCTGCTGTGTGCGGACGCAGGAGGAGTTGGCCGCGGTTCGCGAACAGCTGAGCGTGCTGTTGGCTACGGTCAGCCGTCTTCAGGCTGTTGTCTCGGGGTGCAGCGATGGTGGGGAGTCTGGTGCGTCGAGTGGGACACCTCAGGTGTCTCACGCTTCGCTCTGTCCCTGCTACCGAGGCACCTTCAGGTGTACCGGACGTCGTCGAGCCGCCTTCTCCGCAAGGGGAGTGGCGGGTTGTACGGCGTTCGCGTCGCTCGAGGCGGAAGGCCAACGTGGAGGCTGGACGTCCGTCCGCGCCCGTTCGTCCTGTGAGTGAAAGTGTGGCCACTCCTTCAGCAGGGTCCGAGCAGGTGCACGGGGGGAGGGGATTATTAGTTATGGGGAGCTCCAATGTCAGGCGCGTGATGGAGCCCCTTAGGCAGATAGCGTCCAGATCTGGAAGGAATTCCAACGTGAACTCGGTGTGTCTGCCGGGGGGCCTCATCCGAGATGTGTGGAGGCGGCCTTGCCGGCGGCTATCGAGGGTGCGGGGTGCAGTCGACTGCAAGTCGTGGCTCACGTCGGCACCAATGACGCTTGTCGCTTGGGTTCTGAGGACATCCTCAGGTCCTACGAGCGGCTGGCGGAATTGGTGAATGCTGCTGCCTTCGCACGCGGGGTGCAAGCAGAGCTGTCGATTTGCAGCATTGTTCCCAGGGTTGATCGGGGTCCTTTGGTTTGGAGCCGAGTGGAGGGTCTGAACCAGAGGCTTCGCCGACTCTGTGACAGTCATGGCTGCAGATTTCTGGATCTGCGTTATCGGGTAGGGAATTGTAGGGTGCCCCTAGATGGATCAGGGGTGCACTACTCTAAGGAAGCGGCTACTCGGGTAGCAGAGTACTTGTGGAGTGCACATGGGTTTTTTTAGGCTAGGCGCTATCTCTGATGAGCACTCGCCTGTCATCATTCAAACAGCGAATTCAGGCCACGTTCGGAACAAAAATTCGAAAATAAAAATATTAGCCGCGAACTTACAGAGTATTAGAAACAAAGTTCCCGAATTTGCAGCGCTGCATGGAAGTTATTGCGCTCAGATAGTTTTAGGCACCGAAAGCTGGCTAAATGATGATGTGGCAAGAACAGAAATATTTAGCGAAGCGTGGAATGTATATCGGAAAGATAGATCTGATACAACTGGAGGAGGAGTGTTCATCGCTGTGGACAAAGATATTCTTTCTACTGAGATCGAGGTTGAAAGTAACTATGAAGTTATCTGGGCACGTATAACAGGTCTAAAAGAAGTAAAGTTAATAGTTGGGTGTTTTTACCGGCCCCCCAGTGCTGCTGTAGCAGTTTTAGAATCATTCAAGGAAAGTCTACAACAGGTAGTGCATAGGTATCCGGGCCATGTAATATTAGTCAGAGGTGACTGCAACCTTAAGAGTATAGATTGGGACCTCGCTAGTTACATTTCAGGCGGTACAGACAAGCAGTCTTGCGAGCTACTTCTGGACACATTTTCCGAAAACTGTCTTGAGCAGTTAAACCGGCAACCCACGCGCAATGGAAATATTCTAGACCTTATAGCCACAAACAGGCCTGACCTTATTAATGATGTCTGTGTAGAGACAGGAATTAGTGATCATGATATCGTCATAGCGTCGATGGTGACCAAAGTTCATAAACCAGTCAAGAAGGCTAGGAGCGTGTTTTTGTTAGGAAGAGCCGACAAGCAAATGTTACGATCGCACTTAGAAAATGAATGGGCATCGTTTAATTCTGGGACTATGGATGTAGAGGAATTGTGGACTAACTTTAAGTGCATTGTTAATAAAGGGTTAGAGAAATATGTGCCAGTAAAGACGATTAAGGATGGAAAAGATCCACCGTGGTATAATAATAATGTTAGAAAGCTGCTGAGATAGCAAAGGCTGTTGCACTCTCGATTCAAAAAAGAACACGCAAATGATGACAGGCAAAAGTTAGTAGAGATTCGTGCGTCTATAAAAAGATCAATGCGTGAATCATACAATAATTATCACAGCCATACCTTAGCAAAAGATCTTTCCGAGAACCCGAAAAAATTCTGGTCCTATGTAAAATCGATAAGCGGGTCAAAGCCCACTGTCCAGTCACTCGTTGATCATTCCGGGGCAGTAATAGAAGAAAGCAAACGGAAAGCTGAAATTCTAAATTTAACCTTTAAGAAATCTTTCACGCAGGAGCACCGCACAAATATACCATCATTTGATCAACGTACTAATTCCGACATAGCAATAGGTATTTCCGGTGTAGAGAAGCAGCTGAGAGAGCTTAAATACGAAAAAGTCTGCTGGTCCGGATGGAATACCAGTTCGGTTTTACAAAGACTATTCTGTGGCGTTGGCCCCCTACTTAGCTTGCATTTATCGCGAATCTTTAATTCAGCGCAAAGTTCCTAGTGCTTGGAAAAAAGCGCAGGTGACTCCCGTGTATAAGAAAGGAAAGAGAACTGACCCATACAATTACAGGCCAATATCGTTGACATCGGTTTCATGTAGAATTTTGGAGCATATTCTCAGTTCGAATATAGTAAATTTCCTTGAAACGGAAAAGCTTCTTTCCATGAATCAGCACGGGTTTAGGAAACATCGTTCATGTGAAACTCAGCTTGCCCTTTTCTCACATGACATCTTGCGAGCCATGGACGAAGGGCAACAGGCGGATTGTGTTTTTTCTCGACTTCAAAAAGGCGTTCGACGCGGTGCCACACTGCAGACTGCTAACGAAGATACGAGCTTATGGAATAGGTTCACAGATTTGTGACTGGCTGGAAGACTTCCTAAGTAATAGAACGCAGTACGTTGTTCTCGACGGCGAGTGTTCATCAGAGACGAGTGTATCGTCAGGCGTGCCCCAGGGGAGTGTGATAGGACCGCTATTATTTTCTATCTATATAAATGATCTGATGGACAGAGTAAGTTGTAATTTGCGGCTGTTTTCTGATGATGCTGTGGTGTATGGGAGGGTGTCGTCTGTAACTGACTGTAATAGAATACAGCATGAGTTAGAAAAAATTTCTAGTTGTTGCGAAGATGGGCAGCTAGCTCTCAATGTAGAAAAATGTAAGGTGATGCGCATGAGTAGAAAAAACAATCCCATAATGTTCGAAAACAGCATTAGTAGTGAGCTTCTTGATGCTGTAGCGTCGTTCAAATATCTAGGCGTAACATTGCAGAGCGATATGAAATGGAACGAGCATGTAAGGACAGTTGTGAGTAAGGCAGACAGCCGACTTCGGTTTATTGGGAGAATTTTGGGAAGATGTACTTCACCTGTAAAGGAGACCGCGTATAAAACGTTTGTACGACCACGTCTTGAGTATTGCTCAAGTATTTGGGACCCGCAGCAGATCGGTTTGAAAGAAGACATAGAGGCGGTTCAGAGGCGAGCAGCTAGATTTGTTACCGGTAGGTTCGACCAATGCGCGAGTGTCACGGAAATGGTCCGGCAACTCAATTGGGGATCGCTGGAAGAAAGACGACGTTCTTTTCGTGAATTTCTGTTAAGTAAATGTAGAGGGCCGGAATTTGAAGCTGAGTGTAGTACGATCTTGCTGCCGCCTACTTATATTCCGCGTAAAGATCACAAAGACAACATAAGAGAAATTAGGGCTCGTACGGAGGCATATAGGCATTCTTTTTTTCCTCGTTCAATTTGGGAGTGGAATAGGAAAGGAAATGCATAGTAGTGGTACAGTGTACCCTCCGCCACGCACCTTACGGTGAATTGCGGAGTATGTATGTAGATGTAGATGTAGATTTAGGAGAAATGTAGGAACACGCGAGGCAATACTCATATTGAGACTTCTCTTAGAAGATAGGCTAAGGAAAGGGAAACCTACGTTTTTAGCTTTTGTAGATTTCGAGAAAGCTTTTGACAATGTCGAGTGGAAGACACTGTTTCAAATTCTGAAGGTAGCAGGGGTAAATATAGGGAACGAAGAGTTATATCGTATTGTACAAAAACCAGACAGCGGTTATTGGAGTCGAAGGGCAAGAAAGGGACGGAGAGATTGGGAAGGGAATAAGACAGGGTTGTAGCCTTTTCGCAATGTTTTTCAGTCTGTACATTGAGCAAGCAGTGAAGGAATGGAAGGAGAAATATGGAGAGGGAATTAAAGTTCAGGGAGAAGAAATAAATAGTTTGCGGTTTGCCGATGACATAGTAATTTTGTCAGAGACTGCAAAGGATCTGGAAGAGCAATTAAACGGAATGGACAGTGCTTTGGAAGGAAGGTATAAGATGAACATTCACAAGTGCAAAACAAACGTAAATGGAATGTAGTGTCAGAAAATCAAGCTATGCTGAAGGAATTAAAGTAGCTAATGAGGCCATAAAAGTAGTAGGTGAGTTATGTTATTTGGTTAGAAACATAACTTTTGATGGCCGAAGTAAAGAAGATATAAAATGCGTAATGCCTCTGGGGAGAAAAGCGTTTCTGAAGAAGCGAAGTTTTCGACAACCACTATTAGTTTAAATATTAGGAAGTCCTTTCTGAAAGCATTTGTCTGGAGTGGGAGTGAAACGTGGACGATGAGGAGTTCAGAGAGACAGATGACAGAAGCTTTCGAAATGTGGTGCTCTAGACGAGTGTTGAAGATTAGATGGGCAGATCACGTAACTAATGAGGAGGTGCTTAACCGAATCGGGGAGAAAAGGAGTTTCTGGCATATCCTGACCAAGAGAAGGGATAGATTGGTGGGACGCATCCTGAGACATCAAGGAATCATCAACTTAGCATCATAAGGAAGTGTGTGGGGTAAAAATCGTAGTGGGAGACCGAGGGACGAATACAGTAAGCAGATTCAAAAGGTTGTAGATTGCCGTTCGTATTCTCAGATGAAGAACTTTGGATGGGGCAGGGTAGCGTCTAGAGCGGTATTAAACCAGTCTGCGCACTGAAGACGATAACAACAACAACAACAACAAGGTAATTTCCTGAGAAAGTCGTTCGGTGATGGAAGTGAATATTCGCCATGATAATCTAATGGTTCGCTACCCACAGTTCGGGAACAACTGCTGTGACTCGTGGAGGGGCTTGGTAGTTGTATTTTAGTTTTAGCTTGTGACTTGTAAGCTGTAGATTCGGTTTGACTTTAACAGCCGTAGTGGATGGACGGATTCAAAATTTTATTTGTCACCCCTGTATGAAATTTAAGTTGGTAGACCTGGTACTTCTTCGTAATTAATAAAATTTATATCTTTGTTGAATTTTTCATTCTGTAAATATTGGTTCGGGGTATCATCTAAAATTAAAGACTTTTTACAATGTTTGAGCATGAAATTCCGTTTCTCAGGGGCTGATATTTAATAAACCGAAAAAATTGAATCGTTGAGTCCCGGTAATTCAAACAGTTTGAAGCCCGGCAATATTATTTGTACGTGATTTCTTTCTATCGAATTATTCTTTAGAAAAAAATGTCATTAGAAATTTCTTCTAATCAAAACTGTTAGATATTTTCTTTCACATATTAACTGATTCATTAGGAATTTCACAGATATATGTTCACTTTTAGAATCTTCTTGGACAATATTAGCGAACTGAATACTTGAATAATTGTTTAAGACTTGTTTAAGTATCACAGATTCTCTATTTTGAGTTTAATATTTACAGCAAAATCACTTTCACAGAAAACGTTTTATGAGTTCACAATGAGTGATTATTTTCGTCAAAATCTCATTTATATTAAAGTCTCTGGATCCTGTTACATTGCTTACGAACTTTAACTCTTCCAGAATCGTTTTTTTTTTTTTTTTTTTTTTTTTGTTTTGTTTAAGTTATTTCATTAAACTTGACAATATGTTCAAATTCCAAAATCACGAGCATTAATCAGTTTATTACAGGAGGCAGAAGTTCCTAATTCTTGCGTCCTAGTCTATCCCGATCAAAGTCCAAAGATAATGTAGGCTTTCGTGTATGATCATTTTATGAAAATTTATATTAATAAATAAATACTTTTTCTTGGGTTCCTTCCTATCTTGGAAATAAACCGCGTATGATACTTTGAAATTAATCACGGAGAGCTATCACATAGACAATTAAACACTTCGAAAAGTAGTAACAGAGAGAGCTAGTAACGTAGAGAGATAGTAATTCAACTGCGGTTACTATTTATAATAGCAACCTGACAATTGATCTTTGATATACCGCCACTACGGTCGGGGGTTCGAATCCCCCCTCGGGCATGGATATTTGTGCCGTCCTAGTTCGTAAGTAGTTCATAAGTAGTTTGTAAGTTTAGGGACTGATGACCCCGTAGTTAAGTCCCATAAGCTGTACAAACATTTGAACATTTTTTTTGATATACCAGATGTTTTGACCTACGTATTCTCAGGATACTGTTATTCTGAATTACTCTGATCTAATTTGAATTTACTAAAATTTTTGAAAAATGAGAATTTCTGCCTGTAAACAAATAATTAAAATTACGTAACGATGATGAAAAATGTTGGAATATGGTGATTCTAATGCTACGGTCCCGATGTGGTGTTACACTGCGTCGTGTGAGTGGTATCGTATAGTTATGTATTCGCAGCGTGGTTCAATGCTGAGGAGATGCAGCTAGTGAGGACCCGGACTCGGCATTTGTGAGGAATGCAGTAAGAGTTTTGAAGCAGGTAAAAGGGAAAATTGTAAAGGAGGCAGAAAAGATGAAGGGCGTGGGAGTTGGTTTGGCAGCGGGAGGCAGTGAGGCGGTCGGTGGAGAGAGCCCAGCGAGTATTCCGGAAGGGGCGGGCGAGTTTTGTGCCCAGCGGCCGGCGTATGAGCGGGCCCAGATTGAGTTCAGCTCCCCCGCTGCCGACCCGGGGGATGCGTGGGAGGGGTTGGTGGCCGAAAGGGGGGGGGGGGGAGCTGGCTGCCCGACACCGAGACACCTGAGACCGCCGCCAGACGGACCAGGCGTCCATCTCACCCTGAACTGCCCTTCTGGAGGCCGTCGGTTCACATCCCGGTGCGACATCCATTTCTCCGGCTACATCTACAGCTACATACATACTCCACAATCTACCGTAAGGTGCGTGGCGGAGGATACATTGTACCACTACTAGGCATTTCCTTTCCTATTCCACTCCCAAATAGAACGAGGAAAAAAAATCACACTGACGTGTTTTTACGGCCCACTTTAGAATTGTAATTTTATAAGTTTTAGCACACATTTTGACCATAATAAGAATCTAAATAATAAAAGATTAATTAATAAGAGTGTCTGACGGATTCCGAACCACTGACCTTCAGCGTCACAGTCTAACGCATTGCCCATTACGCTACATTTTTTTTTTTTTTTTTTTTTTTTTTTTTTTTTTTTAGAAGACTTTATTTAGCGTAGTTGGCAATGCGTCAGACTGTGACGCTGAAGGTCAGTGGTTCCGAACCCTTTTTTTCCTAAAAGGGTTTCAGACACTCTTATTAATTAAAAAAAAAAACAGTCAACAATCCGAAGATTGGTTTGAACAGCACAGTGCTTTACTAGGCATGGTCCTGTTTGGAGGTGGTATGCCGTTGCCTTCCTCCGACCTTGGAACTGACTTACCCAGCCAGTTATAGGGGGACCTACAGTTCAACGTGGGTTCCGACCTTTGGATTTGTAGTCTGGCACTCTACCACTGTGCAACCGAGGCGCACCTTATTAATTAATTTTCTTTATTATTTACATTATTATTATCGTCAAAATGTTTACAAAAACTTGTGAAACTACCCTACAGCTAACAGTTAACATTTGCGTTCTTTAATGTCATACTATTGATGGCCGTTGTTAACTGATGCTAATATGCCATTTGTAGACAATAGATAATCATTTATTTTACGCAGAACGATGTGTTTTTGTTAATTCCTCAGTGCGGCATTGCTTTGAAATAACAACGTGTAACTTACAATAAGAAAATCATCAAATACGGAGCGCAAGATGGCGTACGCCAGAGAGAGAGTTCTGGGCGAGGAATGTCGCGTGACATCTCCGAACGGCTGGTTTTCAAATTCAAATGTTTGTAAATCTATCGGACTAAACTGCATGGTCATCAGTCCGCAGTTAACAATCTACTTACACCTAGGTAAACTAACCTAAGGACAACACACACACCCGTGCCCCAGGGAGGACTCGAACCTCCACGGCGAGCAACCGCGCGCTTAGCAGCGAGGCGCTTTAGACCGCTCGGCTACTCCACCGCGGAGTAAATTCTCAAGATATAGGAATGGTCAAAATATGAGTGTTAAAAGTGATGAGTATCACTTATTCTATGACGTGAGCTACAACTTAGTAATGAAAATGTGCGTAGTCGCAACATGTTTCGGAAACTCCACCTCGGCCGGCTGGTTTTCGTTAATTCAATGGAGGGTGTCGAAACTCCGTTATTTTTGCAAATATCTCTCAAACGATACGCTATATGAAAAAAACATAAGGAAACAAAGTTATAGAGAATTTTCTCCTCTACAAATTCGGTTATTCAATTTTCGAGTCAGATGAACGGTTTATTTGCAATTAAAATGACATTACAAACGGCTTTTTTGGTATTAGTAAAGTGTTTCTTGTCCGAAATATTTCAAAAGACGAGGTTCTGGTCTCTGGTAGCTAACAATTATGTTTGTAAAATTTGGTGCCGATCGGTCGAACGGTTCGACCTAAAACATCGGAACACGTTACAACCAGACAGACATCGTCAAATCGCCGTTATTTTTGCAAATATCTCTGCAACGATGCAAAATATGAAATAAAACATAATTTTAGTAAATTCAAATTAGATCAGAGTAATTCAGAATAACAGTATGTATGTAGAAACAAAATAATAACGTCTCTGATGAACACGTATCTTCGTTAGCAGTCTGCAGTGTGAAGTCGAGAAAAACACAATCCGCCTGTTGCCCTTCATCCATGGCTTGCAAGATGTCATATGAGGAAAGGGCAAGCTGAGTTTCACAAAAACGATGTTTCCTAAACCCGTGCTGATTCATGGAAAGAAGCTTTTCCGTTTCAAGGTAATTTACTATATTTACTGAGAATATGCTCCAAAATTCTACAGGAAACTGATGTCAACGATATTGGCCTGTAATTATGTGGGTCAGTTCTTTCCTTTTTTATAAACGGGAGTCACCTGCGCTTTTTTCGCATCATTAGGGACTTTGCGGTGAATTAAAGATTCGCGATAAATGCAAGCTAAGTAGGGGGCCAATGCCGCAGAATAGTCTTTGTAAAACCGAACTGGTATTCCATCCGGACCAGCAGATTTTTTCTCAGCTCTCTCAGCTGCTTCTCTACACCGGAAATACCTATTACTATGTCCCCCATTTTAGAATTAGTACGTTGATCAAATGATGCTACATTTGTGCGGTCCTCCTGCGTGAAAGATTTCTTAAAGGTTAAATTTAGAACTTCAGCTTTCCGTTTGCTTTCTTCTATTACTGCCCCAGAATGATCAACGAGTGACTGGACAGTGGGCTTTGACCCGCTTATCGATTTTATGTAGGAGCAGAATTTTTTCGTGTTCTCGGAAAGACCTTTTGCTAAGGTATGGCTGTGGTAATTATTGTATTCTTCGCGCATGGATCTTTTTATAGACACTCGAACCTCTACTAACTCTTCTCTGTCATCATTTGCGTGTTGTTTCTTGAACCGAAAGTGCAACAGCCTTTGCTTTCTGAGTAGCTTTCTAACATAATTATTATACCCCGGTGGATCTTTTCCATCCTTAATCGACCTTACTGGCAAATCATAATTTCTGCATAGGTGAAAGTTGGGTAAGATGGTACATTAAGATATATTAAAATTGATTATCTCATGTATTCCCTTTAGATTAAAGCTGTTAAACATTTCCTAAAACTGAAGATTGTTTAGTTGGACCTGTTTTTGTCAGTTAGAGTACCATTTGTCAACCTACCATACGGGGAAGCGGGGTAAGATGATGTTGGGGTATACGTAAGATGACGAAATGACGGCTTTTTTCCCTGAGAATTTAGAAATGCTATTGAAGCTTAGGCCTATGTATTTATCAGCAAACAAAACCTCGAGATCTTGCATAATTAATGTTGCCGGCCGCGGTGGCCGAGGGGATTGAGGCGCTCCAGTCACGATCTGCACGGTCACGACGGTCGGGGGTTCGAATCCCCCATCGGGCATGGATATTTGTGCCGTCCTTAGTTGTAAGTAGTTGATAAGTAGTTTGTACGTTTAGGGACTGATGACCCCGTAGTTAAGTCCCATAGACTCTACAAACATTTGAACATTTTTTAATTCATGTTAACCTCAAGCGACGTTTTGGATACGGACTTTAACTGGCAAAAGTTTTCCATATTGAATTCTTAAAAAGTCATTAAAACATCAGCAAACCCACGAGGTTTAAGAGAATCCGACTAATATTTATTAACATAAAAGTATAACTTATTTAAAGTGGAGAAAAAATTGTTCCAAAAACAGCATCCACTTACAAACGTCAGTTGTCAACAAAACAAAGTGACCAGGCGCTTGTAGATCAACACGCGTGGCCTCAAGATCGCGCTAAGGAAGCGACCAATGTCAATGTTATTCTCGTTTCGTCCTTGTATGGACGACAGTGCTGAAACAAACATTTAAGCCCTCATATTCAGCGATATTTTGTTGTCTTCTTCCAGTAATCGGAATCTAGAGCTGACACTGCAAGCATAAGTCACCGAGCTACTACTTTCATTCATCTTTGTGACGATACTTTTTTACGAAGCGTACAAACCGACTTGTTATTGTTGTTGTTGTTGTGGTCTTCAGTCCGGAGACTGGTTTGCTGCAGCTCAAATGTTCAAATGTTTGTAGAGCTTGCGGGACTTAACTACGGGGTCATCAGTCCCTAAACTTACAAACTACTTATCAACTACCTTATACTAAGGAGGGCACAAATATCCATGCCCGAGGGGGGATTCGAACCCCCGGCCGTAGCTGCCGTGCAGACGGAGACTGGCGCGCCCCAGACCGCTCGGCCATTTGCTGCAGCTCTCCACCCTATCCTGATATTTCTCTACACGTCCATTGTCTAATATCTCACGGGAAAAGGAACATCTCGATCTTTCTGTTTTTGATCTGATTTATTGTATTTTGAGGGTCATGCCTCCCTATGTAGGAGGATGCTGAAATACATCTTCGCATTCAGAAGAGGAAGTTGGTGAAAGAAATTTCGAAAAAAGATCTTCTATATCGTGATAATACAAAAAGCGCTACCCTTCTCTGAATTTTCTGTTCATTGCTCCAAAATGCGCAGCAATACTCCAAAAATAGGATGCGCAATTGTGGGATAGACAGTTTATTTAGTAGAACTTTTGCGTCTTCTACGTGTTCAACCAACGAAACGTAATATTCGGTTCCCTTTCCTGTGTGTTATTTCCAGTTTACGTTGTTCGTAATAGTTACTCCTAGGTATTTAGTAGAATTTACGTCCTGTATGTTTGACTGATTTATCGTGTAACTGAAGTTTTTAACGGATTTCGTGTAGTGGTCATATGGATGACTTCAGACTTCTCACTATTAAGGGTCAATTGCCATTTTTTGCACCATCTATATACCTTATATAAATAATTTTGCAGTTGCTTTTGATCTTCTGTTGACTTTACAAACCGATAAGTAACAGCATCATCCGCGAACAGTCTAAGAGAGCTACTCAGATTGTCTCTTAAACCCGTTTTTATTTTAAAGGAACAGTAGGGGCCCTATAACGCTTCCCTGGGGAACGCCAGATGTCACTTCAGTTCTACTCGATGACTTTCCGTCAATTGTAACGTACTGTGTCCTTTCTGACAGGAAATCACGAATCCAATTGCACTATTGTGACGGTATTCCATAAGCACGCAGTTTGATTAGAAGACGCTTGTAAGGTACAGTGTCAAAAGCCTTTCGGAAATTTTGCAGGACTAATCACACAAATTTATTTATACAGGTTGTATTATAGGTAACTCACATGTAAGAACTACTGTAAATGAAAAACTTTATCCGAGCGGGTCTGATCACCGCAATCTGATCGGGGTCAACACTAATATACCTTAATACATCTAATAAATTAAAAACACAATTTTGTGTGTGTTCTACATGAAAAACAGCACAGCTCAGTGCATCTTTAATAGCAAAGACAAGACTCCTTTACTAAACAACAGTGCTGTATATAAAATTACTTGTAAAGATTGCGATAAGTTTTATATTGGTCAGTCAGGCAGAAGACATAGCAACATGAACGCAGCTGGAGACTACAGAATCAGGAGTCCACATTTGCTGAGCATGTACTGAGAGAGGGCCATAGCTACCAGCCAATGTTTCAAGCCCTGCACTTAGCAAACAAGGGCCAAAAACTTAACTTATTGGAAGCCCTTGAAATCAATAAACACCTAGCCCATAGCCCTGATCTAGTATTAAATGATCAAACACAACTAAACAGTTCACCCCTATTAGATTTCACTTAATTCATCCCTGAGTCACATTACCTCCTACCCTGTCAGTTGCAGTCTCTTCATACATTTCCTCATAGTACTGTCAATTACCTAAGTTTTCCATCAACTCCCACACTGGCTGTCCCATTCCGCCATTACAAAAAACCAAAAAACCTTAAATGTAGACCTAGAATTTTATTTATTGTATTCAAAAAACTGGATTCCTTGTTTACCCCCGCAGTTTCAAACTCCTGTGTATTTATTTATTAGGATTTATTTTTAAGTTCTGATAATTTGATCCCAGTGTAGCTTACGACATACTACTCATTTTCATCTACCTGAATTTTTAGAATATTAATTTCATTAGACAGATTTGTTTAGTTTAATCTAATGAAGTAACTATTCATTTTAAGTTGTGGATTCCACTCCAAACTTGGCCTTAAAACTGTCATATGCAACACCATCTATAATTATAGTGCAGAATTATTAACAAGGCACTTATATATATTTATTTATCAGAATTATCAGTTTGTTTGTAATAGCAGGTAGTTTCAGTTCCCTGGTTATATTCAAATTTATTCCTTGTTTTGTCCTCCACACATTGTATATTCTTGTATTACAGTTTAGTTTTAAGTTCATAACTGTAATAACACAATGTCAAAGAATTGTTATACTATGTATGTCGATCTAAGTGGAGACATTTGTCATCTCTTCCCATACTGTATGTAAACTATGTAACCTCTTTGCCACATCAGTAAATACTCTGAAGATGGCCTAATAAGCCGAAAACCGGTTAAGTAACCAATAATAAACTTGTAGAACACACACAAAATTGTGTTTGTAATTTATTTGATTATGTTCTACCAAGAAGCGACGGAAGAATCAGTCAAAAAAAAATCTTAATACATCTATAAATTATTTTTCAAAAGAGATAGATTGGCTGGCCAGTACTTACCTTTGTGCTGAACCGCCGATAGTTACACACATGAAGAAACAGAAAAAAAGGGGGGACGAAAAGGACAATCTTTGGGAACACAGTTCCTTCATCAGGTGGGAGAGAAGGGAAGAAGATAGGATGGGAACTGAAGGGAATGGTACTTCACGACCTAGGTCATGAGGGTGGTGTTTGATGAGTGTGGAAGTCGGAGATACTTCCCATCCTTTTTTCTTCCCTTCTCTCCCACCTGAGGAAGGAACTGTGTTCCGAAAGCTTGTCCTTTTTCGTTCACGTTTTTTTTTTTTTTTTTCTTTTTCTTCATTTGTGTTACTATCGGCGGTACAGCACAAAGGTAAGTACTGGCCAGCCAATCTGTCTCTTTTGAAAAATAATTTATCATCTCTGAGGAGAATTTCCATCATTAATTCAATATATGTATACATATAGATTGAGTTGTTTGTGCCTATATTTCACTCTGCACCCAAAATCGCACATCGGGAACGAACAGTATTTATATGTGAAAGTTACCGACTTATATAAAATTCTACGTGTGGTGTCAATACTTTGCTCTTGAGGAAAAACTACACAACTGAGACCAACGATCTCTTTGTTTTGTTGTAGTACAGTCTCCCGTAGAATACCGTAACAGTTCCGTGTCGATAGCTATAACAGGGTGGAGGATATAGTGATTGAAAATTGTCAGCTTATGTAAAATTCGGACTGAAGACCAGCGATGACTTTTGACATAATAATAGCAAAGAGGTTATATACGGCGAAACGTGATGCAAATTTTTCAGTTGTTTTTGTACAACGAACGAATAAAGAAAAGTACGTGCAAATTGCAGTTTGAAAAGTGAAGACGCCAAAGCGTAAGAAAGAAATTTCGCGTTATCGATGCGTTTGTAAAAGACACAAAGCGACGCTGAAAAAGGAATCTACAGACGATAGAAACTTGAAACTTGTAGACGGTGTTCATCTTACACTGTAGGCATCACCGATTCTTCGATATTCCCGTTCCTAAGGGGGTTAAATAGTGGATGGACTTTTTTTTCAAGTCGTTGGTATTAAGGCAATTTTGTAGCAAGAAATACAAAACTTCGGATTTAGATTTTTGATTGTAATTTTAAAAACACATGTTTCGATATTTTTGGAAATTCAAGCACTGTTGTTGTTATGGTCTTCAGTCCGCAGACTGGTTTGATGCAGCTCTCCACGCTACCCTGTCCTGTGCAAGTCTCTTCATCTGACAATACGTACGGCAACCTAAATCGTTTTGAATCTGCTTACTGTATTCGTCCCTCGGTCTCCCTCTATGATTTTTACCCCACGCACTACCTTCTAATGCCAAGTTGACAATTCCTTGATGTCTCAGAATCTATCCCTTCTCTTAGTCAGGATATGCCTGAAACTACTTTTCTCCCCAATTCGCTTAAGCACCTCATCATTAGTTAGGTGATCTACCCGTCTAATTTTCAGCATTCCTCTGTAGCACCATATTTCAAAAGCTTCTATCATCTTTTTGTCTGACCTCCTTATCGTCCATGTTTCACTCCCAGACAAAAGCTTTCAGAAAGGACTTCTTAACATTTAAATTAATATTGGATGTTAACAAGTTTCGCTTCTTAACAAACGCTTTTCTTGCTATAGCCATTCTGCATTTTATATCTTTTTTACTTCGGCCATGAGACGTCATCTTGCTATCCAAATAACAAAGCTCATCTACTACTTTTATTGTGTCCTTACCTGATCTAATTCCTTCAGCATCACTTGATTTTCTGACACTACATATCATTACCTTCGTTTTACTCTTGTTCGTCTTATATCTTCCTTTCAAGACACTGTCCATTTCTTTCAGTTACTGTTCCAGATTTTTTGGTAGTCTCTGACAAAATTACTGTGTCTTCGGCAAACCGCAAAGTTTTTATTTCTTCTCCCTGCACTTTAATGCCCTCTCCAAATTTCTCCTTGAATTCATTCACTGCTTGCTGAATATACAGATTAAATAACACTGGGGAAAGGCTACAATCCTGCCTTACTCCTTTCCCAACCTCTGCGTCCCTTTCTTGCCCTTCGACTCAAATAACCGCTGTCTGGTTTTTGTATAGGTTGAATATAACCTTTCGCTCCCTATATTTTACTCCTGATACCTCGAATTTGAAAAAGCGTATGCCAGTCGACATTGTCAAAAGCTTTCTCCAAATCTACAAAATATAAGAATGTAGGTTTCCCTTTCCTTAGCCTATCTTTTTTTACCTCACGCATTTCCTTCTAATGCCAAGTTGACAATTCCTTGATGTCTCGGAATGTGTCCAACCAATCTCTTCTCTTAGTCAGGATATGCCAGAAACTTCTTTTCTCTGCAATATGCTTAAGCACCTCGTCTTTAGTTACGTGAGTCCGTGGTGATGTGAGTATTGCCTCCCGTGTTCCTACATTCCTCCTATATCCAAACTGATCTCTCTAAGCGGGTGAAATAAAGGAACATCTTTTAAGGGTGCTCGTAAGACTATTTTGTTGCTAGAAATGCGAAAATTTGAATTTGGAACCATTGTTATAATTTAAAAAACAGAATGTGTTTCGCGGTGTTTTGAATTCTGCTATCAATGGTGCAATAGGGGGTGGCAAGTTCTATCAAAATACGTTTTTTATGCAGGATGGCGCTCCACCCCATATTGCTAGACGCGTGAAAGATCTCTTGCGCGCGTCGTTTGGTGATGATCGTGTGCTCAGCCGCCACTTTCGTCATGCTTGGCCTCCCAGGTCCCCAGACCTCAGTCAGTGCGATTATTGACTTTGGGGTTACCTGAAGTCGCAAGTGTATCGTGATCGACCGACATCTCTAGGGATGCTGAAAGACAACATCCGACGCCAATGTCTCACCATAACTCCGGACATGCTTTACAGTGCTGTTCACATTATTCCTCGACTACAGCTATTGTTGAGGAATGATGGTGAAAATATTGAGCATTTCGTGTAAAGAACATCATCTTTGCTTTGCTTTAATTTGTTATGCTAATTATTGCTTTCCTGATCAGATGAAACGCCATCTGTCGGACATTTTTTGAACTTTTTTTAATTTTGTTGTTGTTCTAATAAAACCCCATGTCATTACAAGCACATGTGTCAATTTTTACCTCTCTATCTACAGTATTCCGTGATTAATTAAGTTTTCAAATTTATACTGACTTTTTGATCACGCGGTTTAATACTTTGTTACATTTGAAACAAGTATGGACAGGTTACATGTTTCGGGTTTATGAATGGTTTCGCACCATACAGATACCTTGTCTAGATCATTTTGTAATTGGTATTGTTTTTGTGATGATCTTATTAGACGGTAAATGTCGTCGTTGTCGTACTTTCATATGTCCTGATTCTACGGTTGAACTCCACAGCTCGCAACATGCCCTATCCTCGTGTGACGTATGATTACATGCTGCGTCTGTTGTTTCGACATGTCGCAGATTTCAACTCCAGCATTTTAGCCTCAGCCACATGAAGCTCCGTCTGTCGGACAGTTTTTGAACTTTTTTTCTAATAAAACCCCATGTCACTCTAAGCATGTGTGTCAATATTTAGTACGTCTTTACTACCAACTGGATTTACAACACATTTCTCAGGCAGTTTCCTAATATTCCAGTCTACGAACCTGGAAAATGTTTTTGTAGGACACACAATTCAGGTGATATTACGTCATAAACGTGACATCTATAAATTGGCAGTACATTATGTTCGAGATTTTATTACGTCTTTATTACTCTGTCCGCATCACATATCGCAAACAATACCGAAATATACCACTGAAAGGATCTACAATATTACATCACTGAACGACACATGGCAGAGGTGCCTCAGGCGCTCCAGTCACGGTCTGCACGGCCACTACGGTCGGGGGTTCGAATCCCCACTCGGGCATGGAAATTTGTGCCGTCCTTAGGATTAGCTAGTTCATAAGTAGTTTGTAAGTTTAGGAACTGATGACCCCGTAGTTACGTCCCATAAGCTTAACAAACATTTGAACATTTTTTGAATGACACATTGATCAGCAGATACGACGTCATAACCACTGAGCTGTTTGAAAACGAAACAGCAGGGCGAATTTCGCTGTAGATTCAAGCGAAACGAACTTTTGACAACTTTAAACTGCGAAGCGCACACGGATGTAGGAGAAAGCGATAGACTTGTATAGAGCTACAAGGAAAGGAAGAGAACAAACGGAGTACATCCAACGAATACCCATTGATTCCGGCAGATCTGGCTTTTAACTCCCAGAGACTGAAGTTTCAAGTGAGGCTTGCATTTTCTATTACGATTAATGAATCACAGGGCATTCTATTTAACACTGTGGAGTGTATTTGTCATGTCCACGTTACTAAGACAAACAACCTTATGTCACTTTCTGAAGCGTGGGCTCGCCAAAGAAATTATTCATATTAGTTCAAAATGTTTCAAATGTTTGTATAGCTTATGGGACTTAACTACGGGGTTATCAGTCCCTAAACTTACAAACTACTTATGAAGTACTTACGAACTAGGACGGCACAAATATCCATGCCCGAGGGGGGATCCGAACCCCCGACCGTAGTGGCCGTGCAGACCGTGACTGCAGCGCCTCAGTCCCCTCGGCCACCGCGGCCGGCCATATTAGTTCCTAAGCAAGTCACAAAAAATACTGTTTATAGTGAAATTGTGAAATAAATGAATGCATGAATGTTACATATAATTTTTAGTTTGATTACTACCTTCGCCGGCCGCGGTGGCCGAGGGGACTAAGGCGCTGCAGTCATGGTCTGCACGGCCACTACGGTCGGGGGTTCGATTCCCCCCTCGGGCATGGATATTTGTGCCGTCCTTAGTGTTAGCTAGTTCATAAGTAGTTTGTAAGCTTAGGGACTGATGACCCCGTAGTTAAGTCCGATAAGCTATACAAACATTTGAACATTTGAAACGCGTACTAAGTGTGGAAATTGAGCTAGTAGACAAATAAAAGTAAGTATGACGAGAGAAGGGTGGTGCCTGGTGCAGCCCCTCCCCCCTGGTACTGGAGGAGCTGGGGCCTGCTGGCGATACCGGCTTTTAATTAGAGCCTGGAGCCGAGTAAACACTCCAGCAGTCGTCTCTGGAGGCGAGGGCAAACAGCAGCCGGTCGCTGGAAGCTCCCCTCCAGGATAATGGGGCAGCAGACTCCAGACTGCCGGATAATTATTGTCGTGTATCGAGAGCCGCGCCCTGGAGGAGGTCACTTAGCGACGGTCGCCACTGCAGGAGGCGGGCCAAGTCTGCGGACGAGACCAAGAGTTCCAGCGGCTCAAAATGTTACAGTGTCTGTAGAGCTTAGAGGACTTAACTCCAGGGGCATCAGTCCCTAAACTTACAAACCACTTATGAACTTCTTTTGTAAATAAATGTGAAAGGAGAGGAAGGAAGAAGGAATAGGAAGGAAAGGATTGACAGTGGCTGCTTTAGGGCATTGAAATGAAACAATGGCGAGAAGTGAAAATGTGAGCCGGACCGGGAATCGAACCCGTGTCTCCCACTCGGCCACCCGCGCTCGCCTCCCGTCCGTCTCAAATTCCCACATATCACACGCTATGTTCGTAGCGCCCCTATCGTCCATGCCCTCTTACACTCGCCATTACGGATTCCCGTGCGAGGTCGGACGTATGACCGCATCTGCGGTGAAGTAACTGAAGCTGACGCCGTCGTCGCGTCTAAATATTTATTATTTTGGTGTGGTGTCTGTTCTTTGCACGGGAATCCGAAATGGCGAGTGTAAGAGGGCATGGACGATAGGGGCGCTACAAACATAGCGAGCGACTTGTGGGAGTTTGAGACGGACGGGAGGCGAGCGCGGGTGGCCAAGTGGTTAAGGCGACCGCTGGTCCGAAGCGGGAGACCCGGGTTCGATTCCCGGTCCGGCTCACATTTCCACTTGTCGCCATTCCCTAATACCAATGCCCAAATGCGGCCACTGTCAATATTTCGTTCCTAATCCTTCTTCCTTCCCCTCCTTTCACATTTATTTGCAAATGCAATTGGATGCGAAGCAAGTGTGGTGTCTGTTCTTTCGGACATGTCCGAAAGAACACACTAGAATAATAAGAACTTCTTCTTCTTTGTTAGCTCTACAGCTCATGTTGAGCCTTGGACTCTTCTACAATTTCCTTGCAATCCTCTCCCCACTTTCTATATCCCAAGATCTTCCATTACTCCCTCTTCCCAGTTGGCTCTTGGTCGACCACGTCGCTCTGACCTCCTGGCTTTCCTTGTAACACTTTTTTCGGTTTTATTTTAGACTGAAAGTCTTCGTAGAGGTGATTCTAAAATTGCTAGAGATTGCTTGAATAATCAAAAGATGTTATCAGTAGATTACTTAATTTCCAATTAACATGTTTCTAGTGTAGCCCATCATCCGGTGATATGTCAGTAAGATGCATATACAGCCAATTAAGTATATACACAAAGATATTTGCAATTTGTAATTAACATATGAAATATTTTTTATAGTTTTACATAATTTGGAATTACATACCGATATAACATATATTTATATTTGAGGTATTCAAATTTGTCATATAAAATACTGTTGTTATGTATTGACAAATAAGAATAAACCTCAGATATAATATTTTAGAGAATAAAGATCGTATGGCAAATAAGCATGTGAGTAACATGGAAGTTAGAGTAGAGGCTGAACAGTTGCCTTATTTATTCAAGATACAAGATCAAAATAAAGTACATCATTTTAAACAAATATCAAAAATAAAATGAATACCATATTTGCAAAAAAAAAAAAAAAAAAAGTTAAATCCTCAAAATAAAGTAATGAAAAATGTTTCTTCGAAAATTTGGAAAAGCCAGTCTCTTGTGCTTCTAACTTGTTCGTTAAGCAGTTGATCCTTCAAGGTGTATCAAGCACAGTAATTTCTAAATTTTCCTAAATGTCTAAACATGTGCTTTTACTCTCATAATGAAGAATTTGCAAATTGTTTTCGATATGAAGAAGTGGATGACGATTTTGTCGCAAATGGGTACTTATTGCACTACCATGACTGGGATAGCTATGTTCTCTGTCTCGTATTTTAAATTTCCTTCCTGTTTGCCCAATATAGAAGTTGTCACATGTCCCACATTTAATCTTGTACACCCCATCATAACTAAATTTGTTAACAGGTTTTTCAATACTATGGCCGAGGAATTTTCCCAAATGATTAAATGTGTTAAAACATATTATGACATTATGTTTTCTAAATTCATTACTAATTTTTAATGATAACTGGCCTGCATCAGTCATAGCATGTTTTTCAGTTTTTATTGTGCTGTTTTCATTAGATTGTGAAAGTATCTTTTTACCTATTTTCTTAATATCACATTCTTTGAAACCATTAGCTATTCCTGTCTGTATTATATACTCTCTTTTGTACTTCTGTATCATTCGTGGCCTGCCCACCTCAATTTGGTTGATTTCACTGCCCTTCTGATGGGTTGGTCTTCATATATCGTTTACAACTCATGGTTGTATCTCCTAGGACCGATTTTTCGTCTAAGTACCTTTCTTTCAAATGCGTCCAGTATTTCACTATCTTTAGTTGTTAATGTCCAGGTTTCACAGGCATATGTAAGCTCTGGTCATATAAGTGATTTATAGACAGTTAATTTATTTGATACGAGTCAGGAGCCTTGAGGACAGAAGTCTTGGTAGGGCAAAATAGGCTCTGATGGCTTGTATTAATCTCTGCTTAATTTCTGGGAGCTATCATTTAGATGAGTAACTGTCGTGCCCAGGTACTTGAAATGTTCAACTCCTTCAAATGTATAATTGCCCATTGTTATTGCATTTGGCATAGGCGATGAGAAATCCAAACCTTCTGAAGAGGGGAACGATCTTCTATAAATCAGTGCAGATACTGGCCTATGCGGATGACAGGAAGTTTCAAATCAGCGCAAACTCCGCTGCAGAGTGAAAGCTTCATTCTAGAAAAAAAGTAGATGACAGCTGGAAAAGCACATACAGAAAATATGCCAAACGCAATAACAATGGGCAGTTATACATTTGAGAGAGTCGAACATTTCACGTACCTGGGCTCGACAATTACCCATCTACTTATGAACTAGCTTATACTAAAGACAGCACAAACATCGATGCCCTAGGGGGAATTGGAACCCCCAGGGGGAACAGCCTCGCCGCGGTGGAGTAGCCGAGCGGTCTAAAGCGTCTCGCTGCGGAGCGTGCGGTTGCTCGCCGTGGAGGTTCGAGTCCTCCCTGGGGCATGGGTGTGTGTGTTTGTCCGTAGAATAGTTTACCTAGGCTTAAGTAGTTTGCAAGCTACGGACTGATGACCACTCAGTTTGGTCCGATAGATCTACAAACATTTGAACATTTTTTGGGAACAGCCTCGCGCATCGCAGCAATAGCGCCTCAAAGCGCTCGGCCGTCCCAGCGTGTGAAACCGGCGAGAGAGCGCAACGAAAACTGCAAGCAGTTTCTCCAACAAGCAAACTACTTAATAAGCGACCCGTAACTGAGCTTTCTGCCTGCTGTGCGGGGTAGACGTGCGTATAATAGTTCGCGATCGGAAGCGCTCACTTTAGTTTGCGGCTCTGCCGCGAACTACTTCGCTCTTTTAGTTCGTCCGCTCCCAGTGACGGCTGAGCGGCGTGGTCTGCGCGTGCAGGTGGAGGGAGAAGTTCCCCCACCTAGCTGCTTCATGCGCTTGCTGCGTGAGCCGCTAACGATATCACGCAAACCAAAAGAAACAGTTTGTGCATAATTTGTTTAGAGTTACCTCTATATCTTGGAATTATGGACATTATTAGTCAGATATTGCAGAGTGCAGAATACTTCAATACAGAAATTTTGTAGCACTGAACTCTGTAATCTAGCAGGCAGACGCTCACCTCGAAATGGCTCTCATCAGCAGAAGGCAAACACGTGATTTTTAATTCTGCTGCGTGCCCTCTCGCTATTGCCCGTCGGTCTTCGGAAGAGAATCCAACGAACTAAGAAGCGAAATACGTTTGGCATAATAGTTCGCGACCGGTAACGCATGTTTTAGTTCGTGACCGATTGCACGTATTTTAGTTCGCTACCGATCTTGCATATTTTAGTTCGCGACCGATTGTGCATATTTTACTTCGCGACCGGTAGCTCTCCTTTTAGTTCGCAGCTCGGCCGCGAAGTAGGTCACTGTTTTTAGTTCGTCCGCTCGTTTTGGCTTTTGCTACCGCTACTAAAACTACAGCTGAGCTGCATCTCAGCTCGAAATGACGACAACTGGCAGAAGGGAATCACGCGATTCTGCGCGCTCTCGCGTCCTCTCGCTGTTACCCGTCAGTTTTCGGAAAAGGAGCGGACGAACTAAGAGGCGAGTGGTCTGCGAACTAGTTCGCGTAGTTCGCCTGTGGGAGCGCTCTTCCAAACTAGTTCGTTCGCGAACTATAGAAGACTAGTGCTGTGGGGCTGCTCTAGACGGTACAAGGCTCCACTGAACAGTATCAAGTAAATAGAACACTGAATAACGCGCTCTTTCGAATTCTGAAGGTATCAGTGGTAAAATATAAGGAGCGAAGATTTATATTCAACCTATACAAAAGCCAGACAGCGGTTATTAGTTTGGAAGGATCGCAGTGGTTTGGAAAGGAGTACGATAGAGTTGTAGCCTTTCCCCCATGTTGTTCAGTCTGTACATTGAGCAGGCAGTGAAGGAATGGAAGGAGAAATCTCCGAGGGAATTGAAGTCCAGGGAGAGGAAGTGAACACCTTGCGCTTTGCTGATGACATAGTACTTCTGTCAGATAAATTTGCTTTGTAGGTATGGTCCGCCTTGAGCAAACACAATTGTTTTTAGTTTCTCCCATACATGTTTCGCTGGCGTTGCAGTATCATCAGTGGGATGTTTAATTCATACTGTATGTCAAATTAACAATGAAATGATTGTTACTTATTGTGCATTAAGTGTAAAAAAATACAGATAATTGTGAAACTAATATAAATCGTCTCTTATTTTTATAGGTATACTAGGCCTACATTAATATTACATGTAGTTCTTTCTGGTTCTTTAACTCACAAAACGTCATGTGAATTTTTGACAGTTCGTCATCTGCAAACGAAAACGTGTGAAGTTAATGGGGTGAATGGTTAGCTTGTAAATATTGGGATTTTCACGAAAATATCGGACGTCATTTTTGTGTTTTGGATTTATTTTACTGTTGCGATTGTTTCTATAAGAAAATGTCTACGTGTTTATAACAAGTTTACGTCACTTACTGTGGCGAATTTGCATTGTTTTCACGTTGTGGACAGGCACTGTGTCACTTTCACTTCAGTCAATGTTTATGTTATGAAAAAAAGATGGTGGGCAGTTGAATTCTGGGAGTAGTGTTAGGAACAGCTGACTGTGGTGGGGGTGAGAGTTTTTGAATCATGTTACTTTAGTTTTAGTGACGTCCGATATTTTCGTGAAAATCCCGATATTAACAAGCTAACCATTCACCCCATTAAGTAAACACGTTTTGGTTTGCAGATGACGTCACGTGAGCTTTGTTACGTGTTTGCGCGGGAAGTATTTTTTTTTTTTTTTTTTTTTTCATGCAAGTTAATATGAGCATTTTTTCATCATCTGTATCGCTGATACAAACGTTTCCACTACCTGACTAAGTAGGCTATGTCAATCTTTGTTGTCGTACTACCGAACGCTCCCTGAAATCGATAGATCGATATACAGACGATATAGCTTATTCACGTCTGCCGTACGGCTCGATCACGAAACGCTAGCGTGAAGAGACGGCGTTTCGCATGGCTGCACCGGAGTATATGATGGAGCAGTTCGCACAGCTCAAAAAGTTACCGCCTTCCATCGTGATCGGTAATTACGGCCGCAAAGTTTTAAATGAAGTGTCAGTGTCATAACTTAACCGCAACCCGGCATAATGGCAATCAGCAGATAAGATGGAGTGCACATCCAGGCTGCTGTTTTATCTCTCCCCCTCCATTACTGGAAGGTGGAGGTTATTAATGAGTTGTCTCGTAGTGGCTGTCTTGATTAATAGTTTGCAGAGAGGCAGAGTTCGCGATTGAACCCGGGTCGCTGATGGAGCAACTGGTTCATGGAGCGGTTCTCACAGCCGTGACTGAAAGAATCTGAGGTCGAAGGCTGAATACATGGTGTATAAAAAGGGTAGCGCGAACCTACAGGGTTGGAAGCACACGATAAGAGAATCAAAAATGTCCCAGTAAACATGGGTCCGCGAACGAATCTTCTGCGAGTTAATTACCGATGTATGGTTCCAAACCGCCACTGACGTCATCGTAAACATCAGAGCCCCTGAACACCCAGGCTGAATCGTCCGCCATGTTTTCCCCAACATGGTTGGAATCGCGCTGCACTAATAGCGTTGAGGCGCATGCCCTGCCATGTTTCATAAACGATTTCGCAAAAACTAAGAGGTAGAAATATTTAATTTTTCCGCTACTTAAATCTTTATATGTCATCATTGTGACGCAATGCTCGTCATTTCGTTAATAGTCATAGTTAATACGATATTGGCTTCGAAATAAGAGACTGCGCTACATTCGGAAAAGTTTGCAGTAAAAAATAGAGGCTGCTATGATATTCCGTTTGGTGCTTGTTGCACCATATGTTGCTGCGGATGAAACTTTCCTAACGGATTGAATTTTATTTTCGACTTAGGAGGTGATCTTTACCTTTCACTCATACCGCTAAACTTTATTTTATTCAGCGCACTCATTTCCGATGGCGACAAGGCCAGAATGAATCATTGCGTATCTCATACACGGTTAGAGGTATCAAAATGATATTTTGACAAATGATAACATGCAAAGAGGGGAGTACTTTGCCACATGGTTACTACGCAAAACTTCATTCAAAATGTTCAAATTTTTGTTAAGCTTATGGGGACTTAACTATGGGGTCATCAGTCCCTAAACTTACAAACTACTTATCAATTACCTTGTACTAAGGACGGCACAAATATCCATTCCCGAGGGGGGATTCGAACCCCCGACCGTAGTGGCCGTGCAGACCGTGACTGGAGCGCCTCAGTCCCCTCGGCCACCGCGGTCGGCAAACTTCATTAATTGTCGCGTTATTCAAGGAAATACATACTTGTAGAATGAAAAAAAGTAAAGTTTATGATTTATTATTCGATTTTCAGATATTCCTTCGTCACTCACAAATGTTTATTTCTTTGCTTCTTGTCCACTGTGTTTCAGATTTACTACTCAGTTTCCAAAACCTAATAGGAGTTACATTTCCTTCAGTTTAAAGCCTAGCAGTAACAGAACGAAAGTTACTAGATCTAATGAGGATTTTATGTGAGAATACTTGAAAATGACAGATACACTACGTTTACATGCAACACATCTTCCGGAAGACGAAAACCGATTTTCGTAAACCGTTTTTCGCTGTCGTGTTTACATGACACAGCCTGAATCGGATTTCGTAGCTCACTTAAAATGGCGGCTGGAAAACAGCTGATTCAGTTCATTATTTAGTCTGCACAATCGCTATTTTTCATTAGTTAACTAGACAGGTTTATGTTCACTCTAATATTTATACTTTTATTTCACATTAGAAAATATCACTCTTTCTATATGTGCCGAAAATGCTTGACAAGAAAACACAATCTGACAAGCCAAGAACGCTTCAAAAACGGTTGCGTTTACATGGGCACGAAAATCGATTGTGGAACTGGAAAACCGCTTTAGAGAAGCGGATTTCCATAATCGATTTTGGAGTGTTTACATGACCAACCAAAAGCGGAATTGGGAAATCGGTTTACGAAATCCGGTTTTGGGAGCCCATGTAAACGGGGTGACTGCAAGGATCTCTTCACAAGCTAACGAACTGACTTGTTCTCATTTCCTCACATAATAAAGCACTCACTATTGAGATATTTAGAATATCCTTTTCATATAACTGAAAAATTGAAATTGCATATTACATAGAGACACAACACTTTTGTAGTGTGCAACTATTAAATTTAATGGGTTAAAAGAAGTCAGTATCAGTATCTTCAAGTATGGATGTTAAATTAGACGGGCGGGCGGATCCCAGTGCGTCATATTTAACTGACATTATCTCAAGTTATACGTTTCTCTCAGAGTAACTGATTGGAGAGGATGAAAATTTGATGTATTTTGAACGTTTTATTCGCTTAATGTGTTCACCTAACTTCAAAAGAAAAAAAGCATGTCGAAAATTCCGTAACTTCGTCAGAAAGTGCATGTTCGTAAACTATCAGTATATGCTGTTTATAAATTATTTCCATTAATAAAACTAAAATGAAAATGTAGTGTAGTTCTTAACGAAGACATTGTTGAAAGTTCCAAGTTCGTACAGTGAGTAGTTTGCGAGTGTGAGCGAGTTGAATGAAACGCGAGGTAACGCGTGAGCTTCGTCCGGAACGTGGCGACTCCTACACCTTGGGGAAAAATGGCGGACAGTTCAGCTCGGGTTTATAGGAGCCTTAGTAAACATAGTCCACATTAATTTTAAATTTATACACTACTGGCCATGAAAATTGCTACAGCAAGAAGAAATGCTGATGATAAACGGGTATTCATTGGACAAATATATTATAGCCTACTGTAACGGACAAGTGATTACATTTTCACGCTGTTTGGGTGCATAGATCCTGAGAAATCAGTACCAGGAACAACCACCTCTGGACGTAATAACGGCCTTGATACGCCTGGGCATTGAGTCAGACAGATCTTGGATGGCGTGTACAGGTACAGATGCCCATGCAGCTTCAACACGATACCACAGTTCATCAAGAGTAGTGACTGGCGTATTGTGACGAGCCAGTTGCTCGACCACTATTGACCAGACGTTTTCAGTTGGTGAGAGATTTGGAGAATGTGCTGGCCAGGGCAGCAGTCTAACATTTTCCGTATCCAGAAAGACCCGTACAGGACTTGCAACATGTGGTCGTACATTATCCTGCTGAAATGTAGTGTTTCGCATGGATCGAATGAAGGGTAGAGCCACGGGTCGTAACACATCTGAAATGTAACGGACACTGTTCAAAGTGCCGTCGATGCGAACAAGGTGACCGAGACGTGTAACCAATGGCACCCGATACTATCACGCCGGGTGATTCGCCAGTATGGAGATGACGAATACACGCTTCCAACGTGCGTTCACCGCGATGTCGCCAAACACGGATGCGACCATCATGATGCTGTAAGCAGAACCTGGATTAATCCGGAAAAATTACTTTTTGCCATTCTTACACCCAGGTTCGTCATTACGTACACCATCGCAGGCGCTCCTGACTGTGATTCAGCGTCAAAGGTAACCGAAGCAATGGTCTCCGAACTGATAGTCCATGCTGCTGCAAATGTCGTCGAACTGTTCGTGCAGATGGTTGTTGTCTTGCAAACGTCCCCATATTTTGTCTCAGGGATCGAGACGTGGCTGCACGATCCGTTACAGCCATGCGGATAAGATGCCTGTCATCTCGACTGCTAGTGATACGAGGCTGTTGGGATCCAGCACGGCGTTCCGTATTGCCCTCCTGAACCCACCGATTCCATATTCTGCTAACAGTCATTGGATCGCGACCAACGCGAACAGTAATGCCGCAATACAATATATCACAATCGCGATAGCCTACAATCCGACGTTTATCAAAGTCGGAAACGTGATGGTACGCATTTCTGCTCCCTACACAAGGCATCACAACAACGTTTCACTAGAAAACGCCTAACAACTGCTTTTTGTGTATGAGAAATCGGTTGCAAACTTTCCTCCTGTCAACACGTTGTAGGTGTCGCCACCGGCGCCAAACTTGTGTGAATGCTCTGAAAAGCTAATCATTTGCATATCACAGCATCTTCTTCCTGTCGGTTAAATTTCAAAAAAGATGTTCAAATGTTTGTACAGTCTATGGGACTTTACGGGGTCATCAGTCCCTAAACTTACAAACTACGTATGAACTACTTACGAACTAGGACGACACAAATATCCATGCCCGAGGGGGGATTCGAACCCCCGACCGTAGTGGCCGTGCAGACCGCCTTATTCCCCTCGGCCACCGCGGCCGGCAGTTAAATTTCGCGTTGTAGCACGTCATCTTCGTGGTGTAGCTATTTTAAAGGCCAGGAGTGTATATATTCATACCATTGTTGAGTAGCAATGAGAAGGTCATCCACATAAATAGTCAATTACTGATGGTTCTGCCCAGAACGGAGTCTAGTGCTCTAACAAAAGTAACACTGACGTACTCAACCCGGAAGAAACAACCTTTTACTGATAACGTACATTATGGAATTTTTGAAACATTTCATGCATATTCTCGGACTACTGCGTCGGTTCTTTACAGAATATTTTATACATTATGGAAGAAACACACAAGATAACTGTGAGTTATTCTGCAAATTTATTGGTGTACGAATGCATTTTCGGCTGTTGCATCATCATAAGGTAAACATAACAAAGATGTTAACTTGCTAGATTAGTGTTTTGTTTTATAACTAACCCGCGGGAAATTATTACAAATTGTGGTATAAATTCCTGACATTTATAAAATACGTGACAACATAATAGATTATGACGCTATCGTAAGAAATATAAAGTGAGACAATAGAATTTGGCTGAAAATATTGATCAAAACGTACCTTATATCAACAGGTCTAATTCCTAGAAACATGGAAGAGTCGTGAATATATGTTAAAATTTTAACTGGTTAAATTAAACTTGACCAAAAATTCTCTTAAACAGGTCCAATGTCGGGAATATGGAATCATGTGACAAAGTTGAATGAAATATATATATATATAGTGAAGGGATAGGAGTAAGTGGACTGATGAAAGATTGGAAACCCCACATATATATTTGTTCATTTGTTTATGTTTTATAATTCATCAGATTGCGATAAAACTTCGTCAACTTACTTTGTGCTCTTACACGAAGGTTATGGACATAGTATAGTACAGTTATCTTACAGTAGGTGAATTGTATATGAGGTGCGACAATAAAGTAATGAGACTGATTTTCTTTGCAAGATGTGGCAACCCTCCAGCCTTGTGTAGGCACAATATCTTTGATCTTGGTCTATATACTGCATGTAGTCTGAGCGGCAGATCGATGCAACTGCTCAGTCGTGAGTTGTGCTGTAACAACACATGTTTGTGTCTCTCTTAGCGGAAATGGAACCACACAATATTGCGCAACTGCATGCCATATCTTTTTATGTTAAATTGGGTGAAAACGCGACAACTTATGGTAAGCTTCAGAAGGCTTTTGGAGAGGAGGTTATGTCAAGAGCTCAAGTTTTTCATTAGCATAAAATGTTTATTGAAGACAAAGCGAATGTTGAAGATGAGAACCGCAATGGACGACCATCAACCTTATAGACACATGTCAACTTGGCCAGGGTGCGTGAACGCGTACGATCTGAGCGAAGATTATCCGTAAAAATGATTGCAGAAGAAGTGAACATCAATCGAGAAACGATTCATCTAATAATAATAAGTGAATATCTTGGTACGAGAAATATTTTGTGCAAAACTGGTCCCCCAAAATCTCACACCACAACAGCGAGAAGAGCGGGAAAATGTGACAGCCGATCTGTTAGAACAGCCGGGCAACCGGAAATCAATCCAGAATTGTTTAGCCGAGTTATAACTGGTGATGAAAGTTTTTTGAGTGTGATCCACAGACAAAACGCCAAAGTTCGCGATGGCGCACGAAGGGATGAACAAGACCACAAAAAGCTCACATGTCAAAGTCAAAAGTAAAATGCATGCTTGCGTGCTTCTTTGATTCCAAGGGAATTGTTCGTCAAGAGTGGGTGCCTCCTTGACCAACAGATAACCAATATTACTACAAAGAAATTTTAGAAAAGCTTTGTGAAAGAGTTCTTCGTGTCAAATAAATTTTCAGATATTTGTTTAGCTTATGGGACTTAACTACGGGGTCATCAGTCCCCAAACTTACAAACCACTTACGAACTACTTACAACTAAGGACGGCACAAATATCCATGCCCGAGGGGGGATTCGAACCCCCGACCGTAGTGGCCGTGCAGACCGTGACTGGAGCGCCTCAGTCCCCTCGGCCACCGCGGCCGGCTCTTCGTGTCCGTGCCAACATTGCTGATAATTGCATTCTGCATAACGATAATACGCCATCTCATACCGCTCCGTCAGTAGAGCAATTTTTAACCTCAAAGCAAATTTCCGCCACCTTATTGACCAGATATTGCTCCATGCGACTTTTTTCTATTTCCAAGAGTCAAAACGGCAGTCAAGGAACACCATTTTCAAACAGGAAAAGATGTTCAAAAAGCTGTGACAAGGGTCTTGGAGGATATTAAAGAAGATGAGTACCATAAATGTTACATTCAGTAGCAGAAACGCTGGAAGGGTCCGAATGTTTGTAAATCTTATGGGACCTAAGTGCGGGGTCATCAGTCCCTAAAATTACAAACTACTTGTACTAAAGACGACACAAACATCCATGCCCTGGAGGGGGGGGGGGAGGTTCGAATCCCCGACAGTGAGCGGACTCGCGCATCTCAGCATAGCGCCTCGATTCGCTCGGCCACTCCGCCGCGGCAATGAGAAGGGAACTTAGACAACACTAAACTTGACTAAAACGGTAAGCAACATTTTCTTTCACATCAGTTTCATTACTTTATTGTCGCACGTCGTGTATATACTCTGAAGCACTTGAATAATGAAGTCAACAAAATGAAAGGAATGTCATTTATACTTCTCCTTTATGTAAAATTAAATTTCAATAAATGTATTTATTATTGACTATAAAATGAATATTTACCGTATATTTCTGCAGATAAGACGACTTTCAGATGAGGTACAAATTTTCACCAAATTTTTATAGTTTAAGCGCATATCCGGCCTATAATACGAACCCCCAAGTTACCACATTTACCCAAATGCAAGCTGCACTTTCTTTCTAGTTTTCAGGATCTAAAAATACGCGTGCGGCTTAGATTCGGAGGCAAAGCGTCAGGAAGTTCCGAAAAATGCCGCTAGAAGCCGACATAAGTGATTTTCGTTGCAGTGTTTGCGGTTTACTTTTGAACTTTCGTGTGTGAGGTGCTATTGTAGCAGACTGGGAAGAAACAGTGTAGTGAGGGTTGGCGTTTTCATGTGTTATTTTGCATTGATGTCAAAGTGCTTCCACTTGCACCGCTAGGGACGCTGAGTTCTGTGTCGCTTTCTCGCTTACTCTTTTAATGTATTTTTGTTGTTTATATAGTTATGGAGTTTCAGTTCTTGTTTTACCGACATTCATGTTACTGCTTGTAAAACCTCACTATTATGCATTGCTCTGCAATCAACTCCTTTCACATTCTTTTAATAAAGAAGTTACAGTGTTTATAATTAAAGAGTCATCCTCATTACAACTGCGGCAATTTTAATACGGACAAGACGTATTGTACATTCGGACGGCCACTGTCAAACAACTTAGGCCTCTCCGAAACCATGTTGTATCCGATCGTGAAGAAGCATAGAAGCATTTTTTTTTTTTTTTTTTTGTTACTCCTCCGGGTTTAAGTGAAAAGCAGTTCATTTCGCCGAGACGACATTTAACCGCGCCGATGCACATATTATGCGGGAGAAAACGCACTAAATTGCCCGAGAACAGAAGGTAAAGGATTTCAAAGGAAACCGTAATCTTCCGTGTATCTCCGAAATATATTAACCCTTTCACTGCTCAGTACGTAAATATATGCTAATCGTTTCACTGCGACTCTAGATATATTGAAAAATTATTTTCACAAGTGACATTGTAAAATCAAGCTGCATTGTAAATAATTAATTCTATTCCTGATTTATGGCGTATAGGTTATCGTATTTACCCTGCTCAGTAAATTAATAAAGCTCCTAAAACGAATTTTTTTTAATTACGCAGGCATTTCCTGTGTGATGTAAATTTCATTTCTTTTTGTACCGTCGTATAAGACGACCTTGGATTTTGGGGCCTTTTTTATGATTCAGCCATGATTCTGCAGAAATATACGGTATTTGTATCATTCGTAATTAAACAAGCAAACACTTTCAAATTTCAAACGTTATTTGCACAATTATTTATGCTGCGGCAGCAATGCGTCTTGACCAGCTAGCTATTTATAATAAGAAATCGTTCTGTGTATATAAAGGTTCACAATGTAACTGTCTCGGTATGCAGATGGCAGGTGATAGTAAATGATAGAAAACGATATTAAATAAACTAGTATTGCCTGTGGTCAACAATCGACCAATTGTGTTTACAATCGTCACTGGGGGTAAAATTTTACGTATCATGTCGGCGGCCTCGCGTGATTATGTTGGCAACAATGCGATAGAAAATCTTTGCCTATTTGTTTGAACAACATAGAATGACTCGATTAGTGTATCGTACAGACTATGAAGTAAACAAATAATGCTGTTCCTGCTTTATGGTTGACAGGTTCTTGTATGTACCCTCGTCCGCTCAGTAAAAATAATTGCCCTCGTAAAGCGAAGATTCCATGAGAAAACATCAGCGTTGTCAAGCGATTGGCTAAAATGAAGACTCACAGGATTCTCACTATTCAGCATCTGTTGCCAACGTTATCATAGGAGGCCGCTGGGATATTTGGTATAATTTAACCGGTACTGGGAGGTATGAAACGGTATCTTTTACGTGTTAAGGAAAATGCCTCACAGAATAACAACAAATAAATACGGAAGTATATACTTCTCATGCCATTTTCGAATTATATAACTTTCATTAGCCTAATATTTGAAATGGATCTACAATTTCGGTGCTCGTATATTTGTACAACGCCAAGAAATAATATTATTTCGATACTGCGATATTCAGAATTCCAGAGCTGACAACATGTCGACTTCGTACATGCCTCTCCCGGCGCATCATCATTTATATCGGCATTCTCGACTTCGTAGTTCCACCCGAGCACCGCTAGATGCCTCTCCCGGCGCATCATCCTTTATATCGGCATTCGTATGAAAACATCCATTTCCTTTAACCACTCTTAATCACTGCGAAAATGAAGCATTCGAACAGCACAAGAAAGTGAGTTGGGAGCACTCCATGTTTCGATATTCACTTATTTTAATACTGCAGATGCGCTGCATTACAGCGTCTTTGGTCGAGGCGAATAGCCAATCAGTGAGCTGATTGTTGGAGAATGTAGAACTTGATCCAAGCTGTAGATGGGAAAATTTCTACTTCCTTGTACCACTTTTAATGGCTAAATGCACACACAATATTTATATTCGTGAAATCTACGACAAACAATCTTTCGAATTATGTCACTTTCATTGGCCTTTTTGTACGAATAATTAGTAATCTGTACAACAATTTTGGTATTAGCGTATTTATATAATGATTAGCTGAAAACCCGGCGTTGCCCGGGTATTTATTAATTTATTCCTGCCATTTTTCAGCTATACATTCATTTGTATAAGGGCTGTATGTCTGTAAAACCTCTTGGGAATACAGTTATCGATGAACGTTACTGTTTATGTACTGTGTCGTACTGTGATACAATTTAGAAGGTACATTTAATTATATGCGTGTATACTGTTTGTAAAAATTCTTAAGGCTACAATTTGTAGTGTGGAAATTAAAAATTGTAACGTCATACTGAATGCTGTAGTTTAGGTCCATGAACAGCGGAATGTTATTGTTAATGTGCTCATATCTCATGAACTACATGTCGTACTGTGATACAATTTAGAAGCTACATTCAACTACATGTGTGTATACTGTGTGTAACATTTTCCTGCGGCTACATTTTGTAGTGTAGAAATTATAAATTTTAACGTCATACCAAATGCCGTAGTTTTACTCCATAAACAGCGGCCGGCCGCGGTGGCCGAGGGGTCTGAGGCGCTTCAGTCACGGTCTGCACGGCCACTACGGTCGGGGGTTCGAATCCCCCCTCGGGCATGGAGATTTGTGCCGTCTTTAGTCTTAGGTAGTTCATAAGTAGTTTGTAAGTTTAGGGACTGATAACCCCGCAGTTAAGTCCCTTAAGCTTAACAAACATTTGAACATAAACAGCGGAAAAGTAGTAAGCGAGAAACTTTTTTCCTTTCATCATATTGCTATGGTTGTCAGCGAGAAAAAGTTTAATGAAGGTTTGAAATTATGTTTAATAGTTTGTTGCCAGTCGCTAAGTACTCTCATTCTCATGTAGCGTATTTATAAGGGAAGACTTCGGACAACAATTACACACAGACGATTCGTTTGCGTTCTGTAGTTTTCGTTGCAGAGCGAAATATTAACTCACACACAGACACACTCACGTAGAATTTTATATACAGCAATAACTTTTCATCCCAATATACTCCACCCTTTTATGATTATCAACCCTCAAGCAACAATGCAACTAATAAAAACATTATCAAAGAGTAATTATTGTTCCGCTTTTCGCGTTATATTCTTCAAATTACTAAATATCTATCAGATCGCTATTAAACCATGCCTAAAATCTTCCTCAGGTATAAATTAGTAACTGTACAAATATTTAAGTCTCTGCGTCTTGTCGTTCGGACGTGATAAGCGTACACCGAATAGACATTCACATTATATATATATATATATATATATATATATATATATATATATATATGTCTATCCGATCGCCATAAAACCGTGCCTAAAGCCTTCCACGGGTAGACATTAGTAACTACAAATTTTTAGCTTTTTATGTCTTGTGGTTCAGACGTGATAAACGTGCACCGAACAGACATTCAAATTTATATATAGAGATTTGCTGACGCGGCCTCAGAAACACCTGATGTGGGAGTAGGCCCAGCCCAGTACGGAGAGGAGAAGTTGTGGTGTTTGCGCCGTATTTCTGCCTGCGATTCATCACGCCGTGTCGCCTCCCTGATGGGAGAGCGTTGCTAATTATAAGCGAGAGGTGGGGAGGCGAGTCAAGCCATCCAGAAGAAACGCAAACGTCAGCGAGCAGCAGAGGCCTGACGACGAAGTCACAGGGCCGAAACTTTGGCCAACTCGCTTTTCCGAGGCACCTGTAAATAAGAGGCGGGCAGGTTAGCGATGTGTGACGCGCATCTGCGAGGTGACTCAAGGGGATTGGGGGGGGGGGGAAGGGGGGGGAGGGAATCCAGTGGCGTCGATTTGATCCCCCTGACAGGAGCCAGCCACTTTGAAGAGCTCGCCCAGAAAATTAACTCGCTGCAGCGGCGGAGTTTATATTGGCGGCGCGTATTAGCAATCTTCTTGACAGCTCTCAACGAGGTTGTTGCCTTCGCTTATTTAAGAACATCTTCGTATTTACTTGAATTCGAGAGATGAATTCTGAGACGCCGGCCGCGGTGGCCGAGGGGACTGAGGCGCTTCAGTCACGGTCTGCACGGCCACTACGGTCGGGGGTTCGAATTCCCCCTCGGGCATGGATATTTGTGCCGTCTTTAGTATAAGGTAGTTGATAAGTAGTTTCTAACCTTAGGGACTGATGACCCCGTAGTTAAGTCCCATAAGCTTAACAAACATTTGAACATTGAATTCTGAGACGAAATCCAGATCTTTACGTATAAAAATGGATAGCTATGTTCTAATCGTGGTTATTTATTTATTTGTTTATTTACTCGTTTGGCATATTGAAAGTAGGCTGTCAAATTATTTAAGCAACATCTCGGGCAGTTGAGATGTGCAAATGCGAGTTAAAACGCCCATTGCTGCTCTAAATTACTTTGTGAGTGGCCGCAGTATTTGCACAACGGTAATTTATCTAAATGCTCACTCTATAATGGAGCAGCAAACGTTTTAACAATCACAAAATCAATGTTAAAAATATATGAATAGATGATTAAACATGGGATGGGGAGCATGAAATTATAAAGCAGAAGTTTGATACTTTAAATCATTGTCCAATCAATAAAATGAGCAAGAAAATAAATGTCTGAAGACCAAATTAAGCACACACTCTGTACAATAGTGAATTAAATCATAAAGTTACTCCCAATAGTAAAATTGTTTCTGCCCTTTATAAATATGGAAGCAACAGAGGAAGAAAATTGCAAACACACAATGGATTGATGAAAGCACCTTTATTCATTCAAAGCGAGACATGCATATAATGCTTGCGGTACATTACTCATGCAGGATCAGTTCATAGCAGCGACAAACGAAGTGTTGGCGGCGTTTTGACGAGACGCTGAGTGTCTTGATGCATAAATTTAAAAATCACTATGCACCAAACGAACTCATGTTCAGGGAGTCAGCGTCTCACTGTTCTTAAGTACCATATGGTGTGCAACCACGCTGAATTACATAGCATTTACAAACAGAAATTAATTTAGACTAAGCAAGTTAAGCACACACAAGAATTGACTTAGAAGAAAGCTAGTATCAGTAAAAGCATGGCTGAAGGCCGAAGTAAAGACGGTTATGAAAGCCCCGTGGTGCAATCGGTCATACAAGACAGGAAAGTCGGAATCAAACAAGAAAATCTGAGAAATATTTAACATACTTGCATATGCAGACATGACATGAAAACGTTAGTTACAAAACAGCAAGGAGATTCAAACATACCAAGTCTACACAATGCCTGAAGACCACACACGTGTATTCTAACTTGAGAAAAACCGGAAACAAAATCAACACTGGAATGAAAATGCAAATATTAAATGTACACAGAATTATTCGAGTTCTGGAAATGAAGAAACACTACGCCTCACAATGCGAAAGAATTACTTAAGAAAAGTATCACTGATAAAGCAAGACTGCCTGATCAGAAAGAAAGCAAAGTTCTAACAGCATGCCTTCCCCGCAGCATGATTCGACGATGTATTTACTTCGACGGTCGCAGCCAGAGTGAAGTTCTAAGGCCACGCCAAAACCTTCCCCTCCACACACCAGATGTAGAGCGCGCTAAAAACCCATACAGAGAGCGTTCAGAGCATAGTGTCCACCAACCCTCCCTACCTGAGGAAGATAATACCCTCTTCAATAGCTCCAGAGATGTCTCTTTTGAAACCTCTTTCGTCCAAGATTAGGTTGTTACGACACTAAGAACACGGCCATCTCGCCACCTCGCCAAGTAGGCTTGTCTCTGGCCAGCCAGCAGACGCCAGCGCAGACGACAAACGAAGCCATGCGTTCTCAACTACAGCAAAACGAGGCCTAAAGCGCTAGGTGGCAAAGGTAAGCCATTGCGCATCAGTCAATATTAAAACCAACCTTCCACATTCACATGAACACACAAGTTCAATCACACGGGTGAAAACATATATGCCGGCCGCGGTGGCCGAGGAGACTAAGGCGCTCCAGTCACGGTCTGCACGGCCACTACGGTCGGGGGTTCGAATCCCCCCTAGGGCATGGATATTTGTGCCGTCCTAGTTCGTAAGTAGTTCATAAGTAGTTTGTAAGTTTAGGGACTGATGACCCCGTAGTTAAGTCCCATAGACTTTACAAACATTTGAACATTTGAAAACATATATAAACATGGGGCATTGATAATTAATTAACAGAATAAAATAATTGTCATACAAATAGACAATATTAATGGTGTAGAAACACTTTGCGTCAATGAATAACTCAAAAATGGAACATTACCACACATTCAGTAGATGTGTTTCAGCCGCAGTGGAGTAGCCGAGCGGTCTAAAGCGCCTCGCTGCGGAGCGCGCGGTTGCTCGCCGTGGAGGTTCGAGTCCTCCCTGGGCGATGGGTGAGTGTGTGTTGTCCTTAGGTTAGTTTACCTAGGTTTAAGTAGTTTGTAAGCTACGGACTGCTGACCACGCAGTTTGGTCCGATAGATTTACAGACATTTTAACATTTGAATGTGTTTCAATATACAAAGGTAATTCAAATGTTCAAATGTTTGTTAAGCTTATGGGACTTAACTATGGGGTCATCAGTCCCTAAACTTACAAACTACTTATCAACTACCTTATACTAAGGACGGCCGAGGAGGGATTCGAACCCCCGACCGTAGTGGCCGTGCAGACCGTGACTGGAGCGCCTCAGTCTCCTCGGCCACCGCGGCCGGCATATAAAGGTAATCATTCTTTCATTAATTACATATTCTTACACAATTATTTACAACTATTTTAACAGTACAAGTGCTCTTATAGTACTACACTACATTACAAATACTCTCAAGGCCGAGTCACTGAGTTTGTCGTTCAATCACCACCATAGCCGTACACTTCAAACACGAGTAAATAGTCCGTTTCCCACGACACTATCTACGTGTTCTTTCCAATTTAAGTCTGAAGTAATAATAATTCCTAGGTATTTTTCAGAGTTTACGGCCTTCACGTTTGTTTGATTTATCTTTAAACAAAGTTTAACGGATTTCTTTTCGTACTCATGTGGACGACTTCACACTTCTCATTATTTAGAGTCAACTGCCAATTTTTACACCATAGTGATATTTTATTCACATCGTTTTGCAGTTGGTTTTGATCTTCAGATGATTCTACTAGACAGTAAATGACGGCGTCATCTGCAAACAATCTAAGAGATCTACTTAGATTTTCCCCTAAATCGTTTATGTAAATAAGGAACAGCAGAGGACCAATAACACTACCCTGTCGAACGCCCGATATCTCCTCTGTTTTAGTCGATGCCTTACCATCGATTACTACGAACTGTGTCCTCTCTGACAGGAAATCACCTATCCATTCGCAAATTTGCGGGCGATATACCATAACCACGCAATTAAATGTCGTTTGTGAGGTACGGTGTCAAAAGCCTTCTGGAAATCAAGGAATACGGAATCGATTTGCGAACCCTTGTCGATAGCACCCATCACTTTGTGTGAATAAAAAGCTAGTTGTGTTTCGCATGGGCGATATTTTCTAAATCAGTGTTGTCCTTTGGTCAATAGATCGTTCTGTTCGAGATAATTCATAATAATTGAATACAGGATATAACGGCCTGGATTATCCAGTCTCGTGTCTACTGCACACACACAGCGAGCGAGGTGACAGGTTCCGCTATCTGTTGACTGACCCCTCAACTACGACGACTCTGTGGCTGTCAAAACACATCACGATTCCCACGCATGTGCACTATTTACCACAGAATTGCAGTTTTCAAGTGTCCTCACGAAACTGTCCCCTTAAGTACCCCTATTTGCTACCACATACACAGAGTGGATTGTGTAACAAGTAGCACCACAAAACAAAACATTTTATGAAAAACTGACAAAATTAATATCATACATAATTTAAATACTTCTAAACCCTAACTTATGCGGCAGCAATTTCTAAATTTTCAAAGTATTTGTGCCCAAAAAGAACTTTTTTTTTTACGTATTTTTAAATCACCACAACTCTTAATTTCCTTAATTAGTGATTCTAAACTAAAGTTTTTTTGTGTGTGTATGTGTGTGTCTAGAACAATGTGTCTGGCAAATAAAAATATCAATTTCCATTTATTTCAATTATACAGGGTGTTACAAAAAGGTACGGCCAAACATTCAGAAAATATTCCTCACACACAAGGAAAGAAAATATGTTATGTGGACATGTATCCAGAAACGCTTAATTTCCATGTTAGAGCTCATTTTAGTATTTCTCTTTAAATGTAAATTGAAATAATTCGTGCACACAATTGTCAAAATACCCGATTGTTTCGTTAGTATGTACCGTACTTCCTCGATTCACCGCCAGTTGCCCCAATTGAAGAAAGGTAATGTTGACTTCAGTGCTTGTGTTGACATGCGACTCATTGCTCAACAGTACTAGCATCAAGCACATCAGTACGTAGCGTCAACTGGTTAGTGTTCATTACGAACGTGGTTTTGCAGTCAATGCAATGTTTACAAATGCGGAGTTGGCAGATGCCCGTTTGACGTATGGATTAGCACGGGGCAATAGCCGTGGCGCGGTACGTTTGTATCGAGACAGATTTCCAGATCTCCAGGGCTGCATCAGGGATTCCATGCGACGGAGGGTGGATGCATGTATCCTCGCTAACGGAGGACATTTTGAACATTTCCTGTAACAAAGTGTTTGAAGTCACACTGGTACGTTCTGTTGCTGTGTGTTTCCATTCCATGATTAATGTGATTTGAAGAGAAGTAATAAAATGAGCTCTAACATGGAAATTAAGCGTTTCCCGACACATGTCTACATAACATATTCTCTTTCTTTGTGAGTGAGGAATGTTTCCTGAAAGTTTGGCCGTACCTTTTTGTAACTCCCTGTATATATAGTTCGACCTTTTATACATATTTAGATTTATAGTTTGTAGCACCACACAAAATTCCGTATTTCTTTGAAGCACTAATTTCCCTTTTGCACAACACATTGAAAAGAAAAATCTTTATTGAAGCACTACTTGTTTGCACTGACCCTGCAACATCTTCCATTTTGTCCTCATCCCATGGCTGTGGTACAGTCCAGACCCCTTGGTGCATTTATTTGACTCTCCTGTTAGCTGGTTGACAATCAGTAGCAAGAAATAAAGGAAAAATCAGCCAATGAGTTTTCATATACACAAACATATCCCCTGCGTAGCACTGAGCACTGAGTTGAAACAGCTAAACCTAAAATGTCAGGGCAACACAAAGAAACACGATAAAGTGATGCCTAGGTACTTATGCCTGGTATAGAAAGTTTTTTTATTTACTTCTCAAACAGTTTGTTCTATCCTATATGAGAAATTCCCAAAGCATTAAGACTGTACTACTAGACTTGCGCATAATAGTTCGCGATTGGAAGCGTTCACTTTAGTTCGCGGCTCTGCCGCGAACTAGTTCCTTTGTTTAGTTCGTCCCCTCCCAGTGACGGCTGAGCGGCGTGGTCTGCGCGTGCAGGTGGAGGGAGAAGTTCCCCCACCTAGCTGCTTCATGCGCTTGCTGCTTGAGCCGCTAACGATATCACGCAAACCAAAAGAAACTGTTCGTGGATAATAAGTTTAGAGTTATCTCTATATCTTGACATTATTAAATTCATTAGCCAGATATTGCGGAGTGCAGATTACTTCAAAACAGAAATTTTATAGCGCTGAACTATGTAATCTAGCAGGCAGACGCTAACCTCGAATTTGCTTTCATCAGCAGAAGGCAAACACGTGACTTTTAATTGTGTTCGCGAGCTATCGCGCATGTTTTAGTTCGCGACCTATCGCGCATATTTTAGTTCGCGACCGGTAAGCTCTCCTTTTAGTTCGCAGATCGGCCGCGAAGTAGGTCGCTCTTTTTAGTTCGTCCGCTCGTTTTGGCTTTTGCTACCGCTACTAAAACTACAGCTGAGCTGCATCTCAGCTCGAAATGACGGCAACTGGCAGAAGGGAATCACGCGATTCTGCGCGCTCTCGCGTCCTCTCGCTGTTATCTGTCAGTCTTCGGAAAAGGAGCGGACGAACTAAGAGGTGAGGGATCTGAGAACTAGTTCGCGTAGTTAGCCTGTGGGGGCGCTCTTCCGAACTAGTTCGTTCGCAAACTACACAAGACTATGTACTACATGTTGACAAGACCTCCTCACTCAAGACAGCTTTAAAGATGTGGCATAAAACGTCCATGGTTCAAAGCAAGTGCTGACTGTGGTTAACAACATACAACAGAAAGCCCACCCCAACCAAAAATGAAAACTTTCTTATATACAATAAACATGGATGAGATTTCACTAATTCACCAATACTTTAAATAGTTGCCTTCTGACTTCAAATACGTAAACAATTAAACTCATCATAGACACATCATCTATCTTGTCATAAAACTACACAAAAACAAATATAAACCTTAACAACAATCCTGTCTTGCATGGTTTACATAGGTTTTCTGTCCCAGCTGTACCCCTGCCTTCCATGCTCCAATAAACACTGATGTGTATTTAAAAATCTAAATCATGACCTTATTAATCCCACACCACAAAATGATTAACCCTTCAAAATTCTATTGTCTTAAATACAGTTCCCCTGCAAAAGTCTTGCATTTACGGAGCATGTTAAAGCTACCCTCCTTTACAACACACAGTATTACTCATAGCACAAACTGTTGTCTTCATGAAAATCCAACACAACATGATACTCAGATACATAATTTCCTAGTACACATTACTAGTGACTTATCATAATCATAATCCCAGAATCATTACATAAAAAATAACTAAATAAATAAAAAATTTAAAAAAATCCATAACACAAGAACTCTCCAAATAATGCTAAATGTTCTTCCATAACCCGATCACGTTGCAATTAGTGACCTAATTCTCCTTAGCACTCATTCTACTCAAAGATCATTATGTCTAACACACAGCATGATCTTTCCAAAACAATTTGTATACTTAACATACAGAAAAAATGTCCCCAAAAAAATTCTTATAACTTCTATATTAATACCCTTCAGCATGCGTATTTACTGTATATTTGTCTCTTCAAACCACACATACAGGTACCACAACATACCTCTGATCTTGACCTCCTACTGCTTCAGAAATGTTCTCTAATAGACACCTACGTAATGACATAAGAAAATTATACAGGTAAGTCTTAACCTACTATTTACACTGGAGTGGACTGGATTACATATGTAATTTGTCCACCACCATTTTTTATATACTACCACAACCACAGTTCTGTCACATTCCTCAAAGCTAGTGGCTTTCTACATTTTGGGTACTCTTCATCTATATGCATTAGGATGTGGGCAGCTTTCTACAACAAAAGGCCCATGGTACAGTTCAAATAATTTCTTAATTTCCATATCAATATCGCTTGACAGTTCCTTAGTCTTCACCAAAACCAGGTCATTTACTTTATATATAACTGGCTTATACCGATTATCTTGCCTGCGATTTCTCTAAGCTGCAGCCTTAGCCATTTGTTCAGATGCTAACTTTTGTTGTTTCTGCTTTGTAATAGGAACTCTAGGTGGGAACTAAACTGTCTCCCCAATCAGATTTACAGCCTTCTTATTTAACATAATCTCACATGGTGGAAACCCTGTAGCACTGCTTTTAACACTGTTCACTACATTATCAAATGAGGTGAATTGTTCTGCCCATGATGTGTGCCCATGACTACAGTAGGTATGACACAAATGTCCCAGTTCTCGCATAAAGCTTGACCCTGAGCACATATTCAAAGTTTACTATTTTCCCAGGTCTCTCTGAGAACACATTTTTATTCCCTACCAGTAAATTACTGTTCTCCTCTCTCATTATCATTAATCCCCTTTGTTTCATAAACCTTAGTCCTAGTCTTCTCCCCCACCTCTGCCTCATCCATCATGCACTGTGCCATATGCAAGCTTGCCATTGAATTATCATCTGCTGCGTTCACAAACTATGATTTCTTCGTGCCCCCTTCCACACTCAGTTCTAGCACATGCTCCCCACAGTTAATGTTGGCCCTACATTTAAAGTCTTTCCCCAACACCATATTTATACCTAAATTATGGATTATCAGGAATGGATGACTGAATAATTCGCCACTGGCTTGCTGTAACTCCCAGTTGCATTCTTAATCTATACCCCTGTTACTGGAAACTCTGCTGCACTGTCGGTTTTTGTGTATCTGTAAAAATCTTCAGCCATACCACTAATAGTACTATCAGTATCCACCAAAGCTTTCTCATTAATTTTGCCAATTGTATATCCACTATATGTTTTACCTTCCTAAAACCTTCCTATCTCAACTCCACTTCAGCCAATAGGTCTTCTTCAACCTCATTTGCACAGTATTTCTGCATAATCATCCCTCCCCCCTCACTGTATGACTCTATTTCACTATCCCCTGCAATTATCATTTCAAAAGCATCTTTATACATATCATTTTCCATACTCAACCATCCTAATTTTCTGGCAATACTCAAGTTTTCATTCTCCCATATCTTTGGTACCAACCCCTTAATGTACTTCGAAAAATCTACCCGGCATCAAACTCACTTTCATTCTTCCCCATCCAGTCAGTTTTACATCCAGCCTCATTTACACCCTCATACTGCTCATCTTCATGAACTACGTAATAATTAACTCCTTCAACTTCCTCTTCCTCTTACATACTATTTGTTCACAATCTGTAACCCTATAATCACTTTCCACTGCATTTCTACCATATTATGCATAGACTCCCTCCTCAGATCATCAAATTCCTTATCCCCATCACATATTTTAGTAGTGCATCATAATATGCATCATTTTTCTCGGCTTGTCCCCCTAACCTTTTCATATAATCATATTTATAGTGCCCAGCCAGCTGGTACCCATTTCTGTATCCTCTTGGCCTTTTTAATCCACTTCTTAAATCTAATATCAGGTTCCTCATTTTTCTCAGCACAATTTGAGTCATGTGATTCTTTAGTTTCTCCCGGCGTATTTGATAATCAAAATATCCACAAGTGTACTGCCGGTCTATAGTGTCCAACGGGCACAATATTTCGGCGATCATACATGTCGCCATCATCAGGTGAACTGACGGACTGAGCTCCTGGAAACGCGCCGGCACGGAGATCCGCACGCTACGGCTGCTCGAGGGGACCTGGGTTCTAGCCCGGTGGCGGGCCATTTAAATACCCTCGGCCCGCGGAGCGACCTCTCCGCGGTCGCGCAGTGGAACCGATTGCGCCGGCGTCTGAGAAGACGTCGGTGTGAGGGCTCTGTCCGCCGTGGTGGTCACTTCGTTACGTTTGCTAGATTTACTCTTAATTAACCCAATCGCTGGTTCCCAAGCTTTGCTAAGATTATAGTCACAGCCACGGATTATGAGGTCGTCACTTGTGCGAATTTTCAATGGCCTCTCTAACGACGCAGTCCCAGTATCTCGATGTATGTACCAGAATCGTTGTATGTTCATACCCCATCGCATGATTATCTGACAAACAATGTTCAGCGACCGCAGACTTGCTCGGATACATCAATCGTGTGTGCCTCTGGTGTTCAACGCATCGATCCTCGACGGTATGCATCGTGTGTCCAATATATGACATTCCACACTGACACGGAATCTGGTACACGCCGGCCTTCCTCAAACCGAGATCATCTTTAGCGCTCCCCACCAGTGCACGAATTTTATTCGGCGGACAAAAAACAGTTCGAACCTGGTGTTTTTTCAAAATCCGGGCGACCTTCCCCGAGAGTGCGCCGGTATATGGAACGAACGCAGTGCCTACATCCTCCCTTGCGTTTTCATCCGTTTCCACAGGTTGTGTTATAGTGGTTTGGCGGAGAGCCCGCTGAATCTGCCACTCTGAGTACCCATTTTTCGAAATACAGTTCTCAGGTGTTCCAATTCCTGGGGTAGACTCTCTGCGTCGGAGATAGTGCGCGCCCTATGTACTAGAGTTTTAAGTACCCCATTCCTCTGTGAAGGGTGGTGACAGCTGTCTGCGTGTGAATACAGACCAGTGTGCGTTGTCTTCCGATACATACCATGACCCAGGGTGCCATCAGCTCTTCTCTTGACCAAGACGTCAAGTCTCCATAGTGATGTTGGGGTGTATGGAGTTCAGATGTGTAAGAAAGTCAAGCAGTTTATCTATACCATGTGGCTAGATGACGAAAGTGTCGTCCACGTAACGGAAAAAGCAAGTGGGTTTTCATTGAGATGATGCCAGGGCTTCCTCCTCGAAATTCTCCATGTACAAATTTGCGACCACAGGGGAGAGTGGGCTACCCATGGCGACTCCCTCCGTTTGTTCGTAGTATTCGCCATTGAAAAGAAAATACGTGGAGGCCAAGACATGCCTAAAGAGTTCGGTGGTCTTCTCGTCAAACTTCTGACCAATCAAATCTAGTGACTCGTAAACAACGAAACGTGCACTGGTGGGGAGCGCAAAAGATGATCTCGGTTTGAGGAAGGCTGGCGTGTACCATATTTCGTGTCAGTGTGGAAAGTCATATATTGGACAGACGATGCGTATCTTGTAGGATCGATGCGTTGAACACCAGAGGCACACACGATTGATGTATCCGAGCAAGTCTGCGGTCGCTGAACATTGTTTGTCGGAGAATCACGCGATGGAGTATGAACGCACTAGGATTCTGGTACAGACGTCGAGATACTGGGACTGCGTCGTTAGAGAGGCCATTGAAATTCGCACAAGTGACGACCTCATAATCCGTGACTGTGACTATAATCTTAGCAAAGCTTGGGAACCAGCGATTGGGTTAATTAAGAGTAAATCTAGCAAACGTAACGAAGTGACGACCACGGCGGACAGAGCCCTCACACCGACGTCATCTCAGACTCCGTCGCAATCGGTTCCACTGCGCCGACCGCGGAGGGGTCGCTCCGCGGGCCGAGGGTATTTAAATGGCCCGCCACCGGGCTAGAACCCAGGTCCCTTCGAGCAGCCGTAGCGTGCGGATCTCCGTGCCGGTGCGTTTCCAGGAGCTCAGTCCGTCAGTTCACCTGATGATGGCGACATGTATGATCGCCGAAATATTGTGCCCGGCAGTACACTCGTGGATATTTTGAATTGGAGTCATGTTTCGTGAACTGAGATACAGCTTCTACTAGATGCGCATTACTTGCAGTACCATTCTGCACGTCCCCAACACTTTTTAAAAACACCTCACAAACAGAGCCCTGAGTCTGCATGCAGCTACCTACCAGATATACCTTCAGGTACATCAACAACTGGCTCTATGCTTCCAACATTACCCTCAATCATCCACCAAAACACTAGATTCATCCACACTCGCTCCATAACAATTCAGCATAGCATCCACTGTATCTGTTTTCACTTCACATAACTTAGCAAATCTTACACCATTATTTTTACATATATTATGAACATCACAACACTCCTTTACTGTTCCAGACTGTAATTTGCTCTCTGCCCTGTTAAGAATCGATCTCACACCAACACTATCATTCTCATAACCTGTATTCCCAAAATATTTATTAAAAACTTCTCCAATACTAATCTCTCCCACCTCGCCTTTTTGCTCTCTAATATCCTCCCTTTCAAATGCTCTCCTCTCTTGTTATGTTTCAAGAACCAACTCCCCACTACATTTTCATCATTTAAAATAGCTTCAATCCCTCAAATTCCTTCTTCATGTCTACCCCTATCGTCATTATCATGCCTCCCTTTGTGATAACCCTGTTGTTCTGACCACATTTATTATTATTATTCTATTTCCTGGCCCTATTCTTTGCATTCCGTCTTGTCCCAAAGGCCGGCTGCGGTGGCCGAGGAGACTGACGCGCTTCAGTCACGGTCTGCACGGCCACTAAGGTCGGCGGTTCGAATCCCCCCTCGGGCATGGATATTTGTGCCGTCCTAGTTCGTAGCTAGTTCATAAGTAGTTTGTAAGTTTAGGGACTGATGACCCCGTAGTTCAGTCCCATAAGCTATACAAACATTTGAATTTTTTTTTGTCCCAAAGTGGACCTCATTTGAGACAAATCCTATTTTCACGAACTCTGTCCCCTTCTATTTCTATTCCCATTCTCAAGTCTTGGTCTTTGCTCATTTCTGTTATTATTCTCCCATGAACCCTTCTGATTCCTATCATCACCATTAGACCTTCCCCAATCACTCCTCCAATTTTCCTTTCCTTTCCTTTCCTTTCCTTGTAGTTACCCAGCTGATTATTCCCCCAATTCCTGTTATTCCTGTTCTTATTAAGTTCCCCATGTCTCTGTGTGCGTGATACTGCCTTATCTATTTTTACAATAAAATCAAGAAATTTCTCAATGCAATCTGGACAGGGAGAAAAATAAAGTTCCAACTCCTCAGGTGGCCGTGCAATTAAAGTGGTGATTTCAGTTAGTGTTTCAAATGGCCTGTTAGGTGCAATAATTTTGGTAATTCATCCTGACAGAATTTCTTCATAGATTGTTTCCCCCATTTGTAGAGAGACTCGTTTAAAAATTCATTTTGCAGCCTGACATGTTTAGATTTACTCCAATATTTATTTAAGAATAATTTTTCAAACACATCAAAAGTGGTGTACTGCTATCTATACTGATTATCCCATGTCAGATCAGAACCTTCCAGAGATCTCTTTATAAATTTTACTTTTACTTGGTCTGACATTCCTGGTGTAAAGCAATTGACTAAAAAGTCCACTGCTTAATATCCACTTTCCCCAGAAAATGCCTTACCCTTTGCCACCTGCATAGATATAGGACCCTCAACATTACCAGAAACAGCACACAGTTCTAAATTATTCATTCTAACATTTACTTTTACAATCTCTGCATTATTTGTAGTGATAGCATTTGCCATATCTTTTCTGAGATCATAAGCTGTGCTGTCTGATTTGTCAGCACTGTCAATACTAGCCACTATGTTAGCATCCATGTTAATTAAGGCTTATCTTGTCTCTTAGAATCACACATCTGCTTTCCTGAATCAATCTCTACTCTTAATTCAGTCTCAATTGTTTCAATCTTTGTGGCTAATCTCTGTTCCACACCCTCAAGTTTCCCATTAATATTTTACAATTGAGCTTGCACCTCCCCAATTTTATTATTCAAATCTTCGTTACACTCTTCTATTTTATTATTCAAATCCATAATAGACTCCCCTGTTTTACTATTCAAATCTTTGTTAGATTCTTCTATTTTACTATTCAAATCTTTGTTATACTCTTCTATTTTACAATATAATTTATTCCCTACTTCCTGCAATTTCATCAAAATGTGGCTTGTCCTCAGATTTCCCATCGTATCTACTTCCTCGCTTGTCCACTCTGGACTCTGTGGTTGACTCCCACACCCTGCTGACAAGAGGAAGGTCACCGTCTACCTTACGTTTCACACGGTGCATGGGGGAGAGTACCTTGCAACATAAAACTGGATCCCTAAATACCTTGGTCGCCCATAACTTGAGAACGGTTCGACCGATTTCACAGATCCTTTTTTGTTGTTGTTATCATTATTCTCAGAACAAGGATTGTATGACACAAAACAAGAGTGTTTGAGAACAACAAAGTGCGTTTTTCAATGTGACCCTGCGTTTCTATTGCAAAGAAATGTATAGTTTTGTTCCGATATTGATGAAATTTTGCACACTCTACCTTAAGAACGAGAGGGATGACACAGTCTGCATAAAATTTCGTTCGGTGCATAGTTTTGCTGCAATCTTTATGAATTTTTGCACATACGATCTTCAAACCAAGAGGAACTTCACTGGATACATAAATGTTTGTATGGTACATAACAGAGGGTAACCTAGCAGAAAACTTTGCCGAGAGAGGGAAAGGTGGAAACGAACAGAGAGATGGGAGAGAAAGAGGTGGATGCAGAGAGAGGGCGGAAGGGGATGTGGACTGCGAGAGAGTAGGATAAACAAACACCCGGGCAACGCCGGGTTTACAGCTAGTTTATAATAAATGTATGGAATTAATTTGAGTTTCCTTGTTTACAGCACTGGTCAGTTGTTGTGAGTAATGAAGTAGCCGTGTTTCAGAAGAGCGATCATTGCTAAGCCCGCGTCTAGTTTGCGTGTGTTCTCCGCTGCCACGCGCAGCCCTGGCTGGAGTGGTTCCAGCTAATTAACTGCTGCACAAGTGCTCCAGGCAGGGGAGGGGGCTGGAGAGCCATGGAGTGGGGGGATAGGGGAGGGGAGGGGAGGGGATGGGAGCGAGCTACTAGCGCGGGGTGCGGAACATCCGACTACACGCGTACGTCCGACTCCACTTGTGTAATTCCTGTCCATCTGTGTGACTGGCAAACGGGAACTGTTTTCTCAATGGACGCAGAGCTCAGTTTAAAAGCTGTGTGTGTGTTGTGGATGTTGAACCTATCGTTAAATCACACAACAAATTGTTCATTAACACAGCAATTTGGTTTAATTATGGCCCCGATATTGATGTATATACTGTTAAATAAGAAACAGTGCATTAAACTGATTATGTGCGCAACGGATATTTTAAACACAAAACAACTGTGGCAAGTCACCATTTGAAACAGACACTGAATATACTCAAAAATTTTGACTGCAAGAAAGATATTAAAAAACCACAAACCACTGTCTTAATGTTTGACTGTGAGAATTTTATGCAGATCACTTTCTGATTATTGAAATTTAGTATCCTAGTCAATTAACTATCATTTCTATGGCACCAATAACGAAATCTGTTCAACAACATTATCAAAATCAATACTGCACTTTAAATCCACTAATAACTAATTATCAAATGAAGGAAGTAGGTTAATCTTCTAACTACGTAAATGAAACAGGAAAGAAAGGTCAACTTTGTTACTTGTTATTAATAATCAGCATTACATTACCTACATAATACAACTTCTGACTTGCTGGAACAGCAGCCTCTGCTCTACATCGGAGCCATACACACAACTCAACCGCTCTCTAAACGAGCTGAACCACTAGTGCTACTCTCTCTCAGCGCGATCTACAATGCTATGCAATACATGATCTTTGCCAAAGATGAAACTTGACAGACTTAAGTACACATATCGATACACAGAGTAGAAGCGATATTATACATATTCTTGCAAGCAAGTTACTCGATACAAAACTGGAGGCATAATATTGGACATTTTCTTACAAAAATAATTTTTTATGGACACGTTTCAAGTTGACTCGAACGACGAGAAATGGACAACGTTTAGAGCGCAGAGCACGTGTCGTCCCTCAGCAGCGGATCGAGGGTTCGATATTTTCGGCTCCGTCCCCTTCCCTTCTAGGAAAAAAAAATACATTGGTATCATCGTATAGGACAAACTCGACTAATTTCGCAGTCCCATACAAATTCTATCACTGCGAAATTGTACGAGCTGACGTGAAGTACAAACTCTGAGCCACAGTTAGCAGCACCTATCAGCAGTGGCGGCTCGTACAAAACTTGACCAGTGTGCTACAATATTACAAAAATAAACAGGAAACAAAATATACTGAAATAAAAAGCGTGACTGGCAATGGAAATAACGGAGCTTAGCAATATCCCCACCACGTCATCTGCGTTCTACACGAATAACCAATGAAACTGCTTGGCTGAAAAGCGCTGTTGACTATCCATTACTAATGTTGTTTCTGATTGAAGTTTTATTTACAGAAATTAAAAATTTGGACTCAAAGGTATTTGAATACCAGCCTCACACAGGTAGGTTTGAGAGACAACGCGCAAGACGCCTGAGCCAGCGCGCTATTTGACTCTGTATGCCGCAGTATTCGCCATACACTGTTCTTCCGCAGCCGTCACACGCAGCGCGGAGAGAAATATTGGTCTGGTGCTGCAGTCGGTCTCAGCACACACGAGCCGCCAGGCCTGACGTCACGTCTGCGCATGCGCACTAGCGAACAGACGACTGCGCCGCCTCTCTGCGCACGTACCAGCGCGGCTGAATCCCACTTCAGCACACGGAGCTGGTTTCCAGCTATCGCGGCGGGAGCGCTACAAAATGCGTTTTCATCCTCAGTACTAGCATTCTAACACACATTGGAAGGGACTTGGCATAATTTTATTGTGATATCTGGATTGTATTCCAAGAGAAAGGATGTAATTTTACAGCGATTTCTCGCTTGCATTCGAAGAGAAATGGCATAATTTTAGTAATTATATTTACAGTGTGCTGCAGCACATTATCACAAGCCGCCACTGGTGTTGACAAAAAGCTGATATCAGATCAACACTATTTTACAGAAATACTTCCATTCCTACGACCAATTTGCGGCAATTTCAAATAACATTTGGAATCGAAGTAGCTCGGCCTGAAACAATGTATACAGGGTGTCCCAGCTATCTTGTCCACCCAAAATATTTCTGGAACAATACCAGCTATTGGAAAACGACTTCCACCGGTATGAATGTACGGCTGGGGCCAATGAATGTACATATTTGGAAACATTCTAAAACGAAAGCAAATGTGTTTTTAACACAAAATTATGTTTTTTTTTTTTAAATGGACACCCTATATTTTTTCTTGAGCAATCCATAGCATGACAAATCACACAAAAAATGGCGAGGATTGCATCGCAATATTCCAATTATATCCCGAGATATTGTGACGCGAAGTTGACGCATTCTTGTGGCTGTGGTGGAACATTTTTCAGTGTGGTTGAAAATATTTTCAGTCTAGCACGTGTTCAGTGACAGCTGTCACGTTCTCTATCGATACTGCCGATATAACCTGGAGTGTAAGTATAAGACTTTTAGTGACGGATTCTAGCCGGCCGCAGTGGCCGAGGGGACTGAGGCGCTCCAGTCACGGTCTGCACGGCCACTACGGTCGGGGGTTCGAATCCCGCCTCGGGCATGGATATTTGTGCCGTCCTTAGTGTTAGCTAGTTCATAAGTAGTTTGTAAGCTTAGGGACTGATGACCCCGTAGTTAAGTCCCATAGACTACACAAACATTTGAACATTAGAGTGGATATGTTGTTTGAAGTGCGAGTGCTGGTTTCATCTGTCTTGCGAAAGACTGAAGACGTACAGTGCTCAGTTTATATGCCGTATATGCACTGAGGCTGATTCTGATTAACTTGAATCAGATTTCCGATTTTAAGAACTACTTTCAATTAAATTTGCGAATTTAAGATTTTCTTTGTTTTGTTAGTCATTTCTATGTTAAAGTATGTAATTAATTAATCATATTACCTATGATTACATTAAGGTAAAGCAGTCAATAAATCCGAAGATTGGTTTGCTTTACTAGGCATGGTCCTGTTTGGAGGTGGTATGCCGTTGCCTTCCTCCGACCTTCGAACTAACTTACCCAGCCAGTTATAGGGGGACCTACAGTTTAACGTGGGTTCCGAACCACGGTGCTACTCGGTATTTTTCACATGAGCTATACTGCCAGAGGTGAAAGAAGTGGAAAGTGACAGATAAAAATCGTAGGACCTCAACAAATGTTCAAATGTTTGTAGAACTTATGGGACTTAACTACGGGGTCATCAGTCCCTAAGCTTACAAACTACTTATGAACTAGCTAAGACTTAAGGACGGCACAAATATCCATGCCCGAGGGGGGGATTCGAACCCCCGACCGTAGTGGCCGTGCAGACCGTGACTGGAGCGCCTTAGTCCCTTCGGCCACCGCGGCCGGCTTCGTAGGACCTGGCGGGGATCGAACCCGCGACCTTTGGATTATTTATAATAATGTAGTAATAGTAAATACAGTAGATGTTAAGTGTATGATGTGTTTGGTTACATTAAATCATGTTCCGATGACACAAGAGTATTTTTTTAGAATTCCAGGTGCTACTGCGAAATTACCCGAGTAGTGGTGCGAAATTGCCCAAGTTCTTATTATTACAGGTAAATTAGCACGATTTTAAATAAGCTTTTTTATATCTGAAATTTAACTTTCAATATTTAATATTTATACCAACAAATTATACTACTTTTACTTAACATCTGACACAAAAAGTCCATTTCTAATATATTTCTTTTAAATACTAGAGGAAAAATACCTTAATACTCAGAAATTACCCGAGTTTGTCCTAAACGTGTACGATTTTAACATCGGTAAAATAGCACGTGATCAAAAAGTCGGTATGAATTTTAAAAGATTAATAGATCACGGAATAACATAGATGGAGAGAGGTAAAAATTGACACACATGCTTGCAATGAAATGGGGTTTTATTATAACCTAAAAAAAATAAAAAAATAAACGTATTCCTAGACGCTTGAAAGATCTGTTGTGCGCGTCGTTTGGTGATGATCGTGTGCTCAGCCGCCACTTTCGTCATGCTTGGCCTCCCAGGTCCCTAGACCTCAGTCCGTGCGATTATTGGCTTTGGGGTTACCTGAAGTCGCAAGTGTATCGTGATCGACCGACATCTCTAGGGATGCTGGAAGACAACATCCGACGCCAATGCCTCACCATAACTCCGGACATGCTTTACAGTGCAGTTCACAACATTATTCCTCGACTACAGCTATTGTTGAGGAATGATGGTGAACATATTGAGGATTCCCTGTAAAGGACATCATCTTTGCTTTGTCTCAATTTATTATCCTAATTATTGCTTTTCTGATCAGATGAATTGCCATCTGTCGGACACTTTTTTTTTATTTATTTAATTTTTTTTTCTAATAAAATCCCATGTCATTCCAAACATGTGTGTCAATTCTTACCTCTCTATCTACTTTACTAAGTTTTCAAATTTATACTAACTCTTTTGATCACCCGGTATGTAATTGTAATATTATTATTATTTTTTAATTTACCTTGTTCATAATACAAATGACATTTTAGTGTAATTCTTCTCTCGTTTCGGCCTGATATGGACCACGAAAGTTTTTCACTCTTCCTTGTTGATATTTTCCTCTTTTTCCAGGAGATTTTCATGTTCGCTAAATGTGATTCTCCCTTCCTGACCATTTTCCGGCATAACGTGGAACTGGCGTAGTGAGCGGAATAAGGTGCTTAGTAACTTTGACCTCTTCTCTGAAAACTTGTCGATCCTGAATGTCCTCAAATGAAATTTCAGCTTCCTGTAAAAACTTTTTAACTTAGCTTGAAGACTGATGACCTAGCTGTTTAGTCACCTAAAAACCAACAGCAACAACAACTTGGATTGCCCATTTGGAATACGATTTTGCTTTTGAAATTAATGAGTGTATGCAATTCGTAAGCCTATTTACATCTACATGGGATACTCTGCAAATCACATTTAAGTACCTGACAGGGGGTTCATCGAACCACCGTTATACTATGTGTCTCCCATTCCATTCTCCAATAGCGCGCGGGAAGAAAGAACACCTGAATCTCTCCGTTCGAGCTCTGATTTCTCGTATTTTATTCTGATGATCATTCCTACTTATGTAAGTGGGAGTCAACAATATATTTTCGCATTCGGAAGACAATGTTGGCGATTGGAGTTTCGTAAGCAGCCCACGCCGCAGCGATAAGCGCCGTTGTTGTAATGATTCCCATCCCAGATCCTGTCATTTCCGTAACGCTGTCTCCCCTGTATCGTGACAATAAGCAACGAGCTGCCCTTCTTTCGACTCTATCGATGTGCTCCGTCAAACCCACCTGATAAGGATCCCACACTGGGCAATACTCCAAAAATGACGGAGAAACGTAGTGTATGCAGTTTCTTTTGTAGTTCTGTTGCATCTTTTAAGGGTTCTGCCAATAAAACGCAGCCTTTCCCACGACATTATCTACGTGTTCTTTCTAGTTTAAGTCTGTTTTTAATACCTAGATATTTTGTGGTTTTTGTGATCTTCACTTTTGATTTATCTTGTAAACAAAGTTTAACAGATTTCTTTTCTTACTCTTGTGGACGTCTTCACACTTCTCATTATTTAGAATCAATCGACAATTTTTACAACATAGTGATATCTTATTCAGATCGTTCTGTAGTTGGTTTTGACCTTCAGATGATTTTACTAGACGTTAAATGACGGCGTCATCTGCAAACAACCTAAGAGAGCTACTTAGATTTTCCCCTAAATCGTTTATGTAAATAAGAAACAGCAGAGGACCAATAACACTACCCTGTGGAACGCCCGATATCACCTCTGTTTTAGTCGATGCCTTACCATCGATTACTACGAACTGTGTCCTCTCTGACAGGAAATCCCCTACCCAGTCGTAAATTTGGGGCGATATACCATAACCACGCAATTTGATTAAAAGCCGTTTGTGAGGTACGGTGTCAAAAGCTTTCTGGAAATCAAGAAATACGGAATCGATTTGCGAACCTTTGTCGATAGCACTCATCACTTCGTGTGAGTAAATAGCTTGTTGTGTTTCGCATGAACGATATTTTCTAAATGCGTGTTGACCTTTGTGGTACATTATAGTGTAATAATAATGAATAATTTGTTTACATGATTTGGCACGTCCCGTCGACAAAAATACCTCAAATCATCGTAATGAAGAAAATGCAGTTCTGTAAAATACTGTTACTGAAAAATATTTCTCCATATCTTTGCAAACTAGTTACATCTGTCACCTAGTTAATTTATGAACTATAATAGGATCCTTGACAACGTCACGATTTGCACAGATTGAAATCGACGTGTGCATTCAGTGTTTCACTTGGCACCACGTCTGGAATTTAGTATGCGCACTGTGGCTATAACGGCGTGTTAAGGAGAGAAATACTGTTTGTTTGCGTCGCCTGTGTGCAGGGGGGAGGGTGTTTGAAAAGGTTTTGATGTAAGTGAACATTATTCAATGAGGATATCTGAAGTGCTTAATGTGACCTATGAAAATAAATAAAACTATCCCAAAAAAATAAATATTTTATGCAGTAACGAAATGAGTAGCCTAATATAAAACCTGGACACCTGACCTAATGGTCGAAATTTAGTTAGCAGTCGATCCCAGAGTAAGTTTTTCCGCTCTTTTCATTTCTGAAGTCCGCTTTTTTTTTCTAAAAATTGACGTAAATGTGATAAATCAGATGTTAAATTTGGCTGTTCACATCAAAAGCGGACACCTACATAAGAGCTTGATGTCAAATTCGGACACTTGTTGAAATAAACTGTGTGCACCAATGGGAACACGATATATGATCACATGACCTCGAAAATCAGGCATGGCGACAGTTATGTGCCAGGTATTAAGACGTATTAGCCCGAACTTAAAGTTTTTCAGTAATTTTTTTATAGTATTATTACTAATAACCATCTCAAAGCGTGTGAAATGGAAGAGCGTCGGAAGGAAAGGCTAGGAAGCGATTGAGACAACCTGAAATGTGGAAAATAAACCTTGGGAAGAAACAAAGGCAAGACTAGCTTATAAACTACACTGTTCTATTGTAAGGTGTCTTGTACGAAATTATCACTTGTTGGAAAGAAGTTCGATGTCAGAATAACGTAAGGATGATTACTGAAAAATCTGGCGACAGTTTGAACAGACCTTATGCTAATAATTTCAGAGATTAAGTGCAGTAACATTTAGTTCTTCATTTTTCCAATATGTAATAGAGTTAAAAATTTAATATTTTGCACTTTATGTCGATATTCCTATGATTTCCCGTATTATACGCATGTAAAAGATTGTCGTCAGCAGTAAGCGAATCAGTGTGTATGAGAAACGGACATCTGAAAGCGTGTTCACATCAAAAGCTGACACCTACACGTTTTGGTTTCAAAGACGAACATCCGTATTTTCAAACACAATTTGAAGGTGCTTGGGTAATCAAATTGGTATTAGTCACTTCCAGGTATAAATTCTCGAGTGTTAAAGTTGGTAATGTTCAGATCATCTTACAAATATATTAGCTCTACGATTTGCAATAAAAAAAATGACGTTTATCTCAGTTTCTGGCAACTGACAGAAGTCCGTATTTGATAGTAGGCTACTGAAATATAGTCTACAAAAGAAAAATATTTTTTTTAATTTTTTTTTTCGGGGGGGGGGGGGGTAGGCGGGTGTCGTGACCGCCATGGCCCTCGCCCTGGATCTGCCACTGTCGTCGCTGTTGTTTCGTGTCCGTGTTGTTTCGCGTCGCTGTTGTTAATCGCGTTTTTGAAGAGACTGGCTCACTCATGGCCGCTGTTTGCTGCTGCTTCTCACGTGCTTTTCAAATAGAGAGCTTGTGTACGAAGAGAAAACGGTCAGTACTACTAAGGTGTAAGGCCCAGAAAAAATAGTACACAGTAATACCGAGGTAACGAACTACACAGCTCGACAACTGTAGGGCTTCACTACCGCTTGCATAAAAATGTACTCTATACATATAAAAGGCAGTGTCCCGACTGACTGACTGACTGACTCATCATAGCCCAGCCCAAACCACTGAAGACAGAAACTTGAAATTTGTGGAGGGTGTTGATCTTACTCTGTAGGCGTCATTTAAGAAGGGATTTTTCGATATTCCGTCCGTAAGGGGGTGAAATAGGGGATGAAACGTTTTTTGAAAATACGTAGCTATTTCGGCAATTTTGAAGCTACAACTACAAAATTTCGGATTTGGATTCGGGGTTCGAATTTAAAAGACACGTGTTTCGGCATTATTTGAAATTCAACGAATAATGGGATAAAATAGGGGATGCAAAAAATTGATTTAAAAAGAATTATGTTGCTGTTAACTCGAATTTTAAGCTGCAACTACGAAACTTAGGATATGGACTCTTGATCAGGATTAAAAATACACGAGTTTCGGTATTTTTGGAAATTCAAAAAGTAAGGGGGTAAAAGAGGGGATCAAAAATTCTTTTCGAAAAACACTTTGTTCTCAAGACAGTTTTGAAGCTATAGCTGCAAAAATTGGTATTCGTATTGTTCGTTATGATTTTAAAAATACGTGTTTCGGTATTTTTGGAAATTCAACCATGAAGGGGGTTAAATTGGAGATGGGATGTTTTTTCGAAAATCTGTTGCTATTTAGGCAACTGACTGACTCATCATCGTCCAGCCCAAACCACTGAAGATAGAAACTTGAAATTTCTATAGGGAGTTGGTCTTACTCTTTAGGCGTCATTTAAGAAGCGATTTTTCGATATTCCGTCCGTAAGGGGGTAAAATAAGCTAGACTACAAAATTTGGAATGTTAATTCAAAATGTCCAAATGTTTGTATAGCTTATGGGACTTAAGTACGAGGTCATAAGTCCCTTAACTTACAAGCTACTTATGAACTAACTAAGACTAAGGACGGCACAAATATCCATGCCCGAGAGGGGATTCGTACCCCCGACCGTAGTGTCCGTGCAGACCGTGACTGGAGCGCCTCAGTCCCCGCGGCCACCGCGACCGGCTTGTTAATTCAGGGTTCGAATTTAAAAGACACCTGTTTCGGCATCTTTGGAAATTCAATCTGTGCGGCGGTATGACCTCTTCTTGCATGGGACTAAATACCAAACTTTTTATGTGCTGTGTCAGACTGCAGATTCCGAAAGTCGCCCGCTCGTCTACAAGAAAAAAAAACTGCAATTAATATATTCTTCCTGCATTGTGAAATTTCAATGAAAGATCCTTGCGCCAGATAGAAGAAAGATTTGATTCTAGGTTTGCACTTCTTTAAACTGTCACTTTGAAATAAATGTTTTAAAGTTGCCTTAAAGGTCGAACTGTCAAACAGAAGTTCGTAGTTGTTCTGGTTGCTATAGCCAGAGATATTACAAGTCCTGTTCACCGATGATCGATTGCTATAGAAGATCGATTTATTAAAATACTACAACTTGATAAAAGTCTTCTTGCTTTATCTGTCAAACAAAATAACTTTCCGTAAATGTCGTCTTTCAAATTGTAAAATTGTTTGACAGGAAATAATTCTTCAGTTCTTATAAATGATTATATTTCTCGTAAAATTTCTGTTGTTGTTATGGTCTTTAGTCCGGAGACTGGTTTGATGCAGCTCTCCACCCTACCCTATCCTGAGCAAGCCTTTTCATCTCCTCATAAGAACGACAACCCACATCCACTTGAATCTGCTTACTATACGAGTCTCTTGGTCTTCCTCTGCGATTTTTACCCCACACACTTCCCTCCAATGCTAAATTTACGATTCCCCGATGTCTAAGAATGTGTCCTACCAAGCGATCCCTTCTTTTAGTCAGGGTATGCCAAAAATTCCTTTTCTCACCAATTCTGTTCAGTACCTCTTCATTAGTTATGCGATCTACCCACCTAATCTTCAGCATTCTTCTGTAGCACCACATTTCGAAGGCCTCTATTCTCTTCCTGTCCGCACTGCTTATCGTCCATGTTTCACTCCCGTACAAGGCAACACTCCACACAAATGCCTTCAGAAAAGACTTCCTTACCCTTAAATTAATATTCGATGTTAGCAAATTTCTCTTTTTCAAAAATGCTTTTCTTCCCATTGCCATTCTGTATTTTATATCCTCTGTACTGCGACCATCGCATGTTATTTTACTACCCAAGTAACAAAACTCATCTACCACCTTCATTGTTTCGTTACCTAATCTAATTCCTTCAGCATCGCCTGATTTTGTAAGACCGCATTCCATTATTTTTGTTTTGCTCTTGTTAATGTTCATTTTATACGCTCTCTTCAACACACTGTCCATTCCATTCAACTGCTCTTCCAGGTCCTTTGCTGTCTCTGACAGAATTACAATGTCATCAGCAAAACGCAATGTTTTTATTTCTTCCCCCTGAACTTTAATTCCTTCACCAAATTGTTCCTTGCTTTCCTTCACCGCCTGCTCGATGTACAAATTGAATAACATCGGAGAAAGGCTACAACCCTGTCTTACTCCCTTCCCAACTGATGCTTCCCTTTCATGCCCTTCGAGTCTAATAACTGCGGTCTGGCTTTTGTACAAGTTGTAAATAACTCTCCTTTCCCTGTATTTTACCCCTGCTGACTTCAGAATTTGAAACAGTGTATTCCAGTCAACATTGTCAAATGCTTTCTCCAAATCTACAAAAGCTAAAAATGTAGGTTTGCCTTTCCTTAATCTATCTTCTAAGATAAGACGTAAAGTGAGTATTGCCTCCCGGGTTCCTATGTTCCTTCTGAATCCAAACTGATCTTCCCCGATGTCAGCTTCCACCAGCTTTTCCATTCTCCTGTAGATAATTCGTGTTAAAATTTTGCAACCATGACTTATCAAACTGATGGTTCTGTAATTTTCACACCTGTCTGCGCCTGGTTTCTTTGGAATGGGGATTATTACATTTTTCTTAAAGTCTGAGCGCATTTCGCCTGTCTCATACATCCTACACACCAGTTCAAATAGTCTTGTCATGGCTGGCTCTCCCAGAGACTTTAGTAGCTCTGAGGGTATGTCATCTACTCCTGGGGCCTTGTTCCGACCTAGGTCTTTCAAGGCTCTGTCAAATTCATCTCTCAGTATAGTATCTCCTATTTCATCTTGATCTACTTCCTCTTCCCTTTCTACAACATCGTCTCTAAGTTCATTTCCTTTGTAGAGCTGCTCTATGTACTCTTTCCACCTTTCAGCTTTCCCTTCTTTGCTGAGAACTGGTTTCCCATCTGAGTTCTTGATATTCGTAGATCTGGTCTTCTTGTCCCCAAATGTCTCTTTTATTTTCCTGTAGGCGGTATCTACTTTTCCCCTTCTTATACAGTCTTCTACAGATTTGCATTTGGCTTCTAGCCACTCCTGCTTAGCCACTTTGCACTTCCTGTCAATCTCATTTTTTAGTCGTCTGTATTCCATTTTGCCTGTTTCATTTACTGCATTTTTATATTTTCTCCTTTCATCAATTAAATTTAGTATTTCCTGTGATATCCAAGGATTTTTTGTAGGTCTTGCCTTTCTACCTATTTTGTCCTCTGCTGCCTTCATTATTTCATCTCTCAATGCTACCCATTCCTCCTCTACTGTTTTATTTCCCCCTGTTTCTGTCAATTGATGCCTAAATCTCCCTCTGAAATTCTCCAGAACTTCACTTTCCTTCAATTTATCCAGGTCCCATCTCCTTATTTTCCTACCTTTCTGCAGCTTTTTCAGCTTCAGCCTACAGTTCATGACTAATAGGTTATGGTCAGAGTCTATATCTGCCCCTGGGTATGTCTTGCAGTTTATAACCTGGTTCCGGAATCTTTGTCTTACCATTATAAAATCTATCTGATACCTTCCGGTGTCTCCTGGTCTCTTCCATGTATACAACCTTCTTTTGTGATTCTTAAACCAGGTGTTTGTTACGATTAAATCATGTTCCGTGCAAAATTCTACCAGGCGACTTCCTCTTTCATTCCTCCTGCCCAGTCCATATTCACCTACTATTTTTCCTTCTCTTCCTTTTCCAACTACCGAATTCCAGTCTCCCATCACAATTAAGTTTTCCTCTCCTTTAACTGTCTGAATAATTTCCTTTAGCTCCTCATATATTTCTTCGATCTCCTCGTCATCGGCAGAGCTAGTTGGCATATAAACCTGTACTACCGTTGTCGGTGTTGGCTTCGTATCTATCTTGACAATGATAATGCGATCACTGTGCTGCTCATAGTAGTTTACCCGCATTCCTACTTTCTTATTCATCATCAGTCCTACTCCTGTGATACCCCGAACTGATTTCGTATTTATAATCCTGTACTCACCTGACCAGAAATCCTGTTCATCCTGCCACCGAACTTCACTAATACCCACTATATCTAACTTCAACCTATCCATTTCCCTTTTTAAATTTTCTAATTTTCCTACCCGATTAAGGGATCTAACATTCCACGCTCCGATCCGTAGAATGCCAGTATTGTCTTTCCTGATGACAACATCCTCCTGAGTAGTCCCCGCCCGGAGATCCGAATGGGGGACTATTTTCCCTCCGGAATATTTTACCCGAGAGGATGCCATCATCATATGTTCATACAGTAGAGCTGCATGTCCTCGGGAAAGGTAACGGCTGTAGTTTCCCCTTCGCAGCCGTTCGCAGTAGCTGTGTGGCAAAGCCACATTAGCTGATGTTACAAGGCCAGCTCAGTCAATCATCCAGACTGTTGCCCCTGTAACTACTGAAAAGGCTGCTGCGCCTCTTCAGGAACCACACGTTTGTCTGGCCTCTCCACAGATACCCCTCCGCTGTGGTTGCACCTACGGTACGGCTATCTGCATCGTTGAGGCACGCAAGCCACCCCACCTCGGCAATGTCTGTGGTTCATGGGGGATTTCTATAAATATCAAAATAATTATCGTTGACACTTAACTTTCGAGACACAATGACATTTATCGCTCTCACAATACAGATCATCAGTTACATAGAGACTGATTTTATGGTCTTTTTGATTTTCCATAATAATGTCAATATCCGCGACGATAACGGCAGAGACCAGCATCTTCTTGCCTCGTGGCCGTCGACCCGCGATTTGAAGTGTTCTGATGTTTACCCCTTGAGCTCGGCGTCGAAGATGTTGCTCTCGTAGGTTGAATCGCCGTCACAGCACATGAAACACAAGAAACATACGAAACTCTTTTAAGAATCACATAACATAAAACATTTACATAAAAAATTTAAGAACATAAAATATAAACATAATCTTCTGCGAAACTGAGCTTACATAAGAGAGTAGTGGATGCAATAATCTGTCCCACTACACAACTACGGAGTAAAATAGGGGACTCAAAAAATTGATTTTCAAAAATATGTTGCTGTTAACTCTAATTTTAAGCTACAACTACGAAACCTCGGATATGGAATCTTGGCCAGGATTAACAAAACACGAGTTTCAGTAATTTAGGAAAGTCAACCGATAAGAGGGTAAAATACGGGACGAAAAATTCATTTCGAAGCACGTTGCTATTCAGACAATTTTAAGGCCTGAGCTGTAAAAATTCATATTTGTATTTTTGGTTAAAATTTAAAATATACGTTTTCGGTATGTTTGGAAATTCAACCATAAAGGGGGTTAAATTGGAGAGGGGATATTTTACGAAAAATCTATTGCTATTTAGGCAGTTTTGAAGTTACAACTACAAATTTTCGATTCGGGGTTCGAATTTAAAAGACACGTGATTCTGCATTTTTTGAAATTCAACCAATAAGGGGGTGAAATACGGGATGCAAAAATTGAATTTCTAAAATATGTTGCTGTTAACTCAAATTTCAAGCTATAACTACGAAACGTAAAATATGGACTCTTGATCAGGATTAAAAACACACGAATTGCGGTAGTTTTGGAAATTGAATAACTGAGGGGGTAAAACATGGGATATTCTTTTCGGAAACCCATTATTGTCCCGACATTTTTGAAGCTATAGCTACAAAAATTGGTATTTGTATTGTTCGTTATGATTTTAAAAATACGTATTTCGATATTTTTGGAAATTAAACCATCAACGAGATTAAATTGGAGAGGGGATGTTTTTCGAAAATCTTTTGCTAATAAGGAATTTTTAAACTACAACCACATAAATTGGTATATGTTTTCTTAATCAGAATTAAAAAGATCCGTGTTTCGGTAGGGGGCGAAATAGGGGATGAAACATTTTTTTGAAAATACGTTGCTATTAAGTCAATTTTGAACACAGAATTACAAAAAAATGATATTAGCATACGTGGTTGGAATTTAAAAGACACATTTTGGGGTATTTTTCGAAATGCAACTATTAAGGGGTGCTATAGGGGGTTACAAGTAGTAAAATCAAATGTTTGTAAAACTTAAGAGACTAAACTACGGGGTAATCATTCCCTAAGGCTTACAAAGTAACTTAAACTACCTTAAACTAAGTTAGACTAACTTATGCTAATGACACACAACACCCATGCCCCAGGGGCGAATCGAACCCCCGACGCCGAACGGCAGCGCGCACCGCAGCATGGCGCCTCAATACGCACGGCCATTCTGCCGCGGCTACAAGTAGTATCACGACATTTTGATTAAGACAGTACTTAAACTGTATCTGTGAAATTTTATATTAAGAGGGAGAAACAACTGGATCAAACCAACCAGCCTACGCATGCGAAGCAGTAGAGATATAAAATAAATGCGTACTAAAAGAACATTTTAGTTCTTATTATTGCCCGTGAAAACAGAAATTGACAAAATAATCCAACTTTCACTCTGCAGCGTAGTGTGCGTTGATATGATACTTCCTTGGCAGATTAAAATTGTGTGCCGGAACCGGGACTCGAACTTGGGAACTTTGCCTTTCGCGGTCAAGCGCTCTACCGTCAGAGCTATCCCGGCACGACTCAAGCTCCGTCCTGGAAACATCTCTTAGGTCGTAGCTAAGCGATGTATCTACCGTATCCAAATTTCTCACTTTAAGATGTTTTCCAACTACATTAAATGACTGAACACTGGTTCAAATTTGTATCTTGCACTTTAACGATGAGCGCCAAATCTTCAAAACAAACATTATCTCGAAACATGATGTATATGCGTCCGAAAAAATTACCGGTAAGTTACAGAGAGACAATTTTTTATCCATGCTAAAGACATTCGGTTATTTTATAACATATGAAAGACAGAAATCTACAATTCTTCACAATATCGGATGACCGATCGTCGTTGCTGGGGAATTTGTTTTCTGATACATATTGCTATTGTTATACAGGGTGTTACAAAAATGTACGGCCAAACTTTCAGGAAACGTCCTCACACACAAAGAAAGAAAACGCTTAATTTCCATGTTAGAGCTCATTTTAGTTTGTCTTGATTGGGCCTCATGATCTTCCACCTACGCTCACTGGAGCACGTTATCATGATTTCATACGGGATACTCTACCTGTGCTGCTAGAACATGTGCCTTTACAAGTACGACAACATGTAGTTCATGCACGATGGAGCTCCTGCACATTTCAGTCGACTTGCTCGTACGCTTCTCAACAACAGATTCGGTGACCGATGGATTGGTAGAGGCGGACCAATTCCATGGCCTCCATGCTCTCCTGAACTCAACCCTCTTGACTTTCATTTATGGGGGCATTTGAAAGCTCTTGTCTACGCAACCCCGGTACCAAATGTAGAGACTCTTCGTGCTCGTATTGTGGACGGCTGTGATACAATACGCCTTTCTCCAGGGCTGCATCAGCGCATCAGGGATTCCGTGCGACGGAGGGTGGATGCATGTATCCTCTCTAACGGAGGACATTTTGAACATTTCCTGTAACAAAGTGTTTGAAGTCACGCTGGTACGTTCTGTTGCTGCGTGTTTCCATTCCATGATTAATGTGATTTGAATAGAAGTAATAAAATAAGCTCTAACATGGAAATTAGGCGGTTCCGGACACATGTCCACATATTTTCTTTCTTTGTGTGTGAGGAATGTTTCCTGAAAGTTTCGCCGTACCTTTTTGTAACACCCTGTATAAATATTTTGCAACACTACCTTCGCAGGAATTCCACCCGGTAACGCAAAAATTTTTTAAAAAAATTATAAATGTACGTGGTTCAGTGTCACAGTAAATATTTTTCTCCATAATTTACTACATATTTCGCAGTGCACGTGTTGGCTACAAATGCAGAAACTGTCTCGGTTCGTTAGTGTATCCGAAGAATCACAGCGTTTTCGACACAGATCTTCTGTGATCCAAGACACACGAAATCTTTATATATATATACACTTTCGGAAACTCGCGTTTTTTGCAACAACAAAAAATCTATGTATGTGAGCTTCAGAAGAAAAAACCAGGGTAAATACAAAGTTTCATCGAAATCAAATCGTTAATTATATTGTTGTTTCAAAGATATAAGATAGATATTGCTGTATATTTACTCTACCGAAGTAACAACTCTCCGAAATTATTGAGGAGAGGAAAAATAAAAAAAAAAAAATAAAAATAAATTCCATGTAACACCACACTCTTTCTGTCAAACGTGATATGCAGTGTGGCCCCTCCCATCGCAAGTTCGAGTCCTTCCTCTGGCACTGGTGTATATAAGTTAGTGTAAATAGTTTTTGAGTGTATGGACTGATGGCCACACTAATACTTTGGTTCCTCAAGTTTACAAATATTTGAACTTTGTTACAAGATATTATGCACACATAGTCGCCATTTTTGCGTTCACAAATTCGCTCGGCAAATATTGTCACCTGAATGTCACAAGACATGAATTTCAAACGTTGTGAAGTAACAAGAACGAAAGGTCTAGTAAGCAATGTTGGTGTGGCTGGCGTGTGTGGGTGAGTGTACCCGAGCGATTGCGTGGATGAGTGTTCCCTGTCTGGTGAAAGTCGTGGCCTAAAATTTAGAATTGTGTGTGTGTGTGTGTGTGTGTGTGTGTGTGTGTGTGTGTGTGTGTGTGTTGCGGGTCTTTTATTTGTGTCTGCGGCGGCTCAACGTTCGTCTTTTTGGTGAGTTGTTATGAAGTAATTTTTCTGGCGAGTGTTCATCAGAGACGAGTGTATCGTCAGGCGTGTCCCAGGGGAGTGTGATAGGACCGCTATTATTTTCTATCTATATAAATGATCTGATGGACAGAGTAAGTTGTAATTTGCGGCTGTATGCTGATGATGCTGTGGTGTATGGGAGGGTGTCGTCTGTAACTGACTGTAATAGCATACAGGATGACTTGGACAAAATTTCTAGTTGGTGCGAAGAATGGCAGCTAGCTCTCAATGTAGAAAAATGTAAGGTGATGCGCATGAGTAGAAAAAACAATCCCATAATGTTGTAATATTTGGGTCCTGCAACGTTAAATATGTCACTTAAAGACATAATTTTGAATGATTCCAAATCGCTGCGTAATATTTTATTTTTATTTAACAATGGCCATTTCGGCTACAAAGCCATCATCAGGTTAACTGCAGTCGTGAAATATAAAACTTGTTGGATAATATAAAAGTCACATGGTACGATATTTACATAAATTTTGATTATACATACTTCCTGAAATGTGGTTTTTCCATATAAGATCGTGTCATGCCACCAATATGCTAGAGTTATAATAAATTGTATGTATAATCAAAATTTATGTAAATATCGTACCATGTGACTTTTATATTATCCAACAACTTTTATATTACACGATTACAGTTAACCTGATGATGGCTTTGTAGCCGAATTGGCCATTGTTAAATAAAAATAAAATATTACGCAGCGATTTGGAATCATTGAAAATTATATTAATCCCATATGTTCGAATACAGCATTAGTGGTCAGCTTCTTGATGCTGTCGTGTCGTTCAAATATCTAGGCGCAACTATGCAGAGCGATATGAAATGGAACGAACATGTAAGGACAGTTGTGAGTAAGACAGAGAGCCGACTTCGGTTTATTGGGAGAATGTTGGGAAGATGTACTTCACCTGTAAAGGAGACCGCGTATAAAACGCTTGTACGACCACGTCTTGAGTATTGCTCAAGTGTTTGGGACCCGCAGCAGATCAGTTTAAAGGAAGACATAGAAGCAGTTCTGAGATGAACAGCTGGGTTTGTTACTGGTAGGTTCGACCAATGCGCGAGTGTCACGGAAATGCTCCGGCAACTCAATTGGGGATCGCTGGAGGAAAGACGACGTTCTTCCCGAGAAATTGTGTTGAGGGAATTTAGAGGGCCGGAATTTGAAGCTGAGCATAAAACGAACTTTCTGCCGCCTACTTACATTTTTGCGTAATGATCACAAGGACAGGATAAGGGAAGATAGTAGTCTTGTTTAGTTCGCGAACGAACTAGTTTGAGAGAGCGCTCCCACAGTCGCTCCTCTTCCGAAGACTGACGGGTAACAACGAGAGGACGCGAGAGCGCGCAGAATCGCGTGATTCCCTTCTGCCAGTTGCCGTCATTTCGAGCTGAGATGCAGCTCAGCTGTAGTTTTAGTAGCGGTAGCAAAAGCCAAAACGAGCGGACGAACTAAAAAGAGCGACGTTCATCGTGGCCGGGCTGCAGAGTAAAATGAGAGCTACCGGTCGCGAACTAAAATATGCGCGATAGGTCGTGAACTAAAATATGCGTGATAGGTCGCGAACTAAAATTTGCGCGTTCGGTCGCAAACTGAAATAAGCCTGATAGGTCTCGAACAGACTTAAAAATCACGTGTTTTCCTTCTGCTGATGAGAGCCATTACGAAGTGAGCGTCTGCCTGTTAGATTACATAGTTCAGTGCTACAAAAATCTGCTTTGAAGTATTCTGCACTCTGCAATATCTGACAAATAAATTCAATAATGCGAAGATATAGAGATAAGCCTAAACTTGAATGCGAGAAATTATGCACAAAGTGTTTCTTTTGGTTTGCGTGATATCGTTAGCGGCTCAAGCAGGTAGCGCATGAAGCAGCTAGGTGGGGAAACTTCTCCCTCCACCTGCACGCGCAGACCACGTCGCTCAGCCGTCACTGGGACCGGACGAACTAAAAGAGCGAACTAGTTCACAGCAGAGCTGCGCACTAAAGTGGGCGCTCCTGATCGCGAACTATTATGTGCAAGTCTAGTCATGACTGTGTATGTTAGACCATACTGATATGCAGGTCTCCAGTTATTGAATATTGGTGCGCAGTGTGGGATCCTTATCAGGTGGGTTTGACGGAGGACATCGAAAGAGTCCAAAGAAGGGCAGCTCGTTTCGTATTGTCACGATACAGGGGAGACAGCGTCACGGAAATGATACAGGATCTGGGATGGGAATCATTACAACAACGGCGCTTATCGCTGCGGTGTGGGCTACTTAGGAAACTCCAATCGCCAACATTCTCCTCGGAATGCGAAAATGTATTGTTGGCTCCCACTTATATAGGTAGAAATGATCATCAGAATAAAATACCAGAAATCAGAGTCCGAACGGAGAGATTCAGGTGTTCTTTCTTCCCGCGCGCTATTTGAGAAGGCATTGGGAGGTAAAATAGTATAATGGTGGTTCGATGAACCCTCCGCCAGGCACTTAAATGTGATTTGTAGAGTATCGCATGTAGATGTAGACAGGCCACGGCCTTTGACAGGAATGAAGGTGCCTGGAACCGTCGCTCTTCTCCTACCCGGCACAGACAAAGACGCAGACGGCCAGACTCGCTCCAGCCTCCGGCGCCTGTAGGCGTGTCCCTGCTGGAGCGGCTCCAGACAATCACGCCTGGAGCTGCAGCTGGGGTGGGGTGGGGAGGGGAGGGACAGGACACGGCTCGGCTCTTCGGCTCTTCGTTATCCCCCTCCTCCCCCACTCCCCCACCTGCTGGCGACATTTCCGCCGCCTTCTTTTGTCTGGAGGCCCCGGGCAGTGCGAGGATAGCAGAGCAGTGGCCCCCCTGCTCTCGCGCGCCGCTTTTTAATGAAGCTTTTTCCTTCCACGGCTCCTCCCCACCGCTGCTGATCCAGAGTCCAGTCCGCCGCTTACAGCAAATCGGAAGGCACGGCCGTGCCATTCCCAGAGAGCTGCTGCTGATGAGAACAGGTGTGGCCTGGGATCCGCTATTGCACCGCTACTGATGATAACAGGTGTAGGCGGGCCTGGGATCCGCTACTGCACCTCTACTGCGCCCGAAGATAACCAGTTTCCTCCTCCACCTCCCCTAGCAGATCATCCCGAGGTAGCTCGGTTTAATACAGGATGATTGTTACAAATAAGAAAATAGCAACCAACCACGTCTGATAACGCTATTTATTTCCTAAACGTTGCTAGTTACTTGCTCGGCTTCCTTCCCTCGTGTGCTTTTATAGCCAACTAGTGTAATTCCCGCTGCTTCGCAAACTTAGACTGCATAACCTGTAGTAGTAAGGTAGTGGGGGTTGGTTGGTTGGTTTGTTTTATTTTAGGGGGACAAAACTACAGAGGTCGTCAGTTCCACGATCTACCACAGAGCGGTACAAAGGTACCAATACAAAATAAGAGCACCTCCGAAAAAAAGTGCCAGAAATGGGAAACAGCAATGGGTGGTAAATCCCAGTCAGGCAGTAAAAAAAGAAAAGAAAAGGGTCAATCATTCAGAAATACACAACAACTAAAGGGGAATGACGCAACGAATCTGAAGCTGCAGTAAACCGACCATGAGATAAAAAAGAGGAAGGGTCAACCACATAGAAACACTAGAGAGTCCCCTATCATGAGGAGCACAGATGGCGGAATGAAGCGAAGCTTCACACAGAGCGATAAAAAACCCCAGCATGAATAAAACGTAAAACTAAATCTTCCATTGTGGCATTGTCACATAAAACATCAGATAAAACCCTAGGAACATCAAAACCCCACCGCAAGGCAGCTAAAAGAGAACAAAATGTCTGTAAATCTATCAGACCAAACTGCGTGGTCATCAGTCCGTAGCTTACAAACTACTTAAACCTAGGTAAACTAACCTAAGGACAACACACACACACACACACACACACATACACACACACACACAGCCATCCCCCAGGGAGGACTCGAACTTCTGACGGCGAGCAACCGTGTGCTCCGCAGCTAGATGCCTTAGGCCGCTCGGCTACTCCACCACGGCAAAACAGGACAGGCCAGCAATATGTGGGCCACTGTCCAGTGTGAGCCTCGGGTCAACCTTGTGTGGCCAATGCGGAGCCGGCACAGCATTACCGAGTTCCGACGAGTTTCTCGGATGGCCATCACCAATGGCCAACGTGGGTGGCACCGATCCAGAGCGCGTAGGCTGCTCAGGGAGCCGCTACAGAGAAGGAAAGACTCGCCTGAGCAGGGATGCATATGCTCGAGAGCACGGAAAATGGCCAGCAGTTCAGGGTAGTGGGGATTCGAATGCACTATCGATTGTCTACGATAGTCAGTGATTCCAACAGTGAAATGGGATTTCCCACTAAAAAGCTTATTAAAAACCACCATAAACCACTAGATTTTTTCGTGTGTTTAACAAAACCACTAAATTGTTATTATTTGAAGTACTGAGTATCTTGAGTAACCAAAACTATGAGACCAATTTATCCGTTGAGTTTAAAGCTAGAATTTTATTTTATTTTATTCTTTATTAAGTAATTAATATATTTTTTTACCAAAAATGAACAGTCGTAGGTAGAAATTTTATTTCTTTTTTATACTTCCTAACAATTTATGTTAGGACCTTTCTATGAAGCAAGCATTTAAAAAATGTATAATATTGCCAGTGTAAACATTCTTTATTAAAGTGTTAAAATGAAACCTAATCGTTGGTATTCAGAATCACAGGGCTTTTACATTATTTATAATAAGGAAAGATATAACACGTTGGAGGTTGCTGTAGTGTCAGGAATCCCGTATTTTCATGGGGAAAAATGGTAGACTTATCTAAAATTGACCTGTAAAAGTGTCCACATAATAAGTAGTATGCTTGCAGATGCATATTCATTAGTACTCTTTTTGGAATACTTCTTTCTGCATTTTGCCGTCCTGTTTTATGTCTTGTAATTTATAATGTATGTTTCTGACACAAATAAATAACCGCGCCTAAAAAATGGGCGCCCAAAAATAGGAAACAAAATAAAACTAACTATATTATAAATATTTAGCTCATATAAACTCAGGAGCTACAACACGTCAAAAAATTAAATAGGGCTGTTACTGAATGCTTTCTTCATAAAACCAACGAATATTTTTAAAATCCGCCATATTACCACTACCCACTAGATGCAAAATTTCCCCACTAGACCAGATTTAGTGGGAAAATCACTAACTTGGCAACACTGACAATAGTGTCGTGATTGTTGATGACATCATGCAAGTACCGTTACTCCCCACGTACATCTTAGACGACAGTAAAGGAAAAGAAATCGCTGCAAGTTTCTACAGGGAAGAACTACAGAAGAGTTCAAAACCTGCTATGAAAAAACAGTTGGATTGCTACTAACAATTTGCTATACAATGCGATGCATGGACCACATGTGTATCAGTAGCATACCATGTGTGGTAGGAGATGCAGCAGCAGAGGAGATGGTATTCTCGACAAACTTTGCATTTTCAAATGTTAATTTATTCTAAAATTTTTACAAACTATATATATATATATATGTTGTTCAGAGACGTACAAAGTTAGTAGCTATTCTCTACATTTGGATGACCGCTTGTTCACACACTTAAGGTTAGTTGAACACCAAGAGAGTTAGCTACATGCTCACCAACCAGATAAAAATAAATAGATGGATGAATACTTATTTTCAAATGTTATTTTATTCACTAAAATTTTTACAAACTATGTATATGGTGATCAGACACATACAAAGTTAGTAGCAATTCTCCACAGTTGGATGAATGCTTATTCACACATGTAAGATTAGTTGAATACCAGTAACTAAATACACATGAACTATTTGCGAAAGTTAAATTAGTTTTTTCACTACATAGGGTTAGCTACAAACCAGTCAAATGGATTGCATGGGAAAACCTTGGCTAACATCTACAAATTGGCTGACACTTGTACATACATTTCATTATACTAAAGTAAACCAAAACTAGAAGTAAACTCTAAATGAATTAAATTATTAATATTCAGCCAACTGAAGTACAAGAGAGAGCACCCTCACCAATATGTAAATTTATTGATACACTTACACTTTCTTAGTACCAACACACATACAATTATGTTATGTACTTACATGCCATTTCGTAAGACTCCTCATTATTGCCCGTACTACCTCTAGCTGGTGGAGTCGTTTTTGCAGTCTTACCACTCGCAGCTACGAGAGAACGCTGATGAATACTGTGTAGCTATGGGGGATTACATACCGCTCTGAAATGCAGGGAGAGGGGGGGGAATGGGTCGCAGCACGTGGAATTGTGTAGAATGACGTCATAAGTGGGTCACATGACAATGCTGTGCTGAAGGCTTAGTCTGATATCGTCCACGTGTTCTGTCGACAAAGTACGAACAGTATAGACACTGCAAATCCCCAAAAATATTACAGTTCAACTACAAAAAGAACACAAAAGACATTCAACATATTTAAATAGGCAAAGAAAGTTATAAAGTGCAAGAACTATGCTAACGAAACACCTTCAGAGCCTCGGAATCAGATTCCAGCAAAAATCGACATATTAGCAATCCTGTAGGAAATTAAGCAAAATCTCACTACTGTACATAGTGTACCTGATACTCCCGGAATTAAACTCGTGAAAAGGCATAAGTACGACTATGGAGCCTGAACTAAGTCGAGCCATGAGGCCACAGCAGAACCAAACCCAGAGGTTCTCAAGAAGCGAATGACTAGCTCTCTTGACCACTGCTTAACCAGCGAGGGGTAGTGGAGGGGAGCCCAGAGAGCGTCACCGTTCGTCAGGCAGGTAACCTGACCAACCCCCAGCCAAGGAGGTTAAGAGCAAGCTACATTAGGAATCTTTGCTAAGACTGGGTTCTGCTCAGCAGTTGGCAAACCTACTTCTCGCCCAGAGACATTCAACACCCAACGTGTGAAAGAAACGACGACACAAAGAAGACGAGGTGCGCCTAGCGCTTCCTAAACTCTCTTACATACAAAGTTTCATTCAAACATGTGTTTTTACAATTCAGATAAAAACTCTAAATCCGAAGTTTTGTATTTCTTGCTTCAAAATTGCCTAACACCGACGTATTTTCAGAAACCGTTCATCCGCTATTTCACCCCCTTAGGGATGGGAATATAGAAAAATCGCTGATGCCTACAGTGTAAGGTAAACAGCGTCTACAAATTTCAAGTTTCTATCGTCTGTAGATTCACTTTTCAGCGCCGTTTTCTGTCTTTTAGAAACGGATCGAGGACGCGAAATTTCTTTCTTACACTTTGGCATATTTCTTGGTAGTTTTAATTTTCAAACTACAATAAGCAGTTAGTTTTCTTTATTTGTACTCTTGTTGCAGAAAAACAACTAAAGAATGTGCATCACGTTTCGCTGTATATAACCTCTTTGCTATTGTAGTGTCAAACGTCATCGCTGGTCTTCAGTCCGAATTTTATATAAGCTGACGACTTTCAAACACTATATCTTCCACTCTGTTGTAGCTACCGACGCGGAACTGTTATGGTTTACAACGGGAGACTTTGTACTACAACAACACAAAGAGATCGTTCATCTCCATTGTGTAGATTGTGATGAAGAGTAAAATATTGACACCCACAAGTAGAATTTTATATAAGTTGGTAATTTTCAACTCCCATATCTTCCACCCCATTATCGTTATCAACCCTCTACCACCATAGTACACAATGGGAGACTGTGTGTGTGTGTGTGTGTGTGTGTGTGTGTGTGTGTGTGTGTGTGTGTGTGTGTGTGTGCTAACGACATACTTACTTTTCACACACAGAACTAATCAAATACTAAGGGATGCTTTCTCAGAAGTTGTAGTAAAGCGACAGGTATCGACTTACGGTACTCAGAGACATCGAAATAAATTACATAAGAAGTGCTCAGAGGTTAAAGTGATAAAAATGTTCTAAATATTCGCAAAGCTCCGTCCATGGAATTCTAAGACTTTTCCTCCAGCACCACATTTCAGAGGAGTCAATTCTTCGCCGTTCAGCCTTTCTAATGGTCCAGGTCTCGCATTCCATGCATCACAACTGGGAAGACCATAGCCTTCACAATACGAATTTTTGTTGTTAAAGTTATGTCTCTGGACCTTATAATCTGTTCAGGGTTTGACATCGCCTTTCTACCGAGCAACATGCGTCGCCTGATTTTGTAGCTGCAGTCGCCATCATCAGAGATCTGGGAACCGAGATAATTGAACGTGGACACCACCTCCATGGATTCTGCTCCTATATCGCATGAATTGATAAATGTAGTTGCCATAATTTTGGTTTTCTTCACATTTAGCCTGAGACCGGCCGTTTCACTTTCGTTTTTTACCTTCAACAACAGAGTCATTAACTTTCTTCATTTTCTGCCAACAGTATGGTATCATCTGCATATCTGCGGTAGTTTATATTTACTTAAACTAACTAATGCTAGCGACAACCCAAACTCACCCATATGTCCTACGGTGGACTCGAACCTCCGACGCGAAGCAGTCTGTTACTCTGCAGCAAGGCGACTTAGATCTCTCGGCCCCTACTGCGCTGTAAGATTGTTGCCAGGCGTGTCACAGGAGCGTTGAGTTTCACAATACACATAAATGACCTTGTAGATAACATCGGAAGTTTATTGAGGCGTTGTCTACATCTACATCTACATACATACTCCGCAATTCACCGTAAGGTGTGTGGCGGAGGGTACACTGTACCACTACTAGGCATTTCCTTTCCTATTCCACTGCCAAATAGAACGAGGAAAAAAAGAATGCCTTTATGCCTCCGTACGAGCCCTAATTTCTCTTATCTTCACTACGAGAAATGTAAGTTGGCAGCAGCAAGATCGTACTACACTCAGCTTCAAACTCCGGCCCTCTAAATTTACTCAACAGAAATTCACGGAAAGAACGTCGTCTTTTCTCCAGCGATCCACATTTGAGTGACACTCGCGCATTGGTCGAACCTACTAGTAACGAACATAGCTGTTCGCCTCTGAACTGCTTCCATGTCTTCCTTTAAACGGATCTGCTGTGGGTCCCAAACACTTGAGCAATACTCAAGACGTGGTCGTACAAGCGTTTTATATGCGGTCTCCTTTACAGGTGAAGTACATATTCCCAAAATTCTCCTAATAAACCGAAGTCGGCTGTCCGCCTTACTCACAACTGTCCTTAGATGTTCGTTCCATTTCTTATCGCTCTGCAACGTTACGCCTAGATATTTGAACGCCGTGACTGAATCAAGAAGTTCACTACTAATGCTGTATTCGAACATTATGGGATTGTTGTTCCTACTCAGGCGCATCTTGCATTTTTCTACATTGCTATTACAGTCAGTTACATAGGACCCTCCCATACACCACAGCATCATCAACAAACAGCCGCAAATTACTACTTACTCTGTCCATCAGATCATTTATATGGCTAGAAAACAATAGCGGTCCTATCACACTCCCCTGGGGCACGCCTGACGATACACTCGTCTCTGATGAACACTCGCCGTCGACAACAACGTACTGCGTTCTATTACTTAAGAAGTCTTCCAGCCAGTCACAAATCTGTGAACCTATTCCATAAGCTTGTATCTTCGTTAGCAGTCTGCAGTATGGCAACGCGTCGAACGCCTTTTTGAAGTCGAGAAAAACACAATTCGCCTGTTGCCCTTCATCCATGGCTCGCAAGATGTCATGTGTAAAAAGGGTAAGCTGAGTTTCACATGAACGATGTTTCCTAAAGCCGTTCGGATACTTAGAAAGAAGCTTTTCCGTCTGAAGGAAATTTTGCGGATATCGAGAAGTCGCGATACCGGGAGAGGGTAGCGAGATGCCGGCCGCGGTGGCCGAGGGGACTGAGGCGCTCCAGTCACGGTCTGCACGGCCACTACGGTCGGGGGCTCGAATCCCCCCTCGGGCATGGATATTTGTGCCGTCCTAGTTCGTAAGTAGTTCATAAGTAGTTTGTAAGTTTAGGGACTGATGACCACGTAGTTAAGTCCCATAAGCTTAACAAACATGTAAACATTTGGCAGCGAGATGCAGGAGGATCTGAAGTGTATTGATGCACGGTGCGGGGGATCGCAGTTGAGCCTTAACCTCAACATGTGTAACGTGCTGCGCTTACATAAAAAGAAAGATCCTGTATTGTATAACTACGCGATAGTAGAACAAATACTAGACTCACTTACTCGCATCAAATATGTGGGAGCAGAGATTACAGAACTATCAGTTTAACAAGTCATGATTGCAAAATGCTAACACGGATTATTTACAGACGAATTGAAAAATGGTAGAATCTGACCTCGGGAAAGATCAGTTTGGATTTAGGAGCAATATAGGAACACGAGAGGCAACAGTCATATTGCGACTTATCTTACAAGATAGACTAATAGAAGGGTAGTTTTTAGCATTTGTCGATCTCGAGAAATCTCTAGACAAAGTTGACTACAATACAGTGTCTCAAATTGTGGAGGAAGCACGAATAAAGTAAAGGGAATGCGAAAATATATTGTTGACTCCCACTTACATAGGTAGAAATGATCATCAGAATAAAATACGACAAATCAGAGCTCGAACGGAGAGATTCAAGTGTTCTTTCTTCCCGCGCGCTATTCTAGATTGGAATGGGAGATAAATAGTATAAAGGTGGTTCGATGAATCCTCTGACAGGCACTTAAATGTGATTTGCAGATTATCCCCTGTATATTTAGATGTAGCCATCCAAGATTTCATGTGTGAATGACATATTCGGGTGTAGCTCATTAAATTCATGTGTAAGTTGGTGAATCTCGGAAAATTGCCACTGGAAATAATAAATATGTCCTCGACATAACGTCTGTAAAACATAATTTTCTGGCATATGACTGAATCACTTCTGAAGTAATTCTTCTCAAGGCAATTAACGAACACTTTGGCTAAGAAGCCTCCAAGGCAGCCGCCCATTGCTAGGCCATCATCTTGATGGCCTAGACATTATTGAAAGTTTTGTGTCCCCGCCTCGTCGCCACTTTTCTGTCTCGTTTCCGCCGGTTGTCGTAGGTGTCGGTGGCCGAGTAGGAAGACCGACACAGGAATAAAGGATGCACGCTTGTGCAGGTAGGAGGTGACCAGCCAGTGGGACGGGCAGAAACTAGAAACAGTAAGCTAGATTAGTATAAAAGATATATTTCAAAGAAATAATACATTACGTAACTTTGAGAGCAGAAGACTAGTAGAATGCTGGTACATAGATTACTAGTGCCTATCCGATAGCCAAGTCTTCACTGGTGCCTATCTGATTCCGAAGTGTTAACTGGTTCCTATCTCAGTCCCAAGTGAACGATGTCGTTCAGTGGTGGCCACGAGCGGAGTTGTAACAGAGGGCGCTCGTGGCTGACGTCGTAAGAACGCCGCGCCGTGCGTGCATGGCGGCGCGCGGCGAAAGTAGGTGGCGCGCACTTTGGACTTGTGCGACACCACAGAAAGAAAAGCAGTTATAGGCAGTAAGGACTCTAGGCACAGTGATAATTTCAACGATTTCATTTGTATAGAGGTGGCCGTGATTGAAGAAATTCTGCTGAATAATAGAGGTACTTTCTTTAACAGGAACATCAGTGTAGAGGTTCTTTATGTCCAAGGGTAGTAAAATGGATCCATCAGTAAAAGAGCGTCCTCGCAACAAATCTATGAGCTGTTTCCTACTACGTATAGTATAATTGTTTTCAAGTACGAATTCTTTGGTCAAAATACGTAGGAGGAATTTAGATGCAGACTTCCTTGGGCCGTTGGTGCCGTTCACTAAAGGCCTGATTGGGTAGGAAGCCTAGTGAGCTCTTAGAGAAGGAGTTCTAAGGTTCATTACCTTCAATTTAGATATCTGTTCATATTCTTTACAGACATTGGAGTAAAAATCTAGTCACAAAGGTTAGATAACATCCATCGAATTATTATTATAAGTCCAACAATGGGTCGTAGCATCATTTACAAGTTAATGATATAGCTGAAAAAATAGAAACGTGATAGTAATGTGGTAGTGATAGATCATGGCAAAATAAGAAAAGATATTCCACGAAACTTAATTATTATTCAGATTTTTTAAACCCTAAGCTGACACACTTATATGTAAGTGTAAAGAGATCCCAGGGCTGCTTCTGTATCGTACGATGGCTAGAACAAGAAAACGCGAAATTCAATTCCGCTTTCTTCCCAGGTAGAGAGAAAAAATTGAAAATAAAAAATAGCACACTATCACTACTCGCTGCAAAAGAAAGCGGTTGCCAGCGACAAGCGCCGAAGATATGTTTTAATGAAAAAAAAATCCTAATGTAATACTACAAACTTTCAGTAAATCGTTTCAGGACAACAGCGCGTTAAATATGAATCATAAAATCATCTTCCGCCCAATTCATTATCAGTAAATGTATATGAAGTGATATAAACAGTAAAAAAACTAAGAACAAAATTATATTCTTATCAATATTTTCTCGCAATAGTGACATATGAAAATTTGTGCAGGGCCGGGACTCGAACCCGGGTTTCCCGCTTTTCACGAGCGGTCGCCTTAACCACTAGGCTACCCAAACACGACTCCAGGACCGACCCAAACTTCCATATGCCACACTGACTGCACATATAAGTCAACTGCATTCATATGTCACCATTTGATAGAACACCTATACCTTGTACAGTGACGCTAAAAGAAATTCGCTATTGCGAGAAAATGTTGATAATATTATTTTCACTGTAATTCGTCACCATACAGTAATTTAAAATTATATTCCATACAACAACCAGTGGTATTGACGAATTGTCGTAGTCTGGTAGTTAGTGCTTTGGTCTACCAAGCGAGAGGTCCTATGTTTAAAACTCACTCCTCACAAACAAATCTTTTGAATCTTAAAAGTGTGTAACACAATGAAGAAGTTGTTTATCCACTACACATTGTGGGATTTTCTTATTCATCTAACGGTAGTATGTACTCCATATTACTTGTAGAAGGTATTAGTAACATCGGTTTTGTGATCTCTCTGTGGATGATAAACGGAGAATGTAATTGCTGCTGCACGTAATACGACCGGCAATGGCAGTTTTGTTCTTGCTTCTCAGAAATATTTGCCCTTTGTTCAAAACATGTTACAATTTCCGAGAGTATGATTAGAGAGAAACCTATGGGAAACTTTAATTTGCTGGCAAGTGAAATGAGTATCAATAACATTTACACTAGTAGCTAGTCAGAAAAGATTTGGCTGTTTATATGCGAATATCTCATGATTTCTGAGGTTACGGTCAGACTGAAGTCTTTGTTTCTGTCCAGTATTCTGCTGCTTGGATTGGAATATGCCGCGATTTCCGAGAGTGTATTGACACCGATATTTTGTTACTTGTCGCCAGTATTTCGTATTATATTGCTGAATATGTCACGATTCTACATCTGCATCTACAGTACATACACACTCCGCAATCCACCGTAAGGTGCGTGGTGGAGGGTACACTGTACCACTACTAGGCATTTCCTTTCCTATTCCACTCCCAAATAGAAAGAGGAAAAAAAAAAAAGAATGCCTGTATGTCTCCTTAAGAGCCCTAATTTCTCTTATCTTGTCTTTGTGATCTTTACGCGAAATATAAGTAGGCGGCAGCAAGATCGTACTACACTCAGCTTCAAATTCCGGCCCTCTAAATTTACTCAACAGAAATTCACGAAAAGAACGTTGTCTTTCTTCCAGCGATCCCCAATTGAGTTCCCGGAGCATTTCCGTGACACTCGCGCATTGGTCGAACCTATCAGTAACAAACCTAGCTGCTCGCCTCTGAACTGCTTTCATGTCTTCCTTTAAAGTGATCTGCTGCGGGTCCCAAACACTTGAGCAATACTCAAGACGTGGTCGTACAAGCGTTTTATACGCGGTCTCCTTTACAGGTGAAGTACATCTTCCCAAAATTCTCCCAATAAACCGAAGTCGGCTGTCCGCCCTACTCACAACTGTCCTTACATGCTCGTTCCATTTCATATCGCTCTGCAACGTTGCGTCTAGATATTTGAACAACGCGACAGCATCAAGAAGCTCACTACTAATGCTGTATTCGAACATTAAGTGATTGTTTTTCTTACTCATGCGCATCACCGTACACTTTTCTACATTGTCTAAGTCATCCGGTATGCTATTACAGTCAGTTACAGACGACACCCTCCCATACACCACAGCATCATCAGCAAACAGCCGCAAATTACAACTTACTCTGTCCATCAGATCATATATATAGATAGAAAATACTAGCGGTCCTATCACACTCTCCTGGGGCACGCCTGATGATACACTCGTCTCTGATGAACACTCGCCGTCGAGAACAACGTACAGCGTTCTATTACTTAGGAAGTCTTCAAGCCAGTCACAAATCTGTGAACCTATTCCATAAGCTTGTATCTTCGTTAGCAGTCTGCAGTGTAGAACCGCGTCGAACGCCTTTTTGAAGTCGAGAAAAACACAATCCGCCTGTTGCCCTTCATCCATGGCTCGCAAGGTGTCATGTGAGAAAAGGGCAAGCTGAGTTTCACATGAACGATGTTTCCTAAACCCGTGCTGATTCATAGAAAGAAGCTTTTCCGTTTCAAGGAAATTTACTATATTCGAACTGAGAATATGCTCAAAAATTCTACATGAAACTGATGTCAACGATATTGGCCTGCAATTGTGTGGGTCAGTTCTCTTTCCTTTCTTATAAACGGGAGTCACCTGCGCTTTTTTCCAATCACTAGGAACTTTGCGCTGAATTAAAGATTCGTGATAAATGCAAGCTAAGTAGGGGGCCAACGCCGCAGAATAGTCTTTGTAAAACCGAACTGGTATTCCATCCGGACCAGCAGACTTTTTCGTATTTAAGCTCTCTCAGCTGTTTCTCTACACCGGAAATACCTATTGCTATGTCCCCCATTTCGGAATTAGTACATTGATCAAATGATGGTACATTTGTGCGGTCCTCCTGCGTGAAAGATTTCTTAAAGGTTAAATTTAGAACTTCAGATTTCCGTTTGCTATCTTCTATTACTGCCCCGGAATGATCAACTAATGACTGGACAGTGGGCTTTGACCCGCTTATCTATTTTACATAGGACCAGAATTTTTTTGGGTTGTCGGAAAGATCTTTTGGGTAAGGTATGGCTGTGGTAATTATTGTATGCTTCGCGTATGGATCTTTTTGTAGACGCACGAATCTCTACAAACTTTAGCCTGTCATCATTTGCGATTTCTTTTTTGAATCGAGAGTGCAACAGTGTTTGCTCTATCAGCAGCTTTCTAACATTATTATTATACCACGGTGGATCTTTTCCATCCTTAATCGTCTTTACTGGCACATATTTCTCTAACCCTTTACTTACAATTCACTTAAATTTAGTCCATAATGCGTCTCCATCCATAGTCCCGGAATTAAACAATGCCCATTCATTTTGTAAGTGCGATCCAAACATTTGGTTATCAGCTCTTCCCAGAGTGTACGGTCAACTGAGATTCTAAAGAATGACATTAATTGCTTTTGAAGGTGAAAGCAGACTACTCAAAACAGTGTCGTTTGCCGGCATCTCTTCATCCCTACTGGACGGACGTTTCAGATCTTCGCCTACCGCAGGCAGCTTTTTTGCTTGTGATATGAGGGCACGTCACGAGCAGCTGCCCCCGCATGGCAGTCTGGGAGGGTGCGGACACCCCCCTTCCCCCTCCCCCACCCTCTCCCCCTCCCCCCCCCCTCCAGACCACCCACCGACACTCCCCATTCCTCCCTTCCGGTGCGCCCCCTGACAGAAAAAAAAAAAAACGTCCGCCCACTTCTTCATTTGATTTGTGGCGCTACGGCCGCCTATGCCGAACTTATCAAGTTTTCCTGCAGAATGTATTTTCGCTCCTAACAGAGTCGCAACTCGACGGAAAAGTCCATAGCAAGTGTGTGTGTGTGTGTGTGTGTGTGAGTGTGTGTGTGTGTGTGTGTGTGCGCGCGCGCGCGCGCGCGCGCAAGAGAGAGAGAGAGAGAGAGAGAGAGAGAGAGAGAGAGAGAGAGAGAGAGAGAGAGCTGTTCAGACTGCTTCTCTTATCTACACTACTGGGCATTAAAATTGCTACACCAAGAAGAAATGCAGATGATAAACGGGTATTCAGTGCACAAATATACTAGAACTGACATGTGATTGCATTTTCACGCAATTTGGGTGCATAGATCCTGACAAATCAGTACCCAGAACAACCACCTCTGGCCGTAATAACGGCCTTGATACGCCTGGGGATTGAGTCAAACAGAGCTTGGATGGCGTGTACAGGTACAGATGCCCATGCAGCTTCAACACGATACTGCAGTTCATCAAGAGTAGTGACTGGCGTATTGTGACGAGCCAGTTGCTCGGCCACCATTGACCAGACTTTTCAATCGGTGAAACATCTGGAGAATGTGCTGGCCAGGGCAGCAGTCGAACATTTTCCGTATCCAGAAAGGCCCGTACAGGGCCTGCAACATGCGGTCGTGCATTGTCCTGCTGAAATGTAGGGTTTCGCAGGGATCGAATGAAGTGTAGAGTCACGGTTCGTAACACATGTGAAATGTAAAGGCCACTGTTCGAAGTGCCACCGATGCGAACAAGAGGTGACCGAGACGTGTAACCAATGGCACCCCATATCATCACGCCGGGTGATACTCCAGTATGGCGACAATGAATACCAGCTTCGAATGTGAGTTCACAGCGATGTCACCAAGCACGGATGCGATCATCATGATGGTGTGAACAGAACCTGGATTCATCCAAAGAAACGATGTCTTGCCATCCGTGCACCCAGGTTCGTCGTTGCGTACACCATCGCAGGTGCTCCTGTCTGTGATGCAGCGTCAAGGGTAACTGCAGCCACGGTCTCCGAACTGATAGTCCATGCTGCTGCAAACGTCGTTCAACTGTTGGTGCAAATGGTTGTTGTCTTGCAAACGTCCCCATCTGTTGACTCGGGGATCGAGACGTGGCTGCACAATACGTTACAGCCATGCGGATAAGATGCCTGTCATCTCGACTGCTAGTGATACGAGGTCGTTGGGATCCAGCACGGCGTTCCGTATTGCTCTCCTGAACCCACCGATTCCATATTCTGCTAAGTCATTGGATCGCGACCAAAACGAGTTGCAGTGTCGCGATACGATAAACCGCAATCGGCTACAATCCGACCTTTATCAAAGTGGGAAACGTGATGGTACGCATTTCTTCTCCTTACACGATGCATCACAACAATGTATCACCAGGAAACGCCGGTCAACTGGTGTTTTTGTATGAGAAATCGGTTGGAAACTTTCCTCGTGTCAGCACGTTGTAGGTGTCGCCACCGGCGCCAACCTTGTGTGAATGCTGTGAAAAGCTAATCATTTGCATATCACAGCATCTTCTTCCTGTCGGTTGAATTTCGCGTCTGTAGCACGTCATCTTCGTGGTATAGCATTTTTAATGGCCAGAAGTGTATTTATTTTGCGTTCGATACACCAAATGCCTTATAGAAGTGTTCTTCAACTAATAGATAAGTGATATTTATTTAATGTTAACATTACAGAGGTATTTATGTAATATTCATTATGAATTAAATAGATAATATATAGTGTTACAATAGAATGTGTTGATGAATGGGCAAAAAGTTTGAATGCTCGGTGTTGAAGGTCAAGTGTGTGAAATTTCGCGAAGATCGGAATGAAACTGTAGATTTCGTGAGTCTGTAGGAGAAGTATGCTGTGCCATGCACCTATCACAAAATACTTTCTTATCTGACGTTTTCTACCTATAAACTACTTTCCTGCCAAATTTTCAGCTTCATAGGTGGTTTTCGTGTTTAGTCAGTGAGTGAGTGAGTGTCGTTTCGCTTTTAGGTAGATAGAGATTAACAAAATACGTTGATTAATTATGGATGCAAGAAAATTAAGTTAGACTTGCAACAAAAATAAATAGTCACATGCAAATCTGTAATGCTAACTTTATTTGATACAAGGTCATGCCTGAGGCGACAGTTTTACGGCATCTACATCGAAACTGTTGTGAGCGGTAGACTTATTTTCGTTTCATAATTTTGTGGGGGAGATCTTCAGTTAAAAAACGCTTCATAAACGTCCGAAATTACATGCACTCTTTGTTTTAGTTCCCTAACTACTCCCATTTTCCAATAATTGACGCATAAATCTGGGTATTCTCACGCGGTGGCCTCTCATTATTTATGACGTCATATCTCCTGAGCTATGTGTCGTGCTCTTTTGTTTTTGTGTCAGGAACCTTCGTGGACGTACGGTGAACAGTTCACCAAAGTTTCATTGCAATCCAATGAATGGTTTATCAACACATAGAGGACATACAGGTAAATATATATCAATGTTTATCTGTATGTCCTCTTATTTATAAGGAAAAGAAGAGAATGAAACAGAGTACATCTATCGGATACCCATTATTTACGACAGCTCTGCAGCTTCCAGTGAGACTTGCGTTTTCTATTACGGTCAGTAAACCACAGGGCAATCTACTCAATACTGTGGAGTGGATTTGGGATGCTCAGGTTTCTCACATGGACTACTTTATCTCACTTGCTGAGTGGTAACCTAACCAAAAAAAAATTATTCGTATTAGATCCTGGACAAGTGACAAGAAATATTGTTTATAGGAAAGGAGTGAATTAAATGAATGTATGCACGTTACATATCATTTGTATTTTGATTATTATCTTTCTTTGTTTGGATATTGTAGTTAAAATTTTGTATATTACGCAAAAGGCGTTATTTCTTATGTATTGTGTGATAGCCGGCCGCGGTGGTCGAGGGGACTGAGGCGCTTCAGTCACGGTCTGCACGGCCACTACGGTCGGGGGCTCGAATCCCCCCTCGGGCATGGATATTTGTGCCGTTCTTAGTCTTAGTTAGTAGTTTGTAAGCTTAGGGACTGATGTCCCCGTAGTTAAGTCCCATAAGTGCTACAAACATTTGAATTTTATTGTGTGATAAATATAACACGTTTTTAGATAACAGGAGATGGAGAGAGAGAATAGGGTAGGAGAAGTACTGACTCAATGCTTGAATAAATAAATAAGTAGAGTGAGTCGCATAATTGTTGTTGGGATGTTTTAGGGGGACAAAACTACGGAGGTCATCAGTCCCCCGTTCCAACGTTAGGCATCACAACAAAAGGTGTTAACGCGAAAAAGAGTGGATAACAACTAGGGGGGAGGAATATCCCCCGTCGCATAATTATTCGGACAGATATGGTGTATTACATTTCCTTTTGTATTAGTTTTTTTTTTGTAAATCTTATGGGACTTAACTACGGGGTCATCAGTCCCTAAACTTACAAACTACTTATGAACTACTTACGAACTAGGACGGCACAAATATCCATGCCCGAGGGGGGATTCGAACCCCCGACCGTAGTGGCCGTGCAGACCGTGACTGAAGCGCCTCAGTCCCCTCGGCCCCCGCGGCCGGCCTTTTTGTATTAGTGATTTCAGTAATAGTAAAGCACTGATATAAATTAAATACAAGTTTCTGTATTGAATGTAGAAACCAAACGTGCGTTTTAGTTCTAAAGAACAGGGAACATACAAATAAAATAATTAATAAAGCAACACAAAAACAAAACCAACATTGCAAAACATTATTCGGACACCCATCTTTCTACTGATGGTGCAAAGAGTTCAGTATCTGGTAGGCATTGCTTTCATCTTCATTTCTTCTGTTAGACGACTTGGCGTGTTCTAATTTCCTGGTTTTCCCCGGGTCATATTTTCAATCCACTCCTCTTGAAGTCTGTTTTTCACTCGTTATTTCGATGTGATTGTTGTTTTCCTTACTTCTTTATCAAGTTTGTTCCCAAAGATTCTCAATCACATTCAAATCTAGTGATTGAGGCGTATGATGAAGCACCTTCCGACAGTTAAACAATAACCACATCCTCACGTTCCACGCTGTATGTTTCTGGTCGCTATATTGACAAAACTTAAAATGTTCACCAGTCCCCATATTTTCGGCACTCTTTTTGGTATTGCCCTTCCGTATTCTAAGGTACTGAACTTGGTCCATTTTACCCTCAACAAAAACCAGTTCACCGACTCCATTTGTCGACATACACCGCCACACCACATGTCCACCGCCATACTTCGCAGTTGCTTTTACATTTTGCTCTTAAGAGTTGAGCATTATGACGCCGCCAAACCGTTATCCTTCCATGTGAGTGAAATATATCAATTTAATACAAATAAACAAACCCTGAGACGGATTTCGGTCTCGAATAGGTCAAAGATATATTATTTTCATTCAATGCTTCAGATTTATCAATAATGTCTTTGAAATATTCGAGACGAAAATCCGTCTCAGGGATTGTTTATTTGTATTAAATTGATATTTATATCACCTTAACAGGAATGTTCCAATATGTCCATTGCTGAGGTGCTATTCCGCTGCATGGAGAGCCTTGGCAGTAGTGGCAATTATCTTTGGAACACAGAAGCTTGATTTACAGTTTGTGACGTGGAGGGAAATCGTGCTTCGACTATTCCAAGGGGCGTTAATTGTTAGTGATGTGGTGGTCTAACGGTTAAGACGTGATCCTAGTAAGCATGGAGGTCCGGGTTCGATTCCCGGCCGCACCACAAATTTTAATTGAATGCTTCATTTTGTGTCCCAGCCTCGTCGCCGCTTTTGTGTCTCGTTTCCGTCTTAGGTGTCGGTGGCCGAGTAGACAGACCGACGCAGGAATAAAGGACGCACGCTTGTGCAGGTAGGAGGTGACCAGCCAGTGGGACAGCAGAAACTAGAAACACTAGAGTAAATTAGAACGAGATGTATATTTCTTAGAGACTTAGTAATACTTAACTTTTACATAGCTCAGTACTGCAAAATGCTGATACATAGTTGAGCTAGAGTCCTGCCTAGTGCCTGTCCGATAGCCAAGTCTTCACTGGTGCCTATCTGATTCCGAAGTGTTAACTGGTTCCTATCTCAGTCCCAAGTGAACGATGTCGTTCAGTGGTGGCCACGAGCGGAGTTGCAGCAGAGGGCGCTCGTGGCTGACGTCGTAAGAACGCCGCGCCGTGCGTGCATGGCGGCGCGCGGCGAAAGTAGGTGGCGCGCACTTTGGACTTGTACGACACCACACTTCAGATTTATCAATAATGAGTGAAATATGTTAAATTTACTGTCATCGGCAAATATAATGTCATTCCGCCATAAATTGTCTTCTCTTAGATGCTTTTTTGGCAAACAGCATTCTCTTCTTTCTATTTACTTTACTCATGAAGGGCTTCCGTCTTGCGACACGGCCGTGGGAGGTACCTCTTCTGAGAACTCCCCGTACTGTTGCGGGATGCACTTCCTTTCCGAGGTCTTTGGCGATCTTAACAAGGAAACCTCGCCATCGCACCCTCTCAGATTTAGTTATACGTTGGCGCAGCGGATCTGTAGCTATTGGAACGCTATCTAATGACAGGCTGCTATATTTAGAGCCCTGTATTGGGAGAGTAGCGCCTACCTTTGATGTGTGTCTTGCCGACAACCGCCGGCTGCTATTGTTCAGTTGAGCGCGGGTGGGGCACGTCCGCCATTTTAGGCCTAAGCAATCCATCAGCGCAAATGGCATATTTCACTTAACTCGCTGTTATTTTGGCATTTAGAGGTGTTGGAAATCTGTAGACCCATTATGTATTAAATTAATAGCTTAACGTAGGATATTCCATTTTTAAATGGTGAAAAATGCCGCATTGTTGGCAGTGAATTGTTATACTAAGACAGTCCGAGGTAGCAAGTTTTACTCATTCCACAGGGCGAAAGAGATGCGAAAAGACGCATTGTGGGTACACCGCATTGGAAGAAAAAATGCATTTCATAAGAGACTGCAAGATTTTGCGAAGTAAGTTAATTTATATTGAAATATCGAGTAAACTTCTAGGTTTATCTGTTCATACAAGTTTCTTGCGAGCAATGTTGGACGGACCAAAATGTAAGAGAAAAGATATTTTTAAAAGATATAAATGCATGAAAATCTAACATAATGTGCCGTATTTGACAAATTTCGTATTTCTACTTGGCCTGCATATTACGAAAGTCTGGGCGGTAAATGAAACCGACCATTAAATAGATCTCCAAAACTCGAATTTTAAGATAAAGTTTATTCTACTGAAGTACCAAGCAGGGCGATAACAATGTCTAAAAACTTAAACCTTCCCAAAATGTTAGCTCAGTTAATATCCACATCCGGCCATCCAGATTTAGGTTTTCCGTGATTTTCCTAAATCGCTCCAGGCATATGCCGGGATGGTTCCTTTCAAAGGGCACGGCCGATTTCCTTCCCCATCCTTACCAAAATACTCCGAGCGTCAGCTCCGTCTCTAATGACCACGCTGTCGACGGGACGTTAAACTCCAAGCTTCCTTCCTTCCCCTTAGCTCAGTTAATGTTATGTGATAATATCACATGTAGGTTAGCACACAACACCTATCAACGTAAGGCACTAGATTAATGGAAAGCAACATGTATTAATTACATCTACTTTGATAAAAACCAATATATTAGAGATAAAAACGTCAGTCCTTAGCTAATTTAAAAGCAGGAACGTCACTTATTGCGAAAGCAGTGCATTTGGTACAGGGTTTAAATTTCAGCACGAAACAATTTTACAAATAGTTTGGTCAAAAATAAAGGTCTTGATCTCAGATTACCTATTTTTTCCTTAATATTCGCTGTAGAAGTGATGAAACGATTAAAAACTTAAGTTGATTGTTTACTTAACGTATTGTAATACCACGCCGATGTACAGACCTGTTCCCTTCATCATAGGTGCTAGTTTAACAGCGCCGTGCATAGCGCTGCTACTGCCAGATATAACAGGCCTACAATGGCGGCGCTCGCCCGGTTGGCGCTACTCCCCAATACACGGCTCTACCTATATTAACTTGCACTGCCATCTAGTGACTAATCTGGTAACTATCGCGTATAGCGTCTAAACAGCGTGTCTGGAGTATGTTCGTCAATTTGAAAATTTCTCCTATCATACTGGACGTGTTAGTGACGTGTATCGTGAAATATAAGATGAAACAAGCGAGTTCTTTTTTTTTTTAACTAAGCACTCTCCATAACCTCTAGCGACCTCATGTATCACATATATGATACATCCGTTCAAAAGAGTTTCCCTCACACTAGGTGCCGTTTTTCTTAAAATTGCCGACTGTATCGTATTCGCTACACTCCACAGAACAACGAAACAGCCTACTCGTAGTTCTCAGAGTGGCCACTAGGTGTCAGAGGCAGTCGGTGACAAGTGTGTTTTGGACGAGTAAGCATGGCATCAAGAAAGAAAGGTTTGTATTGTCACTTCGTTAAGTATTTCTTTTAAATCAGTACTAAAATGTTGCTAATAGATCCCTTATTGCAAATGTATCAAAGAAAGTGACGTGAAAGACTATTTTCCTTCTGAAAAATCGTAGTTTAGTAAATGTATCATATATGATACATCGGGTCTCCGTGACTACTTTTCACATGTATGTCAGCAAATGGCTCATGTCTGTATTTTATGTTAGTGATTCGTTACTTCAATTATAAAATGGCACGATAATCGTGCCATTCATTTGGCTTCTACATGCTGTGGGGCAGATCTTGTGGAAACTTGTAAAATGTGGAGCTAGCAGTAAAGTCGATGTATAACACTCACATGGGCGGTGTGGACCCTATGGACAGAGTCATCAACAAATATGCCATGACAGGTAGAACAAAGAAGTGGAAAATAAGGGTACTACACCATTGTTTTTATTTTGCAAATTCTGCATCATATATCGAATACAAGAATGCTGCACTTGAAGAGAAGTGACAAAGGAATCAAATACTGTCATACTTTTTCTTCAAGATGGATATTGCTGAAAACTTGATGTCCAGCACTGCTGAAAGAAACGCAAACAATCCCGATACTAACGAAGAAGAAAATGAAGAAAGGGGTGGGAACAATGAAAATAAGAGAAGACCAGTTCAGCCAATACCAACAATGGCCAAAAGATACAAAAGTGTGATGCACGTGACAGAAATGGGTACCGAAAACAAAGGGTAGATCACGGTGCAGAGGAATGGGCTGTTCAAAGTTAACGAATGTGAGATGTACTGAATTTAAGGTCTTTTTGTCTTTCACTTCAGAAAGAAATTGTTTCAAAAAGTTTCATTCTTCATAACATTTTTAAAGATTAAAAAAAAAAAAAAAAATAAAAATAAAAATAAATTTTTCATACTTCACAACATTTTCAAAAACTTGTAAAACTATTTTGTATATATTTTAATTTTTATATTTTTCTAAAAATTTTATTCCGACAAGAACATGTAGTGAGACAATTTGCAACAATTTTTTGTGCATTTTCTAGCATTATGAGGTGCATATGTCATTGAAATAAGCAAAAATAAAGAAACATTTATTTTTTCACTGCGTGTCACATGGTCTCGATAGCAACCAATGTATCGTATATGATACATAGCCTACAACAATATACAAAAATTTAGAAAATACTATTCATGAATATTTTACCGTCAGTGCTGCCAATAAACACATTTCAAGTTGTTTGGTTCAATTTACTGTTTAAATCTGGCTTCAGGTCTCTAGAGGGTAAACAGCAACTAGCTTGTGTTATTTGATGTAAATGGTATGTATATAACATTGGACAAATTAGATTTTTTGTAGAAAAAATCGGTATGCAGTTGTTACATTCTTACTTGTATATTTGTAGAGCACCTGATGATGGTAGCTAGACTACTGAAACTGTTTGTGCAAAAATAAAAAATAAAATTGCAGAAAAGCGATCTTTGGCATCATTTTTCTATTAAAGCAGATCGCGCCCTGAGGAAGTGCATACTATACAGAAAACAGTGTTACAGAGAAAATATAGTTTACTTTATAATAGGTAGTGTTGGACGCCTCCCATGTCAAAGCTAAGATTGGAAAATGGCGCAGGTCATACTCGTTTTTATGAAGGGTCCTCAAACAGATGTGCAGAACTATAGGCCTATATCTCTAACGTCGGATAGTTGTAGAATTTGGAGCATGTATTATGTTCGAGTATAATGACATTTCTTGAGACTATAAATATGCTCTATAGGAATCAGCACGGGTTTCGAAAAAAGGCGTTCGTGTGAAACCCAGCTCGCGCTATTCGTCCACGAGACTCAGAGGGCCACAGACACGGGTTCTCAGGTAGATGCTGTGTTTCTCGACTTCCGCAAGGCGTTTGATACAGTTCCCCACAGACGTTTAATGAACAACGTAAGAGTATTTGGAGTATCAGACCAATTGTGTGATTGGATTGAGGAATTCCTAGATAACAGAAAGCAGCAGGTCATTCTCAATGGAGAGATGTCTTCTGAAGTAGGAGTTATGTCAGGTGTGCCACAGGGGAGTGTCGTGGGACCGTTGCTATTCACAGTATATATAAACGGCCTTGCGGATAACATCGGAAGTTCACTGAGGCTTTTTGCAGATGATGCTGTAGTGTACAAAGAGGTTGTCACAATGGAAAATTGTATTGCAGATCCTCCTGCATCGAATTGACGCATGGTGCAGGTAATGGCAATTAAAGCTCAATGTAGACAAATGTAATGTGCTGCGAATACACAGAAAGAGACCCTTTATCATTTAGCTACGCTATAGCAGGTCAGCAACTGGAAGCAGTTAATTACATAGTTTATCTAGGAGTAAGCATTAGAATTGATTTAAAATGTAACGATCATATAAAATTAATCGTCAGTAAAGCAGATGCCAGACTTAGATTCATTGGAAGAATCGTAAGGAAATGCAGTCTGAAAACAAAGGTAGTAGGTTACAGTACACTTGTTCGCCCACAGCTTGAATACTGCTCACCGGTGTGGGATCCGTACCACGTGTGGTTGATAGAGGAGGTAGAGAAGATCCAACGGAGAGCAGCGCGCTTCGTTACAGGATCATTTGGTAATCGTGAAGGCGTTACGGAGATGATCGCTAAACTCCAGTGGAAGACTCTGCAGGAGAGACGCTCTGTCGCTCGGTACTGGCTTTTGTCGAAGTTTCGAGAACTTTACCGAGGAGTCTAGCAGTAGGGGAGAGTTGCCGAAGATAGACTGTTGCCTAAGTTGGACCACGTACGTATTTCACTGTGTGATGGTAACTTATAGTTCTATGTTCGCTCAACTGGTGAGAAACAATGTCCAAGTCACGTGGCTCAGTCGCCAGTCGACAATAGTCATTGGAGTGAGAACAGTTTCCATTATTGCGTTTTCTTCGATGTCACTGTAAGATTTCTGCTACATATCATAAGCTTTCCTCTGCTCTAAAAGTAAGTAAAAATGTCATCAGCACTATGGGTCAAAGTGCCATTCATTAGCTAATAATTTAATATCGTAAAACTAGAGTTAGCGTTTTTTGTTCTTTCAACGTTATCTTTACTTATATGGCGTCCAGTTGCCGAAGTTGGACCAAAGGCTGTTTCCTAATTTGGACCGGCCAAATTTAGGGATCACTCGTAACAAATAATACTTAATGTCATTTAACAATAGGTAATAGGTGTTACATTTTTAGATTTATTTTTCTAGGCTGCAAAACAATTTAAAAAATAAGGAGTATGGTACCCTTTTGAGATGTGGAAGAGTCAATAAGGGGAATGTATGGGAAATGGACAGAAGAGGAACTGAAGGTAGCTGTAGAAACATACAGAAACGGTAACCATGAACTTAACGAGTGTGCTCGTATGTACCGAGTACTAAAAGCTACAATTAAAGAGATATGCTGAAGATAAAAGCATGTCCTCAAATGAAGTTCAGTTATTCGGAAGACAATCAACCTTTACAAGTAAGATAGTAAGATGGAAAAAATTGTCGCAGATCACCTTTTATTTGAAGAGAGGGGTTTCTTTTCTTTTTTTTTTTTTTTTTTTTTTTTTTTTTTTGTATTCACTATCAAAGATGTTCGTAAATTTGCATTGGACATAGCACAGAAATATGAACAGCCTCATTCTTTCAACATAGAAAAGAAAATGGCTGGTAAAAGGTGGTCTTCTTCATTTATGAGGTGAAATACACAGCTTTTCCTCCGTCAGCCAGAAGCAATATCAATGGCGAGATGTTGAAATAAAGCTTTTCTTAATATTACTGGACTTATTTCCTTTTAGTCATTGTTTTACCGTGCGGTTCAATGTAAGCAACTGAAGGTCCACATTAGGCAACCGGTTTCCTAACTTGGACCGTTTTTCCTTTTTTAAATTTTAAATAATATTCATTTATGCTTTGTTTTTATTCACAGTATAAAACTAGCAGATGAAAGTGCACAACATATAGCTTCTTTTAAAGTATATTTTGTTTCGATTATATAGATAATAAAGACTTAGGATCCCAAAATAAAAAAAAGTGGTCCAATATCGGCAACCTTCCGCTATATTGCTCCCTGCTACGTATAAAAAAAAAAATAAATAAATAAAAATAAAAAATGTATGTAAATCTATCGGACCAAACTGCGTGGTCATCAGTCTGTAACTTACAAACTACTTAAACCTAGGTAAACTCACCTAAGGACAACGCACACACCAATGCACCAGGGAGGACTCGAACCTCCAACGGCGAGCAACTGCGCGCTCCGCACCGAGGCGCCTTAGACCGTTTTTTTTTTTTATTTTTTTTATTTTTTTTATTTATTTTTTTTATAGGCTCTTCGGGCCTCCCAACTCCCCTTCTAGCCCATCCTTTCGCTCTCCATGAATTGCCTTCTCGGCCTGGCTTCCATGCCGTTTTCTGTGATGTCGTCGCTGGACGTCGGAAGGGAACAGTCGCATTTACGTGTTTCCTTTGAGTGTGTCTTCTCGAAGAAAAATTGGCTTCCGGTGTATGCTGCTGCAAGTTCTAGCAGCACAGCTAGAGTATCCCGAATGAAATCACGATAACGTGCTCCAGTGAGCGTACGTGGAAGAACGTGAAGCCCAATCAACACATCACCCACAGTTCCTGCCCAAACGTTCACACAAAATCTGTGTTGATGACGTGATTGCACAATTGCGTGCGGATTCTCGTCAGTCCACACACGATGATTTGAAAATCTACATTTAAAGAGAAGTAATGAAATGAGCTGTAACATGGAAAGTAAGCGTTTCCGGACACATGTCCACGTAACAGATTCTCTTTGTTTGTGCGTGAGGCATGCTTGCTGAAAGTTTGGCCGTACCTCTTTGTAATACCATGTAGTTCACTTTGTAAAGGGTAGTGTTGGACCGCTCCCATGTCAGAGCTATAGGTACGTGAGTGAGTCAGTGACTGTGTCTGTTGTTGTCAGGTGTCTGTCGGGCTGTCTCCGGCGTTTTATTTACAGCAGCGCTCTACCGCTGGCTTTTGGCTTTGCTGCCTGTGCGGCAGTCTGGGCTGGTGGTGGTGGTGGGGGGTGACCTGGGCGGCACAGTCCCCAGGGGCAGCATGGCGCAGGGCGGACGCTTTGTGAGGCAGAGGCACAGAGGGCAGAGACAGAGCACAGAGGCAGAGTACAGCCAGAGGGGCCTGGGACTCCCCGCCTGAGGCGCAGCGCCGTCACGGACAAAGCGGACGCCGCCCGATCGATACCGGAAACTGCCGGAGGCGGCCGAGGGCCGAGGCCGAGCCGTGACGTCACAGCGGGCCGTGCTGGCCCACACCTGCCGACTAGAGCACTGTATAGTACAAGCAGAACAATCCGCCATTTTGAATCCCACGTCGAAGGCGCGTATTTAAAGACTACGGAACGCTTATGTTTTTTAATATGCCCTTAAGGCCATTGCATATACCTTCCTAACATAGAAATAATACAGCATAATAAATTTATTGGCTTACATTTGACTGCAAGAGGTAAACAACTTAAAATTATTGATTAGAGGGATATTTAGAGTTATGAGGCATTCACTTACATTCCATATAAAGGCATATGTTGCCGTTCAAAATATTTACCAAATTTAGTTAAAATACGTTACAATTATCGTATCTTCTGGTTTATAAAATGTACATCCACATAAGTTTACGGTAACTAAGAGTTGCTTTCGAAAACAGTTACGGAATAATGTTAAACTGCGATGCTGCACTTCCCGTAGTTTCCGTCTCTAATGTTTCTCTTATTTTACTCACACCATATTTCAGATATTTTACGACAAAATATGTTTGATAACATTAAACGTGTGGTTTCGTTAGATAACGACTAAATAAAGTCTCTCTGGTAACATGCACTTTGAAATAAAATAAATGTTGCATGTTAAGTTTTGAATTTAATGCCTTCTTTCCCGTACCTATTCTTTGAGAAGTTCAATCTTTTGAAAACCATTAGTGGCACTCATGCATCACTTAAAATACAGTTAACAGCCCTTATAATAACTCCTTATTTGGGCTAAATAAAATCAAGAAAAGTAACTTTAAAGACACTGTATGTCTTGTTATGTTAACAATCTGTACCAAAATTTAAATAAACCTTTGCTTACATGTATAGGCCTATGTTTTCATTACTACCTCTCTGTGAGCATAACTATTTCCAATACAAATTTAAAAAAAGTTTTGTTGTTAACGGCACACAGATAGCCTCTCGATTTTGATGTCCATGCTTGGCGTTTGGAATTTACAAGCCACCTTTACGCTAATCTGTGTTTGAAGGAAACTTATAGCGACCATTCCTGCTATTATTTCAGCAGTTTGCAGCTGCACAACAAACCATTTCACACCATGAAACAATAATATAGCAAACTATTCGCTGATTCACTTCGCTGCACCACACAAAGCATACAACAGTTTCGTCAGATTGGGATTCAAAATGGCGGATTGTTCAGCTCGGTATATCTAGTGCTTTACTGCCGACGGTGACGTCACACAGTGGGGGGGGGGGGGGGGGGGAACTGCGCGTGGCGGCCCGTTCTACACGCGAGAGCGTAGCTTCACAGCTGTCATACCACTGCGTCACGTCATTATCACGTCTGCGTCTCCAGTTTAGACTCTCGATTGTGTATATCGACGGAGCGAGGTTTGTTCGAGAGCAATGCCGGGTTGTTGTGGTCTTCAGTCTGGAGTCCCTACGCTGTCCTGAGCAAGCCTCTTCATCTCCTACTAACAACGGCAACCTACGTCCATTTGACTGAAATAAATCGCAATTTACAATCAGTTATGGCATCACTGTACTAGGTTTAGCTGGAAATCCAAAGTGTGGTGAATGAAAATTTGCGCCCGACCGGGAATCGAACCCGGGATCTCCTGCTTACTAGGCAGACGCGTTGGCCACTCCGCCACCGAGGACACAGTGACCAGCCCGACTGCAGAGGACTCTTCCCTGCACGTCTCCCGCCACACACAAATCTCCATTCGCCACGCTGTCTCTTTCCTATCCCACAGCCTATTTATTCTATAATGCTCGCAGCCACAATACTGTATTCCCGCATCATTGAGTTCATTCTCAAGGGGGATGGTGGCACTTTTGAATGTCCGATGCACACCCTGGCTCGCTACTGACTGATTCAGATCTATATATCAAGAATTCGAAACATTTTGTAAGTAAATTGAATGATATATTGGTCAATCCAGGGGACATTTTAGTTAGTTTTGACGTGGTATCCCTGTTTACTGTGGTTCCAGTCAATGAGGTGCTGCAACAGCTAAATCTCCTCTTTCCACCAGACATTGAAGATCTGTTCAAATATTGCCTCACGACTACTTATTTCAAATGGAATGATGATTTTTTATGAAGAGACAGATGGTGTAGCTATGGGGAGCCCTTTAAGCCCGCTTATAGCAAATTCCTACACGAAAAAAAAAAAAAAAAAAAAAAAAAAAAAAAAAAAAAAAAACAGCAAACAAAAAACCTGCTATCTGGTTTCGCTATTTAGACGATACGTTTGTTGTGTGGAGGCATGGTAGAGAGGAGCTAGATCGTTTTCTTCAACACCTCAACGGGATTAATTCTAGAATCCAGTTTACCATGGAGAAGGAGGTAGACGGAAAACTGAATTTTCAAAAAGGGGAATCGCAGATTGGGCCATACAGTTTATCGGAAGCCCACACACACACACAGACCGTTATCTGCACCGGGACTCAAACCACCACCCACAGCAGAAGCGGGTTATTATAAAGACGTTGGCGGACAGAGCAAGGAACATCTGCGAACCGGAATTACTCGACGCGGAATTGTGACACCTGAGTCATGCTTTACTTAAGAATGGCTATTCGTCTACAGAGATAAGGAGAGCTTTGAGACCGACACGTAGAGTTGAAAACGATGAAAGGGTTCCTGCGAAATCGCCTCTCTCTAGGGAAACTGGCAAAAAAATTCAAATGTTCGTTAAGCTTATGGGACTTAACTACGGGGTTATCAGTCCCTAAACTTACAAACTACTTATGAACTACTTACGAACTAGGACGGCACAAATATCCATGCCCGAGGGGGGATTCGAACCCCCGACCGTAGTGGCCGTGCTGACCGTGACTGGAGCGCCTCAGTCACCTCGGCCACCGCGGCCGGGGAAACTGGCCTCAGTATTCCAGGCCGAAATCACTATCATCAGGGCGTGTGTGGAGGAGAATTTGCGTAGGTGCTACAAAGACCGTAGCATCTATATCTATTCAGACAGCCAGGCAGCCCTGAGATCACTGACAGCTCCTGCAACAAGGTCTAAAATTGTTGCAGAATGTCACAGGGTTCTGGTGGAGCTAGAGGAAAGTAATAGAGTAAACCTATTGTGGGTCCCTGGCCACTCGGGGATCAGTGGCAACGAACATGCCAGGATGGGGGCAGAGACTCCATTTATTGGACCGGAACCTGTCCTGACAATCTCCAAGGCAATGATCAAATTGGAGCTACGTAACTGCCTCAGAAGACAGCACGTAGAATATTGGACCAGTCTACCAACAAAAACATGGCAAGGAAATGTTGCCAAAGCCATGTTTTAAAAGAAGCTCTGCAATCCTGGGTCTGAACAGGAGAGAGATTAGACTCATGGTTGGATTGCTGACAGGCCATGGGAATTTCAAAAAACACCTACATATAATGGGAATAACAGAAGAGGACCCTAAATGTAGGATCTGTGATAACGGTGATGAAACTGCATCACATCTGATCTTCGAATGCATTGCAGTGGAGAATAAAAGGCACAGAACATTTGGGACAACTAGACCCGAAGAAATTGTGTCTAATAAAGAACTGGTAAAGGGAGTCCTTGCACTGTTCAAGGGCATTGGTTGGCTTTACTAGATATACAGGGAGCGAGACCGCACAATAAACGTAGTTTCGGTGCGGGCAGTGGCGGGTTAGATCAAGACTGTTTGGCTTCCCTGGAAAAAATCAAATCAATATCCTGCTAATTTCCTTTGCCAGGTCTCAGAATGTATAGAGTGTAAAATATTTTCCGATTTCAGTCTTTGACTATCACGATTAGTTGCTAGTTTATAATAAAATACTTCTTAGTTTTGATATTATTCATACTTATATTGCTGATGATATAGAAATGAGCATATGTTTTATGACATACCTTGTATCTACTGTTTATATTGTTCATGTGTTGTTTTCACAAAAATGCAAATGCAAATAAAAAACACCATATCAAAAAAACTGGAAACTAAAACCAAAACATTCAGTGACTCAAAACTATGAAAAGATAGTGTCAAAATACGATCACGCACGAGAGCGTGAAGTGGCACCTAGCATCATCGCGCCAGAGCGTGAACGGCAGCGAACGTGTTAAGCAAAAATATTCAAATGTTTGTATAGTCTATGGTACTTAACTACCGGGTCATCAGTCCCTAAACTTACAAACTACTTATGAACTACTTACGAACTAGGACGACACAAATATCCATGCCCGAGGGAGGATTCGAATCCCCGACCGTAGTGGCCGTGCAGACGGTGACTGAAGCGCCTTAGTCCCCTCGGCCACCGCGGCCGGCACGTGTTAAGCGACGAAGATTTGGGTAGAGATGTTACAGTTCGAATTTTGCTACAAAACGAAATGGGGCACTGATTCGAGAACTAGACACCGCCGTGCGTCTGTCACCGAAGCGAACTTTGGCGCACCGCAAAGATGCAGAATAGGGTCCCTGTTCTGAGGAGATATCGTACAGTTGTGTGTGCGGAAGACTCGTTGCAGCTTTCGCCTTCGCGGATGTGAGTAGGCAGCCCGCTCGGCAGGAGCGCATCGCCTGTTGCCGTCTGCGAGGCGCGCAGCTGTCGGCTCGGCAGCTGTGTGGCAGACACGCTATCCTGCCATTAAGGCCGCAACCCTCCATCAAGCCCAGGTCACGGACACCTGCCGTTCTTCTCTCCCAGCGAAGAGGCGCCGCTTCCGGAACATCTGACGCGCTCTACGGCTCCCGAGCGGCCACAAATCCGTAGCGTGTCACAACACCCACGAGATCTACAAGCGGGAGAAACCATTTCCCGGAACAGCACGAGTTTCCAAGTCACCATCTACATCCGCTCCTACTCCGCAAATCACATTTAAGGCGGCCTCGGACGTCAAACGTGCCCAGTTGAGCAGGTAACAGGATATTTTAATTTCCACTGTCTATACTTTCACGAATAAAGTCATAATAACCGGCCGCGGTGGCCGAGCTGTCTGCGGCGCTCCAGTCACGGTCTGCACCGCCACTACGGACGGGGGTTCCAATTCCCCCTCGGGCATGGATATTTGTGGCGTCGTTAGCCACGAGCGCCCTCTGCTGCAACTCCGCTCGTGGCCACCACTGAACGACATCGTTCACTTGGGACTGAGATAGGAACCAGTTAACACTTGGCTATCGGATAGGCACTAGGAATCTGAAACGTGTCCATAAACAATATTTTTGTAATAAAATGTCTAATATTGTGCCTCCTCTTTTGTGTCGAGTAACTTGCTTGCAAGAAAATGTATAATATTGCTTGTACTGTGTGTATCGATATGTGTACTTAACTCTGTGAAGTTTCATCTTTGGCAAAGATCATGTATTGCATAGCATTGAAGCTCGCGCAGAGAGAGAGTAGCACTTGTGGTTCAGCTCGCTTAGAGAGCGGTTGGGTTGTGTGTATGGCTCCGATGTAGAGCAGAGGCTGCTTTGCCAGCAAGTCGATTTGATTGTATTTGGAGTATATATCTATTGTATTTTTATTACTATGAAAACGTTGTACCACCGCTGGAATGAAGGTAATTGCATTTAATGTCATTAAAAAGGTCGTATTATATAGGTAATGTAATAGTGATTATTAATAATAAGTAACAAAGATGACCTTTCTTTCCTGTTTCATTTACGTAGAGGATTAACATACTTCCTTCATTTGATAATTAGTTATTTGCGGATTTAAAATGGAGTATTTATTTTAGTAATCTTGTTGAACAGATTTCGTTATTTGTGCCATAGTAAATGATTGTTATGCAACACTGCAGTTAATTGATTATGATACTGAATTTTGATAACCGTGTACTGAGCTGCATAAAATTCTCGCAAATATTAACAAAGTGGTTTGTGGTTTTTTATTATCTTTCTCGCAGTCAAATTTTTGAGTATAGTCATTGTCTCCTTCATATGATGACTTGCCACAGCTGTTTTGTTAAAAGATCCGTTGCGCACATAATCAGTTTAATGCACTGTTTCTTATTTAATAGTATATACATCAATATCAGGGCCATAATTAAACCAAATTGCAGTGTTAACGAACAATTTGTTGTCTGATTTAACGATAGGTTCAACATCCACAACACACACACAGCTTTTAAATCATCAGTAGGCAGGCCTCTATATAAACTATGTATCAGCATTCTGCAGTACTGAGCTATGTAAAAGTTAAATATTACTAAGTCTCTAAGAAATATATTATTATTATGGTCTTCAGTCCGGAGACTGGTTTGATGCAGCTCTCCACCCTACTCTATCCTGAGCAAGCCTTTTCATCTCCTCATAAGAACGGCAACCCACATCCACTTGAATCTGCTTACTATACGCGTCTCTTGGTCTCCCTCTGCGATTTTTACCCCACACACTTCCCTCCAATGCTAAATTTACGAATCCTCGATGTCTAAGAATATGTCCTACCAAGCGATCCCTTCTTTTAGTCAGGGTATGCCAAAAATTCCTTTTCTCACCAATTCTGTTCAGTACCTCTTCATTAGTTATGTGATCTACCCACTTAATCTTCAGCATTCTTCTGTAACACCACATTTCAAAAGCCTCTATTCTCTTCCTGTCTGCACTGCTTATCGTCCATGTTTCACTCCCGCACAAGGCAACACTCCACACAAATGCCTTCAGAAAAGAATTCCTTACACTTAAATTAATATTCGATGTTAGCAAATTTCTCTTTTTCAAAAATGCTTTTCTTCCCATTGCCATTCTGCATTTTATATCCTCTGTACTGCGACCATCGCATGTTATTTTACTACCCAAGTAACAAAACTCACTACCACCTTCATTGTCTCATTACCTAATCTAATTCCTTCGGCATCGCCTGATTTTCTAAGACTACATTCCATTATTTTTGTTTTGCTCTTGTTTATGTTCATTTTATACGCTCTCTTCAACACACTGTCCATTCCATTCAACAGCTCTTCCAGGTCGTTCGCTGTCTCTGACAGAATTACAATGTCATCAGCAAAACGCAATGTTTTTATTTCTTCCCCCTGAACTTTAATGCCTATTCCAAAATTTTCCTTGCTTTCCTTCACCGCCTGCTCAATGTACAAATTGAATAACATCGGAGAAAGGCTACAACCCTGTCTTACTCCCTTCCCAACTGATGCTTCCCTTTCATGCCCTTCAAGTCTAATAACTGCGGTCTGGCTTTTGTACAAATTGTAAATAACTCTCCTTTCCCTGTATTTTACCCCTGCTGACTTCAGAATTTGAAAGAGTGTAGTCCAGTCAACATTGTCAAATGCTTTCTCCAAATCTACAAAAGCTAAAAATGTAGGTTTGCCTTTCCTTAATCTATCTTCTAAGATAAGACGTAAAGTGAGTATTGCCTCCTGGGTTCCTATGTTCCTCCTGAATCCAAACTGATCTTCCCCGAGGTCAGCTTCTACCAGCTTTTCCATTCTCCTGTAGATAATTCGTGTTAAAATTTTGCAACCATGACTTATCAAACTGATGGTTCTGTAATTTTCACACCTGTCTGCGCCTGATTTCTTTGGAATGGGGATTATTACATTTTTCTTAAAGTCTGAGGGTATTTCGCCTGTCTCATACATCCTACACACCAGTTCAAATAGTTTTGTCATGGCTGGCTCTCCCAGAGACTTTAGTAGCTCTGAGGGTATGTCATCTACTCCTGGGGCCTTGTTCCGACCTAGGTCTTTCAGGGCATATATATCTCGTTCTAATTTACTCTAGTGTTTCTAGTTTCTGCTGTCCCACTGGCTGGTCACCTCCTACCTGCACAAGCGTGCATCCTTTATTCCTGTGTCGGTCTTTCTACTCGGCCACCGACACCTGCGACGGAAACGAGACACAAAAGTAGCGACGAGGATGGGACATAAAACTGATGACCCCGTAGTTACGTCCCATAAGCTCTACAAACATTTGAACATTTTGATTTGAAAGTCATAATATCAACATTCCACATAGTCGCGTATGGGGAGCGATCTGTAAATGTTATATAGACTTCACACAGAAGAGCGCCTAGATCGCATATTTTATTTCGTACTTTGTTATGTGACTAGCGTCGACAACAAGTTGTTATTTTCAAACGTAAAATCTAATACATAAAGCAGAGTGTCCGTATGTGCGTACTTGCTACATACAAATCTACAGTTTCGTTCCAATCTTTATGAAATTTGGTACACAAAAGTTTCAATTCATGAGAACGGTCGCCGTAAGTGTAAGAATCACGTACGATACACAGTTCACGAGATAGGACATCATAAACAATTAGATGCACGAAAAACTGCTGTATTTTGCGAAAATGCTGCTCATTTTCTCCTAAACCACTGGACCTGTTCCAACCAAATTTGGTACACACATTCCTTACCGTGAGGTAACAATTGATGCATGGTTAAGAATCACATACGGCACATGGTTCAAAAGATATTACGTCATAACCAATAGAAATCGCAAAAAATGCCATATAATGCGGCGAGACTTTCGTAATACACTGTATGAGAATGACAGTACTTAGCGACTTGCAAGAAACTTTAAACATAATTTCAAACCTTTAATAAACTTTTTCTCGCTGACAACCATAGTAAAATGATGAAAGGAAAAAAGTTTCGCGCTTACTACTTTTCCGCTGTTTATGGAGTAAAACTACGGCTCTCGGTATGTCGTTACAATTTATAATTTCAACAATAGTATCCTACATTATATGTTATCTACATGTTAATGTTCCAAGCATGTCCCTGGTACCCCAGTATTTTATGTTCTGTGTACACCAGATGCATGTTTTTATACAGATTTATGATTTTAATTTTACGTTTGAAAGTAACAACTAGTTGTCGAAACTAGTCACATAACAACGTATGAAGTAAAATAAGCGATCTAGGCGTTCTTCTATATGAAATCTATATAATGTTATAGTATGCAGTGTACAATGCACAGGTCACAACCTATATTCAAGAAAGGCAGTAGGAGTAACTCACTAAACTACATGCCAACTTCATTGACGTCAATTTGCACCAGGGTTTTAGAACATATCCTGTATTCAAATGTTATGAATTATCTCGAACAGAATGATCTATTGACCCAAGGTCAACACGGATTTAGAAAATATCGTTCATGCGAAACACAACTAGCTCTTTAATCACATGAAGTGTTGAGTGCTATCAACAAGGGTTCTCAGATTGATTCCGTATTTCAAGACTTCCAGAAGGCTTTTGACACTGTATCTCATAAACGGCTTTTATTCAAATTGGGTGGGTATGGAATATCCCACTAGATTTGTAACCAGATAGGGGATTTCTTGTCAGAGAGGACACAGTTTGTAGTAAGCTATGGTAAGGCATCAACTAAAACAGAGGTGATATCGGGCGTTCCATAGGGTAGTGTTATTGGTCCTCTGCTCTTCCTTATTTACATAAACGATTTAGGGAAAAATCTAAGTAGCTCTCTTAGGTTGTTTGCAGATGACGCCGTCATTTACCGTCTAGTAAAATAATCTGAAGATCTAAACCAACTGCAGGGCGATTCAAATAAGATATCAGTATGGCGTAAAAATTGGCAATTGGACTCTAAATAATGAGAAGTGCGAAGTCGTCCACATGAGTACGAAAAGAAATCGTTAAATCAATCGAATGTGAAGGCCGTAAACTCCACTAAATACCTAGAAATTACTATTACATCAGGCTGAAACTGGAAAGACCACGTACATAATGTCTTGGGAAAGGCGAACCAGAGACTGCGTTTTACTGGCAGAAAGCTTAAAAGATGCAACAGAACTACAAAAGAACCTGCATACACTACGCTTGTACGTCCTATTTTTTGGGTATTGCTGCCCAGTGTGGGATCCTTATCAGGTCGGTTTGACGGAGGACATCGATAGAGTCGAAAGAAGGGCAGCTCGTTCTGTATTGTCACGATACAGGGGAGACAGCGTCACGGAAATGATACAGGATCTGGGATGGGAATCATTACAACAACGGCGCTTATCGCTGCGGCGTGGGCTACTTACGAAACTCCAATCGCCAACATTCTCCTCCGAATGCGAAAATATATTGTTACATAGATATAAATGATCATCAGAATAAAATACGAGAAATCAGAGCTGGAATTGAGAGATTCAGATGTTTTTTCTTCCCGCGTGCTATTCGAGCATGGAATGGGAGATAAATAGTGTAATGGTGGATCGATGAACCCTCTGCCAGGCATTTAAATCGGATTTGCAGAGTATACCATGTAGATGTAGATGCAAGCTTTCACGACAGGATGCCACAGCTGCTGGTAGAACTTCCGGGTTATAAGGCCGTGGTCCACAAAACTTTTCAGTTTCTCCTGACGTTTCGTCCAGAGCTGCGCCGGACATCTTCAGAGGTCTTCCTACTTCCGCTGAGTCATGCCGACTGATAAGTCGGGTGTATGAGAGCGACATAAGAATAATTTTAACAGGAAAGAAGAAGCTATGAAACTTAGCTTTAAAAGATCGACAGGTTTTATCTCTGACCGTAGCATCTATATCTATTCAGACAGCCAGGCAGCCCTGAGACCACTGGCAGCTCCTGCAACAAGGTCTAAAATTGTTGCAGAATGTCACAGGGTTCTGGTGGAGCTAGGGGAAAGCAATAGAGTAAACCTATTGTGGGTCCCTGGCCACTCGGGGATCAGTGGCAACGAACATGCCGACAGATTAGCCAGGATGGCGGCAGAGACTCCATTTATTGGACCGGAACCTGTCCTGACAATCACCGAGGCAATGATCACATTGGAGCTACGTAAATGGCTCAGAAGACAGCACGTAGAATATTGGACCAAAGTCTGTCAACAAAAACATGGCAAGGTAATGATGCCAAAGCCATGTTTTAAAAGAAGCTCTGCAATCCTGGGCCTGAACAGGAGAGAGATTAGACTCATGGTTGGATTGCTGACAGGCCATGGGAATTTCAAAAAACACCTACGTACAATGGGAATAACAGAAGAGGACCATAAATGTAGGATCTGTGATGACGGTGATGAAACTGCATCACATCTAATCTTCGAATGCATTGCATTGGAGAATAAAAGGCACAGAATATTTGGGACAACCAGACCCGAAGAAATTGTGTCTAATAAAGAACTGGTAAAGGGACTCCTTGCACTGTTCAGGGGCATTGGTTGGCTTTACTGGATATACAGGGAGCGATACCGCACAATAAACTTAGTTTCGGTGCGGGCAGTGGCGGGTTGGTCCATGACTGTTTTGGCTTCCTGCAAAAATCAATCAATCAAATCTCTGACCGATTGCAAACGATAGTGATGTTTTATATGTGAAAAGGAATATCTCTGCTGATAACGTGACAGCTTGGCCATGCCCACTTTCCACAGTGTATACCGGATGATCAAAAAGTCAGTATAAATTTGAAAGCTTAATAAATCACGGAATAGTGTAAATAGAGAGGAAAAAATTGATACTCATGTATGGAATGGCATGCATTTTTGTTAGTCAAAAAAAAAATTAATAAATAAAAAAATAAAAAAGAAGTATTGCTAGACGCGTGAAAGAACGCTTGTGCGCGTCGTTTGGTGATAGTCGTGTGCTCACCCGCCAGTTTCATCATGCTTGGCCTACAGACGCACGAAATCTACAATTTCATTACGACCTTCACGAAATTCCGCACGCTCGACCTTCAAAACAAGAGGAAGGTGGCCGTGTAGCTTATGTTGCATACGGTGCATGGGGGGAGGGTACTTTGCTACATAAAAATGGATCCCTAAATACCTTGGTCGCGCCATACCTTGAGAACGACTCGACCGATTTCACAGATCTTTTTTTTTTTTATTCTCAGAACAAGGGTTGCATGTAATAAAATTGCAATATTACAGAACGACAAAGTGCACGTTTCAATGTGACCCTGCGTTTCTGTTGCATAGCAATCTATAGTTTTGTTCCGATATTGATGAAATTTTGCACACTCTACCTTGAAAACAAGAGGAATGTCACTGTCTGTATAAAATTTCGTTCGGTGTATGGTCCAGTTTTATAGAATGCATAGTTTTGCTCCAATCTTTATGAATTTTTGCACACATGACCTTTAAACCAAGAGGAAGATCACTGGTTACATAAGTGTTTGTATGGTACATGACAGAGGGTACATTGCAGAAAACTTTGCCGAGAGAGGGAAAGGTGGAAAGGAACAGAGAGATGGGAGAGAAAGAGGTGGATGCAGAGAGAGGGGGGAAGGGGATGTGGACTACCAGAGTGTAGGATAAACAAACACCCGGGCAACGCCAGGTTTACAGCTAGTATTTACATAAAAAATCTAATTACGTCCAGCACTTCACAACTAACACGAGCAATAGTGTTCGAAGTCGTCGTTGATCGCCACTCATACAAACGACAAATGAACTCTGTGACCCCCATGAACAGTGGATATGTGGCACGTAAACAATCAGTGTAGAACACTGCGTTTGCCTTGGTTTGCTCTGACTACCGTGCGTGTCAAATTATTGAATTTGCGTCCTGCTTAAATTACACAGTTTACAGATGGAATCTGCTTGAAAGCTGTCTTTATTGTATGGGGATGTGATCTGATGAATGTTTCGTTTTAGCTGATATTCTGGAGGACCTATTTTAAATGACTGGTTTAACGATCCCCGTGTTCCGAACCTAATTTTCGTTTCCTTCTGTTCCAGGTGAGTTCGCAGTGTGGAATGCCTCTGCACCATACAAGAATTACCTGGTGAGTTGTATTCAGTTTGTCTTCTAATTCCACGACGATTTCCAAAGCCGTACATCTCGTAACAGTGCAGAAAACTGTACCAGGCTTTTTTTAATGTACAAGAGCTTTGCAGTTCAATTTGAATTTTTAAAAGCGACTTTCTTCAGAGATACGGAACTTTCTGTTTATATTCACACTAGCTTAATCCCCGTTGCTTCGTAGGTGTAGACTGGACGGTCTGCTTTGGTTGTTTCTACTTCTAAATATAAATTTTCATAGATTTAGATTTAAAAGTCCTTTCATAATCAACTATTTTTATACAACTTGCCTCCCCCTATTGCACCATTAATGGCAGAATTCCAAATAACCTGAAACACATTTTTTTTCAAATTCCAACCATCCATATCAAAAAATTTTAATTTCTAGCATCAAAATAGTCTTAGTAACACACTTAAAATATTTTCCCTTGTTTCACCCGCTTAATGGTCGAATCTCCGAAAATATCGAAACACGTGTTTTTAAAATTCCAATCAAAAATCTAAACCTGAAGTTTTGTGTTTCTTGCTTCAAAATTCTCTTGATAGCAAGGTATTTTCAAAAAACCGTTCATCCCCTGTTTCATCCCCTTAGGGATGAGAATATCGAAAAATCACTGATTCCTACAGTGTAAGATAAACAACGTCTACAAATTTCAAGTTTCTATCGTCTGTAGATTCACTTGTTAGCGCCATTTTCTGTTTTTTTAGTAACGGATCGAGAACGCGAAATTTCTTCCTTATGCTTTGGCATCTTTCTTGGTAGTTTTACTTTTCAAACTGCAATATGCACTTATTTTTCTTTATTCGTACGCTTGTTGCAGAAAACCAACTGAAGAATGTGTATAACGTTTCGCTGTATATAACTACTTTGCTATTATAGTGTCAAAATTCATCGCTGTCTTCAGTCCGAATTGTACACAAGCTGTCGACTTTCAACCACTATATCTTCCACCCTCTTACAGCTATCGATCCTGAACTGCTGTGGTGTACAACGGGAGACTTTGTACTATAACTACACAGGGAGATCGTTCGTCTCCATTGTGTAGTTTTTGCTGAAGAGCAAAATATTGACACCCACACGTAGAATGTTATATAAGTCGGTAACTTTCAACTCTCATATCTTCCACACCCTCAGCGTTATCAACAATGGACCACAATGGGAGACTGATCCCTTCTACAACATACAAACACTATTCGTTTCCGATGTGCAGTTTTGGCTGCATAGTGAAATATAGGTACGAACAGCTCAATTTTATATACATATGGATACCAAGACCATTTTATTACTGGATCATGGTATTTTGCTGCTAGTGAAAGTAGCTTATTAAGTTTTATAAGTGAGATCTCGGGCAGTTGAAATCTGCAAATGCAACTTAAAAAACTCACTGCTGCTCTAAATTACTTTGTGAGTGGCCACAGAACTTGCGCAAAGGAAATTTATCTAACTGCTTACTCCAACATTTTAACAAACACAAAATAAATGTTAAAAAGGGGATAGATAATTAAACATGGAAGAAGGAGCATGGAATTATAAAGCGGAGCATGTATTCAGTAAAAAGAACAAGCTGGTAAGTGTGGGGAGACCATATTAAGTACAACAAATCACACACCTTGTACAAAAGTGAATTAACTCATAAAGTTACTGCCCGTAATGAAACTGTTTCTCCCCTTTATGAATATGGAGGTAACATGGGAGGAAATTTGCAAATACTCAGTGGATAAAGGAAAGCACATACATTCACTCACAGACACACGCATAATGCTTGTGACACATTACTCATGTCGCAACACTTGTTGTTGTTGTGGTCTTCAGTCCGGAGACTGGTTTGATGCAGCTCTCCACAATACCCTATCCTGAGCAAGCCTCTTCATCTCCACATAAGAACGGCAACCTACATCTGTCTGAATCTGCTTACTGTATCCATCTCTTGGTCTTCCTCTGCGGTTTTTACCCCACACACTTCCCTCCAATGCTAAATTCACAATTCCTTAATGTCGAAGAATGTGCCCTACCAATCTATCCCTTCTTTTAGTCAAGGTATGCCAGGAATTCCTTTTCTCCCCAATTCTGATCAGTACCTCCTCATTAGTTAAGCGATCCACCCACCTAATCTTCAGCATTCTTCTGTAGCACCACATTTCAAAAGCCTCTATCCTCTTCCTGTCCGCACTGTTCATCGTCCATGTTTCACTCCCATACAAGGCAACACTCCATACAAATGCCTTCAGAAAGGACTTCCTTAGGCTTAAATCAATATTCGATGTTAGCAAATTTCTCGTTTTCAAGAACGCTTTTCTACCCATCGCCATTCTGCATTTTATATCCTCTTTACTGCGACCATCATTTGTTATTTTACTGCCCAAGTAACGAAACTCATCTACCTCCTTTATTGCTTCGTTACCCAATCTAATTTCTTCAGCATCACCTGATTTTCTTACACTGCACTCCATTACCCTAGTGTTGCTCTTGTTAATCTTCATCTTATATGTACCTTTCAGCACACTGTCCACTCCGTTCAACTGCTCTTCCAGGTCCTTTGCTATATCTGACAGAATTACTATGTCGTCGGCAAAACACAATGTTTTTAATTCTTCCCCCTGAACTTTAATTCCTTCCCCAAATTTCCCCTTAATTTCCTTTATAGCTTGCTCAATGTACAAATTGAATAACAATGGAGAAAGACTACAACCCTGTCTTACTCCCTATCCAACCACTGCATACCTTTCATGTCCTTCAACTCTGACAACCGCTGTCTGGTTTTTGTACAAGTTGTAAATAACCTTACGCTCCCTATATTTTACTCCTGCTTACTTCAGAACTTGAAAGAGTTTAGTCCAATCAACATTGTCAAAAGCCTTCTCCAAATCTACAAAAGTTAGAAATGTACGTTTGCCTTTTCTTAATCTATCTTCTAGGATAAGCTGTAAAGTGAGTATTGCCTCCCGTGTTCCTACATTTCTCCTGAACCCAAACTGATCTTCTCCAAGGTCGGCTTCTACCAGCTTTTCCATCCTTCTGTAAATAATTCGTGTTAATATTTTGCAACCATGACTTATTAAACTGACGGTTCTGTAGTTTTCACACCTAACTGCACTTGCTTTCTTTGGAATAGGGATTATAACATTTTTCTTAATGTCTGAGGATACTTCACCTATCTCATACATCTTACACACCAGGCGAAACAATTTTGTCATGAGTGGTATTTTCAGAGAATTCAGGAGCTCTGAGGGAATATCATCTACTCCAGGGGTCTTGTTTCGATTTCAGCGGTGAAATGAAGCATCAGCGGCATTTTGATGAGATGTCTTGAAGCACTAATTAAAATAACACTATGCACCAAACGAACTCATGTACAGGGAGGCAGTGGCATATTATCTATAAGTACCACGTGGTGTGCGACCACAGTGAATAACATAGGATTTATGAAAAGAAATTAATTTAGAATAAGCAAGTAAAGCAAGTTTGAGAATTCATGTAGAAGAAAGCTAGTATTAGTAAAAGCATGGCTGAAGACCGAAGTAAAGACCTTACGAAACCACGTGGTGTAATCGGTCATACGAAACAAGGAAAGAAAGCAGCAATGCAGAATATCTGAGAAATATTTAGCATACTCGCAGATACAGACACAACGCGAAAACGTTATTCATAAACGGCAAGGAAATTCAAACGTACTAAGTTTACACAAAAGCCACACACTTCAGTTCTAACGTGTGAAAACCGAATAGAAAATCATCACCGCAATGAGAATGCAAATACTAAATTTAAACTGAATTACTCGAGTTCTGTAAATGAAGAAACACTTCGCCTTGCATGGCGAAAGAATTACTCAAAAAACTTTCACTGATAAGCCAAGACTGCCTGATCGCTAAGAAAGCAAAGTGCTAACAGCTTGCCATCCCTTCAGCATGATTCGACGAAGTACTTACTTCCACATTCGCAGCGACAGCTACGCCAAAAGCCCTCCCCTCCACACACCGGATGTAGAGCGCGCTAAAAGCCGACCGTAGGACATTCATAGCATAGTGTCTACCAACCCTCGGAACCTGAAGAAGATAATACCCTCATATAATTACGTAGGCTTCCGCGGCCAGAGTCAGTTGACATAAAAGTTTTCTGGGTGTTGCACCGCGTCATGATGTAGAAGGTTATTACTTTAATAACCGACGTGTCGCCCAACGTTACAGTGGCCCTCATCTGCGTATACGTCGGTTATTTAATAGCCCTCTACATCAGGACGCGGTACAATACCCAGGAAACTTTTATGTCAAGATTAGCTGAACCCCCACTGCTTCGCATGCGTAGGCTGGTTGGTCTGCACCAGTTTTTTCTTTTTAATCCTGACAAAGAATCCATATTTTAAGTTTCGTAGTTATAGCTTGAAATTTGAGTTAACGGCACCAAAATTGGCTTAGTAGCAACGTATTTTCAAAAAATGTTTCATCCCCCATTTCACCCCCTAATTGATTAATTTTCTGAAAATACCGAAACACGTGTCTTTTTAATTCTGACCAAGAAAACACATACCAATTTTTGTGGTTGTAGCTTCAAAATTGCCTTATTAGTACAAAATTTTTGAAAAACATCCCCTCTCCAATTTAACCCCCTTGATGGTTGAATTTCCAAAAATACCGAAACACGTATTTTTTTAATTCTAACGAAAAATATAAATACAAATTTTTGTAGCTATAGCTTCAAAATTGTCTTGACAACAATGTGTTTTCGAGAAGAATTTTTTATCCCCTCTTTTAGCCCCTTAGTTGTTGAATTTCCAAAAATACCAAAACACGTGTCTTTTTAATCCTGATCAAGAGTCCATATCTTAAGTTTCGTAGTTATAGCTTGAAATTTGAGTTAACAGCAACATATTTTTTTAAATCAATTTTTTGCGTACTCTATTTTACCCCCTTATTGGTTGAATTTCATAAAATGCCGAAACACGTGTGTTTTAAATTCCAATCCCGAATCCAAATCCGAAAATTTGTAGTTATAACTTCAAAATTGCGTGAAAGCAATATATTTTCGAAAAACACCCTCTCTCCAATTTTACCCCGTTGATGGTTGAATTTCCAAAAATACCGAAACACGTATTTTGTAACGTCTAACCCAACTATGCAAATATCAGTTTTTGAACTCTATCTTCAAAATTGTATCAATAGCAACGTGTTTTCAAAAAGAATTTTTGATCTTCTATTTAACCCTTTTACTTGTTGAATTTCCAAAAATAGTAAAAATCATGGATTTTTAATCCTGACCAAGATTCCATATCCGAAGTTTCATAGTTGTAGCTTAAAATTTGAGTCAACAGCAATATATTTTTGAAAATGAATTTTTTGCGTCATCTATTTTACCCCCTTATTTGTCGAATTTCAAAAAAGGCCGAAACATGTGCCTTTTAAATTCGAACCCTGAATTAAAATCCGAAAGTTTGTAGATCTAGCTTCAAAATTGCCTAAATAGCTACGTATTTTCAAAAAAACGTTTCATCCCCTACTTCACCCCCTTACGGACGGAATATCGAAAAAATCGTTTCTTAAATGACGCCTACAGAGTAAGATCAACACCCTCCACAAATTTCAAGTTTCTATCTTCAGTGGTTTTGGCTGGGCGATGATGAGTCAGTCAGTCAGTCAGTCAATCAGTCAGTCAATCGGGACACTTCCTTTTATATATAGAGATAATACCTTCTTCTAGAGCTCTAGAGAGGTCTCTTTTGCCACTTCTTTCGACCATGAAATGGTACGACACTAAGAACAGGCACCCTCGCCACATTGCCAAGTAAGCTTGTCTCTGGCCACCCAGCAGACGCCAGTGCAGACGACAAACGAAGCCGTGCGTTCTTAACTGAAGAAGACGAGTCCCTGAAGCGCGAGCCGGCGACTGTAAGCTATTGCGCGGCAGTCAGTCAATATTAAGAGCAACCTTCCACATTCATAAGAACACACAAGTTCAATCACACATGTGGAAACATTATATAAACTTGGGGCATTGATCATTAATAAAAGAATAAAAGTAATTAACATACTGATAGACAATACTAATGGTGCAGAAACACTTAAGAGTAATGAATAACTCTAAATGGAACACGACACACATTCAGTGGACGTGTTTCAATACTTTCAATAACTGTTTCGATCAAGAGATCAGTTGCCGCACTGCGGTTCGAATTTTTCTTAATGAGATTAATATTAGCAACTTGTAACAAGGAAATTAAGGCTCCAATGCTTTACATATAGGTATAACAACTGGAAGGGGTTTTCAGAACTGTGTGTTTCCATATATGAGTGACACATAGCCACAATGGATGCACATTGTGAAGTTGAATCCTATGACGATAGTTGCTGACTTTTGAGCAGTGTACGCTACTGTAAGGTATTTGGCTTACAGCATTAAAAATACGAATATTCGTGCTACATACCCAAGTACTAATGTTTGATGCCCGTAGTTAAGAAAACGTTACGGCATACTTCGTGTTCTTAAAAGAATTTGGTAGTTACTGGTTGCTGTATCGCTATTTTACAGTTAGGTATCTGATGACATATTTCATTTTCACACGCGATTGTTAACATTAGCTGTTTCAGGCAGCCCTGTGTAATATCTATAAATATTGGGGGATACAGCAGGCACTCAAGCAAAGACATAAAGTGTTGTAAAACTGTTCCTAAATTAATGTCTACACAATGGTTTCACCGTCGTAAAATACACCGAAAAAGTGCCAAAAAAAAAAAAAAAGTCTCTAACGATAAATTCTGTTCATATGCTGCACTTACAGCGCTAAAATACTAAATTTTATAATTCGTTTTAATTAGGAAGAATAAACGCTATTGGCCGATTTCTACACTGTTTGTGTAATACATTTACACACAAGCGGTAGTTGCTGCATATTCAAAGAGTCTGAAGCTCTTCTGTAGTTATATAAGAGGTTTTTTTTTTTCTTTTTAAAGTAAGAGTCGTTTTAATTTAAAAAAAGATACAAATACTTTTGTAAAAAAAAAAAAAAAAAAAAAAAAAAAAAACCTTTTATTTTCTGATTCTACACACTTTTATCTATTTTTCTACATGGTTGCCTTGTTTATTTAAGCACTTGTCATGCCGTACAACTAAGTTTTTAATTCCTTCTTCAAAGAATTCGGCCGCCTGCTCCGACAGCCAAGAGTTCACGGCCGCTTTCCCTTCATCGTCGTCGAAGATGATCCAGCTTCAACATTTAAAAAAAAAAATGGTGATTTGATGTGGAATGACCCAGTAACAAACCTAGCAGGTCGGGAAGATGGTGTTTCAGGTACCGGAAAAGGTGAAAATCGCTAGGAGCAAGGTCAGGGCTGTATGGTGCATAGTCCAAAACTTCCCAGCCAAAAGAATCGATCAAATCCCGAGTTTTTTGAGAGGTGTGAGGCCTAGCGCTATCGCGCAGGAGCAAAACTCATTTCGTCAGCATGCCGCGCCTTTTGTTTTGAACTGCTCTGCGGAGCTTCTTTCGAGTTGCTCAGTGGGCACCTGAGTCGATTGTCGTTCCTCGTGGCATAAAGTCCTCTAGCAAAACACCGCGCCGGTCCCAGAACACAGTCGCCATAATCTTGCTCTTTGTTCAAAAATGTTCAATGTAAAGCTTATGGGACTTAACTACGGGGTCATCAGTCCCTAAACTTACAAACTACTTATCAACTAGCTTAAACTAAGGACGGCACAAATATCCATGCCCGAGGGGGGATTCGAACCCCCGACCGCAGTGGCCGTGCAGACCGTGACTGGAGCGCCTCAGTCCCCTCGGCCACCGCGGCCGACTTGCTCTTTGACAGCGTCTATTTGACTTTGACCTTGACGGGTGAGGTCGTGGGTCGCCATTCCATCGATTGTCGCTCGCTTTCGGGAGTGATATGGGATACCCATGTTCCTTCTCCAGTGATAATTTGACTCGACATGTCATCCCCTTCTTCCTCGTAACGAAACAGAAAGTCCAATGAAGTGGCAAATCTCTTCCCTTTGTGGTTCTCTCTGAGGAGTCTGGGCACCCACCGAGAACACAGTTTCTTAAAGTTTAGGTTTTCAGACACAATTTTGTACAAAACCGATCTTGAAACTTGTGGAAATTCCAAAGAAAGAGTGGAAATTGTGAATCTTCTGTCGTCACGAATCTTTGTTTCGACTGCAGCCACCAAATCATCAGTGATCACAGACGGCCGGCCTGAGCGTTCTTCGTCCTGGACGTTTTGACGGCCATTTTTAAACTCTCTAACCCATTGACGCACATTACCTTCACTCATTGCATTCGAGCCATAAATCTATGTAAACAGACGATGAATTTCTGCAGCTGATAGGCTTCTCGCGGTCAAGAAACGTATCACTGACCTTAATGGATTATCTACTAAAGCAACAATTACGCCAGTCTTTAATACCCTACGGTCCAGGTACGTCACATCCATTCCTCCTCCCTGATATTCTCCGACTGCCATTGCTCTCGCCAGGTACAGCTTCTATCAGAATTCCCCATGCCTTAACCAGTCTCGATATATTCAAAAGTACATCTGGTATCTGCTAATATCAATGTTGTAACTTCTATTATTACACCAACAGCAGCAGAAGGTGTCTCAGTGGTACTGTTGTTGTTGTTGTGGTGGTGGTCTTCAGTCCGGAGACTGGTTTGATGCAGCTCTCCACAATACCCTATCCTGAGCAAGCCTCTTCATCTGACTCTGTTTCTCCTCCGGTCAACCAAACTTTAAAGAGGAGCTAGATAGATTTCCATTCCTACAAATGGAATTTCGAAACCTCCTGTTGTCACCAAGTAAAAGCATTTCTCACAATGCGTTTAGTTTATCCATTTCCTGTTACACATGGAAAACACGTAAACAGTATTCGAAACAGCCAAAAGAATCGATCAAATCCCGAGTTTTTTGAGAGGTGTGAGGCCTAGCGCTATCGCGCAGGAGCAAAACTCATTTCGTCAGCATGCCGCGCCTTTTGTTTTGAACTGCTCTGCGGAGCTTCTTTCGAGTTGCTCAGTGGGCACCTGAGTCGATTGTCGTTCCTCGTGGCATAAAGTCCTCTAGCAAAACACCGCGCCGGTCCCAGAACACAGTCGCCATAATCTTGCTCTTTGTTCAAAAATGTTCAATGTAAAGCTTATGGGACTTAACTACGGGGTCATCAGTCCCTAAACTTACAAACTACTTATCAACTAGCTTAAACTAAGGACGGCACAAATATCCATGCCCGAGGGGGGATTCGAACCCCCGACCGCAGTGGCCGTGCAGACCGTGACTGGAGCGCCTCAGTCCCCTCGGCAACAATTACGCCAGTCTTTAATACCCTACGGTCCAGGTACGTCACATCCATTCCTCCTCCCTGATATTCTCCGACTGCCATTGCTCTCGCCAGGTACAGCTTCTATCAGAATTCCCCATGCCTTAACCAGTCTCGATATATTCAAAAGTACATCTGGTATCTGCTAATATCAATGTTGTAACTTCTATTATTACACCAACAGCAGCAGAAGGTGTCTCAGTGGTACTGTTGTTGTTGTTGTGGTGGTGGTCTTCAGTCCGGAGACTGGTTTGATGCAGCTCTCCACAATACCCTATCCTGAGCAAGCCTCTTCATCTGACTCTGTTTCTCCTCCGGTCAACCAAACTTTAAAGAGGAGCTAGATAGATTTCCATTCCTACAAATGGAATTTCGAAACCTCCTGTTGTCACCAAGTAAAAGCATTTCTCACAATGCGTTTAGTTTATCCATTTCCTGTTACACATGGAAAACACGTAAACAGTATTCGAAGCTTTGTGGAAGCAGATGCCGGAATGTTTATTTACGGAGTTCCTCCAAAAGGAGAAATCGATTCACGCGATTACGTATCGATAAGTTAGTGTTGTCTTCTATAAGTTAACGACAGAAAAGATAAATGTAGGGTAGTAGTTTTGGCACTATTAAGTTACCAGATTACTGTATTTCTGAACTGATGGATTTTATTCGCAACTGCCAACAGTTTAAAAAATTCCATCACAGTATTTTTCTACTGCATTTTCAATTAATCGATTTTTTATCCGACTCCGACCTCCTGTTGTCACGAAGTAAAAGCATTTCTCACATTGCGTCTAGTTTATCCATTTCCTGTTACACATGGAAAACACGTAATCATTTTTCGAAGCTGTGTGGAAGCAGATGCCGGAATATTTATTTACAGAGTTCCTCCAAAAGGAGAAATCGATTCACGCGATTACGTATCGATAAGTTAGTGTTGTCTTCTATAAGTTAAGGACAGAAAAGATAAATGTAGCGTAGTAGTTTTGGCACTATTTAGTTACCAGATTACTGTGTTTCTGTATTGATGGATTTTATTCGCAACTGCCAACAGTTATTACGTTCGCTGTTCACACTCTCCTTTAAACGTGCCTTTCACGTCTGGCTGTTGCAACGAATTTTGTCAACACTGCTCCAACACGAGAAATAGGATTTCGTACGAAATTTCCCACACATCTATCATATGAACATACATTTCATCGATACTTCTTAAAAGGGAAATACTATCAGTAAAGAAAAAGAGATTCGCTAGTTCACGAACTGATACAAAAAAGAAGATATGAAAAACCAGCAACTCGCCTATTTGACGGAGGCCTTCTACGGAAAATAAGTTTTATCTATTCCACCAAATATCTCACTTCTACGCTCTGTCTCGAAAGCTAAATTTTCCATGAAAACATGATCGAAACAACATTTCTCTTTACTTCATTATTTTATAGCGTCCATTGGAACTGTGAAAACGTCTTCCTTGCGACGCCATTCTTGCGCCAGAAGCTCTCTGTATTATTGCCGCTCTAAATATGAGTAACGGAAACTATGTGTTTTGTTCCATTAAAAAAAAATTAAACTAGACAAATAAAAAAAATACTTCCGCCCCCACCCCTCTCTCCCAGTTGCTTAACATTAACGTCTGCTGTGTAAACAAGTAAACCGCAATCAGAAATGAGTAATATTTTGGTTTGTTAATAGGTCCGAGTATTGTTATTCGTTTTCGTTGATAACTTGGTGTAGATTGGGGGAGGAACATTAAATAAAAAAATAATGTTTTCATTGTCTCTCTGGGTCGAAGAAGCAACGTATTGTTAACTGTCACGTTGTCTGTGGCATACATTATGTCAAACATAATTCATCATTCGAGCATACTGCGGCAAAATGTACTTTTCGAAAAACCGTTTTTAAAAATTCTGCCCTGCCTCGGCATTAATTGGCCTAACTTTTCCTTCCTTTATCTCAAATGACGTTACATGTTGCCCAGTGATGAAGCAGGAACGTCTCGACCATTCTTGTGAAACGAGAATGACGAGTTAAATAACTGCACGAACTAACGAAAAATTTCAAATTTCCTGCAGGTATTGAAAACCGGGATTTTTGATAGTGCTCAACAGAGCCAATGATGAAGTTCAGAGACGACAGAATGTTAATGTTTAGTCACTGCAAAAGTTTCCTCAATAACTAACGTTTGTTGCACAGTGTACTATTTAAAACTGCCTTGCTGCTTCCGCTACAGATGTCACACAGCATAAATGCAAATTCTTTGTAAAAGTCGGACATTAAAGACGCTATTTCGTACACATTAAGTAACCATATCAGCCGGCCGCTTTGGCCGTGCGGTCGGCGGCGCGCCAGCCACAGTCTACACGGCCGCTGCGGTCGGGGGTTCTAATCCTCCCTCGGGCGTGGATGTTTGTGTTGTCCTTAGTTAGTCAAGTGATTAGTGTGTAAGTCTAGCGAATGATGACCACGAATTTTGGTCGCATAAGACCTCACACACATTTGAACATTTTTTAATTAACCATATCACACTTATTGCGAAGTAATTCTCCGTGAAACAATGTACTATATTCGAAACAGGTATTTCGTACACATTAAATAACCATATCAGACGTATTACGAAGTAAATCTCTAGGAAACAGTGAACTTCCTTTGAAACATATTTCGTCTTCTGATCCAGCGGAAGTGGTAATGTAAATGAGTCACAGTCCAACAAAAACAGGATTTCATGGAGTAATCGTTAATTCTTGCGTTTGTTAGCAGGGGGAATCCACGATACAATGTTTAAAACTGTTTCTTCCAATTTCAGATGGGCATGTCGGAAGTACGATAAAATATTCAGGTATTTTTCTACTGCATTTTCAATTAATCGATTTTTTATCCGACTCTGTTTCTCCTCCCCTCAAGCAAACTTTACAGAGGGGTTAGATAGATTTCCATTAACCTGTAGCCAGCTACAAATGGAATTTCGAAACCTCCTGTTGTCACCAAGTAAAAGCATTCCTCACAATGCGTTTAGTTTGCCCATTTCCTGTGACACGTGAAAACACGTAATCAGTATTCGAAGCTGTGTGGAAGCAGATGCCGGAATATTTATTAAGCGAGTTCCTTCCAAAGGAGAAATCGATTCACGAGATTACGTATCGATAAGTTAGTGTTATCATTTTTCAGTCAACGACCGAAAAGATAAATGTAGCGTAGTAGTTTCAGCACTATTTAGTTACGGTATTACTGTGTTTCTGTATTGATGGATTTTATTCGCAACTGCCAACAGTTTAAAAAATTACGTCACAGTATTTATCTACTACATTTTCAATCAATCGATTTTTTTATCCGACTCTGTTTCTCCTCCCCTCAAGCAAACTTTAAAGAGGATCTCGATAGATATCCATAAATCTGTAGCAAGCTACAAATGGAATTTCGAAACCTGCTGTTGTCACCAAGTAAAAGCATTTCTCACAATGCGTTTAGTTTATCCATTTCCTGTTACACATGGAAAACACGTAGACAGTATTCGAAGCTTTGTGGAAGCAGATGCCGGAATATTTATTAACAGAGTTCCTCCAAAAGGAGAAATCGATTCACGCGATTACGTATCGATAAGTTGGTGTTGTCTTCTATAAGTTAACGACAGAAAAGATAAATGTGGCGTTGTAGGTTTGGCACTATTAAGTTACCAGATTACTGTATTTCTGAATTGATGGATTTTATTCGCAACTGCCAACAGTTTAAAAAATTTCGTCACAGTAGTTTTCTACTGCATATTCAATTAATCGATTTTTTATCCGACTCCGACCTCCTGTTGTCACCAAGTAAAAGAATTTCTCACATTGCGTCTAGTTTATCCATTTCCTGTTACACATGGAAAACACGTAATCATTATTCGAAGCTGTGTGGAAGCAGATGCCGGAATAATTATTTACAGAGTTCCTCCAAAAGGAGAAATCGATTCACGCGATTACGTATCGATAAATTAGTGTTGTCTTCTATAAATTAACGACAGAAAAGATAAATGTAACGTAGTAGTTTTGTCACTATTAAGTTACCAGATTACTGAATTTCTAAATTGATGGATTTTATTCGCAACTGCCAACAGTTTAAAAAATTTCGTCACAGTATTTTTCTACTGCATTTTCAATTAATCGTTTTTCTTCCGACTCTGTTTCTCCTCCCCTCAAGCAAACTTTACAGAGGGGTTAGATAGATTTCCATTAACCTAAGCCAGCTACAAATGAATTTCGAAACCTCCTGTTGTCACCAAGTAAAAGCATTTCTCACATTGCGTTTAGTTTATCCATTTCCTGTTACACATGGAAAACACGTAAACAGTATTTTAAGCTCTGTGGAAGCAGATGGAGGTATATTTATTAACAGAGTTGTTTCCAAAGGATAAATCGATTCACAAGATTACGTATCGCTACGTTAGTGTTATCTTTTTTAAGTTAACGATCGAAAAGATAAATGTAGCGTATTAGTTTTGGCACTATTTAGTTACCAGATTACTGTGTTTCTGTATTGATGGATTTTATTCGCAACTGCCAACAGTAATTACGTTCGCTGTTCACACTCTCCTTTAAACGTGCCTTTCACGTCTGGCTGTTGCAACGAATTTTGTCAACACTGCCCCAACACGAGAAATAGGATTTCGTACAAAATTTCCCACACATCTATCATATGAACATACATTTCATCGATACTTCTTAAAAGGGAAATACTATCAGTAAAGAAATGGAGATTTGCTAGTTCTCGAACTGATACAAAAAAGAAGATATGAAAAACCAGCAACTCGCCTATTTGACGGAGGCATTCTACGGAAAATAAGTTTTATCTATTCCAGCAAATATCTCACTTCTACGCTCTGTCTCGAAAGCTAAATTTTCCATGAAAACATGATTGAAATCACATTTCTATTTACTTCATTATTTCTTAACGTCCGTTGCAACTGTGAAAACGTCTTCCTTGCGACGCCATTCTTGCGCCAGAAGCTCTCTGTATTATTGCCGCTCTAAATATGAGCAACGGAAATTATGTGTTTTGTTCCATTAAAAAAAAAAATAAACTGGACAAGTAATTAAAATACTTCCGCCCCCCCCCCTCTCCCAGTTGCTTAACAATAACGTCTGCTGTGTAAACAAGTGAACCGCAATCAGAAATGAGTAATATTTTGGTTTGTTAATAGGTCTGAGTATTGTTATTCGTTTTCGTAGATAACTTGGTGTAGAATGGTGGAGGAACATTAAATAAAAACATAATGTTTTCATTGTCTCTCTGGGTCGAAGAAGCAATGTATTGTTAACTTTCACGTTGTCTGTGGCGTACATTATGTCAAACATAATTCATCATTTGAGCATACTGCGGCAAAATGTGCTTTTCGAAAAACCGATTTAAAAAATTCTGCCCTGCCTCGGCATTAATTGGCCTAACTTTTCCTTCCTTTATCTCAAATGACGTTACATGTTGCCCAGTGATGAAGCAGGAACGTCTCGACCATCCTTGTGAAACGAGAATGACGAGCTAAATAATTGCACGAACTAACGAAAAATTTCAAATTTCCTGCAGGTATTGAAAACCGGGATTTTTGATAGTGCTCAACAGAGCCAATGATGAAGTTCAGAGACGACAGAATGTTAATGTTTAGTCACTGCAAAAGTTTCCTCAATAACTAACGTTTGTTGCACAGTATACTATTTAAAACTGCCTTGCTGTTTCCGCTACAGATGTCACACAGCATAAACGCAAATTCTTTGTAAAAGTCGGACATTAAAGACGCTATTTCGTACACATTAATTAACCCTATCAGCCGGCCACTTTGGCCGAGCGGTCGGCGGCGCGCCAGCCACAGTCTACACGGCCGCTGCGGTCGGGGGTTCTAATCCTCCCTCGGGCGTGGATGTTTGTGTTGTCCTTAGTTAGTCAAGTGATTAGTGTGTAAGTCTAGCGAATGATGACCACGAATTTTGGTCGCATAAGACCTCACACACATTTCAACATTTTTTAATTAACCATATCATACGTATTGCGAAGTAATTCTCCGTGAAACAATGTACTATATTCGAAAAAGATATTTCTTACACATTAAATAACCATATCAGACGTCTTGCGAAGTAAATCTCCGGGAAACAGCGAACTTCCTTCGAAACATATTTCGTCTTCTGATCTAGCGGAAGTGGTAATGTAAATGAGTCACAGTCCAACAAAAACAGGATTTCATGGAGTAATCGTTAATTCTTGCGTTTGTTAGCAGGGGGAATCCACGATACAATGTTTAAAACTGTTTCTTCCAATTTCAGATGGGCATGTCGGAAGTACGATAAAATATTCAGGTATTTTTCTACTGCATTATCAATTCAACGATTTTTTATCCGACTCTGTTTCTTCTCCCCTCAAGCAAACATTAGAGAGGAGTTAGATAACTTTCCATTAATCTTGTAGCCAGCTACAAATCGAATTTAGAAACCTCCGGTTGTCACCAAGTAAAAGCCGGAATATTTATTAAGCGAGTTCCTTCCAAAGGAGAAATCGATTCACGAGATTACGTATCGATAAGTTAGTGTTATCATTTTTCAGTCAACGACCGAAAAGATAAATGTAGCGTAGTAGTTTCAGCACTATTTAGTTACGGTATTACTGTGTTTCTGTATTGATGGATTTTATTCGCAACTGCCAACAGTTTAAAAAATTCCGTCACAGTATTTATCTACTACATCGAACGGCAGCCTACATCTGTCTGAATCTGCTTACTGTATCCATCTCTTGGTCTTCCCCTGAGATTTTTTCCCCATACACTTCCCTCCGACGCTAAATTCACAATTCTTTGATGTCTAAGAATGTGTCCTACCAATCTATGCCAGAAATTCCTTCTCTCCCCAATTCTGTTCAGTACCTCCTCATTAGTTACGCGATCCACCAACCTAATCTTCAGCATTCTTCTGTAGCACCACATTTCAAAAGCCTCTATCCTCTTCCTGTCCGCACTGTTTATTGTCCATGTCTCACTCCCATACAAGGCAACACTCCATACAAATGCCTTCAGAAAGGACTTCCTTAGGTTTAAATCAATATTTGATGTTAACAAATTTCTCTTTTTCAAGAACGCATTTCTACCCATTGCCATTCTGCATTTTATATCCTCTTTACTGCGACCATCATGTGTTATTTTACTGCCCAAGTAACAAAACTCATCTACCTCCTTTATTGCTTCGTTTCCCAATCTAATTCCTTCAGCATCACCTGATTTTCTTACAATGCACTCCATTACCCTAGTTTTGCTCTTGTTCATGTTCATCTTATATGCACCTTTCAGCACACTGTCCATTCCGTTCAATTGCTAGTATTAATCCTATTAGAATTAAATCAATACCTTTTATTTACATCCTTTTACAAGTAATCAACTTGTATAAATTATGTTATTAATTGTTTATCTGTAAAAATCATTGTTATGTTATAGGTAACTCACATGTAAAGAAATACTGTATGTGTAAAACCCTGGTCCGATGTAAGAGAGGGCCTGATGGCCCTAATCTGATCAGGCTAAATAAACAAACAAATAAAATAAATATCTCACACGCGGCGGGCGATTCAGTAATCGTAAACATTATAAAGTAGCACAGCGATGGTACACGTCAGCTACAGAGCTGCAACTGGCGTCAGTGTGAACGGCGTGTCTTGCGTGTCTTGCCGACAACCGCCGGCTGCTATTGGTCAGTTGAGCGCGGGTGGGGCACGTCCGCCATTTTAGGCCTAAGCAGTCCATCAGAGTAAATGGCATATTTCACTTAGGTAGCTGTTATTTCAGCATTTAGAGGTGTTGGAAATGGGTAGACTCATTATGTATTAAATTAAGAGCTTAACATAGCATATTCCAGTTTTATATGGTGAAAAATGCCGTATTGTTGGCAGTGAATTGTTACACTAAGACAGTCCGAGGTAGCAAGTTTTACGCATTCCACAGGCCGAAAGAGATGCGAAAAGACGCGAATTGTGGGTACACCGCATTGGAAGAAAAACTGCCTTTCCATGCGAGACTGCAAGATTTTGCGAAGTAAGTAAATTTGTATTGAAATACCGGGTAAAGTTCTAGTTTTATCTGTTCATACAAGTTTCTTGCGAGCAATGTTGGACGGACAACACATGTAAGAGAAAATATATTTTTAAAAGATATAAATACATGAAAATCTAACATAATGTGCCGTATTTGACGAATTTCGTATTTATACTTAGCCTGCATATTACGGAAGTTTGTGCGGTCAATGAAACCACCCATTAAATAGATCTCCAAAACTCGAATTTTAAGATAAAGTTTATTTTACTGAAGTACCCAGCAGTGCGATAGAAATGTGTAAAAACTTAAACCTTCCCGAAATGTTGGCTCAGTTAATGTTATGTGATAATATTACATGTAGGTTAGCACACAACACCGATCAACATTAGGCACTAGATTAATGGAAAACAACATGTATTAATTACATCTACTTTGATAAAACCAATATATTAGAGATAAAAACGTCAGTCCTTAGCTAATTTGAAAGCAGGAACATCACTTATTGCGAAAGCAGTGCATTTGGTACAGGGTTTAAATTTTAGCACGAAACAATTTTACAACTAGTTTGCTCAAAAACAAAAGGTCTTGATCTCAGATTACCAATTTTTTCCTTAATATTCGCTGTAGAAGTGATGAAACGATTAAAAACTTGAGTTGATTGTTTACTTAACGCACTGTCATATCATGTCGATGTACAGACCGGTTCCCTTCATCATAGATGCTAGTTTAACAGCGCCGTGCATAGCGCTGCTACTGCCAGATATAACAGGCCTACAATGGCGGCGCTCGCCCGGTTGGCGGTACTCTTCCAATACGGGTGATTCTATTTACACTTCGTTAAAATCAGACGTGACGTCATTATGACGTAACCACACTATCGAAGACGGCTGGAGCCATGATCGATTTGTGTGGTCGTTCTAGACGCAAAACTGCGGTTGCAATTGTAGCAGACGAATCAAAGGAGTAGCTGATAATATCTTCAGTTGGTAATGGTATATTCATTACAGTTTCGGAAGGTATAACTTTGCTTTCTGTTTTTAAAAGTACGAAGCTATAAACTTTCCGAAAAAGGACCTACACTGTGAGCTCTGAAACGTTATTCAGTCAAATCTGATATTGTCATCGTGGCCCATTTGTGAAGGTTGTGTTTAAAACTAATGGAAACTTTTTCTCTAAGCGAAAAATGCTACCGAGTTGCATTGTAGTACGGAGTCTACGTTAAACTTAGAGGACAAAATACGGTTACCAGGCTATGAAGCGACAATGTGTACTTGGACGTGTCGAAATATGCGACATACAAAAACAACATATAGTCGCTGTAGGTATATGTATGTTTTCGCCGAAACTATAAATCAAATGAGCTGGATATTAATACAGGCATTTGTTACAGAGGCTCTGCGAACATCAGGTAAAACATTTCGTACAACTGGGTACTCATCTACGGCCAAGTTGCTGCAACATGCTAGTTCTTTTCTTTGAAAATGTGTAAAGTTCTCTTAAGGCTCGGTCTGCGTTATTTCTGACATAATTTTCAATTTACATTTACTGAAATTTTCATCAGTGCTTTCCAAAACATGATACCAATATTAAGTAAGGCCTAGTTTTGTCACTAAACTACGAAGGGAAAAAGTATGCAGTTCAGAAAGAGTGTCGAATTAAGCATGTTATCCCACCGAAAACCAGCGTCTCGAACGATCGCAAAAGTCGATGCGCCGCTCTTCTGGACATCGATAGTGTGGATACGTCATAATGACGTCACGTCTGAATTTACCGAAGTGTAAATAGAATCACGCTTCCAATACACGGTTCTAGATCTGTAGTTATTAGAACGCCATCTACTGAGAAGCTGCTGTATTAACTCTGCATTGCCATCTAGTGACAAATCTGCGAACTATCACACAGAGCCTCTTAAACAGCGTCTCTGGAATGTGTTTCGTAATTTGAAAATGTCTCAGATATATTAGTGACGTGTATTTTAAAATATAAGACGAAACAAGCGAGGTTTTTTTAAACTAAGCACTCTTCATAAACATCAACAAGCATGTGTTATTTGGTGTAAATGGTATGTGTATAACATTAGGCAAATAAGATTTTTTGTAAAATTTTGTATTCAGTTGTTACATTCTTCCTTGTAGGGGAGACCCCAGTTTCATGACGAACGGTTGGCAGTACGAGTACGCTTGCAAGTGTTCTATCTCCGTTAACTACTGCGGATTGCTGACAGGTGTTAATCGTGCGAAAGAAATTGTTAGTTTCGACGTTTTGCATCTAATTTTCGAGCCTGTATTGTACATCTATAGGCCGTCACTGCTTTTGAATACTCATATTAACGTAATCTGTAGATATCTAGCTGCGGGCCGCGGTGGCCGAGGGGACTGAGGCGCGTCAGTCACGGTCTGCACGGCCACTACGATCGGGGGTTCAAATCCCCCCCGCCCTCTGGCATGGATATTTGTGCCGTCCGTAGTCTTAGCTAGTTCATACGTAGTTTGTAAGTTTAGGGACTGATGACCCCATAGTTAAGTCCCATAAGCTATACAAACATTTGAACATTTTATTGATATTTTTGATATTTAGCTCCGATTTCGTGTCTCTAACCTACAAGGATGCCGGCAAGCGGCGTGGTGGCTTGTTGCGGCGTCCGCGCGAACTACGGGACTATACGCGCCAACGGCCCTTACTTAAAAAAACAACCCTCGTAATTAAATGAGACATAGTTTTCGTGATGTACGTCGAATAAATACACACGCCAATAAAAAGAGTGTTACGCACATTTAAAGCTGGCGCGGAAGCTTGCCACCACAATGGCCGCCGAGGCGCTCTTCAATTTGCCCGCCGTTCGCAGGCTGCCGCTTACGGAACTGTGGGGCCTTGTACTTGCAGGAGCCTTAAGGCACTGTGTGACGTCACTGGCGGCCGTCTCAGGAGACACGGACGTGGACGGGCCGTTGGGTTTTACGGCCGCCCCGGCCGGCTATCGGTTTCAATCGACTCTGCCGCCGAGGCGCCTCGACAAGTGACTCCCACACGGCTCTGTGCCGGCTCCCAAACAGCCCGCCACGTCCAACGCCGGAAGAGGGGCGCACTCTATAACTCTGCTCTAGCCTTGTGTAGTTCGCGAACGAAATAGTTCGGAAGAGCGCTCCCATAGGCGAACTACGCCAACTAGTTCGCAGATCCCTCGCCTTTTAGTTCGTCCGCGTGATTCCCTTCTGCCAGTTGCCGCTCGACGCATCTATGATGCTCCCCCCCCCTACCCAATTTAGCATTATTTTCGTTACAAGATCTGGAGAATGTCGTACCTCGGTTACTTTGCGCTTGCTTCATGTCGAGCGGAGGCGTCGGACTACCAATCTTCGTTATTTCACACTTGTATTCCAAGCTTAAAGCTCTGTAATTTGTTTCTAAAAGATACTGAACGTTGTCCATTTTCTTTGATAATAAACACCAAGAACATATGACTGTTCACATGAACACTAGAACACATTAATTACCTGATTGTTAACTGACTGAAACAAAATGAATCTGTTATAATGAAGAGTTTTAGTAGCGGTAGCAAAAGCCAAAACGAGCGGACGAACTAAAATGAGCGACCTACTTCGCGGCCGGGCAGCGAACTAAAATGAGAGCTACCGCTCACGAACTGAAATATGCGTGATAGGTCGCGAACTAAAATATGCGTGATAGGTCGCGAACCAAAATATGCGCGATTGGTCGCGAACTAAAGTATGCCCGATAGGTCTCGAACTAAAATATGCGCGATAGGTCGCAAACTAAAATAATCGCGATAGGTCGCGAACTAAAATGTGCGCGATTGGTCGCGAACTAAAATAATCGCGATAGGTCGCGAACTAAAATATGCGCGATAGGTCGCGAACTAAAATAAGCGTGCTAGGTTGTGAACTAAAATATGCGTGATAGGTCGCGAATAAAGTATGCGCGAGAAGACGCGTAGCAAAATTAAAAATCACGTGTTTGCCTTCTGCTGATGAAAACCACTTTGAGGTGAGTGTCTACCTGCTAGATTACATAGTTCAGTGTTACAAAATTTCTGCTTCGAAGTATTCTGCACTCTGCAATATCTGACTAATAAATTCCACAATGCCAAGATATAGAGATAACTCTAAACTTAAACGCGAGAAATTACCCACAAACTGTTTCTTTTGGTTTGCTTGATATCGTTAGCGGCTCAAGCAGCAAGCGCATGAAGCAGCTAGGTGGGGGAACTTCTCCCTCCACCTGCACGCGCAGACCACGCCGCTCAGCCGTCACTGGGAGCGGGCGAACGAAAAGAACAAACTAGTTCGTGGCAGAGCCGCGAACTAAAGTATGCGACCCCGATCGCCAACTATAATGAGGAAGTCTACTGTGCAGTGACGTCACAAACATCTCGCAATGGCGGAGGTGTGGCTCAAAGTCGAAGCAGCAGGTCGTATGGGGACCACACCGCAGCTCAGGTTGAAAAATATCTATTTTCGGGTTTCATCATATTTCCATAGATTAAGGTTTTTATCTAAGTACTCTCAAAAGGATTTTTCTGAAACTTTTTTTTCCGAGCAGTTAAAGAGCATTTTGCTCCCATGTGCGTTTATGTGTCTCGCGCACTTTTCTGACACCCACTTCCCTGCATGTCTTTTAGATCTGTATATCCTCTACATTGCACGTTGGGGATTTTTCTTACTCCCGATTGTGTTGGGTATTCTTGGAATGCAACGGTCGGTATTCTTTTGTTTCAAACCAAGTGTGATTGCGAATCGTTGTCATACTTACGTTTGCAAAGCTTGTTTACGTGCAAATGTTGTAAAGTAAATGACGAACGGTAAATTTTAGAGGAACAAGTGGTAATATGGAAGTTCATAGAGTACAACAAATATTTCATGGCTCCGTAGAAACAAGAGGCGTACGGTACATCAGATATTTGGGCGATGGTGACAGTAAGGCATACAGCAATGGGGTGAACTCTAAGCCATATGAACATGCCATATTAGCAAATTAGAATGTGTAGGCCGTGTTCAAAAACGTTTGGGAACAAGGCTGAGAAAACCGTTGATATGAGAGGAAAAAAGAAATTAGAAGATGGAAAATTGTTGATCGGACATGGTCGGTTAACTAAAACTGAAACGGAAAACTTGCAGGTATAGTTTGGGTCGGCAATTAGGGGAAATGAAGTAAATCTGGATGCAATGAAGAGAGATATTTGGACCATATTCTTCCATAAGTCCTCTACTGATGATAAGCCACGTCATGCATTGTGTCCATCAGGAGAAAATTCGTGGTGCAAATACAACAGAACTCAGGCAACTGGAGAATCTTATTCTCACCAGCACTCTCTTCCTGCTGCTGTTATTACAGCAATTAAACCTATTTTCAGAGACTTGGCTCGTCCTGACCTAAGGAAATGTCTGCATGTGCAGTCACAGAACCCAAATGAATGTCCCAACAGCATAATTTGGAACCGCCTTCCTAAAACTGCTCTTGTAGGCCTGGATGCAATGAAACTAGGAGATCATGATGCTGTTATTACATTCAATTGTGTTAATATTGGAAAGTGTTGGGTACTGAAAAATCTGGGAATTAATCCTTGTGAAAATATGGTCACTGGGAGGCAATATTGCGATAAAATGAGGATAGCCGATGCAGACAGGTCTGCATCTAATATGGCCAAGAAAGCGAGAGAAACATCCACGAAGGTGAAAAAGAAATTAAAAAAAAAGCTGGAAGACCTGCTAGGGCCATTATATGCAGCAGGGCAGTTTTAATTAACTGTAAGAGTAACAAATTTCAAAAGTTTTTTCTTTAAAGTCAATTTCACACGAACTTAAATTTTCAGCACATATGCCCCATTACATCAGAAACTATGCATAGAGAAATGAATGAAGTTTTAAAACACTCTGCATAACATAAAAAGTCACCTCTGCTACCACATTCATTAATATTACCAAATTAGGAAGTTCACAAAAAATATTCTGTGCAGAAAAAAAACTTAATATTTTTTATTAATACATTTAAAACAGCATGTCTTAAAAACTGTAAAATGGATAAAGTAAATTTAGTACTGTTGACTCTATTAGCATCATGTAACATACAGGGTGTTTCACTAAGTGTGTTTTCCTCTGTAACTTATAAAATAATAGGTGACAGCAAATTTTAATGCGGTAGGTCAACACAAGAAATGTTACACTTTCTGCGGAGCTATGAACATAGTTTATTGTATCATTTTCCAAATAGTTACAGCACAAAGATATAATTTTTTAAATCGAACAATAGTTTTTTCTATCGTGCATTGGATTCGTTGAAACCAGCTGCGTCCAAATCAATTGAAACTACATTTCTATCACTGTAGTTTGGGAGCTAAAACCCTTCAAAGTTTAGGGGGCGGAGGCTACGACAGCGTAGCTGACTGGCTGGTGGTCATGAGACAGTGGGCCGTGCCCCAGGGGATAGCCACTCGGCCAGTCAGCTACGCTATCGCAGCCTCCGCCCCCGGAACTTTGAAGGGTTGTAGCTCCCAAACTAACAGTGATAGGAATGTAGTTTAAATTGATTTGGACGCAGCCGGTTTAAACGAATCCAATACACGATAGAAAAAAACTATTATTGCATTTAAAAAATTATATCTTTGTGGTGTAACTCTTTGGAAAATGTTACAATGAACTTTGTTCATAGCTCCGCAGGAAGTGTAACATTTCTTGTGTTGACCTACCGCATTAAAATTTGCCGTCACCTATTATTTTAAAAGTTACAGAGGCAAACGTATTTATGAAACACCCTGTATACTAAGAATATTAAGGTCCTCCCTCCATGAAATGGTTTTTTCCAGAAATGGGTCACATACTTGCCTAAAATAACGTGGGTTAGATAGGCAGCGTGTGGCTCCCGTTAATGAAATTCCAATCCTTTACGACCTGAAGAATTCTTTTCCTTATTTGTTTGGCTGTAAATGTTACTAGAAAAATAACGAACAAAAAAGTTTCAACTTCAATACCTATGGAGGTGGGCGCTATTACGATCCTAGGGCCAGAAGAATGCTAATACGAAGTACTCGATTAATGATGGGAATTCTCCACAGAAAGGGTAAATTATACTTGAAGAGAGATAGATTGGCCGACCAGTACTTAGCTTTGTGCTCTACCGCCGACAGTGACATAAAAAAAGCAAAAAAGAAAAGAAAAATGACAAAAAAAGAGCAGAACAACCATTCGGAACAGGGTAGGAGAGAAGGGAAGAAAATAGAAGAAAAGGCGAAGAAAAAGTGTCCTATCTGACGAAGGAGCCTTATTCCGAAAGCTTGTTCTTCTCTTTTTCATCTACATCTAACTTTTCTGTACCGTTCCATTCTCTAATGGCGCGCGGGAAGAAAGAACACCTAAATCGTTCCGTTTTCGATCTGATTTCTCTTATTTTATTGGGATGCTCATGTCTCCCTAAGTAGGTGGCTGCTAGCAAAATATTTTCACATTCAGAAGTAAAAGTCGGTGATTGAAACTTCGCAAACAGATCACGCCGCAATGAATAACGTCGTTTTTTTTTTCTTTTTTTTTTTTAAGATTTCCACCCCAATTCGTGCAACATTTCCGTGACGCTCCCCCCCCCCCCCCCCGTAACGCGATAAAACAAAACGAGCTGCCCTTCTCTGAACCTTCTCAATGTCTTCCGTCAGTCCCACCTGGTGAGGGTCCCACACTGGGCAACAGTACTCCAGGAGAGGACGCACAAGTGTGATGTAGGCAGATGTGTTCTCTGCAGTCAAAGTTGTTCGTAATTGTAACTCCTAGGTATTTTGTAGAATTTACGACCTGAAGGTTTGACTGACTTATCGCGTAATTGAAGTTCAGCGGATTTCTTTTAGTGGTCATGGATATTACTTCACTTTTCTTTGTTTAGTGTCAATTCCCCATTTTCACACCATGTAGAAATTTTGTCTAAATCGCTTTGCAGTTGCATTTGATCCTCTATTGACTTCACTAACCCATAAATGACAGCATCATCCGCGAACAATCTAAAGGAGGTATTCAGATTGTCTCCTAAATCGTTTAAAAACACAAGGAAGAGTAGGGGATCTATGACGGTTCCCTGTGGAACACCTGATATCACTTCTGTTTTAGTCGATTACAACGAACTGTGTCCTTTCTGATAGGAAATCGTGAATCCAATCGCATAATTGGGGATATATTCCATAAGCACGCAGAAATATGGAATCGATTTGAGATCCCTTGTCGATGGAACTTAACACTTCATGTGAATAAAGGGCAAGCTGTGTTTCGCTAGAGCGATACTTTCTGAATCCGTGTTGACTATTGGTTAATAGGTCGTTCTCTTCGAGGTAGTTCATAATATTCGAACAAAGTATATGTTCCATAATCGTACTGCAAATCGACGTCAATGAGATGGGCCTGTAATTTTGGGGATCACTCCTATTGCCTTTCTTGAATATTGGAGTAACTTGGGCAACTTTCCAGTCTTTGGGTACGGATCTTTCGCTGAGTGATCGGTTGTAAATTATAGCTAAGTACGGAGCTATTGCATCAGGATACTCTGAGAGGAATCTAGTTGGTAAACAATCTGGCCCGGAAGATTTGTTTCTGTTTAGTGACTTAAGTTGTTTTACTACTCCAGGAACATCTATTCTAAGTTTCGCATGCTGGCAGCTGTTCTTGGATTGAATACTGGAGTGCTCACTTCGTCTTCTTTGGTGAACGAATATATTTCTTACCTTGTGTGAATATCGGCGGTACAGCTCAAGGGCAAGTACTGGCCAGCCAATCTATCAAATGCGAATTACTTTAGACACACAGAGCTTAGTGTGCTCGCAAAAAAAAGTACTTTATTCAGGTTTGTATTCCACTTTTCGTTGAAGCTGTCTTAAATTCAAATTTTTCATCTTGGTTTTTAATTGGGACATTTATTAACGTTCTGAAGACATGTCTTCTCCTTCGATAGACACAGGTAAACCTTACACTTTTTCAAGCGCATTTTGAAACCTCGGAAAAGACTCAGCGTAAAATAAAAATAAACAAATAAAATAAATAGTATTTTTCTACTATCATGATTCGTTTCGTTCTTCTATCAGGTCATTTTATATGCACACTCAAAGTATTTTTATCGCATGAGAAACGTTTTTCGTCGCGGAGACGTATATATACGAGTCGTAGCGCGGCCGCTTAATATAGGAGGCAGTGGCCGCAGCGTTGCAACGCGCATGCGTGGCTGAGGTTCAGATTCTCTGCTGAACCCCCTGGAGGCAGCATATGGACAGCAGGGAGGGGCGAGGGGAACCGACGCTTCTAACACTGGCGGTGGAGCTGGTAGAGACGCCAGCTCCTGGCTACTCGAGCTCTGGCGGTTACGCACGAATGGTCCCGAAGCAAAGGCAATGGAGCTACTGCGCATCTTCCCTTGCGCATGCGCAAATCCTCCATGAAGGTAACATACGACCTTCGTATTTGTTTTTGGCGCATTGAAGATTGGTGAAAAACAAGTCATATTTGGTAAAATATAAGTACCAATTAAAGACGCATCAACTGTAAATGACTTCATAAGATCCCACCATGGATGATAGTAAAGCACTATCCTCTATCAAGTAAGAGTAGTACTGTGGTTAGCGACATCGCGCTGAGGTGTCAAAGGTAGGAGGTTCGAAACTGAAAGTAAGGTTTTTTTCTCGCACGCAACCATCAGATACTGGAACAATAAAGACTTTTGGACTGTTATCTGCCGCATATCTTTAGTCGTTTTTTCGAATATGTCGCGATTTTGAGGGTAAATGACATTCATACTGTTCGTTCAAACAAATTTTTAATTGTTTCAAAACTGATTGGGGAAAAGCAGCCTTTGCGCATGCCTAAGGTTAGGATGGGGCGGTATCAAGTTTCTGTGAGGTTCGGAAATATGGAAGATGCGGCGCTGACAGAATTGAACCCCCAGCTATATGGAGCATCAGGCGCTTGGCGAATGCTCGCTTCCTTCATAACGCTCAGCAGGTGGGTTAAGGAATGCAGACCTCTTGGGTGCGGGAAATTCTGTGCGGTTCGGAAATATGGAAGATGCGGCGCTGACAGAATTGAACCCCCAGCTATATGGAGCATCAGGCGCTTGGCGAATGCTCGCTTCCTTCATAACGCTCAGCAGGTGGGTTAAGGAATGCAGACCTCTTGGGTGTGGGAAATTCTGTGCGGTTCGGAAATATGGAAGATGCGGCGCTGACAGAATTGAACCCCCAGCTATATGGAGCATCAGGCGCTTGGCGAATGCTCGCTTCCTTCATAACGCTCAGCAGGTGGGTTAAGGAATGCAGACCTCTTGGGTGCGGGAAATTCTGTGCGGTTCGGAAATATGGAAGATGCGGCGCTGACAGAATTGAACCCCCAGCTATATGGAGCATCAGGCGCTTGGCGAATGCTCGCTTCCTTCATAACGCTCAGCAGGTGGGTTAAGGAATGCAGACCTCTTGGGTGCGGGAAATTAATCTTCACCTTCTTCAGTGTCACTATCACGTAAATCTCTTCTATCCTATAAGAGGAACTGCAAGCTGTTCCTCTGCTACCTAGAAACTTATAATAATGTGCAATAACATTTCTGCAGACATAAATTAATTTGATGTGCATCTTCATGTTTTCGCGGTGCAATGACTGTTCAAAGAAGTTTGGGGCGTGCAGCCGCATAAAGTTGACTTCTTCTAATATTTCGGCTGAGAAACGTGCAGCCATCTTCAGAGACGAGTCGAACACTGACGCTCCAGCACGCGCTTCGTGCTTATAAACGCTACTGCGCATGCGGCCACAGTTACAACAAGGCGCCAAAGATGTTACTCCGCGGCAAGGAAGTACACGTGTGTGTAAATTATGTTTGTGGCTGCGTGGTCGATCACTGCGGAGAAATCGATGTGTTATGATCTGTGCTGTGGCGGCGTCTTTGTAAATTTATTAAAGAAAGTGCCGGATTCCATGATTTATCTAAACTGTCTCTGTTAATTAAATTCGTCCCCAAGCGAATTTCTATTGCTTCTTTCCTTACTGAGACCCAGAAAGATGAAGTGGAAGCTAAAATTTTGACGTTTTCGCACGTCATGGAGTGTCCAGTACCAATACAGTGCTCTGCCACTGTCGATTTATTTGGTTGTAAGTGACTGGTATATCTCTGGTGTTCCATGCATCTTTCCTGGACTGTACGTGTCGTCTGTCCTGTGTACGAAAGGCCACATTCACATGGGATCTTGTAAACCCCGACCTTCCAGAGCTCCAAATCATCCTTGATAGAACCCAAAAGTGCTGCTGTCTTTGGTGGGGGTCGAAAAATTACTTTAACATCGTGTTTGTTCATAATCCGTCCGATTTTCGACGACAGGCTCTCAACATATGGCAGAAAAGCCATAGATTTAAAACTTTTTGAATAATCTACTGTATTCTTTGCACGTACCGTTGGCTTCGTTCGTAGTGCCTTATGTATCTGTTGTGGACAGTACCCGTTTGCTTCAAAGACTCTCTTCAGGTGTAGAAGCTCGTCCTACAGACTGCTCTCATTAGCAATGACGTGTGCTCTATGGACCAGTGTTCCAAGAACACTCATCGTCTGGGATGGATGATGGCAGCTATTTGCATGTAAGTATAAATCGGTATGCGTCGGTTTTCTACATACTGAATGTCCTAAGGTGCCATCGTCTTTACGTCGTACCATCACAGCCAGAAATGGAAGGCATCCATCTTTTTCGACTTTCATTGTAAACTGGATTTGGTTATGGATGGAATTAAGGTGGTGTAAATTAATTTGATTGATTTTGTCCATTTTATGTATGGATGTTGGGGCCACAGCCACACGACTAGCTATTAAAATTGCTATACCAAGAAAAAATGCAGATGATAAATGGGTATTCATTGGACAAATATATTCTACTAGAACTGACATGTGATTACATTTCCAAGCAATTTGGGTACATAGATTCTGAGAAATCAGTACCCAGAACAACCACCTCTGGCCGTAATAACGGCCTTGATACACCTGGGCATTGATTCAAACAGAGCTTGGGTGGCGTGTACAGGCACAGATGCCCATGCAGCTTCAACACGATACCACTGTTCATCGAGAGTAGTGACTGGCGTATTGTGACGAGCCAGTTGCTCGTAAGGTATTAGAATGCATTACAAATGAGAAGAAAAGCCGGCCGCGGTGGCCAAGGGGACTGAGGCGCTCCAGTCACGGTCTGCACGGCCACTACGGTCGGGTGTTCGAATCCTCCCTCGGGCATGGATATTTGTGCCGTCCTTAGTATAAGGTAGTTGATAAGTATTTTATAAGTTTAGGGACTGATGACCCAGTAGTTAAGTCCCATAACCTTAACAAACATTAGAACATTTTTATTTATTTATTTATTTATTTATTTTTAAACAAAAAGTAAGCACCTCGCAGGATTCGAACCACCAACTTTCAGCTCGTCAGTCACACACTTTTAACCACAAGACCACGCCGAAATGACTAGGTAGAACTATGTAAACGTACTTATATTTAAACAAAATTATTTATAATCAAAATATCCACGGGTGTACTTCCGGTCTATAGTGTCCAACGGGCACAATATTTCGGCGAACATACATGTCGCCATCATCAGGTGAACTGACGGACTGAGCTCCTGGAAACGCGCCGGCACGGAGATCCGCACGCTACGGATGCTCGAAGGGACCTGGGTTCTAGCCCGGTAGCGGGCCATTTAAATACCCTCGGCCCGCGGAGCGACCCCTCCGCGGTCGCGCAGTGGAACCGATTGCGACGGCGTCTGAGATGACGTCGGTGTGAGGGCTCTGTCCGCCGTGGTCGTCACTTCGTTACGTTTGCTAGATTTACTCTTAATTAACCCAATCGCTGGTTCCCAAGCTTTGCTAAGATTATAGCCACAGTCACGGTTTATGAGGTCGTCACTTGTGCGAATTTCAATGGCCTCTCTAACGACGCAGTCCCAGTATCTCGACGTCTGTACCAGAATCCTAGTGCTTTCATACTCCATCGCGTGATTCTCCGACAAACATGTTCAGCGACCGCCGACTTGCTCGGATACATCAATTTTTTTTGTTTTTTTTTTTTTTGTTTTTTGTTTTTTTTTTTTTTTTGTTTTTTTTTTGTTTTTTTGTTTTTTTTTGTTTTAGGGCGCACAACTTCTATGGTCATTAGCGCCCAGCCAAGAACGTAGATTCGCTATGATCTCAAAAAATGGTGACTGTCAGAACATCAACAAGAGGCTAAAAACGAAAGATAAAAGACAATTAAAAGAGTTAAATATCCTTGGATAAGTTGGCCAAGTTGATAAAACGCAAAACTCGAGCAGCTGCTCGTGTGTCATCAGCTAAAATTTCCTCCAGAGTAGACGGAAAGTGAAGGGCTACACGGAGATGATTAAAATTAACACAAGTCAGTAAAACATGTCGCACTGTCAGCAGTTCATCGCAGGAGCATAGCGGTGCAGGTTCGGCGCATAGCAAGTGACGGTGGCTGAAACGGCAATGACCGATCCGCAACCGAGCCAGGATGACCTCCTCCCGCCGAGAGGGGCGTGAGGAGGTCCTCCAAGCGGTCGGGATCGGTTTGACAGTTCGCAATTTATTGTTGTACAGTGAAAGCCACACACTGTGCCATTGCGACACGATATTCCGGCGAAGAGCCCGTTGAACATCGTCCGATGGGACGCAAAAGGTAGCCATGCGAGGCAAAAGAGCTGCGGCCTTGGCTGCTATGTCGGCGGCCTCATTCCCGGGCACACCCACATGGCCAGGGACCCACAGGAAAGAAACGTGACAGCTGTCATCCGCCAGCAACTGGAGGGAGCGTTGGATCCGGTACACGAGAGGATGGTTCGAGAAAGGGTCCTTAAGACTCTGCAGGGCACTAAGGGAGTCAGAACATATGGCATAGAAAGGGTGGCGGTGGCGGCAGGTATACAAAACGGCCTGGTGGAGGGCGAAAAGCTCAGCCGTGAAGTTCGAGCACCGGTCAGGGAGCTTGTATTGGAAACGGTTGTCCCCGACGACGAAGGCAGATCCGACACCGGCAGTGCTCTTGGAACCATCAGTGTAAATAAATACGGCATTATCGAACCGCGAACGGAGTTCGACAAGCCTCGAGCGGAATACCAAATCCGGAGTGCTCTCCTTGGGGAGCGAACTAAGTTCGAGGTGAGTGTGAACCTGGGCCTGATGCCACGGTGGCAATGGGCTTTCGCTCAACCGAAGGGTGGAAGGAAGGGTAAAATCGAGCCGCTGTAGCAGGCGGCGAAACCGAACTCCCGGTGGAAGCAAGGCAATCGCAGACAACTGATATTGGCGATCGAGTGAGTCGTCAAAAAATAATCTGTAAGATGGATGGTTGGGCATCGACCGTAGGCGGCATGCGTACCGACACAAGAGTATGTCACGTCGATTGGTCAAGGGTAATACAGCAGCCTCGGCATACAGACTTTCAACAGGGCTGGTATAAAATGCACCGGTCGCCAGACGTAATCCACGATGGTGGATAGAGTTGAGACGGCGGAGAATCGACGGCCGTGCTGAAGAGTATACAAGGCTTCCATAGTCCAGCTTCGACTGAACAATGGCCTGGTAAAGGTGAAGCAGGACGGTACGATCCGCTCCCCATGACGTGCCACTGAGGACACGAAGAACGTTAAGGGATCGGGCACAACGGGCAGCCAGGTAGGACACATGTGTGGACCAGCAAAGTTTCCGATCCAACATGAGTCCCAAGAATTTTGTAGTCTCCACGAAAGGGAGAGCAACGGGGCCGAGACGTAGAGAAGGTGGAAGAAATTCCTTGTATCTCCAGAAATTGATACACACAGTTTTCTCAGTGGAGAATCGGAAGCCGTTTGCGATGCTCCAGGAATATAGACGGTCAAGACAGCGTTGGAGAGAACGCTCCAAGAGACACGTCCGCTAGGCGCTACAATAAATTGCGAAATCGTCAACAAAAAGAGATCCGGAGACGTCGGCTGAAAGGCAATCTACGATCGGATTGATTGCAATGGCAAAGAGCGCCACACTCAAGACGGAGCCCTGTGGTACCCCATTCTCCTGGCAAAAGGCATCTGACAAAACAGAGCCCACCCGTACCCGGAACTTGCGATCCGCCAAAAACGCTTGAATGAAAAGAGGAAGGCGGCCCCGAAGGCCCCATGTGTGCAATGTGCGGACAATGCCCGCTCTCCAACAGGTATCGTTTGCCTTCTCCAAGTCGAAGAACACTGCTACTGTTTGACGCTTCTTTAGAAAGTTGTTCATAATGAAGGTCGACAACGTAACGAGGTGGTCAGCAGCAGAGCGGTGTCGACGAAAACCGCATTGGATATTAGTCAGTAGGCGGCGAGATTCGAGGAGCCAGACCAACCGAGCGTTAACCATGCGTTCCATCACCTTACAGACGCAGCTCGTCAGAGAAATGGGGCGATAACTGGAAGGAAGGTGTTTGTCCTTCCCTGGTTTGGGGATGTGGACAACAATGGCTTCACGCCAACTTGTGGGAACATGACCTTCAGTCCATATGCGATTGTAGGTACTAAGAAGAAAGCACTTGCCCGCTGGAGAGAGGTTCTTCAGCATCTCAATATGAATGGAATCGGGCCCGGGAGCAGAAGACCGGGACAGGGCGAGAGCACGATCTAGCTCCTGCATGGTGAAGGCGACGTTATAATTTTCACGATTAAAAGAGCGGAAAGAAGGCGGCCGTGCCTCCTCTACCTGTTTGCGAGGGAGAAAGGCAGGGTGGTAATGGGCAGAGCTCGAAACCTCCGCAAAGAAACGACCCAATGCGTTTGAAACATCAGCTGGGTCCACGAGGACTGCGTTCTCCACGGTCAGGCCAGGAATCGGGGAGTGGACCTTTATGCCGGACAAACGGCGTAGGCCACCCCAGACAACCGTGGAGGGAGTAAAACGGTTAAAAGAACTAGTAAAAGCAGTCCAGCAAGCTTTCTTGCTGTCGTTTATGATACGACGGCACTGCGCTCTCATACGTTTGTAATTGATGCAATTCTCCAAAGTTGGGTGGTGGCGAAAGGTGCGTAAAGCACGGCGCCGGGCTCTAAGCGCGTCGCGGCAGGCTGCAGTCCACCAAGGGACCTGGGCTCTGTCCGCCGTGGTCGTCACTTCGTTACGTTTGCCAGAGAACTGTATTTCGAAAGAATGGGTACTCAGAGTGGCAGATTCAGCGGGCTCTCGGCCCAACCACTACAACACAACCTGTGGAAACGGATGTAAACACGAGGGAGGATGTAGGCACTGCGTTCGTTCCAGATACATCAATCGTGTGTGCCTCTGGTGTTCAACGCATCGATCCTCGACGGTACGCATCGTCTGTCCAATATATGACTTTCCACACTGACACGGAATCTGGTACACGCCGACCTTCCTCAAACCGAGATCATCTTTCGAGCTCCCCACCAGTGCACGAATTTTATTCGGAGGGCAAAAAACAGTTCCAACCTGGTGTTTTTTCAAAATGCGGGAGATCTGCCTCGTGAGTGCGCCGGTATATAGAACGAACGCAGTGCCTACATCCTCCCTCGTGTTTTCATCCGTTTCCACAGGTTGTGCTGTAGTGGTTGGGCCGAGAGCCCGCTGAATCTGCCACTCTGAGTACCCATTTTTTCGAAATACTGTTCTCTGGCAAACGTAACGAAGTGACGACCACGGCGGACAGAGCCCTCACACCGACGTCATCTCAGACGCCGGCGCAATCGGTTCCACTGCGCGGACCGCGGAGGGGTCGCTCCGCGGGCCGAGGGTATTTAAATGGCCCGCCACCGGGCTAGAACCCAGGTCCCTTCGAGCAGCCGTAGCGTGCGGATCTCCGTGCCGGCGCGTTTCCAGGAGCTCAGTCCGTCAGTTCACCTGATGATGGCGACATGTATGATCGCCGAAATATTATGCCAGTTGGACACTATGGACCGTCAGTACACCCGTGGATATTTTGATTATCAAATTCGCCGGGAGAAACTGAAGAATCACAAAATTATTTATATCTAATAACGTGTTTATGATAAAGTTGTATTTAGTTGTTGCTTAGAAACGGTGTAGGTACCGTAATTGAAGGCAAGTTAAAGTGGGAAACAAAGCAAATAGTGAAATAAATACGGCGATGCAACAGTAGCGAGCGTGACGTCACGTGACGAGCTGCTGGGTGGTGGGGAGGGCGCATCACGTGGCGAAACCGTACCACGCGCGGTCCGCACGCTGTGACGTCATAAACCACGCCACACTCGTTCAGATATACGCTTCGCGTGTCGACGGCTTAACACTAGAACAGCGGAGTTCTCACATTCCTACAACGGCGGAAAGGGGTCATTTTGACCCCCACATAAAATATTTTCTTATTAGACTCAAATAACTGTTTTTTTGTTAATCCACACCTTTTCTCTAGCAGGGACAATAATTATTAAACACCATAATTAATAATAATCATTAATTATTTATTTCAACAGCGAAATATCTTACAAATTTATTGCTGGTACTGCTAACAAGTTTCTTATTTGTATAAACTTGTAGACACATTTAGTATACTTGGTCTATATTACTCTTTTACGTGGTCTACAAACACCTTTGTATCACTTTTCTCTGCTAGACGCACTTACCTCACATGATTTCTGTTTTACGCGCACACTTTTCCGCACACAGCTTTGTGGCACTTTACACAGGTTTCGCTGGTCTTGTTGCGTTTGCAGAGGCTGATTTGGCACTTCCTCCACTTTCTAGTTGATTTCGGTCCTATCCTCTTCCACTTTCATTCCTTTGAGTACGTTAGCAAGATGAAGTATCAACTTCTTCCTTTCCATTTCCTCGTTTGTTACTCTGTTGTAAATGACCGATGCATTTATTGCCGCCAGGTCCAAGATGTTGTAACAGACAAGCATTGGCCATCTCCTACATGCAACCTTGTAGTATATTTACCTGTCATAGGATCTACCACGTCCACACCATACTTTGTTGCATTGTAGAATGTTACTGTCTCAGGTTTCTTCTTTCCTTCCTTGCTTATTGCTACTTCAGAATGTTGTGTAATCAGAAGAATGACGTTTTTATTCTACTTTCCTTGGTATACAGTCATGGTGCATTCTGGGTTGCCGCTATGGTGCAGGACGCTGGTGGAGTGTCTTTCAGCATTGAAGTTGCTTACTGCATCAGGGATTTCACGACGGATCTGTTCATTGTACCAACTAATGCAGTTTACTTCTCTTTGAGTTTCCTAGTTGAAGAGATGTAAAGAACCTGTCCCATCCCGAGCAACCATCTTTGTAGACGCGGCCAGCTGTGCCTACTGTGATGAAAGATGTCATGACTGATGTAGATCAGCACGTGAATCCTCTTCCAGTAATCGCTCCTCATTCACTGTGTCTTCATCTTCACTTGTCTCAGGTACATATTCATCATCTTCGACAGCGAAGTCCGTTTCCGATTCAACTTCGGAATTCTCTAAGAGCTGTAACACTTCTTCATCAGAAAGTCCATGGCCGGCCGCGGTGGCCGCGGAGACTAAGGCGCTCCAGTCACGGTCTGCACGACCACTACGGTCGGGGGTTCGAATCCTCCCTCGGCCATGGATATTTGTGTCGTCCTAGTTCGCAAGTAGTTTATAAGTAGTTTGTAAGTTTAGGGACTGATGACCCCCCATAGACTTTACAAACATTTGAACATTTTGAACAGAAAGTCCATGCTGAGGATACATGTTCAAAAGCGTTTTTCGAGGACAAAAACTATCACCAGAATGACACGATATAAACTGTGGCAGACTGGAACGAACACATGGCAAGTTGCAACAATGACAAGCAACTACTCTGCAATACTACTGACTGTTGCCGCTAAATTGTTGGATTACTTGCATATATTCAGAAGGAACTTACATTGGGGTCAAATTGACCCCATCCGCCGTTCTAGGTATATCGATAGAAATGTCAAAGAAAAATAAATACTTTTTAAATTCTAATACATCGTCATAAAGAGGAGAAGAAATTAGGAAAAGTCATATGATTTCATTAGGAAAGTAAATAAAGTATGGCAGGGGTCATTTTGACCCCTCCTGCCGTTCTAGTGTTAAGCGAAGAAACACGGGGCCGCGGTCTAGCTGAGCTCACTGGCTGCTCAGGCGATGATGCCGCAGGGGAGGTGCACGGTGTACGGCCGATAAGGCAGCGCGCTGCTATCTGAGGGTTCACGCGCCGCTGGTCACCGCACGCCTGTGCGTGTGCGTGGGCGTTCGAGCGCACTAGGGGGGGGGGGGGAGGCAGCCATAGGCAATACAGGGGAGAGGGGGAGGGGAGGGGCGGTGTCTGGCCGCTCCCAGCTCTAGCTAGGCTAGGGGACTCCACCAGCTCCCGCCTCCTGTCACCACACAACTGCTCAACTCTCTCTCGTGCATCACCTACTTCTCCTCATCCACCTCCCACTCCTCTACATACAGGTTGTTTCACTAAGTTTGGTCGGCTGCGGTGGCCGAGGGGACTGAGGCGCTTCAGTCACGGTCTGCACGGCCACTACGGGCGGGGGTTCGAATCCCCCCTCGGGCATGGATATTTGTACCGTCCTTAGTATAAGCTAGTTGTTAAGTAGTTTGTAAGTTTAGGGACTGATAACCCCGCAGTTAAGTCCCATAAGCTTAACAAACATTTGAACATTTTCAGTAAGTTTGTTTGCCTCTGTAATTTATAAAACAATAGGTGACGGGAAATTCTAATGCGGTAGGTCAACACAAGAAATGTTACACTTTCTGCGGAGCTATGGACATAGTTTATTGTATCATTTTCCACAGAGTTACAACACAAAGATATAATTTTTTAAATGGAGCAATAGTTTTTTTTCTATCGTGCATTGGATTCGTTGAAACTACATTCCTGTCACTGTTAGTTTGGCAGCTACAACCCTTCAAAGTTCCGGGGGCAGGTACTGTGGTGTCGCACAAGTCCAAAGTGCGCGCCACCTACTTTCGCCGCGCGCCGCCATGCACACACGGCGCGGCGTTCTTACGACGCCAGCCACGAGCGCCCTCTGCTACAACTCCGCTCGTGGCCACCACTGAACGACATCGTTCACTTGGGACTGAGATAGGAACCAGCTAACACTTCGGAATCAGATACGCACCAGTGAAGACTTGGCTATCGGATAGGCACTACGCAGGCCTCTAGCTCAACTATGTATCAGCATTCTGCAGTACTGAGCTATGTAAAAGATAAGTATTGTATAAATTCTGTGCAATATATATCTCGTTCTAATTTACTCTAGTGTTTCTAGTTTCTGCTGTCCCATTGGCTGCCCCCCTCCGTACCTGCACAAGCGTGCATCCTTTATTCCTGTGTCGGTCTTCCTACTCGGCCACCGACACCTACGACGGAAACGAGACACAAAAGCGGCGACGAGGCTGGGACACAAAAGATACCACACGCTGTACATAATACATGTCTGTGTGGTGGGTGATGGATGTTAAGGCGGTGGGAAGTTGATTTACATGAGATGTTCAAATGTGTGTCCATGTTCCTCAATGCATAATGCAATGCGCCGTCGAAAGGATCTGCGGACGAGATGTAAGATCGCCGGTGTGACGGAGCGACATGCGTCCTCGATGCGCCGTTTTACATCATTTGGGGATGTGGGCGCAGTGACATAAACACGGACCCTTTAGATATCCCCACAAAAAGAAATCTACTGCTGTTAAACCGGGAGACCTTGTGTGTAAACTGTCCATCAATTATTTGTGAGTGAATAAAAGTCTGCTCAGTCCTTCCTTGATCCTTTGGTTACGTCGGGCCGGGTTCAAGATCTGTCCCACGCTACATCATTCTGCAATGTTACGCCTAGATATTTGAACGAGGCGACTGCATCAAGAAGCTCACTACTAATGATATATTCTAAAATTATATAATTGTTTTTCGTACTCCTGTGCATCACCTTACATTTTTCTACGTTGAGAGCTAGCTCCCATTCTTCGCACCAACTACAAATTTTGTCTAAGTCATCCTGTATGCTATTGCAGTCACTTAATGATGACACCCTCCCATACACCACAGCATCATCAGCAAACAGCCGCAAATTACAACTTACTCTGTCCATCAGATCATTTATATAGATAGAAAATAATAGCGGTCCTATCACACTCCCCTGGGGCACGCCTGACGATACACTCGTCTCTGATGAACACTCGCCGTCGAGAACAACGTACTGCGTTCAATGACTTAGGAAGTCTTCCAGCCAGTCACAAATCTGTGAACCTATTCCATAAGCTCGTATCTTCGTTAGCAGTCTGCAGTGTGGCACCGAGTCGAACGCCTTTTTGAAGTCGAGAAAAACACAATCCTCCTGTTGCCCTTCGTCCATGGCTCGCAAGATGTCAAGTGAGGAAAGGGCAAGTTTAATTTTTACATGAACGATGTTTCCTGAATCCATGCTCATTCATAGAAAGAAGCTGAAGGAAATTTACTATATTCGAATCTGAAGCAAACACATCACTTCCAGGTGAAATGCTTGACGTTTCGTGTTAGACCATTAACGTAGCAATATACCTGTGAATGTGTAGACTGTGACAGCAATTACAGATTTTGAATCACACGATCTCTGAACTTTGAGGATGGCTCAGGGTTGGTGCAGGAGCAGCACGATCCTTTTATCAACGAAATATGCGTGCTGCCCTTCTTTGGTTTTTCTTCTGTGTCCGCTATAATTTCCGTCCAGTTCGCATCCCACATCTATACATACTTAAATGAATGTTTGTATGCCGTCTATGTGTTTATAAACCATTCATTCAATTGCAATGAAACTTTGGTGAACTGTTCACCGTACGTCCACGAAGGTTCCTGTCCAAAAAACAAAAGTGCACGACACACAGCTCAGGAGATATGACGTCATAAATAATGAGAGGCCACGGCGTGACAATACCCACATTTATGCGTCAATTATTGGAAAATGGGAGTAGTTAGGGACCTGCAACAAAGAGTGCATGTAATTTCGGACATTTATGAAGCGTTTTTGTAACTGACACCCCCCCCCCCCACACACACACACACACAAATTGATGAACCAAAGAAGTCTACCGCTCACAACAGTTTTGCTGTAGATGCCGTCAAACTGTCGCATCAGGCATGACCTTGTATGAAATAAAGTTAGCATTACAGATTTACAAGTTTCTGTTTATTTTTCTCTCGAGTCTCCCTTAATGCTCTTGCATCCAAAATTATGCAACCTGTTTTCTTAATCTCTACCTACATAAAAGCGAAAGGACACTCACGCACTAATTAAACACGAAATCTCTTGACCTATGAAGCTGAAATTTGGCAGAAATGTAGTTTATAGGTACAAAACGTCAGCTGAGAAAGTATTTTGTGGTAGGTGCATGGCGGAGCGTACTTCTCCTACAGACTCACGAAATCTACAGGTTCATTCCAACCTGCACGACATTTCGCACACTTGATCTTCAAAACAAGAGGAAGGTCAACGTGTACCTTAATTTTCGTACGGTGCTTGGGGGAGGGTACTTTGCAACATAAAAAATGTATCCCAAAACACATTGGTCGCGTCATAACTTGAGAACGGCTCGACCGATTTGGCAGACATTTTTTATTTTCATTATTCACAGAACAAGGGTTGTATGAAATAAAAGTGGAATATTTGAGAACAACAAACTGCGTTTTTCAATGTGACCCCGCGTTTCTGTTGCATAGAAATATATAATTTTGTTCCGATATTGATGAAATTTTGCACACTCTACCTTAAAAACAAGAGGATGTCACTTTCTGTATAAAATTTATTTCTGTGGATGGTGGAGGGTACTTCACTTACGGAATTTTGCAAAATGCTGCAATTTTTGCTGCAATTTTTGCACACATGACGATTAAAGCAAGAGGAACATCACTGGGTACATAAAGGTTTGTATGGTACATGACAGAGGGTACCTTGCAAAAAACTTGGCCGAGAGAGGGAAAGGTGGAAACGAGCAGAGAGATGGGAGAGAAAGAGGTGGATGCAGAGAGAGGGGGGAAGGGGGTGTGAACTACGAAAGTGTACGATAAACAAACATTTGGGCAACAACGGGTTTACAGCTAGTTAAAAGATAAAAAAAGAAAAACTAAAATAAACAGGAAGAAAACAAACCAATAAAAAAATTCCACCACTTTAGATGTTCCCTTTTAACGATAATATACAGTCATCTGATCGTACCTGTCAATACCTGTCTTGTAAATATTGTAGTCAAGCACAACGCTTGGTCGGGACTTTGTAACAGGCCCTGCTGCCGACCGCAGAACTACACTAGTTGTGGAAGCGCCAAGTTTCACCAGAAGAAACGTCGCTGCACTAGTCCCGAGCCGAGTGTGTCAAATAACAGTCAGCGAAAGCCATTCTACGCAACTCAAAAAATTCTCAAAAGAATTGCAGCATATGTCGGTGTAGCTATGATGGTGCCGTTCTGATCTTTCGACCCTAGGATCGATGGTTCGAATCCCACCGTGACAAGTTGGTTTTCGTTGTGTTATAATATACACAACGTTCATACCAAGTAGTAATTTTTACGAAACATGCACATACTACAGCCGTAATTGATATAACGAAGTCTGGAACTGCAGGCAATCAATGAGGCTACTTTTATAACAGAAACTATCTGCAAACCCGGCGTTGCCCGGGTGTTTGTTTATCCTACACTCTGGTAGTCCACCTCCCCTTCCCCCCTCTCTCTGCATCCACCTCTTTCTCTCCCATCTCTCTGTTCGTTTCCACCTTTCCCTCTCTCGGCAAAGTTTTCTCCGAGGTACCCTCTGTCATGTACCATACAAACATTTATGTACACAGTCATCTTCCTCTTCGTTTAAAGATCACGGGAGCAAAAATTCATCAAGATCAGAGCAAAACTATGCATTTTGTCAAAATCTGTAAGTTAAGTGCCCTCCACCATGCATCGAACGAAATTTTTGAGATAGAGTGTGAAAAATTTCATCAATATCGGAACAAAACTATAGATTTCTATGCAATGGAAACGCCGGGTCACATTGAAAAACACACTTTGTTCTTCTCAAATATTCCAGTTTTATTTCGTACAACCCTTGTTCTGAGAATAACGAAAACGACAAATAAGGATCTGTGAAATCGGTCAAGCCGTTCGCAAGTTATGGCGCAACCAAGGTATTTAGGGATCCATTTTCTTTGGTGCAAAGTACCCTCCCCCATGCACAGTATGAAATTTAAGGTAGACGCTGACCTTTCTCTTGTTTTGAAGGCGAAGCGCGCGAAATTTCGTGAAGATCGGAATGACACTGTAGATTTCGCGAGATAGGAGAAGTATGCTCCGCCATGTACCTATCAGAAAATACTTTCTTGTCTGGTTTTTTGTACCTATAAAATACATTCCTGCCAAATTGCAGCTTCATAAGTGACGTAGTTTTCGAGATTTCCTGTTTAGTCGGTGAGTGAGTGAGTGTCCTTTCGCTTTTATGTAGGTACATGCAAGAGAATTAAAGGAGACATGCAAACAAAATTAAATAGTACCATGCAAATCTGTAATGCTAGCTATTTGAAGCATGTTCTAGCCTTTAGATTAGATTTAGATTTAGATTATTTATTTGTTCCGTAGATCCATATTGAGGGGATCCTCGTGGATGTGGAACATGTCAAGAAACAAAATTTACAAGTTGAATAACAAATAATACTAATAATATAAATACATACACTTATAATATAAATACAGATACATAATTTTTTAAGGTTTTTTTTTTTTTTGGTTATAATATAATAATACTAATATAGTATGAGTGCATGCGTCATTTGGTACAATTTAGAAATTCACTAATGGAGTAGAAGGAGTTGGCCACTAGAAAGTCTTTTAGGTTCCTCTTAAACTGATCTTTATTTGTAGCTAAATTTTTTATACTTGATGGTAAATTATTGAAAATGTGTGTTCCTGAGTAGTGGACCCCTTTTTGAACTAAAGTAAGTGCTTTTAAATCCTTGTGTAGATCATTTTTATTTCTAGTATTGTATGTATGAACTGAGCTGTTTGTTGGGAAAAGGGATATATTATTTATGACAAATTTCATTAAGGAATAAATATACTGAGAGGCAGCAGTTAATATACCCAGTTCTTTGAAGAGGCTTCTACAAGACGTCCGTGAATTTACTCCACAAATAATACGTATTACACGTTTTTGTACTCTGAAGACTTTTGACTGACTTGAAGAGTTACCCCAAAATATTATACCATATGACATTAAGGAATGAAAGTAAGCAAAGTATGCAAGCTTTGTTATTTTTATGTCTCCTATGTCTGATAACACTCGTATTGAAAATACAGATTTGTTGAGCCGTTTCTGCAGTTCTGTGGTGTGCTCCTCCCAACTAAGTTTATTATCAAGCTGTAATCCCAGGAATTTAATTCTGTCAACCTCTTCTATCTGCTCTTCTTCATATTTAATGCATATGCTGTCAGGAAATCTCTTACATGTTCTGAACTGCATGTAGTGCGTCTTTCCAAAGTTTAATGACAATGACTTGGCTTTAAACCATTTATTAATGTTCATGAAAATATCATTAGCAGACTTTTCTATCACTATACTTGACGTACTCTTTATTGCAATACTTGTATCATCTGCAAACAAAACGAACTCTGCTTCTGGTAGTGTAACTGATGAGAGGTCATTAATGTACACAAGAAAAAGCAATGGCCCTAAGATGGATCCTTGTGGGACACCACATGTAATTTCTTCCCAACCCGATGATGACTGTTGGCCTAATTCACTAGTCACTTGCACTGACACCCTTTGTTTCCTGTTAGTGAGATACGACTTGAACCATTTTGCAGCATTTCCCGTGACCCCATAGAATTCTAATTTACTTAAAAGGATGTTATGGTTCACACAATCAAATGCCTTTGACAAATCACAGAAAATACCTGCTGCTTGCAATTTATTATCTAATGAATTAAGTACATTCTCACTGAAAGTGTAAATAGCCTTCTCAATATCGGAACCTTTCAGAAATCCAAACTGTGTTCTAGACAATATGCCATTTGTGGTTAAGTGGTTGAGAAGCCGCTTGTACATTACCTTTTCTATAATTTTTGAGAATGCTGGCAAAAGTGAAATGGGTCTGTAGTTTGATGGTATTTCTTTATCCCCCTTCTTGAAGAGAGGTTTAATATCTGCATATTTTAGCCAATTTTATGGCTGATGGGCCATAAGTCTTAATATGAGTATTGCCTCGCGTGTTCCTACATTTCTCCTAAATCCAAATTGATCTTCCCCAAAGTCGGATTCCGCCAGTTTTTCCATTCGTCTGTAAATAATTCGTGTTCGTATTTTCCATCCATGAGTTATTAAACTGATAGTTCTGTTATTTTTCACATTTGTCTGCCCTTAGTTTTTTAGGTATTGGAATCAGTATATTCTCTGCGGGAATTTCGCCGGTTTCATACCAGCTGGAACAGTTTGCTAATCACTGGCTCTCCTCACGAGTTGACACGACGAGTACCTACTTTTAAATTAGACGTTCTGGCAGCTGCTCTTAGTACACTCCTCGTCATTAAAATTGCTACACCACGAAGATGGCGTGTTACAGACGCGAAATTTAACCGACAGGAAGAAGAAGCTGTCATATGCAAATGATTAGCTTTTCACAGCATTCGCACAAGGTTGGCGCCGGTGGCGACACCTACAACGTGCTGACATGAGGAAAGTTTCCAACCGATTTCTCATACACAAACACCAGTTGACCGGCGTTGCCTGGTGATACGTTGTTGTGATGCCTCGTGTAAGGAGGGGAAATGCGTACCATCTCGTTTCCGACTTCGACGAAGGTCGGATTGTAGCCTATCGCGATTGCTGTTTATCGTATCGCGACATTACTGCTCGCGTTGGTCGCGATCCAATGACTGTTAGCAGAATATGGAATCGGTGGGTTCAGGAGGGCAATACGGAACGCCGTGCTGGATCCCAACGTCCTCGTACCACTAGCAGTCGAGATGACAGGCATCTTATCCGCATGGCTGTAACGGATCGTGCAGCCTCGTCTCGATCCCCGAGTCAACAGATGGGGACGTTTGCAAGACAACAACCATCTGCACGAACAGTTCGACGACGTTTGCAGCAGCATGGATTATCAGCTCGGAGACCGTGGCTGCGGTTACTCTTGACGCTGCATCACAGACAGGAGCGCCTGCGATGTTGTATGCAACGATGAAGTTGGGTGTACGAATGGCAAAAGGTCCTTTTTTGGATGAATCCAGGTTCTGTATACAGCATCATGATGGTCGGATCCGTGTTTGGCGACATCGCGGTGAACGCACATTGGAAGCGTGTATTTGTCATCGCCATACTGGCGTATCACCCGGCGTGATAGTATCGGGTGCCATTGGTTACACGTCTCGGTCACCTTGTTCGCATCGACGGCACTTTGAACAGTGGCCGTTACATTTCAGATGTGTTACGACCCGTGGCTCTACCCTTCATTCGATCCCTGCGAAACCCTACATTTCAGCAGCATAATGCACGACCGCATGTTGCAGGTCCTGTACTGGTCTTTCTGGATACGGAAAATGTTCCACTGCTGCCCTGTCCAGCACATTCTCCAGATCTCTCGCCAATGGAAAACGTCTGGTCAATGGTGGCCGAGCAACTGGCTCGTCACAATACGCCAGTCACTACTCTTGATGAACTGTGGTATCGTGTTGAAGCTGCATGGGCATCTGTACCTGTACACGCCATCCAAGCTCTGTTTGACTCAATGCCCAGGCATATCAAGGCCGTTATTACGGCCAGAGGTGATTGTTCTGAGTACTGATTTCTCAGAATCTATGCACCTAAATTGCATGAAAATGTAATCACATGTCAGTTCTAGTATATTTGTCCAATGAATACCAGTTTATAATCTGCATTTCTTCTTGGCTGTAGAAATTTTAATGGCCAGTAGTGTACGAATTCTGGAGTATTTGCTTGATCGTATCTAGTGAAGAAATTTCGGAAAGCTGCGTTAAACAATTCTGGTTTGCCCGAACTGTCGTGTAATGAAGGTAGCGATTGTGTTTTGCCGCTAGAAAGTTTACAGTTTACTACGACCAGAATTTCTTGGGCACAGCAGACAGAGAGGGCAGAGGGACGGACGGACGGATAGAGGAAGGGAAAGGTGGGGCACCGGGAGATTGGACGCTGATACATGTATCGGCGGTTTTTGCAGCCAGGGCGGCGTATATCACAGTTATGGGTAATGAAAATCACGTCCGTTCGGCGCCCGCCATCGGTTGTCGTTAGCGGCGGAGGGTGGCGGTGATCTGGTCACACACACACACATATATATAGGGGAGGGGTGGCGCCGCCCCTGGCTGTATTTCACACTGCCGCGGCCTCCCCTATATGCCGGTGTTCTGTTTATCGCGCTGGGAAGCTGCAGTCGGGACCTTCCCCGCTGCGGCTTAGCTTCTGGCGTGTTTCATGTGACGTGGTGATCGACGTCACAACTTAGACTACCCGCCAGCTTCTTACCTCTATAGTTGTCGTCAGGTAGGAAGGCGCTCCAAGCATAGAGGCGGAGCGATAGGGGAGGCGTGGAGGGGAGGGGAGGAGCTACGGCCGAGCGACAACAGTTGCGCAACATTGCGTAACTAGCGGCCACCCACGCGCCTAGAGCATACTTTCCTACACTGGGTGTTGTGAGGGTGAAGATCGGGGTGAGAGTTTAAATTAGGAAAAGTTTAATTTTTAAAACTCACAACCACCAACTGCGAACCAAATTCCTAAACATGCAAAAACACTGGACCTGTGATGGCTACTGTTTGACTCGTTTTCTAGGGGATGACATCACACGTTCGCAGCTTTCCTTCCCTGCATATGATTAACAACAAAAAATTTATAATAAAATCAACTTCACGAGAGAAAAGGGTGTACTAACTACTATTTTTGAAAACACGTCAAAGTTCACTTTATGTTGTTTATTACACCATATTAAAACCCTGTGGCTGATACGTCTGTACGTCGACACATTTATCAAATAAAGTTATACCTCGTGAGCCCCCAGACAAAAAGGAATATTTGTTGCAAATTGTTTTCACACCATGTGCCTGTCTCAAACACCGTTTATGTTCATGCCTATGCGACGACACGTGTTAGACTAACAAAACACAGTCACTTTAATTCAGTGCGATGCACACCTTGTTCCACCGGCTAAATATTCACCAACACACAGTAGCACTCGATTCAACTTGGTGCAGTCTACGACGAGCAATCACACTTGGCAATTGCCACACAAAAATCTAAAGTCTCCACCTGAAGATCCACATGCCGACTGATGCAGAGCGACGCCGCCCGGCCAGCTACACCACGTGCTCCCGACTCGTCACTTCCTGCCGTCGCGCGCGCGCCAAAAGCCCAACTGCCGGGTTTTTTCCCCTACGTCATCAACTTCCCCATGTGAGCTGTTATAACCAACTTCCAACGTACAGCGCTCAGCCAATACATTTCTAAAACTTTACTTAAAATCAAAATAATTACACTACACATTAAACAAATTTCTTATTATGTTTTTATATTGGTATACACATCCTTTGCACTATTTATTACAATCGTGCAATTTCTTATATCACAGGTAAGTGATTTAACTGAATATTTCAAGATAAAATACACGAGATTAATTGAAAATAAAATGAGAAATAGTTAATATATTACTTTTATAAACAAACATTGCCATGCTAGTTGTATAACTGTCTTGTATTCATTGGTAAATTATTACTTTTCATTGTCAATTAAACATATTACGCCAGATACAACTATATCAGCTAATGTATTGTTTATTTGTCAACAGGCTATTTTGTAATGAGGGCCTTAAAGGTTCCTAACTGCATCGTATTACTTCAAATGCCAGTAGTATTACAATATTTGTGCACTGCACTGTGCCTGGCACTCGCCATTGTCCCTCTCTCCCCTCACCGGAAACGAAAACTGGAAAATCCTAAGCTGGAACAAGCCACCAACGTCGGCCTGCTCGCTGGCCTCCCGTCAGCTACAAGCACACAGCAAATCTTAATGTGGAGAATTTCTACCTATGGCCTTAATATAAATGTTGTCACCCAACTGCGTACATACATTGCTACCATAATTAATAAGATTAAAATTGTGTAACATTTAGTGCATTGGCATGGTCAATGTTTGCATTGAACTTCATACTGTTTAATTGTCAAATGTTATTAATTACCAGTATTTCTATTGGGCGGTAATCTCACAGTGTCGCATAGTAGTATCAAGGGTGTCGCGAGACTAACAAATTTAGACTCTAAACAAAATAAAAAAAACAAAAAACAAAAAAAAAAACTTGTCATAAAATAACACAAAATATCCTTGTCTTCATACTACCCTGACCATTCGCCTGCAGCTAATCATCCTCCTCTTCATTCAGTGCACCACAGATCACGTATTACAGGAATGACCGGTGCACATTAACTGCGTGCTCAGCCGCCAGGCGGCAGCTCTGCTTCAGCAGCAGTAGACACTCAGGGTTCGTTCGAGCAGCTGCCAGTTGCCAGATTCCAGCAAACTGCGCATGCGCAGACCTGCTGCCGATACTCGATAACAGCTCTTCACTTCCCATGTGCAGTTTGCTGGAACTGGCAGCTGCTTGAACGAACCTTCACTGCAGTCTGCTTTCCTTCTCAAAAAGCTGCACCTGAGCGTTTTTTAATGGATTTATCAAAGCCACGTCACCCTCTGTAGCGTTTCTTCTGTCAATCAATGACACAGTGTCTGTAAAAGCTGTCACAGATTGTAAGAGCAGTCACAATTGTCCACTGACTGAAGCCATTCAGTAGCGATGTTTAGCATGGAGTATAGCCGGGTGATTAACGGAGAGTAGTATTTTAAATGCAGTGATCGTTGGTTCGAACCCTGGTATGCGTTATATTTTTTTTCTCTCAGTTTCCTGTATGTAACAGATTCTGTCACCAGAAATGACATTCATATTATTACTTGTCACAAATATTTATCCATTTTGTCCGAATATGTCGGGACTTCCGAGGTCGTGGTGAAGCAACAACCTAACAATAGAACTTAAATAACAATTCACCATTTCTCATAAATACATCCTCTTTATTTCTGAAAATAATGTGATAATATCGAACTGAAAGGGAACAGCCACTGTGCTGTCTAAATCAGAAATCCGAGCAGCTAATTTCCAGAAGCCGTTTTCAGTCGATCCAGCAAAACCGTATCTGGCGCTGACATGTACACACGACGGCGAAAGACGGTTTCCGAAATTCAGTTTTTGTGTTTCGGAAGTTGGATCGCATGTAGAAGAAGCAAGTATTACTGTGTGAGTTAGGCATTGTTTTCTGCGGTGTTACTCTGTTGCACATCTCCGTACTTCCTAATGTTTCCTTTTCTTGCGATGAGTGTACGTAATTGCTGCAGTCAGGATCAACATTGAACATGTCAATGCGTACGAGGATTTCAGTTTCGTTTACAAACTACATTTAAGCGACACTTTATTTCCGTCCCGCCCCCCCTCCACCCCCCCCCCCCCGCTAGAACCATCGAATTTCTACCGTATGTATTATATTAGTGAAAGGGTGTCGCGCAAAACTGTAAGCTATAAATGGGTGTCGCCATGAGGGAAAGTTTGGAAAGCACTGGCCTAGACAAACAATATTATTGGCTGCCGGTGCGGTAGTGGAGTGGGATGCGCAGAACGGCTGAAGACTATACCGCCTTCGTACGTGAAGCCGACTATAGTGAGCAGTGTCGACGCTGTGGTTCGACCTTCGTCCGCCGTTGGCGCCACGAGCCAACCTCATTCAGAGAGCCTGTACAGGGCTGTGTCCGCCATGTTTTTACCAGACTGCGCGCCGAACGGGCGTTTACATAGCGCCCCAGGCAGTAGTGCAGCCTCTTGACGACCCACGATACCAAAGCATATCTTCTAGCTTACTAATCAGCACATGGTTACAGAAATTCCATTCATCTATGTTCATACAGTCCTAATAAATTCGTAAGCAAACAAATCACGTAAAACAGTTTCTATAACTGTAGAATGTTAATACCATAATATACGAAGTTCTGGTAATTTCGACAGTTGGCAGTTTGTTACTAAGAATGAGAGTATTTCAGCCGGCCGCGGTGGCCGAGGGGACTGAGGCGCTCCAGTCATGGTCTGCACGACCACTACGGTCGGGGGTTCGAATCCCCCCTCGGGCATGGTTATTTGTGCCGTCCTAGTTCGTAAGTAGTTCATAAGTAGTTTGTAAGTTTAGGGACTGATGACCCCGTAGTTAAGTCCCATAAGCTTTACAAACATTTGAGACTATTTCATGTTATATATCTCAAAGAAAATAATGCTATTTCAGAACTTTTTGTCTGCATATCCATAGCTGAAAGTAGTACAATATTATTGTTTTCCGCCCCGATGTATTACATTTAAATGTACTGTCGATCGCCGGCCGCGGTGGCCGAGGGGACTGAGACGCTCCAGTCACGGTCTGCACGGCCACTACGGTCGGGGGTTCGAATCCCCCCTTGGGCATGGATATTTGTGCCGTCCTTAGTTGTAGGTAGTTCATAAGTAGTTTGTAAGTTTAGGGACTGATGACCCCGTAGTTTAGTCCCTTAAGCTTAACTAACATTTGAACATTTGTACTGTCGATCGTATAACGTTTTTCTACACTGGGAAATACCAAAAACATCATTATGTAGATACTTTCAGGCACAGTGTATCGAAAAATTCCAATACTATCTCTAGTGAAACAGCAGAAACAGTCTCAAAATAGGAAACTGAAGCTACAATGAACCAATAGTCCCGCACCCCTCCCTTTGTCACGTCACATCCGATAAGCAGTATAGGATTGTGAACAGCCAATAATATCCAGTCAAGCAGGAGGTGCTGTAGCCATGTTAAAACATACCTTGTAGTACGACACGTCAAAAACCAGACCATGAACTAACGAAAAGCTCGAAAAATACTGTCCAAAAAAAAATGTACCACTTATCGGATTCAAACTCGCGACCTTCACATTATGAATTCTGTAGACAACTACTACACCATTTCGTAAAGCAGTAATTCTGTTACTCAATTACATCATTGCCTTTCTAGCTTTGGGCTGGATTTGGGGGGGGGGGGGGGGGGAGCAGAAACTATTTACTTCACACAGGGAGGAATAATTCGTTGCTTTCCAAAAGTTGTTTTTACCGTTCCCTCTTTCGCGGTTAACTTTCACCGCCCACTCTTACCATATTTCCTCATTCCTGGCGAACACAAGCATCACATAACAATCTTTGCTTCGGTTTTTACAGCCAGCAGAGGAACAACGAGGCATTTTTCTTAACTGCCCTTAATGTTTACGTAATACACATTATTAATTACACTCAGAAAATCACTTGAAGCCAGCTATATAATCGTAAAAATTGCTGCGAAGTTCTAAGGTTATCGTCAACGACCAACGAGCAACACGTTAATTTACGTAAACAGAACCGACAAAAGACGTGTTAAAAGTGGAGAAGTGGCTACCGTAGTAGAACCTGTACGTAACTGTCCAGTGAAATCGCTGTCAGAAGCTGTAAGACACGCCACAGTACAGAAACGCACACTGTAGCTATTAACTCACATGTAAAGCCCGCCACATCTGGTAAAAACATGGCATCCTGGACTGTCAGCCAATCAGGAGCGGTCTCATGCATTTCCATTCTTTCGCTATACAGCCTCTCTAAACTCATTTAGACAGCCTGTACAGGGAAAGGGTGGCCAAAGAGCCGGTGTCCGCCATGTTTTTACCAGACTGAGAGCCGGTGTCCGCCATGTTTTTACCAGACTGAGCGCGGGCCGTGTTCTTCCATAGCGACCCTGGCAAAAAGCATCCACTTCAAATAGGGCAACAGTTCCACCGATGAGACCAAAATCACATCTTTTAGCTTACTAAACAGTATGCAGTTAAGGGGGGAAAATGTAAACGTTTTTTAAAAAAAATTCATGATGGCCTTATTTATTAATGTACAAATCTAAAATTTTGCATGTGTTAAGCAAAAGAGCTGTATTTTTAGGGAAAAATATAATAAAATATCCAGAGAAAATATTTTGCCCGAAAATTTTAATTTTTATTGTCTTTTTTTATAAAAAGCCATAGCTCAAATTCTAATCATGCAATTAATTTGAAAAATGTATTTTAGTGTCCTGACAAGGTTACAAGACTAATGAACTACAGTTATTAACTTATGGTACAAACTGTATCATTAACAAAGTTTTTAATTCTGCACTTAAAAAATTCACGTTTTTTCTACACAAAATCATCTACAACTCAGAATTTAATCGCAGGAGCTCGTATTGTTTAGTTCCAGGAAGATACCAATACGTTTCGAACAGACCCTGAAAATTTCATAGCGTTAGTGCATGTACTTTTTGAGAAAATGCTTCTAATAACGTAAGAAAATGTAAAGACGAGAAAATGAGGCCCAACAACGTTTACCTCAGTTTTAAAATCCTCCATACTGATACTCCTCATTTTCCCTGCTCTTCGAATCTCCTGGCCTGTATTTGCAGGCAAGACAGTGATCTATCAGCTTTCTTGACCCTGTTGTCGTTGATGGTGTAAAATGCTTTTGTTGCAAACATACGAAGGTCTATACGAACTCTCTTCAGCACTTCAGTTCTGCCATTATTTTTATATCCATAAGTCGCCTTACGCTCCCCACTTTCTTGGTTAACTTTCATTGTTCACGTAATTCCTCATTCCTTGCGGACACAAACGTCATATAACAATCCTTACATCTGTTTTTACAGCCAACAGAGGAACAACAAGGCATTTCTCTTAACTGCTCTTAATGTTTACGTAATATACATTATTAATTACACTCAGAAAATTACTTGAAACCAACATATAATCATAAAAATTGCCGTGATGTTCTAAGGTTGCCGTCAAAGACCAACGAACACGTTAATTTACGTAAATAGAACCGTGTACGTAACTGTACAGTGAAATCGCTGTCAGAAGGTTTTGAGACACTCTACAGAACAGAAAGGCACGCTGTAGCTATTAAGGCATATACAAAGCCCGCCAAATCTGGTAAAAACATGGCGTCCTGGGCTGTTAGCCAATGAGGAGCGGTTCTCACGCATGGCTCCTTCTCCTTACACAGCCTCTCTAACCCCATTTAGACAGCCTGTGTAGGGAGAGATTGCCCAACCAGCTGGCGGCCGCCATGTTTTTACCAGACTGAGCGCGGGCCGTGTTCTTACAAAGAGATCCAGGTAAAAAGCAGCCAGTTCAAATAAGGCAACAGTTCCACCCATGAGACCAAAATCACATCTTCTAGGTTACTAAACATTACGTAGTTAAAGAAATGCCGTTCATCGATTTTCATAAGCCATCCGCGGCGACCGAGGGGACTGCGGCGCGTCAGTCACGGTCTGCACGGCCACTACGGTCCGGGGGTTCGAATCCCCCCTCGAGCATGGATATTTGTGTCGTCCTTAGTTGTAGGTAGTTCATAAGTAGTTTGTAAGTTTAGGGACTGATGACCCCATAGTTTAGTCCCTTAAGCTTAACAAACATTTGAACATTTGTACTGTCGATCGTATAACGTTTTTCTACACTGGGAAATACCAAAAACATCATTATGTAGATACTTTCAGGCACAGTGTATCACAGAAAATCGAAAAATTCCAATACTATCTCTAGTGAAACAGCAGAAACAGTCTCAAAATAGGAAACTGAAGCTACAATGAACCAATAGTCCCACACCCCTCCCTTTGTCACGTCACATCCGATAAGCAGTATAGGATTGTGAACAGCCAATAATATCCAGTCAAGCAGGAGGTGCTGTAGCCATGTTAAAACATACCTTGTAGTACGACACGTCAAAAACCAGACCATGAACTAACGAAAAGCTCGAAAAATACTGTTCAAAAAAAATGTACCACTTACCGGATTCAAACTCGCGACCTTCACATTATGAATTCTGTAGACAACTACTACACCATTTCGTAAAGCAGTAATTCTGTTACTCAATTACATCATTGCCTTTCTTGCTTTGGGCTGGATTTGGGGGGGGGGGAGCAGAAACTATTTACTTCACACAGGGAGGAATAATTCGTTGCTTTCCAAAAGTCGTTTTTACCGTTCCTTCTTTCGCGGTTAACTTTCACCGCCCACTCTTCCCGTATTTCCTCATTCCTGGCGAACACAAGCATCACATAACAATCTTTGCTTCGGTTTTTACAGCCAGCAGAGGAACAACGAGGCATTTTTCTTAACTGCCCTTAATGTTTACGTAATACACATTATTAATTACACTCAGAAAATCACTTGAAGCCAGCTATATAATCGTAAAAATTGCTGCGAAGTTATAAGGTTATCGTCAACGACCAACGAACAACACGTTAATTTACGTAAACAGAACCGACAAAAGACGTGTTAAAAGTGGAGAAGTGGCTACCGTAGTAGAACCTGTACGTAACTGTACAGTGAAATCGCTGTCAGAAGCTTGTTAGGCACTCCACAGTACAGAAACGTACACTGCAGCTATTAACTCACATGTAAAGCCCGCCACATCTGGTAAAAACATGGCATCCTGGACTGTCAGCCAATCAGGAGCGGTCTCGCGCATTTCCATTCTTTCGCTATACAGCCTCTCTAAACTCATTTAGACAGCCTGTACAGGGAAATGGTGGCCAAAGAGCCGGTGTCCGCCATGTTTTTACCAGACTGAGAGCCGGTGTCCGCCATGTTTTTACCAGACTGAGCGCGGGCCGTTTTCTTCCATAGCGACCCTGGCAAAAAGCATCCACTTCAAATAGGGCAACAGTTCCACCGATGAGACCAAAATCACATCTTCTAGCTTACTAAACAGTATGCAGTTAAGGGGGGAAAATGTAAACGTTTTTTTTTTTTTTTTAAATTCATGATGGCCTTATTTATTAATGTACAAATCTAAAATTTTGCATGTGTTGTATTTTTAGGGAAAAATATAATAAAATATCCAGAGAAAATATTTTGCCCGAAAATTTTAATTTTTATTGTCTTTTTTATAAAAAGCCAGAGCTCAAATTCTAATCATGCAATTAATTTGAAAAATGTATTTTAGTGTCCTGACAAGGTTACAAGACTAATGAACTACAGTTATTAACTTATGGTACAAACTGTATCATTAACAAAGTTTTTAATTCTGCACTTAAAAAATTCACGTTTTTTCTACACAAAATCATCTACAACTCAGAATTTAATCGCAGAAGCTCGTATTGTTTAGTTCCAGGAAGATACCAATACGTTTCGAACAGACCCTGAAAATTTCATAGCGTTAGTGCATGTACTTTTTGAGAAAATGCTTCTAATAACGTAAGAAAATGTAAAGACGAGAAAATGAGGCCCAACAACGTGTCTCATACTTTCACATGTCATAAGTTTACCTCAGTTTTAAAATCCTCCATACTGATACTCCTCATTTTCCCTGCTCTTCGAATCTCCTGGCCTGTATTTGCAGGCAAGACAGTGATCTATCAGCTTTCTTGACCCTGTTGTCGTTGATGGTGTAAAATGCTTTTGTTGCAAACATACGAAGGTCTATACGAACTCTCTTCAGCACTTCAGTTCTGCCATTATTTTTATATCCATAAGTCGCCTTACGCTCCCCACTTTCTTGGTTAACTTTCATTGTTCCCGTAATTCCTCATTCCTTGCGGACACAAACGTCATATAACAATCTTTACATCTGTTTTTACAGCCAACAGAGGAACAACAAGGAATTTCTCTTAACTGCTCTTAATGTTTACGTAATATACATTATTAATTACACTCAGAAAATTACTTGAAACCAACATATAATCATAAAAATTGCCGTGAAGTTCTAAGGTTGCCGTCAAAGACCAACGAACACGTTAATTTACGTAAATAGAACCGACGAAAGACGTGCAAAAGTGAACCAGTGGCTACCGGAATACAACCTGTACGTAACTGTCCAGTGAAATCGCTGTCAGAAGGTTTTGAGACACTCTACAGAACAGAAAGGCACGCTGTAGCTATTAAGGCATATACAAAGCCCGCCAAATCTGGTAAAAACATGGCGTCCTGGGCTGTTAGCCAATCAGGAGCGGTTCTCACGCATGGCTCCTCTCTCCTTACACAGCCTCTCTAACCCCATTTAGACAGCCTGTGTAGGGAGAGATTGTCCAACCAGCTGGTGGCCGCCATGTTTTTACCAGACTGAGCGCGGGCCGTGTTCTTACAAAGCGATCCAGGCAAAAAGCAGCCAGTTCAAATAAGGCAACAGTTCCACCCATGAGACCAAAATCACATCTTCTAGCTTACTAAACATTACGTAGTTAAAGAAATGCCGTTCATCGATTTTTCATAAGCCATCCGCGGCGACCGAGGGGACTGCGGCGCGTCAGTCACGGTCTGCACGGCCACTACGGTCCCGGGGTTCGAATCCCCCCTCGAGCGTGGATATTTGTGCCGTCCTTAGTGTTAGCTAGTTCATAAGTAGTTTGTAGTTAGGGACTGATGACCCCGTAGTTAAGTCCCATAAGTTATACAAACATTTGACCATTTTTTTTATTTTTATACAGGCTTAATAAATTTGTAAGCAACTGGTTTCATGAAACAGTTTCTGTCAAATATTAATACCATCTTTTTCGATGTGCTGGTAACTTCGACAGTTTCCAGTTGATTAATAAGAAACAGGTATTTCATGTTATTTATCTCAAAGAAAATTATGCTATTTCTGAATGTTCTGTCTGAAATTAGTACATTATTAGTGCTTTCCGCCCCTATATAATTCATTTTGAGTGTCCTCCTGTCGATATCTAAACATTTTCCTACACCGGGAAATACCAAAAACGTCACTCCGTGCATACGTTTAGGAACACAGTATCACAGAAAATCGGAAAAATACCGATACTATCTCTACTGACACAGCACAACGAACACGAAATAGGCAACTGAATGTCTACAACGACTCAGTAGTCCCACCCCCTTCCTTTTTCATGTTACATTCCGTAACGACTTATAGGATTGTGAATAGCCAATAATACACAGCCAAGTGGGAGGTGCCATGTTAACCCTTTCACTCCCGCATTATGAAATGAGCACTGGAAAAATTAAAATGTAGTGCTTCCTGTATTAGTACAGTGCAGTAAACTTCAAAATATGTGTTTTAATTTTTTTGTCGAACTACTCATTTTTTATGTCATGTATTTCATGCACAGACGTTTGTATCGAGGTATTTTATCACCTGGACGTTATTTTGTTGATAGTTAACACTGCCAGATCTATAGTGCAAGCATAATCTTCGCCACAGCACCAAAGACAATTTACTGCTGGAATAAAATAAAAGGGAGTAGACTTGCGCATAATAGTTCGCGATCGGGAGCGCTCACTTTAGTTCGCGGCTCTAGTTCGTTCTTTCAGTTCGTCCGCTGAGCGGCGTGGTCTGCGCGTGCAGGTGGAGGGAGAAGTTCCCCCACCTAGCTGCTTCATGCGCTTGCTGCTTGAGCCGCTAACGATATCATGCAAACTAAAAGAAACACTTTGTGGATGATTTCTCGTGTTTAAGGTTAGAGTTATATCTATATCTGGGCATTATGGAATTTATTAGTCGGATATTGCAAAGTGTAGAATACTTCAAAGCAGAAATTTTGTAGCACTGAACTATGTAATCTAGCAGGCAGACGCTCACCTCGAAATGGCTCTCATCAGCAGAAGACAAACACGTGATTTTTAATTCTGCTGCGCGCGCTCTCGCTACTGCCCGTCGGACTTCGGAAAAGAATCCTACGAACTAAGAAGCGAAATACGTTTGGCATAATAGTTCGCGACCGGTAACGCATGTTTTAGTTCGCGACCGATTAACATATTTTAGTTTGCGGCCGATCGCGGATATTGTAGTTCGCGACCGATCGCGAATATTTTAGATCGTGACCGATCGCGAATATTCTAGTTCGCGACCGGTAGCTCTGCTTTTAGTTTGCAGCTGGGCCGCGAAGTAGGTCGCTCTTTTTAGTTCGTCCGCTCTTCTTGGCTTTTGCTACCGGTACTAAAAGAGCACTTTCTTTTGTTACGACGGCTTTTCTACACAATGATCAGTGTTGCCCAAGCGTGTGCTAGTACCCGTATTTTTTTGGGCAGTTAGACATCAAATACTTAAGCAAATAAAGCAGTTATTTTTATTTTTATGAAGTGTGTTGAAGGTATCATTACGTTGATGTGTGGGGCGGGGGTTGGGTGGGGGCGGGGAGAGCACAGACAGCGAGAATGGCGTGCGAGGGCGGCTATACTGATGACGCCGACTCTCGCTCGAAACATGGCCAACACAATTTTCCAGCAACGGCGCTTACCCGAAATTATTTTACTGGCGGCTCTCTCCGCTAATTGTGAAGCTAAGGAGACGAGCAATTCACAAAAGAAAACTGGAACTGGTCTAGAGTTTCAGTCCACTACATTTAGAAACTATTCGTGTACACAGGGGCGCCGATCCGTGGGTGCTGCGGGGCTCGTGCACCCCCCAAGAATGTTTAGGGGTGCTGAGCACCCACATAACATTGAGATGGAAAATAATATTGTAAAAATTTTTTAAAAAATCGGGAAAAATCAAAACTTATGACTCAAGAGGCAATGCAAAACGTGACCATAGCGAGAGACGATATTCCATACGTGAAATGATCCATTTCGTACGTGGGTCCCCAAGCGATTAGTAAAGAGTGTCCGTGTTTTACCCACTATGCTAGCTTTATTCATCCTGAAGCACGTCGGTCCTTTTGACCTTTCAGCCGGCCGCGGTGGCCGAGGGGACTGAGGCGCTACAGTCACGGTCTGCACGGCCACTACGGTCGGGGGTTCGAATCCCCGCTCGGGCATGGATATTTGTGCCGTCCTAGTTCGTAAGTAGTTCATAAGTAGTTTGTAAGTTTAGGGACTGATGACCCCGTAGTTAAGTCCCATAACCTTTACAAACAAACATTTGAACATTTGACCTTTCAGGTGTACGTATTTATGAACATTCAAAAATGTTCAAATGTTTGTACAGCTTATGGGACTTAACTACAGGGTCATCAGTCCCTAAACATACAAACTACTTATGAACTACCTTATACTAAAGACGGCACAAACAGCCATGCCTGAGGGGTATTCGAACCCCCGACCGTATATGAACATTCAGTTGTGTTCTTTCAGGAATTTAGCTTGAAGAATCTGATGCTAGTACTGAAGTTAATCGTTTTGATTTATCTTTGTCACTTCCCTTTAAAAATAAAAGTAAAAAGGTAAAGCAGTCAACAATCCGAAGATTGGTTTGAACACCACAGTGCTTTACTAGTCACGGTCCTGTTTGGAGGTGGTATGCCGTTGCCTTCCTCCGACCTTCGAACTGACTTACCCAGCCAGTTATAGGGGGACCTACAGTTTAACGTGGGTTCCGAACCATGGTGCTACTCGGTATTTTTCACATGAGCTATACTTCCCTTCTTACTATAGATTCACTTGAAATTTGTAATACTTTTCTCTCAGGCTTAAAAAAAACCTTAAACTATATCAATACCGTCAGAGATGTCATTAACGCTTTTGTCAGAAAGAATAGCTTCAGACAAAAAGTGTTAGAGTAGTGTACAGTGAAAAAGTATTTCATTGGTCGTGGTTTTGGGGTGTTACTTATATCGAAATATCCACTTCGGCCAATTAGATCGCTTTATTGCAGTGTCCTAATGCAGCCATGCTTTCCTTTTCTTCCTCCTCCTTCTTCCTTGTATCTTTAAAAGGCCAGACAACTGCATTTACTTTTATAAAGTTGCTCATTCAAAAACGCAGGCAGGAACATGATTTTCTGGATGGTTGGTTTCGAACATTTGTGAACCGTGATATAGAGCACCCACAGTGATTTTCAAACGTCGACGCCTCTGCGTGTGCATGTGGTAACTGTGGCAATAAATAGTCTACAGCTATGACAAAGATGGCATTGTGTGTAATATGTACTTGTATTGTGACTGCTGTCAAACTGACATTCGATTCAAAACATCATCTAGTAAGAATGGCGTGTACGAGGCCACCATCGGAGTTTTCTATGGCATGAGATGTGTTGGCATTGCAACGGATGGTAGCAATTAGTTTTGTGCAACAGTGAGTATGCCACCTCTGTCTGCCTCTTGTTGTTGTGGTCTTCAAATTCAAATGTTCAAATGTTTGTAGAGTCTATGGGACTTAACTACGGGGTCATCAGTCCCTAAACTTACAAACTACTTATGAACTACTTACAACTAAGGACGGCACAAATATCCATGCCCGAGGGGGGATTCGAACCCCCGACCGTAGTGGCCGTGCAGACCGTGACTGGAGCGCCTCAATCCCCACGGCCACCGCGGTCGGCATTGTGGTCTTCAGTCCGCAGACTGGTTTGATGCAGCTTTCCACGCTACCCTGTCCTGTGCAAGTCTCTTCATCTGAGAATACGAACGACAACCTACATCCTTTGGAAATCTGCTCACTGTATTCGTCCCTCGGTCTCCCTCTACGATTTTTACGCCACACACTTCCTTCTAATTCCAAGTTGACAATTCCTTCATGTCTCAGAATATGTCCCACCAATCTATCCCTCCTCTTAGTCAGGGCACGCCAGAAACTCCTTCTCTCCCCGATTCGGTTAAGAACCTCATTAGTTACATGATCTACCCATCTAATTTTCATCATTCGTCTGTAGCACCACATTTCAAAAGCTTCTATCATCTTTTTATCTGAACTCTTTATCGTCCACGTTTCACTGCCATATAACGCTACACTCCAAATGCTTTTAGAAAGGACTTCGCCGGCCGCTGTGGCCGAGGGGACTGAGGCGCGCCAGTCACTGCCTGCACGGCCGCTACGGTCGGAGGTTCGATCCCCCCTCAGGCATGGATTTTTGTGTCGTCGTTAGTATAAGGTAGTTCATAAGTACTTTATAAGTTTAAGGACTGATGACCCCACAGTTAAGTCCCTTAAGCTTAACAAACATTTGAACATTTTTCTGTAGCACCACATCTCAAAAGCTCCTATCATCTTTTTATCTGAACTCCTTATCGTCCACGTTTCACTCCCATACAATGCAACACTCCAGACAAATGCTTTCAGAAAGGACTTCCTAATATTCAAACTAATATTGGATGTCAACAAATTCCGGTTCTTCAGAAACTCTTTTCTTTCCATAGCCATTCTGCATTTTATATCTTCTTTACTTCGGTCATCAGAAGTTATCTTGCAACCCAAATAACAAAATTCATCTACTACTTTTATTGTCTCATTACCTAATTAATTCCTTCAGCGTCGCCTGATTCTCTGACACTAAATTCCAATGCCCGCGTTTTACTCTTATTAATCTTCATCTTATACCTTCCTCTCAAGACACTGACCATTCCGTTTAATTGCTTTTCCAGGTCGCTTGCGGCCTCTGACAGAATTACTATGTCGTCACCAAGGTTTTTATTCCCTCTCCCTGAACTTTAATTTTCTCTCCAAATTTCTCCTTGCATTTCTTCACAGCTTGCTCAATGTACAGATTGGACAACATTTGTGAAAGGCTACAACCCTGTCTTACTCCTTTCCGATCCACTGATACCATTTTATGACTTTCGACTCTGATACCTCCTGTATGGCTTTTGTACAAGTTGAACGTAATTCTTTGCTCCCTATATTTTACCTCTGCTACCTTCAGAATATCTCATACTAAATACTAAACAGTCATCTTCGTAGCTGTGCGTGTTGCAAGATGTGAACTGTCTCTGAAAGATACAGCCAGAAGGGCATCCGAGAAATATCACATAAATAGGAGGCAGCTACATGAGGAGCAAGAAAGCAAACTTTAAGATTATGCTTTATGGTGTAAATCGTTATGAACTCTTTTATATGCACTTTAATTTTTTCCCCTTTAACCACTGCAAAGAAAAAGTGAAATTTTCTGCAAACTTTGTTCATAGTATAACACAACTTCCTCTGATGTAACTTTTTTTCTCTATGTATTTCAGTCAAAATTCTTTGCATTTCTTTTAAAATTAAATTGCTTCGTTTCATACTGCTAATTTTTGTAAAGTAAGTTGAAGGAGCTCTAAAGGTGATATAAAAAACTGCTACACACATTTTCTTACTTGATTACTAAGAATTACCTACCACAATATGAAAGCAGTAAGTAAAATAATTTTTGTGAAAATTTCCAACAATTCCACGATCATATTTTTGAGAAAATAATTTGAAAATATTCCGGAATGAAGCCCGTAACTAATTAAATCCCGTGAAAAATTTAATTATATTATCTTTAAAACACACAAACTGTGTTAGTCCAGTTTCTCGTTCATCCCCCCTTAAGTAGTTTGACAGTCTCGGACTGATGACCGTACCAGTTTGGTCCAACAGGTTTGCCAACATTCCTCTCCGGTGCCACTGTGTACGTACAGTGCTGCCACCTCTACCACGCAACCACAATGAGTGCGCTCGTGTTTTAAAACAGACAGCGTGTTCCTATTATTAGCCACGTCTGAGAAAAAACAAATCAAAGGTTTTATAATTTAAGTGCACCAAGGGTATGTGCTGAGCTAAGTTAGTTTCAATAAGTCTAGAGACCGGATATCTCAGCCGTTTGGTCTTTTACGTTTATAAACATTTGAATTTATTTTATTATCTTCAGTATTTCTCTTTTTATAGTGCATACCTAAATCCAGTTCGTATATCTTTTAAACAATTATTTGTTGTTGTTGTGGTCTTCAGTCCGCAGACTGGTTTGATGCAGCTCTCCATCTTACCCTATCCTTGGCAAGCCTCTTCATCTCCTCGTTACAACTACACCCCACATCCATTTGAATATGCTTAATGTACGAGGTATGTCCACCAAACGTAAACAGATACAGGAAAAATATTTATTGTATAAAAATCTGCAACTGTTCAATTACTTTTCTACATTATTTCCGAAATTTTGTAGGCACTTGTCATAGCGTGGGACACGTTTTTGTGTGCCTTCTTCATAGAAGGTTGCCTTTTGTGTATTCAACCATGTGGCAAACATGTTCTTTCAGCTCATCATCGTTGAAGTGTTGACCACCAAGGACAGATTTTAGGTGTAAGAAGAGATGAGAGGAGTCTTCTTCTTCCCTTCACGTTGCCGCCCGACCTCACAAGGCGAATGTGACCAAACAACTCTTACGCGAAATTCACTGGGACGTGTTTGATCATCCTCCGTACAGTCTCGCTCCTAGCGACTTTCTTCTTACACCTAAAACCTGTCCATCGTGGTCAACACTTCAGCGATGATGACGAGCTGAAAGAACATGTTACCACATGGTTGAATACACAGGCTGCAACCTTCTACGAAGAAGGCACACAAAGACTTCTGCCACGCTATGACGAATGCCTGCAAAATTTCGGAAGCTATGTAGAAAAGTAGTTTAATATTTGTATATTTTTGTACAATAAATATTTTTTCTGTATCTGTACACGTTTGTTTTACATAACCAAACGGAACTTACTTTGTGGACATACCCCGTATTCATCTCTTGGTCTCCCTCTGCGGTTTTTTCCCCACACACTTCCCTCCAACGCTAAATTGACAATTCCTTGATGTCTAAGTATGTGTCCTACCAATCGATCCCTTCTTTTAGTCAAGGTACGCCAGAAATTTCTTTTCTCCCCAATTCTGATCAGTACCTCCTCATTACTTACACGATCCACCCACCTAATCTTCAGCATTCTTCTGCAACACCACATTTCAAATGCCTCTATCCTCTTCCTGTCCGCACTGTTTATCGTCCATGTTTCACTACCATACAAGGCAACACTCCAGAGAAACACCTTCAGAAAGAACTTCCTTACGCTTAAATTAATATTCGATGTTAGCAAATGTCTCTTTTTCGAAAACGCCTTGCTTCCCATTGCTATTCTGCATTTTATATCCTCTGTACTGCGACCATCATACGTTATTTCCCTGCCCAGCACCAAAACTCATATACAATCTTTATTGTTTCGTTACCTAATCTAATTTCATCAGCATCGCCTATTTTTATTGGACTGCACTCCGTTACCCTTGTTTCGCTTTTCAAATACCGAAGATATGATCAGATGAAGAGACTTGCAAAGGTCAGAGTAGGGAGGAAAGCTGCATCAAACCAGTCTGTAGACTGAAGACGACGACAACAACAACAACAGCAACAATGATGATGATAGCGCACGTTTCAACGCTCAGTTCATTTCATTCCATTGCTCTTCCAGGTCCTTTGCTGTGTCTAACAGAATTACAATGTCATCGGCAAAACGCATCGTATTAATACAGTAGAGCTGCGTGTCCTCGGGAAAAGTAACGGCTGTAGTTTCCCCTTGCTTTCAGCCGTTCGCAGTAGCTGTGTGGTAAAGCCACATTAGCTGATGTTACAAGGCCAGCTCAGTCAATCATCCAGACTGTTGCCCCTGTAACTACTGAAAAGGCTGCTGCCCCTCTTCAGGAACCACACGTTTGTCTGGCCTCTCCACAGATACCCCTCCGCTGTGGTTGCACCTGTACGGCTATCTGCATCGTTGAGGCACGAAAGCCACCCCACTTCGGCAATGTCTTTGGTTCATTACAGAAAAATATTGATTCTGAGACTTGCGGCGTAACAAAGCTTGGAAGTCCAGGAAAAACCTGACGCAAGTCATGTCTGTAGCAAATGACTCGTTTACTTCAGAGAAAACACTTTAAAAGTGGTTGTGTTTGAATGAATGCTAAGGATGCTAAAGGTAATATGTGTGTGAGGCGTGCGTGTCACTGTTTGTGTTAAGAGACCGTCCCCACTAAAATACACAAATAAATGTTCTGTTTTAGCTTTGGTTACAAAATAATTTGACTAAGCAATGAGACTTAGTACCTTCCTTTGCGCTGTTAGAATAAATTGCAATTGACATAGAATGCAATGATCTTACGTAAATGTCGTTTTGTTTGATGCGCAACGGATAACACTTTAAATTGTACAGTTGTTAATAGGTCAACAGTAATTAAACTCGTAATTGGTCTACACATTAATCTCGTGTGTGAAAAACAATGTGAACAAATGAAAAGTTCAGATCTGTTAGCGTTCACCATATACCAGCAGCTAGACTATACATGTACAATTCGACTGCGATAGCCAACAAACCAGCAAGCTATTACTGTGATAATTTTGTCACTTGAATAAACAGATGTCAAAGATATTTGATATTTATTGGAGACCAAAATCTCTGCACTTGATAATGTGCCTATCTGAACAATAATAACTATACTGATTCAACATAATAAAAAAAAATTTCTACAAATCTGGTAAAGATTTCAAGTATCACACACTGCAAATATTTCTCATCTCTTTACGTGATCTATTTCTCTTCTGATCAGACAAATCACTTTAACTGTTACTAACATTAACTGACTTAATAATTTGAACTTTCATAAGACTGAGAAAATATCTAACTATGAACTTTACTGGATTTATGAACAAACTACTTCCTGCTCTCATTAACAGACCAACTGATCATCACAAAATGACTACACTGAACTGTTCTAATTTCCACATAAATTTACAAACACAATAATTATGGAACATTATCATAAGAAACAATGATCAGAACGGATAGCAATTCAAATTGGTGAAAGGAACGAGGAACTGGTAAAATGACTCAGGGTTAAACGATAAATGCGAGCTGAATTAAACAGTATTCATTACCCAAAAGACAAACCAACTACAATATAGGCTACATACAGGCTACCATACATAACAATAGAAAAGTACAAGTTTACCTTATTTGAGACAGATTAATTTCCATACAAAAATTTCAATCTGCAGACTTGGCTGCGACTCTTCAAAACTGTCTGAATTTTTACTCTTCGAGTCTAACACACAGACAGACTAACTTGACAGTTACTCGATCACTACTCGTCGACTCATCAGATATCGACTGCTCTCCTCGACAGTCACATATCGACTGTTCTGCACGAAGGTCACACAACGACTCTTTAAACGCAACAATAGCGAGTGCAAGACACACTCCAAAGATAAAACAAAGTCTTTGGTTTACAGCAAAGATAAGAAAGTAAGTACAGTATGTTATATCGATTAATGACATGGTACAAAATATTACATAAATTTGTTTTCTACAGAATTGTAGCTTTAGCTTTTATAACAAAGCATGCTCAATGCTCTATGACAGGCAAAAATTAAGTGAAAATTATATTGCGTACTCCTTTCAATTTTTACGCGTCAGTGTATCAAACTGCGAAACGTGCAACAGAGAGGAATGAATGACTCCTCCACGAGTGTCAGAGGCCATCTCCTCCTCCTATCCTCATTCTCTCCCCTTGTCTTCTTCTTCTCCTTCCTCCTTGTCCCGTCCGCGGTGTCCCACTGAATAAGTAACGCCCACTCACCTTGCCACCTCGTCAGCAGTCCACATCATGTCAACGTCGTATCAGCCAGAGAGGGAGTGGGGAGGAGCAGGAGACGGTTTCTGCACCCTCCAATATTCACTTCGTTTCATTTGAACTTTAGACAGAGACAGTGAATAAACTATGCTGCTGTTAGAAATTGTTGTTCTTGTTGTAGCAATTGGTTTTCTCCAATAGTGAATATGCCACCTCTGTCTGCCTCATGTTGTTGTTGTTGTTGTTGTGGTCTTCAGTCCGCAGACTGATTTGATACATCTCTCCACGCTACCCTGTCTTGTGCAAGCCTTTTCATCTGAGAATACGTTAGGCAACCTAAATCCTTTTGAATCTGCTCACTGTATTCGTCCCTCGGTCTCTCTCTACGATTTTTACCCCACACGCTTCCCTCTAATGCTGGTTGACAATTCCTTCATGTCTCAGAATGCGTCCTACCAATCTATCCCTTCTCTTAGTCAGGATATGCGAGAAACTCCTTTTCTCCCCAATTCTGTTGAGCATCTCCCCATTAGTTACGTGATCTGCCCATCAAATCTTCATTATTCGTCTGTTACACCACATTTCAAAAGCTTCTATCAACTTTTTGTCTGAACTCCTTATTGTCCACGCTTCACTTCCATACAATGCTACACTCCAGACAAAAGCTTTCAGAAAGGACTTCCTAACATTTAAATTACTATTGGATGTTAACAAGTTTCGCTTCTTTAGAAACGCTTTTCCTCCCAAAGACATTATGCGTTTAATATCCTCTTTACTTCGGCCATCAGAAGTTATTTTGCTACCCAAATAACAAAACTCATCTACTAGTTTTATTGTCTCATTACCTAATCTAATTCCTTCACCATCGCCTGATTTTCTGACATTGCATTGAATTACCTTGGTTTTATTCTTGTTAATGTTCATCTTATATCTTTCTTTCAAAACTCTGTCCATTCCATTCAATTGCTCTTCCAGGTCTTCTGCTGTCTCTGACAGAATTACTATGTCATCAGCAAAACCACAAGGCTTCTATTCCCTCTCCCTGGATTTTAATTCCCTCTCCAAATTTCTCCTTCCATTCCTTCACTGCGTGCTCAATGTACAGATTGAACAACATTGGGGAAAGGCTACAACCCTGTCTTACTCCCTTCCCAACCTCTGCGTCTCTTTCTTGCCCTTCGACTCTAATAACCGGTGTCTGGTTTTTGTACAACTTGAATATAAATCTTCGTTCCCTATATTTCACCCAGCTACCTTCAGAATCTGAAAAACCGTATTCCATTCAACATTCTGAAAAGCTTTCTCCAGATCCATAAATGCTAAAAACGTAGGTTTCCCTTTTCGTTAACCTGTCCTCAAAGATAAATCCTTAATATGAGTAATGCTTCCCGTGTTCGTACATTTCTTCTAAATCCAAATCGATCTACCCCAAGGTCGGATTCTCCCGTTTTTTTTCCATTCTTCTGTATATAATTCGTCCTAGTATTTAGCAGCCATGACTATTTAAACTGATAGTTCTGTAATTTTGACATATGTCTGCACTCGCTTTAAGTATTAGAATCACTATATTCTTCTTGAAGTCTGATGGTATTCCCCGTGTCTCATCCATCTTGCCTACCAACTGGAACAATTATTGATTACAGAACAGTATTTTTTGCGGCAGCCATTTTGGCCTTTGAATGAACCATCTTGTACCACCTGCTACTTTCTGCCCTCTCCCGGCGCCCCCAACTTTTCAGTCCGTTTCTGCTAATAGGGCACAACCCCTGTACGGAAATGCAACAAATTGTGCCCAGCACTTTGGAACAGTACTTGTTGAGACCGGTACGACGGTCAACGTTGGCCAGTTTTGCAAGGACTACGTGCCCGCCTTTAGGGGTATAATGTACGGTTTTAAATCAAATGTTTGTAAATCAATCGGACCAAACAGCGTCAGTCCTTAGCTTACAAAGGACTTAAACCTAAGTAAACTAACCTAAGGACAACAGACACACACCCATGCTCTAGGGAGGACTCGAACCTCCGTGCGAGCAACCGCGCGCTTCGCAGCGAGGCGCTCTAGACCGCTCGGCTACTCCACCGCGGCTATAATGGTTTAGTGTAGTTTTCTAATTTTATTTTTTTATGTATGACTAGCTGCAAACCCGACGTTCCCCGGGTGTTTATTTATCCTACACTCTGGTAGTCCACCTCCCCTTCCCCCCTCTCTGCATCCACCTCTTTCTCTCCCATCTCTCTGTTCGTTTCCACATTTCCCTATCTCAGCAAAGTTGTCTACAAAGTACCCTCTGTAACGTACCATACAGACATTTATGTACCCAGTGATCATCGTCTTGCTTTAAAAGTCATGTGTGCAAAACTTCATAAAGAGTGGAGCAAAATTATGCAGTATGTCAAATTCCGTTAAGTACCCTCCACCATGCACCGAACGAAATTTTATAAAGACAGTGACATTCCTCTTGTTTTTAAGGTAGAGTGTGCAAAATTTCATCAATATCGGAACAAACTTATAGATTTATATACAATAGAAACGCAGGCTCACATTGAAAAAGGCATTTTGTTGTTCTGAAATATTCCGGTTTTATTTCATAGAACCCTTGTTCTGAGAATAATGAAAAAAAAAAAAAAAAAAAAAAAAAAAAAAAAAAAAAAAAAAAAAATCTGTCATATCGGTCGAGCCGTTCTCAAGTTATGACGCGACAAAGGTATTTTGGGATTCATTTTTTATGTTGCAAAGTACCTTCCCTCCACGCACCGTATGAAACTTAAGGTAGACGTTGACCTTCCTCTTGTTTTGAAGATCAAGCGTGCACAATTCCGTGAAAATCGAAATGAAACAGTAGATTTCGTGAGAGTGAAGAAGTACGCTCCGCCATGCACCTATCGGAAAATTCTTTCTTAGCTGACGTTTTCTACCTATAAACTACATTCCTGCCAAATTTCAGCTTCATAGGAGAAGTAGCTTTCGAGATTTTGTGTTTAGTCAGTGAGTGAGTGAGTGTCGTTTCACTTTTATATAGACAGAGATTAAGAAGAAAGATTGCTTAATTCTGCAAAGGAATTAAGGCAGACTTGCAGACGAAAAAATAGTAACTTGCAAGTTTGTAATGCTAAGTTTATTTGTTACAAATTCATACCTGATGCGACAGTTTTACGGCATCTACAGCGAAACTGTTGTGAGCGGTAGACTTCTTTTCGTTTCATCATTTGGGGGGGGGGGGGGGCGGGGGGGGGGGTCCGTTAGGAAACGCTTCATAAACGTCCGAAATTAAATGCAAACTTTGTTGCAGGTCTCTAACTACTTCCATTTACCAATAATTGACGCATAAATCTGGCTATTATCACGCGGTGGCCTCTCATTATTTATGACGTCATATCTCCTGAGCTATGTGTCGTGATCTTTTGTTTTTGGGTCAGGAACCTTCGTGGGCGTACGGTGAACAGTTAACTAAAGTTTCATTGTAATCGAATGAACGGTTTATGAACACGTATAGGACATACAAACATTCATTTAGAGAGCGAGAGAGAGATTCATTCGTAAATAGTATGCTAAGTGGAGGAAATAAGTTGAACCTTTAGGAAATCGAGAATCATAAGAGAAAAATACGATACATTACAAGTAAAGATGTTGTATAGCTTTGTTCACAATGAAAGTGGTAAAAATCACACGTTAGCCAGGCAATTTACACGTGAAATGGTATTGCATTCGATATCGCGTCATAATCAGAACGATTAGTGCCCATAAACATCACACAATCACCAGAACGGTGCAGAATCCTTCCAAACACGAGCGACAAGCGTACGCCAACAAGCTAGATACAAGTGTTTTGGTCGGACCAAGATGGCTGCCCCTGGCGTCACTGCTGTGCCGTCTGTTCTCACCTCCGTGACTGTAATACAGACTGCCGACAAGTCGACGGCACACTTTCAAGAATTTAAGAGCAGGAAGCATGAAGCCGAAAGCAAACCTCAAGTGTCCCTCGCAATGAAGCAGTAACCACGCCCGAGAACGCAAATAAAACATACGCTATGCTATCATCAGGGAAGGAACTCGCTGATGATCTTTCCTCCATCTCCACTGATGCACCAGACCGGCAAAGTAACCCGTGACACAACAGCAGCTAAAAGACCACGTTTACAAGCAGTCTCAGACATCTTCTGTTTGATATGGAAAGATCCACTGTCTTTCATAGCCGGCCGCGGTGGCGGAGGGGACTGCGCTCCAGTCACGGTCTGCACGGCCACTACGGTCTGGGGTTCGAATCCCCCGTCGGGCATGGATATTTGTGCCGTCCTAGTTCGGAAGTAGTTCATAAGTAGTTTGTAAGTTTAGGGACTGATGACCCCGTAGTTAAGTCCCATAAGCTTAACAAACATTTGAACATTTTGTCTTTCTTATACGCCGACCTGTAATTTTAAAGAGTTTTTTTCAAGACTGATGGCTAGTATTTATTAACAATTCAACCGTGTAAGCACATTCAATTACGACAGTAAATGTTAACAAAATCAGATTCGAATTAAAGTTAGCAACACTCAGAGAATTTTTATACGAATCGGGCACCAATATTGCTCTCCTTCAGGAGGTGACGGCGACGGAACTCAAGATACCGAGATATGTAACAATTTTAAATGTCTCCCCTGACACGCACACCGGAACAGCGTTTTAATCAGAGAAGGAATCCCCGTTAAACAGGTAGAAAAACTAGAATCCGGGCGGGCTTTAGGAATAAACATTTTTGGTACCAGTTTTGTCAAGTTATATGCTCCCTCAGGAAATTTTAACAGATCAACCAGAGCAACAAAGAAGACCTTATCTATTTGTTGCGTAGGAACCACACCAGTCTTATAATTAAATCCAAATAATAAACGTATCCACCAACAGCCGTAAAGTTTCGGTATTATAATACTCCCATCTTTAGAGTGTATACAAATAAAATTAGAAATCAGTGTTGTACTCTATTCGTCATTAAAATTGCTACACCAAGAAGAAATGCAGATGATAAACGGGTATTATTGGACAAATATATTATACTAGAACTGACATGGAACTACATTTTCACCCAATTTGGGTGCATAGATCCTGAGAAATCACTACCCAGAACAACCACCTCTGGCCGTAATAACGGTCTTGATACGCCTGGGCATTGGGTCAAACAGAGCTTGGATGGCGTGTACAGGTACAGATGCCCATGCAGCTTCAACACGATGCCACAGTTCATCAAGAGTAGTGACTGGCGTATTGTGACGAGCCAGTTGCTCGGCCACCATTGACCAGACGTTTTCAGTTGGTGAGAGATCTGGAGAATGTGCTGGCCAGGGCAGCAGTCGAACGTATCCAGAAAGGCCCGTACAGGACCCGCAACATGCGCTGGTGCATTATCATGCTGAAATGTAGGGTTTCGCAGGGATCGAATGAAGGGTAGAGCCACGGGTCGTAACGGCCGCTGTTCAAAGTTTGTTTCAAATGTCTGTATAGCTTATGGGACTTAACTAAGGGGTCATCGGTCGCTAAACTTACAAATTACTTATCAGCTAGCTTATCCTAAGGACGGCACAAATGTCCATGCCCGAGGGGGATTCGAACCCCCGACCGTAGTGGCCGTGTAGACCGTGACTGGAGCGCCTCAGTCCCCTCGGCCACCGCGGCCGGCGCTCTTCGAAGTGACGTCGATGCAAACAAGAAGTGACCCCATACTATGACGCCGGGTGATACGCCAGTATGGCGATGGCGAATACAGCTTCCAATGTGCGTTCACCGCGATGTCGCCAAACACGGATGCGACTGTCATGATGCTGTAAACAAAACCTGGATTCATCCGAAAAAATGACGTTTTGCCATTCGTGCACTCAAGTTCGTAGTTCCGTACACCATCGCAGGCTCTCATGTCTGTGATGCAGCGTCAAGGGTTACCGCAGCCATGGTCTCCGAGCTGATAGTCCATGCTGCTGCAAACGTCGTCGAACTGTTCGTGCAGATGGCTGTTGTCTTGCAAACGTCTCCATCTGATGACTCAGGGAACGAGACGTGGCTGCACGATCCGTTACAGCCATGCGGATAAGATGCCTGTCATCTCGACTGCTAGTGATACGAGGCCGTTGGGATCCAGCACGGCGTTCCGTATTGCCCTCCTCATTGGATCGCGACCAACGCGAGCAGCAATGTCGCGATACGATAAACCACAATCATGATAGGCTACAATGAGACCTTTATCAAAGTCGGAAAAGTGATGGTACGCATTTCCCCTCGTTACACGAGGCATCACAACAATGTTTCACCAGGCAACGCCGGTCAACTGCTGTTTGTGTATGAGAAATCGGTTGGAAACTTTCCCCATGTCAGCACGTTGTAGGTGTCGCCACCAGCGTCAACCTTGTGTGAATGCTCTGAAAAGAATATCACAGCATCATCTTCCTGTCGGTTACATTTCGTGTCTGTAGCACGTCACCTTGGTGGTGTAGCAGTTTCAATGTCCAGGAGTGTAAGTACCTGGGCAACGTCGGGTTTTCAGCTAGTGCTTAATAAATAGAGAACGCGCGTGCTTTTACGTAGGCCTACCCTTACAGCTGCTGTTGGCAAACTCTTCATACCTGCTTCACGTAAGCGAACGTGGCGCGCTGGTGGGGGTAGTTACCCCTGGCGGCTGCGTTTTAAATTTAAAGCGCGCCCCCGCTGATTTACTGGCTGTCGTGCCGTTCCTCCCCCACCCCCTAAATAGGGGTGAGCTGTCAGGCTGCCATGTGGATGTCACGTCGCGTGTCTCGTCTGTTTATTTTGGTGGCTGCAATAGATCTCGCAGGAATCGCTACCGAACGCCACAGACTCGGAAAACACCCCCAACATCCTCTCCTACCTTCACGAATCTCACCCCTCCCCGATACTCGTCACGTGACGCAAAATGCTCCCTACTTTTTGAAATGTCATATTTATTTCAACTACTAGCTTAATACATTTCATTCCATTCCATGACGGTGGTGGTGGCGGCTGGTGCAGCAACAGTGTTGAATAATTAAAAAATGCTCAGTCTCTGTTGCAGTATTTTATTACTCCAATAACGCGTTTCGCGCTGTTAGCGCATCGTCAGACTGGAAAAAGACAAATGTTTTGTTACAGTCCGTGTACCTGGCGGGCAGCGAATCTAATGTGGCTAAGGTGAGTAAATTTGAAAATTCGGACTTACTTGGGCGGAGATGGAGCCACAGAACTGTCTATAGCTGTGGAGGAGGTATCTTAAGAATTTGTGTTGTCATTGGGCGCCTGCAAAGAGGTAAACCTACAAAGTACGTAAGGGTTATTTTAACCAGAATGACTAGGGACTAAAGGGGTGTGGTATGGGGATTAATAGGATGCTTTTTATTTATATGACAAAACTCGCCATAGCAGCAGAGGAGTCGCTGTCGCGGCAGGTCCACGTTTACAACTGGTATTGTTCTTAATAACTGCGGAACATAAAATAACGCGACCGTTAAACAGAGCGGTATGGGCAGACTTAACAGTCTAGAGAATGAGCGGCTAGAGATGTTTGTGACGTGAGGGAATAAATCTTGTGAAATGATACACGTTGGTATGAAACAATAATAAATGAATGAAAACGAAATTATTAGGGGCCTGAGGGTGGGACGGGAGAAATATGTTGTGAATTGTCAGAAGGGGGGTTATTTTGGAAAAAAGATGGATAACATGATGTCATAAAAAGTTTGATTTTTTGTGATGAGCTGTTCGTTGAGACTGTGTTCTGGGGACCGTTTCACAAACTTAGTGATTTCTAATTCTTCAAGTAGTGAGAGTTTTTTACCTTTGGGGGCGATGTGGAGAACTTGTAATTTGTCAAGGGGGGGGGGGGGCTGAATGTGTTTGCTTCTTTTGAGGTGCTCGGAAAAGGCCGAATTATTTTTGGCAGCGCCTTTCTTGGTTAAAAGATGTTCTTGGAACCTAGTTTTGAAGGCTCGTCCAGTTTGGCCAATGTAAGATAAGGGGCACTGCAAACGTATTTCGTAGACGCCTGACTGGCTAAAAGAGTCTTTAATCAGCCGTTCACTGTGGTGAAAGCGATGCTGGATCTTGTCATTGATCGTGAAGGCTACTTTTATGTGGGTGGTTTTAAGAAGTGCGGCGAGTCTGTAAGAAAGATTTCCTATGAATGGTAAGGAGACGTAGATGGATTCAGCAGTGATGGTGCTAGGGAGCAGGGAGGTGTTATTTTTAGAATTTTTTCTGCTGTACAATCGGTCGACCAGAAGGCCTGGTATCCGTTGGTTCCAGCAATGTGCCGCAGGTTAGCTAGTTCTTGCTCAACTGTTTCACTGTTTGAAGGGAGGTCGCATAAGCGGTCGATCATTGACGAGAAAAAAAGCTGACTTTGTGACTGTACGGGTGACAGGATGTTGAGTGGATGACAGCGTCACTGGTTGTGGGCTTCCTGTAAATCGCAAATGTGATGTGATTGTTGGATAAGGTGAGAGTTAGGTCCAAGTAGTTGATGGAGCAGTCGGCTGACATGATCTGATGGGTGAAAATCATTTTTGGATGCAGGCTGCGAAATTCGTTCGAAAGGGATGGTAATTCAGCTGTGGCTGCATTAATTATGATGAGAATGTCATCCACGTATCTGCAATAGAAGAGTATTTTCTTGCACATAGAGGAGGCTTGCGTGAAATAACGGTTTTCATGGGTGTTCACAAATATATCAGCTAAAAATCCCGCGAGGCAGTTTCCCATTGCAAGGTCGTCTGTTTCTTTATAAAGGTTGTTATTGAAGGACAAATAATTGTAGGACGTAATGAGGCGGAGGAAAGAGATGTGCTCGTCGATTTCATCTGGATTTAGTTTACCATATCTGGATAGGTTGTCGAAGATGATGTCCATTGTCTCTCGGACGGGAACATTGGTGTATAGATTCTTTGTCGAGAGAAACCAAACAGGCAGAGGGAAAGATTTGCCTTGTAATTGTTCAATTAAAGTTTGTCGGTTGGGAATAGCTTAATTCTCGTTGCTTCGCACACGTAGACTGGATGGTCTGCATTGGTTGTTTCTACTTCTAAATATAAATTTTCATATATTTAGCTTTCAAATGTTTCTAAATCTATCGGACCAAACTGCGTGCTCATCAGTCCGTAGCTTATAAACTAGTTAAACCTAGGTAAACTAACCTAAGGACAACACACACACCCATGCCCCAGGGAGGACTCGAACCTCCACGGCGAGCAACCGCGCGCTCCGCAGCGAGACGCTTTAGACCGCTCGGCTACTCCACTGCGGCAATTTAGCTTTAAAAATGCTTTCCTAAACAAGTATTTTGATACTACTTGCCACCAGCTATTGCACAATTGATGGCAGAATTCGAAACAACCCAAAACACATTTTAAAAAATTCTAAGTATGGTTCCAAATCCAAATTTTCGTATTTCTAGCATCTGCGGTTTTCTAGCATCTGCGGTTTACAGCTAGTTTATTATAAACATATGTTAGTAGCTATGAGAAAATGTGTGTATAAGTAGATTTGGTACAACCCTTTAGTGTACTGTATAGTGTTTTCGTGTTGTTAGAGGCCTTCAAAATACTTCAAATATTTTGCCTTATTTCACCCGCTTGATGGTTGAATTTCCAAACATATCGAATCACGTGTTTTTAAAATTCTAATCAAAAATCTAAATCAGAAGTTTTGTATTTCATGCTTCCAAATTACGTGAAGAGCTATTAAAAAAAAAAAAAAATAAATAAATAAATAAATAAATAAAAAAACGTTCATACCCTATTTCATCCCCTAAGGGACTGAAATATCGAAAAATCGCTGATGCCTACAGTGTAAGATAAACAACATCTACAAATTTCAAGTATCTCTCGTATGTAGATTCACTATTCAGCGCCGTTTTCTTTTAGAAACGGATCGAAAAAAGGAAATTTCGTTTTTACGCTTTGGTATCTGTCGTGGTAGTTTTCCTTTTCAAACTGCAATATGCAATTATTTTTTATTATTCGTACGCTTGTTGCAGAATAACGACTGAAGAATGCGCATCACGTTTCAGTGTATATAACCTCTTTGCTGTTAATAGTGACAAAAGTCATCGCTGGTCTTCAGTCCGAATTTAATATAAGCTGTCGACTTTCAACCACTATATCTCTCACTCTCTTATAGTTATCGGCACGGAACTGCTATGGTGTACAACGGGAGACTTTGTACTATAACAACATAGAGGGATAGTTCGTCTCCTGTGGTGTCGCACAAGTCCAAAGTGCGCGCCACGTACTTTCGCCGCGCGCCGCCATGCACGCACGGCGCGGCGTTCTTACGACGTCAGCCACGAGCGCCCTCTGCTGCAACTCCGCTCGTGGCCACCACTGAACGACATCGTTCACTTGGGACTGAGATACGAACCAGTTAAGACCTTCGGAATCAGATAGGCACCAGCGAAGACTTGGCTATCGAATAGGCACTAGGCAGGCATCTAGCTCAACTATGTATCAGCATTCTGCCGTACTGAACTATGTAAAAGTTAAGTATTGTATAAATTCTGTGCGATATATATCTCGTTCTAATTTACTCTAGTGTTTCTAGTTTCTGCTGTCCCACTGGCTGCTCACCTTCGTACCTGAGCAAGCGTGCATCCTTTATTCCTGTGTCGGTACTTTTCTACTCGGCCACCGACACCTACGACGGAAACGAGACACAAAAGCGGCGACGAGGCTGGGACACAAAATGTCCATTGTCTAGTTTTTGATGTAGAGCTAAATATTGACACCCACACACAGAATTTTATAGGAGTCTCTAAGTTTCAACTCCCATATCTTCCACCCCCTTATCGTTATCAATCCTCTACCACCATAGTGCACAATGGGACACTGATACCTGCTACTACATACAAACACTGTTATTTTACGATGTGTATTTTTGGCTGCAGAGCGAAATATAGGCACAAACACCTCAATTTTTATATATAGGAAGAGTACTCACCTAAGTTAATGGTATTAATCTGTTAGTAAAGCGATACTGTCCGCTAAACCAAAGTAACCTATTACTTACGAACTTTCCATCACAGGTATACATTAACGTACGTCTACAGTGTGTGTATTGCAGAGAGCTCAAAGATAAATGACGCTCGACGTATATTTGTCTCTCTAATCCAGTTGTCAGTATTTTGATCCTAAGCACAACAGTTGTCTTTCCAGTGTTTATATTGAGATCATTGTTGTATTGCCAGTGTAGCTAATGCTCAGTTAATGTATGTCTGTGTTTCCCAGTGTTCTATCTTTGAGTCTTCTTATCTTTCAGCCTCTGTTGATCGTTTGATCGTCGTATTGCTCCACATTTTACGAAATTTTTGTTCGCCACACTCACCCACCGCCACACACCGCGAACCTGAAGGCTACTCTCATGCATAACCGCCACTGGTCTGCAGTGAATAATTTAACTACCAAGTGAAATATACGGACACATGTCCCGCGTTCCATGTTTAGATATGTACATTGATTGATTTGGATTGTCTCCGTATATAACATCCATTCCACAGGCCTAACAGTACACCGTTTATAAACAACGGCAGAATGCAGGTCTTTATTTAGGTACTAGCGGCAAATACCTGCTCCACTGGGTTTTTATTTTGTCGTATATCTCTCCCTATATAAAAGCGAAAGTACACTCATTCACACACTCACACTCACTCACTGACTAAACACGAAATCTCGGAACCTATTCCACATATAAATCTGAAATTTGGCAAGAATGTAGTTTATACGTAGAAGAAGTCAGCTGGACCGATAGTTCAAGAGATATGACGTCATAAACAACGTAAACTTCCCCGTCTTGCGGCACGTGAAGTGTGTGACGATCAGTCCACTATTCGAGGAGAGCAGTTAGCGACTGGCTACAAACTTTAAACATAATTTCAAACCTTTAGGAAACTTTTTCTCTCTGACTACTCCAGCAAAATGATGAAAGTAAAAAAGTTGTCGCCTTCTACTTTTTCGGCGTTCATGAAGGAAAATTACGCCATTTGACATGACGTTACAATTTATAACTCGTACATTACTTATTGTATTCGCGAGAAATGTTACAGACAGTATACACACATACCACTGAAAGTAAGTTCCAATTTTATCATAGTACGACACTCAGTTCACGAGGTTTAAAGTCGTAAACAATGAGATGTTGAAACGTGCCCATAAAAATATTTTTGTAAGAAAATGTCTAATATTGTACCTCCTGTTTTGTGTCGAGTAACTTGCTTGCAAGAAAATGTATAATATCGCTTGTACTGTGTGTATCGATATGTGTACTTGAGTCTGTGAAGTTTCATCTTTGGCAAAGATCATGTATTGCATAGCATTGTAGCTCGCGCTGAGACAGATTAGCACTTGTGGTTCAGCTCGCTTAGAGAGCGGTTGAGTTGTGTGTATGGCTCCGACGTAGAGCAGAGGCTGCTTTGCCAGCAAGTCGATTTGATTGCATTTGGAATATATATTGTATTTTTATTACTATGAAAACGTTGTACCACCGCTGCAATGAAGGTAATTGCATTTGATGTCATTAGGAAAAAGTTGTATTATGTAGGTAATGTAATGGTGATTATTAATAATAAGTAACAAAGTTGACCTTTCTTTCCTGTTTCATTTGTGTAGTTAGAAAATTAACCCACTTCCTTCATTTGATAATTACTTATTAGTGGATTTAAAGTGCAGTATTGATTTTGATAATATTGTTGAACAGATTTCGTTATTGGTGCCATAGTAAATGATAGTTAATTGACTATGATACTAAATTTCAATAATCAGAAACTGATCTGTATAAAATTCTCACAGTCGAACATTAAGAAAGTGGTTTGTGGTTTTTTAATATCCTTCTCGCAGTCAAAATTTTGAGTATAGTCAGTGTCTGTTTCAAATGGTGACTTGCCACAGTTGTTTTGTGTTTAAAATATCCGTTGCGCACATAATCAGTTTAATGCACTGTTTCTTATTTAATGGTATATACATCAATATGAGGGCCATAATTAAACCAAATTGCTGTGTTAATGAACAATTTGTTGTCTGATTTAACGATAGGTTCAACATCCACAACACACACACAGCTTTTAATGTGAGAAAAACTGCTGCATCATGCGACAATATTGCACATTTACTCCTAAACAATTGGACCAATTTCAACCAACTTTAATACACATTGTCCTTACCGTGAGATAAGTTTCTACAGGGTTAAGAATCACATACGACACATTGTTAAGGAGATATGACGTCATAAAGAATAGGAATGGCAAAAAACTGCCACTCTATGAGAATGTGCCTACTTAGCGACTTGCAACCAACTTTAAACATATTTTCAAACCTTTATTAGTTTTTTTTTTTTTCACTGACGACCACAGTAAAATGATGAAAGGAAAAAGGTTTCTCGCTTACTAATTTTCCGCTGTTCATGGAGTAGAACTACAGCATTCGGTATGACGTTACAATTTATAATGCTACAAATTGTAGCAGCCAGGAAATTTTACAGACAGTATACACGCATACAGTTGAATGTACCTTCTAAATTGTATCAGAGTACGACACGTAGTTCACGAGATACGAGCACATAAACAGTAACGTTCATGGAAAACCGCTTCATCACGCAGCAAGTTTTAATCTATTACTTCTTCACCACTAATCGTATTCGCAACAGATTTTACAGACATGCAGCACTTATTCATATGAATATTATACAATTGTACGACATATAACTCAATTTCATGGGTCATTTGTATTTTGATTACTATCTTTCTTTGTTTGGATAATGCACTTATAATTTTATACATTGAGCAAGACAGCCTTATTTCATATAATGTTTTTAGAGAAAAAGGAGATGGACAAAGACAGACGGGATAGAAGTCCTAACTCAAGGCAGGAATAAATAAATCTAGAAATACCCGGGCAACGCCGGATTTTCAACTAGTATATTATAAACACACGTTAGTAGTTATGAGAAAATGTTCGCGCAATATAAGTAGATTTGTCACAACCCTTTAGTGTGCTGTACAGTGTTGTCGTGTTGTTAGAGGCCTGAAGTTGGGGAGCTGGAGGTGGGATGTTCGAGTCCTGAGTATACTTATATTTTGTTGTTGCATCTTTTGCATTTTTGATAAATTATCTCCAAAAGAAAAGAAAAAATCCGAGATCGAAGTGATGTGCCATCATCGTCTGGTCGTTATGGTGTCGTACCAGAATATTTGAGGTGAATGTTATTTTTTATTCATATTTGTTCTTAGATATACTGTCCGAGAGAGAGACAGAGAGATACTCGTAGGTCATTCTTCGAAATTATGTTTCTTCACTGGAAAATAAAATTGTAAGTGGCTGGAATTGTAATGAATAGTTAACAAGAAACTTCCTGGCAGATTAAAATTGTGTGCCGGAACCAGTACTCAAACCTGGGACCTTCGCCTTTCGTGGGCAAGCGCTCTACCGACTGAGCTATCCCGACACGACTCACGATGCCGCCTCACAACTCTACTTCCGCTCGTACCTCACCTCCTACTTTTCAAACTTCACAGAAGCTCTCCAGCGAAGCCGGCCGCGGTGGCCGAGGGGACTGAGGCGCTTCAGTCACGGTCTGCACGGCCACTACGGTCGGGGGTTCGAATTCCCACTCGGGCATGGATATTTGTCACGTCCTTAGGATTAGCTAGTTCATAAGTAGTTTGTAAGTTTAGGGACTGATGACCCTGTAGTTAAGTCCCATAGACTCTACAAACATTTGAACATTTTTTTTCTCCTGCGAAACATGCAAGACTAGCACTCTTGGAAGAAAGGATGTGGTGGAGACATGGCTTCGCTATAGCGTAAGGGATGTTTTCAGAATGAAAGCCATGTCTCCACCATATCCTTTCTTCCAGGAGTGCTAGTATTGCTAGTTTCTTCTGTGAAGGTTCGAAAGTAGGAGGCGAGGTACTGGCGGAAGTAAAGTTGTGAGGCGACATCGTGAGTCGTGTCGGGATAGCTCAGTCGGTATAACGATTGCCCGCGAAAGGCAAAGGTCCCAGGTTCGAGTCCCGGTTCCAGCACACAATTTTAATCTGCCAGGAAGTTTCATAGCAGCGCATACTCCGATGCAGAGTGAAAATTTCATTCTGGAATATTTAACATAATTGCAAATAGATCATATCTAAACGACAATATTTCGTTTTTGAAATGTTATTTATTCAGTTTCCTCATACTTTCGAAAATTTTTCGACTGTGGAAACTTACTGCATTGGACTGTGCCTTTTCTTGTGTGTTATTGCGACGAGCTTGCAGTTATTGATAACCAGTAGTCGATCCTTTCGCCGAAGCACAAGATTTACGCACAGACAGCTGATCGAGTGACGTAAGTTTTTTCCAAGTTTCCTAACTACAGATAAAGCTTCAGGAAGGCCACCCGTTGTGGTGAGAATACGCCGAGCTGCAAGAACTTCTTTCTACTCTTCTGTTCTTCATTAGTTTTCCACATTTTTAACATTTTCTTTGGGTGAAAGACACTGACGTCAAGTGGAGCAGACTTTCTTTACGAACAGGTTCAACTGTAAAGTTTTACCAAAACTAGGTTGGACTCAAACAGGAGAAATAATTAAAAAAAAACTGCTACTTAGGCGAACGGTCAGAATACAATGAAAGTCTTTGAATAATTTTTCCCCAACTTATAAAATACACACCAGTTTTAAGTTATCTTCATCCTATATATTACATCTATACATATAAAAATGGATGTGTATCTGTATGTCCTCTATGTGGTCCTAAACTATTCATTCGATTGCAATGAAACTTTGGCGAACAGTTCACCGTAAGCCCACGAAGGTTCGTGCCCCAAAAACAAAAGACCACGATACATAGCTCAAGAGATAATACGTCGTAAATAATGAGAGGCCACCGCATGAGAATACCCAGATTTATGCATCAATTATTGGAAAATGGGAGTAGTTAGGGACCTGCAACAAAGTTTGCATTTAATTTCGGACGTTTATGAAGCGTTTTGTAACTGACGCCCCTCCCAAACACAAAACGTTGAAACGAAAATAAGTCTACCGTTCACAACAGTTTCGCTGTAGATGCCGTAAAACTTTCGCATCATGCATGACCTTGTATCAAATAAAGTTAGCATTACAGATTTACATGTTACTATTTATTTTTGTCTGCAAGTCTCCCTTAATTCCCTTGCATCAAAAATTAAGCAATCTGTTTTCTTAATCCCTATCTCTATAAAAGCGAACTGACACACCCTAACTCACTGACTAAACACGAAATCTCGGAAAATATTTCACCTATGAAGCTGAAATTTGGGAGGAATGTAGTTTATAGGTAAAAAATGTCAGCTAAGAAAGTATTTTGTGATAGGTGCGTGGCGGAGCATACTTCTCCTACTGAGTCACAAAATCTGTCTTTTCATTCCGATCTTCACGAAATTTCGCACGCTTGACCTTCAGTACAAGAGCAAGGTCACCGCCTACCTTAAGTTTCATACGGTGCATGGGGGAGGGTACTTTGCAATATAAATATGGATCCCTAAATACCTTGGTCGCGCCATAACTTGAGAACAGTTCGACCCATTTCACAGATCCCTTTTTGGTTGTTTTCGATTTTTTTCAGAACAAGGGTTGTACGAAATAAAACTCCAATATTTGAGAACAACAAAGTGCATTTTTCAATGTAACGCTGCGATTCTATTGCATAGAAATCGATAGTTTTGTTTCGATATTGATGAAATTTTGCACACTCTACTTAAAAACAAGAGGAATGACACTGTCTGTATAAAATTTCAGCCGGCCGCGGTGGCCGAGGAGACTGAGGCACTCCAGTGTGGTCTGCACTGCCACTACTGTCGGGGGTTCGAATCCCCCCTCGGGCGTGGATATTTGTGCCGTCCTTAGTCTTAAATAGTTCATAAGTAGTTTGTAAGCTTAGGGACTGATGACCCTGTAGTTAAGTCCCATAAGTTCTACAAACATTTGAACATTTTATAAAATTTCGTTCGGTGCATGATGGACGGTACTTAACTTTCGGAATTTTATGAAATGCATAGTTTTGCTCTAATCTTTATGAATTTGTGCCCACATGACCTTTAAAGGAAGAGGAAGATCACTGGGTCCATAAATGTTTGTATGGTACATGACAGAGGGTACCTTGCAGGAAACTTTGCCGAGAGAGGGAAAGGTGGAAACGAACAGAGAGATGGGAGAGAAAGAGGTGGATGCAGAGAGAGGGCGGAAGGGGATGTGGACTACCAGAGTGTAGGATAAACAAACACCCGGGCAACATAGGGTTTACAGCTAATCGTGTATATTTTACAATGTGATCACGTTTAAAAAAATCAAGGCCAGTCAAAATATAAAATTAATTTTGTACTATGCACTGCTTATCAAAGACTCACTAATTTGTGATTCGTACAAATATTTTTCTTTATGCAACAGCAGTATATTCTGCAATTTTTTTGTTATTTTCACATAACAGCATACTATCTCTCAGTAACAATTTTCATCCATTTAACGATTTTCTTGCCTTGCTCTTCGCATTCCTAGCTAATTATATGACTTCTCATTCATTAACGACAGAACGTTCTTGTATAATGGATGTCGTTTGGATATAAGAACCGCCAGTTTCGCTTCCCGCAGCTATACCTGGAAGGATAGAGATTTCCCTTTCCTGTTCCTCAGTCTAAATATTCATACTACATATTCTGCGGTTCCAGGTTCTAGAATATTAGCAACTAATCACCCAACTCTCTACTCTAGGACAACTCCCATATTTCTCTTTCACGGTCAAATTCTAACGAAGAATTAAGTTTAACTGTAAAGAATGTGCCAGTTTTCTCAAGGACGTGATATAAATATATAACTTATTTGCTTCTGGATGAGGATATTCCTTGGCAAAACATCGTTTTTGTTTTGTTTTTGTATGCCGCTATATCTTTCGCTACAGTTGTAGCATCTTCAGTGGGTCCTTGTTATTGCTTTAAAAGTGGACAACAGAAAATATTTGTAGTTTTTACAGTTATTACATGTTCATCCTGTTAATCAGAATTATGTACAAGAATTTTATATAGGCTATGTACATATACCTTGATTTACATATTGGATTAGTTGGTTTCCTATATCATCCCTGTAGGTCTTTGTTTACAGTTTGTCATCTACAAACATATGGCGCTTATATACAAAACTATTTGTCGTTGAAATATTTGATCTGCTTTCTTGTGTTGTGTTTTTATTCGTATGCCAACGTAATATGGTCAGGCGAGTACAGGATTATAAATACAAAATCAGTTGGGGGTATTACAGGAGTAGGTCTGATAATGAATAAGAAAATAGGAATGCGGGTAAACTACTATGACCAGCACAGTGATCGCATTATCATTGTCATGACAGATACAAAGCCAACACTGACCACAGTAGTACAAGTTTATATGCCCACTAGCTCTACCGATGATGAGAAGTTCGAAGAAATTTATGACGAGGTAAAGGAAAGTATTCAGACAATTAAGGGAGAGGAAAAACTTAATTGTGTTGGGAGACTGGAATTCGGTAGTAGAAAAAGGAAGGGAAGGAAGAATTGTAGGTGAATAAGGACTGGAACACTGGAAGGTACCAGATAGATTTTATAGTGGTAAGACATAGATCTCGGAACCAGATTGTTAACTGTAAGACATACCCAGGGGAAGATATAGACTGTGACCATAACTTTTTGGTCATGAACTGTAGGCTGAAACTGAAAAAACTACAAAAAGGTAGGAAAGTAAGGAGATGGAATCTTGATAAATTAAAGGAACCTGATGTTCTTGAAAATTTCAGAGGGAGTTTTAGGCAACAACTGACAGAAACGCGAGAAAATAAAACAGTAGAAGAAGAATGGGTAGCATTGAGAAATAAAATAGTGAAGGCAGCAGAGGACAAAATAGGTAGAAAGGAAAGACCTACAAAACTCCTTGGATGTAACAGGAAATACTAAATTTAATTGATGAAAGGTGAAAATATAAAAATGCAGCAAACTACACAGGCAAAATGAAGTACAGACAAATAAGAAATGTGAATGACATGAAGTATAAAATAGCTAAGCATGAGTGGCTATCAGGCAAATGCAAGTCTGTAAAAGAATTTATAAATAGGGGAAATAGATAGCGCCGAAAGGAAAGTAAAAGAAACATTTGTAGACAAGAAAAGCAGCTGTATGAATATAAAGAACTCAGATGAAAACCAGTTCTCAGCAAAGAAGGGAAAGCTGAAAGGTGGAAAGAGTATATAGAGGGGCTCTACAAAGGAAATGAACTTAGAGACAATATTGTAGGAAGGAAAGAGGATGAAGTAGGAGGTACTCTACTGGGAGAAGAATTTGACAGAGCACTGAAAGATCTAAGTCGAAACAAGGTCCCTGGAGTAGATGACATTCCCTCAGAGCTACTGAAGTCTCTGGGAGAGCCAGCAATGACAAAACTATTGGAGAGAAAAGGAATTTATGGCATACCTTCACTAAAAGAATGGATCGATTGGAAGGACACATTCTTAGACATCGAGGAATCGTGAATTTAGCGTTAGAGGGAAGTGTGTGGTGTAAAAATAGCAGAGGGGGACCAAGTGATGAATACAGCTAGCAGATTGAAATAGATGTGCGTTGTAGTTGTTATGAGCAGATGAAGAGGCTTGTTCAGGATAGAGTAGAGTGGAGAGCTGCAGCATACCATTCTCCGGACTGAAGACTACAACAAAAACAACAACAACAACGCCTTCAAAGTTCATAGATGAGGATGTATAAAAAAAAAGTTCAAATGTTTCTGAAGCTGAGGGACGAGACTGGTGGGTCTCCGCTCTCTGGACTTACAAACTACTTAAACTGACTGACGCCAAGCACAATAGACACACACTCGCGCACGGCCGAACGAGGATTCCTCCGATATGAACAGGCGCACAATCCGTGACGTGACGCCTTAGAACGCGCGGCCAGGACACGTGAAAGTCGTTGCTTAAACGACGAGTTGCTGCATTTGGACACGTTCCATTTTGTGCTCTGACACGCTGAACTAAAACAGAGGTGATATCGGGCATTGCACAGGGTAGTGTTGTTGGTCCTCTGCTGTTCCATATTTACATTAAACGATTTAGGGGAAATCTAAGCAGCACTTTTAGGTTATTTGCAGATGACGCCGTCATTTACGGTCTAGTAAAATCATCTGAAGATCAAAACTTTTGTGTCCCAGCCTCGTCGCCGCTTTTGTGTCTCGTTTCCGTCGTAGGTGTCGGTGGCCGAGTAGGAAGACCGACACAGGAATAAAGGTAGCACGCTTGTGCAGGTACGGAGAGGAGCAGCCAGAAACTAGAAACACTAGAGTAAATTAGAACGAGATCTATATTGCACAGAATTTATACAATACTTAACTTTTACATAGTTCAGTACGGCAGAATGCTGATACATAGTAGTATAGCCAAGTCTTTACTGGTGCCTATCTGATTCCGAAGTGTTAGCTGGTTCCTATCTCAGTCCCAAGTGAACGATGTCGTTCAGTGGTGGCCACGAGCGGAGTTGCCGCAGAGGGCGCTCGTGGCCGACGTCGTAAGAACGCCGCGCCGTGCGTGCATGGCGGCACGCGGCGAAAGTAGGTGGTGGGCACTTTGGACTTGTGTGACACCACAAAAACCAACTGCAGATCGATCTGAATAAGATTTCATTATCGTGTAAACATTGGCAATTGAGTCGAAATAATGAAAAGTGTGAAGTCGTCCACATGAGTACGAAAACAAATCCGTTAAACTTTGTTTACAAGATTAATCAATCAAAAGTGAAGGCCATAAACTCCTTTAAATACCTACGAATTAGTTTTACTTCAGACTTACTGGAAAGAACACGTAGAAATGTCGTGGGAAAGGCGAACCAGAGACTGCGTTTTATTGGCAGAAACCTTAAAAGATCCAACGCGGTTAGTAAAGAAACTACATACACTACGCATGTTCGTCCATTTTTGGAGTATTGCAGCCCAGTGAGGGATCCTTATCAGGTGGGTCTGACGGAAGACATCGAAGGAGTCCAGAGAAGGGCAGCTCGTTCCGTATTGTCACAATACAGGGGAGACAGCGTTACGGAAATGATACAGGATCTGGGATGGGAATCATTACAACAACGGCGCTTATCGCTGCGGCGTGGGCTACTTACGAAATTCCAATCGCCAACATTCTCCTCCGAATGCGAAAATATATTGTTGACTGCCAGTTACATAGGAGGAAATAATCATCAGTATAAAATACGATTAATCAGAGCTCGAACGGAGAGATTCAGGTGTTCTTTCTTCCCGCGCGCTATTCGAGAATGGAATGGTAGATGAATAGTATAACGGTGTTTAGATGGCACTTAAATGTGATCTGTAGAGAATCCCATGTAGATGTAGATGTTGTTTCGTACAGGAGTTGTCCCGCTAGGGGCTTGGCAGTTCTTTGGAACTGAGTGACCGCATGTTTGCTATCGCTTGTGAAACGTGGCGAGCGAACTGCCGTTGCACCTGCAGATAAGATAAACCGCGGAATCGCACTCTGCGAATAACTGCACGCCCTGTTTCAACGTAACACGAAGAGTAAACAGGCGTGCCGCAGCGAACGTTGCACTATCTCAGCGTGCTCGGAAAAGTAGAAATCTTAGACCACATAAAAAAAGGAGCATGTTATTTTCTAAATGAGGAAAGAATTATAAGAAACAATTTTATTGTACGGTTTACATACTGCAGTATTATAGTCTTGTGTAGTTCGCGAACGAACTAGTTCGGAAGAGCGCTCCCACAGGCGAACTACGCGAACTAGTTCGCAGATCCCTCGCCTCTTAGTTCGTCCGCTCCTTCTCCGAAGACTGACGAGGAACAGCGAGATTCCCTCCTGCCAGTTGTCGTCATTTCGAGCTGAGATGCAGCTTAGCTGTAGTATTAGTAGCAGAAGCAAAAGCCAAAACGAGCGGACGAACTAAAAAGAGTGACCTACTTCGTGGCCGAGCTGTGAACTGAAAGGAGAGCTACCGGTCGCGAACTAAAATATGCGCGATAGGTCGCGAACTAATATATGCGCGATAGGTCGCGAACAGAATTAAAAATCACGTGTTTGCCTTCTGCTGATGAGAGCCATTTCGAGGTGAGCGTCTGCCTGCTAGATTTCATAGTTCAGTGCTACAAAATTTCTGCTTTGAAGTATTCTGTACTCTACTAATAAATTTCATAATGCCAAGAGATAACTCTAAACTTAAACGCGAGAAATTATCCACAAACTGTTTCTTTTGGTTTGCTTGATATCGTTAGCGGCTCAAGCAGCAAGCGCATGAAGCAGCTAGGTGGGGGAACTTCTCCCTCCACCTGCATGCGCAGACCACGCCGCTCAGCCGTCACTGGGAGCGGACGAACTAAAAGGACGAACTAGTTCGCAGCAGAGATGCGAAATAAAGTGAGCGCTCCCGATTGCGAACTATTATGCGCAAGTCTAGTGCCTTGGGGCCCTATTTTGAATCTTCCGTACCGTTCGGTTCGGTGTGTTTTTCTCGGTGGTGACGTCATTTTGGTTCGATAGCGTAAATGGTTATTTTGTAATTTTCGGTGGACTGCTACTGAGAGAAGAGGTCACCGAAATTTCGGGCGTTGCACCGAAAGTCGCTGGGACTTCGAGAAGGCCAATTAGTTCTAGAAACTGGCAACAACTTGCGATCAAGACTTGCGCCTCGGTTGCACAGTGGTAGAGTGCCAGACTACAAATCTAAAGGTCGCGGGTTCGATCCCCGCCAGGTTCTAGAATTTTTATCTGTCACTTTCCACTTCTTTCACCTCTGGCAGTATTGCTCATGTGAAAAATACCGAGTAGCACCGTGGTTCGGAACCCACGTTAAACTGTAGGTCCGCCTATAACTGGCTGGGTAAGTCAGTTCGAAGGTCGGAGGAAGGCAACGAACGGCATTCCACCTCCAAACAGGACCATGCCTAGTAAAGCACTGTGGTGTTCAAAGCAATCTTTGGATTGTTGACTGCTTTACCTTAGGGTGGATAAACAAATAACAGACACGCACACACCTATACCACAGTTTCAATTACAAATAAACTGAGAAAGTTGGCAACACTTACAAAACAAACTACAGTGGACACAGTTATGGCAGAAAATGTTAGTGGAACTACGAAAGTGCGAAATTTTTCCCAAAATAGTGGAACTTCTCGACCTGGTTGCCGGAAAGACGCAGATATGGAATAGCAAGTACTGCAAGTACGCCATTTTACACCAAACCACGAACAGTTTTGAATCAGAAACGAAATGTTTTGTAAATGTGTAAAATCCTAACCTATAGAGTATGTGTAAACAAAAACATCTAAATATTTGAGGACACCCACTGATGATGTCTTGTGGAAAAGGCGAAACGCATATGGGTGAGTTGTAAAAATAAGAATCCTTCATGTAATTCTTCATGCTTTCCCGGCGAGATCTTGACATTTTGGATATACGGGATTACTGCCGGATGTATGCGTCGTTATGGCACAATATTTCGGCCGCGTAACTCGCTGCCTTCTTCAGGTGCAACCTGAGACTGCCGTTTCTGGAGTTTTTAATTTTAATTTTTTAATCTTTTCATTCCCATCTCTGAAGGAGAATGGGCGGGCTGTTTGAGAGCTTACATGCTCTATTCAGCCATAGTTGACATATTTACAGTTTTCAACAATATTTATTTCGTCAATTTCAACATATTTATTTTAGGTGGGTTATAAAATTTATTACATAATAATAAAAAGGATTTGATGGGAATCTTATATTAGGTTTTCTTATGACTATGTTACATATCCCACTGCTGTGTGCAGTGGCTGGGTGCTACAATGTTTATGTTTGTAGTTTGTTTTAGTGGTTTAATTTTTCAGTTTCTTGGGTGTCTTCTTCTTGGTTCTTCTTCACTGAGGTGGGTCGGGGTTTCTTCTCCATCTGTTAGGGGTGTCATCGTCATTGCTAGGTTTGGGAATAGGGATGTGGTGTTTTGAGCTACTGTTCGGTTTGGGTGTATATACTTGTATTTTGGTTTTCTTGTTTTCCGTATTTCAGTTGTTAGGATGTGTTCCATGTCAGGGAGGGTTTCTATTACCCTTTTGCCGTATCTGCCCCTAAGGGTTGCTAGTCTTGACTGTAGTGGTTTTATCTTTGCACTGTTGTATATCTGTTCCCTAGGTGTCATTCGGTGGACTTTAAGGAAGCTACGAAGTAGTCTTCTTTCGTTGGAGTACATTTTGTTTGCGATCGTTTCACACATACCTCCTAGGGCCGGGGCTCCGTATTCCAGTATCGGTCTTATAAATGTTTTGTAAGTATGGATTGTTGTTCGGGTGTTGCACCCATTGAATCTTCCTTGTACCAGATGCACTAATCCTTGTCTTTTCCTAATTCTGTTGAGGACCTCCTTCTGGTGTGCCTTCCAGTTTAGGTACTTGTCTAAGTGTAAACATAAAACATAAACATAAATGTTTGTGAAGCTTATGGGACTTAACTACGGGGTCATCAGTCCCTAAACTTACAAACTACTTATGAACTACTTACGAACTAGGACGGCACAAATATCCATGCCCGAGGGGGGATTCGAACCCCCGACCGTAGTGGCCGTGCTGACCGTGACTGGAGCGCCTCAGTCACCTCGGCCACCGCGGCCGGCGTCTAAGTGTAGTCCGAGGTATTTTGCTGTATTGCTTAGGTGTAGTGGGGCATTCCAGAGTGTTAATTTTATGTCTGCTTCATCCTGGTTTTTCTTTTTTGTGAGGTTTCTATGCCTAAATAGGACCATTTGTGTTTTTGTGGGATTTGGTTTTATCCTGTTTACGGTCATCCATTTTTCTAGCTTTTTTATGTACGAGCTGGCCTTCCGTTGTATGGCTTGTGTGGTGGCTGCTGTTACCCAATAGGCAGTGTCATCTGCATGTAATGCCACTGCTTCTTTTTCGGTGTTTGTGGTAGGAGTGTCCGACGTGTACAAGGTGTATAGAATTGGGGAAATTATGGCGCCTTGTGGGACGCCTGCTTCTGGTGTAAAGGATTCAGATTTTTCCGTGCCTACATGTACTCTGCATTGTCTCCCACTGATTTGTCCTTGGATGATCCTAACAATTTTTGGGGGGAAGCCTAGGTCTAACAGTTTTGTTAGTAGGCCTGTATGCCATATTTTGTCGAAAGCACGCTCGATATCTAGGAAGATACCGAGTGTGCATTGGCTACTGTTGAAGCCTTTGATAATGTCGCTTGATAGCCTTATAAGCGGGTCATTTGTGGAGTGGTTTTTTCTAAACCCAGCTTGTATTGTGGGTATTATTTGTTTGTCTTCGGCATATTTTCTTATTCTGTCTGTTATTATTCTTTCGTATGTTTTCCCTATTACGTTGAGTAGTGTGATGGGTCTGTAAGAGGTGGCATTTGTCTTCGGCTTGTTTGGTTTTTGTAACATAATTATTTTTCCCTTTTTCCATTCTTCCGGTGTTGTTTCGTTTTGTAGACAGTGGTTGAAAATTGTGTGGAGGAGTGGTATTATTACGTCTTGTGGTGCCTTTCTGATGTGAGTTCTTTGGATCCCGTTGTCACCAGGAGCTGAGTTTCTTCCCATCATGATGGCATCCGCAATTTCTTCTTCTGTTATGGGCGCGGTTAGTTGTTCGTCGTCCTCGTTATTGACAGTTGGTGCATTAATTTTTGTGAGTATTTCATGTTCTGCTGTTATTCTGTATGCTTCATCGAACAGTGGGTCTCTTGGGAAGGAGTGTATGGTTTCTAGGCTATTCTTGAATTCTTGTGCTATTTTCGCTGCGTCTGTAGTGGGTTCGTTGTTGATTATGAGGCAGGGTTCTGTCTTTTTCTTCTGTCCTGTTAGTATTTTGAATTTGTGCCAAAATTTCCCTCCATCCCTGTAGTCTAGTGTCTTGCATGTATCATTCCATTTCTGTTCTCGGTATTGTGAGATTATTCGCTTGATTTGTGCATTCAGTCTGTTCCAGATTGGTTTGAGGGCCTGGTTGTTGGTTCTTTGTATTTCTCTGTACAGTTTCTTCTTCTCTCTTATGAGTGTCAGTGCTTGTTGTGGAATTGTGGGTTTATAGTTGGGTATTTCTTTTGAAGGGATACTTTCTTCTATGGCCTTCTGTATTGCTGCTTCTAGCCTGGTGTTTACTGTTTCTAGTTCGTGGTTGTCTGTGATTGCGATTGGCGTCATCAATTCTTCTCGTATCGTTTGCTGATATTTATTCCAGTCGGCTTCTCTGTAATTTCTGATTGTCCTTGTTTCTGGCCTGGGTGGAGGGGGAGGTGCTATGGACGTCTTGAAATATATTGGGAGGTGGTCACTCGTTATTGTGTTCCCCACTCCATAGTGTTCGATTGTGTCTTGTATGTTGACACTGAAAAGGACGTGGTCTGGTGTGGATTCTCCATTGTGTCCAATGTATGTTGGTTGATTTATGGGAATTCTGTCAAACGGTTCTGTTGTTAGGAAGTCGAATAGATCTTGTCCATTGGTGTTGTCTGCTGTATCTCCTAGCAAATGGTGTCTTGCGTTTCCATCCATCATCAGTATTGTTTTTTGAAATGTGTTGAGGTACCGTAGAAAGTCTATTGGAAGCGGGTGCCTTGGTTGTGTGTATAGGCAGGCTATAGTGAGTTTGTCTCTCCTTACTATAGGTATTTGGACTACTATGGCCTCTATATTTTGGAACTGTTGTGGAATGGGAATTTCTGTTGCGGGAAGTTTTTTGTCTATATAAATTGCGACTCCCCCTCTGGCTTGATTGTTGGTCCTGTTCTTCAGATAGTGGTTGTATCTTGGTAGCTCTGGATTGTCTCTATCTGTTAGCCATGTTTCTGTTACTCCAAAGACATGTATTTTGTTTCTATGTAGCGTGTAATTTAGGATTGCTTTCTTGTATTTTAGCCCTTGTGTATTTGTGTATAGGAGGTTTAGGTGTGTTCCTGTTAAGTTTTCCCCTGCCATTTTGTTTGCTACTTGTCTTGTTTGTGGGTTGTTTGCCTCTTTCTGCTCCCTAGGTTATTTGTTGCTGGTTGAGAGGGCCGACTGTGACATGTATTCCGTTGCCTGATTGAGTTACTTTTACTAGTTTTTGGAATATGGCCTTGGACACTTCCTCGACCGCTTTGGCGATGTGTTCTTTCTTGTCTTGGAATAGATTCCACAGTATTGCTGTTGTGAACCTTATGACGTCCTCTTTTAGTGTCACTTCTTTTGACATTTCTTCTGTGTTTTGGGGGAGAGTTGATGGCGTATCTAGAGTCTTGATTGGGGCTATTTCGTGATCAGGTCCCGCTTCTTTTGGCGCTTTCTTTGCATCTGAATGAAAAAGCCACGTGGTCGCCGTTGCAGTTTCCACATTTCGCTGCTGCATCCGGAGCTTGGCATTGGCTGAGGTCGTGTTTTCCTCCGCATTTTGCGCACTTGGATTCTTTTTCGGCGCATTTTTCGGCTGAGTGCCCGAACTTAAGGCATTTCGTACATTGTACTGCCTGTGGGCGTGGGGGGTGGGAGGTCTCTGCCTTGTACCATTTGTAGAACATGTAGACACCTTTCGTGAGTAGGATGTCTAATGTTTGTGTGCAGTAAGTTATGATCCTGAATTTCATCGTTGCCTTTTTTCTGTTAAAGTCATGGATTCTCCATGCGTCTTTGACAGAAAGGCTCATTTCGCGGATAGCCTCGAGAATTTCCTCCTTCGTTACGTCGTGCTCTACGCCTTTTAATACGCAGCTGTAGCTGTTTTTCTTGTTGTTTTCGATATCTTGGATTTCCGTTCGTTTTACTTCTCGAACCTGCAGTGTACGTAATATGCCAGGGCGCATTTTGTCGACGATGTAGTGGGCTGTTGTTCCTGTCCGTGATTTTACGAGTGCCGTGTGTCTCTGGTGGTTGTACTTTATGCCTACTATGTCGAATCCCGTGATGTTCCTTTTTATTTGTTCGGCCAGAATTTTTTGTGAGCAGTCGGGGGATAGATTGGATAAGAGGTATGTGTGAACGATCCCGTTCCCTGAGTCTTTCCGTTCCCTATTTCTTTTGCTGATCTGGAGTGTGAACCCTTCCTCGTCTACTATTGGGCCTCTTGTTGGTGGTTGGGGGTCGGGGGTTCCAGTGTCGGTCATTTTCCTAGCAGTATAAAGTTCCTATTTATGTGAGCGTGTGTGTATATGTTGTGTGGCCACACAAGGGAGTCTGGTTTCCCGCTTCGTTAGCACCTCCACACGCACAGCGGGTGTGGAGGATCCACGGAAATTGCCAGCCTGTCACTCTCCGACCGCGGGTTACCGAGCAGCGCTACCGGCCCTGGATCGGCTTTTCCCTATCTGTCGTGCGGCACTGGTGTGAGACAATTTGCTTTTTTAGAAGGCTCCGTTTACACGGAGCGACGTGACAATTTAAGCTTCTTTGTGATGCTATAACAGCTGTTTGAGGCCCCTCCTGCATTGGGCGCTCCATTCTCGGTCCGCGCCCGCATGCCGCTTCCTCCGAGGTGTTGAAACCTCCCTGCTGTTCCGACGGACGTCCGCGCCCAGCTCGTCCACCATCTGTGGTCAGGGCAGCTGTCTGAGGCCCTTCTGGCGTCAGACGCTCTGATCTTGGCCCGTGCCCGCCTCGCGCCTCTCCTGAGTTGTTGTGGCTGCGCAGATGCTCCAACGGGCGTCCGCGCCCGCCTCGGCCGACATCTGCTGCTATGGCAGCTGTTTGAGGCCCGTCCGGCGCGGACGTCCGTCGGAACAGCAGGGAGGTTTCAACACCTCAGAGGAAGCGCCATGCGGGCGCGGACCGAGATTGGAGCGCCTGACACCGGACGGGCCTCAAACAGCTGCCATAGCAGCAGATGTCGGCCGAGGCGGGCGCGGACGTCCGTTGGAGCATCTGCGCAGCCACAACATCTCAGGAGAGGCGCGAGGCGGGCACGGACCAAGATCAGAGCGTCTGACGCCAGGCAGGCCTCAGACAGCTGCCCTGACCACAGATGGTGGACGAGCTGGGCGCGGACGTCCGTCGGAACAGCAGGGAGGTTTCAACACCTCAGAGGAAGCGCCATGCGGGCGCGGACCGAGAATGGAGCGCCTGACACCGGACGGGCCTCAAACAGCTGCCATAGCAGCAGATGTCGGCCGAGGCGGGCGCGGACGTCCGTTGGAGCATCTGCGCAGCCACAACATCTCAGGAGAGGCGCGAGGCGGGCACGGACCAAGATCAGAGCGTCTGACGCCAGAAGGGCCTCAGACAGCTGCCCTGACCACAGATGGTGGACGAGCTGGGCGCGGACGATCGTCGGAACAGCAGGGAGGTTTCAACACCTCGGAGGTGGCGCCATGCGGGCGCGGACCGAGAATGGAGCGCCCAATGCAGAAGGGGCCTCAAACAGCTGTTATAGCAGCAGATGTCAGCCGAGGCGGGCGCGTACATCCGTTGGAGCATCTGCGCAGCCACAACATCTCAGGAGAGGCGCGAGGCGGGCACGGACCAAGATCAGAGCGTCTGACGCCAGAAGGGCCTCAGACAGCTGCCCTGACCACAGATGGTGGACGAGCTGGGCGCGGACGTCCGTCGGAACAGCAGGGACGTTTCAACACCTCAGAGGAAGCGCCATGCGGGCGCGGACCGAGAATGGAGCGCCTGACACCGGACGGGCCTCAAACAGCTGCCATAGCAGCAGATGTCGGCCGAGGCGGGCGCGGTCGTCCGTTGGAGCATCTGCGCAGCCACAACATCTCAGGAGAGGCGCGAGGCGGGCACGGACCAAGATCAGAGCGTCTGACGCCAGTAGGGTCTCAGACAGCTGCCCTGACCACAGATGGTGGACGAGCTGGGCGCGGACGTCCGTCGGAACAGCAGGGAGGTTTCAACACCTCAGAGGAAGCGCCATGCGGGCGCGGACCGAGAATGGAGCGCCTGACACCGGACGGGCCTCAAACAGCTGCCATAGCAGCAGATGTCGGCCGAGGCGGGCGCGGACGTCCGTTGGAGCATCTGCGCAGCCACAACATCTCAGGAGAGGCGCGAGGCGGGCACGGACCAAGATCAGAGCGTCTGACGCCAGAAGGGCCTCAGACAGCTGCCCTGACCACAGATGGTGGACGAGCTGGGCGCGGACGTCCGTCGGAACAGCAGGGAGGTTTCAACACCTCGGAGGTAGCGCCATGCGGGCGCGGACCGAGAATGGAGCGCCCAATGCAGAAGGGCCTCAAACAGCTGTTATAGCAGCAGATGTCGGCCGAGGCGGGCGCGGACGTCCGTTGGAGCATCTGCGCAGCCACAACATCTCAGGAGAGGCGCGAGGCGGGCACGGACCAAGATCAGAGCGTCTGACGCCAGAAGGGCCTCAGACAGCTGCCCTGATCACAGATGGTGGACGAGCTGGGCGCGGACGTCCGTCGGAACAGCAGGGAGGTTTCAACACCTCAGAGGAAGCGCCATGCGGGCGCGGACCGAGAATGGAGCGCCTGACTCCGGACGGGCCTCAAACAGCTGCCATAGCAGCAGATGTCGGCCGAGGCGGGCGCGGACGTCCGTTGGAGCATCTGCGCAGCCACAACATCTCAGGAGAGGCGCGAGGCGGGCACGGACCTAGATCAGAGCGTCTGACGCCAGAAGGGCCTCAGACAGCTGCCCTGACCACAGATGGTGGACGAGCTGGGCGCGGACGTCCGTCGGAACAGCAGGGAGGTTTCAACACCTCGGAGGTAGCGCCATGCGGGCGCGGACCGAGAATGGAGCGCCCAGTGCAGAAGGGGCCTCAAACAGCTGTTATAGCAGCAGATGTCGGCCGAGGCGGGCGCGGACGTCCGTTGGAGCAACTGCGCAGCCACAACATCTCAGGAGAGGCGCGAGGCGGGCACGGACCAAGATCAGAGCGTCTGACGCCAGAAGGGCCTCAGACAGCTGCCCTGACCACAGATGGTGGACGAGCTGGGCGCGGACGTCCGTCGGAACAGCAGGGAGGTTTCAACACCTCGGACGTAGCGCCATGCGGGTGCGGACCGAGAATGGAGCGCCTGACACCGGACGGGCCTCAAACAGCTGCCATAGCAGCAGATGTCGGCCGAGGCGGGCGCGGACGTCCGTTGGAGCATCTGCGCAGCCACAACATCTCAGGAGAGGCGCGAGGCGGGCACGGACCAAGATCAGAGCGTCTGACGCCAGAAGGGCCTCAGACAGCTGCCCTGACCACAGATGGTGGACGAGCTGGGCGCGGACGTCCGTCGGAACAGCAGGGAGGTTTCAACACCTCAGAGGAAGCGCCATGCGGGCGCGGACCGAGAATGGAGCGCCTGACACCGGACGGGCCTCAAACAGCTGCCATAGCAGCAGATGTCGGCCGAGGCGGGCGCGGACGTCCGTTGGAGCATCTGCGCAGCCACAACATCTCAGGAGAGGCGCGAGGCGGGCACGGACCAAGATCAGAGCGTCTGACGCCAGAAGGGCCTCAGACAGCTGCCCTGACCACAGATGGTGGACGAGCTGGGCGCGGACGTCCGTCGGAACAGCAGGGAGGTTTCAACACCTCAGAGGAAGCGCCATGCGGGCGCGGACCGAGAATGGAGCGCCTGACACCGGACGGGCCTCAAACAGCTGCCATAGCAGCAGATGTCGGCCGAGGCGGGCGCGGACGTCCGTTGGAGCATCTGCGCAGCCACAACATCTCAGGAGAGGCGCGAGGCGGGCACGGACCAAGATCAGAGCGTCTGACGCCAGAAGGGCCTCAGACAGCTGCCCTGACCACAGATGGTGGACGAGCTGGGCGCGGACGTCCGTCGGAACAGCAGGGAGGTTTCAACACCTCAGAGGAAGCGCCATGCGGGCGCGGACCGAGAATGGAGCGCCTGACACCGGACAGGCCTCAAACAGCTGCCATAGCAGCAGATGTCGGCCGAGGCGGGCGCGGACGTCCGTTGGAGCATCTGCGCAGCCACAACATCTCAGGAGAGGCGCGAGGCGGGCACGGACCAAGATCAGAGCGTCTGACGCCAGAAGGGCCTCAGACAGCTGCCCTGACCACAGATGGTGGACGAGCTGGGCGCGGACGTCCGTCGGAACAGCAGGGAGGTTTCAACACCTCAGAGGAAGCGCCATGCGGGCGCGGACCGAGAATGGAGCGCCTGACACCGGACGGGCCTCAAACAGCTGCCATAGCAGCAGATGTCGGCCGAGGCGGGCGCGGACGTCCGTTGGAGCATCTGCGCAGCCACAACATCTCAGGAGAGGCGCGAGGCGGGCACGGACCAAGATCAGAGCGTCTGACGCCAGAAGGGCCTCAGACAGCTGCCCTGACCACAGATGGTGGACGAGCTGGGCGCGGACGTCCGTCGGAACAGCAGGGAGGTTTCAACACCTCGGAGGTAGCGCCATGCGGGCGCGGACCGAGAATGGAGCGCCCAATGCAGAAGGGGCCTCAAACAGCTGTTATAGCAGCAGATGTCGGCCGAGGCGGGCGCGTACGTCCGTTGGAGCATCTGCGCAGCCACAACATCTCAGGAGAGGCGCGAGGCGGGCACGGACCAAGATCAGAGCGTCTGACGCCAGAAGGGCCTCAGACAGCTGCCCTGACCACAGATGGTGGACGAGCTGGGCGCGGACGTCCGTCGGAACAGCAGGGAGGTTTCAACACCTCAGAGGAAGCGCCATGCGGGCGCGGACCGAGAATGGAGCGCCTGACACCGGACGGGCCTCTAACAGCTGCCATAGCAGCAGATGTCGGCCGAGGCGGGCGCGGACGTCCGTTGGAGCATCTGCGCAGCCACAACATCTCAGGAGAGGCGCGAGGCGGGCACGGACCAAGATCAGAGCGTCTGACCCCAGAAGGGCCTCAGACAGCTGCACCGACCACAGATGGTGGACAAGACGGGCGCGGACGTCCGTTGGAGCATCTGCGCAGCCACAACATCTCAGGAGAGGCGCGAGGTGGGCACGGACCAAGATCAGAGACTCTGACGCCAGAAGGGCCTCAGACAGCTACACCGACCACAGATGGTGGACAAGATGGGCGCAGACGTCCGTCGGAGCACAAGGGAAGCCACAACACCTCAGGAGCAGCGCCAGTCGGGCGCGGACCGCAGAGGGAGCAGCCAACGTGGGAGGGGCCTCAGAGAGTTGCCGCTGCCACAGATGGCGGCCGATTGGGGCGCGGACGCCCGACGGAACGCCAGGGAAGAGGCAACACCCTACAAGCAGCGCCAGCTGGGCGCGGACCGCAGACAGAGCGCCAAGCGTCTGCTGGGCATAAATACTGGACCAGGTCCTCCAAAAACGGCAGTCTCAGATAGCACCTGAAGAAGGCTGCGAGTTACGCGGCCGAAATATTGTGCCAGAACGACGCATACATCCGGTAGTAATCCCGTATATCCAAAATGTCAAGAATCCTTCATTTTCAGTAGCAAAAGGCGTTTTCTTTAAAAAAAAAAATTACTACAGTGAAATTAGATAGTACTAGCTTAATTCCCGCTCCTTCGCACGCGTAGACTGGATGGTCTACATTGTTTGTTTTTACTTCTAAATATCAATTTTCATCTATTAGCTTTAAAAATACTTTCCTTATCAGGTATTTTGAAAGAATTTGCCGCCCCCCCAATTGCATAACCGATGACAGGATTCAAAACATCTCAGAACACTTTTTTTTATTCCAATCTTGGTTCCAAATTCAAAGTTTCGCATTTATAGTATCAAAATAGTCTCAGTAGCACCGTTAAGAGATTTTCTCTTATTTCACCCGCTTAGTGGTTGAAATTCCAAAAATACTGACACACGTGGTTTTAAAATTCCAATAAAAAATCTAAATCTGAAGCTTTGTATTTTTTGCTTCAAAATTTCCCAAATAGCAACGTATTTTCAAAAAACCGTTCATCCCCTATTTCACCCCCTTAGGGGTTTGAAATAACGGAAAATCGCCAATGCCTTCAGTGTAAGATAAACAACGTCTACAAATTTCAAGTTTCTATCGTTTGTAGATTTACTATTCAGCACCGTTTTCTGTCTTTTAGAAACGGATGGAGAATGCGAAATTTCTTTCTTACGCTTTGAAAAGTAAAATAAAATATTCAAATGTCTGTATAGCTTATGGGACTTAACTACGGGGTCATCAGTCCCTAAACGTACAAACTACATATGAACTAACTAATACTATGGACGGCACAAATATCCATGCCCGAGGGGGGATTCGAACCCCTGACAGTAGTGGCCGTGCAGTCCGTGACTAGAGCGCCTCAGTCCCCTCGGCCAACGCGGCCGGCTAAAAAGTAAAACTACCAAGAAAGATGCCAAACTGCAGTGTGCACTTATTTTTCTTTATTCGTACGCTTGTAGCAGGAAAACAACTGAAGAATGTGCATCACTTTTCGCTGATTATAAGCTCCTTGCTATTATAGTGTCAAAAGTCATTCCTGGTCTTCAGTCCGAATTTTATATAAGCTGACGACCTTCAACCACTATACCTTCCACCCTCTCATAGCTATCGACACGGAACTGCTATCTTGTACAAAGGAAGACTGTGTACTACAACAACACATAGAGATTGTTCGTCTCCACTGTGTATTTCTTCTTGAAGAGCAAAATATTTACAGTCAGACGTACAAATTTATATAAGCTGGTAACTTCAAACTACCATATCTTCCACCCCCTTATCGTTATCAACCATCTACCACAATAGTGCACAATGAGAGACTGATATCTACTACCACATACAAAAACTATTGGTTTGCGATGTGTAGTTTTGGCTGCAGAGTGAAATATAAACCCCTCAATTTTATTTATATCAAGATTACTCACCTTTCTCCATGGTATTAATCTGTTATTAACGCGATACTGTCCGCTAAACCGAAGTAACCTATGACTTACGTGACTGACGTCTCAGACATACATTAACGTATGTCTACAGTCTGTGTATTGCAGTGAGATGAAAGATAATATAGAGATGGTACTATGTTTTATGAAACCGTGACGCTCGACGTATATTTGTCTCCCTAATCCAGTGGTCAGTATTTTGATCCTAAGCACAACAGTTGTCTGTCGGGTGTTTATATTGAGATCATTGGTGTATGGCCAGTGTAGTTAATGCTAAGTTAATGTATATCTGTGTTTCCCAGTGTTTTATCGTTGAGTCTTTTTATGTTTGAGCATCTGTTGATCGTCGTATTGCTCCACATTTCACGGATTTTTGTTCGCCACACTCACCCACCGCCACACACCGCGACCAAAACACCATAGTGCACACCGCCAACCTAAAGGCTACGCTCACGTATCATTGGTTTGCAGTGAATAATTTTGGTTACCAAGTGAAATATACGCACACAGTCCTACGTTTCAATTTTATATATGTATATTGGTTTAGGTGCTGCTAAAATGGCCACTACAAGCAACGTATTTAATAAGGTGGGTGGGTGCCTTGCAATAAACCGAGACATCAGTGAAGTAATAACGAGAAAAATTGACAGAGTTGAATAATTTTTCACAGATGATGGAGGTAGAGGTTCGAGAGGGGGAGATGAATAGAGAGGGAGTAGGAGGTCTTGGACGGAGAATGGGGGCTGAAGAGACGAAAGGAGAGAGAGAGAGAGAGAGAGAGAGAGAGAGAGAGAGAGAAGTGGGGAGGCCCTAAGGATTCGGGGTGCTGTTCCGGCTGAATGTTATGTAAACATCGACACTCGTGTCTTTCAGGCACTGTTTGTAATCTACATGATTTACGGATCAGGTAATGCAGCACACGTTTTAAACAAATATATGAATATTTCCACATGGGCATCTACATGGGATACTCTGCAAATCACATTCAAGTGCCTGGCAGAGGGTTTATCGAACCACCTTTCCACTATTTATCTCCCATTCCAATCTCGAATAGCGCGCGGGAAGGATGAACACCTGAATCTCTCCGTTCGGGCTCTGATTTCAGGTATTTTATTCTGATGGTCATTTCTACCTATCTATGTGGGAGTCAACACTATATTTTCGCATTCGGAGGAGAATGTTGGCGATTGTAGTTTCGCAAGTAGCCCACGCCGCAGCGATAAGCGCCGTTGTTGTAATGATTCCCATCCCAGATCCTGTATCATTTCCGTGACGCTGTCACCCCTGTATCGTGACAATACAAAACGAGCTGCCCTTCTTTGGACTCTTTCGATGTCCTCCGTCAAACCCACCTGATAAGGATCCCACACTGGGCAGCAATACTGCAAAAATGGACGGACAAGCGTAGTGTATGCAGCTTCTTTTGTAGTTCTGTTGCATGTTTTAAGGGTTCTGCCAATAAAACGCAGTCTCTGGTTCACCTTTCCCACGATATTATCTAAGAGTTCTTTCCAATATAAGTCTGAAGTAATAGTAATTCCTAGATATTTTGTGGAGTTTACGCCCTTCACTTTTGATTGATTTATCTTGTAAACAAAGTTTAACGGATTTCTTTTCGTACTCATGTGGACGACTTCACACTTCTGATTATTTAGAGTCAATTGCCAATTTTTACACCATACTGATATCTTATTTAGATCGTTCTGCAGTTGGTTTTGATCTTCAGATGATTTTACTAAACGGTAAATGACGGCGTCATCTGCAAAAAACCTAAGAGAGCTACTTAGATTATCCCCTAAATCGTTTATGTAAATAAAGAACACCAGAGGACCAATAACACTACCCTGTGGAACGCCCGATTTCAGCTCTGTTTTAGTCGATCCCTTACTATCGATTACTACGAACTGTATCCTTTCTTACAGCAAATCCCCTATCCAATCGCAAATTTCGGGCGATATACCATATCCACACAATTTGATTAAAAGTCGTTTGTGAGGTACGATGTCAAAAGCCTTCTGTAAATCAAGAAATAAGGAATCGATTTACGAATCTTTGTCGATAGCACCCATCACTTCGTGTGAATGAAAAGCTAGTTGTGTTTCACAAGAACGATATTTTCTTATGTTTATTAAAAAAATTACAAAGCCATTGATGCGATTTTTTTTTCCAAATGCTTCCTCAAATTGGGGTAGCATTTAATCCTATGTTATACATTTGAAATTTTTACCGGATATGTATGACATGATGGCTCATCTACTATACCTATTTAATTCCACATACTGTATATATTACGAGGGAAAAATATCAAATCTAACATTTTAATTTTTATTTCCTTTCTCCTAATAAAAATGTTATTTTTTTTCTATAATTCAGTTGATTCTGCAATAAAGCTTAGGTATACATCAGTAAGGCCGGTATTACACGGTCAAATTCTTGATCAAATCTTTGACTTAAAAATATCATCAAAAATTCGTAATATTTGTTTGATGTAAATATTTGACGTGATGCTTAAAAAAAGGGGTATTACATTGTCGTCACACTTTTGATCAACCGCGGCGGTGCGGCCGAGCGCATTGAGGCGCTATGCTACGGTGCACGAGGCCGTTCCCCGTCGGGGGTTCGATTCCTCCCTTGGGCATGGATGTTTGTGCTGTCTTCTGTCTTTAGTATAAGGTAGTTCATAAGTAGTTTGTAAGTTTAGGGACTGATGACCCCATAGTTAAGTCCCTTAAGCTTTACAACTTAAAAAAAAAGAAAAAGAAAATAAAAGCTGAGATGTTTTACGGCCCACTTTAGATTTGTACTTTTATAAGTTTTTGCCAACATTTTGGTCCAAAGTAATAATCTAAACAATACAAAATTAATTAATGAGAGTGTCTGAAATCCTTTTAGGGGAAAATATGTAGATAGTGGAGGGTTCTGAACCACTGACCTTCAGCGTCACAGTCCAACGCATTGCCCACTACACTATGGCTGACAGATACGAGTTGTGTTCTTCAATCTCGTACTACTGATAGTCGTTGTTAACTGATGCTAATATGGCATTTGTAGACACTAGTTTATTATTTATCGTACGAAGAACGACAAGTTTTTGTTAATTCTTCAGTGCGCCATGGTTTTGAAATGACAACGTGTAAGTTACAATAAGAAAATCATCAAATACGCAACGCAAGATGGCGTATGCCAGAGAGAGTTCTGGGCGAGGAATATCACGTGACATCTGCGAAAGGCTGGTTTCCGTTAATTCAGTGGAGGGTGTCAAAACTCCGTTATTTTTGCAAATATCTCTCAAACGATGCGAGATATGAAAAAAATCAAAAGGGAACAAAGTTGTAGAGAATTTTCTCCTCTACAGATTAGTTTATTCAATTTTCGTGTCAGATAAACGGTTTATTTGCAATTAAAATTACATTATAATCGGCTTTTTTGGTACTACTAACGTATTTCTTGTCCGAAATATTTCAAAAAGCGAGGTTCTGGTCTCTGGTAGCCAACTTTATGTCTGTAAAATTTGGTGCTGATCGGTTGAACGGTTCGACCTAGAAAGTGGGAATACGTTACAGCCAGACAGACATCGTCAGATCGCAGTTATTTTTGCAAATATCTCTGCAACGATACAAGATACGAAAAAAACTTAATAGAGCGAAGTTGTAGAGAATTTTCCCCTCAGGGAATTACGTTATTCAATTTTCGTGTCAGATGAACGGTTCGTTTCCAATTACAATTATATTACGAACGCCTTTTTTGGTATTACTAACATATTTCTTGTCAGAAAAATTTGAAAAAGGGAGGTTCTCTTTTCTGGTGGCCTAAAATTTTGTCTGTAAAATTTGGTGCTGATCGGTTGAACGTTTCGTCTTAAAAACGGGGAACACCCTACGGACAGACAGACATCCCAAAATTGCCGTTATTTTTGCAAATATCTTTGTAACGATATGAGATATGACAAAACATAACAGAGCAAAGTTGTAGAGAATTTTCTCCTCTACAAATTAGGTTATTCAATTTTCGTGTTAGATGAATGGTTAATTATTTTCATTTAAATTTCGAGCTGTCAAAAGACGATCGCAAAGGCCCACTTTTAGTGTTACTACCGTAACCTAAAGTGGGCCAAAAACTTTTGATCGTATTTCAGTATGGCGGGACAGTTAACATATATAATCACGCGCTGTCATTACTATTACGAAAACTGCATTTTGAAGAAAAAAGAGAGGCTTACTCGAGTGAAACTGTACAAATCATTTCGTGCTGCGGGAGCTGCAAGCGAAGGTCACCAAGGCGTATATAAATTACTGGAGGATGGATGATAAAACGAATCGGTATTTACTCATTAAAGTGGCTCCACACATTATGAATCAATGTACGCACGTGCAAAGACTATACCAACAGAAGTCAGGTTTACAGAGACCTAGCAGTTTTTGCTACTCGGATCAAATTTTACTTACGGCGCGGCTGCATAAAGTGCTCATGTTGGCAACGAAATGTTCACTATACGAGGAGGATTAACTTACTGGCCGCAGAAGAGCGCATACAAGAACCAGTCACAACAGAGCAAGAACAGCGTCGATTATTATTACACTGAGAAGAGTGGAGAGCCAATAAAAATCTGCTTCGTATATTTCTATTAATTTTGTGGGTGATGTAACACACGAGGCCATTAAATATTCTCGGCTGTACACCCTGGCAAAATTTCTCCATTGAGTACCTACGCCATTCTTTTGTAACTTTCGAGTCTCCTTAATCTGATCTTATTCAGGGTGTGTTTGATTATACAATGCTTCTTCTGCTTCAGAAAGTTAGATTAATTTTGTCGGCACTGCACACACACCGAATAAAGTTCGACGTCATGTTTTGAAACAAGGACGTTTGTTTTCAAATAAGAGCGATCCAAGAGCTACAGTGATGATAGCGCTCCAAGCGGTTACGTTTCGCATTGCTGTGAACAGAAGACAAACGACTTTCATGATCAAATCTCCTGCAAGGCACTAGATATGATCAATTTTTTTTTTTTTTTTTTTTTTTTTTTTTTTTTTTTTTTGACGGAAACAGAGATATTTCAAATTCCCTATTACACTATCAAATATTTATGATGTAAATACGAGGCGCGTCCAGAAAGTCAGTTCCGTGTGGTAATAAAATGAAATTGTACACAGATACAGAAGAAATTTTTATTGCACAAAATTCTACAACTCTTAAACTACTTTTCCACATAACTGCCGAAATTTTGTAGGCACTTGTCATAGCGTGCCGCACGTTTTTGCATGCATCCTTCGCAGAAGGTTGCCGCCTGTGTATTCAACCATGTGGTAACAGCTCTTTATCATCGCTGAAGTGTTGACCACCAAGGACAGATTTTAGGTGTAAGAAGAGATGAAAGTCGCTAGGAGAGAGGTCCGAGCTGTATGGAGGATGATCCAACAGGTCCCATTGAAATTTCCGTAAGAATTGTTTGGTCACATTCGGTGTGTGAGGTCATGCATTATCGTAGAAAAGAAAATCTTTTGACAGTAATCTTCTTCTTACACCTAAAATCTGTCCTTGGTGGACAACACTTCAACGATGATGACGAGCTGAAAGAACATGTTATCACATGGTTGTTTACACAGGCGCCAACATTCTATGAAAAAGGAACACAAAACTTTGTGCCATGCTATGACAATTGCGTACAAAATTTCGGAAGCTATGTAGAAAAGTAGTTTAACAATTGTAGATTTTTGTATAGTCAGTATTTTTTCTGTATCTGTACCCGTTCGTTTTATATAACCAAACGGAACTTACTTTCTGGACGCGCCTCGTATATGATGTAAATTTTTGACCGGCGTAAGGACTATAGCAAGTTACAGAAAAAAAAAATTTGTGCAATGCTTGATAAACTTTAGGAAATATTTCTACCTGAATGCTGAAAAACACAACTTGTGGGAATTTGCGAATGAAGATATGAGTCCAATTAATATGTACTTCAGAAAATTCCTGAAGCATAGTGTTCACCCTGCAGCATTTCATCATCTTCAAGCTTCCTCTCGGCATTCATTTTGGCACTTCTTGCTTCTTTGGTAACGTGAAGAGCGAATCTTTCAGCCTCATGCACCCGTCGTCTGTCACACGAAAGCAACTGACATTCCGTATTGGAGTCACATTTTGTGCCTAAATTTCTCACGACTTCCACCCTTCCTATCACTGCAGCATTGAAACGTATCACTGCATTTAGTACAAAAAAAATTCAAAATATTCAGTTCTGCAAAAACATTCTTGTGTAACCATTCCCATATGCAATGGAAGCAACTTTCATTTGTATTCTGAGTGCCCCCATGAAGACATTTACTAAGCAACACATGGTCATACAGGTCTCTGAAAATTGCTTTTATTTCATTCATAACAGGCTCAGGAAGAGAATGCTTATGATGGCATATTTGACCACTTTCTTTTGCTGTTTGGTAACCACACCAATGACCATAATTTTAAAATTTTGATATAAATATGAATGAAATACAAATATACAATCCTTGAGACGGATTTTCGTCTCGAATATGTCAAAGACATTAATGATAAATCTGAAGCATTGAATTAAAATTTGTGATGCGACTGGGAATCGAACCCAGACCTCCATGCTTACTAGGAAGATGTCTTACCGCTAGACGACCGCATCGTGGTTATACTATTCCGAGGCTGCTTAATCGCTAGTGATGCGGTGGTCTAGCGGTAAGATGTCTGCCTAGTAAGCATGGAGGCCCGGGTTCACTTCCCGGTCGCATCACAAATTTTAATTCAATGCTTCAGATTTATCATTAATGTTTTTAAAATTTTTTATATATGGATCATTTTTCTTTTGAAACCCTATAAAAATATGAATATGATCAGGAAAGACTACAGAATGTTTTTATTAGTCATAAAAATGTACCCTGTATCCTTAAGAATGGAATAAATAGTTATTCGGGCGATGCCGGAATTTGAGCTGGTGTATGATGAAACGAAATGTGGTGTAGTTTACACGGGATGTTCTTCACACTTTGAGATAAGGCAAGTTTAAATTGATGAGATGAATACAGTTGTTTGAATAGCACCCCGGAGTCGCATCGGGGCTGTGTGTAGGTGGGAGTGTGTCCATTTTATTAGGCGAGGGCTTTCATTGAGGACTGCACTTTGTCTCAATTAGTTTGGCTAATGGGGCGGCAGGCGGGTTTTTCCCAGGGGAGGGGGTGACGGCACCGCCGCTTTCATCTTCACTCCGGCAGATGAACGCCGATACAATACAATCGCTGCGGCCGGGGTCCAGAACGCGAACAAAGGAAGGGCGGCTGGCGGGATCTGGTGGGGGTGGGGGGTGAGTCTGGGGGTAGGTTGGAGGGGTGGGCACAGAGCAGCGAGCCGTGATGGGCGCGACAGCTGCAGGCCGCCTGCGTGCACTGGGGCCGACACGCGTGGCCACTGGTGGATACAGCTGCATTACACTATACGCAGGCGGCACAAACAAAGCATCCCCACATGGCTGAAAAACTGATGATGTTTTTCAAACAGGTAGTAGCGGGCTGGATTTAAAATAGGTCAATATTTTTAGCATTACTGATATCACAGGATGTTTTTCGAACAGGTAGTATCTGGCTATACTTAGATAAGGTCAATATTTTTAGCATTGCTAATATGGAGCGATATTTTTCTGATTACTGATATTGAGGATATTTTTCGAATAGGTAGTAGCTGGCTACACACGTTATGTCAATATTTAGCTAATATTGATGGATGTTTTTCGAACAGGTAGTAGCTGGCTAGATTTAAAAAAGGTCAATATTTTTTGCTTTACTGATATTGTAGGATGTTTTTCGTTCGGGTGGTATCTGGCTACACATAGATAAGGTCAATATTTTTAGCATTGCTAATATAGAGCGATATTTTTCGAACATCGTTAATGATATTGGAGGATATTTTTCGAATTGGTAGTAGCTGGCTACACTTACATAAGGTCAATACTTTTAGCATTGCTAATATCGAGGAATGTTTTTTGAACAGGTAGTAGCTGGCTACACTTTTATAAGGTCAATATTTTTAGCATTGCTAATATCGAGGGATGTTTTTCGAACAAGTAGTAGCTGGCTAGATTTAAATAAGGTCATTAGCATTAATGATATTGGAGGATGTTTTTTGAACAGGTAGTAGCTGGCTAGATTTAAATAAGGTCACTATTTTTAGCAATACTGATATCGGAGGATGTTTTTTGAACAAGTTGTAGCTGGCTACACTTACCTTAGGTCAATACTTTTAGCATTGCTAATATCGAGGGATGTTTTTCGAACAGGTAGTAGCTGGCTAGATTTAAATAAGGTGACTATTTTTAGCATTACTGATATCGGAGGATGTTTTTTGAACAGGTAGTAGCTGGCTACACTTATAAGCTTGCAAGTAGCTGGCTAGAATAAGGACAATATTTTTAGCATTACTGATATCGGAGGATGTTTTTTGAACAGGTAATAGCTGGCTAGATTTATATGTCAATATTATTAGCATTACTGATATCGGAGGATGTTTTTTTGAACAGGTAGTAGCTGGCTACACTTACATAAGATCAATATTTGTAGCATGGCTAATATGATGGGTTGTTTCTAGAACAGGTAGTAGCAGGCTAGATTTAAATAAGGTCAATATTATTAGCATTACTGATATCGGAGGATGTTTTTCGAACAGGTAGTAGCTGGCTACACTTACATAAGGTCAATATTTGTAGCATGGCTAATATGATGGGTTGTTTCTAGAACAGGTAGTAGCTGGCTAGATTTAAATAAGGTCAATATTTTTAGCGTTACTGATATCGGAGGATGTTTTATTAACAGGTAGTATCTGGCTACAATTACATAAGGTCAATACTTTTAGCATTGCTAATATCGAGGAATGTTTTTCGAACAGGTAGTAGCTGGCTACACAAGGTCTATTTTTAGCATTAATGATATTGGAGGATGTTTATCGAACAGGTAGTAGCTAGCTACACTTACATAAGCCAATATGTTTAGCGTTGCTAATATCGAGGGATGTTTTTCAAACAGGTAGTAGCTGGCAGGATTTAAATTTGATATTTTTAGCATGACTGATATTGGAGGATGTTTTTCGAACAGGTAGTAGCTGGCTACACTTACATAAATGTTTTTTGCATTGCTAACATCGAGAGATGTTTTTCAAACAGGTAGTAGCTGGCTAGATTTAAATAAGGTCAATATTTCTAGCATTGCTAACATCGAGGGATGTTTTTCGAACAGGTAGTAGCTGAGTAGATGCGATTAACCCAGATAGCGCTGATGTCCTTCCAGAAGGACGAGAACGGCAGCTTACTTTTTTATTCTTGTCTGTAAGAAATCGTGTACAGTGTCATATTTTATTTCTTTGAATCGCATGCTACCACTGTAGATCAAATTTAGCTTGTTGATTGCAAAGTGGTTGGATACAGCTGCAAATTTGAGATTCATACAGAAGATACTGAAGACTTATTCGTAGTTGGGTTTATGTTTCTTGAACTATCTTCAATTTTCGATACATTCATATGTATATATTTCATCATAAATGTTGTTTCAATAATAATGATTCAGCAGAATAAAATTATAAAATATTCATTTTGATGTCATTCCAAAAAGATGGGAAGTATTGCAAAAAACAAAAAAAAAATGACTTATAACGATCTTCTGCAGTCATATAAAGGTAATTAATAGCTTTAGAGAAAAAATTAAACAAAAAATAATTCCGTGCTATCTGGGTTAAGGTCATCGGTTTTGGCACTGCTGATATCGAGGGATGTCTTTCAGACTGGTAGTGCATCTCATATTTGCAGTAAGACAGTTTCAAGAATACTATTGCGAATATGGGGAGGACCTGTTGATGACCTTTGTAGGCACAGAAAAGGCGTATGACAGTGTGTGTGTAGGAAAAAGTTTCGCGAAACACTTGAAATTAGTGGAGTGGAAAAAGAAACTGTAAGCAGAATGAAGGAGATGTATTGTGGAAGTACGAGTTGTTTGAAAGTGGGAGAGGGAAGAACAGAATGGTTCAAACAAGTTTCTGGGCTGAAGCAGGGCTGAAGCAGTGCATTGTCACCCCTTCTCTTCGTTGTGGTTATGGGCGACAAAACTACAACGGTAGCAAGGAAACTTGAGGAAGGAAAGATGAAAGCAGTTGTGTTTGCACAGTTGTCCTCCGGGTGCTGGTTCTTAAGTAGCAGTACAGGTGGCATGGAGGTGGGGCTGTTTGGGAGGTCATTCAGGACGTGCAGAAACACTTGTATATGTTACAGGCCACACCCGATTTTAGGATGACCTAGTTTCGCCTAGGCCAAACCAGTTCTCCCTACATGCGATAGGACAAACCAGTTTAGCGTAGGCCAAACTAGTTCATCCTGTTAACGGTAGGAGAAATCAGTGTAGCCTAGGCCAAACTAGTTCATCCTGTTAACGATAGGAGAAATCAGTTTAGCCTAGGTCGAATCGGTTTATCCTAGTTAGAATTTACAAGCTTTAGGACAAACAGGTACGTCCTAGTCTGAACTAATTTCGCCTACTTTGTATCTTCTATAAGCTTTTCAAAGCGAACTGAATAAAGGAATATAAATAGAAGAGTCAATGTGATTTATACAAGTCATTTATTAACGAATCAGTAATTTCACATCTGTATTAACTTACTGTATATTCATCCTCAGATATCACTTTATCTGAAATCTGCTTATTTGCTTATTTTTGTAAGGTATACTGTGGTGGCACTTTGAATTGCGCAGTACTTTGTTTTTCTTACAAATGCATTTGTTTGTTGTACAATTTTTCATGCAGCTGCATTTCACGAAGCCTTGCCCTGATCCAACACAATGTTTTGTTGCTGCAGTCCTTAAAGATATTTCAATATCCTGGTTTATATCTCCCACACCTAGAAACTTCTGAATGCAGACGTCGAAATCAGTCCTAAAAAAATAAAAAAGTTAAAACAAATCTTTTTAATATTTTTTTTACAGAAAAGTATGGGAAATCGCAATAAAATTATACCTGCAATAATAGTTTTCAAGTACGCTATGTTTGGTGCCAACTTTGTTAAGACCCTCATCTGTCTTTTGAAGTATTACTCCAATTACGTTTCGCAGTGACATTCGTTCTGACTGGGGAAAATTAGTTGAGACTAGGATAGGGTGACTAGATATTCTATCAACAACCGGTTCGAAGGGATGGCAATTTGGTTTTTATACTACCAAACACCTGTTAGTATTCCACTTCAGAGACGTCCGAAAAGTATCTTTGTTCTTCAGCATGCATTAAAGGTATGTGGAAATACTGAAGCATCTTGTTGACACACGTTATTTCAAAATATATGGGATGGTTAATAAAATACGGGACAATGTACATCCCGTATTTATTTTGTCGGGAGAAGAGGACGCTTCTACATCTACATCTACATACATACTCCCCAATTCACCGTAAGGTGCATGGCGGAGGGTACACTGTACCACTACAAGGCATTTCCTTTCCTATTCCACTACCAAATTGAACGAGGAAAAAAAGAATGCCTATATGCCTCCGTACGAGCCGTAATTTCTCTTATCTTGTCTTTGTGATCTTTGCGCGAAATGTAAGTAGGCGGCAGCAAGATCGTACTACACTCAGCTTCAAATTCCGGCCCGGAAAGAACGTCGTCTTTCTTCCAGCGATCCCCAATTGAGTTGCCGGAGCATTTCTGTGACATTCGCGCATTGGTCGAACCTACCGGTAACAAATCTAGCTGCTCGCCTCTGAACCGCCTCTATGTCTTCCTTAAAACTGATCTGCTGCGGGTCCCAAACACTTGAGCAGTACTCAAGACGTGGTCGTACAAGCGTTTTATACGCGGTCTCCTTTACAGGTGAAGTACATCTTCCCAAAATTCTCCCAATAAAGCGAAGTCGGCTGTCTGCCTTACTCACAACTGTCCTTACATGCTCGTTCCATTTCATATCGCTCTGCAATGTTACGCCTAGATATTTGAACGACGCGACAGCATCAAGAAGCTCACTACTGATGCTGTATTCGAACATTATAGGATTGTTTTTTCTACTCATGCGCATCACCTTACATTTTTCTACATTGAGAGCTAGCTGCCATTCTTCGCACCAACTAGAAATTTTGTCTAAGTCAACCTGTATGCTATTACTGTCAGTTACAGACGACACCCTCCCATACACCACAGCATTATCAGCAAACGGCCGCAAATTACAACTTACTCTGTCCATCAGATCATTTATATAGATAGAAAATAATAGCGGTCCTGTCACACTCCCCTGGGGCACGCCCGACGATACACTCGTCTCTGATGAACACTCGCCGTCGAGAACAACGTACTGCGTTCTATTACTTAGGAAGTCTTCCAGCCAGTCACAAATCTGTGAACCTATTCCATAAGCTCGTATCTTCGTTAGCAGTCTGCAGTGTGGCACCGCGTCGAACGCATTTTTGAAGTCGAGAAAAACACAATCCGCCTGTTGCCCTTCGTCCATGGCTCGCAAGATGTCATGTGAGAAAAGAGCAAGCTGAGTTTCACATAAACGATGTTTCCTAAACCCGTGCTGATTCATGGAAAGAAGCTTTTCCGTTTCAAGGAAATTTGCTATATTCGAACTGAGAATATGCTCTAAAATTCTGCATGGAACTGATGTCAACGATATTGACCTGTAATTGTATGGGTCAGTTCTCTTTCCTTTCTTATAAACGGGAGTCACCTGCGCTTTTTTCCAATCACTAGGAACTATGCGCTGAATTAAAGATTCGCGATAAATGCAAGCTAAGTAGGGGGCCAACGCCGCAGAATAGTCTTTGTAAAACCGAACTGGTATTGCATCCGGACCAGTAGACATTTTCGTATTTAGCTCTCTCAGCTGCTTCTCTACACCGGAAATATCTATTGCTATGTCCCCCATTTAAGCTAAATAACGGACGATCCGGTAAAATATGGGACATCCTGTCACCCTAGACTAGGACGTACCAGTTTGTCCTAAAGCATGTAAATTCTAACTAGGATAAACCGATTCGACCTAGGCTAAACTGGTTTCTCCTATCGTTAACAGGATAAACTAGTGTGGCCTAGGCTAAACTGGTTTGTCCTATCGCATGCAGGGAGAACTGGTGTGGCCTAGGCGAAACTAGTTCATCCTAAAATCGGGTTTGGCCTGTAACATATATACCGATCGCAGGCCCTATGACGACGGTAGCAGTACAGGCGGCACAGCTTCCCCAGTTCCTTCATCATCCGCTCACAGGGATTTTACGCAGGGTGATAAAGGGATATGAATTCTGGGCTCATGCGCCTCGCCCGCAGCATTTCTTTCCAGACGGAGGAACGGAACTGAGAACCGTTGACAGCAATGACTTTCTCTACAAAAAAAAAAAAAAAAAAAAAAAAAAAAAAAAAAAAAAAAAAAAAGTTTAAATGTTTGTATAGCTTATGGGACTTAACTACTGGGTCATCAGTCCCTAAACTTACAAACTACTTATGAACTAGCTAACACTAATGACGGGGGATTCGAACCCCCGACCGTTGTGGCCGTGCAGACCGTGACTGTAGCGCCTCAGTCCCCTCGACCACCGCGGCCGGCCACTTTCTCTACAGGCCCGACTTGTCGTAAGAAGTCTTTGATAAAGGTCTGAGCAACGGACCGACCGGTCGCTCTTCTTAAGGGAGTCAAGGTAACAAATTGTGAAGTTTGGTCCACTGCCACAAAGGTGTACGAATAGCCATTCATTGTGCGTGGTAGAGGTCCGAAGAGCTCGTCCGCAGCTAACTCACGAAGCCGAGAAAGGATTATTGGAAAGAGGGGAGCTTGGTATGTAACCGTGGGGGGCTTAGATTTCTGACAAAGTTTACAAGTGGTCAGCACTTTCTGGATCCTTCTTTCCATGTTTATGAAGTAGCAGGTATCACGGAGTTTCTGGTAGCACTTACGGGGACCATAGCGCGCTTAGCTTAGGTGAGTAATCCAGATGAGTGGGTCTACAAAGTGCACACAACCCAGTTCGATTTCCCGGGGTCGCTACAGCGGAAAGAGATATTTCGCCTAATAAGGTAGTAATGCTTGATCGACGGACGTTTCTGATCACGCAATTTGGCCTTCACATCTCTAAGAATCGCATCCTTCTCTTGTCCTGAAGGAAGGCGGTAATAAAGTTTTCGAAGGCAACGTCACGGAGATATAAGACACTGAAGTTATTTTCATTCAGTTCATCACTAGTCCCTTGCGTCAAACCCACCGGAGAGCGAGAAAGGGTGTCAGATACCACATTCTCCTTCCAAGGTATGTGAACCACGGTAAAACGAAATTCCTGGAGAAACAACGCCCACATGGCCATCATTCCGTGCGGCGGCCTTAAAGTTATAATATTCCCGCACACATTTAAAACAAAACAAACTATTTCATTGAACAGATGATCCGCTAGAAGAGCGAATCCTGGTAGCGGTAAGCCAATTTAAAGACCACCGTTTTTTTGTATTCCATCGTCGTCGCCACTTTTGTGTCTCGTTTCCGCCGGTTGTTCTGAGTGTCGGTGGCCGAGTAGAAAAATACCGACACAGGAATAAAGGATGAACGCTTGTGCGGGTACGGAGGTGACCAGCCAGTGGGACAGCAGAAACTATAAACACTAGGCTAAATTAGAACAAGATAAATATTTCATAGAGATGGTACAATACTTGGAGAGCAGCAGACTAGTAGAATGTTGATACATAGTTTAGATGGAGGCCTGCCTACTGATGATTCCTAGTGCCTATCTGATTCCCTAGTGGCCGATGCAGCAGTCGTGACCACGAGCGGAGTTGCAGCAGAGGGCGCTCGTGGCTGACGTCGTAAGAACGCCGCGCCGTGGGTGCATGGCGGCGCGCGGCGAAAGTAGGTGGCGCGCACGTTGTACTTGTGCGACACCACACCCCTCCCCCCCAAACCGCTGCGCCGTCGTGGCGTAGGGCTGAGGGCCACGGCGACGGCACTGGGAGGAGGGCCTGGGCGGGGGCGTTACTGGTGGGACGGGCGTCGTAGCTGAGGCTGGGATCGAGACGCCGTCCGCGCCCCGGCATCCGCCTTCCGATCCCCCGGGAAACCGACCAAAACCAGGGGAAGGGCGCACATCAGAAATTCTAATGCGCGGTGATCGGTAAACACCTTGGTCGTCCTCTCAAACAAGTACCCTCTGAACTTAAGGAAACCGAAAACGATGGCAAGAGCTTCAAGTTCAGTCACAGAGTAATTGCGCTCAGACTTGTTTAACACACGACTCGCGAAAGCAATCGTCTTTCGCTGTACCACCCCATTTTCCTCAGTTTCCTGAAACAGCTCTGCAGCTATGCCAACTTTAGAGCTGTCCGTTCAAATTCCTTTTGCTCGCTCGCAGTCCATTTTCAAACTCTATTCTCGCTCGTAAGCATGCAAAGATTTGGAGTGGCAATACTATTGATAGGGATCTTTTGTAAAAAGTTATGAGCCCTAAGTAGGCCCTGACCTGTTTTCTCGTTGATGGGACCGAAAATTCTCTGATCGCATCTAGTTTGGTCGGATCTGGTAGGATGCCATCCCCCGATATAATATGACCAAGAAATATCACTTCTCGGCGGTCGAACTCTGATTTTTTTTAGAATTACAGTCACTCCCGACTGTTCGAACACCTGAAGTAACATAAATTTGCTCTATAGGTGAGGTCCGCATTGAGCAAACACAAATTTTTTTTTTCCCATACATGTTTCGTTGGCGTTGCAGCATCATCAGTGGGATGTTTTTATTCGTATTTTCTGTCAAATTAACAATGAAATGGTTGTTACTTTCTGTACATTAACTGTCAATACTACAGATACTTGTGAGACTAATATAAATTTTTATAGGTACAGACTAGCTGAACCCCCGCTGCTTCACATGCATAGGCTGGTTGGTCTGCACCAGTCGTTTCTTTTTAATCCTGATAGAGAATCCATATCTTAGGTTTCGTAGTTAGAGCTTGAGATTTGAGTTAACAGCCATATTTTTGAAAATCAATTTTTGCATCTCGTATTTCGCCCCCTTATTGGTTGAATTTCAAAAAATGCCGAATCCAAATCCGAAAATTTGTAGTTCTAACTTCAAAATTGCCTAAATAGCAACATATTTTCGAAAAACACCCCCTCTCCAATTTAACCCCGTTGATGGTTGAATTTCCAAAAATACCGAAACACGTATTTTTTAATGTCTAACCAACTATGCAAATATCAATTTTTGCAGCTCTAGCTTTAAAATTGTATCAATAGCAACGTGTTTCAAAAATAATTTTTGGATCCTGTATTTCCAAAAATATTAAAAATCATGGATTTTTAATTCTGACCAAGATTCCATATCCGAAGTTTCGTAGTTGTAGCTTAAAATTTGAGTTAACAGCAACGTATTTTTGAAAATATTTTTTGCGTCACCTATTTTACCCCCTTATTTGTCGAATTTCAAAAAATGCCGAAACACGTGTCTTTTAAATTCGAACCCTGAATTAAAATCCGAAATTTTGTATTTCTAGCTTCAAAATTGCCTAAATAGCTATGAGTTTTCAAAAAACGTTTCATCCCCTATTTCACCCTCTTTCGGACGGAATATCGAAAAATCGCTTCTTAAATGACGCCTACAGAGTAATATCAACACCCTCTACAAATTTCAAGTTTCTATCTTCAGTGGTTTGGGCTGGGCGATGATGAGTCAGTCAGTCAGTCGAGACACTTCCTTATATATATATATATATATATATATATATATATATATATATATATAGAGAGAGAGAGAGAGAGAGAGAGAGAGAGAGAGAGAGATTAGGCCTACGTTAATACCACATGTTGTTATGTTTGTCGTTCTTCAACTCACAAAACGTCATTGATAATTTTTGACAGTTTGTCATCTGCAAACCAAAACGTGTGTATTTAATGGGGTCAATGGTTAGCTTGTAAACGATTTATATTAGTCTCACAATTATCTGTAGTACTGACACTTAATGTACAAAAAGTAGCAACCATTTCATTGTTAATTTGACAGACGTTACGAATAAAAACATCCCACTGATGATGTTGCAACGCCAGCGAAACATGTATGGGAAAAATCAAAAAAACATTTGTGTTTGCTCAAGGCGGACCTTAAATTTATTTTGTAAACAAACACGGAGATTGAAGAGCTTTTCAAACCTCAAGATGAATACCTGGAGTAACTGTTTTAGAATGTAATTATGGTCTTCTAATGATTTCTCTGCTATAAGTACGTCGTCTACATACGTGGTTACCCGTTCCCGCAAGTCATCTGGCAAGATACTGTTACACACGTGGATGAATGCAGAAGAACTGGCGTAGAGTGCAAAAGGCATCTTACGGAATTGGTAGCAGGTCCCGTAACAGAGTCAAGTTCAATTTGCCAGTAACTGGAGCGCAAGTCCATGGAGGAAAGCACGCGAACACCGCGAAATTGGTGTAGCAATTCATCCAACGTTTGTGGTCGGTCCGTCTCCGGTTCTATTACCGTGTTAATTTGTCTTGAATCGAGGTCGTACGTCTGAAACCAAAAAATGGTATGTTTTGCAATATCGTAACAGAAAAGACTGAAGCCAATTATTTATTTGAATAAGATTGTAATTTGATGATGCAGTTTGCATTAAATAGCATTATAAATGAAAAAATCAGTCAAAATGAAAGAAAAAAATTCAGTTGTGCATGACGTCCAGTGGCGGCTCGTACAAAATTTGACCAGTGTGCTACAACATTACAAAAATAAACAGGAAACAAAATATACTGAAATGAAAAGTCAACCTTTGTATGATTGCCTTTAATTAATCATTTAATGCTGTATTGACAGTAAGACCTTCAGGGGATTCTATAACAGCGCTGCCAACTGCATGTATTCACTGCAGGTAGTAAATATAACGTTTAAAAACAATTTTATTTACAGACATTAAAAATTTAGACTAAGAGGTATTTGAATACGAGCCTCAGACAGGAATTGAGAGAGAACGCGCAAGACGCCTAAGCCAGCGCGCTATTTGACTCTGTATGCCGCAGTATTCGTCATACACTATTCTTCCGCAGCCGTCACACGCAGCGCGAAGAGAAATATTGATCTGGTGCTGCAGTCGGTCTCAGCACACGTGAGCCGCCAGGCCTGACGTCACGTCTGCGCATGCGCACAAGCGAACAGACGACTGCGCCGCCTCTCTGCGCACGTACCAGCGCGGCTGAATCCCACTTCAGCACACGGAGCTGGTTTCCTGCTATCGCGGCGGGAGCGCTCCAGAATGCGTTTTCATCCTCATTACTAGCATTCTAATACGCATTGGAAGGGAATTGGCATAATTTTACTGTGATATCTGGCTCGTATTCCGAGAGAAAGGATCTAATTTTACAGCGATTTCTCGCTTGCATTCAAAAATAAAAAAAATCTAATGTTTGTATAGTCTATGGGACTTAACTACGGGGTCATCAGTCCCTAAACTTACAAACTACTTATGAACTAGGACGGCACAAATATCCTTGCCCGAGGGGGGATTCGAACCCCCGACCGTAGTGGCCGTGCAGATAGTGACTGGAGCGCCTCAGTCTCCTCGGCCACCGTTGCATTCGAAGAGAAATAGCATAATTTTAGTAATATATTTACAGTGTGCTGCAGCACATTAGCACATTATCACCAGCCGCCACTGTTTGTATGTAAGTGTACATATACATTAATCACAAACGTCTTCCACCGCTTAAAAGCAATGTCTTTTTGTCGAATGTAAGGAAAACACTGCTGCAGCAAGTGAAAGACATGCTCCTGTGTTACATCGAGCAAAACGATTTTTTGGGCTTGGAGGAGGCGTCAATGCTAATCTTAACCTAGGTGCACAGGCGCAATCATCTAGTCGTTCATCAAGTTCAGGGTTTGGAACAGGAAGTTTTTCTGACAGTCAGTCTGAAGCTCAATGGCATGGAAAGTAAGGACTGTAGAAACAAACTGAAGTATTTGTGAAATACCTAAAATTGGGTAATAGCCTTGGTGCTTGTATGCTACATCATTGAGTTAAATTACATCATTGTAAGAGTAATAAGATCTGTGAATTTGTGAAATACCTAAGATTGGGTAATACCCTTGGTGCTTGTATGTTACGTCATTCAGTTAAATTACATCATTGCAATAGTAATAACTGTAATTAATATTTTATATTGATAATTCATAATAAAGAAAATATTGTTGTAATGCTAAAAAAAACACCTACAAATCCAAAGGTCCCGGGTTCGATCCTCGCCAGGTCCTAGGATTTTTATCTGTCACTTTCCACTTCTTTCACCTCTGGCAGTATCGCTCATGTGAAAAATACCGAGTAGCACCGTGGTTCGGAACCCACGTTAAACTGTAGGTCCCCCTATAACTGGCTGGGTAAGTCAGTTCGAAGGTCGGAAGAAGGCAACGGCATACCACCTCCAAACAGGACCATGCCTAGTAAAGCACTGTGGTGTTCAAACCAATCTTCGGATTGTTGACTACTTTACCTTTACATTCCATTCCATGAGGGTGGTGGTGGTGGCGGCTGGTGCAGCAACAGTGTTGAATAATTAAAAAATTCTGAGTGTGTGTTGGAATATTTTATTATCCAATGACGCGTTTCGCGCTGTTAGCGCACCGTCAGACTGGAAAAAGACAAATGTTTTGTTACAGTCCGTGTACCTGGCGTGCAGCTAATCTAATGTGGCTAAGGTCAGTAAATTTGAAAATTCAGACTTACTTGGGCGGAGATGGAGCCACAGAGCTATCTATAGCTGTGTAGGAGGAATCTTAAGAATTTGTGTTGTCATTGGGCGCCTGCAAAGAGGTAAACCTACAAAGTACGTAAGGGTTATTTTAACCAGAATGACTAGGGACTAAAGGGGTGTGGTGTGCAAATTAATGGAACGCTTTATGTGACAAAACTCGCCATAGCAGCAGAGGAGTCGCTGTCGCGGCAGTTCCACGTTTACAACTGGTAGTGTTCTTAGTAACTGCGGAACATAAAATAACGCGACCGTTAAACAGAGCGGTATGGGCAGAGTCAACAGTCTAGAGAATGAGCGGCTAGAGGTGTTTGTGACGTGGGGGAATGAATCTTGTGAAATGATACACATTGGTATGAAACAATAATAAATGAATGAAAACGAAATTATTAGAGGCCTGGGGGTGGGGCGGGAGAAAGATGTTGTGAATTGTCAGAAGGGGGGTCATTTTGGAAAAAAGATGGATAACATGATGTCATAAAAAGATTGATTTTTTGTGATGAGCTGTTCGTTGAGACTGTGTTCTGGGGACCGTTTCACAAACTTAGTGATTTCTAATTCTTCAAGAAGTGAGAGTTTTTTTTTTCCTTTGGGGGTGATGTGAAGAACTTGCTATTTGTCTAGGGGGGGGGGGGCTGAATGTGTTTGCTTCTTTTGAGGTGCTCGGAAAAGTCCGAATTATTTTTGGCAGCGCCTTTCTTGGTTAAAAGATGTTCTTGGCACCTAGTTTTGAAGGCTCGTCCAGTTTGGCCAATGTAAGATAAGGGGCACTGCAAACATTGTATTTTGTAGACGCCTGACTCGCTAAAAGAGTCTTTAACTAGCCGTTCTCTGTGGTGAAAGCGATACTGGATCTTGTCATTGATCGTGAAGGCTACTTTTATGTGGGTGGTTTTAAGAAGTGCGGCGAGCCTGTAAGAAACATTTCCTATGAATGGTAAGGAGGCGTAGATGGATTCAGTAGTGATGGTGCTAGGGAGCAGGGAGGTGTTATTTTTAGAGTTTTTTCTGCTGTACAATCGGTCGACCAGGCTCGCCTGGTATCCGTTGGTTGCAGCAATGTGCCGCAGGTTAGCTAGTTCTTGCTCAACTGTTTCACTGTTTGAAGGGAGGTCGCATAAGCGGTCGATCATTGACGAGAAAAAAAGCTGACTTTATGACTGTACTGTATGCACAGCGGGTCCCTGCTTGTAAACAACAGCAGACTCGTCAGGGGGCATGTGTGCTCAGCTGCTATGCGCCCCGCCCTAGCGCAGACGGGAGCGCGGAAATGTAGCGAGAGCGAGAGCGAGGCCCAGCATAGCACAGCGCAGCGGACGGACGCTTCTCACACTGGCCTGGGGGAGGTGCTATGCTGCGCTATTACCGGCTGGAATGCACGCCTGCCAACGGACGAGCACTAAATTTCCCGCCGCCCTTGTTTATACGCGCCGATGTGTTTGTCGGGATTCGCAGCGGACACCGGAATGCGGCACGCATGCCGCGTGCGTTTGCGTGGGTGGAGGGGGGGAGGGAGAAGTTCTGGGAAGGGGAGGGGGGTGGTATTCACGCACGTGCGTGAACGCGTGCACTGCGACCACTACAGGGGCCCCTATTCTGTATCTTCCGCGCCGTTCGGTTCCACGTGTTTTTCTCGGTGGTGACGTCAGCCGCGGTGGAGTAGCCGAGCGGTCTAAAGCGTCTCGCTGCGGAGCGCGCGGTTACTCGCCATGGAGGTTCGAGTCCTCCCTGGGGCATGGGTGTGTGTGTTGGTTTACGTAGTTTGTAAGCTACAGACTGATGACCATGCAGTTTGGTCCCATAGATTTACAAACATTTGAACATTTGAATTTTGGTGACGTCAATTTCGGCTCGGTTAGCGAAAAGCTTCGGCTTCCTGCTATAGCGAGAACTGGCCACCGAAATTTCGGGAGATGCCCCGAAAGTCGGTGAGGCTTCGAGAGGGCCGATTCGTTTCTTTCGGTGGGCTTGGATTGCGAAAATAAACTGAAAGGCTAGGTGCAAGAAGAAGGTAGCTACATTTTTGCCAGTTGGTGGGAAATTGAAAAAAAAAAAAATTCAGTTTTCATCAAAACGAAAATATTGTCAGCCTTGTTTTAGGCTACAGACAAGAATACACTCAGGTACGTGCAATAGGAAAAACTGTAGGACCAGTTTCTTCATAATTTAGTTTAAAATAACATTTATTAATAAAGAAAGTACAACATCTATATACATATAAATGAATTGCTGTTCGTTAGTCTCGCTAAAACTCGATGACGACTGAACCGATTTGGCTCGTTTTAGTCTCCACATATTCTTGTTATTCCAGGGAAGGTTTAAACGGTGATAAAATATGGAAAAGTTGTCCCCCCCCCCCCACACAATCATCATCATCATCATTAGAGACTGATTATGCCTTTCAGCGTTCAGTCTCGAGCGTAGTACCTCTAATAAAATTCCTCCAAGATCCTCTATTCGATGCTAACATTGATGCCTCGTCTGATGTTACGCCTTTCACTTCAAAATCATTCTGCACCGAATCTAAGTACTTTCTTCTAGGTCTACCTCGACTCCTCTTACCCTCCGCTGCCGAGCTCATGAGTCTCTTAGGTATCCTTGCTTCTCCCATACGTGTAACATGGCCACACCATCTCAGTCTGTTCGCTCTAGCTGCTTCATCTGTGGTTTTCATTCACAGTTTTTCTTTGAATTCCTCATTACGGACACCCTCCTGCCATTGTTCCCATCTATTAGTACCAGCAATCATTCTTGCTAGTTTCATATCTGTTCAAATGTTCAAATGTCTGTAAATCTATCGGATCAAACTTCGTGGTCATCAGTCCGTAGGTTACAAACTACTTAAACTAAGGTAAACTAACCTAAGGACAACACACACACACACACCCATGCCCCAGGGAGGACTCGAACCTCCGACGGCGAGCAGCCGCGCGCTCCGCAGCCTATCGGAGGAAACTTCTCTAACTAACTTACATTAAGGACAACACACACACAAACCAACACACTTACATGCCCGAGGGAGGACTGGAACCTCAGGCGGGAACGGTCACCCAGTCCGCAGCAACACGTCTTAGACCACGCGACCTTTCTAGACGGCCTTTCGTATCATCGTTCACTTTTCAACCCTCAGTAAGCAATTAATAAGTAAACAAAACGAATTCCTTGACGTCTTGGTCAAGAGAAGAGCTGATGGCACCCTGGGTCATGGTGTGTATCGGAAGACAACGCACACTGATCTGTATTTACACGCAGATAGCTGTCACCACCCTTCACATAGGAATGGGGTACTTAAAACTCTAGTACACAGGGCGCGCACTATCTCCGACGCAGAGAGTCTACCCCAGGAATTGGAACACCTGAGAACTGTATTTCGAAAGAATGGGTACTCGGAGTGGCAGATTCAGCGGGCTCTCCGCCCAACCACTACAACACAACCTGTGGAAACGGAAGAAAACACGAGGAGGATGTAGGCACTGCGTTCGTTCCATATACCGGCGCACTCTCGGGGAAGATAGCCCGCATTTTGAAAAAACACCAGGTTGGAACTGTCTTTTGTCCGCCGAATAAAATTCGTGCACTGGTGGGGAGCGCCAAAGATGATCTCGGTTTGAGGAAGACCGGCGTGTACCAGATTCCGTGTCAGTGTGGAAAGTCATATATTGGACAGACGATGCGTACCGTCGAGGATCGATGTGTTGAACACCAGAGGCACACACGATTGATGTATCCGAGCAAGTCGGCGGTCGCTGAACATTGTTTGTCGGAGAATCATGCGATGGAGTATGAACGCACTAGGATTCTGGTACAGACGTCGAGATATTGGGACTGCGTCGTTAGAGAGGCCATTGAAATTCGCACAAGTGACGACCTCATAAACCGTGACTGTGGCTATAATCTTAGCAGAGCTTGGGAACCAGCGATTGGGTTAATTAAGAGTACATCTAGCAAACGTAACGAAGTGACGACCACGGCGGACAGAGCCCTCACGCCGACGTCATCTCAGACGCCGTCGCAATCGGTTCCACTGCGCGGACCGCGGAGGGGTCGCTCCGCGGGCCGAGGGTATTTAAATGGCCCGCCACCGGGCTAGAACCCAGGTCCCTTCCAGCAGCCGTAGCGTGCGAATCTCCGTGCCGGCGCGTTTCCAGGAGCTCAGTCCGGCAATTCACCTGATGATGGCGACATGTATGATCGCCGAAATATTGTGCCCGTTGGAAACTATTAGACCGTTTGTACACCCGTGGATATTTTGATTAAAACGAATTGTTTATAAATAAACCAATACGCTGCTATTCAGTATTTTTTTATTTTTACGACAGATCTTTTTCGGCCTATAATGCCATTGTCCAGTGACCTGTGGTACAAATGGGTAAACATTAAGATTAAACCAATGGTACGTCGTATTATAATATTACAGTAATGATTTTAACAACTAATTACGTATGTGTCTAGATGTTGAGATATACATAAGATATCTAAAGCATATTTGTATTAACTGTCAAAAAGAGATTTTGATAATATTGCGTATTTTGACAGTTACAGCTAAGATGTCATACGTTTACAAAGGATGTACAGCAGATATTTATGTTGTTGTGCTTTGATATATCTTTGGCGTATTTGACATCTGTGTTAATAAATAATACATACTACAATATGGAACTGTTTTGAAGTATTTGTTGTATACTTAAAATTTTATGTTTTACCGTTTATTTCGAAACATGACCATATTATAGCATGTATAATTTATTAACACAGATGTCAAATACGCCAAAGATATATCAAAGCACAACAACATAAATATCTGCTGGAAATCCTTTGTAAACATATGACATCTTAGCTGTAACTGTCAAAATACGTTTTCAAAATACGCAATATTATCAAAATCTCTTTGAAAGTTAATATAAATATGCTTTAGATGTCTTATGTATGTCTGAATATCTAGATACATACGTAAGTAGTTGTTAAGATTATTACTGTAATATTATAATACGACATACCATTGGTTTAATCTTAATGTTACCCAGTTATACCACAGGTCACTTGACAATGGCATTATAAGCTGAAACAGATCTGTCGTGAAAGTAATAAATACTGAATAGCAGAGAATTGGTTTGTTGTTGTTGTTATGGTCTTCAGTCCGAAGACTGGTTTGATGCAGCTCTCCACCCTACTCTATCCTGAGCAAGCCTTTTCATCTCCTCATAAGAACGGCAACCCACATCCACTTGAATCTGCTTACTATACGCGTCTCTTGGTCACCCTCTGCGATTTTTACCCCACACACTTCCTTCCAATGCTAAATTTACGATCCCTAGATGTCTAAGAATGTGTCCTACCAAGCGATCCCTTCTTTTAGTCAGGGTGTGCCAAAAATTCCTTTTCTCACCAATTCTGTTAAGTACCTCTTCATTAGTTATGCGATCTACCCACCTAATCTTCAGCATTCTTCTGTAGCACCACATTTCAAAAGCCTCTATTCTCTTCCTGTCCGCACTGCTTATCGTCCATGTTTCACTCCCGTACAAGGCAACACACCACACAAATGCCTTCAGAAAAGACTTCCTTAAACTTAAATTAATATTCGATGTTAGCAAATTTCTCTTTTTCAAAAACGCTTTTTTTCCCATTGCCATTCTGCATTTTATATCCTCTGTACTGCGACCATCTTATGTTATTTTACTACCCAAGTAACAAAACTCATCTACCACCTTCATTGTTTCGTTACCTAATCTAATTCCTTGAGCATCGCCTGATTTTCTAAGACCGCATTCCATTATTTTTGTTTTGCTCTTGTTAATGTTCATTTTATACGCTCTCTTCAACACACTGTCCATTCCATTCAACTGCTCTTCCAGGTCCTTTGCTGTCTCTGACAGAATTACAATGTCATCAGCAAAACGCAATGTTTTTATTTCTTTCCCCCTGAACTTTAATCCCTATTCCAAATTTTTCCTTGCTTTCCTTTACCGCCTGCTCGATGTACAAATTAAATAATATCGGAGAAAGGCTACAACCCTGTCTTACTCCCTTCCCAACTGATACTTCCCTTTCATGCCCTTCGAGTGAGTCTAATAACTGCCGTCTGGCTTTTGTACAAGTTGTAAATAACTCTCCTTTCCCTACATTTTACCCTTGCTGACTTCAGAATTTGAAAGAGTGAATTGGTTTATTTATAAATAATATCACTTGCTGACCTTTTTAACTCTGCAGGCCCTATGGAACGTAAACAAAACAAAATTTCTGCTAGGGTCTTTTTCAGCATGAATCTCCGTACTTGTCTCTATTTTTTACTTCTTCTTCTAAAATGGAATTTTATGTATATATATACCGCAAAACTAATATGTCAGAAAGTTATTTATCAGGTGTCAGAATCTTCATCTCCCCTTCCATATTTACATCTCCGATATAAATTATTTAATTTAAATTTCTCTAGTTGTTAATTGTAGTTTAACTAGCTGAAAACCCAACGCTGCCGCAGTATTTATTTATTCAGTACAGACAGTACTTCTATCCCTTCTCTCTCTGTCCATCTCCTTTTTTCTAAAAAGTGTTAAATTTTATCAGATAACATATAAGATATGAGGCTGTCTTGCATAATATACAAAATTGTAAGTACAGTAACCAAACAAAGAAACGTAGTAATCAAAATACAAATCATACATAACGTAGTAATCAAATACAAATGACACATAAAATGCGTAGGATCTCATTTTTATTGAGATATATATTGTACAATTATATAATTTATACAGGTATATATTGATTTCTATACGCGCTGTGTGTAAAATCTGTTGCGAATACAATTAGTAGTAAAGAAGTAATGGATTAAAACTTGGAGCTTGGTAGGGCTGTTTTCCATGAACGTTACTATGTGCTCATATCTCATGAACTACGTGTACTACTGTGATACAGTTTCAGCTGTATGTGTGTATACGGTCTGCAAGATTTCCTGCGGCCACAATTTGTAGTGTAGAAATTATAAATTGCAACATTATACCGAACGCCGTAGTTTTCCTTCGTGAACAGCGGAAAACTAGTAAGCGAGAAACTTCTTTCCTTTCATCATCTCACATACCGAAAGCCATGAACAGCGGAACGATACTGTTTATGGGTTCATATATGATGAACTACGTGTCGTACTGTGATACAACTTGGAAGGAACACTTAACTGTATGCGTGTATAGCGTCTGTAAAATTTCCTGTGGCTACAATTTGTAGTGTAAAAATTATAAACTGTAACGTCATACTGATTCTTAACCCTGCACCAATTGTTACCTCACGGTAAGAAATGTGTGTACCAAATTTGGTTGTTATCGGTCCAATGGCTTAGGAGAAAATGAGCAGCATTGTCGCTAAGTGCAGCAGTTTTTTGCATTTCATTGTTTATGACGTCATACCTCGTGAACTATGTGTCGTACGTGATTCTTACGGCGACCGTCCTCATGGATTAAAGCTTACGTGTACAAAATTTCATTAAGATTGGAACAAAACTGTAGATTTGTATGCAACACGTACACACAAACAAACATACGGACACACTGCTCTTTATACAGGGTGAATCACCTAACACTTGAACCGCAAACATTGCGTAAACGGAAAGTGCGATTGATGTGCGGTTTTCACAGAATGAATTGGTAGTCAACGACTGGTATTGTTAGCCAAAAAACAGACTGTAAAAATACCTAGAAAGTGTATTTTTATGAAAAAATGCAGTTCCTTTTTTTAGTAGAACAATGGTTGGTTCTATCAAGCACTGGAGTTTTTTTGACGCGAGCTGTGTACAAAGAATTTTGAATGACGTTTTTATCACTGTTAGTTTGGGAGCTACAACCGTTCAAAGTTTTGGGGACGGAGGCCACGATAGCGTAGCTGACTGGCTGGTGGTCATGAGACAGTGGGCCGTGCCCCAGGGGCTAGCCACTCGGCCAGTCAGCTACGCTATCGCAGCCTCCGCCCACGATTCTTTGAACGTTTGTAGGTGCCAAACAAAAAGTTATAAAAAAATTCTTTGCACAAAGATGGTGTTAAAAATTCGAGTGCATGATAGAAACAACGTCTGATCCATTTCAAAAAATTTATGTTTACATAAAAAATACACTTTCTAGGTATTTTTACGGTCTGTTTTTTGGCTAACGATAGCAGTCCTTGACTACCAATCCATTCTGTGAAAACCGCACATCAATCGCACTTTTCGTTTATGCAATATTTGCGGTGGAAGTGTTAGCTGATTCACCCTGTATATAAAGCAGTGTGTCCATATGTATGTTTGTTTGTGTGTACGTGTTGCATACAAATCTACAGTTTTGTTCCAATCTTTTTCAAATTCTGTACACGTAAGTCCCAATCCACGAGGACGGTCGCCGTAAGTGTAAGAATCACGTACGATTCGTAGTTCACGAGATATGACGTCATAAACAATAAGATGCGCAAAAACTGCTGCATTTTGCGAAAATACTGCTCATTTTTCTCCTAAACCAATGGACCGATTTCAACCAAATTTGGTACATGCCTTCCTTACCGTGAGTCAACAATTGATGCAGGATTAAGAATCACATACGACACATGGTTCAGAAACAACCATTGATCCATTTCAAAAAATTTATGTTTACATAAAAAATACACTTTCTAGGTATTTTTACGGTCTGTTTTTTGGCTAACAATACCAGTTCTTGACTACCAATCCATTCTGCGAAAACCGCACATCAATCGCACTTTTCGTTTATGCAATATTTGCGGTGGAAGTGTTAGCTGATTCACCCTGTATATAAAGCAGTGTGTCCGTATGTATGTTTGTGTGTACGTGTTGCATAAAAATCTACAGTTTTGTTCCAATCTTTTTCAAATTCTGTACACGTAAGTCCCAATCCATGAGGACGGTCGCCGTAAGTGTAAGAATCACGTACGATTCGCAGTTCACGAGATATGACGTCGTAAACAATAAGATGCGCAAAAACTGCTGCATTTTGCGAAAATACTGCTCATTTTTCTCCTAAACCAATGGACCGATTTCAACCAAATTTGGTACATGCCTTCCTTACCGTGAGTTAACAATTGATGCAGGATTAAGAATCACATACGACACATAGTTCAGAAGATATGACGTAATAAACATAAGGAATCGCAAAAAAACTGCAACATAATGCAGCGAGACTTTATAAACAGGCTATATGAGAATGAGAGTACTTAGCTACTTGTAACAAACTTTAAACATAATTTCAAACCTTTATTAAACATTTTCTCGCTGACAACCATAGCAAAATGAGGAAAGGAAAAACGTTTCTGGCTTACTATTTTTACGCTGTTTACGGAATCTATTTTACAGACAGTATACATGCATATAGTTGAGTGTATCTTCTAAATTTTTTCACAATACGATATGTAGTTCATGAGATATGAGTACATAAACAGTAACGTTCACGGAAAGGCGCCCCATCACGAACCAAGGTTTCATCTATTACTTCTTTACTGATAATTGAATACCCAAGAGATTTTACAGACATACAGCCCTTATACAAATGAAATATATACATGAAAAATGTCAGGAATAAATAAATAAATACCCGGAAACCGCCGGGTTTTCAACTAGTATATAATACTGTAGAGGAAAATTCCTAGCAGGAAAAATATATATAAAGTAGATGAAGTGTACTTACCAGGCGAAAGAGGACAGGTAGTGATAGTAACATAAATAAAACACACACACACACAGAGAGAGAGAGAGAGAGAGAGAGAGAGACAAACGTAAGCTTTCGCAACCCAGTTGCTTCTTCTGGCAGAAGGGAAGGAGAGGGGAAAGCAAATGATGAGGGTTTTAAGGGAGCGGATAAGGATCCATTCCAATCCCAGGAGAGGAAAGACTTACCTTGCCCTTCAGCATATTCTCTCTTCCCGTTACCCTCGTGGTCTCAACCTCCGCTAAATTCAAATCCCCGCCCACCATCTTGAACATCTTTGCCTCGATTCTCTGGACAGAGCCTCTGCCTCAAGTGGTATCTCTGTCCAACTTCTTTGCTTTCTACAATATGTCTGCCTAGGTGTGTTTGCGTTTGTGTATATGTGTGGGTGTGTGTGTATTTGTTCACCTTCCTTTTTTTCCCCCAAGGTCTTTCCTCTTCCGGGATTGTAATGGCTCCTTATCCACTCCCTTAAAACCCTCATCATTTGCTTTCTCCTTTCCTTTCCTTCTGCCTGAAGAAGCAACTGGGTTGTGAAAGCTTGCGTTTGTGTGTGTGTGTGTGTGTGTGTGTGTGTGTGTGTGTGTGTTCATTTATTTATGTTACTATCACTACCTGTGCTCCTTCGCCTGGTAAGTACACTTCATCTACTTAATATATATCCTAGCAAACATTTTCCTCAACTACATTAAAAACAAAATATTTGACAGCATAGTAAAACCCAAACAGTAAAAAATAATTTACTGGCACCGTTATGTAGATGACATCATATTCCTCCTGGATGAAACACCCAGTCGCATACAAGAACTTCATAATGACATCAACAATGCTCACCCAAAAATAAAATTCACCATAGAAACAGGAAATGACAGAAAGCTAAACTTCCTCGACCTCTCAATACACAGAGACAAAAATCAACACATATACAGAAAGCCCACCACCACAAGCACAGCCATACACAAACACTCAAACAATCCAATTACACAGAAACAAGCCGGATTCCAATACATGCTGCACAGACTGAACAAAACCCCACTTAGTGATGAGCAGTACAAAAATGAACTACAAACAATCAAACAAATAGCAACAGAGAATCGGTATGACACTAACATCATAGACAAATTAAACCACAAAATTAAAGCTAAGTTAAAAGGAACAACTAACACAGAAAAACAAACAGACCAGAAACACAACACAAGCACACAAAAGATAAACCCACTCAACTCCCATACATCAAACACCCACACACAGGAACAAAAATCAAACAAAACAACAAATAAATGGCACACTCTCACATATGACAACAAAGCAACACACAGAATAGGAAACATCCTCAAAAAACAAGGTTTGAAAGTAGCATACAGAACAGACAACTCAATACAAAGAAAACTAAAGACAACCAACACCAACACAGACAAACATAACACTTCTGGCATCTACCAGCTGACATGCCAGGATTGTAACTCAGTTTACAATGGACAGACATGCAGAAATTTCAATACCAGATACACAGAACACAGAAGAGCAATAAAAAGCAACAGTCATTCCACATTTGCAGAACACCTCCTAAACATGAACCGCAAACCAACTGACATAAATACTGATCTAAAGATTCTGAAACACAGCAAAAGACTCCCACAAAAATTAACAATCGAAGAGAACTATCATATACAGAAAGCCATAATAGAAAGAAAAGAAATAATAAATGAATACACAGCCCTCTGCAACGGAACCATATTCTCTGCCCTCAAAGAACTTACACAAAACCTATAAACACACACACACACACACACACACACACACACACAGACAGACACAGACACACACACTAAAACGAAAGTAACATGATTCAAAACTCCTGCCCCCACCACAGTCAGCTGTTCTTAACACTACTCCCAGAATTCAACTGGCCACCATCTTGTTTTCATAACATAAACATTGAGAGACAGTGAAAGTGACACAGTGCCTGTCCACAACACGAAAAACAGCGCATATCCCCCAAAGTAAGTGACAAAAACTTGCTATAAACACTTAGACATTTTGTTATAGAAGCAGTAGCTACAATAAAATCAAACCAAAACACAAAAACTACGTCCTGTATTTTCGTAAAAATTCCGAAATTTACAAGCTAACCATTCATCCCATTAAATACACACGTTTTGGTTTGCAGATGACAGACTGTCAAAAAATGTCAGTGACGTTTTGTGAGTGGAAGAACCACAAACATAACTACATGTGGTATTAAGGTAGGTCTAGCATTCCTATAAAAATAAGAAACGATCTATAGTAGTCTCACAATTATCTGTAGTTTTTACTATTACTGTACAAAAGTAACAATCATTTCATTGTTAATTTGACAGACAAAACGAATAAAACATCCCACTGATGATGCTGCAACGTCAGCGAAACATGTATGGGAGAAATCAAAAAACATTTGTGTTTGCTCAAGGCGGATCAAACCTATAAGGCAAATTTATATATATACATGTTCCGCATCTACGAGGGCCTCCTCAGAACCGGTTTACGGATCTAGCAGCTGACCTGTCTGTGGTCAGTGGTCAAAGTACTGCTGACTTGCTCTGTCAGAAATGCCGGCCACAACGCGCCATGTGTAAACACGGTACGCACAGAGGTGTTGTGTGTGCGTGCGTGCGTGTGTGAGAGAGAGGGGGGGGGGGGAGTGCCCGGCTTCTACTTCCGCTTCCGCTTCGCAGTCCCTGTGGCTGGTGGCTGACCGCAACCTCCAGAGTGTCTTCCGTGAGTCCTCAGCAGGAATCTGCCGCGGTATTCGCGCTAAAGGTTTCACAGCGACACCGCTGAAATGTCACTGTCGCCAAACGATGACGATGCTGCTGTTCGTCGCGTCGTGAGGCCAACGGAGGCACATGACACTTCACCATCCTGACAACATAGACGTCAGAGTTTGACGCTACAATTAATCCTTCCCATACATTTATTTAAATGGTTCTAAAACTTCTTATAGGTTGTTTGAATAACATGTTGATAGCACATCTACATGAGATGCTATGAATATCACATTTAATTATGCAGTGAAGGCTTTCACGAGTGGCTGAAATAATTGCTGTCGAATCTTGCGGGTTATGTGGTCGTGGTCGAAGAAACATGTCTGCTCCTGACGTTTCGTCCAGAGCTGCGCTGCACATCTTCAGAGGTGCTAGAGTACTGGTAGCTGCGAGTCTTGCCGACTGTACAGAGAAGCAATCGAAATATACAAACATGGGGATAATTTTAACAGAAAGGAAGAAGCTACTAAACTTACTGACTTATGGACTGTGGCTCTTCAGAGTAGATAGTTACACTTTTATCCTTGACCATCGACTGTCGAAAGTTACGTTTTATCTTTGACAAGGCTTATCTGTGCTGCGCACGTCAACACTTGACCACCGTCAGTCGGCAAGTCTCAGCGCTACCAGTAGCTCCTCTGAAGATGTCCAGCGCAGCTCTGGACGAAACGTCAGGAGCAGATATGTTTCTTTGACCACGACCATATAACCCGGAACATTCAGATTTAATTGCCTGCCAGAGACTTCGTCGAACCACCTTTATACTTATCAACAAATAAAACAATTCCTTGAGACACCATTGCCTCCTTATACCAAAGGTATTAAACATAAGGAGAGGCATTGAATTACAATTTATGCTGTGGCCGGGATTAGAACCCGGGACCTCCTACGTACCAGGTAGGCACTTTAGACCACTCAGCTAACACAGCATTGCAGCCAAAGCGACTACACGGACTTTCTTAAAGCACGTCTCCCTCCACAGCACATACTATAATTCTGCCTCATGTTCCCTGTGAAATGCGTATCAAATTTCCAGGGCTCTCCTTTACTGGAATAGCACCCCATCAAACGATGCAAATGCGAACAATTCCGCCTTGTTCCTCAGGCCAACGTAATAGAAATATCAATGCCTATTCGCATTCTTTGCTGGAGTGCTATTCCAATGTAGAAGAGCACTGGCAACTTGATACGCATTTCACAGGGAACATGAGGCAGAATTAAAGTATGTGGTGTGGAGCGAGACGTGCTTTAAGACAGTCCGTGTAGTCGCTTTGGCTGCAACGCTGTGGTAGCTGACTTGTCTAAAGCGCCTACCTGGTACGTAGGAGGTCCTGGGTTCGAATCCTGGCCACAGTGTAAATTTCAATTCAATGCCTCTCCTTATGTTTAACACCGTTATACTATTTATCTCCCATTCCACTCTCTAATGGTGCGCGGGAAGAAAGAACACCTGAATCTCTCCGTTCGAGCTCTGATTTCTCGTATTTTATTCTGATGATCATTTCTACCTATGTAAGTTGGAGTTAACAATATATTTTCGCATTCGGAGGAGAATGTTGACGATTGGAGTTTCGCAAGTAGCCCACGCCGCAGCGATAAGCGCCGTTGTTGTAATGATTCCCATCCCAGATCCTGTATCATTTCCGTGACGCTGTCTCCCCTGTATCACGACAATACGAAAAGAGCTGCCCTTCTTTGCACTCTCCCCACACACTTCCCTCCAACGCTAAATTCACAATTCCTTGATGTCTAAGAATGTGCCCCACCAATCAATCCCTTCTTTTAGTCAAGGTATGCCAGAAATTCCTTTTCTCCCCAATTCTGTTGAATAACTCCTCATTAGTTACGCATCCACCCACCTAACCTTCAGCATCTTCTGTAGCAGCACATTCAAAAGCCTCTATCCTCTTGCTGTCCGCACTGTTTATCGTTCATGTTTCACTCCCACACAAGGCAACATTCCACACAAATGCCTTCAGAAAGGACTTGTTTACGCTTAAATTAACATTAGATGTTAACAAATTTCTCATTTTCAAAAACGCTTTTCCTTCCCATTGCCATTCTGCATTTTATATCCTCTTTACAGTGACTATCATATGTCATTTTACTGCTCAAGTAACAAAACTCATGTACCACCTTTATTCTTTCGTTACCTAATCTAATTCTTTCATAATTGACTCATTTTCTAAGACTACATTCCATTACCCTAATTTTACTAATGTTAATGAAATGTGCTGCTACAGGCGAATGATGAATATTAGATGGGTAGATCACGTAACTAATGAGGAGGTGCTTAACGAGATTGGGAAGAATAGGAGTTTCTGGCATACACTGAGTAAGAGAAGGGATAGATTGGTAGGACACATTCTGAGGCATCAAGGAATTCTCAACTTTAAAAGGAAGTGTGTGGGGTAAAAATACTAGTGGGAGATCGAGGAACGAATACATTATGCAGATTCAAAAGGATGTAGGTTGCCGAACGTATTCTCAGATGAAGAGACTTGCACAGGACAGGGTAGCGTGGAGAGCTGCATCAAACCAGTCTGCGGACTGAAGACCACAACAACAACTATGTTCCTCTTATACGATCCTTTCAACACACTGTCCATTCCGTTCATTCCTCTTCCAGGTCCTTTGCTGTCACTCTCGCCTTGGAGGTTCGAGTCCTCCCTGGGGCATGGGTGTGTGTTTGTGTGTTGTCCTTAGGCTAGTTTACCTAGGTTTAAGTAGTTTGTAAGCTACGGACTGATGACCACGCAGTTTGGTCCGATAGATTTACAAACATTTCCTTTGCTGTCTCTGATAGAATTACACTATCGTCGAAACGCAGTGGTTTTTATTTCTTCATCCTGAACTTTAATTACTTCTCCAAATTTCTCCTTGCTTTCCTTTACAGCATGCTCATTGCACAAAATGAATAACACTGAAGAAAGACTACAATCCTGTTTTCCAAACACTGCATACCTTCCATGCCCTTCCGCCCCCTATATATTACTCCTGCTGATTTCAGGATCTGGAAGAGTCTATTCTAGTCAACATTGTCAAAAGCTTTCGTTTGAAATGGGATCTACATACCAAGCATTATTACGCGTAAACAGCGCAAACTGCAACGAATGTAAATGTAGTACCAAATGCACCCAACAGATGGCAGGTGGTGCAACACCCGCCGCACTTAACAAACGTTTCAAACGCCCCGACCATTCTGTCTTACAATGTTTCTCCTCATTGCCTCTCTCGTGAACTTCCAATTTTCTCACATTCGTCATTTTGGTACTTATGGTCTTCTTTTATTCCAAGACCTCGATTTACGAATGCAGAAATATTACCCTACGATAAAACGATCACAAAACTCTATGACGTATACTATTGAAAATATTTCTCAGGACGTACAATGTGTACTCGATCGTGGTATTACCCGGGTCCTTAAAAACTATTTTCTTCTTGTTCATAGAAGTTTCGGGCGTGCAGCCGCATAAAGTTTTCTTCTTCTAATATTTCGGCTGAGAAACGTTCAGCCATCTTCAGAGACGAGTCGAAGACTGACGCTCCAGCACGCGCTTCGTGCTTATAAACGCGCGGGCCGCGCTACTGCGCATGCGGCCACAGATACAACAAGGCGCCAAAGACGTTACTCGGCGGCAAGGAAGTACACGTGTGAGTAAATTATGTCTGTGGCTGTATGGTCGATCACTGCGGAGAAATCGATGTGTTATGATCTGTGCTGTGGCGGCGTCTTTGTAAAGTTATTAAAGAAAGTGCCGGATTCCATGATTTATCTAAACTGAAACCGCTGTCTCTGTTAATTAAATTCGTCCCCAAGCGAATTTCTATTCCTTCTTTCACCACTGAGTCCTAGAAAGATGAAGTGGAGGCTAAAATGTTGACGTTTTTGTACGTCATGGAGTGTCCAGTACCAATACAGTGCTCTGCCACTGCCGATTTATTTGGTTGTAAGTGACTGGTATATCTCTGGTGTTCCATGCATCTTACCTCGACTGTACGTGTCGTCTGTCCTATCTACGAAAGGCCACATTCACATGGGATCTTGTAAACCTCGACCTTCCAGAGCTCTAAATCATCCTTGTTAGAACCCAAAAGTGCTGCTGTCTTTGGTGGGGGTCGAAAAATTACTTTAACATCGTGTTTGTTCATAATCCGTCCAATTTTCGACGACAGGCTCCCAACATATGGCAGAAAAGCCATAGATTTAAAACATTTTGTATCATCTTCCATATTCTTTTCGTGTACCGTTGGCTTTGTACGTAGTGCCTTATGTATCTGTTGTGGACAGTACCCGTTTGCTTCAAAGACTCTCTTCAGGTGTAGAAGCTCGTCCTACAGACTGCTCTCATCAGCAATGACGTGTGCTGTATGGACCAGTGTTCTAAGAACACTCATCGTCTGGGATGGATGATGGCAGCTACTTGCATGTAAGTATAAATCAGTATGCGTAGGTTTTCTGTCCTAAGGTGCCATCGTCTTTACGTCGTACCATCACATCCAAAAATGGAAGGCATCCATCTTTTCTTCTTGCTTTCCGATGACTTGTATTGGACTGTCATCTTCGACTATACATGGTCGAACATGGCTGCTCGTGTCTATCGAGAGCCAGATATCTGTATCTTTCTATCCATCTTATAAAATAGGCTCTACGTATGTATGTATGTTCCACATCTGCTCCTGAAGTACTGGGCCGATTTCAACCAAACGTGGTACACATTTTCCTTATCATCAGGCAACAATCCATGTCGCGGTAACAACCACCTACGACACATATGTAAGGAGATATGACGTCATAAACAATGACAGCCGTGATAAACGTCCGTATCATGCGATAATGTTCTACATCTTCTTCCAAACTGATGGACCGATGTCAACCACATTTTGTACACATATTCTTTAAGGTCAGGAATAATTTGCTATGGTTGCAAAAATCACCTACGATACCTCGTTCATATGGTATCACGACATAAACTATGAATACATCCCCCATGTTGCGGCGCGTGATAGCGTGAGTTTATTCGTCAACTATTTGACAGTGAGAGCTCTTAAGAGACTTGCAATAAGCTTTGAACATAATTTCAAATCTTTCGGGACTTTTTCCCGCTGACAGTCCCAACAAAATGATGAAAGGGAAAAGAAAAAGTTTACCGCTTAGTACTTCTCCGATGTTCATGATGTATATCTACGGCATTTGGCATGACGATACAAGCTATTACTTCTACACTGTAAATTGTATTCGCGAGACAATTGACATATACATACCACCTGAATGTTCCTTCGATACATCATCACATTTCGTCATGTAGACATACGACTGAATATACATTCTGATTTACATTAGAATACGACACAGATTACAGGAGTAATGACGCCATAAGCAATATAATATCCAAATAACTGCTACGTCATGCGCTTCTCTTTACACACCTCCTCCTAAGATAATGGTCCGACTTCGCGTTAAATTGGTACACATTTTGCTTACTATCAGAGAACAATCGCTGTGGACTTAAAACTACCAACGACACATAGTTCAGCAGATAACGACGTCGTAAACAATGAGTCGCAAAAACTTTCCCATCACAAGTATCAATAAATATTGTTTATAGTCAAGTTTTGAATTATGTTATACATAATTTGCATTTTATTACTATTTTTATTTCTTGGATACCGCACTTAAAATTTTGTACATTACGCATATTTATTTGTTTTACTGTTTCATAATTTCTAACCTGTTTTCAAGAATACGTAAAGATGAAATCGTTTTCGACTTCTTGTTGTTTTTGTTTCTAATATAAGACAAAGACAATATAAGACAAAGGAAATGAACTTAGAGACGATGTTGTGCAGGGGAACTGAGAGATGAATTTGACAGAGCCTTGAAAGACCTAGGTCGGAACAAGGCCCCAGGAGTAGATGACATACCCTCAGAGCTACTAAAGTCTCTGGGAGAGCCAGCCATGACAAGACTATTTGAACTGGTGTGTAGGATGTATGAGACAGGCAAAATGCCGTCAGACTTTAAGAAAAATGTAATAATCCCCATTCCAAAGAAATCAGGCGCAGACAGGTGTGAAAATTACAGAACCATCAGTTTGATAAGTCATGGTTGCAAAATTTTGACACGAATTATCAACAGGAGAATGGAAAAGCTGGTAGAAGCTCACCTTGGGGAAGATCAGTTTGGGTTCAGGAGGAACATAGGAACCCGGGAGGCAATCCTCACCTTACGACTTATCTTAGAAGATAGATTAAGGAAAGGCAAACCTACATTTTTAGCTTTTGTAGATTTGGAGAAAGCATTTGACAATGTTGACTGGAATACACTCTTTCAAATTCTGAAGTCAGCAGGGGTAAAATACAGGGACAGGAGAGTTATTTACAACTTGTACAAAAGCCAGACCGCAGTTATTAGACTCGAAGGGCATGAAAGGAAAGCATCAGTTGGGAAGGGAGTAAGACAGGGTTGCAGCCTTTCTCCGATATTATTCAATTTGTACATCGAGCAGGCGGTGAAGGAAAGCAACGAAAGGTTTGGAATAGGGATTAAAGTACAGGGGGAAGAAATAAAAACATTGCGTTTTGCTGATGACATTGTAATTCTGTCAGAGACAGCAAAGGATCTGGAAGAGCAGTTGAATGGAATGGACAGTGTGTCGAAGAAAGCGTATAAAATGAACATTAACAAGAGCAAAACAAAAATAATGGAATGCGGTCTTAGAAAATCAGGCGATGCTCAAGGAATTAGATTAGGTAACGAAACAATGAAGGTGGTAGATGAGTTTTGTTACTTGGGTAGTAAAATAACATGTGATGGTCGCAGTACAGAGCATATAAAATGCAGAATGGCAATGAGAAGAAAAGCATTTTTGATAAAGAGAAATTTTCTAACATCGAATATTAAGTGTAAGGAAGTCTTTTCTGAAGGCATTTGTGTGGAGTGTTGCCTTGTACGGGAGTGAAACATGGACGATAAGCAGTGCGGACAGGAAGAGAATAGAGGCTTTTGAAATGTGGTGCTACAGAAGAATGCTGAAGATTAGGTGGGTAGATCGCATAACTAATGAAGAGGTACTGAACAGAATTGGTGAGAAAAGGAATTTTTGGCATACCCTGACTAAAAGAAGGGATCGCTTGGTAGGACACATTCTTAGACATCGAGGAATCGTAAATTTAGCAATGGAGGGAAGTTTGTGGGGTAAAAATCGCAGAGGGAGACCAAGAGACGCGTATAGTAGGCAGATTCAGACAGATGTAGGTTGCCATTCTTATGAGGAGATGAAGAGGCTTGCTCAGGATAGAGTAGGGTGGAGAGCTGCATCAAACCAGTCTCCTGACTGAAGACTATAACATAACAACAATATAAGACTGGAAAATACTGTAGCGGCCAGTACTCTGAGAATAAGAAATCTCGGAACGTTGTTTATAGTGACGTATTGCAACAGATAATATTGTGATGTGAGTCGTGCAATTATTTACTTCTTTGTCTGACACTTAGGTACTTTGCAACATGATTACGTACCATTTTTTCCCATAACTATAGTGTCGGTGCACACACTTACCTATGTGAATTTCGGCGTTGATCTTTTGTTATGGGGCGCAGTTACTAACACAGAAAGGTCTCATACAACAATTTTATATTTCAGTCATCACTACGGACTTGTTTATCTCTTTACAAAAATGTAACGTTGTCAACCAATGGTAAGCTTTCTACATCCCCTAGACGTTTGTCGTTTACTACCGAAGACATGCGCCGCATGTACATCTCTTCCCGCTGCTATTTTGGCAAGGGTGTGTCCCAAGTTTCTTCTCGTGTGTCAGGACACGAGTACGTAGAGGCAATAAAGGTTTTTATTTTTTTATTTTATTTGTCGAGTCTGTTTTATTATTTACTAGTTGTAAACCCGGCGTTGCCAGGGTGTTTATTCATCCTACACTCTGGTAGTCCACATCCCCTTCCCCCCTCTCTCTGCATCCACCTCTTTCTCTCCCATCTCTCTGTTCGTTTCCACTTTTCCCTTAAAAGGTGCGTGTGTGTATGTGTGTGTAGTTTGATGTTGAACCTATCGTTAAATCAGACAGCAGATTGTTCATTAACACAGCAATTTGTTTTAATTATGGCCCTGATATTGATGTATATATTGTTAAATAAGAAACAGTACATTAAACTGATTATATGTGCGCAACGGATCTTTTAACAAAACAACTGTGGCAAGTCACCTAATGAAACAGACACTAGACTATACTCAAAAAATTTGACTGCGAGAAAGACAATAAAAAAAACTACAAACCACTTTCTTAATATTTGATTGCGGGAATTTTATTCAGATCAGTACCTGATTATCAAAATTCAGTATCCTAATCAATTAACTGCAGTGTTGCATAACAATCATTTACTATGCCACAAATAACGAAATCTGTTCAACAAGATTACCAAAATCAATACTGCACTTTAAATTCACAATAACTAATTATCAAATGAAGGAAGTAGGTTAATCTTCTAACTACGTAAATGAAACAGGAAAGAAAGGTCAACTTTGTTACTTATTATTAATAATCAGCATTACATTACCTACATAATACAACTACTGACTTGCTGGCACAGCAGCCTCTGCTCTACGTCGGAGCCATACACACAGCTCAACCGCTCTCTAAGCGAGCTGAACCACAAGTGCTACTCTCTCTCTGCGCGAGCTACAATGCTATGCAATACATGATCTTTGCCAAAGATGAAACTTCACAGAGTTAAGTACACATATCGACACACACAGTATAAGCGATATTATACATTTTCTTGCAAGCAAGTTACTCGACACATTAACAGGAGGCACAATATTACACATTTTCTTACAATTTTTTCTGGACACTTTTCACCCTCTCTCGGCAAAGTTTTCCAGTGACCTTCCTCTTGGTTTGAAGGTCATGTGTGCAAACATTCATAAGGATTGGAGCAGAACTTTGCATTTTGAAAAAAAAAATCCGTAGGTAAAATCCCCTCCACCATGCACCGAACGAAATTTTATACATACAATAATATTCCTCTTGTTTTTAAGATAGAGTGTGTAAGAGATTATATATATTTCTATGCAACAGGAACGCAGGGTCACATTGAAAAACGCACTTTGTTGTTCTCAAATATTCCAGTTTCATTTCATGCAAGCCTTATTCTGAGAATAACGAAAACAACAGAAAAAGGATCTCCCAAAGACTCGAGAACGGCTGAACCGATGTGGCTAATTTTAGTGTTGAAATATTCGTATAAGTCCAGGGAAGATTTAAACGGTGATAAAGTATGGAAAAGTTGTCCGTAAAAGAAAAAAAAACGAAAAAAAACTGAAACACCTTTTTCCATTGAGCTATCAATACCGTTCGTCCAATTGCGATAAGCCGGGGTGGAGTAGCCGAGCGGTCTAAAGCGTCTCGCTGCAGAGCGCGCGGTTGCTCGCCGTGGAGGTTCGAGTCCTCCCTGGGGCATGGGTGTGTGTGTGTTTGTCCGTAGGTTAGTTTACCTAGGTTTAAGTAGTTTGTAAGCTACGGATTGATGACCACGCAGTTTGGTCCGATAGATTTACAAACATTTGAACATTTTTGAAAAGGATCTGCGAAATCGGTCGAGCCATTCTCAAGTTATGGGGCTACAAAGGTATAGAGGGATCCATTTTTATGTTGCAAAGTACCCTACCCCGTGCACCGTATGAATCTTAAAGTACACGGTGACGTTCCTTTTGTTTTGAAGGTCAAGCGAGCTATATTTAGTGAAGGTCGTCTATAGTATAACGTAGTTCATAAGTAGCTTGTAAATTTAGGGACTGATGATCCCGCAGTTAAGTTCCTGAAGGTTTACAAGCGTCTGAACATTCGGTCAACTCTTGTTTGTGAATGAGAAATCGGTTGGAAACTTTCCTCATGTCAGCACGTTGTAGTAGTCGCCACTGGTGCTGACCTTGTGTGAATGCTCTGAAAAGCTAGTGATTTGCATATCGCAGCATCTTCTTCCTGTCGGTTAAATTTCGCGTCTGTAGCGCGTCATCTGCGTGGTGTAGCAATTTTAATGGGCAGGAGTGTCTATTAGGTGGAAACATGTCAGTTGTGTAAGAAAGAGCCTCGTCAACAGGGACCGTGGTAAACAAGGATATTACATCGAAACTGAGAACAATATCACCTCTACATCTACATCTACATACATACTCCGCAATTCACCGTAAGGTGCGTGGCGGAGGGTACACTGTACCACTACTAGGCATTTCCTTTCCTATTCCACTGCCAATTGGAACGAGGAAAAAAAGAATGCCTATGTGCCTCCGTAAGAGCCCTAATTTATCGTGTCTTTGTGATCACCACGCGAAATGTAAGTAGGCGGCAGCAAGATCGTACTACACTCAGCTTCAAATTCCGGCCCTCTAAATTTACTTAACAGAAATTCACGAAAAGAACGTCGTCTTTCTTCCAGCGATCCCCAATTGAGTTGCCGGAGCATTTCCGTGACACTCGCGCATTGGTCGAACCTACCGGTAACAAACCTAGCTGCTCGCCTCTGAACCGCCTCTATGTCTTCCTTCAAACCGATCTGTTGCGGGTCCCAAATACTTGAGCAATACTCAAGACGTGGTCGTAGAAGCGTTTTATACGCGGTCTCCTTTACAGGTGAAGTACATCTTCCCAAAATTCTCCCAATAAACCGAAGTCGGCTGTCTGCCTTACTCACAACTGTCCTTACATGCTCGTTCCATTTCATATCGCTCTACAATGTTACGCCTAGATATTTGAACGACGCGTCAGCATCAAGAAGCTCACTACTAATGCTGTATTCGAACATTATGGGATTGTTTTTTCTACTCATGCGCATCACCTTACACTTTTCTACATTGAGAGCTAGCTGGCATTCTTCGCACCAACTAGAAATTTTGTCTAAGTCATCCTGTATGCTATTACAGTCAGTTACAGACGACACCCTCCCATACACCACAGCATCATCAGCAAACAGCCGCAAATTACAACTTACTCTGTCCATCAGATCATTTATATAGACAGAAAATAATAGCGGTCGTATCACACTCCCCTGGGGCACGCCTGACGATACACTCGTCTCTGATGAACACTCGCCGTCGAGAACAACGTACTGCGTTCTATTACTTAGGAAGTCTTCCAGCCAGTCACAAATCTGTGAACCTATTCCATAAGCTCGAATCTTCGTTAGCAGTCGGCAGTGTGGCAGCGCGTCGAACGCCTTTTTGAAGTCGAGAAAAACACAATCCGCCTGTTGCTCTTCGTCCCCACCTGGACAGAAAAGTTTCTTGCAATGCCGTTACGTGACATATATGACGCAGCGGGCCCGGATGAATAAAAAAAAAAAAAAAAAAAAAAAAAAAAAAAAAAAAAAAAAAAAAAAAAAAAAAAGTTATCAGGTTCCGAAAAAGAGGGGCCTTTAAAAGTATCGCGTAGCGCAGAAGCGAACGCCGTTACCATTTGTCTGGAGGTGGCTTTTACTGCCGTGTTGCTGATAATGGCCAGGATATGGCCCCCTGCCGCTGACGGCGAGCAGTTTCCAATAGCGAGTGCGTAAATCGTGCGTAATTGGCAGCGTAGCGCGTAGCCAGCGGTAATGGGCGATGCTTCACGCCGCGGCGTGTTATTAAGGCATTCCACGGCCGTCTGCGGAGCAAATCTGTCCAGCGAGAGATTGCCGGTGTTTTACGCTGCCTGCGCAGAGTGACCCGTAGCGCGTAATGGTGGCAGCCCTGCCGCCCGTTTATCAGGGGCAACGGTTTGTGCGAGGGAGGTGGGAGGGGGAGCGGGGCGAAGGGGAAAGAGACAGAGAGAGAGAGAGAGAGAGAGAGCGGAAACGCACGCACACACGATATACGCGGTCTGCGTGCCAGCGGATTATTATGTTGCGCGCTACTCACACGCTACAGTATTTGCAGGAATTCCGCGTCATCCTTTTTAGATTTTTTTTTTTTTTCGACGGCTGCCGCGTGTGTGTTGGGATTCACGAGCGGTGACCAGGGCAGCCAACACCACACAACTCGGAGCCACTTCTCCGCACTCGCCTCGCTGTAATGGAATAACGGCCGCGCGCATTGTGTGAAAGTGAAATTAGAGTAAAAAGCCGGACCCGGGGGTTTATTTGTCCCGCTGCTGTTCCGTTGGCCGCACTGCCCGCGCTGAAGGAGCAACAGCTGCGTTTATTAGCCGCCACCTCACCCCACCCAACACAAAGCTCTGCTCTCTTTCAACTTCTCTCTGTTTTATTCCAACTCTGCTCGAGCGAAATTAAATTCCCCGCGTTTCCTCGGTACCACGGGCGACGTGAAACGCTTTTATATTCGTTTACGTTTGTGGCTATGCGACGTACATGCGTGCATGCTCGAATAACTCAGTATCACCTGATGCAACTCCATTATTATCTGTTGTTGTTGTTGTTGTTCTCTTTAGTCCGGAGACTGTGAAAGACGACCGTCTGTCGACTTTCCTATATTTTTTTATAAAATTGTAATTTATTTATATACATGTGGCGTCTGTTCCGAGAGAACAGACGTCACTTCTGATCCTGCAGTTGTTATTATTCAACATTCATAGAATATATGACATCAACTGCGATTGGGCAAAGCTGAAAATGTGTACCCAGCCGGGATTCGAACCCGGGTCTCCTTCTTTCTAGGTAGTTGCACTGACCCCTACACCACTGGGGACACAACTGCCTAGAAAGCAGGAGACCCGGGTTGGAATCCCGGCTGGGTACACATTTTCAGCTTTGCCCAATCGCAGTTGATGTCATATATTCTATGAATGTTGAATAATAACAACTGCAGGATCAGAAGTGACGTTTGTTCTCTCGGAATATGCCGGTGACGGGCAATGATCCTATCGTTAGTGGGGAGGGGTGGGCAAGTTTGAAGCCCTTACTCTTACGGGAATTAGTTTCAAAACTACGAGTTTGAGTACTGTGGGCAGGGCGAAGCTGGGAATTTGTACCTGACGGGAGACGTGCTTAGGTAGTCCTTGCAGGTGCGGTGATCACTGTGTCCCCAGTGGTGTAGGGGTCAGCGCAACTGCCTAGAAAGCAGGAGACCCGGGTTCGAATCCCGGCTGGGCGCACATTTTCAGCTTTGCCCAATCGCAGTTGTTGTCATATATTCTATGAATGTTGTAATTTATTTGATGTCGCTAGATTAGCATTTTGTTAAAACTAGAACACCTCTTTTCAAGGCAGGAGGAATAGCATTTTTATTTCATGTTTTAAAATATTAGTTAATATTGCTAGGATTTTTTTATTTTATTATTGTCCCTGTAAGAATGTGGACTTGTTTTACTTTTAAGTGGATGTGCGAGAATCTAATGGCTGTCTGAATATGGGTGGTAAATGTTCGCTTTGCATGGTTCTTTCTGGATCACAGTCGATAGTTAGTCGTTACCAACCCCTGCTGCTGATGCGACCAAAGAGGTTTCTATGCCCTTTGGTTACAAGCTAGTCAACGAGCCTTCTCCAGGTATAATGACACGGTTTCCATTCCCCAATATTATCAGAGAACATTTTGTTTTTGTATTATTTCGGCATGTAAAAATGATTATCTCTGAATACCATAGTAATAATTTAAGAACATCACTTTCATTTTTTTTTTAAGACAGAAGGTACTCTTGCTTTGTACTTTGTAGCGATAGCATCTTGCAGACGGGAGCTGTACTTTATTATTTTTATGTGGCTGCTGTTATGTACATTCAGGTAAATATATGTGCTGTGCACGTATCTTAAATTTATAAATAAACCCCACCTCTTAAATTTGGAGTTATGAATTTTTATTAATAATTTTGCCCTATCCTCCCTCCACCCATAACGTCTTTTTCAGCCTTGTTGAATCACCGCAACAATGGATGGCACAGTTTTTTGGTTAATATTGAATGGTGATATTTCGTGTAGCCTGCCACTCTTGTTTCAAAATTTATTCCATAATATTATCATTTACTGGCAATAGAATCTGCAGTCGGTTTTCTTGTAAATTTTTAGAAGTCCGATGTGTTTGACTTACATAATATTCCTATCCGATTTATATCATGTCACTTATCTTACTTTACGGTTTGCTACACGAATCGTAGTTTGATATTGACGAACTTCCAAATGTTCAAATGTTTGTATAGCTTATGGGACTTAACTACGGGGTCATCAGTCCCTAAACTTACAAACTGCTTATGAACTACTTACAAACTAGGACAGCACAAATATCCATGCCCGAGGGGGGATTCGAACCCCCGACCGTAGTGGCCGTGCAGACCATGACTGGAGCGCCTCAGTCTTCTCGGCCACCATGGCCGGCCGACGGACTGCCATCCACTGTTCGGCGAGTGGTTATCATGTAATTAAAATTTCATTTACAGCCAAATTTCAACCACCGATGGATCTCTTGTTAAAGGCAACTGCTCGTCGATTCTTTTTGTAATGTTCCGCCTGCACAACACTCCAGCGTTAATTAGCTTGCCATTTGATTATGCATTTAATAATTTTTCCACATTTTTTTTCGAAATTTTCTGATTGGGATCTTTCATAGCTTCTAACTTCAAACCTTTTCCTTCTGTAAATTTGTTAATCTCAAAAATTAATAGCCAGACTGGAACATTATACAGGGCGAGTCTGACGAGGTTTCCAGTAGCTTCCCTGTCTCCTGGCCACTCGATCTTCACTTTGTGCTGGGACCGTGCTGAGGTAAGGTGGGTTCTGCTTCTTGTGCCTGCACAGATGGTAGCCATTCGTTGTGTAGCTTGTTTAACTTAGACTCTTGAATTTAAATTCATTTTTTGGAATATTCCTTCCAATCGTGTGCAAAAATGTGCTCTAGCTTTTCAATCCAGTGATTTCCAATAGATAAATGCGGTGTACGTGTTACTGGTTGCAGTTTGATAACGGCCTGGTATATTCAAACCTTTTGTGATCGTGTGGCGGTGTACGAACTCTGTGTAAATTCTTTCTAGCTTCGTGGGGCCCAATTTCTCACTGAAGATATGTTCATTTTGTACAGTGCACATAAAAAGCTTTCTTATCGTTTCCTTCCATGAGTGATATGTGTTCCACTTGGTTGGTTCTTAGAACAAAGCCTTCAGCTTTCACTACTGTTTGTTCCATGCCCATCAGGCAAGCAACTATGCCTATATCCTTCTGATTTCTACAAACATTTTGCGATCTTCTCTCCCCGCCTATTTTAATTTTGCTATTTCTTCTCTGAACTTGTAGGATGCACTCAGTCTTTGTCAGTAATTCCCTCTGAGCCTTGTACAACCTACTTCAATAGCTTGCTTATGAAAATCTATGTATTTTTAAGGGTTGCATGCCATAGTTTTTATTCTCACTTTTCCTTGTAATTATTTCACTTTTTTGGTTTTTTTTAGACCGAACTTCAACCGTCTCTGTAATCGCTCCCTATCGCGAGTAGCTGCATTTCTGCTTCCTTATGTAATTCTAAACATTTCTATGGATTGCATGCCGTAGTTAATTTTCTTTATTTTTCGGAAATTGAATTTATACATTTTTATCGGTTTTCGGAACCACGTGTGTCCGAACTCCGACTTCAGAAGTTTGCAGCTAGTCACCTGAATTCACGCCACTTCTCATTAAACCAGTGCCTAGATAGTTTACTCTCATGTTGCAACTTAAGACTCCGCCGTGATTTTGTGTAATAAATCCGATTTTTAATCACTTCACCTTCAGTGGAGTGCGGTCATGTAACGTTGCCGTGTGTCGCCGTTAGCGTGTGTGCCCGCGGTTTAATCTAAATGCAATTTAACTTTGCTACACTCACGCACAATCTCAAATCAGGCACGACAGACCAGAGCCACCTTCGCAGTTGCACTGTATATTGTGTTGTGTGGTACCTCCGGCTTTGCTGAATTTCGCCTACGATAGTGGCGCCTGCTTCTGCCTCGCTTCAGCACGCTGATTTTGGCGAGTTTCACTGTCGCATTACGTGTGTGTGAGCGAGTGAGTGTTGTTTGTAAATCCTCCCCCCCCCCCCCCAAGTAGCGTTACGTTCTGTGTAATTTATGTCATCAACAGTATTAGATATGTAAAGGGGATGCATTTTTATTGTATTAACAAAATTGGTGCCCCATTTTGCTTGCGTTTGACCTGAATAAACAAGTTAAGTTCAGTATAATTTTGACTTGCCTATAAATTGTAGTTTTCGAGCACCTTCCCCCTTTTTTATTTTATACTGTTTTTCACCAGTGCTGAGAACAAGCTCAGATGCAATTTTTTATGTTTACGTTCCGTTGCGCCATAACTGTTTTCTTAACCACCTTTATGATATAACTTTAATTGTGGTGGCTTGTTTATTAATGCCTGTGTGTAATTTCGTGCGAGCTGCTACGTATATTGGTCACTGTATCGTTAACTTTCTGTTATTAGAGTAATTTGAACCAAGTCAGTTCTCAATTTGAGCCAGGGAACAAGGTTCTGCAGCAGGGAGTAGCCGGTAGCTCACACGGACCTTTTGCTAATTTTACTGCTAAAATTAAGCTTCTTTAGAACAGTTAATTCTTATCTGGGTACCTCCTACCAGAATTGAGTTTTATTACGTACAGTGGTCAACTTTTAACTGGTTTGATGCAGCTCTCCACCCTACTCTATCCTGAGCAAGCCTCTTCATCTCCTCATAAGAACAACAACCCACATCCATTTGAATCTGTTTCTGTATTCATCTCTTGGTCTCCCTCTGCGATTTTTACCCCACACACTCCCCTCCAATGCTAAATTTGCGGTTCCCACACGTTTAAGAATGTGTCCTAGCATTCGATTCCTTCTTTTACTCAATGTATACCAGAAATACCTTTTCTCCTCAATTCTGTTCAGTACGTCTTCATTATTTACGCGATCTACCAACCTAACCTTCAGCATTCTTCTGTAGCACCACATTTCAAAAGCTCTTCTTGTCTGTACTATTTATCGTCCAAGTTTCACTCTCGTTTAAGGTAACACTACACACAAATGCCTTCAGAAAGAACTCCTTATACTTAAATTAATATTCGGTGTCAACAAATTTCTCTTTTTCAAAAACGCTTTTGTTCCCATTGCCATTGCCATCCATAAATCGGTTAGAAAGGTCCGCCAAGTTTGTAACGGCGTAATCCTGATTTTTGTCAAGTCCTTAACGTTAAAAGTTGTTATTAGTTAGCCCTGTGATCGCCTGCTAATTTAGAATTAATGACAACTTGACAATATTACGTTACTGATGCTATAAATGTTACGCATCTGACTAGTTTTTATCCCAAAAAATCAAAGGTTCTAATAGCATCAGATACAACGGAGAATGAATATATTTACTTCGGTTGTGAACACAAAACTAGCCTTAGAGAGATATATACTCACTATATTTAATAAAACAGCGTGGTCACTTAACTAAAATCTTGGTCACATAAATTAATGTTCTTACCCAGTCAGAGTTAACATCTACCTACATAATATGCTACAATATTTTAAAAAAAAACAATGAATTTCTTCATTAGCGTTAGTCATCATACGAGACTATTATACATCTATTAATCTAATATTCGTTAATAACAGGAACGATATACAGTAGTTTTTACCAATGAACTGAATATCGTATACACGATTGGCTTCCAATAACAGATATAAAAATCAATTCCTTTTCTTCTTTACTTTAAAATTGTTTTGTAATATTTTCCCTTACGAAATAAATTTCTTTCAAGGATGTATTTAGGTAATGTAATTAAGGCTTCTTACTTCCTAAGTATATTACGTTTATTTTCACGTAACATTTAAATTTCACAGATATTACTTTCCCGGAAACAAAGATTCTAGTTGTATTACTCTCAACGGAATAATAACTCGTGAATAATGTATAGTCTGTCGTTTAATCCGATACGTACAATCTCTTCTTTAAATACTTTCTTTGATTTTAAAACATTTATCTTCACAGATCGACAAACTTTAGTGCCTTCTATTTCTAAAACAAACAGTTATTACTGATATTTATCTCCGTTTACCAAATATATTATTTCTTTAGCATCCATTTTGATCACTTCCTACAGATTTTTTCACTGTATTTTATTCAGTTTTATATTTCTTTGAATGGCTTGCAATCTACTGAAATAAGAAAAACTAGCTTATATGCCCATGCTTTGCAACGGTTGTTAAAGGAGAGCATGTGCTTATCATGGCTTTTTAGTTTTGCAGACGTCAAGTCAGTAAATATCCTTGTTGGATTGCTCTGTCAATAAATTCAGTTGTCCTGGCTAAGATGTCAAATGTAAGTATCTATGTATCTTCATAAAGATATCAAATATAAGTAAAAGTCATCCTCCGAAACGATGTATCTTCATAAAGTTTTTGATACAGAATGAAACGTGCCAAAAGCAGCAAAGAAATCTCGTTAAGTATGTAATACACAAAGCTAAATCAGTAACGCTATGTTCAATGTTTGTTGGTATTCGCAGTGATAATATTGCTTAATCCCATCACATACTTATTTCACAGCAGCGGCGTCTATTAGTTCTTTGGTGCACTACAGCGCCTCATCACTTGTTTGCTTTACTACGCCATCCATACTTCAAGCATAGCCTGTTGTTGTTTTGGTCTTCAGTCCGGAGACTAGTTTGATGCAGTTCTCCACCCTACTCTATTCTGAGCAAGCCTTTTCGTCTCCTCATAAGAACGGCAACACACATCCACTTGAATCTGCTTACTATACGCGTCTCTTGGTCTCCCTCTGCGATTTTTACCCCACACACTTCACTCCAATGCTAAATTTACGATTCCTCGATGTCTAAGAATGTGTCCTACCAAGCGATCCCTCCTTTTGGTCAGGGTATGCCAAAAATTCCTTTTCTCACCAATTCTGTTCAGTACCTCTTCATTAGTTATGCGATCTACCCACCTAATCTTCAGCAATCTTCTGTAGCACCACATTTCAAAAGCCTCTATTCTCTTCCTGTCCGCACTGCTTATCGTCCATGTTTCACTCCCGTACAAAGCAACACTCCACACAAATGCCTTCAGAAAATACTTCCTTACCCTTAAATTAATATTCGATGTTAGCAAATTTCTCTTTTTCAAAAATGCTTTTCTTCCCATTGCCATTCTGCATTTTATATCCTCTGTACTGCGACCATCGCATGTTATTTTACTACCCAAGTAACAAAACTCATCTGCCACCTTCATTGTTTCGTTACCTAATCTAATTCCTTCAGCATTGCCCGATTTTCTAAGACCGCATTCCATTATTTTTGTTTTGCTCTTGTTAATGTTCATTTTATACGCTCTCTTCAACACACCGTCCATTCCATTCAACTGCTCTTCCAGGTCCTTTGCTGTCTCTGAAAGAATTACAATGTCATCAGCAAAACGCAATGTTTTTATTTCTTCCCCCTGAACTTTAATCCCTAAACCAAATTTTTCCTTGCCTTCCTTCACCGCCTGCTCAATGTACAAATTGAATAGCATCGGAGAAAGGCTACAATCCTGTCTTACTCCCTTCCAGGATGATGCTTCCCTTTCATGCCCTTCGAGTCTAGTAACTGCGGTCTGGCTTTTCTGAAGGCATTTAAAAGTTGTAAATAACTCTCCTTTCCCCGTATTTTACCCCTGCAGACTTCAGAATTTGAAAGAGTGTATTCCAGTCAACATTGTCAAACGCTTTCTCCAAATCTACAAAAGCTAAAAATGTAGGTTTGTCTTTCCTTAATCTATCTTCTAAGATAAGCCGAAAAGTGAGTATTGCCTCCCGTGTTCCTACATTTCTCCTGAACTCAAACTGATCTTCCCCGAGGTCAGCTTCTACCAGCTTTTCCATTCTTCTGTAGATAATTAATTCGTGTTAAAATTTTGCATCCATGACTTATCAAACTGATTGTTCTGTAATTTTCACATCTGTCGGCGCCTGATTTCTTTGGAATGGGGATTATTACATTTTTCTTAAAGTCTGAGGCCATTTCGCTTGTCTCATACATCCTACACACATTTCAAATAGTTTTGTCATGGCTGGCTCTTACAGAGACTTTAGTAGCTCTGAGGGTATGTCATCTACTCCTGGGGCCTTGTTCCGACCTAGGTCTTTCAGGGCTCTGTCAAATTCATCTCTTAGTATAGTATCTCCTATTTCATCTTGATCTACTTCCTCTTCCCTCCCTACAACATTGTCTCTAAGTTCATTTCCTTTGTATAGCTGCTCTATGTACTCTTTCAACCTTTCAACATTCCCTTCTTTGCTGAGAACTGGTTTCCCATCTGAGTTCTTGATATTCGTAGAGTTGCTTTTCCTGTCCTCAAATGTCTTTCTTATTTTACTGTAGGCGGTATCTACTTTTCCCCTTCTTATACATTCTTCTACAGATTTGCATTTGGCTTCTAGCCACTCCTGCTTAGCCATTTTGCACTTTCTGTCAATCTCATTTTTTAGTCGTCTGTATTCCACTTTGCCTGTTTCATTTACTGCATTTCTATATTTTTTCCTTTCATCAATTAAATTTAGTATTTCCTGTGATATCCAAGGATTTTTTGTAGGTCTTGCCTTTATACCTATTTTGTCCTCTGCTGCATTCACTATTTCATCTCTCAATGCTACCCATTCCTCTTCTACTGTTTTATTTCCCCCTGTTTCTGTCAATTGTTGCCTAAATCTCCCTCTGAAATTCTCCAGAACTTCACGTTCCTTCAATTTATCTAGGTCCCATCTCCTTGTTTTCCTACCTTTCTGCAGTTTTTTCAGTTTCAGCCTACAGTTCATGACTAACAAGTTATGGTCAGAGTTTATATCTGCCCCTGGGTATGTCTTGTAGTTTATAACCTGGTTCCGGAATCTATGTCTTACCATTATGAAATCTATCTGATTCCTTTCGGTTTCTCCTGGTCTCTTCCAAGTATACAACCTTCTTTTGTGATTCTTAAACCACGTGTTTGTTACGATTAAATCATGTTCCGTGCAAAATTCTACCAGCCGACTTCCTCTTTCATTCCTTCTTCCCAGTCCATATTCACCCACTATTTTTCCTTCTCTTCCTTTTCCTACTACCGAATTCCAGTCTCCCATCACAATAAAGTTTTCCTCTCCCTTAACTGTCTGAATAATTTCCTTTAGCTCCTCATATATTTTTTCGATCTCCTCATCATCGGCAGAGCTAGTTGGCATATAAACCTGTACTACTGTGGTCGGTGTCGGCTTCGTATCTATCTTGACAATGATAATGCCTACATCTAAATGTTTATCCGTGTTCACACTTTTATGAAACGAAGTTGCTCCATGCAAATCCGTGAAGCAGTTTAGGAGATTAGGTGTTTCTAATAGATGAACAGTTTAAGATATGATATGATCTTGATGAAATCATGTCTATATGTTGCCTCAATCTTAATTTTTTAAAATATGTTTCCGAAACATGTTAGAAATATGCATACCTTAATGAATATGATGTAGCTTACATCATACATCTGTGATATTCGCCATTTTAAGCATTTATTTCATGATCATTCATATCTATTGACAATGTAGTGACGCATGGAAAGCTGAAATGTAATAAGTATTTCATTAATGAAGTAGCAACATAACTGAAAACAATTATTATTCTTACGGTTGGCTCTCTTTCCGTTGGATTCACTATTGTTGTTCCAAGCGTGAGACTTAAACTTCCATAGCAGTTGTACGTATACGTTAGACTGTGATATCAGCATGTAATTGTATCAGTTTTATATTCATTGCGGTGAGTCCTATCTATTAGTTTTCTGGTGACTATTGGTTCTCCGCTGCATTACGCCGTTCTTTCCTAGCATGAAATACTCTCAAAACTTCAAATTACTTTATCTTTTATTTTCCTGATTTTGATAAAATGAAGCCTATATGTTGCCCCAGGCTGTTATCAATTTATCTGTGATACCCCATGAATGTTCGTTTAGTACTTTTAGATATTTGCCGTATTACACATGCTTATAAACATAGTGTGCACATAAAACTTCGAAGTACGATATCTCTTATTTCCCTGATTCGATTTTGATGAAAAGAAGCCTACGTTCTGCTTCCGCGTGAAGCCCCACGAATGTTCGTGTAATGCTTTTGGATATTATTCTCTACAAATAGGCACATGCGATTGCTCTCAGAAATATGTTTAAATTGTGATATCTTACATTTTCTGATCCGATTTTGTGAAAGGAGTCGTTTGTGTAACCGTACGATACCCTCACGTTACCTGTAAAAAACTTCTGAAAATTCTACTGTTAGTTTTGGAGATTAACTTGATGAAAAACAAAGACAGACATGACGCTTGTAGTTAATTATTTTTTACAGTGATCTGATTTTTACGAGACTAAGTAAGCTGAAGCAAACTCCGCTGCAGACTGAAAGTTTCATTCTGGAAACATCCCTTAGGCTGTGGCTAAGCCATGTCTCCACCATATCCTTTCTTCCAGGAGTGCTAGTCTTGCGTGTTTGCAACAGAGCTTCTGTGAAGTTTGGAAAGTAGGAGGCGAGGTACTGGCGGAAGTAAAGTTATGGGGCGGCATCGTGAGTCGTGTCGGGATAGCTCAGTCGGTAGAGCGCTTGCCCGCGAAAGGCAAAGGTCCCAGGATCGAGTCCCGGTTCTGGCACACAATTTTAATCTGCCAGGAAGTTTCATATCAGCTCACACTCCGCTACAGAGTGAAGTTTCATTCTGGAAACATCCCTTAGGCTGTGGCTAAGCCATGTCTCCACCATATCCTTTCTTCCAGGAGTGCTAGTCTTGCGTGTTTGCAGGAGAGCTTCTGTGAAGTTTGGAAAGTAGGACACTTAGTGCCATGCCCGTAATATTACGTTGCTGTCGTTTGTTCGGAGATTGCCGCGCCCGTAATATTACGGACGGCTGTTCTCAAACGAATTCTAGCTTTGGCGCGCATCATTACCCGTACGGCAGTTATCAGAAGTGAGGCAAACCCTTGCAGTAGACATCTCTGCCACTAGGAGGCGCCACAAAGCTGTTCACTTCACGAAACAAGGCTTTGTGTCAGCTGACTGTGAGGCACCAGGGCGAGCGTCAGACGCAACATGTCGAGCAGTAGGCCTCTGAGCGACGCCGAGACGCTCAGGTGACGAAGAAAAACATTTCTAGCAGCCAGTTTATTACTGCGGTATGCAAAGACTTGTCGACGTGCCGCCGACTTTCAGCCTGGTACAAGTGGTGCTGCGCTTTCACGACAGGGTGAATCACATTTCCTGGAAAGAATATCCATTCCACCGGGGAAGAAGAAGGTACAAAAGACTTGTACAGTGTGCTCAGAGAGGGGCAAGAAAGAAGCAGCAGTCGCCAGAAGGAAGGATACTTCCTTCCAGTGTGCAGTATGCAAAGTGGGGTTTTGTGTCCAGCCCTGCTTCCAGCTATACCACTCAAAAAAGAACTATTTGCACTAAAAGCCGTTTGCTGATGTTTAATATTCACGATATTTGCATGTCATCACGTAAACATTGCCGTGTTTATTAATAAATGGTTTATCATACGAAAAAACCACTTTTTACCTACCCGAAAACAGCGTTTCTTGTTTTGATTGTTGTGATGAAGGTTTACAAATAAGGGAAATGTACGGGGCAAGTGTTTGAAGAGGAAATAATAAGGTTTATTCCTGACCAAGAAAAATATATTAATGATTATTCCTGAATCTGTAACAACAGGACGAAATACTGTAAAAATGGCCGGCACTGGGGGAAGGAGACTGAGAAAATGGCCGGCACTGGGGGAAGTCGGTACGCATATATGGCTGCCACTCAAAGTGTTAAGTAGTTTAGTCGTGAAAATGTAAGAGGAAAGCTTCTTTCGCATTTATTATATCAGTAAGTACGGATAGTATGGTGAATGTAGTTCTCGGTGCTGTAGTGACGTGGCCATTCCTCTGTTCTGTTTCAGGTAAGCCACGCTTGACCCCCTCTGCTGAGAGAATTCTGCGCGCTGCGGTGCGGGTACGTACGAGTTTCTGTTTCAGCACCCTCGACTTCTACGCAGGCAGAGTGGTCGGATACGGCTGCAAGCGTCGGATCCATACAGAAAATACTGAAGACATCGTCCTAGATTTTTATGCATTGTTTAACTTTTACAACAGTTATGCCCGGTTTCTGGAAAACTACAGTTACCGTGCCGTTAGCTACCGTCACGTTATAATTTAACCTGCCAGATAACTTCCTTGGGTTTCCAGTAGCTGGTTTCAACGACCGTTAGTTAACTGTGAGGTAACTACGCCTCCTGTCGAAACAAATAGTACGTCTCAACAGGTAACAGATGGCGCTACTAACGAAAATCGCAGTTACTCGAATTTTACCGATTATTAAGTTTTCTGTTTATGAAATGAAGGCTTTCACGACCGGATGTCATAGTTGCTGGTAGTACTTCCGGGTTACAAGGCCGTGGTCCACAAAACTTTTCAGTTTCTCCTGACGTTTCGTCCAGAGCTGCGCCGGACATCTTCAGAGGTCTTCTCACTTGCGTTGAGTCTTGTCGACTGTTTTCTGTTTCTGTTTTCAAAGGCAATGGCCGACAAGCGACGAAAAAATTTGACTCTGTTTGAGAAAAATCTTTCGACCGGCTTGATTTTAGAAAGAAAAGTAGTTATAGTAAATGAAAAGGCAGATGGTTTTGGAAAAAACAACACGCCTTGGAAGTTGTCGCAGAACTGTACAATTCGTTAAACTGACAGGAGAGAAAACCGTAAGGCAACTCAGAGAGCTGTATTCTTTTTTAAAAACAAAAAACAGGACAAACAACAACGAAGACAGGTTTAACAATAAAATCATACTAATATTTTTGTTGTCAACATATATTTTTATGAATTTAAATTTTCCTCTTCCCATTATTCTGTGAATGTGACATTACTTTTCACAACGCAGACTGGTCAATTTACGTCCACCCATCCACCTACCCGAGCCCCACGTTGTAATATTAATAATAAAAAAAACACTAATCACTTGAAACACTGACTGATCATAATGGCAATTTCATGGCAGACACTATTGCAAAGGGAGGTATCTTTATGCTTAATTGGAAGTTTTATTATCAGAGCATGGCTTTGTGATTCGGATGTGATAAAATTTTACATCCAGATCGGCGATCGCGAGAGATAACGTTGGCCACTGTTGCTCAGTGTCGAGATGTTGCTTGACCAATCGCGAGGGAGATGCAGCTAATGCAAACGTCACCCGTTGCCAACATTGTCTCTCGCGACCGCCGAGCGCAATGTAAAATTTAACCCGGAATGTTGTTTTCCGCGTTTTTCCACGTTTGACCCCGGCAATGTCATTGGTCAGTATTTTATTATTATTATTATTATTATTATTCTGAAACGCGTATGAAATTCGCTCTCATTACACAGATCAAATGGTTGTCATCTAACACGAAAAACGCGTCGGGGTGTTCAAATCAAAATTTATCAAATGTTTGTATAGCGTGGGACTTAACTACGGGGTCATCAGTCCCTAAACTTACAAACTACTTATGAACTACTTACGAACTAGGACGGCACAAATATCCATGCCCGAGGGGGGATTCGAACCCCCGACCGTAGTGGCCGTGCAGACCGTGACTGGAGCGCCTCAGTCCCCTCGGCCACCGCCGGCCGCGGCGGCCGAGGTGACTGAGGCGCTACAGTCACGGTCTGCACGGCCACTACGGTCGGGGGTTCGAATCCCCCCTCGGGCATGGATATTTGTGCCGTCCTAGTTCGTAAGTAGTTCATAAGTAGTTTGTAAGTTTAGGGACTGATGACCCCGTAGTTAAGTCCCATAAGCTTTACAAACATTTGAACATTTGAATTTTCCTCGGCCACCGCGGCCGGCGTCGTGGTGTTTCAACAGTGCCGAGTACAGGTAAGTTTTCTATGTCCGTCTCCTGCTTCTAAGCTACCTCCCCACTAAATTTCAGCCAAATTGGTTCACACGTTTTTTAGTTATAAAAAGTAACTAACACGACTTTCTTTAATATGTATAGATGTTGTTTCAATACAGGAGAACCTTAATTTATACGGAGTTGGTGCTATCGGATGTAATCCGGATTATCGAAAACCTGGATACTCCGGAAACCTTAGAAAAACAAGCCATAATTATTAGTCTGTAAACCTGTTGTAACCCCTTGCCGAGTCTACTTCGGAAGCAAGGGTATTATTGGGTAGCATTCGGGATTAAAAAAAAAAAAAAGTTCATTGTTGTGATGCCTCGTGTAAGGAGAAGAAATGCGTACCATTACGTTTCCGACGTTGGTAAAGGTCGGACTGTTGCCTACCGCGCTTACGGTTTATCGTATCGCGACATTGCTGCTCGCGTTGGTCGCGATCCAATGACTGTTAGCAGAATATGGAATCGGTGGGTTCAGGAGGGCAATACGGAACGCCGTGTTGCAGGTCCTGTACGGGCCTTTCTGGATACGGAAAATGTTCGACTGCTGCCCTGGCCAGCACATTCTCCAGATCTCTCACCTGTTGAAAACGTCTGGTCAATGGTGGCCGAGCAACTGGCTCGTCACAATACGCCAGTCACTACTCTTGATGAACTGTGGTATCGTGTTGAAGCTGCATGGGCATCTGTACCTGTACACGCCATCCAAGCTCTGTTTGACTCAATGCCCAGGCGTATCAAGGCCGTTATTACGGCCAGAGGTGGTTGTTCTGGGTACTGATTTCTCAGGATCTATGCACCCAAATTGCGTGAAAATATAATCACAAGTCAGTTCTAGTATAATGTATTTGTCCAATGAATACCCGTTTATCATCTGCATTTCTTCTTGGTGTAGCAATTATAATGGCCAGTAGTGTAGAATTTCCGGTTGTGTAATAAGGTGAATCCATACTCCTTGGTTAGTTAATAGATCTTGTGCAGCATTATATGAGGTTGGACTGTGTCATAAACAGCTGACAGTAATTTTTGTAGATACGACTAGCTGAAAACCTGGCGCTGCCCGGATATTTATTTATTTATTCCTGCCATTTTTCAGGTATATATTCATTTTTATAAGGGCTTTATATGTGTAAAATCTCTTGGGAGTAGCATTAGTAGTAAAGAAGTAATAGATTAAAACTTGGTGCGTGATGGGGTGGTTTTCCATTAACGTTACTGTTCATGTGCTCATATCTCATTAACTACTGTGATAGAATTTAGAAGGTGCATTCAGCTATATGTGTGTATACTGTCTGTAAAATTTACTGCGGCTAAAATTAGTACTGTAGACATTATAAATTGTAACGTCACACCGAATGCCGTAGTTTTATTTTAGTCCATGAACAGCGGAACGTTACTATTTATGTGCTCATATCTCATGAACTACGTGTCGCAATGTGATACAATTAAAAGGTACATTCCCACTACATTCAACTACATATGTGTATACTGTCTGTAACATTTCCTGTCGCTACAATTTGTAGTGTTCAAATTATAAATTGTAACGTCATACCGAGAGCCATAGTCTCACTCCATAAACAGCCGAAAAGTAGTAAGCGAGAAACTCTCTTCCTTTCATCATTTTACTGTGGTTTCCAGCGAGAAAAAGGTTAATAAAAGTTTGAAATTATGTTTAAAGTTTGTTGCACGTCGCTAAGTACTCTTATTCTCATATAGAGTATTTGTAAAGTCTCATTATGGCAGTTTCTTGCAACTCCTATCGTTTATGTAGTTATATCTCTTGAACCATGTGTCGTATGTGGGCCGTACTCCTACAGAAGATGTTATCTCACGGCAAGGAAATCGGTGCAGTGGTTTAGGAGGAAATGAGCAGCATCTAATTGTTTATGACGTCATATGTCGTGAACTATATATCGTATGTGATTCTTACACTTACGGCGGCCGTCCTCATGGACTGAAGCTTACGTGTACAAAATTTCATAAGGATTGTAACAAAACTGTAGATTTGTATGCAACACGTACAAATATACGGACACTATGCTTTATATTTGTTCAGGAAAGCAGATAGAAACAAAATACATTGCTTCTTGAAAGACAGCTTCCACTCGTTTCTAACACTAAACGTAGGTGTAGACCAGATGTGGCTCAAATTCAAAGATGTGGTATCGACAGCAATTGAAAGTTTTATACCTAATCAATTAATAAAAGAAGGAGGCGATCCCCCTTGGTACACAAAACAGGTCAGGACACTGTTGCAAAAGCAAAGGAAAAGGCATACTAAATTTAAACGAACAGGAAATCCCCAGGATTTGCGATCGTACTCAGAAGCTTGAAATTTAGCGAGGATTTCAATGCGAGATGCTTACAATATTTATCACAACGAAACTCTTTCTCGTAATTTGACTGAAAACCCAAAGAGATTTTGGTCATATGTTAAATATACTCCGGGCAAGTCACAAACAATACCTTCACTACGTGATAGTAATGGTGATCCTGCCGATGACAGCGCTACTAAAGCACAGTTACTAAACTTAGCTTTTAGAAACTCATTCACCAAAGAAGACGAAACCAATATTCCAGATTTCGAATTACGAACAGATGCCGTAATGAGTTACGTAGAAGTAGATATCATCGGAGTAGTGCAGCAATTAAAATCACTTAGCAAGAACAAGTCTTCTGGTCCGGATTGTATACCCATTAGATTTCTATCTGATTATGCTGAAGCGATAGCTCCTTACTTAACAGTCATATACAACCGCTCTCTCAAATAAGGATCTGTACCAAAAGATTGGAAAGTTGCACAGGTCACACCTATATTCAAGAAAGGCAGTAGGAGTAACCCACTAAACTACAGGCCTATTTCATTGACGTCAATTTGCAGAACGGTTTTGGAACATATCCTGTATTCAAATATTATGAATTATCTCGAACAGAACGATCTATTGACCCAAGGTCAACACGGATTTAGAAAATATCGTTCATGCGAAACACAACTAGCTCTATATTCACACGAAGTGATGGGTGCTATCGACAAAGGTTCGCAAATCGATTCCGTATTTCTTGATTTCCAGAAAGCTTTTGACACCGTACCTCACAAACGGCTTTTAATCAAATTGCGTGGTTATGGTATATCGCACCAAATTTGCGATTGGATAGGGGATTTCTTGTCAGAGAGGACACAGTTCGTAGTAATCGATGGTAAGGCATCGACTAAAACAGAGGTGATATCGGGCGTTCCACAGGGTAGTGTTTTATTGGTCCTCTGCTATTCCTTATTTACATAAACGATTTAGGGGAAAATCTAAGTAGCTCTCTTAGGTTGTTTGCAGATGACGCCGTCATTTACCGTCTAGTAAAATCATCTGAAGATCAAAACCAACTGCAGAACGATCTGAATAAGATATCAGTATGGTGTAAAAATTGGCAATTGACTCTAAATAATGAGAAGTGTGAAGTCGTCCACATGAGTACGAAAAGAAATCCGTTAAACTTTGTTTACAACATAAATCAATCAAATGTGAAGGCCGTAAACTCCACAAAATACCTAGGAATTACTATTACTTCAGACTTAAACTGGAAAGAACACGTAGATAATATCGTGGGAAAGGCGAACCAGAGACTGCGTTTTATCGGCAGAACCCTTAAAAGATGCAACAGAACTACAAAAGAAACTGCATACACTACGCTTGTCCGTCCATTTTTGGAGTATTGCAGCCCAGTGTGGGATCCTTATCAGGTGGGTTTGACGGAGGACATCGAAAGAGTCCAAAGAAGGGCAGCTCGTTTCGTATTGTCACGATACAGGGGAGACAGCGTTACGGAAATGATCCAGGATCTGGGATGGGAATCATTACAACAACGGCGCTTATCGCTGCGGCGTGGGCTACTTGCGAAACTCCAATCGCCAACATTCTCCTCCGAATGCGAAAATATATTGTTGCCTCCTACTTACGTAGGTAGAAATGATCATCATAATAAAATAAGAGAAATCAGAGCTCGAACAGAGAGATTGAGGTGTTCTTTCTTCCCGCGCGCTATTCGAGAATGGAATGGGAGATAAATAGTATAATTGTGGTTCTATGAACCCTTTGCCAGGCACTTAAATGTGATTTGCAGAGTATCCCATGTAGATGTAGATGTATATATTATACTAGCCGAAAACCCGGCGTTGCCCGGGTAATTTATTTATTTATTCCTGCCTGGAGTTAGTACTTCTCCTACTCTTCTCTCTCTGTCCGTCTTCTTTTTTCTAATAATATGTTATCTTTATCGGAGAACGTATAAGAAATAACGCTGTCTTGGATAATGTACAAAATTAGAAGCGCATTATTCAAACAGAGAAAGTTAGAAGTCAAAACATAAATGACATATAAAATTCGCACGATCTCATATTTATTCAGTTATATATGGTTCAATTGTATAATTTTTCAGGTATGTAGTCATTTGGTTAAGTGCTGCATGTCTGTAACATTTCTTGGGAATACAATTGGTGTTAAAGAAGTAATGGATTACTACTTGGTGCGTGATAGGGCGGTTTTCTATGGACGTCTCTGTTTTATGTGCTCATACCTCATGAACTACAGGTGGCACTGTGCTGCAATTTCGGAGGCACATTCAACGATATGTGTGTACATTACCTATAAAATTTCCTGCGGCTACAATTTGTAGTGTAGAAATTATAAATTGTAACGTCATACCGAATGCCGTAGTTTTACTCCATAAACAGCAGAAAAGTAGTAAGCGAGAAACTTTCTTCCTTTCATCATTTTACTATGGTTGCCAGCGAGAAAAAGTTCAATAAAGGTTTGAAATTATGTTTAAAGTTTGTTGCAAGTCGGTAAGTACTCTCATTCTCATATAGTGCATTTGTAAAGTCTCATCGCATTATGTCAGTTTCTTGCAGCTCGTATCGTCTCTCTTGAACCATGTGTCGTATGTGGTTCGTACTCCTACAGAAGATGTTATCTCACGTAAGGAATGTGTGTACCAAATTTAGTTGAAATCGGTCCAGTGGTTTAGGAGAAAATGAGCAGCATTGTCGCTTATGGCAGCAGTTTTCTGCGCATCTCATTGTTTATGACGTCATATCTCGTGAACTATATATCATACTAGCTTAACCCCCGCTGCTTCGCACGCGTAGACTGGTTGGGCTGCACCAGTTGTTTCTTTTTAATCCTGACGAAGAATCCATATCCTAAGTTTCGTACTAATAGCTTGAAATTTGAGTTAACAGCAACATATTTTTGAAAATCAATTTTTTGTGTCCTCTATTTTACCCCCTTATTGGGTTAATATCAAAACATCCCGAAACAAGTGTCTTTTAAATTCGATCCCCGAATCCAAATCCGAAAATTTGTAGTTATAACTTCAAAATTGCCTAAATAGGAACATATTTTCGAAAAACACCCCCTCTCCAATTTAACCCCGTTGATGGTTGAATTTCCAAAAATACCGAAACACGTACTTTTAAATGTCCAAACAACTATACAAATATCAATTTTTGCAGCTCTAGTTTCAAAATTGTATCAATAGCAACGTGTTTTCAAAAAGAATTTTTGATCCTCTATTTAACCCGCTTAATTGTTGAATTTCCAAAAATACTAAAAATCATGGTTTTTTTTTTAATCCTGACCAAGATTCCATATCCGAAGTTTCGTAGTTGTAGCTTAAAATTTGAGTTAACAGCAACATATTTTTGGAAATAAATTTTTTGCGTCGTAATTTACCCCCTTATTTGTCGAATTTCAAAAAAGCCGAAACACGTGTCTTTTAAATTCGAACCCTGAATTAAAATCCGAAATTTCGTAGTTCTAGCTTCAAAATTGCCTAAATAGCTTCGTAGTTTCAAGAATTTTATATATAGAGATGTGATTCTTACACTTACGGCGATCGTCCTCATGGATTGAAGCTTACGTGTACAAAATGTCATAAAGATTGGAAAAAAACTGTAGGTTTGTATGCAACACGTACAAACATACGGACACACTGCTTAATCTTCTCTATATATAAAAGTAAGTGTCCCGATTGACTGACTGACTGACTGACTCATCATCGCCAAGCCCAAACCACTGAAGATAGAAACTTGAAATATGTGGAAGGTGTTGATCTTACTCTGTAGGCGTCATTTAAGAAGCGATTTTTCGATATTCCGTCCTCAAGGGGGTGAAATAGGAGATGAAACGGTTTTTGAAAATACGTAGCTATTTAGACAATTTTGAAGCTAGAACTACAAAATTTCGGATTTTATTTCAGGGTTCGAACTTAAAATACACGTGTTTCGGCATTTTTGGAAATTCGACAAATAAGGGGGTAAATTAGGACGCAAGAAATTGATTTTCAAAAATATGTCGCTGTTAACTCAAATTTTAAGCTACAACTACGAAACTTCGGATATGAAATCTTGATCAGGATTAAAAATCCATGATTTTTAGTATTTTTGGAAATTCAACAAGTAAGAGGGTTAAAGAGAGGATCAAAAATTCTTTTTGAAATCAAGTTGCTATTGATAGAATTTTGAAGCCAGAGCTGCAAAAATTAATATTTGTATAGTTGGTTAGACGTTAAAAAATACGTGTTTTGGTATTTTTGGAAATTCAACCATCAACGGGGTTAAATTGGAGAAGGGTGTTTTTCGAAAATGTGTTACTATTTAGGCATTTTTGAAGTTAGAACTACAAATTTTCGGATTTGGATTCGGGGTTCGAATTTAAAAGACACGTGCTTCTGCATTTTTTGAAAGTGAACCAATAAGCGGGTGAAATAGTCAGATTGATTTTCGAAAAATGTTGCTGTTGACTCAAATTTCAAGCTATAACTACGAAACTTGGGTATGGACTCTTGATCAGGATTAAAAAGACACGAGTTTCGGTATTTTTGGAAATTCAAAAACTGAGGGGGTAAAAGAGGGAATCAAAAATTTTTTTCAGAAACAGATTGTTGTCAAGACAATTTTGCAGCTATAGGTACAAAAATTGGTATTTGTATTGTTTGTTACGATTTAAAAAATATGTGTTTCGGTATTTTTGGAAATTAAACCATCAGGGGTGTTAAATTGGAAAGGGGGTGTTTTTCGAAAATCTGTTGCTATTTAGTCAATTTGAAGTTAAAATTACAAATCTTATTCTATTGTATCATTTACTTATTTTTATTTGTGTAATATGGAAATATTCGTTCTGTCCTTCATTTTAGTTCAGATAAACAATTAACATGTGTGTTGTGTTGTGGTCTTCAGTCCGGAGACTGGTTTGATGCAGCTCTCCACAATACCCTATCCTGAGCAAGCCTCTTCATCTCCACATAAGAACGGCAACCTACATCTGTCTGAATCTGCTTACTGTATCCATCTCTTGGTCTCCCTCAGCGATTTTTTCCCCACACACTTCCCTCCAACGCTAAATTCACAATTCCTTGATGTCTAAGAATGTGTCCTACCAATCTATCCCTTCTTTTAGTCAAGGTATGCCAGAAATTTCTTTTCTCCCCAATTCTGTTCAGTACCTCCTCATTAGTTACACGATCCACCCACCTAATCTTCAGCATTCTTCTGTAGGACCATATTTCAAAAGTCTATAATTAACATATGTACAAAATTTTATTTGTTTTTGTTTGGACTCTCGCCGAATTACATCATGTTTATGATCCAGATAGGAAGTTAGAGTTCATTGTGTTTACAACATTTTTGTCGTACTGTTGGGTGCTATAATCACCAGGTTTCTGTTCGAACTAGCTCTTGAACTGGCGACGTAGAACTGCCCATGTGAGAAGCCATCTTCTTCCAAGTCAGTGCCTGCCACCTTTAACGACTGGCCCTGAGATTTGTTAATTGTCATTGCAAAACGGACTGTAAGTGGAAACTGAAGTCGTCTGAACTGAAATGCGTAATCAGGAGGTATCATTGGTATTCGTGGCCCTCCTTCAGCAACCGTTGCGAAGCACGGGCATATGAGCTAGTATATTATATTGCCGTTACTGTATGGTTCATATTGATAATTTTCGCACGTTAACAGTGTGATGTAGCGGCCAGGAGAAGCGTCGTGCTGTTCAGCTGGCTGGCTCGGTCCCCGCTGTTGTTTATTATATCGGCGGCTGGAGCCTTCGCCCTCGTGGTCCGCTGTGCTGGTAAGTTTCCGCCTACAGTGGCGGTGGCACTCCATCATGTTGCGCCCTCCAGACGGGGTCGACGACCCCAAAACTTCTGCAAGGGGAACCACCTGCTCCGTCGCTCGAGTCGCAACGCACAAGACGTGTGTGTGTGTGTGTGTGTGTGTGTGTGTGTGTGGGTGGGTGGGTGGGTGGTTGGGTGTGTGTGTGGCGGGGGGACTAGTGGGCTGGGGGAATGCTTTGAGGGGGGGGGGGGTGGCTGTCTGGCGTCTGCCCGGGAAGCAGTCACAACTTTATGCTATTGTCCTTTCTTTGACCAAAGACCTTGTAAAAAAAATCGCACTGACGTGAGTTACAGCCAGTGAGCTCAAAGATAATCTGGAGTCAGTACTGTGTATTATGAAAGCTATCTAGTTGTTAGTAGTATTTGCGTACACCGAATTTAACATTATGACATCTGTAATCTTTTGTTCTAGTTGCTTTTCGAACAAAGTAACTCAAGTACAACGGCAGCTACCTATGAACATTTTAATACTAGTCACGAAATAGTTGAGGCTTGGAATAAACAGTATACTCATGGAATGACACCGCAGAAAACGGCATGGGTTTTTTTTTTTAAACGCGTACGTCATTTATATTTGTATTCAGAAGTAGTGTTTCTACCATATTGCGTTAAATTGTTTTACTGTAGAGAGATAAATGAAGGTGTAAAAACGATCAATTCGAGGTGTCTGACATAAGCGTTATTTTTCATGCAGTAATTTCCAGTCGGTGTGCTCAAACGGAAATCATTATAAACCAGAGGCAAATAGAGAAATGAACACGAGAAGTAGCGTCTACAACAGTGTAATTTATTCGTTAAATTGAATGTGATAGGAACTGGTTAAAAATATAGTTCATCTATGGATTTGAACTCTACTTCGTTTCCTTTGAGTTCTCTTCAAGCATAAACGACTCGAACTTTAGAATAGTGTATTAATTAAAGTAATTAATCATTCGTATCTTATTTTCAAAGGACGCAGAATACAAAAGAACAACACGACTTATACGTACGGTGTTGCCAACCTAACAAAAATAGAGTGTCACGATTTTCACAGATTCAAAAAACTACAGTTGTGTATCCAGTGCTAATTATTGAGATCACTGGTTACAGACCACTTTAGATTTGTAGTTTTATAAGTTTTTGCAAACATTTTGGACCAAAATAATCTATATCTATAAATTTCAATGTCTATTTGGTGTACGTTTATCACGTCTCAACCACAAGACATAAAGAGCTAAAAATTTGTACAGTTACTAATGTCTACCCGGGGAAGGCTGTAGGCACGGTTTTATGGCGATCGGATAGCTATTTATCTATATCTATATCTATCTATATATATATATATATATATATATATATATATATATATATATATATATATATATATATATATATATATTAATGTGAATGTCTGTTCGGTGTACGCTTATTACGTCCGAACGACAAGACGCAGAGACTTAAATATTTGTACAGTTACTAATTTATACCTGAGGAAGGTTTTAGCCACGGTTTTATAGCGATCTGATAGATTTTTAGTATTTAGAATAATATAACGCGAAATGCGGAACAATAATTACTCTTTGAAAATTATATTTACTCTTTGAAAATGGTTTTATTGGTTGCATTGTTGCTTGAGGGTTGATAATGATAAAAGGGTCGGAGTATATTGGGATGGAAAGTTATCGGTGTATATAAAATTATACGTGTGTGTGTGTTAATATTTCGCTTTGCATCGAAACTACAGAACGCAAACGAATGATTGTGTGTAATTGTTGTCCGAAGTCTCTCGTTGTACACCATAGCAGTTCCATGTCGATAGCTATAAGGGGGTGGAAGATATGGTGGTTGAACGTCGTCAAATTATAAAAAAATTCGGACTAAAGGCCAGCGATGACGTTTGCGACTCTGTAGCAAGGAGGTTACGTACAGCGAAACGTGATGCGACAGACCATATCTTTGGTCTATGAGTGCTACAATGTCTTCAGCTCTTGCTCTGTAAAGATAAGCATACGAATAAGGAAATATAAGAATAAATAAATAAAGCAGTAAAAAAGATATTTCTTTTAATACATCTCTTTTAAAAAAATCGATTTGACGTTTCGCGCATTACATGAAGTGATCCATCTCTGATATTATTACAATCATTATTGTTAAATTTCGTGGTTGGATTCTTCGAAACAAGTGCATTTTTTACCTGTGATTTCTTATATATTCTCTGATAAATGTAACATGTTTTTAGAAAAAAGGAGATGGATAGAGAGAGTTAGTGGGTAGGAAAAGTACTATTTCAAATAAATAAATAAATACCCGAGCGACACCGGGTCTTCAGCTAGTAATCTAAATAATAAAAAATCAATTAATAAGAAAGTCTGCAACCCTTTTAGGAAAAAAAATTTAGGTGGTGGTGGTTTCCGAACAACTACAAATTCGGTTATTTAATTTTCGTGTCAGATGAATGGTTAAGCCGTTATTTTCCTTTAAATTTAGAGCTGTCAAAAGACGATCGCAAAGGCCCACTTTTAGTGTTCCTACCGTAACCTAAAGTGGGCCAATAACTGGACTCCTAACGGCGCTGCTGTCGCGGGATAATTTGAAGCTTCGCCCGGCCGCCATGATAGTGGCAAGCGTCACGTAAATACCAGTGTTGTTAGCAGGTAAATAGTGTATTAAACAGCTACTGCGGGATATATACACACAAATGATAGGGACGTCTGTACTCTGTGCTGTTTGGCTATCGCAGTGTACATGAAGCACGATGGTGAAGAGCTGCTCAACATTTAAATGCATACATCAATTTAAGAAAGGAATAAAAAGATCGAATACTGTCTTCCCATTTATATTTCTCACAAATACAAGTAGCCCTATTACTTGTGCTCAGAGATAGTTACTCTTGCTTAACAGGTTATTGGTCAAGACAATATAGGATTGAATGAAATAAATAACAGGCTTTACAATACTGGTAGCTCTTAAAAAGGAGCTGCTTTAGGCAGTACTGGTGGACAGGAAGTTCAAAATGTTTCATTTTATGATTGTGTAAAATAACTATTGGGGTCACGAAATTAGTTGCCTCATTGCAGTTCGAATTTTTGTATACGAAATTAATATTAGCAACTTGTAACGCAGAATTTAAAGGTAATCTGCTTTCCATATAAATGTAAAAACTGAAGGGGGTTTGCAGAACTATGCATAGTTCCATATATGAATGACACACAGCCACAGTGGATGCACATTGTAAAGTTCAACCCTGTGACGACAGTTGCTGACTTTTGAGCAGTTCACTCTGCTATAAGGTATTTGGCTTACAGCATTAAAAATGTTAATATCCGTGCTAGAAAACCTAATGATAATGTTAGATGCCTTAGTTAAGAAAACTTTATAGCATACTTCGTGTTCTTAAAAGAATTTGGTAGTGGCTGGCTGCTGTTCACAAGGTAAGAAGCTATTTTTCAGTTATGTATCTGATGGCATATTTCACTTTCACAGTCGATTTTTAACATTAGCTGTTTCAGTCAGCCCTGTTTGATTTTTTGATGCTATGGAATATCTAAATATTGCAGAATACAGCATTAAAGCAAAGACGTAATCCGTGAAACTCATCCGAAATTAATATTTGTAAGAAAGTTTCACAATCATAGAATATACTGAGAAAGTGCCAAAAAATTGTGCCTGACGATTAATTCCGTTCATATGCCGCACACAAATATACTACATGTTATAGTTCGGTTTCGTTAGGAACAGGAAACGCTGTTGGCCGATTTCTACACCGTATGTGTAATAAATTTACACGCAACCGATAGTTGCTGTATATTCAAGGAGACTGAAGCTGTTTTGTAATTATATATTTCTCTCTGCAGGGGGAGTGGCGTCCTTCTGGTTGGATCCGACCCGCCATTATTTTCAATTCGGAGTGATCCTCAAAGTTACAGGTCACTGTTGCAGAAACAAAGAAAAACGAATGCAAAATTTAAAAAGACACATAATTTTCGCGACTAAACTCAAATGAATACTCTGTCTAATCAAAAGACTCTTACGCACATTTAGAGTTCGCGCAGAAGTTTGCCACCACAATGGCCGAGGCGATCTTCAATTTGTCTGCTGTTCGCAGTCGGCCGCTTACGCCATTGTGGGGGCTTGGATTTGACAGATACTGAGGTGACAAAAGTCAACCTATACAGGGTGATCGGAAATTGCCGTTATAACCTTCTAGGTGCGTAAGATGTACGAGACTGGTCACATACTCTCGGACTTTAAGAAAAATGTAATAACCCCGATTCCAAAGAAAGCAGGTGCACACGAATGTGAAAATAACAGAACCATCAGTCTAATATGCAAAAATTTTCAAATGTTTGATAAGCTTTAGGCACTTAACTGCGAGGTCATCAGTCCCTAAACTTACAAACTACTTATGAACTGAGACTACCTCGCAGATTGAAATTGTGTGCCGGAACCTGGGACTCGAACCCGGGACCTTTGCCTTTCGCGGGCAAGCGCTCTACCGACTGTGCTATCCCGACACGACTCACGATGCCGCCTCACAACTTTACTTCTGCCAGTACCTCGCCTCCTACTTTCCAAACTTCACAGAAGCTCTCCTGCGAACCATGCAAGGCTAGCACTCCTGGAAGAAAGGATATGGTGGAGACATGGCTTAGCCACAGCCTAAGGGATGTTTCCAGAATGAAACTTTCAGTCTGCAGCGGAGTGTGCGCTGATATGAAACTTCCTGGCAGATTAAAATTGTGTGCTGGAACCGGGTATCGAACCTGGGACCTTTGCCTTTCGCGGGCAAGCGCTCTACCGACTGAGCTATCGTAAATGGTTCGCAGGAGAGCTTCTGTGAAGTTTGGAAAGTAGGGGGCAGTAAAGTGGTGAGACGGAATCATGAGTCGTATCGGGATAACTCAGTCGGTAGAGCGCTTGCCCGCGAACGGCAAAGGTCCCAGGTTCGATACCCGGTTCCAGCACACAATTTTAATCTGCCAGGAAGTTTCATATCAGCGCACACTCCGCTGCAGAGTGAAAGATTCATACGTCTTATGAACTACCTTATAGTAAAGACGACACAAACATTCATGCCCGAAGGGGGATTCGAACCCCCGACCGTAGCGGCCGTGCATACTGTCACTGGCGCGCCGCAGTCCGCTCGACCACTGCGGCCGGCTGCCAAATGTTAACACGCATTATTTACAGAAGGATGGAAAAGCTGGTAGAAGCTGACATCGGGGAACATTAATTTGAATTCAGGAGAAATGTTGGAACATGGGAGGCAATAGTAATTTTAGGGCTTATCTTAGAAGATAGGTCAAGGAAAGGCAAACCTTCATTTCTAGCTTTTGTACATTTGGAGAAAGATTTTTGACAATGTTGATTGGAATACACTGAAATTCTCAAATGAGCAGCGAGGCGCCTCAGACCGCGTGGATACTCCACCGCGGCATATTTATTAGATCTAGTTTTGGAATCTTTCTTTTTGCATTTTCTTGTCCTGTTTTATAACTTGTAAGTATAATGCATGTTTTTGATACGATTAAATAAAAAAAAGCACGCATAATAATATGCGCGTACAGAAATGGGAGTACAAAGACAGGATTACGAATATTACAAATGAAACATTTTTTGGACCACTTAAGGTTACGGTAGTAACACTAAAAGTGGGCCTTTGCGATCGTCTTTTGACAGCTCGAAATTTAAATGTAAATAACGGCTTAACTATTCATCTGACACGAAAATTGAAAAACCGAATTTGTTGAGGATAAAATTCTCTACAACTTTGCTCTGTTATGTTTTTTCATATCTCGTATCCTTTGAGAGATATTTGCAAAAATAACGGAGTTTTGACACCCTCCATTGAATTAAAGAAAACCAGCCGTTCGCAGATGTCACGTGACATTCCTCGCCCAGAACTCTCTCTGGCATACGCCATCTTGCGTTGCGTATTTGATGATTTTCTTATTGTAACTTACACGTTGTCAATTCAAAGCAATGGCGCACTGAAGAATTAACAAAAACACATCGTTCTTCGTACGATAAATTATGATCTAGTGTCTACAAATGCCACATTAGCATCAGTTAACAACCGACATCAATAGTATGAGATTAAAGGGCACAACTTCTAATTGTTAGCCGTAGCGTAGTGGACAATGCGTTGATCTGTGATGTTGAAGGTCAGTGGTTCAGAACCCGCTACTATCTAAATTGTTTCTTTTCTAAAAGGGTTTCAGACACTATCATTAATTTTTTATTATTTAGATTATTATTTTGTTCCAAAATGTTTGCAAAAACTTATAAAACTACAATTCTAACGTGCGTTTTAAAACACGTCAGTGCGATTTTTTTTTTAAATCCACTATAATTCCCACTAGCCACTAGATGCAAAATTTGCCCACTAGACAGGTACTGAAAACCACAGTCTAACATATACAGTCGCGACACTCACTGCTGTAAAAGTTGTTACCAACGGACAGCTGCAACGACACTAGCGCTCCTAGCGGTGGGTAAGCCACCGAAAGAGTGATGTTTGTTTGTAATTATTTGTGTGCGTAATTAATGAAATAGTTAATATAATTTTTGTGTTACAAGCATCAGTAATATATCATGAGGCATACATAACACGGAAAGTATGTAAAAACAGTCGAACTTACTGATTCAGTGGTATAACGAAGAACTTCGTCATGAACCAATACTTACGAATATGTGTATATTTGCAGCTTATTCCGCTGAAAGTAAGTAGAATATAAACATAATAGAAACATAAATTTCTATTGTGGTGTGTTCTTACTATGACAAAGAGTTTTTTGACACATATCGTTGTGGTATGGGGTCTAATGATTCGCACATGTTTAGGCTTCACTCGTCTTTATTATAAGCGCATATTCTTTTGAGTGTGATTACTTTAGCTTAAGAAGACATTGTCTTGAAGATTCTTGCCGTTTGTGGGTCAGCTGTAGCAACAATTGTTGAATTGGGTTCTTCTTTGTTGAATACAGTTTGGTTGCTTTTTCAGTTTTCTTGTCACGTTTCTGATGTTTTCCTTCAGCGACAGTTGTGGTGGCTGATTTGGTACGTTAAATACCGTAGTTGTTGCATTCTACATTCGTTTCCTACGTTCCACCCTCACTGATTTAACTGGAATTAGAGTGGAGAAACGTTAACGTTCTTCAGAAGAAAAAACACGTCTTTCTGCCAAAGGGCGAGTATTCGGTGTTTCCTAGTCATTTTTCTATTTTAATAGTAATTTAAATTATTTAGTATAACCCTGTGGGTTACAAGATAACAGTAAATAAACTGTGTCGTAATGTACCGTTTCCAACCTTATCAGTGATCTTAGGAGACGTAAAGAAGACAAAGGTGGAGCTATTTTTAAGTTATTATCTATTTTATGATACTATATCGTTCTCTAATGTAAAAAAATGTGTTAAAATCGATATAAACGATACTATTCGCACTCATCCACTATCTTATTCATAAAAGTAGCTTGCCCTCCGCTTGGAGCGCTGATGTCGCAGTGTATAACAAAAATCCGCGGAAGTGTCGTGACTGTATTTGTTAGACTGTGCTGAAAACCAACAGATTTAGCGGGAAAACCACTGAGTTGGCAACACTGGGCGTCCGCACAGACATGGCTTCGGAACGCCCCAGGACAAGGAACTCTGAGAACTTTTTTTCTGCCCCTAATCAGACGTTGACGAGTTAGAGTGTGAACTGACGCTGTCGTAAAACGGAAACGATACGCGTTCCCACTCACAATGTTATGTATTCACTACCCACTACAAGTCCTAGAATTTCCGACCACCCTGTACCTACCCATATCTGGTGCGACTGTTATCACCTGTAGAGAGAAGGCGGCGGTGTGACGTCACGCAGAGTAGGCCGCGACCGCGTAGCTGAGTGGCCGACAGCCCGCCGTCTCCTAGTGGCCGGCCAGTCAGCTGCGCGGTCGCGGCCTACTCTGCGTGACGTCACACGGCCGCCTTCTCTCTACAGGTGGAGTGGCGTCCTTCTGGTCGGATCCAGCCAGCGATTGTTTTCAATTCTGAGTGATCCTCAAAATTACAGGTCACTGTTGCAGAAACAAAGAAAACCGCATGCAAAATTTAAAAAGACACAGAATCCGCAAGACTGGCAATCTTTTACTGAAACTCGCAACCTAGCGCGGACTTCAGTACGAGAAGCCTATAGTAGTTACCACAACGAAATACTGTCTCGTAACCTTGCAGAAACTCCAAAGAAATTCTGGTCATGTGTGAAGTACACTAGCGGCAAAACACAAACAATACCTTTACTATGCGATAGCAATGGTAATACTACCGATGACAGTACTGCTAAGGCAGAATTACTAAACACAGCTTTCCGAAATTCGTTCACCAAAGAAGACGAAGTGAACACTCCAGTATTCAATCCAAGAACAGCTGCCAGCATGCGAAACTTTGAAGTAGATGTTCCTGGAGTAGTAAAACAACTTAGTCACAAAACAAAAACAAATCTTCCGGGCCAGATTGTATACCAACTAGATTCCTGACGCAATACCTCCGTACTCAGCTATAATTTACAACCGATCGCTCAGCGAAACATACGTAACCAAACACTGGAAAGTTCCCAAGATAATCCAATATTCAATGAAGGCAATAGGAGTCATCCCCAAAATTACAGGCCCATCTCATTGACACCGATTTGCAGTACGATTTTGGAACATATACTGTGTTTGAACATTATGAAATACCGCGAAGAGAACGACCTATTAACCAATAGTCAACACGGATTCAGAAAGTATCGCTCTTGCGAAACACAGCTTGCCCTTTATTCACATGAAGACAAGAGATCTCAAATCGATTCCATATTTCTGGATTTCAGGAAGGCTTTTGACACTGTACTCCACAAGCGGCTTCTAATGCAATTGCGTGCTTATGGAATATCTCCCCAATTGTGCGGTTGGATTCACGATTTCCTATCAGAAAGGGCACAGCTCGTTGTAATTGACGGTAAGTCATCGAATAAAACAGAAGTGATATCTGGCGTTCCCCAGGGAAGCGTAATAGGTTCCTTACTCTTCCTTGTGTTTATAAACGATTTAGGAGACAATCTGAATAGCTCCCTTGGACTGTTCGCGGATGATGCCGACGTTTATCGGTTAGTGAAGTCAACAGAGGATCAAAAGCAACTGCAAAGCGATTTAGACAAAATTTCTGCACGGTGCAAAAATTGATAATTGACACTATATAAAGAAAAGTGTGAAGTAATACACATGACCACTAAAAGAAATCCGCTGAACGTCAATTACGCGATAAATCAGTCAAACCTTAAGGTCGTAAATTCTACTAAGTACCTAGGAGTTACAATTACGAACAACTTTGACTGGAGACAACACATAGAAAATATTGTGGGGAAGGCGAACCAAAGATTACGTTTCATTGGCAGAACGCTTCGAAGATGCACCAGCTCCACCAAAGAGACTGCCTACATCACACTTGTGCGTCCTCTCCTGGAGTACTGTTGCCCATTGTGGGACCCTCACCAGGTGGGAATGACGAAAGACATTGAGAAGGTTCAGAGAAGGGCAGCTCATTTTGTTTTATCACGTTACGGGGGAGAAAGCGTCACGGAAATGTTGCACGATTTGAGATGGAAATCATTAAAAGATGGACGTTATTCGTTGCGGCGTGATCTATTTGCGCAATTTTAATCACCGACTTTCACTTGTGAATGTGAAAATACATTGCTAGCACCCACTTGCATAGGTAGACATGACCATCCCAATAAAATAAAAGAAATCAGATCGAAAACGGAACGATTTAGGTGTTCTTTCTTCCCGCGCGCTATTAGAGAATGGAACGGTAGAGAAAAGTTATGAAAGTTGTTAATGAAACCTCTGCCAGGCACTTGAATGTGATTTGCAGAATATCGATGTAGCTGTAGATGTAGCAGTTACAAAACTAGAATAATGCAGTTCCTCAAAGGAAGAAGGCCCGATAAAGGTAGATGTTTGTTTCTAATAAAACCCCATATTATTGCAGGCATGTGTGTCAATTTTTACCTCTCTTTCTATGTTATTCCTGGATTTATTTAGTTTTGACATTTATACTGACTTTTTGATCACCTGGTACATAGATGAGGAGGGTGACATGGCCAGAGAAACAGGTGGCAATGTTGAGATGGACAGAGAATACACGACGAACTGGACTAGCTGTTCAACGGGACAATACCAGCTCTTTGGCTGGCACCAGGTGGGACTGACGGAAGACATTGAGAAGGTTCAAAGAAGAGCAGCTCGTTTTGTATTATCACGATACAGGGGGGCAGCGTCACGGAAATGTTGCACGATTTGAGATGGGAATCATTAAAAAATGGACGTTATTCGTCGACATTTACTTCTAAATGTGAAAATGTTTTGCTATTACCCAACTACATAAGGAGACATGACCATCCAAATAAAATAAGAGAAATCAGATCGAAAACGGAACGATTTAGGTGTTCTGAATGTGAAAATATTTTGCTAGCACCTACCTACTTAGGGAGACATGACCATCCCAATAAAATAAGAGAAATCAGATCGAAAACGGAACGATATAGGTGTTCTTTCTTCCTGCTGGATATTAGATAACAGAGCAGTAGAGAAAAATTTTATCTTATGTTTGTTAAGCTTATGGGACTTAACTACGGGGTCGTCAGTCCGTAAACTTACAAACTACTTATGAACTACTTACGAACTAGGATGGCACAAATATCCATGCCCGAGGGGGGATTCGAACCCCCGACCGTAGTAGCCGTGCAGACCGTGACTGGAGCGCCTCAGTCCCCTCGGCCACCGCGGCCGGCAGAGAAGAATTATGAAAGTGGTTAATGAACCCTCTGCCAGGCACTGAAATGTGATTTGCAGAGTATCTACATCTACATACACACTCCGCAATTCACCGTAAGGTGCGTGGCGGAGGGTACACTGTACCACTACTATGCATTTCCTTTTCTATTCCTACTCCCAAACTGAACGAGGAAAAAAAGAATGCTTATATGCCTCCGTACGAGCCCTAATTTCTCTTATCTTGTCTTTGTGATCATTACGCGAAATGTAAGTAGGCGGCAGCAAGATCGTACAACACTCAGCTACAAATTCCGGCCCTCTAAATTTACTCAACAGAAATTCACGAAAAGAACGTCGTCTTTCTTCCAGAGATTCCCAATTGAGTTGGAGCATTTCCGTGACACTCGCGCATTGGTCGAACCTACCGGTAAGAAATGTAGCTGCTCGTCTCTGAACCGCCTCTATGTCTTCCTTTAAACTGATCTGCTGCATCTATGTAGATGTAGGTACCAGCAGGCTTCTTGATGATATTACGTGCTGATGTGTCAACATTAGAGGCACCTGCCGGAAGCTTAAGGCTGGAAGGCGTTTGCTGGAGTGGCTCCCTCGAGTGTAACAAACGCTGTTCACTCCAAAGTGCTGAAGGGAAAGCCCGGAGACAAAATCCGCTACAAGGGCGTAACCAGCGAGTCGGCGGGCGCGTTGAGCAGCTTCCGGAACATGGCAGCCCTCTGCCTGGAGTGCGGAGACGTCGAATTCTTAATGACCCGACGCTGGCGCTGAAAGGGACCTGGAGGAACCGGCAGCTCACAGCGGGGAGGGGGAGGACGGGCGACGGTTGTTTTAATTATTAACGGCCGCGCGGGGCTGGGCTCTCGACACTCCAAACGGCCATTTAGCAGCTGCGCGGGACCAACTCTCCTCGACAATGCCGGCTGCTGATTAAATTTCCGCCCGGCTTTTTGAAAATTTCAGCCCCCCCCCCTCTCTCATCGCAATTAATCGCGGCGCATTAGCAGACGCCCGTGTCGGGAACTTATAAATTAATTTGCGCGGCCGATATTCTGCTGAGACCCGGCCTGCTCAGTCGCTGGGGAGACATCGGCGTCTCTGGACGAGAGCCAGCCACGGTCTGTATACCTGCCTCCCGTTTCCCGCAGTACCGCTACAAGCTTCCTATGGTTTTATTTGTGGACGGAGAAGTTAGTACTGCTTCCTCCAAGTCCCCTAAAACCTCCACATCCTTGAGGATGCTGTTGCGTAGCAGTGTGCGTTTGTACCGCCCTACAGTACGCACGAGGTGCCGTAGTTGCTGTCCAAGACTTTATGGAAAGCATAGAGTTCTGACTAACCTGTTGTCTTCTATAGTTGTGTCCCCAGCGCAGAAGACAGCACACAGGTCGTTGGTTCTTCTACAGCATACAAGTAAGGCTAAAATAAGTTCTGTATGATGGAAGCATAAGAAACGACTCGCGAGATTTTTAATTGTCAGGGATGCCATTTATTAACTAAATAATAAAAAAATGAGCAACTATTGTTAATATGATACGGCCTATGCTGCCCATAGCTCATGCTGAGACCTCGACTTTACTCATGACCGGCGCGGTCCGGCGCGTATAGTGGTCAGCTCGAGACTGAAACTGCGGCGCGTTGTGAGACTAGAGGTAGAGGTAGAGGGCACCTGACGCTCTGTTTAGCGACAAAACATGGCCGTCGCGCGCCTTCTGCAAAATCGCTCTTCTCTTGTTACAATAAGAGAAGGCACCTTAAACTTTTTAAACTGTCAAAACCTAGCCTGTCCTTGAGAGATATTTATTACAAATTCTCAGCTCTGAATAATTAATATTTAGTTTATAATAAACAAAAGTAATTTCAAAAGAAATCACGTGACGTGAAATGCAGCAGCCAATGCGAGGAGAGCACCAGTAACATAGGCGGGCTTTCCCACGGGAACCAGCACCTACTGCGCCATATGCTACTGCTCCCCACCCCACATTGCAACATATGCTGCACTTCTGTCGTTCTTCCGCGTTTAAGACGCGTATGATGTTAGCAAAGAAACGGGCCAGCGGCCAAAAGTATGAAGTGGCCACAGGCCAGGAATATCACACCGCCACCGCCAGTGAAATATGACGGCACCGATGCCTACAGTGTGAGCATCAGCTAGCGCACCCTACAACTTTCACACACACTACCAGTGGCGTAACTACGGGACGGGAGGGGGGGCATGAGGGGGATAGAACCCCCCACAGAACCCGAAAAAAGAAGAAAGAAAAAGAAATCGTATAACAACAATCTGGTAAAGGTAAAGATTGAAAACTTCGGGTGTTTGACCATAAGCTTTCATTGGATGGGAGTCAATTAGTTTCTTCAACGGCAGTGGTAGATGGTAGTCTGTCTGGAAACTGACTAAAATTTTGCTCGTCAAGCAGATCTACCCCCCCCCCAAAGCCAAGTGCTAGTTACGCCACTGCTACCAACAGCAACGCTTTAGTAACAGTGCCAGCCAAAGAGCTGGTATTGTCCCGTTGAACAGCTAGTCCAGTTCGTCGTGTATTCTCTGTCCCTCTCAACATTGCCCCCACCTGTTTCTCTGCCCATCTCATCTCTCCGTTGGATCTTCTCCACTTCCTCTATCAACCCCACCTGGTACGGATCCCACACTAGTTCAAATGTTTGTACAGCTTATGGGACTTAACTACGGGGTCATTAGTCCCTAAACTTACAAACTACTTATGAACTACTAACGAACTAGGACGGCACAAATATCCATGCCCGAGGGGGGATTCGAACCCCCGACCGTAGTGGCCGTGCAGACCGTGACTGAAGCGCCTCAGTCCCCTCGGCCACCGCGGCCGGCCCCACACCAGTGAGCAGTATTCAAGCTGTGGGCGAACAAGTGTACTGTAACCTACTTCCTTTCTTTTCGGACTGCATTTCCATGGATTCTTCCAAGTCTGGCATCTGCTTTACCAACGACTGATTTTATATGGTCGTTCAATTTTAAATCCCTCCTAATGCCTACTCCCAGGTAATTTATGGAATTAACTGCTTCCAGTTGCTGACATGCTATAGTGTAGCTAAATGATAAAGGATCTTTCTTTCTATGTATTCGCAGCACATTACACTTGTCTACATTGAGATTAAATTGCCATTACCTGCACCATGCGTCAATTCGATGCAGATCCTCCTGCATTTCAATACCATTTTCCGTTGTTTCAACCTCTCTATATACTACAGCATCATCTGCAAAAATCCTCAGTGAACTTCCGATGTTATCCGCAAGGCCATATACAGAGGAACGTTTAAGCTACAAATACATACAGTAATTCATTACATAAAAGATAAGAAAATTATTTTCAAAAAATTTTTATTCACACAATTGCCTCTTTTGGGCCTTCACTACAAATTTTTATGAACTGCTCCATCTTAGAGAAACATGAGTGATGTTGCTGCCACTATGTCGGAAAGTGCTTCAAGAAGAGAACTATGTAACTAAATAACAATATAATCACCCTCATCATCTGCCACCTGCCATACTGGATGAAATAAAACCAATATTCCGAGACCTCGCAGACATTAGTCTAAAGAAATGTCTTCATGGCTGGAGTCAAAATCCAAATGAGTGTGTGAACCATGTGATATACGAGGCGCGTCCAGAAAGTAAGTTCCGTTTCAATTTATCTCCGCTGCAGCGCTGCGATTGCAGTTCCGCACATGCGCTGTAGACGACGTGTATCGAGGAGAAGAACGTGCGCCATTTGGAGATCGCTGTCAGCTACGTACGCTTTGTTGTGCTTGTTTGAAATGTCGGCGATGATTGAAAATCCCGCCGCCTGTGAAATCAGGTCGGTGATTCGGTTTCTGAATGCGAGGAAAGTGAAACCGAGTGAAATTTATCGGCAAATTTGCGATGTTTACGGACCAAATGCGATGAGTGATTCGATGGTGAGAAGATGGGTACGACAATTGAATGGCGGGCGTAGTGATGTGCACGATGAAGAACGAAGTGGGCGTCCACCTTTGGTTACAGAAGAACTGGTTCACGCGATTGATGACAAGATCCAGGAAAACTGTAGGTTTACAATTAGTGCTCTCGGTATAGACTTCCCCCAAATTTCACGAAAGAACTGTTTCCATGTTTCTTCTATGAAGAAGGTATAAAAAAGCCTGGTGCCACGCTATGACAAATGCCTGCAAAATTTCGGCAGTTATGTGGAAAAGTAGTTTAAGAGTTGTAGAATTTTGAGCAATAAAAATTTCTTCTGTATCTGTGTAAAATTTCTTTTTATTGCCAAACGGAACTTACTTCATGGACGCGCCTCGTAGAACAGACTACCTGAAACTGTGTGTGTGCGTATAAACACTCATCACTTTTGTGTTTATGATGCTTTTTCATCATTCAATCAGCTCAATATAACAAAGTGCATAGTTCTACAAAAGCTGGGGGGTGTGTAGGATTATGAACTGATGCAGCTATGCTTTCTTTAGACAAGGAATGGCTCAGGTCTTCAGAAAATGCCATAATATTACCGGATGATCAAAAAATCAGTATAAATTTGAAAACTTATTGTAGGAATAATGTAGAAAGAGAGGTAAAATTTGACACACATGCCTGGAATGATAAGGGGTTTTATTAGAAATAAACATCTACTGTTATCGGGCCTTGGTTTTTTTAGGAACTGCATAATTCTAGTTTTGTAACTGCTACATCTACATCTACGTCTACACAGATACTCTGCAAATCACATTTAAGTGCTTGTAGAGGGTTCATTAACCACTTTCATAGCTTTTCTCTAACGTTCCATTCTCTAATAGCGCGCGGGAAGAAAGAACACCTAAATCGTTTCGTTTTCGATCTGATTTCTCTTATTTTATTGGAATTCTCATGTCTCCCTGAGTAGGTGGGTGCTAGCAAAATGTTTTCGCATTCAGAAGTCGGCGATTGAAACTTAGCAAACAGATCACGCCGCAATGAATAACGTCTTTCTTTTAATGATTTCCACCCCAATTCTTGCAACATTTCCGTGACGCTTTCTTCCCCGTAACGTAATAAAACAAAACGAGCTGCCCTTCTCTGAACCTTCTCAATGTCTTCCGTCAGTCCCACCTGGTGAGGGTCCCACAAGGGGCAACAGTACTCCAGGAGAGGACGCACAAGTCTGATGTAGGCAGTCTCTTTGGTGGAGCTGGTGCATCTTCTAAGAGTTCTGCCAATGAAACGTAACATTTGGTTCGCCTTCCCCACAATATTTCCTATGTGTTCTCTCCAGTCTACGTTGTTCGTAATTGTAACTCCTAGATATTTGGTAGAATTTACGACCTTAAGGTTTGACTGATTTATCGCGTAATTGAAGTTCAGCGGATTTCTTTTAGTGGTCATGTGTATTACTTCACACTTTTCTTTATTTAGTGTCAATTGCCAATTTTCGCACCATGTAGAAATTTTGCCTAAATCGCTTTGTAATTGCTTTTCATCCTCTGTTGACTTCACTAACCGATAAACGACAGCATCATCCGCGAACAGTGTAAGGGAGCTATTCAGATTGTCTCCTAAATCGTTTATAAACACGAGGAAGAGTAGGGGACCTACAACGCTTCCCTGTGGAACGCCAGACGGGTGAGAGGTTCGCCGATATGTTACAGAATCGCATCATTCCCAGCCTGGCTGATAAACACCTGCTGGAACGTACGGTTTTTATGCAGGATGGCGCTCCACCCCATATTGCTAGACGCGTGAAAGATCTGTTGCGCGCGTCGTTTGGTGATGATCGTGTGCTCAGCCGCCACTTTCGTCATGCTTGGCCTCCCAGGTCCCAAGACCTCAGTCCGTGCGATCATTGGCTTTGGGGTTACCTGAAGTCGCTAGTGTATCGTGATCGACCGATATCTCTAGGGATGCTGAAAGACAATACCCGACGCCAATGCGTCACTATAATTCCGGACATGTTTTACAGTGCTCTTCACATTATTCCTCGACTACAGCTATTGTTGAGGAATGATGGTGAACATATTGAGCATTTCCTTTGCTTTCTCTTAATTTGTTATGCTAATTATTGCTTTTCTGATCTGCTGAATCGCCGTCGGACATTTTTTGATCTTTTTTTTTAATAAAACCCCATGTCATTCCAAGCATGTGTGTCAACTTTTACCTCCTTATCTACATTATTCCGTGATTTATTAAGTTTTCAAATTTATACTGACTTTTTGATCACCCGGTACATACAGCAGTAGCTATATAATGCACGATTTGTCTCCTGACAACACTCCTATTTACCTGACGCTTGCCACCATCATGGCGGCCGGCAGAAGGTTCAAATTATCCCGCGACAGCAGCGCCGTTAGGGAGTCTGGTTATTTTTACAACGTCTTTGGACTTGGAGTCTAGTTATTTTTACAAGGTCTTTGGACTCCTCTCAGTTGTACGCAAGCCCCTATACCAGCTCGCCGTAGCCGAGAAGCGACGCAAGTGTCCCCGAATTGAAGCGGCCGGTCGCCGACATTTGCAGGGAACAATACTAGTGCTGGCGTCGTGATTTGAAGTGTATGACACGCAACAAGAGAAAAATAAACGCATGTTTGTTAAAAAAATTACTGAATACTGCAGTCTGTTTAAAAAGTATTCTTAAATGAATGAAGTTTCTCAATTTCCGCAATAGGTCTGCATAGAGACACAAAGTTTAAGCATGTAAGGCTCTTTTCTGAGAAGCTGGAACACTTTTCATCGAGATATTTGCACAACATGATTCCATGAAACTTGTAAAGTAGCAGAGAGTGCGAACATTATGTAATCCACGTAATTTTCTGTCAGGCCCTGTTTACTTTTCACCGACTACTCTGTACGTTTTTTTTTTTTTTTTTTTTTTTTTTTTTTTGTACACCACAGTTTTTTTTCTACATTTCTTTCCATATGACATAGAATTTTTCTTTCAACTTCCTCGAATTTGGATATGAATAATTGTAATAACTCATGTAACTTTAAATAGGCATTTTATTCGCACATTACTTTTTAACAGAGATGGTACCTCTGAGTTTGCAACATTCGATCAAATATTTGGCCATTTATGAAGAACAATCACCACCTGTTAAGTATCTAAAAGCAATTATTCGACCTACTGCTGCATCATATATATAGGTTTTTAGTGTATGTGTTTCATTTATATTCTAAGAGTTGTTTGTTGTTGTACATTATGAAGGTAATGTTATTCTATTAATTTTTGTACTTTTTAGTGCTATTTTTATTTATATGTGCGTTTATTACATAGAAGTTTTGTTTAATTTATTTTTTATTGTATGTGTTTCATTTATATTCTAAAGTTTTATTCTTGCTTGTTTATTCACTTTTTCTTTATATTATATATAAGTTTTGTATAACTAAATGTTCTATTTGTTTATAGTAATTAGATTTAATTATCAAGTTATTTTGCAATTACTAATTGATTAAGTATTGACATAATTCGTGCCAATAGCTGTGGTTAGACGATTAATGCAAGTGAATATTTTTGGTTGATATAATTATAATTATTTTGAGTGTTAATAATTAATTATGACGTGAAATTTTTTGCTCTTATTTTTGAATCTATGAAATTTATAAAATAGACTAGTATTAGATACACTATTATTTCAAATGTAAATTGTGTTATTCGTGGGATTTATTAGTTAAGGTCTTTAAACCCGAAGAATTTGGCTGTATTTCATTCCATTCAGAGGAACCTATCTTATGATTGATAGTACACGATTCACTTTACTTAATTTATTTGTTTGCACATCTCCGTAATCAGAAAATCTTTTTGGAGAAAAAAATTTCTTGCTCTTTTTTTTTATTATTATTAAAGTTAATTCAGGTCAAGGTGTAGCTTATAATTAAGAGTATGATGGGTTAAAATAATTTTTATTATGATTTTAATTTTGTAACATTTTAATGAAGGTGGATTTGATAGTAACTTAAATTATTAAATTTAACTGAGGAAGGCGAACCATATATATATATATATATATATATATATATATATATATATATATATATATATATATATATATATATGATCAAAAATCTAAATACTTCTTATACGCCTAGTTCTTCATTCAGCTCAACGTAGAATATAGATCGTGTTAGTATTTTTAGTAATACATGTGCAAATAAAATATAAGTACTTGACATGCAACAAAGTACTTTTATCTCATTTTATCCTTTAGAAAAATGGTATTTTGAAAGCCTGCGACTGTGAGAGAAATAGATTTGTTTACAAATAACAATACTGCTACCAGTGACGATTTTTTTTATTTATTTAGCACGACGCGTCTCGAAACGCGTTGTGCTAAATAAATTAAAAAAAATCGTCACTGGTAGCAGTATTGTTATTTGTAAACAAATCTGCTTTTATCAGTTGTAGAGAATCATTTGCAAGAGGAAACCTAAACAAAAAGAAACGCTCATGATTTATCACTTCTCTATAAAAATACTATACGGTATAGAAGTAATGACTGACCTGTGAAATTCAACATTATTTCCGACTTCGGCTTTGCTACCATTCTCACTGTTACAATTAAAAGCAGCACACGAACGAACCATGTTTATCAGTTTGGAAAACATGGTTTCCTTATTTGGAAAAAAAAACATTGAACTTTAAATAATTATAAGATTAAAAATAAATAACAGTCTAGTTCGCAAAATTTTACAATTTATTACTACAGGTAACCGGTTTCCATCTTAGATTAGATCATCTTCACACTTCTGTAAAATGCAATAAAAGACGATATGTTATAGAGGGAAACGGATACACCATTAGTAGTTACGATAAATTTACAAACAGGATTAAAAAATTAACTTAAAACAGTATACCTCTGCGTAGATGTTCAGGTCGTTAGCGTGTGGTGACTGGTAACCAGCGAGAGAACGCTGTGCGTTATTTAAAGGACAAGCCTCGCACATCGCCTGAAGCACCAGCGCATCATAAGCCAATGAGGAACGTCATGCAGTGAAAGATAAGACAAGGAATGTATATGTATATGTGTATATAAATAACCCATGAAAGGTATAAAAAGGCATTTCGTTAACTGTAAAACATAGTTTCCATGTATATAATAAAGAATAATTGAAGCATTAGACAATAAAAAGAAGTTGTCTGACTTGGAAATACCTGCCATGTATTGGCAGTTGATAACATTCAAATCTACTGCAAGATGCAGTAGGTCCCATGGAAACGAATCTTAAGGTCTTACACAAGGCACCTAAAGGACTCCTATTAAATTCCCTTGAACGAATTGAAAGTTTTTTGCATCATAAAAAACAACCATCGACGTTATTAAATCAGCAGTTGGATTTTAGGGAGAAACATTTTTACGACCTTTTTGACGACCTGCTATAACGCCTATTGGCTCTTGAGCTATCTTTCCTTTTCCATTTTTTATTTTATTTTGTTTGTTTTATTTTTATTTGTTTATTTTATTTCTTTATTTTATTTTTATTTGTTACCATATTCGTCAGAAATCACGGTGATTAAGAAGTAGCTCTTCTCACGGTCGCGGCGATCTGGTATCTGACTGCCATTTCATTCACGGTTAAGTACGAAAGAGCAGGTAGATCGGCGAATATCAGATAAAGAGCAGGTAATAGCAGCGAACAGCAGCTAACGGCAGGAGTAGCCGTCTGTTGGCTGAAATCTGTACTAATATCACAGTAGCAAATAGCGGGCATAGCAGCGAATCACCGCTAAGTGAAGAACGGGTATAGCACCTAATAGCCGATTAAGGGACAGTGACCAATGGGCATAAACTTGTGATTTTTCGTAGAAAATCGCCAGGAGCCAGGGATAGGTTCACAAGCACAACTTTCATAACAACGAAGAGACGATAAATTAGTTACTGGCAGATGAAACATTATAACAGTACTATCTAACTCAATTTTTGTCAGTTCCATGGTAAATCAAACAAGTCGCGGGCATTACAGAACTAACAGGAAAGCCAGGAATCGCTGCGATTCAATTACTGAATAGCGGGAGTAAAAGAAATCGCAGAATGATACATTTCGTGAATTCTTCATACAGCGATTCAAAACGGTGATTAATTACGGTTAAGAATCACGGTGATCTGGAAGTAGCGATCACGGAAATCACTGTTACCAGAAAATCGCTGTTTAGCTCATCTGTAGTCTATGAGTGTACCGACGTCCGCCAATATGGCGGCGGAGTTTACACAGAGAGCGCTGTAGCCGGTGTCCTCCGGCCAGTGCGTGATATTGGAGCTCGCTGGCACAGAGTAGGGAGCATACAGAAGGGAAAGCTGGGGGCGGCGCCTTTGATCTGTGTGTTACCAAGCGTTGCGCTCGACGCCATATTGAAAAGCAGTAAACGCGGAAATATAGCCACTTACTACTTTGGCTGGAAATGGACTTTTTACGAACTGTATCTAATCTCACCGACTTTTACGAAAGGAAACGGCTTTCATCTATTTTGCGCCATCTTCTTGCACCTAATTGTAATCCAACGAAAAAATAGGCCTAAATTTTAATACAACTACGAAAATGTACAGTGGAATCGATGATCGTTTTATTTGGTGCTTATCTCTAGAAAAATTCCAAATAACGCGGAGTTATGTGTCGGAAATTAGTTATAAACACGAAAGTGACTTTACAACTGCCAGGTTTAATTTGACACTAATAAATTCGCACAAAATATTGAGTCAGACTTAGTAGTACAACGTGATTACACAGAACTAATGACGTCTGGGCATATATAAAAGTTGTATTTGCTTTAGGTGTAACATTAATTTACTGATCGGAGAAGGGCATATAGAGGAATCTGTCAACCACAGAGCAGGAACAGCATAAAATAATTGTTCCCCTTAATTTATTTGTTTGAGTATCTGAAGAGCATTCGTTGCCAACATTAGCACACTACGCCTCCAATACCGCAAGCAAAATTTTACCTTCCTACTTACGCACTATTTTTTGTCATTCATTTTATATTATTTCCTGCAACGTTAAACTTATAAAATATAAATGTACTTCAACATTTCGATGCTGTTGAACTGTTGCAGCAACAGCAACAGCGAGAGTTATCGTCATGAGAAGAAGCAAGGCTACTTTTAATAATTACGCACACATTACTCTCATTCGAAACTGATAACATTTAACTTTCACTGCACATATAGCGATGTTCACTTACTGCTCAGCATCTTTTGGGAAGGTGAAGGAACTTATATCCTTATTTGTATTCGAATTATTGCGGCAATTAGGTGCTGAACACCATCGGCCGCCTTTTCCTTTATTGCTGCTCATAATAAAAACGGAACAGCTCCAATTACTAACACATAGTTCTTTCTTTGCACTGTACCAAATGCTTGTTTACTTTTATGCGATTCAGGCTGTTAAAATGCAGAATTAACAAACGAAGACGGCGCATCGCCACGCCACAGAGTAGGGAGTGATCACACGTTTACTGTTTTTCAAGATGGCCGATTCCGCGCATGCGCGTTAAATTTTGGACGACAGACTGCAGCGACAGTTTCCTTTCTGTGTACTGCTTATTCTGTGTCGCTGGGCTGCGCTAACGCGGTTTTCCTGGCGGCCGCCGGCGCGCGCTAATCGGACGCTTCCGCGACAGGAATAGGTGCGGCCGGCCGCGACCGTTTAAGCTGACCAGGCGAACCCTGCAGCACCGACCTGCGTCTCTGTCTACCTGCTGCTAAAGGGACACACGAGGCGTGGCAAAGGCAAAAACACTGCGCCTGTACTTTCATGAGGTTTCAAACATTTCGGACATCATCATCATCATCATCATCATCATCATCATTAGAGACTGATTATGCGTTTCAGCGTTCAGTCTGGAGCATAGTACCTCTAATAAAATTCCTCCATGATCCCCTATTCAGTGCTAACATTGATGCCTCGTCTGATATTATGCCTTTCACTTCAAAATCATTCTGCACCGAATCTAAGTACTTTCTTCGAGTTTCTGCCACTTGCGGGGAGTGACACTTGCGCGGAAAGGGAATGTGTAGACACTTGCGGGGAGACCCGGACGCTGCAGGCAGTGAACAGGGTGTTCCAGAAGTAGGGATACACCACCCCTACTCCACGCCCTCCAGCCGCTACCTGTGTCGTATTCAGAGGATTTTAACATTTTATCAAAAAATGAATGTTTCTACAAGAGATACAGCCATTCAAATTTACGGGCACCATAACGTTTTCCCTTCCTGAGTAAATGAGCTGCTTCTTGTAGTTTCAACATCACAGTAGCCTTTTTCTTGAATCTTCTGAATATAAATCTTCACACAGACTTCTTGAGGAGGAGAGTGATACGGATATCTGATTGTAAACCACTGTCTATTACCTTAGACCTCTTTGACTGTACTGAACAGGAGTTCCGCGTATTCCGTAATTTATATTTAGTTATATACAGTTAACAGGCAATGCAATTTATAACCAACTATTGGCAGCCAATTTCGCTTCATTTTTCCTGGAAGTCTTACAACTTGTTTCTCCTTGTTGCTTTATGCCAAGTTAGGAGTAAAAATTGTTCTATATGACGGTTCTAGAAATTAGAATTTATCTTTAGCATTTTTCGGTGTGTGACATTCCCTTACACATTCCGTATTTCATACATTTTTTAGATGTATTTCTAATTCGAATACAGCCAAATCGTTTCGGGGTCTACGAATAAACGCTTCAAGTATGTAAAATACTCATTGACTTATTATTAACGTTTTTTAATTGAAGGTTTAAGGTTGCGTCTCCTATTAAAAAGCATAGTAGCTATTTTTAAAGAGATGGAAGTTGCGTGATAGTGCGGTTAACTACATAGCGGTCAATTACATCAACGTATCTGTGCAGGATGCCTAATATATTTATTGCTTGCGCAGGTGTCTTGATATGCTTAGTGTTCTGAATAGTATGCTTTTAGGAGGTATGAATGTGGAAAGTCATCGTCTTGTAGTAGCAGAGAATCTCTTAATAACTCTCGAAACGTTATCACTATTAAAATACCTTTTTGTTTTCAGGAGGAACACTCAACGAATTAATATGTAGTTAGAACAAGTTACTATATTGCTCTTCAGCTTGCAAAGGGTTGTGCAATTTCACTGAGTTTGGTGTTATGTTGACAGTGTGGAATCTTGACAACAGCAGTGCTAGACTTGTTGGTGTGCCTGTACCCAGGAAAATCCATTCGCCGCCCCAAGGGTCCCGGGTTCCCCGCAAGTGTCACTACCTGCAAGGGATCCAACCTCCTTTCTTCTTGGTCTACCTCGACTCCTCTTACCCTCCGCTGCCGAGCTCATGAGTCTCTTAGGTAACCTTGCTTCTCCCATGCGTGTAACATGACCCCACCATCTCAGTCTGTTCGCTCTAACTGCTTCATCTATGGTGTTCATTCCCAGTTTTTCTTTGATTTCCTCATTATGGACACCCTCCTGCCATTGTTCCCATCTATTAGTACCTGCAATCATTCTTGCTACTTTCACATCTGTAACCTCTATCTTATGAATAAGGTAACCTGTATCAACCCAACTTTCACTCCCATACAACAAAGTTGGTCGAAAGATAGAGCGGTGCACTGCTAACTTAGTCTTGGTACTGACTTCCTACTTGCTGAAGAGAGTAGATCTTAGCTGAGCACTCACTGCATTAGCTTTGCTGCACCTCGATTCCAGTTCTTTCACTATGTTGCCATCCTGTGAGAAAATACATCCCAGGTACTTGAAACTGTCTACCTGTTCTAACTTTGTTCCTCCTATTTGGCACTCAATCTATTTGAATCTCTTTACCACAGACATTACTTTCGTTTTGGAGATGCTGATCTTCATGTCATAATCCTTGCACCTCTGATCGAGCTGTGAAATATTACTTTGCAACCTTTCAATCGAATCTGCCATTACAACTAAGTCATCGGCATATGCGAGACTGCTTATTTTGTTTTGACCTATTTTAATCCCGCCCTGCCAGTCTACTGTTTTCAGCATATGATCCATGAATAGTATGAACAACAGTGGTGACACGTTACAGCCTTGTCATACCCCTCAAACTACCCTGAACCATGAGCTTAATTTGCCATCTACTCTAACTGCTGCCTGACAGTCTACGTAAGGTATTGAAATTCACTGTCTAGCATTTGCGGATGATTTTGCCATTCTTTCTGAAAACCTAACAAGTGCAGCAATCCAAATCAATCTCTTACAACAAATAGCCAACAAAGCAGGTTTAAGAATTTCCGTAGAGGAAACAAAATTTATGACAAACACCATAAATGCTCCAGAAATCCTACTAACAAATATTGGGCCGATAAAGAGGGTAAATAAATTTAAATATTTGGGAGAAATGATTCAGGAAAAATGGCTTAGAAAACTTTGCTGTAGAAGAAAGAGTACATAAAATGGAGAGGCAACATATGGTATAACCAGGAACATTTACCACAAAAGGTCTCTGTCTAAAAATCTGAAAATACAGCACTACAACACAGTAGTAAAGCCAGAATGTCTTTATGCAAGTGAATGTTTAGTACTGAATTAAAAATTACATAAACTTGAAGTCCTAGAAAGAAAAATCATTCGAAAAATACTTCGTCCACTAATAAATACAGAGGTATGGAAACTAAGAAGAAATGCAGAAGTTTATCGCAACATAGAAAACATAACCGAAACACTATGAAAGGGGCGATTGCTATTTTCTGGACATTTATACCGAATGAACATCAACATGTTAACCAAACACAGATTTTCTCTGAGACAAGAAGTCAACAATAGCATGGATTCAAGAAGTTAGGAAAGATTTGGAAAGAAACAATATAAGTGAAAAAGATGCAACAGAAAGAGAAACTTTGAAGAAGAAAGTGTTAAAAATACAACGATACCAGGGCAGGAGGGAGAAGAAGACAGGAGTAAAGTGGTCTGAGGAGAGAAAAAGGATGCATAGTGAAAAGATGAAAGAATACTGGAGGAAAAAGAAAGAACAAAGGAGGAAACATTGAAATTGGTGCGTGGTCCTTAGATGGCCGAAACGAAGAAAGAAGAAAAAAAAATATGATGTAAAACCAGTTCTCAGCAAACAAGGAAAAGTTGAAAGTTGGAAGGAGTACACAGAGGGGCTGTGCAAAGGAAATGAACTTATAGGCAATATTGTAGGAATGGCACAATAAATAAATAAAGATGAAGTGGGAGATATTATACTGATTTGACAGAGCACTGAAAGACCTAAGTCGAAACAAGGCTCCTGGAGTAGACGACATTCCCTCTTAAGTGTCTCACAGAGCCATAGACGACAAAACTATTTCACCTGGTGCGTAAGATGTACGAGACAGACGAAGTACTCTTAGACTTTAAGAAAAATTTAATAATTCCTATTCCAAAGAAAGCAGGCGCAGACAGGTGCGAAAATTACAGAACCATCAGTTTAATAATTCATGGTTGCAAAATTTTAACACGAATTATTTACAGAAGGATGGAAAAACTGGTAGAAGCCGACCTCGGGAAAGATCAGTTTGGATTCAGGAGAAATGTAGGTACACGCTAGGCAATACTCATTTTACGGCTTATCTTACAAGATACATTAAGGAAAGGCAAACTTACATTTTTAGCTTTTGTAGATTTGGGAAAAAGCTTTTGACTATGTTCATTAGGAGAGACTCTTAAAAATTCTGAAATCGACGGGAGTAAAATATAAAGAACAGAGGGTTATTTACAACTTGTACAAAAACCAGACAGCAGTTATTGGAGTTGAAAGGCATGAAAGGAATGCAAAGGTGGGAAGGGAATAACACAGGTTAGTAGCATTTCTCCAATGTTATTTAATTTGTACATTTAGCAAGCTATAAAGGAAGGCAAAGAAATTTGGAGAAAAATTAAATTTCAGGGTGAATAAAATAAAAACATTGCGTTTTGTCAATGACATTGTAATTCTGTCAGAGACAGCAAATGACATGGAAAAGCAATGAAATGGGATGGACAGTGATTTGAAAGGTTCATACAGAATAAACATTAACAAGATCAAAACAAGTGTAATGGAGTGCAGTATAAAAAAATCAGGATATAAAATGCAGAACGGCAATGGGAAGAAATACGTTTTTGTAAAAGAGAAATTTACTAACATCGGTTATTAATTTAAGCGTAAGGAAATCCTTTCTGAAGGCATTTGTATGGAGTGTTGCCTTGTATGGGAGTGAAACATGGAGGATAAACAGTGCGGACAGGAAGAGGATAGAGGCTTTTGAAATGTGGTGCTACAGAAGAATGTTGAACATTAGGTGGGTGGATCGCGTAACTAATGAGGAGGTACTGAACAGAATTCGGAAGAAAAGGAATTTGTGGCATACCTTCGCTAAAAGAAGGGATAGATTCTTATACATCAAGGAATCGTGAATTTAGCCCTGGAGGAAAGTGTGTGGGGTAAAAATCGCAGAGGGAGTACAAGAGATGAATATAGTAATCAGATTCCAATGCATGTAGATTGTTGTTCTAACGAGGAGATGAAGAGGCTTGCTCAGGACAGAGTAGGGTGGAGAGCTGCATCAAACCAGTCTCCGGACTCAAAACCACAACAACAACATAAATAATATAAAATCAAATACATAAAAGTATATTTAATTTAAGAAATGGTAAGATTGCACGAGTCTGCCGCTTAAAATACCTCGGAGAAACTATACAGTCCTGCGGATTAAATCGACTCGCCAATAAACAAAAGATCACCAACGTCCCGAAGGCCTAGAAGCTAATGTGGACGCATTGCAACAAGAAGTATAAATCGACAGACGCAAAATTTAGGCACTGCACAACAGTGATTCTTCCAGCAATACATGCTGCTGGAAGAATGGTGACTGATAGTTATTCAAAAAGTAGGGAAACAGAAAAACAGGGAAGATTTACGGTGCAATCGACAGAAACGGCATTTGGATGAAGGTATCACAAAACGAACTCTATAGCAAGATCAGTACATTCACATTTGAACTCAGAAAACGCCGAGCCAAACGTTATACACACATCTAGAGGATGGAAGACTTAGATCGACAAAGATACTATTCAATATTATAACGAAAAGTAAATGCAGAACAGCATGACTGAAAGAAGTCCAGAGGGATTTACGGCAAATGATCATAAAAAATCTGAAAGACTGAACTCAGTACCGGAATAAAATCGCAACTGTGAAGTTTGAGGAATGAACGTCGCACTAGCCTGGTAAAAAATGGACAGCGGAACGGAAGAATGAGCATTCTGCGAGCATAAAGATTTTTTGGGAAGCAAAGTAGAAAAACATCCGAAGACGAAATTATGAATTCAGGTTCAGTCACTCTCATATTTAGGTATGTGCCAACACTGCTGAATGTCAGGCAGTCAAACTACTCTGTAGTCACATTTGTGGACTTTAAGCACGCGTAAAATTCCATAAACAGGCAGACCGTCTTTGACACCCTAGAAGAATACGAAATAGACAGAAAAGCTAGGGCCGTCGTAAAACAGACACTCTCAAACACTGCGGCAAAAATAAAATTCCTGGGAGAAATGTCAAAACCATAAGAGATGGGCTCTCACCGCTCTTATTGAAATAGCGTTAAACAAAATTATACAACCATCGTCATCATCAGGGTTCAGTGTGGAGCATACTCCCCCTAATAACATTCCTCCATGATCCCTTATTCAATGCTAACACGATGCCTCGTGTGATGTTTTGCTTTTTACTTCAAAATCATTCTTCACCGAATCTAAGTACTTTCTTCTTGGTCTACCTCGACTCCTCTTACCCTCCGCTGCCGAGCTCATGAGTCTCTTAGGTAACCTTGCTTCTCCCATGCGTGTAACATGACCCCACCATCTCAGTCTGTTCGCTCTAACTGCATCATCTATGGTGTTCATTCCCAGTTTTTCTTTGATTTCCTCATTATGGGCACCCTCTTCCCATTGTCCCCATCTATTTTGTGAGCTTACCGTTCTTTATGAGATTGAGCATGTCACCTAAAGTCTATGCTGTTACTGTATTTGTTGCCAAATGTTACTCTTACAGGGGGGCCTATTATCAGTGGGACTAAGCATCAGCTACAACAGCCTCCTTTAGTCTTTAAACAGTGAAATCTTAGTCAATTTAGTTAGCATGCGCATTCATTTATGGGGGAGGGATTTGAGGTATGAAATTAGAGCACGTATTTAATTATTGTCTCATGCTTATTAGGGTCATAGCCCTCTTACTATTTCTAACATGTTACAGTCAACTTTTTTTAAACAAAACTCGGTTCTATGTCCGTTATTAATTTTAACATTTGAACAAACTCGGTTCTCAGACCGTTATTAGAATTAGCATAATGTGGCCTCGCAACGAGGTCTCCTTGAAGCACGGGAAAGGAAAATTATTCAGGGCTCAGAAGTCGCCACGGTTAGTGTGGTGCTACTGATTGACTATTGCCACTTTACAGTTAAGATCGAAATGCGAAGAAGATCTTTTAAAAATATTGGGGTAGTTAAATGGGTAGCCAGACAGGAATATCAAGAATGCAAGCAACACTTCTTAAATCTAAACACCCTACTCTCTTCACACGTTTCTTTTGTGCCTATCATTTACAGTACACTCAGGACGGACGCTCTTGCTTATCAATTAATTCTACGTCTGTAAGGCTTTGAAATAACTCGCCTTATTGTCCGCCCTGGTACTCAACAAGTTCATCACACGATATCCTATCTGAATTTACATTTAGAACCTTTGAAGCTTTTTGTGGGCTTCAAATCAATTACCACGTTGCCTGCCCGCAGCAAGTCTTACTTCTATTTGTGGTTAATTTTAACATGCCTTTTTATTCATATGCTTACCTTTACAGAGAAAGACATGCCGCGGTGGAGTAGCCGAGCGGTCTAAAGCGTCCCGCTGCGGAGCGCGCGGTTGCTCGCCGTGGAGGTTCGAGTCCTCCCTGGGGCATGGGTGTGTGTGTGTTGTCCTTAGGTTACTTTACCTAGGTTTAAGTAGTTTATAAGCTACGGACTGATGACCACGCAGTTTGGTCCGATAGGTTTACAAACATTTGAGCATTTTTTTTTAACATTGCGTATGCCAACAGATCTACATCTACATAGATACTCTGCAAATCACATTTAAGTGCCTGGCAGAGGGTTCATTAACCACCTTCATAACTTTTCTCTACCGTTCCATTCTCTAATAGCGCGCGGGAAGAAAGAGCACCTAAATCGTTCCGTTTTCGATCTGATTTCTCTTATTTTATTGGGATGGTCATGTCTTCCTAAGTAGGTGGGTGCTAGCAAAATATTTTCACATTCAGAACTAAAAGTCGGTGATTGAAACTTCGCAAACAGATCACGCCGCAATGAATAACGTCTTTCTTTTAATGATTTCCACCCCAATTCGTGCAACATTTCCGTGACGCTTTCCCCCCCGTAACTTGAGAAAACAAAACGAGCTGCCCATCTCTGAAACTTCTCAATATCTTCCGTCAGTCCCACCTGGTGAGGGTCCCACAAGGGGCAACAGTACTGCAAGAGAGGACGCACAAGTGTGATGTAGGCAGTCTCTTTGGTGGAGCTGGTGCATCGTCTAAACGTTCTGCCAATGAAACGTAACCTTTGGTTCGCCTTCCCCACAATATTTTCTATGTGTTCTCTCCAGTCAAAGTTGTTCGTAATTGTAACTCCTAGGTATTTGGTAGAATTTACGACCTTACGGTTTGACTGATTTATCGCGTAATTGAAGTTCAGCGGATTTCTTTTAGTGGTCATGTGTATTACTTCACACTTTTCTTTATTTAGTGTCAATTGCCAATTTTCGCACCAAGTAGAAATTTTGTCTAAATCGCTTTGCAGTTGCTTTTGATCCTCTGTTGACTTCACTAACCGATAAACGACAGCATCATCCGCGAACAGTCTAAGGGAGCTATTCAGATTATCTCCTAAATCGTTTATAAACACGAGGAAGAGTAGGGGACCAATAACGCTTCCCTGTGGAACGCCAGATATCACTTCTGTTTTACTCGATGACTTACCGTCAATTACAACGAACTGTGTCCTTTCTGACAGGAAATCGTGAATCCAATCGCACAATTGGGGAGATATTCCATAAGCACGCAATTTCATTAGAAGCCGCTTGTGGGGTACAGTATCAAAAGCCTTCCGGAAATCCAGAAATATGGAATCGATTTGAGATCCCTTGTCGATGGCACTTAACACTTCATGTGAATAAAGGGCAAGCTGTGTTTCGCAAGAGCGATACATTCTGAATCCGAGTTGACTATTGGTTAATAGGTCGTTCTCTTCGAGGTAGTACATAATACTCGAACAAAGTATATGTTCCAAAATCCTACTGCAAATCGACGTCAATGAGATAGGCCTGTAATTTTGGGGATCACTCCTATTGCCTTTCTTGAATATTGGAGTAATTTGGGCAACTTTCCAGTCTTTGGGTACGGATCTTTCGCTGAGTGATCGGTTGTAAATTATAGCTAAGTACGGAGCTATTGCATCAGCATACTCTGAGAGGAATCTAGTTGGAATCTGGCTGAAAATACCGATCTACTGCAATGCCCAACAAAAGTTGAGAAACATTTGAATCACACGTTAATTAAAATCAAACACACGCATTTTTTACTGTTGGTGAAAAAGGAAGAACATTATTGTTCATTTAAACACTAGTGGAGCACTGTGGCTCCCTGGGCCACGTGAAGTTTCCCATATCTACTTTACAAAGAAAAGTCGCGGCAGAATTAACCCACAAAATTACGGCTTGGCTCGCAGATTACAACCCTATTAGAAGTTACTTTTTTAAACATAACGAAAGAATGATCTAGTGCTTCCTAGTCAAAGTTGCCTGTGTTCATAAGGAACAACGGCCTTGCACAAATTTACAAGTCCCTAACGTGGTGATTTTATTGCAATTTTAATTATGAATTTACCGAGGGTGTCTACCCTAAGCTCGATGTACCTTACATACGACTCGGGGAATTCTATGAGAATTGCGGACATATTTACCAAGAAGCCCACGGCAGTCGACGGATCCTCGACGACCAGTTACTTAGCATGACGACGGAGAGCAGCAGAGTACTAAGTCCCAGGCCCAGAGATAGTGGAGGGGGTGAGGGGAATAGAAGTTTCACAGTCGATCCTTAGCACAGGTCGAAACACCCGCTACTCTTTGTATTGACCAGTGGTCAGCGAAATATATCTCTGCTCTATAATTCAACTTAAGTATTGTGGCACTAAACCAACTACGCATTTACAATGAGTAGTCTAATTAGGAAAATCAAGAAGGAAGGGAAGTGCTTCAAGGAGGTCCTGGGTTTAATAATAGAATAAATAACACCGTTTTGCCCATCTTGCTTCCGAAGTCGTTCGGTATTGCTAATATCTATGTATGGGCTGACCATTCGTCACCTGAATTATGTAAAATAGCAACTACCAAACTGAGAGATCATGAGGGGTCACCCAGATTTCACTCCCATACAACAAAGTTGGTCGAAATATAGAGCGGTGCACCGCTAGCTTAGTCTTGGTACTGACTTCCTTCTTGCAGAAGAGAGCAGATCTTAGCTGAGCACTCACTGCATTAGCTTTGCTGCACCTCGATTCCAGTTCTTTCGCTATGTTGCCATCCTGTGAGAAAATACATCCCAAGTACTTGAAACTGTCTATCTGTTCTAACTTTGTTCCTCCTATTTGGCACTCAATCTGTTTGAATCTTTTTCCCACAGACATTACTTTCGTTTTGGAGATGCTGAGCCGGCCGCAGTGGCCGAGGGGACTGAGGCGCTCCAGTCACTGTCTGCACGGCCACTACGGTCGGGGGTTCGAATCCCCCCTCGGGCATGGATATTTGTGCCGTCCTTAGTCTTAGCTAGTTCATGAGTAGTTTGTAAGTTTAGGGACTGATGACCCCGTAGTTAAGTCCCATAAGCTATACAAACATTTGAACATTTGGAGATGCTGATCTCCATATCATAACCCTTACACCTCTGATCGAGCTCCGAAATATTAGACTGCAGTTTTTCAATCGCATCTGCCATCACAACTAAGTCATCTGCATATGCGAGACAAAAAATAAAAGGGATACAGAATACGGTGGGCAGCGGGAAACGTTATAATACAGCTTTTTCGTCTTATGAAATGGATCTGTAACTGAAAAGAATTTTTTATTAGTGGTACAAAAGATGCCGTAAGTCTCTTTGCACCTCTGTATAGATCAAAGAAGCTGAATAATTATGGGCAGATAATTGTACATAATATTCGCACGGAATTATTTTCGTCTAGACCTAAAAAAAAATATCGGACTTCGTTTTTGTAAAGAAATAATATTGAAAATGAAAGGTGATTGCCTGTAATTACGAATTAATAAACAATCTCCGATTGTTCGAACGTAATGACGTACAAACGGGTTCCAAACATCATAAAACTAAAGAGGAAAATTATTAAACAATAAAAAAGTTATAAATCCATCTCACTTATTATTGATATTTATTTTCTACTAGCTGTAAACCCGGCGTTGGCCGGGTGTTTATTTATCCACATCCCCTTCCCCCCTCTCTCTGCATCCACCTCTTTCTCTCCCATCTCTCTGTTCGTTTCCACCTTTCCCTCTCTCGGCAATGTTTTCTGTCATGTACCATGCTAACATTTATGTACCCAGAGATATTCCTCTTGATTTAAAGGTAATGCGTGCAAAAATACATAAAGGTCGGAGAAAAATTATGCATTTAGTAAAACATTTTGTAAAGCACCCTCCACCATGCAACGAACGAAATTTTATACAAACAGTGACATTCATGCACCTCTTGCTTTTAAGGTAGAGTGTGTAAAATTTATCACTATCGGAACAAAACTGTAGATTTGAATGCAATAGAAACGCAGCGTCACATTGAAAAATGCACTTTGTTGTTCTTAAATATTCCAGTATCATTTCATACAACCCTTGTTCTGAGAATAACGAGCCGGCCGCGGTGGCCGAGGTGACTGAGGCGCTCCAGTCACGGTCAGCACGGCCACTACGGTCGGGGGTTCGAATCCCCCCTCGGGCATGGATATTTGTGCCGTCCTAGTTCGTAAGTAGTTCATAAGTAGTTTGTAAGTTTAGGGACTGATGACCCCGTAGTTAAGTCCCATAAGCTTAACAAACATTTTTTGAGAATAACGAAAACCAAAAAAACAAAAACAAAACAAAAAAAAGTATCAGTCAAAACGGTCGAGGCGTTCTCAAGTTTTGTCGCGACCAAGGTATTTAGGAGTCTATTTTAATGTTACGAAGTATCCTCCCCAATGCACCGTATGAAACTTAAGTAGACGATGACCTTCCTCTTGTTTTGAAGGTCATGAGTGCGAAATTTCGTGAAGTTGGGAATGATACTGTAGATTTCGTGAGTCTGTAGAAGTGTGCTCCGCCGTGCACCTATCACAAAATAATTTCTTAGCTGACGTTTTCTAACTACAAACTACATTCCTGCCAAATTTCAGCTTCATAGGTGAAGTAGTTTTCGAGATTTCGTGTTTAGTCAGTGAGTGAGTGTCCTTTCGCTTTTATATAGGTAGAGATTAAGAAAACAGATTGCTTCATTTTGGATGCAAGGGAATTAAGGGAGACTTGCAGACAAAAATAAATAGTAATATGCAAATTTGTAATTCTAACTTTATTTGATACGAGTTCGTCCCTGATGCGACGGTTTTTCGGCATCTACAGAGAAACTGTTGTGAGCGATTTACTTCTTTTTGTTTCATCATTTTGTGTATGTGTGGGGTGACGGGGTCAGCTACAAAACGCTTCATAAACGTCAGAAATTACGTGCAAACTTTGTTGCAGGTCGCTAACTACTCCCATTGTCTTTAATTGACGCATAAATCGGGGCATTCCCACGCGGTGGCCTCTCATTGTTTATGACATCATATCCCCTGAGCTATGTGTTGTACTTTTTCGTTTTTGAGTCAGGAAACTTCGTGGGCGTACGGTGAACAGTTCACCAAAGTTCCATTGCAATCGAATGAATGTTTACAAATGTTTGTATAGCTTATGGGACTTAACTACGGGGTCATCAGTCCCTAAACTTACAAACTACGTATGAACTAACTAATACTAAAGACGGCACAAGTATCCATGCCCGAGGGGGGATTCGAACTCCCGACCGTAGTGGGCGTGCAGACCGTGACTGGAGCGCCTCAGTCCCCTCGGCCACCGCGGCCGACCAATCGAATGAATGATTTATGAACGCATAGAGGACATACAGACAAACATTCATTTATATATATATATATATAGATTTTGGACATAACATTCCCACAAGAATTCCTCATATGCGGGGAAAGAATAATCCTCTGCATGAATCATGTTACTTAATCAATGCATAATGGCTAACTGAGACAAAGAAGTGCTTTCTCTTTCCTTTATACAATGGAATAAATGACGATCAGTCAGTGATAAAGTAGGAGAAGTTGAGCAAACGGTTGATTTTCTCTGTGCTAGTGGCAAAGACCACAGGTAATAGAGATGATCTGGCCACACCCAGCAACAGTAGGCAAGAAGCATTGGACTACTTACGTGAAGTCTCTCTAAAAGCAGGTCTACGGATAACTTATGAGCAAACTCAGTATATGGAGAAAAAAATCGATGCACATTAAATTCAAGTGCCTAGGAGAATATGTAGAAATAGAGGAATCAGACAAGGCATCCAACGTAGAAACAAGAGAAAACCATCAGAAAGTCTACAGACTCACATTGACACACTACAATAAAATAAACACGTCGAGACAGGGCAAAGTCAGACACTATTACACAGTTGCTCTACCGAAAGCAGTGTACGCTTCAGAAACAGCCACGGTCAGAGCATCAGGTATCACAGAAACAGATTTAAATAAAATAGAACGTAAAATTCAGAAAAATGTTTGGAGCAGTACACAGAGATGCTACATGGACGAAAAAACCAACCAAAGAATTACACGAACATACAAATGTGGTGTCGCACAAGTCCAAAGTGCGCGCCACCTACTTTCGCCGCGCGCCGCCATGCACGCACGGCGCGGCGTTCTTACGACGTCAGCCACGAGCGCCCTCTGCTGCAACTCCGCTCGTGGCCACCACTGAACGACATCGTTCACTTGGCAATAGGACAGGCACCAGAATAGTCTATCATCAGTAGGCAGGCCACTACCTAGTCAAACTATGTATCTGCATTCCACTAGTCTTCAGTTAACAAAGTTAAGTATTGTGCTATCTCTACGAAATATATATCTTGTACTAATCTAGCTCAGTGTTTCTAGTTTCTGCTGTCCCACTGGCTGGTCACCTCAGACTCCGTACCCACACACGCGTGCATCCTATTTCCCTGTGTCGGTCTCTCTCTACTCGGCCACCGACACCCAGGACAACAGGTGGAAACGAGACACAAAAGTGGCGACGAGGATGGGATACAAAAACAAACAGAGTCACAAACACGAACAGAAAACGACGGCTAACATGCTGTGGACATATACATAGGATGAACTGCAACCGACTGACAAAGAGGATTTTTGATGGCCGGCCGCGGTGACCGAGGAGACTGAGGCCCTTCAGTCACGGTCAGCACGGCCACTACGGTCGGGGGTTCGAATCCCCCCTCGGGCAGGGATATTTGTGCCGTCCTTAGTCTTAGCTAGTTCATAAGTAGTTTGCAAGCTTAGGGACTGATGCCCCCGTAGTTACGTCCCATAAGTTCTACAAACATTTGAACATTTGATTTGCGTGGTACCAACATAGCACTGGCTTACATTGATCTTTTGAGCACCTTATTGTTCTCCACTGTTGAAGATCAATTCGGGAATGGCGATTGCATCTTTCAACAGCATCGAGCCTCTGTTCATACTGATCGGCCGGTGGCAGAATGACTACACGACAATAACATCTCTGTAGTGGTCTGACTTCAGTCATAGAGATCACGTTGGGATGTTTTGGAACGCCGACTTGGTGCCAGGCTTCACGACCTACATCGATACTTCTTCTCAGTCACCATCAGTCAGGTGCCCGGATACTGCCGATCACACAGTAAACAACCTCAACGATGCCCACTCACAGGAACTACCTACGTCAATTTCGCTACAAATGTTCAAGTGTTTGTAAATCTATCGGACCAAACTGCGTGGTCATCAGTCCCTAGCTTACAAACTACTTAAACCTTACCTAAGGACAAACACACACACACACACCCATGCCACAGGGAGGGCCTATCTCATTGACGTCGATTTGCAGTAGGATTTTGGAACATATACTTTGTTCGAATATTATGATCTACCTCGAAGAGAACGACCTATTAACCAGTAGTCAACACGGATTCAGAAAGTATCGCTCTTGCAAAATACAGCTTGCCCTTTATTCACATGAAGTGATAAGTGCCATCGACAAGGGATCTCAAATCGATTCCATATTTCTGGATTTCCGGAAGGCTTTTGACACTGTACCCCACAAGCGGCTTCTTATGAAATTGCGTGCTTATGGAATATCTCCCCAATTGTGCGGTTGGATTCACGATTTCCTATCAGAAAGAACACAGTTCGTTGTAATTCACGGTAAGTCATCGAGTAAAACAGAAGTGATATCTGGCGTTCCACAGGGAAGCGTTATAGGTCCATTACTCTTCCTCGTGTTTATAAACGATTTAGGAGACAATATGAATAGCTCCCTTAGATTGTTCGCGGATGATGCTGTCGTTTATCGGTTGGTGAAGTCAATTGACGATCAAAAGCAACTGCAAAGCGATTTAAACAAAATTTCTGCATGGTGCGAAAATTGGCAATTGACACTAAATAAAGAAAAGTGTGAAGTAATACACATGACAACTAAAAGAAATCCGCTGAACTTCAATTACGCGATAAATCAGTCAAACCTTACGGTCGTAGATTCTACCAATACCTAGGAGTTACAATTACGAACAACTTTGACTGGAGAGAACACATAGAAAATATTGTGGGGAAGGCGAACCAAAGGTTACGTTCCATTGGCAGAACGCTTCGAAGATGCACCAGCTCCACCAAAGAGACTGCCTACATCACACTTGTGCGTCCTCTCCTGGAGTACTGCTGCCCCTTGTGGGACCCTCACCAGGTGGGACTGACGGAAGACATTGAGAAGGTTCAGAGAAGGGCAGCTCGTTTTGTTTTATCACGTTACGGGGAGGAAAGCGTCACGGAAATGTTTCAAGAATTGGGGTGGAAATCATTAAAGGAAAGACGTTATTCATTTTGGCGCGATCTGTTTGCGAAGTTTCAGTCGCCGACTTTTAGTTCTGAATGTGAAAATATTTTGCTATCACCCACCTACTTAGGGAGACATGACCATCCCAATAAAATAAGAGAAGTCAGATCGAAAACGGAACGATTTAGGTGTTCTTTCTTCCCGCGCGCTATTAGAGAATGGAACGATAGAGAAGAGTTATGAAAGTGGTTAATGAACCCTCTGCCAGACACTTTAATGTGATTTGCAGAGTATCTATGTAGATGTAGAACCTCCACGGCGACGAACCGCGCACTCCTCAGCGAGACGCTTTAGACCGCTCGGCTACTCCACCGCGACAGGATGAATCGCTTGTGACAGCAATAAAAGCGAGCCGTCAGGTACGGTGGTCGAATGCACTGGTTTCCATGGTTTCCAGGCGGCTGTTGTTTTAATGGTGATGTTCTAGACGTGTTGTCGTTCAGTTTCCAAAGTTCTTGGTGAATGGCGTCCCATCCTAGCCTGATGCGAAGGTATCACTGTCCTGGAGATGGTTCCACGTCTGAAACTGGTTGTCGATAAACAAGCCGCAGCAGCTACGGCCTTTGTCTAAATTAGACGTGGCGATTGCTCTTAATTAGAGCACTTCAGCCACGCCCACGTGCAGCGTGACGTCAGCAGCTGGCGCGCACGAGAAACAGCAGAGCACGAAACGGTAAGCATGTGTCTGCTGACATGTGAGCGCTTAGCAGGGTGAGGTCGCCAACGGGAAATGGAACGCCGGTCACAGCGAGGGACATACGGTAGTGTGTCCAAGGAACTCGAGCAGGTCAAATCCACTCCACGGTACTGAGTAGATTGTCCTGTGGTTCACTGATCGTAATATAAAATGCAAGACTCATTATAAAACGCATTCTATTGAACTTAAAAGCCACATCTATCGTAAGTAATGGCTATCCGTTGGATGTACTCGGTTTCATTCTCCTCCTTTCCTCATAACTCTGTACAAGACTATTGCTGTCGCGTGCATCCGTGTGGGCTTCAGAGCTCAAAGTTGTCAACATTACTTACTGTTAGCTTTCCAGAAATTTCCTTCAACTCAATGGAATACATGTTGCCTGATGTGACAAGTTCTTACCCATCGCAGTATATACGCAACCTGAGATCAGCAGCAAAAAGAGCAGTAGCTGCAGCGAAAGAAAATGTTCAAATGTTTGTAGAGTCTATGGCACTTTGTCGTAGATCTCACGAATATAAATATTATGTGTGTATTTAGCCATTAAAAGTCGTAAAAGGAAGTAGAAATTTTCCCATCTACAGCTTGGATCAACTTCTACATACTCCAACAATCAGCTCACTGATTGGCTATTCGCCTCGAACAAAGACGCTGTAATGCAGCGCATTTTCAGTATGAAAATAACGTATGAAAATAAGTGAATATCGAAACATGGCGTGCCCCCAACTCACTTTCTTGTGCCATACAAACGCTTCATTTTCGCAGTGATTAAGAGTGGTTAAAAGAAATGGATGCCGATATAAAGGATGATGCGCCGGGAGAGGCATCTAGCGGTGCTCGGGTGGAACTACGAAGTGGAGAATGCCGATATAAATGATGATGCGCCGGGAGAGGCATGTAGCGGTGCACGGGTGGAACTACGAAGTCGACATGTTGTCAGCTCTGGAATTCTCAATATCGCAGTATCGAAATAACATTATTTCCTGACGTTGTATAAATATACGAACACCGAAATTGTAGTTCCATTTTAAATATTAGGCTAATGAAAGTTATATAATTCGAAAATGGCATGAGACGTAGTTATTTCCGTTTCTATTTGTTGTTATTGTGTCAGGCATTTTCAAAATGATCAAATGTTTGTTAAGCTTAAGGGACTTAACTATGGGGTCATCAGTCCCTAAACTTACAAACTACTTATGATCTACCTACAACTAAGGACGGCACAAATATCCATGCCCGAGGGGGGATTCGAACCCCCGACCGTAGTGGCTGTGTAGAGCGTGAGTGGTGCGCCTCAGTCCCCTCGGCCACCGCGGCCGGCTGCAGCGAAAGACAAGTATTACCAGACATTATATGACCAGCTTGACACATCGTCAGGAGAAAACAATATCTACCATCTTGCTAAGTCCCGTCATCGATCATCTCAGGATATTGGACACGTCATGCACATCAGGGGAGCCGATGGCAAACTGTTACTAGATAAAAAAGCTATTCTCCAGCGCTGAACCGACTACTTTCATAACATCAGCAACAAAGAATTTACACATCCACCAATCACTAGTCCTGATCCTACCCTAGAACCTGTTCCCTCAATTACATATGAGGAAGTGATGCTTGCCACCAGCAAGATGAGAAACGGAGAAGCAACTGGCCCAGATGACCTACCAGCAGCAATCTGAAAAATGCTCGGAAAGTCTGCTTCAGAATTTCTTGCTTCACTCTTCAACCTAATCATCGCCGAAAAACAACTCCCACACGTATGAACAACTACCATAACAGTTCCAATCTGGAAGGGAAAAGGAAACTGAATGAATGCTTCACTTATCGTCCTATTCCACTCCTTTGTCACGAAAATATTTGAACGTGTATTTGACAGCAGACTCAGAAGTATTGTCGCTGTAACACCAAACTAGTGCGGATTTGTTAAAGGGTGCAGATACCATCGACGCTATTCATGCTACACGCCTTTTGATGGAAAAGCACATAGAGAGACAGAAGAGTGTACACATGGCATTTCTAGACCTAGGAAAGGCTTTTGACCGTATCCCACTCGATCTTATCGGGCGAGCTCTTCGTTGTTCCGGAAAAAGTATGTAAGCTGTATGCAAATTGTGTACCGCAATTCCACTAGTGCAGTTCGGAGTCCTGTTGCTATCTCTCCGCCTTCCGGTATCACTGTGGCTGTTCCTCAAGGTTCTACCCTTCCACCCTTACTATTCATCCTCTGCATGGATACGGCAACAGCTGACATACAGACTTCACATCCGTGGACTCTTCTTTATGCTGACGATGTGGTACTTGCCGAACAAACCCGCCCAGAACTGCAACACCAGGTTCAAACGTGGAAGGACGGACTGGCTGAAAATGGACTGCACCTCAATGTCCAGAAGACTGAAAACTTAGAATGCGACTCCCAAACCAGCGGCACCATCAGTATCGGGAAAGAAGACCTGCGGAATACCGTGCACTTTAAGCACCTGGGGTCTGTTGTCACCTGTGTCACAACTCTCGATACTCGGACGAGAGTGAACGCAACTTGGCTCAAGTGGAGACAGGTCGCTAGAGTCCTCTGCTATAAAAAAAAGATGCCTCAACGTCTGAAGACAAAAGTTTACAAAACCATGGTACGCCCAGTAGCAATCTATTGGACTGGGTGTCGCCCTATGACGAAACAGCAGGAGCAAATGCTACACACGATGGAGATGAGGATGCTTCGCTGGTCCATGCGGCTGACCCAATGTGACCGTGTAAAAAATACAGAAGTCCGGCAAAAGTTTGGTGTGGCGCCCATCACAGACAAACTGAGGGAAGCCCGTCTCCGCTGGTACGACCACGTCAGCAGAAGGCAGGACAACTGGGTTGCGAAGACAGCAGTCCACGTCAACCCAGGAGGAACAAGACCACGAGGGAGACCGGCAAACAGATGGACTGACAACATCAGGGCAGACATGCACGCTGTTGGTTTAAGGCCAGAAGATGTCAACGACCGAAGGAAATGGAGGAGAAGCAGCAAAGCAGCAGACCCTGAAAGTCGGGATTAATTATTGGAAAGAGAGAGTATATATGATCTCGTATTTATTGAATTATACGTTGCCACGGTGTAGCGGCCGAGCGCGCTGAGGCGCTTTGCTGCGATGCGCAATGCCGTTCCCCGTCTGGGGTTCGAATGCCCCCTCGGGCATTTATGTCTGTGCCGTGTTTAGTGTTAGCTAGTTCATAAGTGGTTTGTAAGTTTAGAGACTGATGATCCCGCAGTTAAGTCCCATAAGCTTCAAATGTTTAACAAACATTTGAACATTTTTTAATTATATCTTATACAATTGTATAATTGTGAAGTTATATATTCATTTGCATAAGTGCTGTACGTCGGTAAAATCCGTTGAGAACAGAGTTAGTTGTAAAGGAAGATTAAAACCTGATGTGTGATGGATTCGGTTTCCCATGAACGTTACTGTTATTGTCATTATACCTCACGAACTACGTGTCGTACTGTGATAGAATCCCTAAAGCGCATTCACCTGTATGTGTGTAAACTACCTGTAAAATTTCTTGCGGCTACAATTTGTATTGTACAAATTATAAACTGCAACGTCGTACCGAATACCGTAGTTTTGCTCCATGAACAGCACAAAAGTAGTAAGCGAGAAACATTATTGCTTTCATTTTTTTGATATGGTTATCCGCGAGAAAAGGTTTAATAATGTCTTGAATTTACGTTTAACGTTCGTTGCAAGTTGCTAAGTACTGTCATTCTCATACAGTGTATTTATAAAGTCTCGTCGTATCATGTGGCATTTTTTTTTTTTTTTTTTTTTTTACGCGTCCGATTGCTTAGGACATTATATCTCCTGAACCATGTGTCGTATGTGGTTCTTACTCCGATGGCATTGTTACCACACTGTAAGGAACATGTGCACGAAATTTGGTTGAAATAGGTCCACTGGTTTAGGAGGAAATGTGCAGCATTGTTGTTTGATTCAACAATTGCTCGCGCATCTCATTGTTTATGACATCATATGTCGTGAACAATGTGTTGTACGTGATACTAACACTTAAAGCGACCGTCCTCATAGATTGAAGCTTTCCGGCCGCGGTGGCCGAGCGGTCTGCGGCGTGCCAGTCACGTTCTGCACGGCCACTACGGTCGGGGGTTCGAATCTCCCCTCGGGCATGGATGTATGTGCCGTCCTTAGTGTTAGCTAGTCTATAAGTAGTTTGTATGTTTAGTGACTGATGACCCCGTAATTAAGTCCAATAAGCTCTACTCCAAAAAAGGACGGACAAGTGTAGTGTATGCAGCCTCTTTAGTAGTTCTGTTGCATCTGTTAAGGGTTCTGCCAATAAAACACAGCCTCTGGTTCGCCTTTCCCACGACATTATCTACGTGTTCTTTCCAGTTTAAGTCTGATGTAATAGTAATTGCTAGGTATTTTGTGGAGTTTACGGCCTTCACTTTTGATTGATTTACCTGCTAAACAAATGAAATATCGTGTATCTCATACACGGTTACAGGTATCAGTATGACATTGTTGGAAATGATAACACGCAAAGAGGGGCGTATTTTGCCATACGGTTTCAACGCAAAACTTCATTAACTGTCTCGTTAATGAAAGAATTGTAGATTTTTTAATAAATAAAAAAGTAAAAGTAGGGATTTCTTAATTGATATACAGGTATTCCTACATCAGTCACAAATGTTTATTTTATTTTATTACATTTTTTATTTGTTGCCCATCGCGTTTCGGAGCTACAGCTCCGTTTTCAAAAACTAGTAGGACTTACATTTCCTTCAGTTTATCGCCTAGCTCAAGCAGAACAAAAATTACTGGATTTAACGAGGATTTTATGGGAGAATACTAGAAAATGACATATACCAAGGATATCTTTACTAGCTAACGAACTGACAAAATGAAGTACTATGTAATGAGATACTTTGAATGTCCTTCACATTTAAGTGAAAAACTGAAATTGGATATTATATGGAAAAACAGACACTGCACTTTTGTAGCTTGCAACTATTAAATTTGATGGGTTAAGAAGTAGATAGCAGTATGGACGTTATGCAGTAACAACATGTGCCTAATTATTAGGAGCTCTAATACGGAAGACGTGTTACTACTAGACGGGCGGGCGGATCCCAGTGCGTCATATTTAACTGACATTATCTCAAGTTATACGTTTCTCACAGAGTTGCTGTTTGGAGAGGATGAAAATTTGATGTATTTTGAACATTTCATTCGCTTAATGTGTTCACCTAACATCAACAGAAAAAAAGTTCCTTGTATGTCGAAAATTCCGTAACGTCGTCAGAAAGTGCATGGTCGTAAACTATCAGTATACGCTGTTTATAAATTATTGCCATAAATAAAACTAAAACGAAAATGTAGTGTAGTTCTTAACGAACGAACACATTAAAGTTCCGCGTTCATACAGTGACTAGTAAGCGAATGCGAGCGAGTTGAATGAAACGCGAGGTAACGCGTGAGCTTCGTCCGGAACGTGGCGACTCCTACAGCTTGTGGAGAAAATGGCGGACAGTTCAGCTCGGGTTTATAGGAGCCTTAATCGGGCCTGTTGCAAAACTCCTACAGTATTAGAGCTACTAATAATGAGGCCCAGGTTGTTAATACATAATGTTTATACTTGAAGATACTGTTACTGACTTCTTAACCCATTAAATTTAATAGTTGCACACTACAAAAGTGCTGTGTCTCTATGTAATATTGAATTTCAATTTTGCAGTTATATGAAAAGGACATTGTAAATATCTCAATACAGAGTGCTTTATTATGTGAGATTAGGTAGTGTAGATATTCATGGTATCTGCTATTTTCTAGTATTCTCGCATAAAATAGACATTAGATTTAGTAACTTTCGTTCTATTACTGCTAGGCATTAAACTGAAGGAAATGTAACTCCTATTAGTTTTTCCAAATTGAGTAGTAGCTCTGAAACTGTTTGTAACAACAAGCAAAGAAATAAACATTTGTGACTGATGAAGGAATACCTGTACACTGATTAATAAATCCCTAACTTTACTATTTTTCATTCAAAAAATCTACATTTTCTTGAATACCGCGACAGTTAATGAAGTTTTGGATAATAACCATATGGCAAAATACGCCCCTCTTTGCACGTTATCATTTGTCAAACTATCATTTTGATACCTCTAACCGTGTATGAGACGCTCTATATTTCTTGCTGGCCTTATCCCCATCGGAAATGAGTTCGCTACATAAAATGAATTTTAGCAATTTGAGTTGAAGGTAAAGATCTCCTGCTAAATTTAAAATAAATTTCAATACGTCAGGAAAATTTCATCCGAAGCAACATATGGTGTAACATGCACCAAACAGAATATCATAGCAGCCCTTATTTTTTACTGCAAAATCTTCGTAACCTAGCGCTGTCTCTTATTTCAAAGCCAATATCTTGATAACTACGGCTATTCATGAAATTATGCCGATTTCGTTGCAATGCTGACATATAAAGATTTAAGTAGGGGAAAAAATATATTTTTCTACCAATTAGTTTTTCGGCTGTAGCTCCGGCTAGAGCTCGTAAAAGCACAGGCTGGCGCGTCCGCCATTTTCATTGCTGCGAATGCTAAACACAGCACGCAGCTTATTCGAACAGTGCTGTTTTATTTAAGTTTACTGAAATATTTTACAAGTGCCCGTGTTGCTTTGAGCTTGCATTCCGCTCTTGTTTACATCGATATGTGGATTAGACTAAAAAATCTCGCGTTTTCTTTACTTATTGCTGCTTCTGTCCAAATACAGAAAAAAGAGCAAGAAACATATATTTCTGTGATGAAAATCGCGTACTACGTTTATTGCTGCCGAAACTGGTCATCTAGGTAAAATTTTTGAGCGATCTTGGCTTCTACTTGAGTAATGGCTGTCAATAAGCGAGGTTTGTTTGCCGTCTTGCAATAAGTGTTTGTCATCTGCTGTAACAAAATCACTGCATCGGATTTTTGAACTCAAGTTGCTGAAAGTACTTCTATTATGTTACCGAGAAAGTATCCTAATTAAAAAGAATATTACTGTACAGGGTCTAAAGTTTATGGTCGTAGAGGCACACGGTGTCGATGTTGGCAACAACCTTTGAATGCTATTTGAAAACCTAATCGTATAGAAGGTGTTGAGTATGAAATAAATAAATAATTCTGTTCCTTCTCTAAGGTTGACAGGTTTTCCTATGTAACATTACCGTTGTCTTGTCAGTAATTTAATAATCCTTATGAAGCAAACATTTCGTTGCCAACATTAGCACACTACGCCGCCGCAGCCGTAAGTAAAATTTACCCAGTATTCTTTGCCAGTTATGTTACAGCCTCTTATAGATAAGCGTCAATATTGGCATTTACTAATAAGAAATTGAATTGAGGGTGTATTTTGTGATAAAACATCAGGTACCTTACTATTCTGTCAAACTGTATACTACAGATTATGACGCTAAAACTTCGAAATACCACAAACAGCATTCAGCGGTAGTTGCCTGTATCAGCGCAGTACGCTGCCACAGCCGTAACGAAATTTTTGGCCCAGTATATTTATATTTTCCGTTTTAGTGTTTGTAATACTTTCTCGCAGTAACGTAACAGAAGTATCTTGAACAGTTTGTGCAATGTCGGTACAAAACTTTTTGATGAGGTGTATTTCTCAATATACTATATAAGGCACACATATTGTGCCCTAAAAACAGTATGTTCTGGGACGCTTTGCTGTAATATGATATTTTGCGGCTGCTAATTCCCTACAGCCAGCTTCTCTGTTAACAGGTAGTACTTTCAGAAGAGCTAAACAAAAACGTAAGTTCAAATATCACAGAGGATTGTTACTATTAAATAATGCTTCAAATCATAGTAATAACTATTTACTTACAATACATAACTGTGGGCTCCGTTCGGGTTCCCAGTTTAACGCTTTTTAACACGCTCGTAACGCAGAAATTATTACAGCCTCGTAGATTTGTTGGCTTACATTTGACTGTAAGAAGCGATCAACTTAAAGTTAGTGATTAGATGGATATTTAGAGATGTGATACATTCACTTACATTCCAAAGTAAGGCATATGATGCCGTTCTAAATATTTACCACATACAGTTAAAATACATTACAATTATCGTATTTTCTGGTTTATAAATAGTACGTCCTTATACGTTTACGGTAACTAAGAGTTCCATTTGAAAACAATTACGAAATAATGTTAAATTCCGATATTGTACTTGCCTCGCATAATTTACACACACCATTATTTCAGAGAAGATTTTACGTCAAAACGTGTTCAATAACATCGAACTTCTGGTTTCGTTACATAGATTGATGTAGATTCTATGGTAGCATGCACTTTGAAGTAAAATGAATGTTGAATGCTAAGTTTTGAATTTAATGCCTTTCATATACGACTTCCTTCACGTTCACATTTTTTGCGAAGTTCATTTTTTTTTTTCCAGACAGCCTTTTCACAGCTTGGCTTAGGCCAACATACTTCCGTGCTGAGAGACACATTTAAATTAAACACTGAACTAATGCTAAGTAATATAATTTAAAAACCGCTAGCTGGGTAAAGCCAGCTGCACTCATGCATCACTTAAAATACAATTAACAGTCCTTAGACTAGCTCCCTAGTTGGTCTAAATAAAACCAAGAAAAGTAGCTTACTTCAGACAGACTGTATGTCGTGTTAAGTTAACAAACTGTTGTAAAATTAAACCATTGCTTACATGTGTAGGTCTATATTTTCATTATTACCTCTCTGTGACCATAACTATTTCTAATACAAATGAAAAAGAAAAGAAAAATGTTCTGTTCTTAACATTATACAGGCGTCCATACTTGGCGTCTGGAATTTACAAGCCACCTTTTACGCCTATGTACGTTTGAAGGAAACCGATAAAACTTATAGCGACCACGTCTGCTATTATTTGGGCAGTTTGGAGCAGCACAACCAACCATTTCGCACTGTGCAACAATAAAATGACAAAATATTCGCTGATTCACTTCGCTACACCACACAAAGTATGCAACACTGTCGTCGGATTGGGTTTCAAAATTGGCGGATTGTTCAGCTCGGTGTATCTAGCGCTTTAGGCAGAGCGGTGACGTCACAACAAGCGGTCCCGTCAACACCCACTAGCCGCTGGGGCACGCCCACTATGCCGAAGCAGCGAGCCAGTCAGCTATGCGCGCGCAACCTACTCTGCCTGACGTCACACGAGAGCGCCGCGGCCAACGGGAAAGACAGGCCCCAGCGCGCACGTCAAGCCACGTACGCAAGGTAGTTCGGAGCCGGCGCGATCGCTAGCTCAGTGGCTGCCCCAAGGAGGTCAGAATACAGGGAGACGCCCTTACGCTGAAAACGTGAAGCCTGCCTCCACCATACTGCTAGGTTTTGAAGAAGTGTTCGTATTCTAGAGAAAATGTTTTATGTCACTTAGAACAGGAATAGAACGTCCGACAGTTTTGCTGTGATGTTCAGCGTGTTAAAAGAGTGCAAATTAGCCGTTTAAAATTAAGTTTTCAAATATATTATGATATATATTTATTACTATTTATTCAAGAAAGTATATTGTTTGAAAGTACATACTTTGTAGTGACTGTGAGTTCAATGCGTTAGGAGTAAGAGGGTCGAGTTAACGCATAGTTTTAACGAACAAAAAGCATTCCAGAACTGACCAAGATGGCGGACAGGCTTCAACTGGCGTATGTGTTCGGCATAGATAATGCCGTCTCCCTTTATTCGAACCTCCTTGGGCTGCCCGCTATGAAGCAGTGGGTAGTGCCCCAGCGGTCGGGCAATCGGCTAGCGATCGAGCCGGCTCGGAACTGGCTCGCTTACGTAGCATGACGACTGCGCTGGGGCCGCTACGTGTGACGTCACCAATCCGGGTAAGGCTCCTATAAACCCGAGCTGAACTGTCCGCCATTTTTCCCCAAGCTGGAGTTGCCACGTTCCGGACGAAGCTCACGCGTTACCTCGCGTTTCGTTCAACTCGCTCACACTCGCAAACTACTCACTGTATGAACGTGGAAAGTTTCATCAATGTGTCCGTTAACTACATTTTCATTTCGGTTTTATTTATGACAATACTTTATAAACAGCATGCTGGCAGCGGTGGCCGAGGGGACTGAAGCGCTTCAGTCACGGTCTGCACGGCCACTACGGTCGGGGGTTCGAATTCCCCCTCGGGCATTGGCATTGGGCATTTGTGTCGTCCTTAGTCTTAGTTAGTTCATAAGTAGTTTGTAAGTTTAGGGACTGATGACCCCGTAGTTAAGTTCCATAAGCTATACAAACATTTGAACATTTTTTATAAACAGCATATGCTGATAGTTTACGAACATGCACTTTCTGACGACGTTACGGAATTTTCACCATGCGAGGAAGTTTTTTTCTGTTGAAGTTAGGTGAAAACATTAAGCGAATCAAATGTTCAAAATACATCAAATTTTCATCCTCTCCAAACAGAAAGTCTTTGGGAAATGTACAACTTGAGATAACGTCAGTTAAATATGACGCACTGGGATCTAGTAGTAACACGTCTTCTATATTAGAGCTCCTAATAATTAGGCACATGTTGTTACTGCATAACATCCATACTTGAAGATGCTGGTACTGATTTCTTTTAACCCATTAAATTTAATAGTTGCACTCTACAAAAGTGCTGTGTCTCTATGTAATATGCAATTTCAATTTTTCAGTTATATGAAAAGGGTATTCTAAATATCTCAGTAGAGAGTGCTTTATTGTGTGAGGAAATGAGAACAAGTCAGTTCGTTAGCTGGTGAAGAGATCCTTGCTATCTGTGGTTTTTCAAGTATTCTCACATAAAATCCTCATTAGATCTAGTGACTTCCGTTCTGTTACTGCCAGTAGTTAGAGGGAAGGAAAAAGTCCTCTCAGGTTTTGGAAACTGAGTAGTAACTCTGAAACACAGTGGACAAGACGCAAAGAAATAAACATTTGTGAGTGTTGAAGGAATACCTGCAAATCGAATAATAAATCACTATCTTTGATCTTTTTCATTCTACAACTATGTATTTCCTTGAATAACGCGACGGTTAATGAAGTTTTGCGTAGTAACCATGTGCGCGCTCAGGCCTGTATTTCTCGCCGGCCACGAGAGCGCCGCGGCCTTCTCTCTAGGGGTGGAGGCCCGGTCCCTGTGGTGTGGTGTGGCGTGACGTCACGGAAGCAGGTGGGCGGGTCTCTGCTGGTGCGGCACGGACGGCTGCGTGACTGGCCGTGCTGTTCCTGTGACTGGCCGGTCACGGACCAGGAAGCGAGCGGCGCGACCGACGTCCGCTCCAGGCCGGAAGTCCGCCCCTGCCGGAGGCTCCAGACGTCTCCAGTCGCTCGCCTCCAGCGGCTTTCGCGACCGTTGCGCGGCATCGCGGTCTACTCGCCACCAGTCGCTCTGCATCTACATCTTCTTGGATCACGTTCCTGAACTGTCGCACCTGAAGTCCTGGAAAACACTGGCCCGAAACCGTGTTAAGTTGTGAACGCCTCCGAATTCCTCTAAATGCTAACAAACATCCCTCGTTGTTAGGAGACAGGTTATGCTGAGGTACACGCCTGGTTGCACAATGGCAGTTTATGCTATTTCTATTGGTTATGACGTAATATCTTTTGAACCGTGTGTCCTATGTGATTGTTAACCCTGCAGCAATTGTTACCTTACGCTGAGGAATGTGTATACTAAATTTGGTTGAAATCGGTCCAGTGGTTTAGGAGAAATTGAGCAGCATTGTCGCAAAATGCAGCCGTTTTTCGCGCATCTCATTGTTTATGACGTCATATCTCGCGAACTATGCATCGTACGTGATTCTTACACTTATGGTGACCGTCCTCATGGATTGAAGCTTACGTGTACAAAATTTCATAAAGATTGGAACAAAACTGTAGATTTGTATGCAACACGTACTAATATATGGACACTTTGCTTTATATATTAGAAGATAACGGAGCTGGTGTATTACATTGAGGGCCGATTCGTCCATCTCTCGTTAATCTTCTCGTTAGTAAACGAGAAGGTGCCTTTAACGTCTCGTTAAATGTGCTCGTTAAGTGCACTGCTTTTGTCATTACCACATGTACCTCTCGTTTGCTAACCTGGAGAAAACGAGAAGCTATGATATATTTCGACTGTGTTGGCAATAGAAACAAGTGAAAGTGCAAACTGAATAAACAGCTGGTCACAGGTTCGAGTCCCGGTTCCGGCACACAATTTTAATCTGCCAGGAAGTTTCAGCTGTTCCCCTGATTTAACTATCAGGGAAGAGGTTAGCAGACAGTTCTTATTTGGTGCTCTGTCAAACAAACGTGAAAGAAGCTCAAATTTTACAAGAAATTAGTGCGAGAGTCTTCTGTCCTTAATAGAGAAATATGACACATCGAATTAAAAAAAAAAAACGACGATACGACATGCAACGAAAAGGAAGCGACCTTGAGGCAAATGAATTCAATGCTGTCCACGGAACATGTAGGACAGCAAAAGTGCTTAGGGCCTAGTACGACAATGTACTGCCAAGTGCATAGTACGTTAGTGCAGGTTAAATTCTACGACGCTTCTCGCCGGGCTGCAGTGGTTATGTTGGCACCAATGGTAATGATGGCAACTCAGATGACCAATAAATGTTTTTTCGTGACAACTTCAATTGAAACGAAACGTATTTTTTCTGAACGGACAAGGGTACATACAAGAACCTGTCGACCATACAGCAGGTACAGTATTAAATTTGCTGCAAGCAATAACATTTACTCTGTAGCTCGTGAAAAATATTAACGCAGTTCTACACTTCATTGTTCATCTGTTGCCAACATAAGCACTGGAGCCCGGCGAGAAGCGTCGTAAAATTTTACCTTAGTGCAAGCAATAAATTGCACATAGGCGAAAGTGCACTGTTCCTGTAGATCAGAGGAAGAAATCACATTTTAGGCCTTACTAGGTGCAACAAGCATAAGTATATACTGAATTAATAAGCTTGCACACACAGATAATGTATTGTTTTTTATTACAACAGATAACTTACAAAATTCATAACTATATGTTGGTCTCTTCAGGTGGTCGTGTAATTTTTCATGCAGAATTTCCAAAGTGGCTTTTCGAAGACTAAATTGCGTAACAAATTCTGCATCATCCCAGCATTCAAAATGATTTGGACGAACATAAATACGACTAGGACGCCTTATAGGGACAATGTCCTGTAGATCAACCAAAATATTGACATCGTAGTAATTGTCAACGAAATCTTATTCCAGCCATTTTCAACATTCCGATTCTCACATAACTAGTCGTCAGCCGTAAGTTTGTATTTTGATATCGCAACAATATTTTTAAGGTTATGTTGCATATCTGCAATGTGTCAAAGTCATCTAACCGCTACTGAGATGGATAGGGCGAGAAATATGACGATACAATTTACCAGGAAAGCTGCTTTCCACACTAGTTTTTCATACATGTAGTGCTGCTGTTATTTTGTTTGATAAATCGGTCTTTTTCACGTGAATATATTGATGTATTTTAGCGCTTTGGACTCCTGCCATTTTGATACAGATTCTCACTTAACTGGTCGTTAGCCGTGTAACGAGCAGAATTTTACTCGTTAACTTAACGGCCAGTTTGAGGCCCTTTAACGTCAGGTTAACGCATAACGAAACATTGACAAACGCAATTCTTCACTAACGATAAGTTAAAATCTTAAGTGGAACTTAAAGAGACATTGGCAAACCGGCCCTTAGTAATACTTAACTTCTACATAGTTCTTGACTTCAGAATGCTGATACATAGATTAGATAGAGGCCTGCCTACTGATGATTCCTAGTGCCTATCCGATAGCCAAGGCCAGCCGCGGTGGCCGAGGGGACTGAGGCGCTCCAGTCACGGTCTGCACGGCCACTACGGTCGGGGTTTCGAATCCCCCCTCGGGCATGGATATTTGTGCCGTCCTAGTTCGTAGGTAGTTCATAAGTAGTTTGTAAGTTTAGGGACTGATGCCCCGTAGTTAAGTCCCATAAGATATACAAACATTTTAATTTGAATCTTTCTATTTTCGTAAAGATTCTCACTTAATTGGTCGTTGGCCATGTAATGTGCAGAATTCTACTCGTTAACTTAACGGCCAGTTTGGGGTCATTTAACTTCAGGTTAACTCATAACTAAACATTGAAAAACGCATTTTGTGTCTCGTTTCCGCCGGTTGTCGTAGGTGTCGGTGGGCGAGTAGAAAGAGACCGACACAGGAATAAAGGATGCACGCTTGTGCAGGTAGGAGGTGACCAGCCAGTGGGATAGCAGAAACTAGAAACACTAGAGTAAATTATAACGAGATATATATTTCTTAGAGACTTAGTAATACTTAACTTTAACATAGCTCAGTACTGCAGAATGCTGATACATAGTTGAGCTAGAGGCCTGCCTAGTGCCTAACCGATAGCCAAGTCTTCACTGGTGCCTATCTGATTCCGAAGTGTTAACTGGTTCCTATCTCAGTCCCAAGTGAACGATGTCGTTCAGTGGTGGCCACGAGCGGAGTTGTAGCAGAGGGCGCTCGTGGCTGACGTGGTTAGAACGCCGCGCCGTGCGTGCATGGCGGCGCGCGGCGAAAGTAGGTGGCGCGCACTTTGGACTTGTGCGACCCCACAATGCTGCCTGCGATTGTGGACCTGCTGCCTGTGTAATACAGCGGGTCGGTCTTCCAGAGCGGTCTCTTAACCGCCACACCGGTCGTCTAGACAGATATGGCATATCTGCGTTGTTTGTATCTCTACATATAAGTCAGTTGCATGGAATATATTTTAAATCAGAATCGTAATTTTCCGTGATTCTATCAAACAATGTATCTGCCTGTTTCCTGTTATAACGAAGAGTACCTTTATGTTTGTGTAGTTAAATATTTAATTATACTTTTTACATCACTAAGTATATTCTGTTTGTTATTTATTTACAAGAAAGATACATGGAAAATAGAAAAAAAAATTCAAATCAAAATTGTAGCTTTTATGTTTTCAGCAAAGTAATGTATCTGTTTTTCTTACAATCAAGAGTACCTTTATGTTAATGTAGGTAAATGTTAAATTATACTTATTATATTATTAGGTACATTTTGTATGTAATGAATTTTATATAATTAACTATGGTATTGCGATTCAATGATTCTTTGTATAATTGTAAAAATATGTATTTCTTTATTATTGTCATTTACTCAGCAGCTGCTGTATACTTTTATTAAATTAATGACAATAATAAAGAAATACATATTTTTACAATTATACAAAGAATCATTGAATCGCAATACCATAGTTAATTATATAAAATTCATTACATACAAAATGTACCTAATAATATAATAAGTATAATTTAACATTTACCTACATTAACATAAAGGTACTCTTGGTTGTAAGACAAACAGATACATTACTTTGCTGAAAACATAAAAGCTACAATTTTGATTTGAATTTTTTTTTTCTATTTTCCATGTATCTTTCTTGTAAATAAATAACAAACAGAATATACTTAGTGATGTAAAAAGTATAATTAAATATTTAACTACACAAACATAAAGGTACTCTTCGTTATAACAGGAAACAGTCAGATACATTGTTTGATAGAATCATGGAAAATTACGATTCTGAATTAAAATATATTCCATGCAACTGACTTATATGTAGAGATACAAACAACACACTTCTGCGGTAACATCTACATCTACATGGGATACTCTGCAAATCACATTTAAGTGCCTGGCAGAGGGTTCATCGAACCACAATTATACTATTTATCTCCCACTCCATTCTCGAATAGCGCGCGGGAAGAAAGAACACCTGAATCTCTCTGTTCGAGCTCTGATTTCTCTTATTTTATTCTGATGATCATTTCTACCTATGTAAGTGGACGTCAACAATATATCTTCGCATTCGGAGGAGAATGATGGTGATTGGAGTTTCGTTAGTAGCCCACGCCGCAGCGATAAGCGCCGTTGTTGTAATGATTCCCATCCCAGATCCTGTATCATTTCCGTAACGCTGTCTCTCCTGTATCGTGACAATACGAAACGAGCTGCCCTTCTTTGGACTCTTTCGATGTCCTCCGTCAAACCCACCTGATAAGGATCCCACACTGGGCTGCAATACTCCAAAAATGGACGGACAAGCGCAGTGTATGCAGTTTCTTTAGTAGTTCTGTTGCATCTTTTAAGGATTAAAATCTTAAGTGGAACTTAAGGAGACACTGACAAACCGGCCGTAAACTGAACAGGGCAGGCGGGACCGAAAGTCATAACGAGAAACGCCGTAGTGTGCGAAGGGAGGCGGGATTGCCGAGCAGCTGCCGGGAGATTGACGTAACGCGGGGGGGGGGGGGGGGGCGATTAAAGCCCTGTATAGGGAAAGTATGGAAGAAACAGTTCTCACACTGCCATTTGCAGTCGTGACGTCACCCGTCAGCTTTCGACTATCGAGTTGTGAACGAGCCAGTGTGAGCTGTGTGCCTTTCGATTACTTGTTTACTTGAGTTAAAGCTAAATCATTTTAAATAGGCCTATGCTGTGATCAGCCAGTTCGCTAAACTAGTTCACTGCTGAGAAAATACACCATAGGGCAATAGGAAAGTGTATAAAGGAAGGCGAAGATTTTTTTTTTTTTTTTAGCTGGTACAGGCAATTGTAAGTTATAGTAATTTAAGGGGATATTTGACTGGAATGTTATTTAAACGTGTTCCAGTAATGTCGTTCTCGCTGTAAGTAGCTTTTTGTTCGTATTAACACATTCATATCAGAAAAGCTTAACACTCAATGCTATTCATTATTACTCGTAAATTGGTAATTTCTACAACGAAGTATAAGGATATATGTTTCATAGATTGGTTACTACAGTGTTGTACGGGACATTTAAAAGCAGTAAGTAGTCTACCTACTACTTTTATAAACACTAATTATCGTTTACGGGCCAAGCATTGTACACAACAAACAAAAATTTCTGATTAAAATGCAGGAAGTATTACACGCGCTACACAATCACATTCTTATAAACATTCGTTGCTAAAACTACTGTTCCACAACTGTCAAAATGTGTACAATTCCCACACTGTCCTAAACTCGACGCAACAGCGACCGACAAATCGATAGTCTGGTTTCAGGTCGCCTTCACAGCTCTGCTACGTCACAATTACGTCACGATTGCAAAAAGTAGTGTGAAAACTGTTTCACCCGGGAAAGTATGGCCAGCCTGCCAGCGGCAGCCATGCTGGGCCTGTTATATTCCGCTGCTGCTTACGTTCCGACCGCTACAACGTTCCCAGCGCTTAGCCATACTTATCAACCGATTTTGAGAAAACCAACCAATAAAAAAAAATTTAATTTTTTCACGTCTTATAGTGTGATACATTCGCTCCTTAATTATCTCAATTTCTGTTCATTATTACATATAGTTTCCGTGCTACATCAAATTAAGTAAACTACTGCGCAACATTTTGAAGAGTTTGCAGAGGAAAAGTCGCATTGCGTAGACTTTGCGTATGGTTGATTTTAGCACATACAATGATGCGGACGAAATGTAGGTAAGATATCGGAATTTTATTTAAGGTTCAGAGCAGAACGATAACTCTTTTCATTCTCGAGATACAGAGTGTTGTATCCGACGGTCAGACGCGGGAACTTGGCGTAGTTCTGTCCATGCAGACCTGGCTGCTCCACGGAATAGTTATCGTTCGAATTTAAGAAAACTGGTTTGTGGCTCCATATCTAAAGAGTTCACCTATAATTCAGATTGACCTGTACCGTAGCCAAATATTTCAATAGACCGCGAACATGTCATCATCGGAGCATAGTGTAAATTAAGGAAAGAATTTGAGATCATGTAAAAGTCTTTGATGAGTATTTTCTTGCGTATTATGTACTTATATCTTACATGAACTACGAAAAATGCAAGGAGATACCCACTACATGTATTTTACCAGAAACAGAAATTAAAGGTGTCTTTACACCGCCAATTACATTTGAATGTCTATTATTTGTCTTGTTTCAGTTCTTTGTTTCCTGTTATGACACACTAACACACGAAAACCAATGGAAAAAAGCTTGTTTCAGGAACTGTATGTTAATTTCATATCTAAACGGGAATCTAGTTCACTCACTAATATGTAAAATAAAATTTTGTGTTTTCGACAACTACCTGCAGATAAAATCAGCGACGCGTGAATAATTTAACCTCACGACATTGTGCAGGAATTTTCTTCACAAATTTATTCAAGTTAAAAATATACAGGTATCTGCTGCGTGATCCATTCGTCAGTGAATCTTTAATCTATTAATTTACATTATGAATTAAAATCATCACAGCACAAGAACCGAAGTTCGCTTCTGGACTCCTAGTTTTCTCTGGCGATTTTCATCAGCCAGACTGTTCATGTTCCTGAATTTCCGCTACCTAATGGAAGTACTATAATGTTTACCTCCCTTCTTCGCTTCTTAAGAACACCCAAAAGTACAACACTGTGGCATTATTCAAACCAAAGCATACGAATATTCACAAGGGTTTTCATGGCAGCCATGCAGCGTATAGGACCAAGATGGCGGAAAGAACCACGTGACTGTGTTTCAGCCAATCACGAGCTGCAGACGGCGGCGAGCGGCGCAGAAAAGGATGGCCGTACTTTCCCTATACAGAGCTGTAGTCACTATAGTGGCACATATAAAGCTAGATGTCGGTTATAAAAATCTATGACTGCTAATGCCTGTTGTGAACTGTATTATTCTTATGTGTCATTTCCAGATGGCACAGAAAATCTCAGTAGAACTATTTTCACCTCATTTTCAGGCGAATACATCACAATCCAAAGTGTAAAAACATACGCATTCATCTTTACATTCGTAAGGTAAAGGTAAAGCAGTCAACAATCCGAAGATTGGTTTGAACACCACAGTGCTTTACTAGGCATGGTCCTGTTTGGAGGTGGTATGCCGTTGCCTTCCTCCGACCTTCGAACGGACTTACCCAGCCAGTTATAGGGGGACCTACAGTTTAACGTGGGTTCCGAACCATGGTGCTACTCGGTATTTTTCACATGCGCAATACTGCCAGAGGTGAAAGAAGTGGAAAGTGACAGATAAAAATCCTAGGACCTGGCGGGGATCGAACCCGCGACCTTTGGATTTGTAGTCTGGCACTCTACCACTGTGCAACCGAGGCGCACTTTACATTCGTATGTTATGAAAGTTTCCACACGTTTCATTTATAGTATGAATGGGTGTAATAAAAAGGGGACGTACTGTATTAGAAGTTGAAAGAATGCCTGTCTAATATACAAAGCTCAGCCTCAATCAAGAGAAAATCGAAGACTTGCAACACAAACCTCTTCGTAAATATGCGGGCTTGTCTTTTGGAGGCGGCTTGTTAAACGCTTTGGAGTCAGTCAGAAAACAGTTTGACGAAAATCCGCTGACTTAAACAAACGCCAACTATCAGCTCCGCCACTCGAACACCCGATTGGTCAGTCAGATATCGTCAGAAAGAGTCAAAAGTGCCACTGGAACGCCTCAAACCGTTCCAGACCGTCAGCAGCGCCACTCGAACGAAGCTAGTGACTGCCGGGAGATAGACGTAACGCGTGGGGAGGGGGGGGGGGGGGACGCGATACCTGCAGCAGCGGTGGTCGTGAGTCAGCGTGCGGTGGTCGTGACCGCCCCGGCGCGTCAGCCCAGGTGTCCCGTCGAGTCAGCAGTCAGTCGGCTGGGCGGCTTCCTTCCGCGAGGGCACGGCGCGCTGTCCGGCCAGTGCTTAGCGCTCGCTGTGGCTGGTTAGCGCCCGGCTGTAAACGGACTCTGAGGCGCCGCTGTCGCTCCGTTCGCGTCTCGTTACGACATTCGGCGGGCGCTGGGCTCACCTACGTCGTCAGAGCGGCGTCTGGCTCTTCCGAAACATTCCTTTACATCGCGGCTGTTACGCGGTTCGGGAGTGACTCTTTTTTTTTTTAATTTTTTTTTTTTCCTCATCAGCTATAACTTTCATAAATAGCACGTCGCAATAGTTGTTCTTTTGCAGCTGTTGCAACAGTGAGTGTGACCTAGTGCGACAGTGCACAGGAGTCTCAGGAGTTTTGAAGCAAAATAGAGGAAGTAGGAGTGAGTGTCAGGTGGAAAAGCAGTGTTACATGTTCGTTGTGCGGCTTACGAGTGCGTGCATTCCTGCCCGTGCCGTGTCATTCCTGCGCACTACGAGGACGTCGGTAAACAAGTGACAAGTGGCGTTTCGCCACAACGGGTGTTTTGAAACAGCTGTTGTATACGTCACCGACGGAGCAGTGTTTGCTGGCTATAACATCTGATGTGCGGCGTATTGGGAATGTGCTTTTTATTTGACACAAGAGCAGTTTCAGTGACTTTTTCCCCCACAAAGTGGTTAGCCGATCTCACAGCTCATTCCGATTGTCGTCTTCGTAATCGCGCGGCGACGTTTTTTCTCGTAGTGTTTTGCACAGAAACGGTTCGACGGCTGACTTTAAAAAGTGCGCGTGCGGCTACGGAATGGCAGCGTTCTGATACCGATCGAATTTCTATTTTTTAAATTTTACGATTCGTGCGGTATCGAGTGCAACGCAGTGAAAGAAATTATGGTAGGGATCGAGGTGGCTTTGGAGAAGAACGGCGACTAGTAGCGAGTGTCAAACAAAGTAGTGACAGTAATTTAGGAGACCAGGACCGTACACGGCTAAATGCCTCCTAGTCGAGTGCAGACACAGACATACTGCGTGTGCAGAGTGATGTGACCGGCAGCGTATGAAGCACAGCTTTGTGGGCACAGCGGGCCTCGACCTGGTGTTGGGCGCAGACGGAGACATGGCGAGGGGCCCGTGGCGCTCCACGCTGTGGTGCCGGCTTCGAACCCTGCTGCGCTGCTGGTGGGCCGCCGTGTTCGGCGTTGGAAGCGGGCGGCAGCCTGGAGGCGGCTGGACCTTCCAGAGGTGAGTGGCCGACAACTGAACCTGCCGATACCGGCTGATCGCTCCCACCCTCGGTTTTGAACCTCACCATCACTGTTGCCAACTCCACCACATGGATTTCGGCTAAATTTACTTTCAAACTCTGCCAGAAAAAAAAAAAGTATTCCATGGAAAGATGGAAAATGGCAATGTTAAATTAAGTATGTACTTGCACAATTGCTTTATATATATATAGACTAAGATTACTCACCAGGCGAAGGAGCACAGGTGTAACAGCATCACAAATAAATAAATGAATACACACACACACACAAACGCAAGCTTTCGCAACCCAGTTGCTTCTTCAGGCAGAAGGGAAGGACAGGGAAAAGGAAATGATGAGGGTTTTAAGGAAGAAAGCTACAGTATGTCTGCCTACGTGTACTTGTGTCCGTGTCAATGCGTGGGTGTGTGTGCATTTGTTTACCCTCCATTTTTCCCCCAAGGTAAGTCTTTCCTCTCCCGGGATTGGAATGGCTCCTTACCCCCTTCCTTAAAACCCTCATCATTACTTTTCCCTCTCCTTCCCTTCTGCCTGAAGAAGCAACTGGGTTGCGAAACCTTGCGTTTGTGTGTGTGTGTGTATTCATGTATTTATTTGTGATACTGTTACACCTGAGCTCCTTCACCTGGTGAGTAATCTTCCTCTATTTATATATATATATATATATATATATATATATATATATATATATATATATGTTTAATTTTTCCTGTTAGGAATTTTTCGTCTTAATATTCGTATCATATGAACTGTCCCGATTGACTGACTGACTGACTGACTGACTCATCATCGCCCACCCCAAACCACTGAAGATACAAACTTGAAATTTGTGGAGCGTGTTGATCTTACTCTGTAGGCATCATTTAAGAAGCGATTTTTCGATATTCCCTCCGTAACGTGGTAAAATAGGGGATGAAACGTTTCTTGAAAATACGTAGCTATTTAGGCAATTTTGAAGCTAGAACTACAAAATTTCGGATTTTAATTCAGGGTTCGAATTTAAAAGACACGTGTTTCGGCAATTTTTGAAATTCGACAAATAAGGGAGTAAAATAGGTGACGCAACAAATTGATTTTCAAAAATATGTTGCTGTTAAATCAAATTTTAAGATACAACTTCGAAACTTCGGATATGGAATCTTGGTCAGGATTAAAAATCCACGACTTTTAGTATTTTTGGAAATCCAACAAGTAAGAGGGTTAAATAGAGGATCAAAAATTCTTTTTGAAAACACGTTGCTATTGATATAATTTTGAAGATAGAGCTGCAAAAATTGATATTTGTATAGTTGGTTAGACGTTAAAAAATACGTGTTTCAGAATTTTTGGAAATTCAACCATCAACGGGGTTAAATTGGAGAGGGGGTATTTTTCGAAAAACTGTTGTTATTTAGGCAATTTTGAAGTTAAAATTACAAATTTTCGGATTTGCATTCGGGATTCGAAATTAAAGGACAGTGTTTCGGTATTTTTGGAAATTAGACTAATAAGCGAGTGAAATAAGGGATGCAAAAAGTGATTTTCAATAATATGGTGGTGTTAACTCAAATTTCCAGCTATATCTACGAAACTTTGAATATGGACTCTCGATCAGGATTAAAAATACACGTGTTCTGGTATTTTTGGAAATTCAACAACTAAGTGGGTAAAAGAGGCGATCAAAAATTCTTTTCAAAAACACATTGTCAAAACATATTGGAGTTATAGCTACAAAAATTGGTACTTGTATTGTTCGTTATGATATAAAAAAATACGTGTTTAGGTATTTTTGGAAATTCAACGATCAAGGGGAATGTTTTTCGAAAATCTGTTAAGATTTAGGCAATTTTGTATTTAGAACTACAAATTTTCGGATTTGGATTCGGGGTTCAAATTTAAAAGAAACGTGTTTCGGTATTTTTGGAAATTCGACCAATAAGGGGGTGAACTACGAGATGCAAAAATTGATTTTCAATAATATGGTGCTGTTAACTCAAATTTCGAGCTATAACTACGAAACTTAAGAAATGGATTCTTCATCAGGATTAAAAAGAAACAACTGGTGCAGACCAACCAGCCTACGCATGCGAAGCAGCGGGGGTTGAGCTAGTACATATATATATATATATATATATATATATATATATATATATATGAAACATTTCTCTCCATGTGAAAAACGACTATCTTAAGGTGAACCATCTGTTCTTCCTCGACCTTGTTTAATGTTGAAGGTCCTGGGGCGTCACTGCTAACGCCACCACTCTTGGTGCTTGTATGGTACCTACAAAAAACAAACAATATTTAATTTGTAAAGCATGACCATGTAGGAAATCGTAAACATTTATAAAATCGCGTGGATATTCATTTATTTTGCATCTTACCTATGTTTTTAAGGACTGCATCTTCATATTGAAACTTGCTTTTGTCTCCAATTGCAAATCAAAGTTAAATGTATGATCCAGCAACTAGGAATTACAGTAGTACGGCCGATGATTCTCAGAAAAGAATTCAAAAGCAAGAAACATTCAGTTGTCTCTGATGTTATTACGACCTGTATCAGAGAAGGGAGAAAAAATAACTGTTGTGCAGTATAGCTGGTCCTCTCTTCTGCAGTCTATAAAAATTGTAGCCTTTCAGAAACCATTAATCTAGTTTCTTTTTAAACCAAAAGGCGGGAATACCCGAAATCTACCAGAATCTCTGCTGCCGGCTGATCAGAATATTTTCCGGCTTTAGAAAACTCAAATCTGTCAGAATCGGCCGAAAATCGGTTGAGTTGGCAACACTGCTTACGATACCGGATGTTTCCAAAGCACCTGACACAATACTGTGGCAGTTCATGACATCGCACTTAATCAAAGGGAGATGATATTTGTTTTGGTTACATATACCTTTTCTCGGAGACAATTTAACATACCGATACCAACTTCGTCTCGGCCAGTTACTCAATTCTCTTGTTTCAGGTGAAGCCGTATACATGCAATCAGAAACACACTATAACTGATAGCAATTTTTTTTGTCGTATCTGTTACCCCGCGTCCACACATTGGTGCCAACGTTGGAGCCAACATTGGCCAATATTTTTGCGACGGCATCCACACATTGAAGCCAACATTCAGCTGCATTGGTCGAGAGCGAACGTAAACACATCTGACATGCAAATCGAGGCCGATGTATTAACGGTTGTGAGTGTGAATAATTAACATTTTCTCACCGAAAACCAAAAAAGGAAACATATGTAGAAGTCAATGGGGTGCGTTGTATCACTTCTTGCGGACCGTTAATTACGAAATCAGTAAGTTTTAAAATATCTAACAAGTAATCGATACTCATTATTAAAACTTAGACCTGTTACTTTAAATGATTGAACTTAAAATAAAAAGGAAAGATGCGTTTTGGAGGGATGCTATACCTGCTAAAGTTCTCTAGGTATTGACGCTTCGATTTCTTGCTACAGGAGACAGTTTTTAAAAGCCTACACTTCCTTTTCAAAATAGCCATGTAACTGGTATCATTGGTAGTGCTTGAACTTTGCAAAGCAATACGTGAAACTTGACAGCAAATGTTAGGTAATGTTAATTTTAAAAGCTACGTTCAGTAATTGAGCGTGTTAAAGGTCTGAAATATTTCGAATTTCACCAATCGTATCTAAGATTTGACGTGGCATTTCGATTTTTGTGGCTGCTTTCACAAATGAATCACTTTCTGATACAGTTCTAAAATTTACAAAGAGATTTTGAAACTTTAAAATAAATAGCGACGAACAACGAACGAAGAAAGAAACAGCTTCCAGACGAGCAGATGACAAAGACAAAATGATACATTGGCGCCAACGTGTAGACGACGTACCAATATTGGCCCAACGTCCTTCGATGTTTGGTCGACATACTGACAAGCAACGGAGCCGTACCAACGTTGGCGCCGATGCTATTCCACCGATGCACACATTGGACAAACACTGTTGGTTCCAATGAGTAGCCCCGACCTCACTCCTATTGGAGTCAACTGAAACCGCCAATACCACTTACTGCTTTGGGTCAGTACTCAATTTTTTTGTTTCCTGTGCCGTCGTACATTCGGAAGCTATATATATATATATATATATATATATATATATATATACTAGCTGTACACTCTCGTAGTCCACATCCCCTTCCCCCCTCTCTCTGCATCCACCTCTTTCTCTCCCATCTCTCTGTTGGTTTCCACCTTTCCTTCTCTCGGCAAAGTTTTCTGCAATGTACCCTCTGTCACGTATTATACATACATTTATGTACCCAGTAATCTCCCTCTTGGTTTAAAAGTGAGCAAAAATTCATAAAGATTGGAGCAAAACTATGCATTTTGTAAAATTCCGTAAGTTAAGTACCCTCAACCATGCACCGAACGAAAATTTATATACACAGTGACATTCCTCTTGTTTTAAGATGGAGTGTGCAAAATTTCATCAATATCGGAACAAAACTATAGATTTCTAAGCAATAGAAACGCAGGGTCGCATTGAAAAACGCACTTTGTTGTTCTCGAATATTCCAGTTTTGTTTCTTACAACCCTTGTTCTGAGAATAACGAGAACAACAAAAAGAGGATCTGTAAAATCGGTCGAGCCATTCTCAATTTATGGCGTGAACAACGTATTTAGGGATCCATTTTTTATGTTGCAAAGTACCCTCCCCCTTGCACCGTATGAAACTTAAGGTAGACGCTGACCCTCCTCTTGTTTTGAAGGTCAAGCGTGCGAAATTTCATGAAGATCGAAAATGAAACTGTAGATTTAGTGCTCCGTCATGCACATTAGCTACCAATAAACTACATTCCTGCCAAATTTCACGTATTCGAGATTTCGTGTTAGTTAGAGAGTCGCTTTTATATAGACTGAGATTAAGAAAACAGATTGGTTAATTTTCGGTGCGAGAGAATTAGGGGACACTTGCAGATAGAAATAAATAGTAACATGGAAATCTTTATTTACCTGATGAGACAGGCTTACGGCATCTACAGCGAAACTGTTGTGAAGAGCAGACTTCTTTTCGTTTCTTCCTTTTATGTGTGTGTTTGTGGGGGGGGGGGGGGGGGGGGGGGCGTTACAAAATGCTTCATAAACGTCCGTCACAAACTTTGTTGCGGGTCCATAAACTCAGACTGGAATGTATACCGCAGAGATATGCTGGACAGTGAAGGGGAAGGCGTGTTTATAGCGATAAAAAGTGCACTAGTAGCGAAGGAAATAGACGGAGATCCGAAGTGTGAAATAATTTGGGTGAAGGTCACGGTTAAACCACGCTCGAACATGGTAATTGTATGTTGCTATAGGCCTCCTGGTTCAGCAGCTATTGTGCCAGAACACCTGAAGGAAAATTTGGAAAATATTTCGAGTAGATTTCCCAATCATGTTATAGTTTTGGGAGGATATTTTAATTTACCTGATATAGACTGGGAGACCAAATTGTTTACGACTGGGGGGCAGGGACAAAGATTCCAGTGAAATTGTTTTGATTGCATTATCTAAAAATTACCTTGAGCAGTTAAACACAGAACCAACTCGTAGCGACAACCTATTAGACCTTCTGGTGACAAACAGACCCGAACTATTCGAAACATTTAACGCAGAACAGGGAATCAGCGATTATAAAGCGGTTACAACTTCGATAATTTCAGCCTTAAATAGAAATATTAAAAAATGTAGGAAGATTTTTCTGTTCGGAAAAAGTGACAAAAAGCGGATTTCAGAATACTTGACGGCTCAACACGGAAGTTTTATCTCAAGTACAGATAGTGTTGAGGAACAGTGGCCAAAGTTTAAAGATTTATAATATATATATATATATATATATTACCAAATATTAATATATATATATATATTACCAAAATTGGACAATGGCGTTATAAATTGTACCTACCAAAAGCGGATGTTGGTTTCCACCGATCACGTCATTCTACTGTGGCGTCAAACGTACACAGACAGCGGGAGAACGCTGATAACATTCGTCTTGCGTCCAGTTTACTTTTGATAGCAGCCACTTCAACATACAGGCTTTGATCCCCGCTGTTGTGCGGTATCGAGTCATACGTGGACAGGAAGGAAGAGAGCACTAATAGTAACTGTTTGGTGGCTGTTATGTTCTGGGGAGTCAGTTGAACCTACCGAAACCGAACTCCTGGTTACACCCGTGGCTCAATGCTGTTGTTTCATGTGACGCCTATACGTGTACATAGGAGGAGATCGTAGCACATACAGTATTTGTTTTCTGCCTGTTTTTAGCTTTATTTTTTTGTTTCCTTACAGTCCAGCTAGTAATAAAACGAGTTAAGGTTACGTTAAAAGGTGAAGAAATTGGTTATGTCAGTGCAGAAATTAAAGACTTTATTTTTTTTTTCGCCGTGGCAGAGCGACCGAGCGCATTAAGGCGCCATGCTACGATGCGTAGGGCCGTTCCCTGTCGGGGGTTCGAATCCCCCCTCGGGCATGGATGTTTCTGCCGTCTTTAGTATAAACTAGTTCATAAGTAGCTTGTAAGTTTAGTGACTGACATTTGAACATTTGAAAGACTTTCTTCCCCGAGTGTGTACTCTATTTAGCCATAGATATCAAATGTTTACATAAGGGGCATATTGTTTTCCTCAGTGATTTTATAATTGACGTGTAAAAATTCGGTGTGGAGTCTAATGATTCTGACATGTTTCCAATTCATTCATCTTTCTTATGAACGTACCGGGTAATCAAAAAGTCGGTATAAATTTGAAAACGTAATAAATCACGGAATAATGTAGATAGAGAGGTAAAAATTGACGCACATTCTTGGTATGACATGCGGCATTATTAGAAAAAAAATAAGTTCAAAAAATGTCCGACATATGACCTTTCATCTGATCAGAAAAGCAATAATTAGCGTAACAAATTAAGACAAAGCAAAGATGATGTTCTTTACAGGAAATGCTCAATATGTTCACATCAATTCTGAACAATAGCTGTAGTCGAGGAATAATGTTGTGAACAGCACTGTAAAGCATGTCCGGAGTTATGGTGAGGCATTGGCGTCGGATGTTGTCTTTCAGCTTCCTTAGAGATGTCGGTCGATCACGATACACTTGTGACTTCAGGCAACCCCAAAGCCAATAATCGCACGGACTGAGGTCTGGGGACCTGGGAGGCCAAGCATGACGAAAGTGGCGGCTGAGCACACGATCATCACCAAACGACGCGCGCAAGAGATCTTTCACGAGTCTAGCAATACTTCGGTGTTTTTTCTTTCTTTCCTTTTTTACTTATTTATTATTTTTATTTTTATACAACCCCATGTCATTCCAAGCATGTGTGTGAATTTTTTACCCCTCTATCTACATTATTCCGTGATTTATTAAGAGTTCCAATTTATACTGAGATTTTGATCACCCGGTATATAGGGGCAACAGTCTGGATAATTGACTGAGCTGGCCTTGTAACACTAGCTAATGTGGCTTTGCCACACAGTTACTGCGAACGGCTGAAAGCAAAGGGAAACTACAGCCGTTACTTTTGCCGAGGACATGCAGCTCTACTGTATGAACATATGATGATGGCATCCTCTCGGGTAAAATATTCCGGAGGTAAAATAGTCCTCCATTCGGATCTCCGGGCGGGGACTACTCAGGAGGATGTTGTCATCAGGAAAGACAATACTGGCATTCTACGGATCAGAGCGTGAGGTGTTCTAACCCTTAATCGCGTAGGTAAGTTAGGAACTTTGAAAATGGTAATGGATAGGCTAAATTTAGATATGGTATGGATTAGTGGAGTTCGGTGTCAGGATGAACAGGATTTCTGGTCAGGTGAGTACAGGGTTATAAGTACAAAATCAGTTCGTGGTAAAGCAGGAGTAGGTCTAATAATGAATAAGAAAATAGGAATGCTGGTAAATACGAGGCGTGTTTTATAAGTACACAACGAAAGGTTATTTATAAAAAGTAAATTTATTTTCAGAAAGTACATACATTATTCTCCAACCTAGTTGCCAGACCCGTACAGGTTAGCTACAGAGGTGACAATGAGCACAGTTGTTTCCGAGGCGAGGCGGTACACGACGCACGCGCTCGTAGCGGTATGCGAGCGAACTGCTAGTGTCAACAACAAAACGGAACTTACTGAAAAATACACGCCTCGTATTGTGGACAGCGCAGTGATTGCATTATCGTAGTCAAGATAGATACGAAGCCCACACCGGCCACAGTGGTACAGGTTTATATGACAACTAGCTCTGCCGATGGTGAAGAGATCGAAGAAATTTATGAGGTGGTAAAGGAGATTATTAAGACAATTAAGGGAGAGGAAAACTTAATTGTTATGGGAGACTGGAATTTGGTACTAGGAAGAGAAGGAAAGATAGTAGGTCAATATCGACTGGATAAAAGAAATGAAAAAGAAAGCCGCCTGGTAGAATTTTGCACGGAACTTAGTTATAACAAACACCTGCTTTAAGTGATTCTTCAGTTTCTCCCGGCGTATTTGATAATCAAAATATCCACGGGTGTACTGCCGGTCTATAGTGTCCAACGGGCACAATATTTCGGCGATCATACATGTCGCCATCATCAGGTGAACTGACGGACTGAGCTCCTGAAAACGCGCCGGCACGGAGATCCGCACGCTACGGCTGCTCGAAGGGACCTGGGTTCTAGCCCGGTGGCGGGCCATTGAAATACCCTCGGCCCGCGGAGCGACCCCTCCGCGGTCCGAGAAGTGGAACCGATTGCGACGGAGTCTGAGATGACGTCGGTGTGAGGGCTCTGTCCGCCGTGGTCGTCACTTCGTTACGTTTGCTAGATTTACTCTTAATTAACCCAATCGCTGGTTCCCAAGCTTTGCTAAGATTATAGCCACAGTCACGGATTATGAGGTCGTCACTTGTGCGAATTTCAATGGCCTCTCTAACGACGCAGTCCCAGTATCTCGACGTCTGTACCAGAATCCTAGTGTGTTTATACTCCATGGCGTGATTCTCCGACAAACAATGTTCAGCGACCGCCGACTTGCTCGGATACATCAATCGTGTGTGCCTCTGGTGTTGAACGCATCGATCCTCGACGGTACGCATCGTCTGTCCAATATATGACTTTCCACACTGACACGGAATCTGGTACACGCCCGCCTTCCTCAAACCGAGATCATCTTTAGCGCTCCCCACCAGTGCACGAATTTTATCCGGCGGACAAAAGACAGTTCCAACCTGGTGTTTTTTCCTCTCGGGAAAGGTTGCCCGCATTTTGAAAAAACACCAGGTTGGAACTGATTTTTGTCCACCGAATAAAATTAGTGCACAGGTGGGGAGCGCCAAAGATGATCTCGGTTTGAGGAAGGCATTTGTGTTGAGCGTTGCCTTGTATGGGAGTGAAACATGGAGGATAAGCAGTGCGGACAGGAAGAGGATAGAGGCTTTTGAAAAGTGGTTCTACAGAAGAATGCTGAAGATTAGGTGGGTAGATCGCATAACTAATGAAGAGGTACTGAACAGAATTGGGGAGAAAATGAATTTCTGGCATACGTTGACTAAAGAAGGGAACGATCGGTAGGACACATTCTTAAATATCGAGCAATCGCGAATTTAGCATTGGAGGGAAGTGTATGGGGTAAAAACCGTTGAGTGAGACCAAGAGATGGATACAGTAAGCAGATTCAAATGGATGTGGGTTGCCGTTCGTATGAGGAAATGAAGAGGCTTGCTCAGGATAGAATAGGGTGGAGAGCTGCATCAAACCAGTATCCGGACTGAAGACAAGAATATATATATGTTCTAACATATATACTGACATAAAGCGGTGTACGACGGTCTACCAAATTCAGTGACTCATTCTAAGACATTACAAAATTCTGTCCGCTTGCTACTTTCCGCCGTTCAGTCATACCACGGAACAAATGTCGGGAACAGTCATCTGTAAAACTGACGGTCAGGGTAAAGTGTCCACTTCAGTCGCTGCTGAAACCTAATCCTAAGATTTTTGCCTGCTTCTTTCGGTTAGTGCCGTAAAGTATAAACGGGACAGCGTCAGTGACAGAATTGCGGTACATTTAAAAATATACGTCTCCGCCAGTTCCGCGTATAGCGGCGTGTGACTCAGGTGTATTGCAACGCGCTCTCAGCTTATGACGAACCGCGCTGTTCGCGCGAAACGTTTTAGCGTCTGAGCAGAACAATGTCTGCCTGATGCTAGTGCTTCTGACAACGCAAGCTTCGCGGAAAGTCGATTACCAACTCTTAACCGAGTTACTGTGACTGCGAGTATTGATTTCCCACACCGATAAATGTCGACAGATTCCTGCTACAAGCGCACCTATTCTGTTTCGTGTGTTCCACTTGTTCCGGCAGGAATACGACAGAGAAATGACCCAAGTGGCGTGATTGATCTATTGACCCACGATCGACACGGAGTTAGAGCATCTCGTTCATGCCAAACACAACTAGCTCTTTACTCACACGAAGTGATGGGTGCTATCGACGAGAGATCTCAAATTGATTCCGTATTTCTTCATTTCCAGAAGGCTTTTGACACCGTACCTCACAAACGGCTTTTAATAAACTTGCGTCGCTATGTTACATACCCCAAATTTAGTAAATTCATCTAAAGATCAAAAGCAAATGCAGAACGATCTAAATAAGATATCACAATGGTGTAAAAATTGGAAATTGACTCTAAATAATGAAAAGTGTCAAGTGGTCCACATAAGTACGAAAAGAAATCCGTTAAACTTTGTTTCCAAGATAAATCAATCATAAGTGAAGGCCGTAAACTCCACAAAATACGTTGGAATTACTATTACTCAAACTTAAATTGGAAAGAACACGTAGATAATGTCGAGGGAAAGGCGAACCAGAGACTGCGTTTTACTGGCAGAACCCTTAATAGATGCAACAGAACTACAAAAGAAACTGCATACACTACGCTTGTCCGTCTTTTTTGAGTAGTATTGCTGCCCATTGTGGGATCATTATCGGGTGGGTTTGACGGAGGACATCGAAAGAGTCCAAAGAAGGGCAGCTCGTTTCGTATTGTCACGATACCGGGGAAACACCGTTACGGAAATGATACAGGATCTGGGATGGGAATCATTACAACAACATCGCTTATCTACATCCACATGGAATAATCACATTCAAAGTGCCTGGCAAAGGTTCATCGAACCACCTTCATACTATTTATCTCCCATTTCATTCTCGAATAGCGCGTGAAAAGAAAGGACACTTGAATCTCTCCGTTCGAGCTCTGATATCTCGTATTTTATTCCTAATGATCGCTTAAAACTTTGTAAGTGGGACTCAACAATATATTTTTGCCTTCGTATGAAAAAAGTCGGCGATTAGAGTTTCGCAAGTAGCCCACGCCGCAGCGATAAGCGCCGTTGTTGTAATGATTCCCATCCCAGATCCTGTATCATTTCCGTGACGCTGTCTCTCCTGTATCACAATAATACGAAGCGAGCTGCCCTTCTTTGGACTCTTTCGATGTCCACCTGATAAGGATCCCACACGGGGCAGCAATACTCCAAATGAGGACGGACAAGCGTAGTGTATGCAGTTTCTTTAGTAGTTCTGTTGTATCTTTTAAGGGTTCTGCCAATAAAACGCAGTCTCTATTTCGCCTTTCCCACGACATTATCTACGTGTTCTTTCCACTTTTAGTCTGAAGTAATAGCAATTCCTGGGTATTTAGTGGAGTTTACGGCCTTCACATTTCATTGATTTATCTTGTAAACAGAGTTTAACGGATTTCTTTTCGTACTCACGTGGACTAGGGCCTACTTCACACTTCTCATTTTCCGAATTGTTCTGATCGCAGTCTCTGGTCCGCCTTTCCCACGACATTATCTACGTGTTTTTTTCCAATTTAAGTCTGAAGTAATAGTAATTGCTAGGTATTTTGTCGAGTTTACGGTCTTCACTTTTGATTGATTTATCTTGTAAACAAAGTTAACCGATTTCTTTTCGTACTCAAGTGGACGACTTCACACTTCTCATTATTTAGAGTCAATGGCCAATTTTTAGTCCATATTGATATCTTATTTAGATTGTTCTGCAGTTACTTTTGAACTTCAGATGATTTTAGTAGACGGTAAATGACGGCGTCATTTGCAAACAACCTGAGAGAACTGCTGTAACCGGGAATTATGAAACAAACTGAAATAAAACGAAGCACGTTTGCGAGTTGGGCCTCACACTCGCTACTATAATAACAGTTTTGTATTCTCCCTACAGCTGGACGCCGCGTCAGTTAGCCAACGACAATAGCGCCCCAGAACGCAGCAAATTGTGTTCCGCGGGCTGCGAGAATCCAATTAACGGGAATAACTTTACATCTGAGAGCCACGCCGCGCCGCGTGGATTAAAAGTTGGCCCCGGGGGACGTTTTAAGGCGGCGAGTTTAATTTATTGCAGCTCGTTCTTGTTACTGCTGCCCCACAACAAATCCCCATCTCTCTCTCTCCCTCCCCTACATCTTTCTCCCACATTTCCTTATTCCCTCCTCTCCCTACCGATATTACTATGATTTTACGCCCTCCTTTAAACCTAAGCGAAGAAAAGTTTCTTTTCCTTTGATTGTCCTTTGCCACTCTTTATTCTGAAACCGTACCCCCTGTACTGCCTCAATATGCACTTTACTTCGCTTTGCTGTCGCCAATTTCTAACTCACTAGCACAGTGATCAATACTTGCTCGTGGCGATACTGTGTCCATAGCTCTTAATCAACGCTTGTTAATATTTGCATCATGCGCAGCAAATTTTAATGAATCGTTGCGCAGTCAGACAAGAATTACGCTGAAGCGATAGCTCCTTACTTAAGTCATATACAATCGCTCTGTCAAAGAAGATTGGAAAGTTGCACAAGTCACACCTATATTCTAGGAAGGCAGTAGGAGTAACCCAGTAAACTACAGGCCTATTTCATTGACGGTTGGAACATATCCTGTATTCAAATCTCGAGCAGAATGATCTGTTGACCCAAGGTCAACACAGGTTTAGAAAATATCGTTCATGTGAAATACAACTAGCTCTTTACTCACACGAAGTGATGGGTGCTACCGACAAGGGAACTCAAATTGATTCCGTATTTCTAGATTTCCAGAAGGCTTTTGACACCGTACCTCACAAACGGCTTTTAATCCAATTGCGTGGTTATGGAATATCGCCCCAGGTTTGCGATTGGATAGTGGATTTTCTGTCAGAGAGGACACAGATTGTAGTAATAGATGGTAAGGCAGCGACTAAAACAGAGGTGATATCGGGCGTTCCACAGGGTAGTGTTATTGGTCCTCTGCTGTTCCTTATTTACATAAACGATTTAGGGCAAAACCTAAGCAGCTCTGTTAGGTTGTTTGCAGATGACGCCGTCATTTACCGTCTAGTAAAGTCATCTGAAGATCGAAACCAACTACAGAACGATCTGAATAAGATATCACTATGGTGCTGAAATTGGCAATTGACTCTAAATAATGGGAAGTTTGAAGTCGTACACATGAGTACGAAAAGAAATCCGTTAAACTTTGTTTACAAGATAAATCAATGAAAAGTGAAAGCTGTAAACTCCAATAAATACTTAAGAATTTCTATCAATGCAGACTTAAACTTTAAAGAACACGCGGATAATGTCGTGGTAAAGGCGAATCAGAGACTGCGTTTTATTGGCAGAACACTTAAAAGATAGAACAGAAGTACTAAAGAGACTGCATACACCACGCTTGTCCGTCCATTTTTGGAGTATTGCAGCCCAGTGTGGGATCCTTATCAGGTGGGTTTGACGGAGGACATCGAAAGAGTCCAAAGAAGGGCAGCTCGTTTCGTATTGTCACGATGCAGGGGAGACAGCGTTACGGAAATGATACAGGATCTGGGATGGGAATCATTACAACAACGGCGCTTATCGCTGCAGCGTGGGCTACTTACGAAACTCCAGTCGCCAACATTCTCTTCCGAATGCATAAAAATATTGTTGACTCCCACTTACATAGGTAGAAATCATAATAAAATACGAGAAATCAGAGCTCGAACGGAGAGATTTAGGTGTTCATTCTTCCCGCGCGCTAGTCGAGAATGGAATGGGAGATAGTATAAAGATGGTTCGATGAACCCTCTGCCAGGCACTTGAATGTGATTTACGGAGTATCCCATGTAGATGTAGAAACATAGAAGGCTACATTTTAAACCTCAAAAGTACGTCGACAATGTTGCAGAATAAGAAGAACACAGTAATTTTTAGACACGAAATCGCACATGCGCATCAGACACTTAAGAGACTGACTGACCGTGAGTACAATGCAATTCTACCGAGGCAAACGTTTCACCTTGACCGCTCGGATCATTCGAAACCGTGCTTGGAATAGCAGGAAGTCATAAACTGAACTGCGGTGTTCGTCATTTCAAAAATTTAAATATATGCGAATCTATGAGACTTATCTGCTGCGATTTTCAGTCCCTAATTAAAGTAATTAAAAACTAATTCATACTAAAAATACACACCCATGTTCTAGGGAGGACTCGAACCTCCGCCGGCGAGCAATTGCCTGCTCCGTAAGAATGCGGAATAGAGCGCAAGGCCACTTCACTGCGGCTGCGTCATTTCCGTGCACTGTACCTCAATAGACATTTTAACAGGGAGAAACAAAGTAACAAGATATGAACAACGTAGGAAGGAAATTATATGGGACTAGCTGAAAACGAGGCGTTACCAGGGTATTTATTTATTTATTCTTGCCATTTTCAGGTACATATTCAGTTGTATAAGGTCTGTATGTCTGTAAAATCTCTTGGAAGCAGAAGTAGTAAAGAAGCAACAGATTAACACTCAACTATATGCGTGTACTCTGTCTGTAAAATTTCCTGCTCCTACATCTACATACATACTCCGCAATTCACCGTAAGGTGCGTGGCGTAGGGTACACTGTACCACTACAAGGATTTCCTTTCCTATTCCACTCCCAAACTGAACGAGGAAAAAAAAGAATGCCTATATGCCTCCGTACGAGCCCTAATTTCTCTTATCTAGTCTTTGTGATCTTTACGCGACATGTAAGTAGGCGGCAGCAAGATCGTACTGCACTCAGCTTCAAATTCCGGCCCTCTAAATTTACTTAACAGAAATTCACGAAAAGAACGTCGTCTTTCTTTCAGCGATCCCCAATTGAGTTGCCGGAGCATTTCCGTGACACTCGCGCATTGGTCGAACCTACCGGTAACAAATCTAGCTGCTCGCCTCTGAACTGCTTCCATGTCTTCCTTTAAACTGATCTGCTGCGGGTCCCAAATACTTGAGCAATACTCAAGACGTGGTCGTACAAGCGTTTTATACGCGGTCTCCTTTACAGATGAAGTACATCTTCCCAAAATTCTCCCAATAAACCGAAGTCGGCTGTCCGCCTTACTCACAACTGTCCTTACATGGTCGTTCCATTTCATATCGCTCTGCAATGTTACGCCTAGATATTTGAACGACGCGACAGCATCAAGAAGCTCACTACTAATGCTGTATTCGAACATTATGGCATTGTTTTTTCAACTCATGCGCATCACCTTACATTTTTTCTACATTGAGAGCTAGCTGCCATTCTTCGCACCAACTAGAAATTTTGTCTAAGTCATCCTGTATGCTATTACAGTCAGTTAAAGACGACACCCTCCCATACACCACAGCATCATCAGCAAACAGCCGCAAATTAAAACTTACTCTGTCCATCAGATCATTTATATAGATAGAAAATAATAGCGGTCCTATCACACTCCCCTGGGGCACGCCTGACGATACACTCGTCTCTGATGAACACTCGCCGTCGAGTGTAGAAATTATAAATTGTAACGTCATACCGAGAGCCGTAGTTTTAGTCCATTAACAGCGGAAAAGTAGTAAGCGAGAAACTTTTTTTCTTTCATCTTTTTGCTATGTTGGTTAGCGAGAAAAGTTTAATAAAGGCTTTAAATTATGTTTAAAGTTTGTTGTAAGTCACTAAGTACTGTCATTGTCATATATAGTATCTATGAAGTCTCGCCGCATTATGCAGCAGTTTTTCTGATTCCTATTGTTTATGAGAACATATCTTATGAACCGTGTGTCGTATGTGATTATTAACACGCCAACACTTGTTACGCCACGGCAAGGAATTTGTGTACCATATTTGGTTGAAATCGGTCCTGTGGTTTAGGAGAAAATGAGCAGCATTGTCGCAAAATGCAGCTGTTTTTCGAGCATCTTATTGCCTATGACGTCATATCTCGTGAACTGTATATCGTATGTGATTCTAACACTTACGGCGACCTTCCTCATGGACTGAAGCACACGTGTACAAAATTTGAAAAATATTGGAACATAACTGTTAGATTTGTCTGCTACGCACAAACAAACATACGGACACTCTGATTTATATAAAAAGATTTAATGGTATCATTGTAAGGGATTACCAACCTGACTGTACTGAAACTTTCACTCTGCAGCAGAGTGTGCGCAGATATGAAACTTCCTGGTGAAAGGCAAAGGTCCCAGGTTCGAGCCCCGGTTCCGGCACGAAATTTAAATCTGCCAGGAAGTTTCATATCAGCGCACACTCTGCTGCAGAATGAAAGTTTCAGTACAGTAAATCTGTTCCTCCGAAAGTCAGCTTGGTAATCCCTTACAATGACACCATTAAATCTTTATATATATAAAGCAACTTTAATCTGCCAAATATATTCACACTATGTATTTTAGGTTTATAGCAAATCTGAAAAAGGTAGAGTCAGAAGAATTCGAAATAAAGGAGTTAAGCAGGGAGATGCCCTGTGCCCGCTGCTTTCTAAATAACCATTCTCTAATGGCGCACGGGAAGAAAGAACTCCTAAATCGCTCCGTTTTCGATCTGATTTCTCTTATTTTATTGGGATGGTCATGTCTGCCTAGGTAGGTGGGTGCTAGCAAAATTTTTTCACATTCAGAAGTAAAAGTCTGTGATTGAAATTTCGTAAATAGATCTCGCCGCAGCGAATAACGTCTTTCTTTTCATGATTTCCACCTCAAATCGTGCAACATTTCCGTGTCGCTTTCCCCCGTAACGTGATAAAACAAAACGAGCTGCCCTTCTCTGAATCTTCTCAATGTCTTCCGTCATCCCACCTGGTGAGGGTCCCATAAGGGGCAACAGTACTCCAGGAGAGGACGCACAAGTGTGATGTAGGCAGTCTCTTTGGTGGAGCTGGTGCATCTTCGAAGCGTTCTTCAGATGAAACGTAACCTTTGGTTCGCCTTCCCCACAATATTTTCTACGTATTGTCTCCAGTCTATGTTGTTCGTAATTGTAACTCCTAGGTATTTGGTAGAATTTACGAGCTTAATGTTTGACTGATTGAAGTTCAACGGATTTCTTTTAGTGGTCATGTGTATTACTTCACACTTTTCCTTATTTAGTGTCAATTGCCAATTTTCCCCCCAAGTAGAAATTTTGTCTAAATCGCTTTGCAGTTGCTTTTGATCCTCTGTTGACTTCACTAACCGATAAACGACAGCATCATCCGCGAACAGTCTAAGGGAGCTATTCAGATTGTCTCCTAAACTGTTTATAAACACGAGGAAGAGTAGGGGACCTATAACGCTTCCCTGTGGAACACCAGATATCACTTCTGTTTTACTCGATGACTTACCGTCAATTACAACGAACTGTGTCCGTTCTGATAGGAAATCGTGAATCCAAACGCACAATTGGGGTGATATTCCATAAGCACGCAATTTCGTTAGAAGCCGCTTGTGAGGTACAGTGTCAAAAACCTTTCCGAAATCCAGAAGTATGGAATTTATTGGAGATCCCTTGTCGATGGCACTTATCACTTCATGTGAATAAAGGGAAAGCTGGGTTTCGGAAGAGCGATATTTTCTGAATCCGTATTGACTATTGGTTAATAGGTCGTTCTCTTCGAGGTAGTTCATATCGTTTATAATGTTCCAAAATCCTACTGCAAATCGAGGTCAATGACATTTAGTCCGAGAAAAGAATGTGCGAATGGCAGCAGGTAATTCAGAGGGAGTGGCCTTAAATTGAAATCTTGAGGTATTAGGGTATGTAGATGGTCTAAATATCATTAGCGATAGGTAAGAATATGTAACAGCAAATGCTAATGCGTCAATCAAGGCTTGTGAAGACGTAGGTCTGAGAATAAGTGAAGACAAAACGAAATTCTTGGTTACTACTACATTGCCATCAGCAGTAGATCAGGAAATTTTAAATTCTCACTCAATATATCACTGTCCTCACGGTTTGTATGAGTGTGAAACTTAGCAGGGAGTGGCCAAACATGTTGTTGTTGTCGTGGTCTTGAGTCCGCAGACTGGTTTGATGCAGCTCTCCACGCCACCCTGTCCTGTGCAAGTCTCTTCATCTGAGAATAAGTACAGCAACCTACATTCTTCTGAATCTGCTTACTATATTCGGCCCTTGGTCTCCCTCTACGATTTTTACCCCACACGCTCCTCATTATTTACGTGATCTACGCATCTAATTTTCATCATTCGTCTGTAGCACCACATTTCAAAAGCTTCTATCATCTTTTTGTCTGAACTCCTTATCGTCCACGTTTCACTGCCATACAGTGCTACACTACAGACAAATGCTTTCAGAAAGGACTTCCTAACATTTAAATTAATATTGGATGTTAACAAGTTTCGCTTCTTAAGAAACGCTATTCTTCCCATAGCCATTCTGCATTTTGTATCTTCTAATTACTTCGGCCATCAGAAGTTATCTTGCTACCCAAATAACAAATCTCATCTACTACTTTTATTGTCTCACAACCTATTTTAATTCGTTCGGCGTCGCCTGATTTTCTGACATTACATTCCATTAACCTCGTTTTACTCTTGTTAATGTTCATCTTATATCTTCCTTTCAAGACACTGTCCATCCCATTCAATTGCTCTTCCAGATCTTTTGCAGTCTCTGACAGAATTACTATGTCATCGGCAAACCGCAATGTTTTTATTTCTTCTCCCTGCACTTTAATGCCCTCTCCAAATTTCTCCTTCCATTCCTTCAATGCCTGCTCAATGTACAGATTGAACAATATTGGGATAGGCTACAACCCTGTCTTACTCCCTTCCCAACCTCTGCGTCCCTTTCTTGCTGTCCGGTTTTTGTATAGGTTGAGTATAACTCTTCGCTCTCTGTATTTCACACCTGCTACCTTCAGAGATTGGAAGGGTGTATTGCAGTCGAGATTGTGAAAAGCTTTTACCAAATCGACAAAAGCCAAAAACGTAGGTTTGCCCTTCCTTAGCCTATCTTCTAAGATAAGTCGTAATGTATTGCCTCACATGTTCCTACATTCTTCCTAAATCCATACTGATCTTTCACGAGGTCATATTCCACAAGTTTTTCCATTCGCCTGTAAATAATTCGTGTTAGTATTTTGTAACCATAATCAGTGTTATTACATCACGTAGGCTATGATGGGCGGGTCACATATCTCGAATTGATGAAGGCTGGTATTGTTGGGGCAGGGCAGGGAAAGCGTGCTATGGGCAGAGCGAGACGTATATGGGAGGATAATGAGAAGGCCGATTTGAGGAGCACAGGTGCCACATTTCGTCTGAGATAAAAACTGAAAGACACTGTCTGATACGAAAATTGTGTTTATTGACAAGACAAACTAATCATCTTCTGGAAACAAAACAACCGGCCGCGGTGGTCGAGGGGACTGAGGCGCTCCAGTAACGGTCTGCACGCCTACTACGGTCGGGGGTTCGAATCCCTCCTCGGGCATGTATATTTGTGCCGTCCTTAGTGTTAGCTAGTTCATAAGTAGTTTGTAAGTTTAAGGACTGATGAACCCGTAGTTACGTCCTATAAGTTCTACAAACATCTGAACATTTTTGGAAACAAAACAAAAAGTTCTGAAACTAAGGCAAAAACAACAAATATCAACTAAAAATTTTCTTTTCCACCAATTAGGCACAAGGATAGCCTTGAGAGAACGGCCAGGCAGACGGAGATATTTGTGATATTCCCGGCCTGTGGCCACTTCATATTTCTGGCCGCTGGCCGTTTCTTTGCTAACATCGTACGCGTCTTAAACGCGGAAGAAAGACAGATGTGCAGCATATGTTGGAATGTGGGGTGGGGAGCAGTAGCATATGGCGCAGTAGGTGCTGGTTCCCGTGGGAAAGCCCGCCTATGTGCTCTCCTCGCATTGGCTGCTGCATTTCACGTCACGTGATTTCTTTTGAAATTAGTTTTGTTTATTATAAACTAAATATTAATTATTCAGAGCTGGGAATTTGTAATAAATATCTCTCAAGGACATGCTAGATTTTGACAGTTTAAAAAGGTTAAGCTGCCTTCTCTTATTGTAACAAGAGAAGAGCGATTTTGCAGAAGTCGCGCGACGGCCATGTTTTGTCGCTAAACAGAGCGTCAGGTGCCCTCTACCTCTACCTCTAGTCTCGCAACGCGCCGCAGTTTCAGTCTCGAGCTGACCACTATACGCGCCGGACCGCGCCGGTCATGAGTAAAGTTTTGTGTAATTTTGATAACAGTCGAGGTCTCAGCATGAGCTATGGGCGGCATAGGCCGTATCATATTAACAAAAGTTGTTCATATATAATTATTTATTTAATAAATGGCGTCCCTGACAATGAAGAATCTCACGAGTCGCTTCTTATGCTTCCATTCTACAGAACTTATTTTAGCCTCACTTGTATGCTGCAGGAGAACCAACGACCTGTGTGCTGTCTTCTGCGCTGGGGACACAACTACAGAAGACAACAGGTTAGTCAGAACTCTATGCTTTCCATAAAGTCTTGGACAGCACCTACGGCACCTCGTGCGTACTGCTACGCACCGCTACGCAACAGCATCCGCAAGGATGTGGAGGTTTTAGGGGACTTGAGGGAGGACGCAGTACCAACTTCTCCGTTCGCAAATTAAAACCCTAGGAAGCTTGTAGATTCGGTTGCGGGAAGTCCTGGAGGCGCGTTGTCGCTGGCAGGGACTCTTCTCTTCCCCGGAGGCGTCGGTCGCGATCCCTCAGCCGTGGTTCTCGTAGGCGGTCGGCGAGAACTGCCATCGCGTTGCACTGCGCCCCCCTAAATAGTCGGCGCGCAGTGATACGGGGCAGTCTCGAGCTGGTCTGCGGAGGAAAGTAGTCCCTGTTTAGCGCGCTCTCTGGCGGTGCTCGACGCGTCCTCTGCTGACTCCGGAACCGCCGCTGTGGAACGCCTCACTGGTAGGCAACCGTGCGCTGGTCCCCTGCATTGCGGGTTGTCCGCGCGTCAGGCGAACCACCAGTACGTGACACTAGCTGTTGAACGCGACATCTACATCTACATGGGATACTTTGCAAATCACATTTAAGTGCCTGGCAGAGGGTTCAGCGAACCACAATTACACTATTTATCTCCCATTCCATTCACGAATAGCGCGCGGGAACAAAGAACACCTGAATCTCTCCGTTACAGCTCTGATTTCTCGTATTGAATTCCGATGATCATTTCTACCTATGTAAGTGGGAATGAAAAATATATTTCTGCATTCGGAGGAGAATGTTGACGATTGGAGTTTCGTAAGTATCCCACGCCGCAGCGATAAGCGCCGTTGTTGTAATGATTCCCATCCCAGATCATGTATCATTTCCGTAACACTGTCTCCCCTGTATCGTGACAATACGAAACGTGCTGCTCTTCTTTGGACTCTTTCGATTTTCTCCGTGCCGGCCGCGGTGGCCGAAGGGACTGAGGCGCTCCAGTCATGGTCTGCACGGCCACTACGGTCGGGGGTTCGAATCCCCACGCGGGCATGGATATTTGTGCCGTCCTTAGGATTAGCCAGTTCATAAGTAGTTTGTAAGTTTAGGGACCGATAACCCGTAGTTAAGTCCCATAAGCTATACAAACATTTGAACATTTTTGATGTTCTCCGTGTAACCCACCTGATAAGGATCCCACACTGGGCAGCAATATTTCAAATGAGGACGTACAAGCGTAATGTTTGCAACTTCTTTTGTAGTTCTGTTGCATGTTTTGAGCGTTCTGCCAATAAAACGCAGTCTCTGTTTCGCCTTTCCCACGATATTATCTACGTGTTCTTTCCAGTTTAAGTCTTAAATAATAGTAATTCCTAGATATTATGTGGAGTTTACGTCCTTCACTTTTGATTGATTTATTTTGTAAACAAAGTTTAACTCATTTCTTTTCGTACTCATGTGGACGACTTCACACTTCTCATTATTTAGAGTCAATTGCAAATTTTTACACCATACTGATATTCAGATCGTTCTGCAGTTGGTTTTGATCTTCAGATGATTTTACTAGACGGTAAATGACGGCGTCATGTGCAAACAATCTAAGAGAGCTACAGGAAGGGAATAGCGCAAGACAGGGACAGATGTCGAGAACGTTTTGCTACAGTTATAGACTTTGAAGTGCGGATATGACGCGTGAGTGAGTAACTAAATAAGTGTGTCTTTACATCTTTAATCAGCAGCACCAAAAAGTCTACTTAAAATATAATGGCGCAAAACGCACGTACACAGCATACCACACACCTTGGAGTTCTTATACTACTCCTCAAAGTGCAGACGCGGGATTTCGATAAAGAGCTTAAAACAAAAGTGCGAGAAACACTGCGCGAACCTCACCGCGACCGCATTGCCACACTTTTAGGTGGCGAGGGTTGGCGCTCACTGTCACTCGACAAGCTTTGACACTGTTTGAAGAGCCACCTGCAGCTTCAGGTTTCCCCCGTCCTTCAAATTACGTACATCTATCCAGCACTCGCTGTAAACCCAGGTGTTTGTTTATCCTACACTCTGGTAGTCCACCTCCCCTTCCCCCCTCTCTCTGCATCCACCTCTTTCTCTCCCATCTCTCTGTTACTTTCCACCTTTCCCTCTCTCGGCAAAGGTTTTATGCAAGATCAGTTTGGGTTCAGGAGAAATGTAGGAACTCGGGAGGCAATACTTACTTTACGGCTTCTCCTAGAAGATAGATTAAGAAAAGGCAAACCTACATTTCTTGCTTTTGTAGATTTGGAGAAGGCTTTTGACAATGTTGATTGGAATAAACTCTTTCAAGTTCTGAAGCAAGCAGGAGTAAAATATAGGGAACGTAAGGTTATTTACAACTTGTACAAAAACCAGACAGCGGTTGTCAGAGTTGAAGGGCATGAAAGGGATGCAGTGGTTGGAAAGGGAGTAAGACAGGGTTGTAGCCTTTCTCCATTGTTATTCAATTTGTACATTGAACAAGCTATAAAGGAAAGCAAGGAGAAATTTGGTGAAGGAATAAAAGTTCAGGGGGAAGAATTAAAAACATTGCGTTTTGCCGACGACATAGTAATTCTGTCAGATACAGCAAAGGACCTGGAAGAGCAATTGAACGGAATGGACAGTGTGCTGAAAGGTGCATATAAGATGAACATTAACAAGAGCAAAACTAGGGTAATGGAGTGCAGTCTAAGAAAATGGGGTGATGCTGAAGGAATTAGATTGGGGAACGAAGCAATAAAAGAGGTAGATGAGTTTTGTTACTTGGGCTTAAAATAACAAATGATGGTCGCAGTACAGAGGATATAAAATGCAGAATGGCAATGGGTAGAAAAGCGTTTTTGAAAAAGAGAAATTTGTTAACATCGAATATTGATTTAAGCCTAAGGAAGTCCTTTCTGAAGGCATTTGTATGGAGTGTTGCCTTGTGTGGGAGTGAGACGTGGACGATAACCAGTGCGGACAGGAAGAGGATAGAGGCTTTTGAAATATGGTGCTACAGAAGAATGCTGAAGATTAGGTGGGTAGATCGCATAACTAATGAAGAGGTACTGAACAGAATTGGTGAGAAAAGGAATTTCTGGCATACCTTGACTAAAAGAAGGGATAGATTGGTGGGACACAGTCTTAGACATCAAGGAATTGTGAATTTAGCATTAGAGGGAAGTGTGTGGGGTAAAAATCGCAGAGGGAGGCCAAGAGATGGATACAGTAAGCAGATTCAGACAGATGTAGGTTGCCGTTCTTATGTAGAGATGAAGAGGCTTGCTCAGGATAGGATATTGTGGAGAGCTGCATCAAACCAGTCTCCGGACTGAAGACCACAACAACAACAACCCTCTGTCATGTACCATACAAACATTTATCTACCCAGTGATCTTCGTCTTGGTTTAAACGTCATGTGTGCTAAAATTCATAAAGATTTGAGCAAAACTATGGATTTTGTAAAATTCCGTAAGTTAAGTACCACGCACCGAATGTATACTTATACAGACAGTGACATCCCTTTTGTTTTTAAGGTGGAGTGTGCAAAATTTCATCCATTTCGGAACAAAACTCTGGATTTCTATGCGATAGAAACGCAGGGTCACATTCAAAAACGCACTTTGTTGTTCTCAAGTTATGGTGCGACCAATGTATTTAGGGATCCATTTTTATGTTGCAAGGTACCCTCCCCTATGCACCGTATTAAAATGAAGGTAGACGACGACGTTCCTCTCGTTTTGAAGGTCAAGTGTGCGAAATTTTGTGAAGATCGGAATGAAACTGTAGATTTTGTAAGTCTGTAGCAGAAGTATGCTCCTCCATGCACCTATCACTTTCTTAGCTGACGTTTTCTACCTGAAAACTACGTTTCTGTCAAATTTCAGCTTTTTAGGTGAAGTAGTTTTCTAGATTTCGTGTTTAGACAGTGAGTGAGTGAGTGAGTTTCCTTTTGATTTTATATAGATAGTGAAGAGATTAAGAAAACAAATTGCTTAATTTTGGATGCAAGAGAGTTAAGGGAGACTTGCAGACAAAATAAATAGTAACATGCCAATCTGTAATGCTAACTTTATTTTATACAAGGTTATGCCTGATGCGACAGTTTTACAGCATCTATAGTGAAACTGTTGCGAGCGGTAGATTTCGTTTCATCATTTTTTGTGTCTGTGTGTGTGTGTGTGTGTGTGCGAGAGAGAGAGAGAGAGAGAGAGAGGATTGGAGGAGAGATAAGGAATAAACAAATACGCAGCCAACGCCGTATTCTCAGCTGCACGCTCCATTTACATCGGACACGGAAAATTGGCATCAGACCGTGACGCCGTTTTCATCGTCCGCTGTGACTCCCCGCTCTGCTCAAAATACCGAAAGTTAGTGCGAAATTTTAATCGCCGTACCGCAGCAGATGCGGAAATCCTGGCGAGAACGTAGCGACCACAGTCTAACAGATACAGTCACGACACTCCCACAGATTTTTGTTATACGCTGCGACAGCAGCGCTCCAAGCGGCCGGCAAGCTACGTTTCTGAATACGGTATGGGATGAGTGCGAAAAGTGTCGGTTATATTGATTTTAACATACTTTTTACATTAGGGAACGTATCTAGTGCCATACATGTAAGTAATAATTTAAAAATAGCTCCTCATTTCTCGCCCTTAGGTTTCCTAAGATCTCTGACAAGGTACGAAAAGGTACCTTACAGGACAGTTTCTTTACATTTATCTTGTGACAAACAGGCTTTAACGGAATAATTTCATTTTCTTTTAAAATAAAAAATGGCTGGGAAGCACCAGAAGACCTGACCTTTAGCAGAGAGACGCCGCTTTTCTACGCAGGAACGTTAAGATTCCTTTACGATAAAATCTGTGTAACGTAGGAAACGTACATAGAATGCAATAACTACAGCATTTAACGAACCAGATCAGCTATCACAGTTGTAGCTGAAGGAAAAACGTCAGAGACGTGGCGATAAAACGACAAAAGAAATCAAACTGCAAACCAACGAAGAACACCCGAATTCCATAATTGTTGCTACACATAAACCACAAACGGCAAGAATCATGAATCACATTGGCTTTTTAAGCTAAAGTAATAACATTCAAGAGATAATGCACGTAAGATAAAGACGAGTGAGGTGTAAAAATGTTCGGATCAATAGACTCCACACCGAACTTATAGCCGGCCGCGGTGGCCGAGGGGACTGAGGCGCTGCAGTCACGGTCTGCACGGCCACTTCGGTCGGAGGTTCGAATCCCCCCTCGGGCATGGATATTTGTGCCGTCCTAGTTCGTAAGTTTAGGGACTGATGACCCGTAGTTAAGTCCCATAGACTATACCAACATTTGAACATTTGAACCGACTTGATACACGTCAAAAAACTACCTGCCGTATTATTAAAGTTCGAATGTTTGTTAAGCTTAAGGGACTTAACTGCTGGTTCATCAGTTCCTAAACTTACAAATTACTTATCAACTAGTTAATACTAAAGACGGTAGAAATATCCATGCCCGAGGGGGGATTCGAACCCCCGACGGTAGTGGCCATGCAGACCGTGACTGGAGCGCCTCAGTCCCCGCGGCCAACGCGGCCGGCTATTATTAAGAAATTTACTATTCCCTTATGTTTATATTCTACTTACTTTCAGCAAAATAAGCTGCAAATAAACACATATTCGTAAGTATTTGTTCATGACGAACGTGTTCTTTATACTACTGAATCAGTTAAATTCGGATGTTTTTACCTTAATTTCCGTATTATGTATGGCTCTCGATATTTTACTAATGATTGTAACGCAAAAATTATACTAACTATTTCGTTAATTACGTAAAAAAAGATAAAACAGTCATCAATCCGAAGATTGGTTTGAACACCACAGTGCTTTACTAGGCATGGTCCTGTTTGGAGGTGGTATGCCGTTGCCTTCCTCCGACCTTCGAACTGACTTACCCAGCCAGTTATAGGGGGACCTACAGTTTAACGTGGGTTCCGAACCACGGTGCTACTCGGTATTTTTCACATGAGCAATACTGCCAGAGGTGAAAGAAGTGGAAAGTGACAGATAAAAATCCTAGGACCTGGCGGGGATCGAACGCGGGACCTTTAGATTTGTAGTCTGGCACTCTACCACTGTGCAACCGAGGCGCACCGATGAAAAACAATTATAAACAAACATCACTACTTGGGCAGCTTGCCCACCGCTAGGAGCGCTAGTGTCGCAGCAACTGTCAGTTGGTAACAACTTTCACAGCAGTGACTGTCGCGACTGTATGTGTTTGACTGTGACAGCCGCTCTGTTCAGAGGTCATCGGGTTTATGTGGTGACAGCTGAGACTGGAAGTCGTTGCCGGGATCCACGCCGCCATCGCGGTGACGCTCGCTAACAATAAGTGCCGAGCGGGAATGGGCGCCGCTAAGTGGCGGATTGCGGGCCGCATTTACCGTTAGGGCGGCGTTTCGGCCGCGCGGGATGATCAACTCGTCAGCGGCTGCAGATCGATACTGGGGCTCCGCTCCCACCAGCGCTGGGTCGCGGAGTCGCGTATCTGTTACACGTCACAGTGATTCACGAGTCGCAGTTTTCGCAGTCGCGACTTTACGGAATCGCAGTTTAGAAGCGCAGTAGCTCAAATGTTCAAATGTTTGTTAAGCTTATGGCACTTAACTACGGGGTCATCAGTCCCGAAACTTACAAACTACTTGTGAACTACCTACAACTAAGGACGGCACAAATATTGGAACCCCCGACCGCAGTGACCGTGCAGACCGTGACTGGAGCGCCTCAGTCCCCTCGGCCACCGCGGCAGCCAAGAGTACCCAGTAGCCTAGCATATCACTCTAGAGCTCCTAGATACCCAGGCTGAATCGTCCGCCATGTTTTCCCCAACATGGTTGGAATCGCGCTGCACTAATAGCGTAGAGGCGCATGCCCTGCCATCTCTCACAAACGATTTCCCGAAAACTAATTGGTAGAAATATTTAATTTTTCCGCTACTTAATTCTTTATATGTCACCATTGTGACGAAATGCTCGTCATTTTGTTAATAGTCATAGTTAATAAGATATTGGCTTCGAAATAAGAGACTGCGCTACATTAGTAAAAGTTTGCAGTAAAGAATAGAGGCTGCTATGATATTCCGTTTGGTACTTGTTGCACCATATGTTGCTCCGGATGAAACTTTCCTAATGGATTCAATTTTATTTTCGACTTGGGAGGAGATGTTTACCTTTCACCCATACCGCAAAACTTTATTTTATTTAGTGCACTCATTTCCGTTGCCGATAAGACCAGAATGAATCACTGCGAATCTCATACACGGTTAGAGGTATCAAAATGTTAATTGACAAATGATAACATGCAAAGAGGGGAGTATTTTGCCACACGGTTACCCACTACGCAAAACTTCATTAATTGTCGCGTTATTCAAGGAAATTTCCAGTTGTAGTTAGTGATTTATTATTCGATTTGCAGCTTTCCTTCGTTAATCTCAGATGTTTATTTCTTTGCTTCTTGTCCAGTGTGTCTCACAGCTAGTACTGAGTTTCCAAAACCTAATAGGAGTTACATTTCCTTCAGTTTAAACCCTAGTAGTAACAGAACGGAAATTACTCGATCTGAGGAGGATTTTATGTGAGAATACTTGAAAATGACAGATAGCAAGGATCTCTTCACTAGCTAACAAACTGACTTGTTCTCATTTCCTCACATAATAAAGCACTCTGTATTGAGATATTTAGAATATCCTTCTCGTATAACTGAAAAATTGAAACTGCATATTACATAGAGAAGCAGCACTTCTGTAGTGTGTTATTATATTTAATGGGTTAAAAGAAATCAGTACCAGCATCTTCAAGAATGGATGTTATGCAGTGACAACATGTGCCTAATTATTAGGAGCTCTAATACGGAAGACGTGTTACTACTAGACGGGCGGGCGGATCCCAGTGCGTCATATTTAACTGAAATTATCTCAACTTATACATTTCTCACAGAGTTTCTGTTTGGAGACGATGAAAATTTGTTGTATTTTGAACATCTCATTCGCTTAATGTGTTCACCTAACTTCAACAGAAATCCTCGCATGTCGAAAATTCCGTAACGTCGTCAGAAAGTGCATATTCGAAAACTGCCACTATACTGCCCTAATAAACTATTACCGCAAATGAAACTAAAATGAAAATGTAGTGTAGTCCTTCACGAACACATTCATGAAAATTCCACGTTCATGCAGTGAGTAGTTTGCGAGTGTGAGCGAGTTGAATGAAACGCGAGGTAACGCGTGAGCTTCGTCCGGAACGTGGCAACTCCTACAGCTTGGGGAAAAATGGCGGACAGTTCAGCTCGGGTTTATAGGAGCCTTAGTTCGCGCTCTCGACGCTGTCTGCCACCTGTTGGTGCAAGTTGGTACTAACATCTTTGCAGTTGGTAGGCTATGAGCAGAGGTCGGTAAGTAATATTAGATGGGGTCCGGATACTTTTGGAAATTTTTATCGAGGTCCAGATGTAAAACAGCATTTCCCTTATTTTAATTTTCACTCGCAACATAACATGAAATAATCTATCTATGTAAAAAATGAATGTTTTTCTGTATGTCCTCTATGTTTTCATAAACCATTCATTCGATTGCAGTGAAACTTTGGTGAACTGTTCATCGTAGCCCATTGAAGGTTCCTGACCCAAAAACAAAAGAGTACTACGACACGTAGCTCAGGAGATATGACGTCATAATAATGAGGCCACTCGTGGGAATACCCAGATTGGTACGTCAATTATTGAGAAATGTGAGTAGACAGTGACCTGCAACAAAGTTTGCATGTATTTTCGGACGTTTTGAAGCGTTTTGTAACTGACACCCATCCACCTCCCCCCCCCCCCCCCGGAAAAAGTTGTTTTTTAACGAAAAGAAATCTACCGCTCACAACAGTTTCGGTGTAGATGCCGTAAAACTGTCGCATCAGGCATGACCTTGTGATGTGTTACTTGATTACTGCTGACTGTCTTCGCAACATATTTTGCATATCGTATCCATAGGTATCACTAAATGTGCCATCAAATTTATATCACTGTACGACACATACTTCAGGACATATCATGTCATAAAAAATTGCAATGCTTTTAAAAACTGACGCCTCAGACAAGGATTTTCGTTTTATTACTTCTTCAGTACTATTGTTGTGCACAAATAGTTTCGAAAACGAATTAAAAAGGCAGTTATATCCAAGCAAGCACTAATTCAAATGGAAGATCGTATCAAAATTTCCTAGAAATAGGACAACTGACCGCACTAATGACTGCTGACGGTTGTTCGCTGACTCTGCTGACGGTTGTTTGCTGACTCTGCTGGCTGTTGTTCACTGACTGCTGGCTTGTTTGTTCCCTGACTGCTGGCTGTTGTTTGCTGACTGCTGGCTGCTAGCTGTTGCTGACTGCTGACTGCTGACTGTTGTTTGCAGACTGCTGACTGTTGTTTACAGACTGCTGACTGTTGTTTGTTGACGGCTGACTGTTGTTTGTTGACGGCTGACTGTTGTTTGTTGATGGCTGACTGTTGTTTGCAGACTGCTGACTGTTGTTTGCAGACTGCTGACTGTTGTTTGCTGACTGCTGACTGTTGTTTGCTGACTGCTGACTGTTGTTTGCTGACTGCTGACTGTTGACTGTTGTTTGCTGACTGCTGACTGTTGACTGTTGTTTGCTGACTGCTGACTGTTGTTTGCAGACTGCTGACTGTTGTTTGCAGACTGCTGTCTGTTGTTTGCAGACTGCTGTCTGTTGTTTGCAGACTGCTGTCTGTTGTTTGCAGTCTGCTGTCTGTTGTTTGCTGACTGTTGTTTACAGACTGATGACTGTTGTTTACAGACTGATGACTGTTGTTTACAGACTGCTGACTGTTGTTTACAGACTGCTGACTGTTGTTTGCTGACTGCTGACTGTTGTTTGCTGACTGCTGACTGTTGTTTGTTGATGGCTGACTGTTGTTTGTTGATGGCTGACTGTTGTTTGTTGATGGCTGACTGTTGTTTGTTGATGGCTGACTGTTGTTTGCAGACTGCTGACTGATGTTTGCAGACTGCTGACTGATGTTTGCAGACTGCTGACTGTTGTTTGCAGACTGCTGACTGTTGTTTAGAGACTGCTGACTGTTGTTTACAGACTGCTGACTGTTGTTTAAAGACTGCTGACTGTTGTTTACAGACTGCTGACTGTTGTTTGCTGACTGCAAGCTGTTGCTGACTGCTGACTGTTGTTTGTTGTTGGCTGACTGTTGTTTGCAGACTGCTGACTGTTGTTTGCAGACTGCTGACTGTTGTTTACATACTGCTGACTGTTGTTTGCTGACTGCTGACTGTTGTTTGCTGACTGCTGACTGTTGTTTGCTGACTGCTGACTGTTGTTTGTTGACTGCTGACTGTTGTTTGCTGACTGCTGACTGTTGTTTGCTGACTGCTGTCTGTTGTTTGCTGACTGCTGACTCTTGTTTGTTGATGGCTGACTGTTATTTGTTGATGGCTGACTGTTGTTTGCAGACTGCTTACTGTTGTTTACAGACTGCTGACTGTTGTTTACAGACTGCTGACTGTTGTTTACAGACTGCTGACTGTTGTTTACAGACTGCTGACTGTTGTTTGCTGACTGCAGACTGTTGTTTGCTGACTGCTGACTGTTGTTTGTTGATGGCTGACTGTTGTTTGCAGACTGCTGACTGTTGTTTGCTGACTGCTGAATGTTGTTTGCTGACTGCTGAATGTTGTTTACAGACTGCTGACTGTTGTTTACAGACTGCTGACTGTTGTTTACAGACTGCTGACTTTTGTTTACAGACTGCTGACTCTTGTTTGCTGACTGTTGTTTGCTGACTGCTGACTGTTGTTTGTTGATGGCTGACTGTTGTTTGTTGATAGCTGACTGTTGTTTGTTGATGGCTGACTGTTGTTTGTTGATGGCTGACTGTTGTTTGTTGATAGCTGACTGTTGTTTGCAGACTGCTGACTGATGTTTGCAGACTGCTGACTGTTGTTTGCAGACTGCTGACTGTTGTTTGCAGACTGCTGACTGTTGTTTAGAGACTGCTGACTGTTGTTTACAGACTGCTGACTGTTGTTTACAGACTGCTGACTGTTGTTTGCTGACTGCTGACTGTTGTTTGCTGACTGCTGACTGTTTTTTGCTGACTGCTAGCTGTTGCTGACTGCTGACTGTTGTTTGTTGATGGCTGACTGTTGTTTGCAGACTGCTGACTGTTGTTTTCTGACTACTGACTGTTGTTTGCTGACTGCTGACTGTTGTTTGCTGACTGCTGACTGTTGTTTGCTGACTGCTGACTGTTGTTTGCTGACTGCTGACTCTTGTTTGTTGATGGCTGACTGTTGTTTGTTGATGGCTGACTGTTGTTTGCAGACTGCTTACTGTTGTTTACAGACTGCTGACTCTTGTTTACAGACTGCTGACTGTTGTTTACAGACTGCTGACTGTTGTTTACAGACTGCTGACTGTTGTTTACAGACTGATGACTGTTGTTTACAGACTGCAGACTGCTGACTGTTGTTTACAGACTGCTGACTGTTGTTTGCTGACTGTTGTTTGCTGACTGCTGACTGTTGTTTGTTGACAGCTGACTGTTGTTTGTTGACGGCTGACTGTTGTTTGTTGATGGCTGACTGTTGTTTGCTGACTGCTGACAGTTGTTTGCTGACTGCTGACAGTTGTTTGCTGACTGCTGACTGTTGTTTGCTGACTGCTGACTGTTGTTTGCTGACTGCTGAATGTTGTTTGCTGACTGCTGACTGTTGTTTGCTGACTGCTGAATGTTGTTTGCTGACTGCTGACTGTTGTTTACAGATTGCTGACTGTTGTTTGCTGACTGCTGACTGCTAGCTGTTGCTGACTGCTGACTGTTGTTTGTTGATGGCTGACTGTTGTTTGTTGATGGCTGACTGTTGTTTGTTGATGGCTGACTGTTGTTTGCTGACTGCTGACTGTTGTTTGCTGACTGCTGACTGTTGTTTGCTGACTGCTGACTGTTGTTTGCAGACTGCTGACTGTTGTTTGCAGACTGCTGACTGTTGTTTGCAGACTGCTGACTGTTGTTTACATACTGCTGACTGTTGTTTACATACTGCTGACTGTTGTTTACATACTGCTGACTGTTGTTTGCTGACTGCTGACTCTTGTTTGTTGATGGCTGACTGTTGTTTGTTGATGGCTGACTGTTGTTTGCAGACTGCTTACTGTTGTTTACAGACTGCTGAGTGTTGTTTACAGACTGCTGACTGTTGTTTACAGACTGCTGACTGTTGTTTACAGACTGCAGACTGCTGACTGTTGTTTACAGACTGCTGACTGTTGTTTACAGACTGCTGACTGTTGTTTGCTGACTGTTGTTTGCTGACTGCTGACTGTTGTTTGTTGACAGCTGACTGTTGTTTGTTGACGGCTGACTGTTGTTTGTTGACGGCTGACTGTTGTTTGTTGACGGCTGACTGTTGTTTGTTGACGGCTGACTGTTGTTTGCTGACTGCAGACTGTTGTTTGCTGACTGCAGACTGTTGTTTGCTGACTGCTGGCTGTTGTTTGTTGATGGCTGACTGTTGTTTGCAGACTGCTGACTGTTGTTTGCAGACTGCTGACTGTTGTTTGCTGACTGCTGACTGTTGTTTGCTGACTGCTGACTGTTGTTTGCTGACTGCTGACTGTTGTTTGCTGACTGCTGAATGTTGTTTGCTGACTGCTGACTGTTGTTTACAGATTGCTGACTGTTGTTAGCTGACTGCTGACTGCTAGCTGTTGCTGACTGCTGACTGTTGTTTGTTGATGGCTGACTGTTGTTTGTTGATGGCTGACTGTTGTTTGTTGATGGCTGACTGTTGTTTGCTGACTGCTGACTGTTGTTTGCTGACTGCTGACTGTTGTTTGCTGACTGCTGACTGTTGTTTGCAGACTGCTGACTGTTGTTTGCAGACTGCTGATTGTTGTTTACATACTGCTGACTGTTGTTTACATACTGCTGACTGTTGTTTGCTGACTGCTGACTGTTGTTTGCTGACTGCTGTCTGTTGTTTGCTGACTGCTGTCTGTTGTTTGCTGACTGCTGACTGTTGTTTGCTGACTGCTGACTCTTGTTTGTTGATGGCTGACTGTTGTTTGTTGATGGCTGACTGTTGTTTGTTGATGGCTGACTGTTGTTTGCAGACTGCTTACTGTTGTTTACAGACTGCTGAGTGTTGTTTACAGACTGCTGACTGTTGTTTACAGACTGCTGACTGTTGTTTACAGACTGCTGATTGTTGTTTACAGACTGCAGACTGCTGACTGTTGTTTACAGACTGCTGACTGTTGTTTACAGACTGCTGCCTGTTGTTTGCTGACTGTTGTTTGCTGACTGCTGACTGTTGTTTGTTGACAGCTGACTGTTGTTTGTTGACGGCTGACTGTTGTTTGTTGACGGCTGACTGTTGTTTGTTGGCGGCTGACTGTTGTTTGTTGACGGCTGACTGTTGTTTGCTGACTGCAGACTGTTGTTTGCTGACTGCAGACTGTTGTTTGCTGACTGCTGGCTGTTGTTTGTTGATGGCTGACTGTTGTTTGCAGACTGCTGACTGTTGTTTGCTGACTGCTGACTGTTGTTTGCTGACTGCTGACTGTTGTTTGCTGACTGCTGACTGTTGTTTGCTGACTGCTGACTGTTGTTTGCTGACTGCTGACTGTTGTTTGCTGACTGCTGAATGTTGTTTGCTGACTGCTGAATGTTGTTTACAGACTGCTGAATGTTGTTTACAGACTGCTGACTGTTGTTTACAGACTGCTGACTGTTGTTTACAGACTGCTGACTGTTGTTTACAGACTGCTGACTGTTGTTTGCAGACTGCAGACTGTTGTTTGCTGACTGCTGACTGTTGTTTGTTGATGGCTGACTGTTGTTTGTTGATGGCTGACTGTTGTTTGTTGATGGCTGACTGTTGTTTGTTGATGGCTGACTGTTGTTTGCAGACTGCTGACTGTTGTTTGCTGACTGCTGAATGTTGTTTGCTGACTGCTGAATGTTGTTTGCTGACTGCTGAATGTTGTTTGCTGACTGCTGAATGTTGTTTGCTGACTGCTGACTGTTGTTTACAGACTGCTGACTGTTGTTTGCTGACTGCTGACTGCTAGCTGTTGCTGACTGCTGACTGTTGTTTGCTGACTGCTGACTGTTGTTTGCTGACTGCTGTCTGTTGTTTGCAGACTGCTGTCTGTTGTTTGCAGACTGATGACTGTTGTTTACAGACTGATGACTGTTGTTTACAGACTGCTGACTGTTGTTTGCTGACTGCTGACTGTTGTTTGCTGACTGCTGACTGTTGTTTGTTGATGGCTGACTGTTGTTTGTTGATGGCTGACTGTTGTTTGTTGATGGCTGACTGTTGTTTGCAGACTGCTGACTGTTGTTTGCAGACTGCTGACTGTTGTTTGCAGACTGCTGACTGTTGTTTGCAGACTGCTGACTGTTGTTTACATACTGCTGACTGTTGTTTTCTGACTACTGACTGTTTTTTTCTGACTACTGACTGTTGTTTGCTGACTGCTGACTGTTGTTTGCTGACTGCTGACTGTTGTTTGCTGACTGCTGACTGTTGTTTGCTGACTGCTGACTGTTGTTTGCTGACTGTTGTTTGCTGACTGCTGACTGTTGTTTGCTGACTGCTGACTGTTGTTTGCTGACTGCTGACTGTTGTTTGCTGACTGCTGACTGTTGTTTGTTGATGGCTGACTGTTGTTTGCAGACTGTTTACTGTTGTTTGCAGACTGTTTACTGTTGTTTACAGACTGCTTACTGTTGTTTACAGACTGCTTACTGTTGTTTACAGACTGCTTACTGTTGTTTACAGACTGATGACTGTTGTTTACAGACTGCAGACTGCTGACTGTTGTTTACAGACTGCTGACTGTTGTTTGCTGACTGCTGACTGTTGTTTGCTGACTGCTGACTCTTGTTTGTTGATGGCTGACTGTTGTTTGTTGATGGCTGACTGTTGTTTGCAGACTGTTTACTGTTGTTTGCAGACTGCTGACTGTTGTTTGCAGACTGCTGACTGTTGTTTACATACTGCTGACTGTTGTTTACATACTGCTGACTGTTGTTTTCTGACTACTGACTGTTGTTTGCTGACTGCTGACTGTTGTTTGCTGACTGCTGACTGTTGTTTGCTGACTGCTGACTGTTGTTTGCTGACTGCTGACTGTTGTTTGCTGACTGCTGACTGTTGTTTGCTGACTGCTGACTGTTGTTTGCTGACTGCTGACTCTTGTTTGTTGATGGCTGACTGTTGTTTGTTGATGGCTGACTGTTGTTTGCAGACTGTTTACTGTTGTTTGCAGACTGTTTACTGTTGTTTACAGACTGCTTACTGTTGTTTACAGACTGCTTACTGTTGTTTACAGACTGCTTAATGTTGTTTACAGACTGCTGACTGTTGTTTACAGACTGATGACTGTTGTTTACAGACTGCAGACTGCTGACTGTTGTTTACAGACTGCTGACTGTTGTTTACAGACTGCTGCCTGTTGTTTGCTGACTGTTGTTTGCTGACGGCTGACTGTTGTTTGTTGACGGCTGACTGTTGTTTGTTGACGGCTGACTGTTGTTTGTTGACGGCTGACTGTTGTTTGCTGACGGCTGACTGTTGTTTGCTGACTGCTGACTGTTGTTTGCTGACTGCTGACTGTTGTTTGCTGACTGCTGACTGTTGTTTGCTGACTGCTGACTGTTGTTTGTTGACGGCTGACTGTTGTTTGTTGACTGCAGACTGTTGTTTGCTGACTGCAGACTGTTGTTTGCTGACTGCAGACTGTTGTTTGCTGACTGCTGACTGTTGTTTGTTGATGGCTGACTGTTGTTTGTTGATGGCTGACTGTTGTTTGCAGACTGCTGACTGTTGTTTGCTGACTGCTGACTGTTGTTTGCTGACTGCTGAATGTTGTTTGCTGACTGCTGACTGTTGTTTACAGACTGCTGACTGTTGTTTACAGACTGCTGACTGTTGTTTGCTGACTGCTGACTGCTAGCTGTTGCTGACTGCTAGCTGTTGCTGACTGCTGACTGTTGTTTGTTGATGGCTGACTGTTGTTTGTTGATGGCTGACTGTTGTTTGCTGACTGCTGACTGCTGTTTGCTGACTGCTGACTGTTGTTTGCTGACTGCTGACTGTTGTTTACAGACTGCTGACTGTTGTTTGCAGACTGCTGACTGTTGTTTACATACTACTGACTTGTTTGCTGACTGCTGACTGTTGTTTGCTGACTGCTGACTGTTGTTTGCTGACTGCTGACTGTTGTTTGCTGACTGCTGACTGTTGTTTGTTGATGGCTGACTGTTGTTTGCAGACTGCTGACTGTTGTTTACAGACTGCTGACTGTTGTTTACAGACTGCTGACTGTTGTTTACAGACTGCTGACTGTTGTTTACAGACTGATGACTGTTGTTTACTGACTGCTGACTGTTGTTTGCTGACTGCTGACTGCTAGCTGTTGCTGACTGCTGACTGCTAGCTGTTGCTGACTGCTGACTGCTAGCTGTTGCTGACTGCTAGCTGCTAGCTGTTGCTGACTGCTAGCTGTTGTTTGCCGACTGCTGACTGTTGTTTGCCGACTGCTGACTGTTGTTTGCCGACTGCTGACTGTTGTTTGCCGACTGCTGACTGTTGTTTGCCGACTGCTGACTACTCGCCACTGGTTGATGGCGTGAAGTCTAAGATGAAGAATCGTTAATTTAATGCGATTGTCGAGACAGCAGCAGCTGAAGGTCTTGCTTCGCCAGTGGTTAGCACTCTACGTGTGCCTCAAGACGTACTAATGTAACGGGGACGACTGTAGCGGATTGGATGGGTGTGTGGTAGTGGCAGATTAAGACTCGTGGTGCCTGGGAAAAATACAATTTCTTTCTTTATTAGTTTCTTGTGGTTGAACGGCTCCCCTGCCCGTGGCTCGGGCAGGCGGTAGCGCCAGCAGAGGCCGGTATTACACTATCAAATTTTCATTTCAAAGAATCTTTGGCCAATGTTCTTTGACAAAGAATCTCTGGCGTAGTGAAATGGTGACATTACACTATCAAATTTTCTTCGACAAGGAATCTGTCACAGTGCATCGAAAATGGCGGACGAATATTTCTTATTAACCGTACTTGTTGATTACATAGATTATAAATATCTATTTATACACTTTGATTGCATGTACGCCTGCAACAATCGCAACGACTACACATTTCGAAACGTGACTTCATTCACAGAACAGTTTTCGGCTTGTAGCGTAGCTCTCGTCTCAAGTCTCAAGTCTAACATCAGATATTTATAGAAAAGGACAAAGTACTTTTGACGAGCTATACTGTAGATGTCATCGCTGCTTGTTCACTCACAATTTAAGCTGTACTCTTAAGACATATTCGTGGAAAAAAAAGTTAAGTACCTACTTTTGTTAATCGTAATAGACATCTAGAGTGTAGCTTGTCAAAGTACTTGGTCGTTTTCTACAAATAAGTCATATTAGGCTGCATTACACGATACACCTGAGGCGAGAGCCTCTGTACCACTCGTTCTTCTCGTCGTCTGGAAGACTGACAATATTGGTGACTCTGGCGTCTGCAGTGGTGTTCTGCTCTAAACACTGCAGTACTTTTGTCGCCGGAAGAAGCCTGTGCCCTGTTTCCGGTTCTGCTAGTACTCGGTCGCGTTTACAGCAAACAAAAACTTTTGAAATATTTATATTTTGCGTATTGTGTATCGTGTAAATTGCATTTGTCTGACTAAATGTATGTAGGGAATTAAACAGTGTCATTATGTACTTTTGCTTTCTCCGCTGCAAAGCTGGTGCAGAGACAATTAATTTTCATTTTTACGTCGTCTGCCTTGCAAACATTACTCACTCGATCGCTAATGAATTCCGAAATTATCTAGCTTTCGACTCGATGCAGCCGGTTTTTATAATTAGCCTTATACAACTGCATAAATTTACTTGTTGGGACGACACGAAGTACGCGGTCATGTTTTCAAACAGGACGTCAAAAACAGCTACAGCGATGCTAGCGCTTCAAGCGGTCATATTTCTCACCGCAGGTAACATAAGACAAACGCTTTCCTTGATCAAATCTACGGTGAGCTGCTAGATTTGATCAAAGAATTTTTGACGATAGGCAATTTTGACCAAAGTTTTCCCATATATATATATATATATATATATATATATATATATATATATATATATAGCTCTTCGTTAGTCTCGCTAAAACTCGAGAACGGCTGAACCGATTTGAAAAATTTGGAAAAGTTTCCCAAAATGGGAAAATTCAGAAAAAATAGTTTTTTTTTTTTTCAATGAAATATCAATACCATTCATCTCATTGCGATTTAATTTTGCACATTCGCCGTTCAAAGCGAAAGGAAGGTTTCAGTGAAGTAAAAGTATGGAATACTTGGCCAGAATATAGAAAAAATTGTGGAAAACTGAAAGAGCTCTTTTCTTTGGGATATCAATATGATTCGTACGATTGCGATAAAATTTTGCACATTTGACGTTCAAAGCAAGAGTACATTCATACTTACGTTGTTCTGCCGTTCCATTCACTTTTTACAAAAGGGACAATACATTTTTTAAAAGTCAATTATAACTTCTGAAAAATAGTTAAGAAGTCAAAGAGTAAATAGCTTTTCAAGAGTAATTCTTGACCGATATATTTCGCTTTATATACTTGAAATCAAAAAATATATTGAATTACATACTTTTTAAAGTATCATATCCGGTGCTTCAGAGCTACAGCTATCTCCACACCAGATTTAATCACAATAGATTCAGTGGTTTATGTAATGATACATAGCCACATCGGTTCAGCGGTTCTCGAGTTTTTCCGAGACTAACGAACAGCAATTCATTTTTATCTTCGATACTTCATATACAGCTTCAGATCGTATAAAGCGAACTTTTAATCTTTCAAAGTATATTTCTGAATGGCAAATGTAAGTTATATAATTCGAAAATTGCATGAGAAGTATATACTTCCGTTTTTATTTGTTGTTATTGTGTCAGGCACATTCGTTAACACGTAAAAGATACCGTTTCATACCTCCCAGTGCCGGTTAAAATTTACCAAATATCCCAGCGGCCTCCTGTGATAATGTTGGCAACAGATGCTGAATAGTGAGAATCCTGTGAGTCTTCATTTTAGCCAATCGCTTGACAACGCTGATGTTTTCTGATGGAATCTTCGCTTTACGAGGGCAATTATTTTTACTGAGCGGACGAGGGTACATACAAGAACCTGTCAACCATAAAGCAGGAACAGCATTATTTGTTTACTTCATGGTCCGTAAGATACACTAATCGAGCAATTCTATGTGGTTCGAACAAATGGGCAAAGATTTTCTATCGTGTTGTTGATGTTCCCAACATAATCACGCGAGGCCGCCGACATGATACGTAAAATTTTACCCAACACAACAACCAAGTCCCAAGTCATTATTTTACATGTTTTAAATCAACATTTCCCCGCAATTTTTCCATATTTTATCACCGTTTAAACCTACCCTGAACTTCCACGAATGAGACATGAACATTAACCTGGACATGTGTGCGTGATTTGCCCACTCTTTCCGCCCACTATCGAGCCGATACTTTGACTATCTGATGATGCCTTTATAAATTACTGGGTCTAAAATACATATGATTTAAATTAATGTGTTACAAATGGATTCTTCCGTCGCTTATTGGTAGAACGCTTCCATATTTAAGGTTGAAAACAAACAAACTGTTTTTGTCCTGCTAAATCTTCGTTTATTTACTAACTAGGTTTCGGCTTATTAGCCCATCATCAGGTAAACGACATGCGTTGACAAAGACGAGGGGGGGAATAGAGGAGGGGTAGGATTTTCCTTCTTTGTTTTCTTTCTAAAATGTTATCTATTAGTTGGGGTCTATAGCCATTGTTGCATGCAATATATTTAATGGTATTGAATTCTGTTTGAAAATCTTGTTTCGATAGTGGTATGGATGTCAGGCGATGTACTATGGAGTGGAAGGCAGCCTGTTTGTGTGCTATCGCCTGACATCCATACCACTATCGAAACAAGATTTTCAAACAGAATTCAATACCATTAAATATATTGCATGCAACAATGGCTATAGACCCCAACTAATAGATAACATTTTAGAAAGAAAACAAAGAAGGAAAGTCCAACCCCTCCTCTATTCCCCCACTTCTGAAACTCACTAAGACCAACTGGTGTACTGTACCATATTTACGAAAATTATCTACCAAACTAGCCAGAATTCTCAAATCATGTAAATACAGAACATCATTTTATGTAAGGGGCACTGCAGCTTATATCCTATTCAACAGCAAAGGCACAAGGGATGCATTAAGTAACAGTGGGTTTATAAAATCACATGCAATGACTGCAGCAAACTGTATATAGGTCAGACAGGCAGGGCAATTCAAATTAGACTGACTGAACATGAAGATAGCTGGAGATTACAGAAGGCAGACTCCACCTTTGGTGATCACGTTCTGAAAGAACGACACAGCTACCAGGTCGACACAGAAGTGCTTCACGTAGCCAACAAAGGCAGGAAACTAAACCTGTTAGAAGCACTGGAAATAAACAAACAGCCGGCCGCGGTGGCCGAGGGGACTGCGGCGCTCCAGTCACGGTCAGCACGGCCGCTGCGGTCGGGGGTTCGAATCCCCCCTCGGGCATGGATATTTGTGCCGTCCTAGTTGATAAGTAGTTTGTAAGTTTAGGGACTGATGACCCCGTAGTTAAGTCCCATAAGCTTAACAAACATTTGAACATTTTAAACAAACATTTAGCCAGAAATCCCCAGCTAGTGCTAAATGACCAGGTACAATTGAGCACATCCCCACTGTTAATCTTCACATAAGGTAAACAAAACAGCTTCCTACCACGGACCATCTTAATTATCACTTGTAGAGTCGCCATTCCTAGCATGTTTACTTTTAGACTTTAAGATAAAGCAATATATATAATAAATTACACAGTAATATGAAGTGTAATTGAAATATGTGTATCTTGCTAGACGCTGTCAAATAATTAAATTGTAGACTCAGTGTAGAAAACGTAATTAATGTACACCTTAAGTGACGAACTCAACATATGCTACAATGTCAAATATGTCAACATACTTTTTAATTCATTAATATTTGATTGTAATGTGTTTCACCCTGTTCACTCGCAAATTACAGCTTAAAAATGTTAAGGTAACCACTTATAACGTTGCCCTTGCTTCGTATGATGGCATAATTGTTAAAGTAGATTCCGCGATTATATTTTTTGGCAAGGAATTGATGGTACCGAATTTTTTTGAATTTTTGAAATAAGTTAGTTAAAGTACAGCACAAAATGAACATTAAAGCAAATAAACCGCGGGTTGCATATTAAAGTTGGGCACCATACAAGCAACAGCGCGTTATAAGACTTACGGAAAGCATCTAGCTGGATCCTGCGCTTCGTATTGTAGAAGCTGTAAATGATAACCTTTTTTTAAAAAAAAAATTTAATATATGAACGTTGAAGATACTTTCCGTAGTAGATCAATGTTCAGACTGTTCACTTCGTTTTCATTGTTGTGTGCCCGTGGGTGGAACATGAAGTTACTGGTAATGATAAAAAAAATTAAAAAAAAAATGATCGGACTTCGTGAAATTACAAAAGAAATGACCGCAGGTTCTAAAATCAAGCAAAGTATAATATAAGGATGATTGATTGATTGAAATTTTGCAGACAATGCAAAGCGATTGTAATGGCGTCTGAACATTAAACTATTACGGAGGCGAAGGAGCTGAAAACAATAGAAAATGAGTGTTTGACGTGGAGGGATTCATTTAAATAAAAGCCAAATAGAGGGGATGATTTTAAATTTAAGTAATATATTTTTACAACAACTTGCATCACTTACATTAGTGGATACAGGTATGAAAGATGTCCGTACAGAAAGAACATAGACAAGAGAGTGAGTAAAACTAATATCTCGGTTCCGTCTTCTCGCTTGTTTGGGAGCAAAAAATGACGAACGAAATTAAATTAGTTGCATTGCGAGTCAGAGGGAACCGGAGGCGATAAGTATCGCTGATCAAAGATAAATAAAAAATAAATAAAAATTTCAGTGTATCGTTACACACTGATTACGTGAACATAATTCTGCATGACAACAGTTATTGTTTACAAGTTGAACAAATGTCGTATTCAAAGAACAAGTAATTTTGTGTGTTGTAACTTTGTTTCACCATCTTTGAGAACCGAAGCAATAGCGTCTTTGTCAACGCATGCTAACAGTTTACCTGATGATGGCCTAATAAGCCGAAACCTAGTTAGTGCCGGCCGCTGTGGCCGAGGGGACTGAGGCGCTCCAGTCACGGTCTGCACGGCCACTACGGTCGGGGGTTCGAATCCCCCCTCGGGCATGGCTATTTGTGCCGTCCTAGTTCGTAACTAGTTCGTACGTAGTTAGTAAGTATAGGGACTGATGACCCCGTAGTTAAGTCCCTAGAGCTGTACAAACATTTGAACATTTGAAACCTAGTTAGTAAATAAACAAAAATTTAGTAGAACAAAAACAGTTTGTATCAATTACATCTACATCTACATACATACTCCGCAATTCACCGTAAGGTGCGTGGCGGAGGGTACACTGTACCACTACTAGGCATTTCCTTTCCTATTCCACTCCCAAATTGAACGAGGAGAAAAAGAATGCCTATATGCCTCCGTACGAGCCCTAATTTCTCTTATCTTGTCTTTGTGATCTTTACGCGAAATGTAAGTAGGCGGCAGCAAGATCGTACTACACTCAGCTTCAAATTCCGGCCCTCTAAATTTACTTAACAGAAATTCACGAAAAGAACGTCGTCTTTCTTCCAGCGATCCCCAATTGAGTTGCCGGAGCATTTCCGAGACACTCGCGCATTGGTCGAACCTACCGGTAACAAATCTAGCTGCTCGCCTCTGAACCGCCTCTATGTCTTCCTTCAAACCGATCTGCTGCGGGTCCCAAATACTTGAGCAATACTCAAGACGTGGTCGTACAAGCGTTTTATACGCGGTCTCCTTTACAGGTGAAGTACATCTTCCCAAAATTCTCCCAATAAACCGAAGTCGGCTGTCTGCCTTACTCACAACTGTCCTTACAAGCTCGTTCCATTTCATATCGCTCTGCAATGTTACGCCTAGATATTTGAGCGACGCGACCGCATCAAGAAGCTCACTACTGATGCTGTATTCGAACATTATAGGATTGTTTTTTCTACTCATGCGCATCACCTTACATTTTTATACATTGAGAGCTAGCTGCCATTCTTCGCACCAACTAGAAATTTTGTCTAAGTCAACCTGTATGCTATTACAGTCAGTTACAGACGACACCCTCCCATACACCACAGCATCATCAGCAAACAGCCGCAAATTACAACTTACTCTGTCCATCAGATCATTTATATAGATAGAAAATAATAGCGGTCCTATCACACTCCCCTGGGGCATGCCTGGGGCACGTCTCAAATATGTCAAAGACATTATTGATAGATCTGAAGCATTGAATTAAAATTTGTGGTGCAGCCGGGAATCGAACCTGGACCTCCATGCTTACTAGGCAGACATCTTAACAGACTACCACACCCCTAACGATTAATGAGCCTTGGAATAGTCTATGTACGATTTCCCTCCACATCACAAACTTTAATTCAGCTTCTGCGTTCCAAAGATAATTGCCACTACTGCCAAGGCTGTCCATGCTTCAGATTTATCAATAATGTCTTTGACATATTTGAGACGTAAATCTGTCTCTGGGATCGTTTATTTTTATTAATTGATATTTTTATCACCATAACAGCATTGTTCCACCATGTCCATTGCTGAGGTGCTATTCCGCTGCATGGAGAGCCTTGGCAGTAGTGGCAATTATCTTTGGAACAAAGAAGCTGAATTAAAGTTTGTGTTGTGGAGGGAAATCGTACATAGACTATTCCAAAGCGCCTAAATCGTTAGTGGTGTGGTAGTCTAACGGTTAAGACGTCTGCCTAGTAAGCATATAGGTCCGGGTTAGATACCCGGCCGCAGCACAAATTTTAATTCAATGCTTCAGATCTATCAATAAAAACAGTTTGTTTGTTTTCAACCTTAAATTAATGTGGTTTATATTAAGAGGTAAGTGATACGAAGTTCACCGGTCATCTAGTAAGGAAATATTGGAATCGGCATGCAGTGTAAGGGGCGGAGCACTGTGGCTGTTCCCACTAATTGCGAAGGCGAACACTGCTGAAGTATGGCCACCCTCTGGAGAGTTATGGCCCCAGGGGTAGGGAGGGAGGGTGTCGGCCGCATCTGGACCACACTAAATGCTCCCACCCCTCTCTACATAGCGACAATCCTCAAGGCACATAATGCACATTCCGATGATTACGTGGTGGAGTGCGACCGACCATTTATCCAGTAACTATCGGGTGTGCGGCCGGATCCCGTCGTCATTCTGACACTATGTTTAGGCCTGGAAACGTTCGGCTATCTTCAGGTGAGTAGCGAGTCATTTGATTTGATTTTCTCAGGGAAGCCAAAACAGTCTTGGTCCAACCCGCCACTGCCCGCACCGAAACTAAGTTTATTGTGCGGTATCGCTCCCTGTATACCTAGTGAAGCCAACCAATGCCCTTGAACAGTGCAAGGAGTCCCTTTACCAGTTCTTTATTAGACACAATTTCTTCAGGTCTGGTTGTCCCAAATGTTCTGTGCCTTTTACTCTCCAATGCAATGCATTCGAAGAATAGATGTGATGCAGTTTCATCACCGTCATCACAGATCCTACATTTAGGGTCCTCTTCTGTTATTCCCATTGTATGTAGTTGTTTTTTGAAAGTCCCATGGCCTGTCAGCAATCCAACCATGAGTCTAATCTCTTTCCTGTTCAGGCGCAGGATTGCAGAGCTTCTTTTAAAACATGGCTTTGGCAACATTACCTTGCGATGTTTTTGTTGATGGACTTTGGTCCAATATTCTACGAGCAGTCTTCTGATCCAGTTAATCCAATTTGATCATTGCCTCGGTGATTGTCAGGACAGGTTCCGGTCCAATAAATGGAGCCTCTGCCCCCATCCTGGCTAATCTGTCGGCATGTTCGTTGCCACTGATCCCCGAGTGGCCAGGGACCCACAATAGGTTTACTCTATTGCTTTCCGCTAGCGGCGGAATGCCATGACACCAAGCTGGCCGCGCTAGCCCCGCCCCTAACGGAGACAAAGGACAACGTAATGTACTTTGTGGATAGCCCTCGTATAAAAGGTAGAGACGGACACAGGGAAAATTGTTTGTTCAAAATGTTGAAATGTTTGTAAATCTATCGAACTCAATTGCTTGGTCATTAGTCCGTAGTTTCAAATGTTCAAATGTTTGTTAAGCTTAAGGGACTTAACTACGGGGTCATCAGTCCCTAAACTTACAAACCACTTATGAACTACTTACAAACTAGGACTGCACAAATATCCATGCCCGAGGGGGGATTCGAACCCCCGACCGTAGTGGCCGTGCAGACCGTGACTGAAGCGCCTCAGTCCCCGCGGCCACTGTGGCCGGCAGTCCGAAGCTTACAAACTATGTAAACTAATGTAAACCATCCTAAGGACGACACAAACACCCATGCCCGACGGAGGACTCGAAGCCCCGACGGCGAACGGGCTCGCGCACCACAGCACTGGGCCCAGCGCGCACGGTAATCGACCGCGGTGGGAAAATGTTCTTCTGTTTTCTGTAATAGAATGATTTCCTTTCCCTAGCTGAAATTTGTAATTATTTATGGCAAAAACAGACTGACAAAAAGGAACGCCTTAAAATATGTGAAAAGGAATTAACAGACAGCGAGCTCATTGAACCACCCTGTGCTCGCTCGGCCGCCGGCTTCATCTCACTGAGGAAGTAGCTGCACCTTGAAACAACCAGACCAACGCCTATCTGAATACTGCGGGTTCTGTAATACAGGAACATAGTCCTAGGTGAATTGTTAAATTTTAATTCTGAATTTAATAGATCGTAGATTGTTTTGCAGTAAACATAGGGACTAATCGATATGTTAATCAACAAGATGTAATAATTAAATCTAAGAAATTTCGAAAGGAATATACTTCCACACCAACTGTCTAAACAGTGGGACATTTCTTAAGGGGAGTATAAATGGTCATTTCGTCGAAAATGTTCAAGTTTTAATTTTTTATGCACAAATATTATTTGGAATTTGGTGATTAATTTGGTGTGCAGTTTATTAAATTTGTTTGACTGGAAGCATTTTTAATAGAACTATTATTGCCCGTGGACGAAAATCGACCAATTCTGTTTACAATAGTCACTGGGGGTAAAATTTTACGTATCATGTCGGCGGCCTCGCGTGATTATGTTGACAACATCAACAACACGAAAGAAAATCTTTGCCCATTTGTTCGAACCACATAGAATGACTCGATTAGTGTATCGTACAGACCATGAAGTGAACAAATAATGCTTGTATGTACCCTCGTCCGCTCAGTAAAAATAATTGTTCTCATAAAGCGAAGATTCCACGAGAAAACATCATCGTTGTCAAGCGATTGCCTAAAATGGAGACTCACAGGATTCTCACTATTCAGCATCTGTTGCCAGCATTATCGTAGGAGGCCGCTGGGATATTTGGTAAATTTTAACCGGCACTGGGAGACATGAAACGGTATCTTTTACGTGTTAACGAATGTGCCTGACACAATAACAACAAATAAAAACGGAAGTGTATACTTCTCATGCCATTTTCGAATTATATAACTTTCATTAGCGTAATATTTGAAAGGGAACTACAATTTCGGTGTTGGTATTTTTAAACAACGCCAAGATATAATGTTATTTCGATACTGCGATATTCAGAATTCCAGAGCTGACAACATGTCGACTTCGTAGTTCCACCCGTGCACAGCTAGATGCCTCTCCCGACGCATTATCATTTATATCGGCATTCATATGAAAACATCCATTTCCTTTAACCACTCTTAATCACTGCGAAAATGAAGCATTTGAACGGCACAAGAAAGTGAGTTGGGAGCACTAGATGTTTCGATATTCACTTATTTTAATACTGCAGATGCGCTGCATTACAGCGTCTTTGGTCGAGGCGAATAGCCAATCAGTGAGCTGATTGTTGGAAAATGTAGAAATTGATCCAAGCTGTATATAGGAAAATTTCTACTTCCTTTTACCACTTTTAATGGCTAAATGCACACATAATATTTATATTCGTGGAATCTACGACAAAACATCTTTCGAATTATGTAACTTTCATTGGCCTTCTTGTACGAATAAATTAGTAATCTGTACCACAATTTTCGTGTTAGCGTATTAATATAATGATTTAATCTAATTAGTTGCAAAGGACGTTTTTAAGATTTCGTAAATCAGCCAATAACTCGAATCTCAAGAACCATAACGTTTAGAAGGCTGTGCTTTGATTTAAATTGTAGTGGAAACTATGCTGCATAAGTTGGTATGACTTGCATAACAGTTTTCAAGAAAGTAAAAAACATGTAATCACCCAAAATAACCTAGATGCTACGTAAAAGGCTGTGTGGGCAACCTTTTTCCATAAAATATCAACGGATGACAATCCAATCCACAACTTTTGCGCAGATGAGTGGTGTAAATATAAAAAATCCTATCTTTCTCCCTCTATCTCCGTTGGTTTCTCTCGCTCTGTCACCTCATTTCTCTCCTGATCCTCTCAATCTCTTTCTCTCTTATCCCCCTATCTCTCTCTCCTTTTCTCTCTTTCTCCTCATGTTTTTCCCTTCAGTAAACGAGGCTGGCCGCGGTGGCCCAGGGGACTGCGGCGCGTCAGTCACGGTCTGGAGTTTCCAAATGACAAGCCAAGATCGCAAACTAACAATTTATTAAGTTACGACCGGTTTCGGTGCACTGTCACCACATCTGTTCATATATATTGTAATCTGGTCATCTGTCAAAAATATAAAAGACATGCAAGAAATAACGTAAAAACATAAAAAATAACATAATTTTGGGGTTAAAAGGAACTTAACATTCCTTGTTAAAATTGGATATAAAATAAGTGCAACATTGCACTTAGTCACTATATAAAAAAATACAGAAGTTAAAAACATGGCAGCTTACAAAATACTGACAGCTCTGAAAATTCTAGTTTACATTTTGGCGCAAGGTGGCAGCACCATAGCTGGTTGCCACACTCTGCGATACTCCCAACTTTTTCTCTCTTTACCTTTCTTTCTCTCTTCCCCATTTCTTTCTCCCTCTTTCCCTCTTGGTTTCTCTCGCTCTGTTCCCTCCTTTCTCTCCTGAACTTCTCAATCTCTTCCTCTGTTTCCCCCTATCTCTCTCTCTCACACTCTCTCTATGTTCCCCCCTTCAGTCGGCGACTGCCCCACCTGTCACTCAACTGTTCCAATCACTCACTCTCTTCTTCTTTCTCCCCTTTGCCGCTCCCTGCGATACTCCCAACTTTTTCTCTCTTTACCTTTCTTTCTCTCTTCCCCATTTCTTTCTCCCTCTTTCCCTCTTGGTTTCTCTCGCTCTGTTCCCTCCTTTCTCTCCTGAACTTCTCAATCTCTTCCTCTCTTATCCCCCTATCTCTCTCTCTCTCACACTCTATGTTCCCCCCTTCAGTCAGCGACTGCCCCACCTGTCACTCAACTGTTCCAATCACTCACTCTCTTCTTCTTTCTCCCCTTTGCCGCTCCCTGCGATACTCCCAACTTTTTCTCTCTTTACCTTTCTTTCTCTCTTCCCCATTTCTTTCTCCCTCTTTCCCTCTTGGTTTCTCTCGCTCTGTTCCCTCCTTTCTCTCCTGAACTTCTCAATCTCTTCCTCTCTTATCCCCCTATCTCTCTCTCTCACACTCTCTCTATGTTCCCCCCTTCAGTCAGCGACTGCCCCACCTGTCACTCAACTGTTCCAATCACTCACTCTCTTCTTCTTTCTCCCCTTTGCCGCTCCCTGCGATACTCCCAACTTTTTCTCTCTTTACCTTTCTTTCTCTCTTCCCCATTTCTTTCTCCCTCTTTCCCTCTTGGTTTCTCTCGCTCTGTTCCCTCCTTTCTCTCCTGAACTTCTCAATCTCTTCCTCTCTTATCCCCCTATCTCTCTCTCTCTCACACTCTATGTTCCCCCCTTCAGTCAGCGACTGCCCCACCTGTCACTCAACTGTTCCAATCACTCACTCTCTTCTTCTTTCTCCCCTTTGCCGCTCCCTGCGATACTCCCAACTTTTTCTCTCTTTACCTTTCTTTCTCTCTTCCCCATTTCTTTCTCCCTCTTTCCCTCTTGGTTTCTCTCGCTCTGTTCCCTCCTTTCTCTCCTGAACTTCTCAATCTCTTCCTCTCTTATCCCCCTATCTCTCTCTCTCACACTCTCTCTATGTTCCCCCCTTCAGTCAGCGACTGCCCCACCTGTCACTCAACTGTTCCAATCACTCACTCTCTTCTTCTTTCTCCCCTTTGCCGCTCCCTGCGATACTCCCAACTTTTTCTCTCTTTACCTTTCTTTCTCTCTTCCCCATTTCTTTCTCCCTCTTTCCCTCTTGGTTTCTCTCGCTCTGTTCCCTCCTTTCTCTCCTGAACTTCTCAATCTCTTCCTCTCTTATCCCCCTATCTCTCTCTCTCTCACACTCTATGTTCCCCCCTTCAGTCAGCGACTGCCCCACCTGTCACTCAACTGTTCCAATCACTCACTCTCTTCTTCTTTCTCCCCTTTGCCACTCCCTGCGATACTCCCAACTTTTTCTCTCTTTACCTTTCTTTCTCTCTTCCCCATTTCTTTCTCCCTCTTTCCCTCTTGGTTTCTCTCGCTCTGTTCCCTCCTTTCTCTCCTGAACTTCTCAATCTCTTCCTCTCTTATCCCCCTATCTCTCTCTCTCTCACACTCTATGTTCCCCCCTTCAGTCAGCGACTGCCCCACCTGTCACTCAACTGTTCCAATCACTCACTCTCTTCTTCTTTCTCCCCTTTGCCGCTCCCTGCGATACTCCCAACTTTTTCTCTCTTTACCTTTCTTTCTCTCTTCCCCATTTCTTTCTCCCTCTTTCCCTCTTGGTTTCTCTCGCTCTGTTCCCTCCTTTCTCTCCTGAACTTCTCAATCTCTTCCTCTCTTATCCCCCTATCTCTCTCTCTCACACTCTCTCTATGTTCCCCCCTTCAGTCAGCGACTGCCCCACCTGTCACTCAACTGTTCCAATCACTCACTCTCTTCTTCTTTCTCCCCTTTGCCGCTCCCTGCGATACTCCCAACTTTTTCTCTCTTTACCTTTCTTTCTCTCTTCCCCATTTCTTTCTCCCTCTTTCCCTCTTGGTTTCTCTCGCTCTGTTCCCTCCTTTCTCTCCTGAACTTCTCAATCTCTTCCTCTCTTATCCCCCTATCTCTCTCTCTCACACTCTCTCTATGTTCCCCCCTTCAGTCAGCGACTGCCCCACCTGTCACTCAACTGTTCCAATCACTCACTCTCTTCTTCTTTCTCCCCTTTGCCGCTCCCTGCGATACTCCCAACTTTTTCTCTCTTTACCTTTCTTTCTCTCTTCCCCATTTCTTTCTCCCTCTTTCCCTCTTGGTTTCTCTCGCTCTGTTCCCTCCTTTCTCTCCTGAACTTCTCAATCTCTTCCTCTGTTTCCCCCTATCTCTCTCTCTCACACTCTCTCTATGTTCCCCCCTTCAGTCGGCGACTGCCCCACCTGTCACTCAACTGTTCCAATCACTCACTCTCTTCTTCTTTCTCCCCTTTGCCGCTCCCTGCGATACTCCCAACTTTTTCTCTCTTTACCTTTCTTTCTCTCTTCCCCATTTCTTTCTCCCTCTTTCCCTCTTGGTTTCTCTCGCTCTGTTCCCTCCTTTCTCTCCTGAACTTCTCAATCTCTTCCTCTCTTATCCCCCTATCTCTCTCTCTCTCACACTCTATGTTCCCCCCTTCAGTCAGCGACTGCCCCACCTGTCACTCAACTGTTCCAATCACTCACTCTCTTCTTCTTTCTCCCCTTTGCCGCTCCCTGCGATACTCCCAACTTTTTCTCTCTTTACCTTTCTTTCTCTCTTCCCCATTTCTTTCTCCCTCTTTCCCTCTTGGTTTCTCTCGCTCTGTTCCCTCCTTTCTCTCCTGAACTTCTCAATCTCTTCCTCTCTTATCCCCCTATCTCTCTCTCTCACACTCTCTCTATGTTCCCCCCTTCAGTCAGCGACTGCCCCACCTGTCACTCAACTGTTCCAATCACTCACTCTCTTCTTCTTTCTCCCCTTTGCCGCTCCCTGCGATACTCCCAACTTTTTCTCTCTTTACCTTTCTTTCTCTCTTCCCCATTTCTTTCTCCCTCTTTCCCTCTTGGTTTCTCTCGCTCTGTTCCCTCCTTTCTCTCCTGAACTTCTCAATCTCTTCCTCTCTTATCCCCCTATCTCTCTCTCTCTCACACTCTATGTTCCCCCCTTCAGTCAGCGACTGCCCCACCTGTCACTCAACTGTTCCAATCACTCACTCTCTTCTTCTTTCTCCCCTTTGCCGCTCCCTGCAATACTCCCAACTTTTTCTCTCTTTACCTTTCTTTCTCTCTTCCCCGTTTCTTTCTCCCTCTTTCCCTCTTGGTTTCTCTCGCTCTGTTCCCTCCTTTCTCTCCTGAACTTCTCAATCTCTTCCTCTCTTATCCCCCTATCTCTCTCTCTCACACTCTCTCTATGTTCCCCCCTTCAGTCAGCGACTGCCCCACCTGTCACTCAACTGTTCCAATCACTCACTCTCTTCTTCTTTCTCCCCTTTGCCGCTCCCTGCGATACTCCCAACTTTTTCTCTCTTTACCTTTCTTTCTCTCTTCCCCATTTCTTTCTCCCTCTTTCCCTCTTGGTTTCTCTCGCTCTGTTCCCTCCTTTCTCTCCTGAACTTCTCAATCTCTTCCTCTCTTATCCCCCTATCTCTCTCTCTCTCACACTCTATGTTCCCCCCTTCAGTCAGCGACTGCCCCACCTGTCACTCAACTGTTCCAATCACTCACTGTCTTCTTCTTTCTCCCCTTTGCCGCTCCCTGCGATACTCCCAACTTCTTCTCTCTTTACCTTTCTTTCTCTCTTCCCCATTTCTTTCTCCCTCTTTCCCTCTTGGTTTCTCTCGCTCTGTTCCCTCCTTTCTCTCCTGAACTTCTCAATCTCTTCCTCTCTTATCCCCCTATCTCTCTCTCTCTCACACTCTATGTTCCCCCCTTCAGTCAGCGACTGCCCCACCTGTCACTCAACTGTTCCAATCACTCACTCTCTTCTTCTTTCTCCCCTTTGCCGCTCCCTGCGATACTCCCAACTTTTTCTCTCTTTACCTTTCTTTCTCTCTTCCCCATTTCTTTCTCCCTCTTTCCCTCTTGGTTTCTCTCGCTCTGTTCCCTCCTTTCTCTCCTGAACTTCTCAATCTCTTCCTCTCTTATCCCCCTATCTCTCTCTCTCTCACACTCTATGTTCCCCCCTTCAGTCAGCGACTGCCCCACCTGTCACTCAACTGTTCCAATCACTCACTCTCTTCTTCTTTCTCCCCTTTGCCACTCCCTGTGATACTCCCAACTTTTTCTCTCTTTACCTTTCTTTCTCTCTTCCCCATTTCTTTCTCCCTCTTTCCCTCTTGGTTTCTCTCGCTCTGTTCCCTCCTTTCTCTCCTGAACTTCTCAATCTCTTCCTCTCTTATCCCCCTATCTCTCTCTCTCACACTCTCTCTATGTTCCCCCCTTCAGTCAGCGACTGCCCCACCTGTCACTCAACTGTTCCAATCACTCACTCTCTTCTTCTTTCTCCCCTTTGCCGCTCCCTGCGATACTCCCAACTTTTTCTCTCTTTACCTTTCTTTCTCTCTTCCCCATTTCTTTCTCCCTCTTTCCCTCTTGGTTTCTCTCGCTCTGTTCCCTCCTTTCTCTCCTGAACTTCTCAATCTCTCCCTCTCTTATCCCCCTATCTCTCTCTCTCTCACACTCTCTCTATGTTCCCCCCTTCAGTCAGCGACTGCCCCACCTGTCACTCAACTGTTCCAATCACTCACTCTCTTCTTCTTTCTCCCCTTTGCCGCTCCCTGCGATACTCCCAACTTTTTCTCTCTTTACCTTTCTTTCTCTCTTCCCCATTTCTTTCTCCCTCTTTCCCTCTTGGTTTCTCTCGCTCTGTTCCCTCCTTTCTCTCCTGAACTTCTCAATCTCTTCCTCTCTTATCCCCCTATCTCTCTCTCTCTCACACTCTATGTTCCCCCCTTCAGTCAGCGACTGCCCCACCTGTCACTCAACTGTTCCAATCACTCACTCTCTTCTTCTTTCTCCCCTTTGCCGCTCCCTGCGATACTCCCAACTTTTTCTCTCTTTACCTTTCTTTCTCTCTTCCCCATTTCTTTCTCCCTCTTTCCCTCTTGGTTTCTCTCGCTCTGTTCCCTCCTTTCTCTCCTGAACTTCTCAATCTCTTCCTCTGTTTCCCCCTATCTCTCTCTCTCACACTCTCTCTATGTTCCCCCCTTCAGTCGGCGACTGCCCCACCTGTCACTCAACTGTTCCAATCACTCACTCTCTTCTTCTTTCTCCCCTTTGCCGCTCCCTGCGATACTCCCAACTTTTTCTCTCTTTACCTTTCTTTCTCTCTTCCCCATTTCTTTCTCCCTCTTTCCCTCTTGGTTTCTCTCGCTCTGTTCCCTCCTTTCTCTCCTGAACTTCTCAATCTCTTCCTCTCTTATCCCCCTATCTCTCTCTCTCACACACTCTATGTTCCCCCCTTCAGTCAGCGACTGCCCCACCTGTCACTCAACTGTTCCAATCACTCACTCTCTTCTTCTTTCTCCCCTTTGCCGCTCCCTGCGATACTCCCAACTTTTTCTCTCTTTACCTTTCTTTCTCTCTTCCCCATTTCTTTCTCCCTCTTTCCCTCTTGGTTTCTCTCGCTCTGTTCCCTCCTTTCTCTCCTGAACTTCTCAATCTCTTCCTCTCTTATCCCCCTATCTCTCTCTCTCTCACACTCTATGTTCCCCCCTTCAGTCAGCGACTGCCCCACCTGTCACTCAACTGTTCCAATCACTCACTCTCTTCTTCTTTCTCCCCTTTGCCGCTCCCTGCGATACTCCCAACTTTTTCTCTCTTTACCTTTCTTTCTCTCTTCCCCATTTCTTTCTCCCTCTTTCCCTCTTGGTTTCTCTCGCTCTGTTCCCTCCTTTCTCTCCTGAACTTCTCAATCTCTTCCTCTGTTTCCCCCTATCTCTCTCTCTCACACTCTCTCTATGTTCCCCCCTTCAGTCGGCGACTGCCCCACCTGTCACTCAACTGTTCCAATCACTCACTCTCTTCTTCTTTCTCCCCTTTGCCGCTCCCTGCGATACTCCCAACTTTTTCTCTCTTTACCTTTCTTTCTCTCTTCCCCATTTCTTTCTCCCTCTTTCCCTCTTGGTTTCTCTCGCTCTGTTCCCTCCTTTCTCTCCTGAACTTCTCAATCTCTTCCTCTCTTATCCCCCTATCTCTCTCTCTCTCACACTCTATGTTCCCCCCTTCAGTCAGCGACTGCCCCACCTGTCACTCAACTGTTCCAATCACTCACTCTCTTCTTCTTTCTCCCCTTTGCCGCTCCCTGCGATACTCCCAACTTTTTCTCTCTTTACCTTTCTTTCTCTCTTCCCCATTTCTTTCTCCCTCTTTCCCTCTTGGTTTCTCTCGCTCTGTTCCCTCCTTTCTCTCCTGAACTTCTCAATCTCTTCCTCTCTTATCCCCCTATATCTCTCTCTCTCACACTCTATGTTCCCCCCTTCAGTCAGCGACTGCCCCACCTGTCACTCAACTGTTCCAATCACTCACTCTCTTCTTCTTTCTCCCCTTTGCCGCTCCCTGCGATACTCCCAACTTTTTCTCTCTTTACCTTTCTTTCTCTCTTCCCCATTTCTTTCTCCCTCTTTCCCTCTTGGTTTCTCTCGCTCTGTTCCCTCCTTTCTCTCCTGAACTTCTCAATCTCTTCCTCTCTTATCCCCCTATCTCTCTCTCTCTCACACTCTATGTTCCCCCCTTCAGTCAGCGACTGCCCCACCTGTCACTCAACTGTTCCAATCACTCACTCTCTTCTTCTTTCTCCCCTTTGCCACTCCCTGCGATACTCCCAACTTTTTCTCTCTTTACCTTTCTTTCTCTCTTCCCCATTTCTTTCTCCCTCTTTCCCTCTTGGTTTCTCTCGCTCTGTTCCCTCCTTTCTCTCCTGAACTTCTCAATCTCTTCCTCTCTTATCCCCCTATCTCTCTCTCTCTCACACTCTATGTTCCCCCCTTCAGTCAGCGACTGCCCCACCTGTCACTCAACTGTTCCAATCACTCACTCTCTTCTTCTTTCTCCCCTTTGCCGCTCCCTGCGATACTCCCAACTTTTTCTCTCTTTACCTTTCTTTCTCTCTTCCCCATTTCTTTCTCCCTCTTTCCCTCTTGGTTTCTCTCGCTCTGTTCCCTCCTTTCTCTCCTGAACTTCTCAATCTCTTCCTCTCTTATCCCCCTATCTCTCTCTCTCACACTCTCTCTATGTTCCCCCCTTCAGTCAGCGACTGCCCCACCTGTCACTCAACTGTTCCAATCACTCACTCTCTTCTTCTTTCTCCCCTTTGCCGCTCCCTGCGATACTCCCAACTTTTTCTCTCTTTACCTTTCTTTCTCTCTTCCCCATTTCTTTCTCCCTCTTTCCCTCTTGGTTTCTCTCGCTCTGTTCCCTCCTTTCTCTCCTGAACTTCTCAATCTCTTCCTCTCTTATCCCCCTATCTCTCTCTCTCACACTCTCTCTATGTTCCCCCCTTCAGTCAGCGACTGCCCCACCTGTCACTCAACTGTTCCAATCACTCACTCTCTTCTTCTTTCTCCCCTTTGCCGCTCCCTGCGATACTCCCAACTTTTTCTCTCTTTACCTTTCTTTCTCTCTTCCCCATTTCTTTCTCCCTCTTTCCCTCTTGGTTTCTCTCGCTCTGTTCCCTCCTTTCTCTCCTGAACTTCTCAATCTCTTCCTCTCTTATCCCCCTATCTCTCTCTCTCTCACACTCTATGTTCCCCCCTTCAGTCAGCGACTGCCCCACCTGTCACTCAACTGTTCCAATCACTCACTCTCTTCTTCTTTCTCCCCTTTGCCGCTCCCTGCGATACTCCCAACTTTTTCTCTCTTTACCTTTCTTTCTCTCTTCCCCATTTCTTTCTCCCTCTTTCCCTCTTGGTTTCTCTCGCTCTGTTCCCTCCTTTCTCTCCTGAACTTCTCAATCTCTTCCTCTCTTATCCCCCTATCTCTCTCTCTCACACTCTCTCTATGTTCCCCCCTTCAGTCAGCGACTGCCCCACCTGTCACTCAACTGTTCCAATCACTCACTCTCTTCTTCTTTCTCCCCTTTGCCGCTCCCTGCGATACTCCCAACTTTTTCTCTCTTTACCTTTCTTTCTCTCTTCCCCATTTCTTTCTCCCTCTTTCCCTCTTGGTTTCTCTCGCTCTGTTCCCTCCTTTCTCTCCTGAACTTCTCAATCTCTTCCTCTCTTATCCCCCTATCTCTCTCTCTCACACTCTCTCTATGTTCCCCCCTTCAGTCAGCGACTGCCCCACCTGTCACTCAACTGTTCCAATCACTCACTCTCTTCTTCTTTCTCCCCTTTGCCGCTCCCTGCAATACTCCCAACTTTTTCTCTCTTTACCTTTCTTTCTCTCTTCCCCATTTCTTTCTCCCTCTTTCCCTCTTGGTTTCTCTCGCTCTGTTCCCTCCTTTCTCTCCTGAACTTCTCAATCTCTTCCTCTCTTATCCCCCTATCTCTCTCTCTCACACTCTCTCTATGTTCCCCCCTTCAGTCAGCGACTGCCCCACCTGTCACTCAACTGTTCCAATCACTCACTCTCTTCTTCTTTCTCCCCTTTGCCGCTCCCTGCGATACTCCCAACTTTTTCTCTCTTTACCTTTCTTTCTCTCTTCCCCATTTCTTTCTCCCTCTTTCCCTCTTGGTTTCTCTCGCTCTGTTCCCTCCTTTCTCTCCTGAACTTCTCAATCTCTTCCTCTCTTATCCCCCTATCTCTCTCTCTCTCACACTCTATGTTCCCCCCTTCAGTCAGCGACTGCCCCACCTGTCACTCAACTGTTCCAATCACTCACTCTCTTCTTCTTTCTCCCCTTTGCCGCTCCCTGCGATACTCCCAACTTTTTCTCTCTTTACCTTTCTTTCTCTCTTCCCCATTTCTTTCTCCCTCTTTCCCTCTTGGTTTCTCTCGCTCTGTTCCCTCCTTTCTCTCCTGAACTTCTCAATCTCTTCCTCTCTTATCCCCCTATCTCTCTCTCTCTCACACTCTATGTTCCCCCCTTCAGTCAGCGACTGCCCCACCTGTCACTCAACTGTTCCAATCACTCACTCTCTTCTTCTTTCTCCCCTTTGCCGCTCCCTGCGATACTCCCAACTTTTTCTCTCTTTACTTTTCTTTCTCTCTTCCCCATTTCTTTCTCCCTCTTTCCCTCTTGGTTTCTCTCGCTCTGTTCCCTCCTTTCTCTCCTGAACTTCTCAATCTCTTCCTCTCTTATCCCCCTATCTCTCTCTCTCTCACACTCTATGTTCCCCCCTTCAGTCAGCGACTGCCCCACCTGTCACTCAACTGTTCCAATCACTCACTCTCTTCTTCTTTCTCCCCTTTGCCACTCCCTGCGATACTCCCAACTTTTTCTCTCTTTACCTTTCTTTCTCTCTTCCCCATTTCTTTCTCCCTCTTTCCCTCTTGGTTTCTCTCGCTCTGTTCCCTCCTTTCTCTCCTGAACTTCTCAATCTCTTCCTCTCTTATCCCCCTATCTCTCTCTCTCACACTCTCTCTATGTTCCCCCCTTCAGTCAGCGACTGCCCCACCTGTCACTCAACTGTTCCAATCACTCACTCTCTTCTTCTTTCTCCCCTTTGCCGCTCCCTGCGATACTCCCAACTTTTTCTCTCTTTACCTTTCTTTCTCTCTTCCCCATTTCTTTCTCCCTCTTTCCCTCTTGGTTTCTCTCGCTCTGTTCCCTCCTTTCTCTCCTGAACTTCTCAATCTCTTCCTCTCTTATCCCCCTATCTCTCTCTCTCTCACACTCTATGTTCCCCCCTTCAGTCAGCGACTGCCCCACCTGTCACTCAACTGTTCCAATCACTCACTCTCTTCTTCTTTCTCCCCTTTGCCGCTCCCTGCGATACTCCCAACTTTTTCTCTCTTTACCTTTCTTTCTCTCTTCCCCATTTCTTTCTCCCTCTTTCCCTCTTGGTTTCTCTCGCTCTGATCCCTCCTTTCTCTCCTGAACTTCTCAATCTCTTCCTTTGTTTCCCCCTATCTCTCTCTCTCACACTCTCTCTATGTTCCCCCCTTCAGTCGGCGACTGCCCCACCTGTCACTCAACTGTTCCAATCACTCACTCTCTTCTTCTTTCTCCCCTTTGCCGCTCCCTGCGATACTCCCAACTTTTTCTCTCTTTACCTTTCTTTCTCTCTTCCCCATTTCTTTCTCCCTCTTTCCCTCTTGGTTTCTCTCGCTCTGTTCCCTCCTTTCTCTCCTGAACTTCTCAATCTCTTCCTCTCTTATCCCCCTATCTCTCTCTCTCACACTCTCTCTATGTTCCCCCCTTCAGTCGGCGACTGCCCCACCTGTCACTCAACTGTTCCAATCACTCACTCTCTTCTTCTTTCTCCCCTTTGCCGCTCCCTGCGATACTCCCAACTTTTTCTCTCTTTACCTTTCTTTCTCTCTTCCCCATTTCTTTCTCCCTCTTTCCCTCTTGGTGGTTTCTCTCGCTCTGTTCCCTCCTTTCTCTCCTGAACTTCTCAATCTCTTCCTCTCTTATCCCCCTATCTCTCTCTCTCACACTCTCTCTATGTTCCCCCCTTCAGTCAGACGACTGCCCACCTGTCACTCAAACTGTTCCAATCACTCACTCTTCTTCTTTCTCCCTTTGCCGCACCCTGCGATACTCCCACTTTTTCTCTCTTTACCTTTCTTTCTCTCTTCCCCATTTCCTTTCTCCCTCTTTCCCTCTTGGTTTCTCTCGCTCTGTTCCCTCCTTTCTCTCCTGAACTTCTCAATCTCTTCCTCTCTTATCCCCCTATCTCTCTCTCTCACACTCTATGTTCCCCCCTTCAGTCAGCGACTGCCCCACCTGTCACTCAACTGTTCCAATCACTCACTCTCTTCTTCTTTCTCCCCTTTGCCGCTTCCCCTGCGATACTCCCAACTTTTTCTCTCTTTACCTTTCTTTCTCTCTTCCCCATTTCTTTCTCCCTCTTTCCCTCTTGGTTTCTCTCGCTCTGTTCCCTCCTTTCTCTCCTGAACTTCTCAATCTCTCCTCTCTTATCCCCCTATCTCTCTCTCTCTCACACTCTATGTTCCCCCCTTCAGTCAGCGACTGCCCCACCTGTCACTCAACTGTTCCAATCACTCACTCTCTTCTTCTTTCTCCCCTTTGCCGCTCCCTGCGATACTCCCAACTTTTTCTCTCTTTACCTTTCTTTCTCTCTCCCCATTTCTTTCTCCCTCTTTCCCTCTTGGTTTCTCTCGCTCTGTTCCCTCCTTTCTCTCCTGAACTTCTCAATCTCTTCCTCTCTTATCCCCCTATCTCTCTCTCTCACACTCTCTCTATGTTCCCCCCCTTCAGTCAGCGACTGCCCCACCTGTCACTCAACTGTTCCAATCACTCACTCTCTTCTTCTTTCTCCCCTTTGCCGCTCCCTGCGATACTCCCAACTTTTTCTCTCTTTACCTTTCTTTCTCTCTTCCCCATTTCTTTCTCCCTCTTTCCCTCTTGGTTTCTCTCGCTCTGTTCCCTCCTTTCTCTCCTGAACTTCTCAATCTCTTCCTCTTATTCCCCCTATCTCTCTCTCTCACACTCTCTATGTTCCCCCCTTCAGTCAGCGACTGCCCCACCTGTCACTCAACTGTTCCAATCACTCACTCTCTTCTTCTTCTCCCCTTTGCCGCTCCCTGCGATACTCCCAACTTTTTCTCTCTTTACCTTTCTTTCTCTCTTCCCCATTTCTTTCTCCCTCTTTCCCTCTTGGTTTCTCTCGCTCTGTTCCCTCCTTTCTCTCCTGAACTTCTCAATCTCTTCCTCTCTTATCCCCCTATCTCTCTCTCTCTCACACTCTCTCTATGTTCCCCCCTTCAGTCAGCGACTGCCCCACCTGTCACTCAACTGTTCCAATCACTCACTCTCTTCTTCTTTCTCCCCTTTGCCGCTCCCTGCGATACTCCCAACTTTTTCTCTCTTTACCTTCTTTCTCTCTTCCCCATTTCTTTCTCCCTCTTTCCCTCTTGGTTTCTCTCGCTCTGTCCCTCCTTTCTCTCCTGAACTTCTCAATCTCTTCCTCTCTTATCCCCCTATCTCTCTCTCTCTCACTCTCTCTATGTTCCCCCCTTCAGTCAGCGACTGCCCCACCTGTCACTCAACTGTTCCAATCACTCACTCTCTTCTTCTTTCTCCCCTTTGCCGCTCCCTGCGATACTCCCAAACTTTTTCTCTCTTTACCTTTCTTTCTCTCTTCCCCATTTCTTTCTCCCTCTTTCCCTCTTGGTTTCTCTCGCTCTGTTCCCTCCTTTCTCTCCTGAACTTCTCAATCTCTTCCTCTCTTATCCCCCCTATCTCTCTCTCTCACACTCTCTCTATGTTCCCCCCTTCAGTCAGTGACTGCTCCACCTGTCACTCAACTGTTCCAATCACTCACTCTCTTCTTCTTTCTCCCTTTGCCGCTCCCTGCGATACTCCCAACTTTTTCTCTCTTTACCTTTCTTTCTCTCTTCCCCCATTTCTTTCTCCCTCTTTCCCTCTTGGTTCTCTCGCTCTGTTCCCTCCTTTCTCTCCTGACTTCTCAATCTCTTCCTCTCTTATCCCCCTATCTCTCTCTCTCTCACACTCTCTATGTTCCCCCCTTCAGTCAGCGACTGCCCCACCTGTCACTCAACTGTTCCAATCACTTCACTCTCTTCTTCTTTCTCCCCTTTGCCGCTCCCTGCGATACTCCCAACTTTTTCTCTCTTACCTTTCTTTCTCTCTTCCCCATTTCTTTCTCCCTCTTTCCCTCTTGGTTTCTCTCGCTCTGTTCCCTCCTTTCTCTCCTGAACTTCTCAATCTCTTCCTCTCTTATCCCCCTATCTCTCTCTCTCTCACTCTCTCTATGTTCCCCCCCTTCAGTCAGCGACTGCCCCACCTGTCACTCAACTGTTCCAATCACTCACTCTCTTCTTCTTTCTCCCCTTTGCCGCTCCCCTGCGATACTCCCAACTTTTTCTCTCTTTACCCTTTCTTTCCTCTCTTCCCCATTTCTTTCTCCCTCTTTCCCTCTTGGTTTCTCTCGCTCTGTTCCCTCCTTTCTCTCCTGAACTTCTCAATCTCTTCCTCTCTTATCCCCCTATCTCTCTCTCTCCACACTCTCTATGTTCCCCCCTTCAGTCAGCGACTGCCCCACCTGTCACTCAACTGTTCCAATCACTCACTCTCTTCTTCTTTCTCCCCTTTGCCGCTCCCTGCGATACTCCCAACTTTTTCTCTCTTTACCTTTCTTTCTCTCTTCCCCATTTCTTTCTCCCTCTTTCCCTCTTGGTTTCTCTCGCTCTGTTCCCTCCTTTCTCTCCTGAACTTCTCAATCTCTTCCTCTCTTATCCCCCTATCTCTCTCTCTCTCACACTCTATGTTCCCCCCTTCAGTCAGCGACTGCCCCACCTGTCACTCAACTGTTCCAATCACTCACTCTCTTCTTCTTTCTCCCCTTTGCCGCTCCCTGCGATACTCCCAACTTTTTCTCTCTTTACCTTTCTTTCTCTCTTCCCCATTTCTTTCTCCCTCTTTCCTCTTGGTTTCTCTCGCTCTGTTCCCTCCTTTCTCTCCTGAACTTCTCAATCTCTTCCTCTCTTATCCCCCTATCTCTCTCTCTCACACTCTCTCTATGTTCCCCCCTTCAGTCAGCGACTGCCCCACCTGTCACTCAACTGTTCCAATCACTCACTCTCTTCTTCTTTCTCCCCTTTGCCGCTCCCTGCGATACTCCCAACTTTTTCTCTCTTTACCTTTCTTTCTCTCTTCCCCATTTCTTCTCCCCTCTTTCCCTCTTGGTTTCTCTCGCTCTGTTCCCCTCCTTTCTCTCCTGAACTTCTCAATCTCTTCCTCTCTTATCCCCCTATCTCTCTCTCTCTCACTCTCTATGTTCCCCCCTTCAGTCAGCGACTGCCCCACCTGTCACTCAACTGTTCCAATCACTCACTCTCTTCTTCTTTCTCCCCTTTGCCGCTCCCTGCGATACTCCCAACTTTTTCTCTCTTTACCTTTCTTTCTCTCTTCCCCATTTCTTTCTCCCTCTTTCCCTCTTGGTTTCTCTCGCTCTGTCCCTCCTTTCTCTCCTGAACTTCTCAATCTCTTCCTCTCTTATCCCCCTATCTCTCTCTCTCACACACTCTATGTTCACCCCCTTCAGTCAGCGACTGCCCCACCTGTCACTCAACTGTTCCAATCACTCACTCTCTTCTTCTTTCTCCCCTTTGCCGCTCCCTGCGATACTCCCAACTTTTTCTCTCTTTACCTTTCTTTCTCTCTTCCCCATTTCTTTCTCCCTCTTTCCCTCTTGGTTTCTCTCGCTCTGTTCCCTCCTTTCTCTCCTGAACTTCTCAATCTCTTCCTCTCTTATCCCCCTATCTCTCTCTCTCACACTCTCTCTATGTTCCCCCCTTCAGTCAGCGACTGCCCCACCTGTCACTCAACTGTTCCAATCACTCACTCTCTTCTTCTTTCTCCCCTTTGCCGCTCCCTGCGATACTCCCAACTTTTTCTCTCTTTACCTTTCTTTCTCTCTTCCCCATTTCTTTCTCCCTCTTTCCCTCTTGGTTTCTCTCGCTCTGTTCCCTCCTTTCTCTCCTGAACTTCTCAATCTCTTCCTCTCTTATCCCCTATCTCTCTCTCTCACACTCTCTCTATGTTCCCCCCTTCAGTCAGCGACTGCCCCACCTGTCACTCAACTGTTCCAATCACTCACTCTCTTCTTCTTTCTCCCCTTTGCCGCTCCCTGCGATACTCCCAACTTTTTCTCTCTTTACCTTTCTTTCTCTCTTCCCCATTTCTTTCTCCCTCTTTCCCTCTTGGTTTCTCTCGCTCTGTTCCCTCCTTTCTCTCCTGAACTTCTCAATCTCTTCCTCTCTTATCCCCCTATCTCTCTCTCTCACACCACTCTATGTTCCCCCCTTCAGTCAGCGACTGCCCCACCTGTCACTCAACTGTTCCAATCACTCACTCTCTTCTTCTTTCTCCCCTTTGCCGCTCCCTGCGATACTCCAACTTTTTCTCTCTTTACCTTTCTTTCTCTCTTCCCCATTTCTTTCTCCCTCTTTCCCTCTTGGTTTCTCTCGCTCTGTTCCCTCCTTTCTCTCCTGAACTTCTCAATCTCTTCCTCTCTTATCCCCCTATCTCTCTCTCTCTCACACTCTATGTTCCCCCCTTCAGTCAGCGACTGCCCCACCTGTCACTCAACTGTTCCAATCACTCACTCTCTTCTTCTTTCTCCCCTTTGCCGCTCCCTGCGATACTCCCAACTTTTTCTCTCTTTACCTTTTCTTTCTCTCTTCCACATTTCTTTCCTCCCTCTTTCCCTCTTGGTTTCTCTCGCTCTGTTCCCTCCTTTCTCTCCTGAACTTCTCAATCTCTTCCTCTCTTATCCCCCTATCTCTCTCTCTCTCACACTCTATGTTCCCCCCCTTCAGTCAGCGACTGCCCCACCTGTCACCTCAACTGTTCCAATCACTCACTCTCTTCTTCTTTCTCCCCTTTGCCGCTCCCCTGCGATACTCCCAACTTTTTCTCTCTTTACCTTTCTTTCTCTCTTCCACATTTCTTTCTCCCTCTTTCCCTCTTGGTTTCTCTCGCTCTGTTCCCTCCTTTCTCTCCTGAACTTCTCAATCTCTTCCTCTCTTATCCCCCTATCTCTCTCTCTCACACTCTCTCTATGTTCCCCCCCTTCAGTCAGCGACTGCCCCACCTGTCACTCAACTGTTTCCAATCACTCACTCTCTTCTTCTTTCTCCCCTTTGCCGCTCCCTGCGATACTCCCAACTTTTTCTCTCTTTACCTTTCTTTCTCTCTTCCCCATTTCTTTCTCCCTCTTTCCCTCTTGGTTTCTCTCGCTCTGTTCCCTCCTTTCTCTCCTGAACTTCAATCTCTTCCTCTCTTATCCCCCTATCTCTCTCTCTCACACTCTCTCTATGTTCCCCCCTTCAGTCAGCGACTGCCCCACCTGTCACTCAACTGTTCCAATCACTCACTCTCTTCTTCTTTCTCCCCTTTGCCGCCTCCCTGCGATACTCCCAACTTTTTCTCTCTTTACCTTTCTTTCTCTCTTCCCCATTTCTTTCTCCCCTCTTTCCCTCTTGGTTTCTCTCGCTCTGTTCCCTCCTTTCTCTCCTGAACTTCTCAATCTCTTCCTCTCTTATCCCCCTATCTCTCTCTCTCTCACACTCTATGTCCCCCTTCAGTCAGCGACTGCCCCACCTGTCACTCAACTGTTCCAATCACTCACTCTCTTCTTCTTTCTCCCCTTTGCCGCTCCCTGCGATACTCCCAACTTTTTCTCTCTTTACCCTTTCTTTCTCTCTCTCCCCATTTCTTTCTCCCTCTTTCCCTCTTGGTTTCTCTCGCTCTGTTCCCTCCTTTCTCTCCTGAACTTCTCAATCTCTTCCTCTCTTATCCCCCTATCTCTCTCTCTCACACTCTCTCTATGTTCCCCCCTTCAGTCAGCGACTGCCCCACCTGTCACTCAACTGTTCCAATCACTCACTCTCTTCTTCTTTCTCCCTTTGCCGCTCCCTGCGATACTCCCAACTTTTTCTCTCTTTACCTTTCTTTCTCTCTTCCCCATTTCTTTCTCCCTCTTTCCCTCTTGGTTTCTCTCGCTCTGTTCCCTCCTTTCTCTCCTGAACTTCTCAATCTCTTCCTCTCTTATCCCCCTATCTCTCTCTCTCACACTCTCTCTATGTTCCCCCCTTCAGTCAGCGACTGCCCCACCTGTCACTCAACTGTTCCAATCACTCACTCTCTTCTTCTTTCTCCCCTTTGCCGCTCCCTGCGATACTCCCAACTTTTTCTCTCTTTACCTTTCATTCTCTCTTCCCCATTTCTTTCTCCCTCTTTCCCTCTTGGTTTCTCTCGCTCTGTTCCCTCCTTTCTCTCCTGAACTTCTCAATCTCTTCCTCTCTTATCCCCCTATCTCTCTCTCTCTCACACTCTATGTTCCCCCCTTCAGTCAGCGACTGCCCCACCTGTCACTCAACTGTTCCAATCACTCACTCCTCTTCTTCTTTCTCCCCTTTGCCGCTCCCTGCGATACTCCCAACTTTTTCTCTCTTTACCTTTCTTTCTCTCTTCCCCATTTCTTTCTCCCTCTTTCCCTCTTGGTTTCTCTCGCTCTGTTCCCTCCTTTCTCTCCTGAACTTCTCAATCTCTTCCTCTCTTATCCCCCTATCTCTCTCTCTCACACTCTCTCTATGTTCCCCCCTTCAGTCAGCGACTGCCCCACCTGTCACTCAACTGTTCCAATCACTCACTCTCTTCTTCTTTCTCCCCTTTGCCGCTCCCTGCGATACTCCCAACTTTTTCTCTCTTACCTTTCTTTCTCTCTTCCCCATTTCTTTCTCCCTCTTTCCCTCTTGGTTTCTCTCGCTCTGTTCCCTCCTTTCTCTCCTGAACTTCTCAATCTCTTCCTCTCTTATCCCCCTATCTCTCTCTCTCTCACACTCTATGTTCCCCCCTTCAGTCAGCGACTGCCCCACCTGTCACTCAACTGTTCCAATCACTCACTCTCTTCTCTTTCTCCCCTTTGCGCTCCCTGCGATACTCCCAACTTTTTCTCTCTTTACCTTTCTTTCTCTCTTCCCCATTTCTTTCTCCCTCTTTCCCTCTTGGTTTCTCTCGCTCTGTTCCCTCCTTTCTCTCCTGAACTTCTCAATCTCTTCCTCTCTTATCCCCCTATCTCTCTCTCTCTCACACTCTCTCTATGTTCCCCCCTTCAGTCAGCGACTGCCCCACCTGTCCACTCACTGTTCCAATCACTCACTCTCTTCTTCTTTCTCCCTTTGCCGCTCCCTGCGATACTCCCAACTTTTTCTCTCTTTACCTTTCTTTCTCTCTTCCCCATTTCTTTCTCCCTCTTTCCCTCTTGGTTTCTCTCGCTCTGTTCCCTCCTTTCTCTCCTGAACTTCTCAATCTCTTCCTCTCTTATCCCCCTATCTCTCTCTCCTCTCACACTCTATGTTCCCCCTTCAGTCAGCGACTGCCCCACCTGTCACTCAACTGTTCCAATCACTACACTCTCTTCTTCTTTCTCCCCTTTGCCGCTCCTGCGATACTCCCAACTTTTTCTCTCTTTACCTTTCTTTCTCTCTTCCCCATTTCTTTCTCCCCTCTTTCCTCTTGGTTTCTCTCGCTCTGTTCCCTCCTTTCTCTCCTGAACTTCTCAATCTCTTCCTCTCTTATCCCCCCTATCTCTCTCTCTCTCACACTCTATGTTCCCCCCTTCAGTCAGCGACTGCCCCACCTGTCACTCAACTGTTCCAATCACTCACTCTCTTCTTCTTTCTCCCCTTTGCCGCTCCCTGCGATACTCCCAACTTTTTCTCTCTTTACCTTTCTTTCTCTCTTCCCCATTTCTTTCTCCTCTTTCCCTCTTGGTTTCTCTCGCTCTGTTCCCTCCTTTCTCTCTGAACTTCTCAATCTCTTCCTCTCTTATCCCCCTATCTCTCTCTCTCTCACTCTCTCTATGTTCCCCCCTTCAGTCAGCGACTGCCCCACCTGTCACTCAACTGTTCCAATCACTCACTCTCTTCTTCTTTCTCCCCTTTGCCGCTCCCTGCGATACTCCCAACTTTTCTCTCTTTACCTTTCTTTCTCTCTTCCCCATTTCTTTCTCCCTCTTTCCCTCTTGGTTTTCTCTCGCTCTGTTCCTCCTTTCTCTCCTGACTTCTCAATCTCTTCCTCTCTTATCCCCCTATCTCTCTCTCTCACACTCTCTCTATGTTCCCCCCTTCAGTCAGCGACTGCCCCACCTGTCACTCAACTGTTCCAAATCACTCACTCTCTTCTTCTTTCTCCCTTTGCCGCTCCCTGCGATACTCCCAACTTTTTCTCTCTTTACCTTTCTTTCTCTCTTCCCCATTTCTTTCTCCCTCTTTCCCTCTTGGTTTCTCTCGCTCTGTTCCCTCCTTTCTCTCCTGAACTTCTCAATCTCTTCCTCTCTTATCCCCCTACTCTCTCTCTCTCACACTCTAATGTTCCCACCTTCAGTCAGCGACTGCCCCACCTGTCACTCAACTGTTCCAATCACTCACTCTCTTCTTCTTTCTCCCCTTTGCCGCTCCCTGCGATACTCCCAACTTTTTCTCTCTTTACTTTCTTTCTCTCTTCCCCATTTCTTTCTCCCTCTTTCCCTCTTGGTTTCTCTCGCTCTGTTCCCTCCTTTCTCTCCTGAACTTCTCAATCTCTTCCTCTCTTATCCCCCTATCTCTCTCTCTCACACTCTCTCTATGTTCCCCCCTTCAGTCAGCGACTGCCCCACCTGTCACTCAACTGTTCCAATCACTCACTCTCTTCTTCTTTCTCCCCTTTGCCGCTCCCTGCGATACTCCCAACTTTTTCTCTCTTTACCTTTCTTTCTCTCTTCCCCATTTCTTTCTCCCTCTTTCCCTCTTGGTTTCTCTCGCTCTGTTCCCTCCTTTCTCTCCTGAACTTCTCAATCTCTTCCTCTCTTATCCCCCTATCTCTCTCTCTCTCACACTCTCTATGTTCCCCCCTTCAGTCAGCGACTGCCCCACCTGTCACTCAACTGTTCCAATCACTCACTCTCTTCTTCTTTCTCCCCTTTGCCGCTCCCTGCGATACTCCCAACTTTTTCTCTCTTACCTTTCTTTCTCTCTTCCCCATTTCTTTCTCCCTCTTTCCCTCTTGGTTTCTCTCGCTCTGTTCCCTCCTTTCTCTCCTGAACTTCTCAATCTCTTCCTCTCTTATCCCCCTATCTCTCTCTCTCTCACACTCTTATGTTCCCCCCTTCAGTCAGCGACTGCCCCCACCTGTCACTCAACTGTTCCAATCACTCACTCTCTTCTTCTTTCTCCCCTTTGCCGCTCCCTGCGATACTCCCAACTTTTTCTCTCTTTACCTTTCTTTCTCTCTTCCCCATTTCTTTCTCCCTCTTTCCCTCTTGGTTTCTCTCGCTCTGTTCCCTCCTTTCTCTCCTGAACTTCTCAATCTCTTCCTCTCTTATCCCCCTATCTCTCTCTCTCACACTCTCTCTATGTTCCCCCCTTCAGTCAGCGACTGCCCCACCTGTCACTCAACTGTTCCAATCACTCACTCTCTTCTTCTTTCTCCCCTTTTGCCGCTCCCTGCGATACTCCCAACTTTTTCTCTCTTTACCTTTCTTTCTCTCTTCCCCATTTCTTTCTCCCTCTTTCCCTCTTGGTTTCTCTCGCTCTGTTCCCTCCTTTCTCTCCTGAACTTCTCAATCCCTCTCTTATCCCCCTATCTCTCTCTCTCACACACTCTATGTTCCCCCCTTCAGTCAGCGACTGCCCCACCTGTCACTCAACTGTTCCAATCACTCACTCTCTTCTTCTTTCTCCCCTTTGCCGCTCCCTGCGATACTCCCAACTTTTTCTCTCTTTACCTTTCTTTCTCTCTTCCCCATTTCTTTCTCCCTCTTTCCCTCTTGGTTTCTCTCGCTCTGTTCCCTCCTTTCTCTCCTGAACTTCTCAATCTCTTCCTCTCTTATCCCCCTATCTCTCTCTCTCACACTCTCTCTATGTTCCCCCCTTCAGTCAGCGACTGCCCCACCTGTCACTCAACTGTTCCAATCACTCACTCTCTTCTTCTTTCTCCCCTTTGCCGCTCCCTGCGATACTCCCAACTTTTTCTCTCTTTACCTTTCTTTCTCTCTTCCCCATTTCTTTCTCCCTCTTTCCCTCTTGGTTTCTCTCGCTCTGTTCCCTCCTTTCTCTCCTGAACTTCTCAATCTCTTCCTCTCTTATCCCCCTATCTCTCTCTCTCTCACACTCTATGTTCCCCCCTTCAGTCAGCGACTGCCCCACCTGTCACTCAACTGTTCCAATCACTCACTCTCTTCTTCTTTCTCCCCTTTGCCGCTCCCTGCGATACTCCCAACTTTTTCTCTCTTTACCTTTCTTTCTCTCTTCCCCATTTCTTTCTCCCTCTTTCCCTCTTGGTTTCTCTCGCTCTGTTCCCTCCTTTCTCTCCTGAACTTCTCAATCTCTTCCTCTCTTATCCCCCTATCTCTCTCTCTCTCACACTCTATGTTCCCCCCTTCAGTCAGCGACTGCCCCACCTGTCACTCAACTGTTCCAATCACTCACTCTCTTCTTCTTTCTCCCCTTTGCCGCTCCCTGCGATACTCCCAACTTTTTCTCTCTTTACCTTTCTTTCTCTCTTCCCCATTTCTTTCTCCCTCTTTCCCTCTTGGTTTCTCTCGCTCTGTTCCCTCCTTTCTCTCCTGAACTTCTCAATCTCTTCCTCTCTTATCCCCCTATCTCTCTCTCTCACACTCTCTCTATGTTCCCCCCTTCAGTCAGCGACTGCCCCACCTGTCACTCAACTGTTCCAATCACTCACTCTCTTCTTCTTTCTCCCCTTTGCCGCTCCCTGCGATACTCCCAACTTTTTCTCTCTTTACCTTTCTTTCTCTCTTCCCCATTTCTTTCTCCCTCTTTCCCTCTTGGTTTCTCTCGCTCTGTTCCCTCCTTTCTCTCCTGAACTTCTCAATCTCTTCCTCTCTTATCCCCCTATCTCTCTCTCTCACACTCTCTCTATGTTCCCCCCTTCAGTCAGCGACTGCCCCACCTGTCACTCAACTGTTCCAATCACTCACTCTCTTCTTCTTTCTCCCCTTTGCCGCTCCCTGCGATACTCCCAACTTTTTCTCTCTTTACCTTTCTTTCTCTCTTCCCCATTTCTTTCTCCCTCTTTCCCTCTTGGTTTCTCTCGCTCTGTTCCCTCCTTTCTCTCCTGAACTTCTCAATCTCTTCCTCTCTTATCCCCCTATCTCTCTCTCTCACACTCTCTCTATGTTCCCCCCTTCAGTCAGCGACTGCCCCACCTGTCACTCAACTGTTCCAATCACTCACTCTCTTCTTCTTTCTCCCCTTTGCCGCTCCCTGCGATACTCCCAACTTTTTCTCTCTTTACCTTTCTTTCTCTCTTCCCCATTTCTTTCTCCCTCTTTCCCTCTTGGTTTCTCTCGCTCTGTTCCCTCCTTTCTCTCCTGAACTTCTCAATCTCTTCCTCTCTTATCCCCCTATCTCTCTCTCTCTCACACTCTCTCTATGTTCCCCCCTTCAGTCAGCGACTGCCCCACCTGTCACTCAACTGTTCCAATCACTCACTCTCTTCTTCTTTCTCCCCTTTGCCGCTCCCTGCGATACTCCCAACTTTTTCTCTCTTTACCTTTCTTTCTCTCTTCCCCATTTCTTTCTCCCTCTTTCCCTCTTGGTTTCTCTCGCTCTGTTCCCTCCTTTCTCTCCTGAACTTCTCAATCTCTTCCTCTCTTATCCCCCTATCTCTCTCTCTCACACTCTCTCTATGTTCCCCCCTTCAGTCAGCGACTGCCCCACCTGTCACTCAACTGTTCCAATCACTCACTCTCTTCTTCTTTCTCCCCTTTGCCGCTCCCTGCGATACTCCCAACTTTTTCTCTCTTTACCTTTCTTTCTCTCTTCCCCATTTCTTTCTCCCTCTTTCCCTCTTGGTTTCTCTCGCTCTGTTCCCTCCTTTCTCTCCTGAACTTCTCAATCTCTTCCTCTCTTATCCCCCTATCTCTCTCTCTCTCACACTCTATGTTCCCCCCTTCAGTCAGCGACTGCCCCACCTGTCACTCAACTGTTCCAATCACTCACTCTCTTCTTCTTTCTCCCCTTTGCCGCTCCCTGCGATACTCCCAACTTTTTCTCTCTTTACCTTTCTTTCTCTCTTCCCCATTTCTTTCTCCCTCTTTCCCTCTTGGTTTCTCTCGCTCTGTTCCCTCCTTTCTCTCCTGAACTTCTCAATCTCTTCCTCTCTTATCCCCCTATCTCTCTCTCTCTCACACTCTATGTTCCCCCCTTCAGTCAGCGACTGCCCCACCTGTCACTCAACTGTTCCAATCACTCACTCTCTTCTTCTTTCTCCCCTTTGCCGCTCCCTGCGATACTCCCAACTTTTTCTCTCTTTACCTTTCTTTCTCTCTTCCCCATTTCTTTCTCCCTCTTTCCCTCTTGGTTTCTCTCGCTCTGTTCCCTCCTTTCTCTCCTGAACTTCTCAATCTCTTCCTCTCTTATCCCCCTATCTCTCTCTCTCTCACACTCTATGTTCCCCCCTTCAGTCAGCGACTGCCCCACCTGTCACTCAACTGTTCCAATCACTCACTCTCTTCTTCTTTCTCCCCTTTGCCGCTCCCTGCGATACTCCCAACTTTTTCTCTCTTTACCTTTCTTTCTCTCTTCCCCATTTCTTTCTCCCTCTTTCCCTCTTGGTTTCTCTCGCTCTGTTCCCTCCTTTCTCTCCTGAACTTCTCAATCTCTTCCTCTCTTATCCCCCTATCTCTCTCTCTCTCACACTCTATGTTCCCCCCTTCAGTCAGCGACTGCCCCACCTGTCACTCAACTGTTCCAATCACTCACTCTCTTCTTCTTTCTCCCCTTTGCCGCTCCCTGCGATACTCCCAACTTTTTCTCTCTTTACCTTTCTTTCTCTCTTCCCCATTTCTTTCTCCCTCTTTCCCTCTTGGTTTCTCTCGCTCTGTTCCCTCCTTTCTCTCCTGAACTTCTCAATCTCTTCCTCTCTTATCCCCCTATCTCTCTCTCTCACACTCTCTCTATGTTCCCCCCTTCAGTCAGCGACTGCCCCACCTGTCACTCAACTGTTCCAATCACTCACTCTCTTCTTCTTTCTCCCCTTTGCCGCTCCCTGCGATACTCCCAACTTTTTCTCTCTTTACCTTTCTTTCTCTCTTCCCCATTTCTTTCTCCCTCTTTCCCTCTTGGTTTCTCTCGCTCTGTTCCCTCCTTTCTCTCCTGAACTTCTCAATCTCTTCCTCTCTTATCCCCCTATCTCTCTCTCTCACACTCTCTCTATGTTCCCCCCTTCAGTCAGCGACTGCCCCACCTGTCACTCAACTGTTCCAATCACTCACTCTCTTCTTCTTTCTCCCCTTTGCCGCTCCCTGCGATACTCCCAACTTTTTCTCTCTTTACCTTTCTTTCTCTCTTCCCCATTTCTTTCTCCCTCTTTCCCTCTTGGTTTCTCTCGCTCTGTTCCCTCCTTTCTCTCCTGAACTTCTCAATCTCTTCCTCTCTTATCCCCCTATCTCTCTCTCTCACACTCTCTCTATGTTCCCCCCTTCAGTCAGCGACTGCCCCACCTGTCACTCAACTGTTCCAATCACTCACTCTCTTCTTCTTTCTCCCCTTTGCCGCTCCCTGCGATACTCCCAACTTTTTCTCTCTTTACCTTTCTTTCTCTCTTCCCCATTTCTTTCTCCCTCTTTCCCTCTTGGTTTCTCTCGCTCTGTTCCCTCCTTTCTCTCCTGAACTTCTCAATCTCTTCCTCTCTTATCCCCCTATCTCTCTCTCTCTCACACTCTCTCTATGTTCCCCCCTTCAGTCAGCGACTGCCCCACCTGTCACTCAACTGTTCCAATCACTCACTCTCTTCTTCTTTCTCCCCTTTGCCGCTCCCTGCGATACTCCCAACTTTTTCTCTCTTTACCTTTCTTTCTCTCTTCCCCATTTCTTTCTCCCTCTTTCCCTCTTGGTTTCTCTCGCTCTGTTCCCTCCTTTCTCTCCTGAACTTCTCAATCTCTTCCTCTCTTATCCCCCTATCTCTCTCTCTCACACTCTCTCTATGTTCCCCCCTTCAGTCAGCGACTGCCCCACCTGTCACTCAACTGTTCCAATCACTCACTCTCTTCTTCTTTCTCCCCTTTGCCGCTCCCTGCGATACTCCCAACTTTTTCTCTCTTTACCTTTCTTTCTCTCTTCCCCATTTCTTTCTCCCTCTTTCCCTCTTGGTTTCTCTCGCTCTGTTCCCTCCTTTCTCTCCTGAACTTCTCAATCTCTTCCTCTCTTATCCCCCTATCTCTCTCTCTCTCACACTCTATGTTCCCCCCTTCAGTCAGCGACTGCCCCACCTGTCACTCAACTGTTCCAATCACTCACTCTCTTCTTCTTTCTCCCCTTTGCCGCTCCCTGCGATACTCCCAACTTTTTCTCTCTTTACCTTTCTTTCTCTCTTCCCCATTTCTTTCTCCCTCTTTCCCTCTTGGTTTCTCTCGCTCTGTTCCCTCCTTTCTCTCCTGAACTTCTCAATCTCTTCCTCTCTTATCCCCCTATCTCTCTCTCTCTCACACTCTATGTTCCCCCCTTCAGTCAGCGACTGCCCCACCTGTCACTCAACTGTTCCAATCACTCACTCTCTTCTTCTTTCTCCCCTTTGCCGCTCCCTGCGATACTCCCAACTTTTTCTCTCTTTACCTTTCTTTCTCTCTTCCCCATTTCTTTCTCCCTCTTTCCCTCTTGGTTTCTCTCGCTCTGTTCCCTCCTTTCTCTCCTGAACTTCTCAATCTCTTCCTCTCTTATCCCCCTATCTCTCTCTCTCACACTCTCTCTATGTTCCCCCCTTCAGTCAGCGACTGCCCCACCTGTCACTCAACTGTTCCAATCACTCACTCTCTTCTTCTTTCTCCCCTTTGCCGCTCCCTGCGATACTCCCAACTTTTTCTCTCTTTACCTTTCTTTCTCTCTTCCCCATTTCTTTCTCCCTCTTTCCCTCTTGGTTTCTCTCGCTCTGTTCCCTCCTTTCTCTCCTGAACTTCTCAATCTCTTCCTCTCTTATCCCCCTATCTCTCTCTCTCACACTCTCTCTATGTTCCCCCCTTCAGTCAGCGACTGCCCCACCTGTCACTCAACTGTTCCAATCACTCACTCTCTTCTTCTTTCTCCCCTTTGCCGCTCCCTGCGATACTCCCAACTTTTTCTCTCTTTACCTTTCTTTCTCTCTTCCCCATTTCTTTCTCCCTCTTTCCCTCTTGGTTTCTCTCGCTCTGTTCCCTCCTTTCTCTCCTGAACTTCTCAATCTCTTCCTCTCTTATCCCCCTATCTCTCTCTCTCTCTCACACTCTATGTTCCCCCCTTCAGTCAGCGACTGCCCCACCTGTCACTCAACTGTTCCAATCACTCACTCTCTTCTTCTTTCTCCCCTTTGCCGCTCCCTGCGATATTCCCAACTTTTTCTCTCTTTACCTTTCTTTCTCTCTTCCCCATTTCTTTCTCCCTCTTTCCCTCTTGGTTTCTCTCGCTCTGTTCCCTCCTTTCTCTCCTGAACTTCTCAATCTCTTCCTCTCTTATCCCCCTATCTCTCTCTCTCACACTCTCTCTATGTTCCCCCCTTCAGTCAGCGACTGCCCCACCTGTCACTCAACTGTTCCAATCACTCACTCTCTTCTTCTTTCTCCCCTTTGCCGCTCCCTGCGATACTCCCAACTTTTTCTCTCTTTACCTTTCTTTCTCTCTTCCCCATTTCTTTCTCCCTCTTTCCCTCTTGGTTTCTCTCGCTCTGTTCCCTCCTTTCTCTCCTGAACTTCTCAATCTCTTCCTCTCTTATCCCCCTATCTCTCTCTCTCTCACACTCTCTCTATGTTCCCCCCTTCAGTCAGCGACTGCCCCACCTGTCACTCAACTGTTCCAATCACTCACTCTCTTCTTCTTTCTCCCCTTTGCCGCTCCCTGCGATACTCCCAACTTTTTCTCTCTTTACCTTTCTTTCTCTCTTCCCCATTTCTTTCTCCCTCTTTCCCTCTTGGTTTCTCTCGCTCTGTTCCCTCCTTTCTCTCCTGAACTTCTCAATCTCTTCCTCTCTTATCCCCCTATCTCTCTCTCTCTCACACTCTATGTTCCCCCCTTCAGTCAGCGACTGCCCCACCTGTCACTCAACTGTTCCAATCACTCACTCTCTTCTTCTTTCTCCCCTTTGCCGCTCCCTGCGATACTCCCAACTTTTTCTCTCTTTACCTTTCTTTCTCTCTTCCCCATTTCTTTCTCCCTCTTTCCCTCTTGGTTTCTCTCGCTCTGTTCCCTCCTTTCTCTCCTGAACTTCTCAATCTCTTCCTCTCTTATCCCCCTATCTCTCTCTCTCACACTCTCTCTATGTTCCCCCCTTCAGTCAGCGACTGCCCCACCTGTCACTCAACTGTTCCAATCACTCACTCTCTTCTTCTTTCTCCCCTTTGCCGCTCCCTGCGATACTCCCAACTTTTTCTCTCTTTACCTTTCTTTCTCTCTTCCCCATTTCTTTCTCCCTCTTTCCCTCTTGGTTTCTCTCGCTCTGTTCCCTCCTTTCTCTCCTGAACTTCTCAATCTCTTCCTCTCTTATCCCCCTATCTCTCTCTCTCACACTCTCTCTATGTTCCCCCCTTCAGTCAGCGACTGCCCCACCTGTCACTCAACTGTTCCAATCACTCACTCTCTTCTTCTTTCTCCCCTTTGCCGCTCCCTGCGATACTCCCAACTTTTTCTCTCTTTACCTTTCTTTCTCTCTTCCCCATTTCTTTCTCCCTCTTTCCCTCTTGGTTTCTCTCGCTCTGTTCCCTCCTTTCTCTCCTGAACTTCTCAATCTCTTCCTCTCTTATCCCCCTATCTCTCTCTCTCTCTCACACTCTATGTTCCCCCCTTCAGTCAGCGACTGCCCCACCTGTCACTCAACTGTTCCAATCACTCACTCTCTTCTTCTTTCTCCCCTTTGCCGCTCCCTGCGATACTCCCAACTTTTTCTCTCTTTACCTTTCTTTCTCTCTTCCCCATTTCTTTCTCCCTCTTTCCCTCTTGGTTTCTCTCGCTCTGTTCCCTCCTTTCTCTCCTGAACTTCTCAATCTCTTCCTCTCTTATCCCCCTATCTCTCTCTCTCTCACACTCTCTCTATGTTCCCCCCTTCAGTCAGCGACTGCCCCACCTGTCACTCAACTGTTCCAATCACTCACTCTCTTCTTCTTTCTCCCCTTTGCCGCTCCCTGCGATACTCCCAACTTTTTCTCTCTTTACCTTTCTTTCTCTCTTCCCCATTTCTTTCTCCCTCTTTCCCTCTTGGTTTCTCTCGCTCTGTTCCCTCCTTTCTCTCCTGAACTTCTCAATCTCTTCCTCTCTTATCCCCCTATCTCTCTCTCTCACACTCTCTCTATGTTCCCCCCTTCAGTCAGCGACTGCCCCACCTGTCACTCAACTGTTCCAATCACTCACTCTCTTCTTCTTTCTCCCCTTTGCCGCTCCCTGCGATACTCCCAACTTTTTCTCTCTTTACCTTTCTTTCTCTCTTCCCCATTTCTTTCTCCCTCTTTCCCTCTTGGTTTCTCTCGCTCTGTTCCCTCCTTTCTCTCCTGAACTTCTCAATCTCTTCCTCTCTTATCCCCCTATCTCTCTCTCTCTCACACTCTATGTTCCCCCCTTCAGTCAGCGACTGCCCCACCTGTCACTCAACTGTTCCAATCACTCACTCTCTTCTTCTTTCTCCCCTTTGCCGCTCCCTGCGATACTCCCAACTTTTTCTCTCTTTACCTTTCTTTCTCTCTTCCCCATTTCTTTCTCCCTCTTTCCCTCTTGGTTTCTCTCGCTCTGTTCCCTCCTTTCTCTCCTGAACTTCTCAATCTCTTCCTCTCTTATCCCCCTATCTCTCTCTCTCTCACACTCTATGTTCCCCCCTTCAGTCAGCGACTGCCCCACCTGTCACTCAACTGTTCCAATCACTCACTCTCTTCTTCTTTCTCCCCTTTGCCGCTCCCTGCGATACTCCCAACTTTTTCTCTCTTTACCTTTCTTTCTCTCTTCCCCATTTCTTTCTCCCTCTTTCCCTCTTGGTTTCTCTCGCTCTGTTCCCTCCTTTCTCTCCTGAACTTCTCAATCTCTTCCTCTCTTATCCCCCTATCTCTCTCTCTCACACTCTCTCTATGTTCCCCCCTTCAGTCAGCGACTGCCCCACCTGTCACTCAACTGTTCCAATCACTCACTCTCTTCTTCTTTCTCCCCTTTGCCGCTCCCTGCGATACTCCCAACTTTTTCTCTCTTTACCTTTCTTTCTCTCTTCCCCATTTCTTTCTCCCTCTTTCCCTCTTGGTTTCTCTCGCTCTGTTCCCTCCTTTCTCTCCTGAACTTCTCAATCTCTTCCTCTCTTATCCCCCTATCTCTCTCTCTCACACTCTCTCTATGTTCCCCCCTTCAGTCAGCGACTGCCCCACCTGTCACTCAACTGTTCCAATCACTCACTCTCTTCTTCTTTCTCCCCTTTGCCGCTCCCTGCGATACTCCCAACTTTTTCTCTCTTTACCTTTCTTTCTCTCTTCCCCATTTCTTTCTCCCTCTTTCCCTCTTGGTTTCTCTCGCTCTGTTCCCTCCTTTCTCTCCTGAACTTCTCAATCTCTTCCTCTCTTATCCCCCTATCTCTCTCTCTCTCACACTCTCTCTATGTTCCCCCCTTCAGTCAGCGACTGCCCCACCTGTCACTCAACTGTTCCAATCACTCACTCTCTTCTTCTTTCTCCCCTTTGCCGCTCCCTGCGATACTCCCAACTTTTTCTCTCTTTACCTTTCTTTCTCTCTTCCCCATTTCTTTCTCCCTCTTTCCCTCTTGGTTTCTCTCGCTCTGTTCCCTCCTTTCTCTCCTGAACTTCTCAATCTCTTCCTCTCTTATCCCCCTATCTCTCTCTCTCTCACACTCTATGTTCCCCCCTTCAGTCAGCGACTGCCCCACCTGTCACTCAACTGTTCCAATCACTCACTCTCTTCTTCTTTCTCCCCTTTGCCGCTCCCTGCGATACTCCCAACTTTTTCTCTCTTTACCTTTCTTTCTCTCTTCCCCATTTCTTTCTCCCTCTTTCCCTCTTGGTTTCTCTCGCTCTGTTCCCTCCTTTCTCTCCTGAACTTCTCAATCTCTTCCTCTCTTATCCCCCTATCTCTCTCTCTCTCACACTCTATGTTCCCCCCTTCAGTCAGCGACTGCCCCACCTGTCACTCAACTGTTCCAATCACTCACTCTCTTCTTCTTTCTCCCCTTTGCCGCTCCCTGCGATACTCCCAACTTTTTCTCTCTTTACCTTTCTTTCTCTCTTCCCCATTTCTTTCTCCCTCTTTCCCTCTTGGTTTCTCTCGCTCTGTTCCCTCCTTTCTCTCCTGAACTTCTCAATCTCTTCCTCTCTTATCCCCCTATCTCTCTCTCTCTCACACTCTATGTTCCCCCCTTCAGTCAGCGACTGCCCCACCTGTCACTCAACTGTTCCAATCACTCACTCTCTTCTTCTTTCTCCCCTTTGCCGCTCCCTGCGATACTCCCAACTTTTTCTCTCTTTACCTTTCTTTCTCTCTTCCCCATTTCTTTCTCCCTCTTTCCCTCTTGGTTTCTCTCGCTCTGTTCCCTCCTTTCTCTCCTGAACTTCTCAATCTCTTCCTCTCTTATCCCCCTATCTCTCTCTCTCTCACACTCTATGTTCCCCCCTTCAGTCAGCGACTGCCCCACCTGTCACTCAACTGTTCCAATCACTCACTCTCTTCTTCTTTCTCCCCTTTGCCGCTCCCTGCGATACTCCCAACTTTTTCTCTCTTTACCTTTCTTTCTCTCTTCCCCATTTCTTTCTCCCTCTTTCCCTCTTGGTTTCTCTCGCTCTGTTCCCTCCTTTCTCTCCTGAACTTCTCAATCTCTTCCTCTCTTATCCCCCTATCTCTCTCTCTCTCACACTCTCTCTATGTTCCCCCCTTCAGTCGGCGACTGCCCCACCTGTCACTCAACTGTTCCAATCACTCACTCTCTTCTTCTTTCTCCCCTTTGCCGCTCCCTGCGATACTCCCAACTTTTTCTCTCTTTACCTTTCTTTCTCTCTTCCACATTTCTTTCTCCCTCTTTCCCTCTTGGTTTCTCTCGCTCTGTTCCCTCCTTTCTCTCCTGAACTTCTCAATCTCTTCCTCTCTTATCCCCCTATCTCTCTCTCTCACACTCTCTCTATGTTCCCCCCCTTCAGTCAGCGACTGCCCCACCTGTCACTCAACTGTTCCAATCACTCACTCTCTTCTTCTTTCTCCCCTTTGCCGCTCCCTGCGATACTCCCAACTTTTTCTCTCTTTACCTTTCTTCCTCTCTTATCCCCTTTTTCCCCCTAACTTTCTCCCTTGCTATCTCTCTCTCTGTCACTATCTCTATGTTCCCCCTTCAGTCAGCGACTGCCCCGCCTGTCAGTCAACTCCTCCTCCCTCGCCCCCTCCCTCTCGCCCCGGCGCCACCCCGCTATTAACCGCCGTAATATTCGCCTATACGCGTGTAAGAGGCGCGCCGCTCCGTAATAAAACGTCAAGGCTGCGCCTCCCGGCGACGAAAATGCACGGCCGCGCGTCGCCGGCGCCAAGATTTAAGACCCTCAACTTTCGGCGAGTGCATTATTTACATTTTATCTCGCAGCTGCGCCGCCTGGCCGCCTCGAGATTTAGTGCCCAATTATTATTTGGGCCGCGTGGCTCAGCTCGCTGCGCTGCAATATTAACGAGCGCACTCGCCCCCCCTCTCCGGGCCGGCAGCTGCGCCGCACTTAGCCGATATTGCCGCGCCGAGCACCTGTTCCCACCCACTACACTCCAGCGTCTCCGTCTGCTGCGTACTGCGCCAGGTGCGTGGTCGAGGGTGCTTCGACTAACATTGTCACCCCCCCCCCCCATCACCACTGACCTCTACAGAACAGTCTTGTCTCATTATAAAGTGGTTGCCGTCACAAAACCGAAGTTAAGCAACATCGAGCTTGGCTAGCGCTTGGATGGGTGACCGCTTGGTGTCGCGGGTCACGGGCTATCGATAAAAGTTAAAAGCTGTGTGTGTGTATTGCGGACGTTGAACCTACCGTTAAATCAGACTACAAATTGTTCATTAACATTAATTTGGTTTAATTATGGCCACGATATTGGTGTATATACTGTGAAATAAGAAACATTGCATTAAACTTATTATGTGCGCAACGGATCTTTTAACAAAACAACTGTGGCAAGTCACCATATGAAACAGACACTGACTATACTCAAAATATTTGACTGCGAGAAAGATATTAAAAAAACCACAAACCACTTTCTTAATATATGATTGCGGGAATTTTATGCAGATCAGTACCTGATTATTGAAATTTAGTTCAAATGTTCAAATGTTTGTTAAGCTTAAGGGACTTAACTACGGGGTCATCAGTCCCTAAACTTACAAACTACTTATGAACTACCTACAACTAAGGACGGCACAAATATCCATGCCCGAGGGGGGATTCGAACCTCCGACCGTAGTGGCCGTGCAGACCGTGACTGAAGCGCCTCAGTCCCCTCGGCCACCGCGGACGGCTGAAATTTAGTATCCTAATCAATTGACTGCAGTGTTGCATAACAATCATTAACCATGGCACAAATAACGAAATCTGTTCAACAAGTTTACAAAATAAATACTGCACTTTAAATACACGAATAACTAATTATCAAATGAAGGAATTAGGTTAATCTTCCAACTACGTAAATGAAACAGGAAAGAAAGGTCAACTTGTTACTTATTATTAATAATCAGCATTACATTACCTACATAATACAACTTTTTCCTAATGACATCAAATGCAATTACCTTCATTCCAGCGCTGATAGTAATAAGAAAATACAAAATATATATTCCAAATACAATCAAATCAACTTGCTGGCACAGCAGCCTCTGCTCTACATCGGAGCCATACACACAGCTCAACCGCTCTCTAAGCGAGCTGAACCACAAGTGCTACTCTCTCTCTGTGCGAGCTACAATGCTACTAAAATTATGCCATTTCACTTCGAATGCGAGCGAGAAATCGCTGTAAAATTACATCCTCTCTCTCGGAATACGAGCCAGATATCACAATAAAATTATGCCAAGTCCCTTCCAATGTGTGTTAGAATGCTAGTACTAAGGATGAAAACGCATTTTGTAGCGCTCCCGCCGCGATAGCTGGAAACCAGCTCCGTGTGCTGAAGTGGGATTCAGCCGCGCTGGTACGTGCGCAGAGAGGCGGCGCAGTCGTCTGTTCTCTACTGCGCATGCGCAGACGTGACGTCAGGCCTGGCGGCTCGTGTGTGCTGAGACCGACTGCAGCACCAGATCAATATTTCTCTCCGCGCTGCGTGTAACGGCTGCGGAAGAATAGTGTATGACGAATACTGCGGCATACAGAGTCAAATAGCGCGCTGGCTCAGGCGTCTTGCGCGTTACCTACCTGTGTGAGGCTCGTATTCAAATACCTTTGAGTCTAAATTTTTAATTTCCGTAAATAAAATTAATGTTTTTAAACGTTATATTTACTATCTGCAGTGAATACATGCAGTTGGCAGCGCTGTTATAGATTTCCCTAAAGGTCTTACTGTCAATACAGTATTAATGGACACTTAATTAAAGGCAATCATACAAAGGTTGACTTTTTATTTTAGTATATTAAGCACACTGCTCAAATTTTGTACGAGCCGCCACTGCATATTTCATAACAAATTCTCAAAAGTAAACACTTTCTAAACCGGTATAAGTTTGACAGTTTCTAAAAACAGCTTCTTTTTGTTGCGTAGTGATACTGTTCAAAGATTTCTTAGGTGCAATCCGTAACTTTTTGAATTGACCGTAATCAGACAATAATTCCACTAAACCCGCTTCATAGACGACCACACATCAACTATAAGTTCAGGTCCTTGTACAGAGCACAGAATTAATCATCTGACTTACTTATTGATTGTAGTCCTTCGTATCCAAACCTAGTTAAATTCAGTTTAGAATCCTATCGATCGTTAGTAACAGGATCGATAAATATTACATTCGAAACCGTAAGTAAAATCTTTCGTTAACTTTCCTGTTAGATGACTCCGTTTCGAAGACTATATCTTCAACTAAGAATGTATCTTTATAAACGAAAAATACTCTTCTTTAGGCTTCCAAACTCAAAAATCTGTATTTCATGAAATAATAATACAGTTTCACATATACGCTCTCATACGTACAAGAAGCCATCACAGATAATTAAACACCTCGACATCGATTAATTGTAACATCCGTTACATATCATGACTTGACATAGGCTGTGACATAACTGACATCAAACGATAAACTGAAAACTTTTTACAATGCAATAACGCACACCTTTTTTTTTTTTTTTTTTTTTTTTTTTGCGAAGACTCTGCGCCCGCGAATTTGCAACACCTCGATTCTACATGGAACAGATAAACAAACAACAAACACATTTTAAGTACAAAACAGTAAACATTTTCACACAAAAACGTATACACAGGGTGTTTCACTAAGTGTGTTTGCCTCTGTAACTTATAAAATAATAGGTGACGGGAAATTTTAATGCGGTAGGTCAACACAAGAAATGTTACACTTTTTGCGGAGCTATGAACATAGTTTATTGGATCATTTTCCAAAGAGTTACACCACAAAGATATAATTTTTTAAATGATAAATATTTTTTTCTGTCGTGCATTGGATTCGTTTAAACCAGCTGCGTCCAAATCAATTTAAACTACATTCCTATCACTGTTAGTTTGGGAGCTACAACCCTTCAAAGTTCCGGCTGCGCGGAGGCTGCGATAGCGTAGCTGACTGGCTGGTGGTCATGAGACAGTGGGCCGTGCCCCAGGGGATAGCCACTCGGCCAGTCAGCTACGCTATCGCAGCCTCCGCGCAGCCGGAACTTTGAAGGGTTGTAGCTCCCAAACTAACAGTGATAAGAATGTAGTTTAAATTGATTTGGACGCAGCTAGTTTCAACGAATCCAATGCACGATAGAAAAAACTATTGTTCCATTTAAACAACTATATCTTTGTGGTGTAACTCTTTGGAAAATGATACAATAAACTATGTTCATAGCTCCGCAGAAAGTGTAACATTTCTTGTGTTGACCTACCGCATTAAAATTTCCCGTCACCTATTATTTTATAAGTTACAGAGGCAAACACACTTAGTGAAACATTTTTTTTATAAAGGATATCCTGCAAAAACGGCGCTGATACAGATCAGTAGTGGTTCTTTATTTCCGTGTCCCACTACATTGGGTACATCACATACTGTTGCCAATTTCTCTGTTGTCTTTCCGGCAAAGACAAGTAAAGTGCGAGGAGGGCCTAATGTTTCTGAACTCCTATCTTTGCGCCAATACCGGATTAAATTACTGACCACTCTACACTGCCTTATCAAGTTCCCAGGCAGTATTCTTACAAGCAGAGAACACGGAAGTGAAGCGTTATAGGTCCCCTACTCTTCCTCGTGTTTATAAACGATTTAGGAGACAATCTGAATAGCTCCCTTAGACTGTTCGCGGATGATGCTGTCGTTTATCGGTTAGTGAAGTCAACAGAGGATCAAAAGCAACTGCAAAGCGATTTAGACAAAATTTCTACTTGGTGCGAAAATTGGCAATTTCACTAAATAAAGAAAAGTGTGAAGTAATACACATGACCACTAAAAGAAATCCGCTGAACTTTAATTACGCGATAAATCAGTCAAACCTTAAGGTCGTAGATTCTACCAAATACCTAGGAGTTACAATTACGAACAACTTTCACTGGAGAGAACACATAGCAAATATTGTGAGGAAGGCGAACCAAAGGTTACGTTTCATTGGCAGAACGCTTAGAAGATGCACCAGCTCCACCAAAGAGACTGCCTACATCACACTTGTGCGTCCTCTCCTGGAGTACTGTTGCCCCTTGTGGGACCCTCACCAGGTGGGACTGTTTGCGAAGTTTCAATCACCGACTTTTACTTCTGAATGTGAAAATATTTTGCTAGCACCCACCTACTTAGGGAGACATGACCATCCCAATAAAATAAGAGAAATCAGATCGAACACGGAACGATTTAGGTGTTCTTTCTTCCCGCGCGCTATTAGAGAATGGAACGGTAGAGAAAAGTTATGAAAGTGGTTAATGAACCCTCTGCCAGGCACTTAAATGTGATTTGCAGAGTATCTATGTACATGTAGATGTAGACGGGCATGGGCGTATACTAGAGGGTTTGGTTTCTGGGGTTCAAACCCCTCCCGAATTATTGACAAAGCTAACAACAACTGGCATCATTCTGTGTCATGATAGAGACCCTTTGAACACAATGTCCATTCCGTCCAACTGCTCTTCTAGGTCCTTTGCTGTCCCTAACAGAATTACATCGGCAAAACGCAAAGTTTTTATTTTTTCACCCTGAACTTTCCTTCTCCAAATTTCCCCTTGCTATCCTTTATAGCTTGCTCATTGTACAAATTGAATAACATTGGAGAAAGGCTACATCCCTGTCTTACTCCCTTCCCAACCACTGCATCTCTTTCATGCCCTTCAACTCTAATAACAGCTGTTTGGTTAATGTACGAGTTGTAAATATTCCTCCTTTCCCTGTATCTCACCAATGCTGACTTCAGAAATTGAAATACTGTATTCAAATCAACATTTTCAAAAGCTTTTTCCAAATCTACAAAAGCTAAAAATCTATATCTATAAATTTGAATGTCTGTTCGGTGTACGTTTATCACGTCTGAACCACAAGACATAAAGAGCTAAAAATTTGTACAGTTACTAATGTCTAGCCGGGGAAGGCTTTAGGCACGGTTTTATAGCGATCGGATAGATATTTAGTAATTTGAACAATATAACGCGAAATTCGGAAAATTATGTTTTCTCTTTGAAAATGGTTTTATTGGTGGCATTGTTGCTTGAAGGTTGAGAATGCTAAAAGGGTGGAGTATGTTAGGATGGAAAGTTATCGGTGTATATAAAATTCTACGTGTGTGTGTGTGTGTGTGTGTGTGTGAGTGAATATTTCGCTCTGCAGCGAAAACTACAGAACGCAAACGAATGGTCTGTGTGTAATTGTTGTCCGAAGTCTCCCGTTGTACACCATAGCAGTTCCATGCCGATAGCCGTAAGGGGGTGGAAGATATGGTGGTTGAAAGTCGTCAAATTACAAAACAATTTGGACTGAAGGCCAGCGATGACGTTTGCGACTCTGTAGCAAGGAGGTTACATACAGCGAAACGTGATGCCACAGACCATATCTTTGTTCTATGCGTGCTACAATGTCTTAATCTCTTTCTCTGTAAGGATAAGCATACGAATAATTTTAGTTTTTACTTGAATGTTGAATAAAATGTTTGTTCCTAAAGAAGGTATTGTATTTCATTTCCTCCTTCAAAAATAGTCTCATAACACACAACTGAAAGATAGCTTATCTATCATAATCAACCAATACGCGAGCGGAGCCGCGGGTTTAAGCTAGTAGACAAATAAAAGGCAGGAAGACTTTAGATTTTACAGGAACCTTGAAAAGTCCTCCGCAGTCGGGGACGAAACGTTGGGTATCCATAATAAGACCACGGCATAATAGCTTGCTCAGTGTACAAATTGAATAATACTGGAGAAAGGCTACAACCCTGTCTTACTCCCTTCCCAACCTCTGCATCCCCTAACTTCTTTAAAACCTATCTTCTAATATACCTATCTCCTTATATATGCCGAAAAGTGAGTATTGCCTCCCGTGTTCCTGCTTTTCTTCTGAACCCAAACTGATCTTCCCCAAGGTCGGCTTCTACCAGCTTTTCCATCCTTCTGTAAATAATTCGTGTTAATATTTTGCAACCATGACTTAATAGACTGACGGTTCTGTAGTTTTCACACCTGTCTGCGCCTGCTTTCTTTGGAATGGGGATTATAACATTTTTCTTAAAGTCTGAGGGTACTTCGCCTGTCTCATACATCTTACACACCAGGTGAAATAGTTTTGTCGTGGCTGGCTCTCCCAGAGACTTCAGTAGCTCTGAGAGTAAGTCATCCACTCCAGGGGCTTTGTTTCTCATTTGGGTCTTTAAGTGCTCAGTCAAATTGTAAAATGTAAACTTTCGCGGCCGGAAAGGTCAAAATTACTAAAACTTTCTTGGCTATTATGCCGTAGTCTTATTATGAATACCCAACGTTTCGTCCCCGACTGTGGATGACATTTTCAAGGTTCCTGTAAAATCTAAAGTCTTCCTTCCTTTTATTAAGGACATCACCGACCGCATCGGTAAAATTTGACGAAACGGAATGTTGCCTTTATTTACAAACCTATTAGGAAGATACAGGATCACCTGAAATCGGCGAAGGATGCTCGCAAACCGCTGGAAAAAGCAGGAATTCATAGGATTCCGTGTAGCTGTGTGGACGTATACATTGGTACCACAAAAAGAACAGTCAAAAAACTAGATGAGCACAAGGGGAAGTGTAGAAGGGGAGAGATTGACAGATCAGCTGTTGCTGGACATGTTTTTCAACCAGGGGACCACCTTATTCAATTTGATAAGACTCAGGTTTTAGCAGCCACAAATGGATACCACGAAAGACTGTACAGAGAGGCTATAGACATTGTAAAGCACCCCAATAATTTCAGTAGGATGGAGGAGGGCGTAAAACTGAATGATATCTGCATTCCGGTTTTGAGGAAGAAATGTAACAGTCTTCCACCATGGGACGATATTAACGGACGGAGGCAATCGGCAACGACGAATTGCGCGCGCTTGTCAAAAACATGTGACGTCACACCTCTGCCCTCGTAAACGGAGTTTGGCTTCAGTCAGTAGCGAGCCAGGGTGTGCATCGGACATTCAAACTGCCACGATCCCCCTTGAGAATGTCCTCCGCAGTCGGGGACGAAACGTTGGGTTTCCAGATTAAATCCATAAGACCATGGCATAATAGCCCGGAAATTTTTAGTAATTTTGCTCTGTCAAATTCATCTCTCAGTATAGTACCTCCTGTTTCATCTTCATCTACTTCTTCTACCCTTTCTACATTATTGTCTAGAAGTTCATTTCCTTTATAGAGCTGCTCTATATATTCTAAGATATAATCATCTTTTGATGTTGCTGTTCTTCTTTCTTACGTGCTTGCTTGCATAAATGGTGAGGATATTCGGCCGTATGCAAGACACCTGATTTTGAATTTTTCCCAAACTTGTTTCAGCACATTTTGTGCTACCTTCAGTGGGATGGTTTATTTTTTTGTTCTGAAAAATTATAGTTACTATACAATAGTATTTTCAGGTACTTCTAAAATTGTCTCTAAAAAATTTTACTCAGTCATATATATATATATATATATATATATATATATATATATATATATATATATATATATATATATATATAACGGTAAAGCAGTCAACAATCCGAAGATTGGTTTGAACACCACAGTGCTTTACTAGGCATGGTCCTGTTTGGAGGTGGTATGCCGTTGCCTTCCTCCGACCTTGGAACTGACTTAGCCAGCCAGTTATAGGGGGACCTACAGTTTAGCGTGGGTTCCGAACCATGGTGCTACTCGGTATTTTTCACATGAGCAACACTGCCAGAGGTGAAAGAAGTGGAAACTGACAAATAAAAATCCTAGGACCTGGCGGGGATCGAACCCGCGACCTTTAGATTTGTATTCTGGCACTCTACCACTGTGCAACCGAGGCGCATATATATATATATACACACACACACATTCCAGAGAACTCTCGCACCTTAGAGTGGTGTTTTTGGTTTCTACAGTTGGATATTACATTCTATATATATATATATATATATATATATATATATATATATATATATATATATATATATATATTAGAGTGTTATCTGGAATGTAATATCAAACTGTAGAAACCCAAAACACCACCCAAATGTCAATAAAAGGATAGTTCCCTCCTGTGGGTCAAAAATGGCCGGCATGGTACTATCGGGGGTACGGAAAAGACCGGTATTTCTAGTGATGATTGATCTCAATGAATTGCCGGATTTTCGTCGGAGAACACACAGAGTGAACCACATTTATCATTTTTCTTTTCTAAAGCGGTGACGCCTGATGGCTTCAGAGTACATATGTAGTGATTGTGGGAGATCTGTAGAAGTTAGACATATGATCTCGCGGTCTTTTATATTTTAATCGTCGTGAGTTCTATAATTCTGTACTATGTGCTTTGGGACAGGTCTCAATGTTTACGGTACTAAGGTCACGAAAGTACGAAATGGTAAACCATTCTACGTTATTATTCTTATTTCAATTATTTCTCATTTTCATATTGGCATTTAATATAGGCTACGTTGAATCCAGGATTGTACCGAAGAAGTTGAAAGAAACCGCATCACAATCCGTTCTGCAGTTCTCGAATTAAAGAAGTTTAAAGGTTACCCGTACATAAGCGATACGGCTCAGCTAGTTAGTAATAAAATAAATAAAAAGTGTTAAGTCATAATTATTGGATACCGAAAATTGTATCCCAAATTACAAATGTTTGTCAATATTGGTCTGCCGCGATGGAGTAGCCGAGCGGTCTAAGGCGCCTCGCTGCGGAGCGCGCGGTTGCTCGCCGTGGAGGTTCGAGTCCTCCCTGTGGCATGGGTGTGTGTGTTGTCCTTAGGTTAGTTTGCCTTAGTGTAAGTAGTTCGTAAGCTACGGACTGATGACCACGCAGTTTGGTCTGATAGATTTACAAACAGTTGAACTTTTTTTTTTTTTTTTTTTTTTTTTTTTTTCAGTATCTGAGCTCGCTGGTGGGCAAGCTCGCTGAAAGTAACGAGTAGAATTAAAAAAGTTCCACCGCTCTATTGTATTCAAATTTGTGAGAAAACCAGGGGAGATATAAAAAACGTTGTTTAAATGAAAAGTTCATTTCATTATCTACAACTTTCTCGCTTTCGAAAATTTCGTGACCAGAAAACAAAAAAAAGGGGCAGGCGACTAACTTTTTCATGTCACAATTTTTATTTCATATAAAGGTAACAGTTTCAATTATCATTTTTATGGAAACGTACTGTACTTGCTAAGAACGCTGCTGCATTTCTTCAGTATTCACCTGTCTACGTGAAAAATTTAATATTTTTCCTGTGCTAATGAGGCGAGAACCACTTGAAGAACTACGCGTTTATAGGCCCAGCTCCGTTTCTACACCGAACCAAGATCTACATCTGCATACACACTCCCCAATTCACCGTAAGGTGCGTGGCGGAGGGTACACTGTACCACTACTAGGCATGTCCTTTCCTATTCCACTCCCAAATTGAACGAGGAAAAAAAGAATGCCTATATGCCTCCGTACGAGCCCTAATTTCTCTTATCTTGTCTTTGTGATCTTTACGCGAAATGTAAGTACGCGGCAGCAAGATCGTACTAAACTCAGCTTCAAATTCCGGCCCACTAAATTTACTCAACAGAAATTCACGAAAAGAACGTCGTCTTTCTTCCAGCGATCCCCAATTGAGTTGCCGGAGCATTTCCGTGACACTCGCGCATTGGTCGAACCTGCCCGTAACAAATCTAGCTGCTCGCTTCTGAACCGCCTCTATGTCTTCCTTTACACTGATCTGCTGCGGGTCCCAAACACTTGAGCAATACTCAAGACGTGGTCGTACAAGCGTTTTATTCGCGGTCTCCTTTACAGGTGAAGTACATCTTCCCAAAATTCTCCCAATAAACCGAAGTCGGCTGTCTGCCTTACTCACAACCAGGGTTGCCAACGAGGTTATGATGAAAACCACCCAAGTGGCCGTAAAATCCCACCAAAAACCACCGAACTTTCGGAAGTTCGCATGCAAAAAACCACTGTCTATTCCTTTGTTCTTGACCGATTGATTTGAAATTTGGACGCAACTATGCATTTTAAAGGAGTTTTTATGTGCCTGACTTATCTGTATACACACTAGACAGAAATACAAAAAAAAAAATAGTTTATTCAAAAGCACTTCAGTAAACATGTTATATATAAAAACAAACAATAATTACTTTGAGCCATTGCAATGCTTGTCGGGTACACACAGCAAATTGTGAAATATTTGAACTTGAAAACAGAAAGTAATCCAGTCTGGAAAGGAGGTCAGCGTCAGTCATTCTATTGTCTTTATTTCATGTCAGAAGATCTAGATTTCAGCCATATTCCAATGTAATCACATCTGAGAAAAAAGAAAGTTAACAGTGAAAGTACAGTCACATATTAAGTGTCTGCAATGTTCAGTCATTTTCACAACAAGAAAAATCTGATAAAGTGCTGTAGCAAGAAACACATGCCATTAACGGTTAAATTGTACGACGCTTCTCGCCGGGCTGCAGTGGTTATGTTGGCACCAATGGTAATGACAGGAACTCAGATAACCAATAAATGCTTTTCGTGACAACTTCAATTAAAATTTTCTTCTGAACGGAGAAGGGTACATACAAGGACCTGCCAACCATAGAGCAGGTACAGTATTAATTTTGCTGCGAGTAAAACGAGCAGCAATAACATTTCCTCTGTAGCTTCTGAAAAATATTAACGCAGTTCTACACTTCATTGTTCATCTGTTGCCAACATAAGCACTGGAGCCCGGCGAGAAGCGTCGTAGAATTTTACCCATTATCACAATATCAGTGTGTGATGCAAGTACAACACTGCCTCTCCATGGAGGTTGGAGAAGTCAACACAGAACTAACAGCCAACAACAATGAGCAATGAGTCATACCATTGTTACTATCATTGAACTCTTAAGAATTTTACATTTTATCCAATAATGTGATAAATTTCCTAGTCATTTATCTGTCCATATTCGTTAATAATTTCAAATTAGTATTATATTACTTCTGCTACTTTTTTTATTTTAAGAAACGATTTCATTAAACTCTCCACCTCCCACTGATTCAAATTTTTTTCCCACCGTCGGCTTTAAAAAACCACCAGATTCGGTGGTAAACCACTGACGTTGGCAACCCTGCTCACAACTGTCCTTACAGGCTCGTTCCATTTCGTATCGCTCTGAAATGTTACGCCTAGGTATTTGAACGGTGGATGACTGCGGTGCCTTCACTGGCTGTACGCTGATGTAGGCGGTACAGCCTCACCGTGTTATCCTGCGCTCGCTGGCTACAGCAGGTGCGCGGCAGGCTAATGACGTCACTTAGCCCCCTCCCCCCCTCCCCCACCTTGACGTCACTGCCGCTGCACACCGGAACGACCGCCGTGGATCCACGTCGACGAGCTTAAATTCCACTTACAAAACGCTTCATAAACGTCACACATTACATGCAAACTCTGTTCCAGGTCCCTAACTACTCCCATTTTCCAATAATTGACGCATAAGTCTGGGTATTCTCACGCGGTGGCCTCTCATTATTTATGACGTCATATCTCCTAGGCTATGGGTCGTGCTCTCTTGTTTTTGGGTCAGGAACCTTCGTAGGCGTTCGGCGAACACCAAAGTTTCATTCCAAACGAATGAATTGTTTATCAATACATAGAGGACATGCAGTCAAATATTCTTATATATATATATATAAGAGATAAGTTACTTTCCGGTAGTTTAAAGGTTTCTCTGCTCCAGGAAAAAGCGGAATTATGAGAAAAATGTCTTACAGTTCGATGATTTTGATGAACAAGTTGTGCGGAGATTGATCTTATTTAGATCGTTCTGCGATTGGTTTTGATCTTCAGATGATTTTACTAGACGATAAATGACGGCGTCATCTGCAAACAACCAAAGAGAGCTACTTAGATTTTCCCCTAAATCGTTTATGTAAATAAGGAACAGCAGAAGACCAATAACAGTACCCTGTGGAACGCCCGATATCACCTCTGTTTTAGTCGATGCCTTACCATCGATCTCGGACAAGAAATCCCCTATCCAATCGCAAATTTGGGGCGATATACCATAACCACGCAATTTGATTAAAAGCCATTCTTCAAATGTTCAAATGTTTGTTAAGCTTATGGGACTTAACTACGGGGTCATCAGTCCTTAAACTTACAAACTACTTATGAACTACTTACGAACTAGGACGGCACAAATATCCATGCCCAAGGGGGGATTCGAACCCCCGACCGCAGTGGACGTGCAGACCGTGACTGGAGCGCCTCAGTCCCCTCGGCCACCGCGGCCGGCAGCCATTCTTCACGGGGGTATGAAGAAAAGGATATTTTGTGTTATTTTTTGTTTTGTTTAGAGTCTAAATTTGTTAGTCTCGCGACACCCTTGATAATAATACACGACACCCGGTTTGGAAAGCTCTGGAAAGGCTAAAGGAAACATTGACGTTTTCTGGTATGCAATACTGTAGAACAGGAAAAAGTGAGCACTCCTTTTAAATTTAAACACGCTCTACAATGCAGCGACAGAAGCACCGTCGGTTTTATTTAGGTGTTTCGTGTTGTGGGTGGGTGATTTGGTACTGTTTGTGACTGACTATTTAGTCGACGCCGAGTAGTCCTGTGAAGTTGGCACCCCTTTTTTGGTAAACGTACATTTTTTCAGAGTTCTAGACAGATATACAATAGTTCTGGAGGTCTCTGTACAAAATTTAAATAGTTCTGCAAAATTTCGCCGAAAAAATACGAAAAGTTACCACAAAATTTAGTTTTTTCAAAATAATTTTTTGCCTATTAGTGCAAACATAGTTCTGATCACAGTTCTAAATAGCTCTCAAAGAGTTCTGCAGGAAATCCTAATGACATTTTTCTGTGCAGATTATACTTCATGAGATAATTGCAATGATGGGGAATCCATTCACACGCTACTGTGACGTTGGCACCCCTTTTCTCAAAAATGTGCATTTTTTTCTGAGTTCTAGACAGATATGCAATAATTCTGGAGTTCTCTGTACAAAATTTAAATAGTTGTACAAAAATAGTAAAAATTACCACAAACTTTAGTTTTTTCAAAATAATTATTTGCCTATTAGCAATAACATAGTTCTGATCACAGTTCTAAATAGCTCTCAAAGAGTTCTACAGGAAATCCCAACGACATTTTTCTGTGCAGATTATACTTTATGAGATAAATGCAGTAATGTGGAATTCATTTTCACGTTACTGTGAAATTGGCACCATTTTCTTCGAGGAATACACATTGTTTTTTGGGGGTTCTGTGTACATATACTATAGTTCTAGACTTCATGTGAATACTTCTATGTAATTACCCGAAGAAATAAATTATGTTCTCAATTTAGAATATCTGATAAGCGGTCTTCTTTGTGCCCCTTATTCGAGAAGTATATATTTTTCTTAGATATTGACAGATATTCTGTCCGCTGCACATTGAATTTGTTGTTTTTACGTCTGAGTAATTACTGCTTATCGTAAACAAGAAGTATTGCACATCTCCCTAGAACTCTGGAAAAAAAAGTCTATTTTTTTGAAGAAGAAAAAAACGTGTGCCAATTCCACAGTAGCATGTAAATGGATACTCCATTATTGTAATTATCTCGTAAAGTATAATCTGCACAGAAAAATGCTATTAGGATTTCCTGTAGAACTCTTTGAGAGCTATTTAGAACTGTGATCAGAACTATGTTAGTGCTAATAGAAGTTTGTGGTAATTTTTACTATTTTTGGGCGAAATTTTGTAGAACTATTTAAATTTTGTACAGAGAACTCCTGAACTATTGCATATCTGTCTAGAACTCTGAAAAAAACACACATTTTTGAGAAAATGGGCGCCAACTTCACAGTAGCGTGTGAATGGATTCCACATTACTGCATTTATCTCACAAAGTATAATCTGCACTGAAAAATGTCATTAGGATTTCCTGTAGAATTGAGAGCTATTTAGAACTGTGATCAGAACTATGTTAGTGCTAATAGCAAATAATTATTTTGAAAAAACTAAAAAAAAAAACTTATAGTTTGTGGTAATTTTTTCTATTTTTTCGGCGAAATTTTGCAGAACTATTTAAATTTTGTACAGAGAACTCCTGAACTATTGCGTATCTGTCTAGAAGTCTGAAAAAAATGTACATTTTCCAAAAAAGGGGTGCCAACTTGACAGGACTACGCCGAGCTGCTGCATTGCTGTGCGGGTAGCGTGCCCGCGGCCGTTAGGCGCACCTGGCCCCTCGCACCGGTGATTTAGCCGAGCTGTTGGCTATTAGCTACTGGCTACTGCCACTGGCTACCTCCCCGCCTGCTACATCATCGCCCCCGGCTACCTCTCCACCAGCTGGGTCGTTACTCCCTTCCCGCCATTACTGTCTCCCCTCTAATGTCTTTCTCACCTGCCTACCTCTCCCTCCCGTTGCTAAATCTTCCTACCTTATTACGATGCGCTACCTTCGACACGTACTTGCTCTCTCGAACTGTACTCTTTCCCTATTACTGTCCATTTACTAATAATTACCCTTATATAAATACACGAATGGGAAAATTCAAGTACCGATTTGCAGCTTTAATTTAACAAGAAGGCCAATTAAAATTATACCAGGTGGAGTTCGAAAATACGTGTCCCCTGTCGACTTTGGGCAGAGTTGTGTATGAAACCAAAGAAACACTGAGAGACATTAAATAAGTTGTCGGTATTTTTGCAAGCCGAAGCTGCGACCAACATGGGTACCCATCAGTAACAAATCTGGTTGGAGGGGGAACTCTGTTTTTTTATATTTTTTAAATTATTTTGACACATGTATATATATATCATCATCATTAGAGACTGATTATGCCTTTCAGCGTTCAGTCTGGAGCAAAGTATCTCTAATAAAATTCCTCCATGATCCCCTATTCAATGCTAACATTGATGCCTCGTCTGATGTTATGCCTTTTACTTCAAAATCATTCTGCACCGAATCTAAGTACTTTCTTCTTGGTCTACCTCGACTCCTCTTACCCTCCGCTGCCGAGCTCATGAGTCTCTTAGGTAACCTTCCTTCTCCCATGCGTGTAACATGACCCCACCATCTCAGTCTGTTCGCTCTAACTGCTTCATCTATGGTGTTCATTCCCAGTTTTTCTTTGATTGCCTCATTATGGACACCCCCCTGCCATTGTTCCCATCTATTAGTACTTGCAATCATTCTTGCTACTTTCATATCTGTAACCTCTACCTTATGAATAAGGTAACCTGTATCCACCCAACTTTCACTCCCATACAACAAAGTTGGTCGAAAGATAGAGCGGTGCACTGCTAGCTTAGTCTTGGTACTTACTTCCTTCTTGCAGAAGAGAGTAGATCTTAGCTGAGCACTCACTGCATTAGCTTTGCTGCACCTCGATTCCAGTTCTTTCGCTATGTTGCCATCCTGTGAGAAAATGCATCCCAGGTACTTGAAACTGTCTACCTGTTCTAACTTTGTTCCTCCTATTTGGCACTCAATCTGTTTGAATCTCTTTCCCACAGACATTACTTTCGTTTTGGAGATGCTGATCTTCATATCATAATCCTTGCACTTCTGCTCGAGCTCTGAAATATTAGTTTGCAACCTTTCAATCGAACTGCCATTACAACTAAGTCATCCGCATATGCGAGACTGCTTATTTTGTTTTCACCTACTTTAATCCCGCCCTGCCAGTCTATAATATTATAGAAGGAGACTTTCCTGGTTGGAAAAAAATATGTGTAAAATAAAGATTTTGGACCTACCTAAAGTACAGGCTCGTCGATAGAAACATAAAACAAACATAAAAACATACAAACATTCGAGCTTTCGCCACCACTGGCATCTTCTTCGAGAACGAGAGGGAGGGAGGAGAGGAGAAAGGAAAGGATATGGGTTTTAAGGAAGTGGAAAAGGAGCCATTCCAATCCCAGGAGTGGAAGGACTTACCTTAGGGGATAAAAAGGAAGGTAAACAAAAACACACACACACACATCCACATGCAAACACACCTAGGCAGACAGAGCTCCCAGCTGCCCCCTTTATCCTGGGGAAAGCAAAAAGCAATATATCCTCTGCTGGCCATTAAGATTGCTACCCCACGAAGATGATGTGGTACAGACGCAAAATTTAACGGACAGGAAGAAGAAGCTGTCATATGCAAATGATTAGCTTTTCACAGCATTCACACAAGGTAGGCGCTGGTGGCGACACCTACAACGTGCTGACATGAGGGAAGTTTCCAACCGATTCCTCGTACACAAACAGCAGTTGACCGGGGTTGCCCGGTGAAACGTTGTTGTGATGCCTCGTGTAAGGAGGGGAAATGCGTACCATCACGTTTCCGACTTTGATAAAGGTCGGATGGTAGCCTATCGCGATTGCTGTTTATCGTATCGCGACATTGCTGCTCGCGTTGGTCGCGATCCAATGACTGTTGGCAGAATATGGAATCGGTGGGTTCAGGAGGGCAATACGGAACGCCGTGCTGGATCCCAACGGCCTCGTACCACTAGCAGTCGAGATGACAGGCATCTTATCCGCATGGCTGTAACGGATCGTACAGCCACGTCTACGTAAACCTATTACACGATGCACGGCGGATAATCCTTCGCGCGAATCCGCGCATGAAACGCGAAGAAAACAGAACTCGTCTAATCGTTCGTTCATACCACATAGGAACCCAAGGGAAACTATGATTAGCGTGAACGTCATTCATTTAAAGAATTTCTGCGAAGTGAAGTTGTCACTTTTTATCAAGTACTAGCTTAAACCCGCGGCTCCGCTCGCGTGTTGGTTGATTATGATAGCTTATCTATCTTTCAATAGTGTGTTTTTGAAGGACGAAATGAAACACAATCCCTTTTTTAGAAAGAAACGTTTTAATCAACATTCGAATAAAAATAAAATTATGTGAAGTGCTTAATGATTTACAATAAATAATACATACATTATTCCTTATAGCCTGTGTTGCAATATCTCAACACGTATGCTGAGAGTAATGTCAAAATTCATTTTAATTTCATTTTAAGGCATTCTAGTAAATACATTATTTGTAGTATTGTTTGCAGCGTGAATGCAGAGACTTTATGGGTTGCCCACCCTTGGGGAAGCGACGTATAATTGACCATGTGAAAAACACGAGAGCTAGAAATGGATTCCTGCGATGTTTTATGATTGTCCTTGAGCTTTGTTAATTGTCATGGCAAAAGCTAGAAGAACTGGAAACTGAAGTCTTTTGAACTGAAATGGCACATCTGAAGGGAGTAAATGAAATTCAACAATAACGGTTGTAATAATTTCACTGATCGATCACTTGATCCAATGCGCGAAACGTAATTTTTAATAAGAGCTGTATTAAAATAAATTCCTTTTTACTGCTTTATTTATTTATTCTTATATTTCCTTACAGAGAAAGAGGTGAAGACATTGTAGCACGCATAGACGAAAGATATGGTCTGTGGCATCACGTTTCGCTGTACGTAACCTCCTTGCTATAGAGTCGCAAACGTCATCGCTGGCCTTCAGTCCGAAGTTTTTAAATAATTTGACGACTTTCAACCACCATATCTTCCACCCCCTTATAGCTACCGGCATGGAACTGCTATGGTGTACAAAGGGAGACTTCGGACGACAATTACACACAGACCATTCGTTTGCGTTCTGTAGTTTTCGCTGCAGAGCGAAATATTAACACACACACACACACACACACACACACACACACACACACACACACGAGCGCCCGTATAATTTTATATACACCGATAACTTTCCATCCCAATATACTCCACCCTTTTATCATTCTCAGCCTTCAAGCAACAATGCAACCAATAAAACCATTTTGAAAGAGTAAATATAATTTTCAAAGAATAATTATTGTTCCGCATTTCGCGTTATATTCTTCAAATTACTAAATATCTATCAGATCGCTATAAAACCATGTCTAAAACCTTGCTCAGGTATAAATTAGTAACTGTACAAATATTTAAGTCTCTGCGTATTGTCGTTCAGACGTGATAAGCGTACACCGAACAGACATTCTCATTAATATATATAGATAAATAGCTATCCGATCGCCATGAAACCGTGCTTAAAGCCTTCCCCGGGTAGACATTAGTAACTGTACAAATTTTTAGCTCTTTATGTCTTATGGTTTAGACGTGATAAACGTACATCGAACAGACATTCACAGTTTGTGTAACTAAGGGTCAAATTATTTAGGTTATCTGTTCCTAGACTTACGCACTACTTAAATTAATTTATGCCAATGACAACATGCGCGCAAATGGCTGAAGACGGACTCCTACCTTCGGCGTGAGCGACTGCGCAATCCGTGACATGGAGCCTCAGACCGTGCGACCGTTTTATATTACGACACTAGCTTGAAAATGTATGCGTCTGTCTAAATTTACCTGTACACTGCATTTCGCCCATTTTTTGTGGAGCTGTGACAGTGAATGTTCAGATTATGGCACAACAACGACGAAAAACAGACTGTGGCGGGAAAGAAGGAACGCAGAGGAATATAATCACCTATATCTATAAATGTGAATGTCTGTTCGGTGTACGCTTATCACGTCTGAACCACAAGACATAAAGAGCTAAAAATTTGAACAGTTACTAATGTCTACCCGGGGAAGGCTTTAGGCACGGTTTTATGGCGATCGGATATATATGTATATATATATATATATATATATATATATATATATATATATATATATATATATATAATGTGAATGTCTATTCGGTGTACGCTTATCACGTCCAAACGACAAGACGCAGAGACTTAAATATTTGTACAGTTACTAATTTATACCTGAGCAAGGTTTTAGACATGGTTTTATAGCGATCTGGTAGATATTTAGTAATTTGAAGTATATGACGCGAAATGTGGAACAGTAATGACTCTTTGAAAATTATATTTACTCTGTGAAAATGGTTTTATTGGTTGCATTGTTGCTTGAGAGTTGATAATGATAAAAGGGTGGAGTATATTGGGATGGAAAGTTATCGGTGTATATAAAATTCTACGTGTGTGTGTGTGTGTGTGTGTGTGTGTGTGTGTGTGTGTGTGTGTGTGTGTGTGTGTGTTAATATTTCGCTCTGCAGTGAAAACTACAGAACACAAACGAATGGTCTGTGTGTAATTGTTGTCCGAAGTCTCCCGTTGTACACCATAGCAGTTCCATGCCGATAGCTATAAGGGGGTGGAAGACATGTTGGTTGAAAGTCGTCAAATTATAAAAAAAATTCGGACTGAAAGCCAGCGATGACGTTTGCGACTCTATAGCAAGGAGGTTACGTACAGCGAAACGTGATGCCACAGACCATATCTTTGGTCTATGCGTGCTACAATGTCTTCAGGTCTTTCCCTGTAAGGATAACCATACGAATAAGGAAATATAAGAATAAATAAAAAAGAAACATCTTTTAATACAGGCATACAGCAGTTATACAAATGAATACATACCTGTAAAATTATAGAACTGTACAACATATAACTCAATAAATATGAGATCGTACGCATTTTGTATGTCATTTGTGTTTTGATTACTTTCTTTGTTTGGATACTTGTAATTTTGTACATTATGCGAGACAGCCTTATTTCTTATTTCTTCTCCGATAAATATATGGTGTTATGGTTTTAGAAAAAAGGAGTTGGGCTGAGAGAGAAAGGATAGGAGAAGTACAGTACTGACTCAAGGCAGGAATAAATAAAGAAATACCCGGGCAAAGCCGGGTTTTCAGCTAGTAGTTAATAAAAGAACCGAGTATCGGAAATCCAAAACAAATTTGGAATTTCCCGAGGAAGGACGTTCCCTGTTTTGAAGAGCTGCTGCCTGTACGCACACCATTGAGGAATAGACGATTGCTGACATAAAGTATGATAAAGAGATCGTGTGGGTTATACTAACAACTTTCCTCCCTGTACGCCTGAACAACAACTCAGTAATAACTCTCTAGTCCGTATCATTTCTAAAGTATGATAGTCCAGTCAAATAGCAACTATACATTGCGAAAGATGGGGTAGAAGATTTTAATTTTTGTGACTCGTTCTTATGGTTGGAAGGATTAGAAAACCAAGTTTTGACAAGAAAATTTCTGTTGTGAAAACTTTCTGCATTCAACAAACTTAGAAAATTTCGAACTTTTTCGGTTTTTTCAAAGTATCTCCGTTTTATTTATTTTTTTTTTTTTTCCTTCGTCCTACTGCTTTTACGTCTCGTCACTAAACGATGTTTACTATAGGCCTATCTTAAGTTCAGCTGGTGATGTATGAATCACAATAGGTGGGTGCCCAAAATCAACCATGTTGCATACAGAAAAATTGAATAACTGAAAATGAGATGGTAAATATCAACATATAACATGATGTATAGTATATGCATATTACACTAACAGGAACTGAAATAACAGTGTTAAAAATTAGGTATTTTGCTACTTTGCACAAATTTTGAAAAAAAAAATATTATGTTTTGACGCATTGTAGTGCCTTAGGTATTGGGAGTAGAAAAAATGGTAAGAATCAAATTTTTAGACAATTTTTTTCTCTTTAAAAAAGAACTGACACGTAAAAGTGGAAGGAGCACAAAAACCGAAGATTTTGAAAAAACTGAAAAAGTCGTAAATTATTGAAGTTTTTTGACTGCAGAGAGTTTTCCCAAGAGAAATTTTGTTGGCAAAACTTGGTTTTCTAATCCTTCCAACCATATGAACAAGTTAAAAAAATAAAAGCTTCTATCCCACCTTTTGCAAGGTATAAGCTTTTTTTCTGACGGTTTGACTGGGCTATGAAGTAACCTATGTAAAAAAAACTCCTTTTCATAAACACCTAGTCTGCTAAAAGTCTGCTGACATACATGTTTCTTGTTTAACCCTTTCGTGGTTTTTACTCATTTTCTGGAATATCTTAAGTTATCTCAGCTGTTACAGAGTCTGATTTGGGTCAGGATTACAAATATGACACTCAAAAAATTTTAGCACATTCCATTTTTCCTAAAAAAAGGTGCGACACATAGTCCCACTGATCATTTCTGGCACCGATTTACCTAAGACTTTTTAAAATAATTCCTCATGTTATCCTGACTGTCATAGGGTCTAAACAACTACATGATTCAAAAATTTGTAATGCACACCATATAAAAAAAAAAAATAAATAAATAAATAAAAAGCGAGAGGGACCTGTCTGGCAGCTTCTATAATAGAAAATGCAGATAATAGTAAACCACATACCGTGTTTTATTAGCGCAAAAATTTACCGAAAAACTGTTTTTCTTTGAAATATGAGTACTATAATATCGCAACATAAAGGCAGTATAGGGCTACACAACGGTCACTGGGACACATGCGTCCCACTAATTGTAAATTCAATGAAAAAGACTTTTGAAGTAAAGTGAGTTTTAGAAAGCGTAATTGTTGTTTGTAAACTTATAAGAAACATAAAATAGCAAATATACTTACTTCGGACATTTTCGGTAGCGAGAAAACGATGAAAACCGATTCAAGGCACAATAAACAATGGGTATGGCGCTAAAATTCACGCGGCAGCCCATATAAATAGTCACAGCCTCCTACACTGTAAGAATTTCAGTGGCTCGATTTTTTTCCGCGTTCTGAAGGTTCACCAACAGATGGCAGCACTATGCAGAATTACGCCACAGAATAAGGAGTATACAGAAAGGAAACTCCCGCTGCAGTCTGTCGTCCAAAATTTAGTGCGCATGCGCGGAACAGCCATCTTGAAAAGCAGTAAACGCGTGGTCACTCCCTACTCTGTGGCGTGGTAATGCGCCGTCTTTACTTGTTAATTGTGTATTTTAGCTGCCTGAATCGCATAGAAGTAATCAAGTATTTGGTGTAGTGAAAAGAAAGAATTGTGTGTCAGTAGTTGGAGCTGTTCCGTTTTTATTATGAGCAGCCATAAAAGAAAAGGCGGCCGATGGTGTTCAGCACCTAATTGCCGCAATGATTCGAATACAAATAAGGATATAAGTTTCTTCACCTTCCCAAAACGTCGCTATATGTGTAGTGAAAGTTAAATGTTATCAGTTTCGAATGAGAGCAATGTGTGAATAATTATTAAAAGTAGCCTTGCTTCTTCTCTTGACGATAACTCTCGCTGTTGCTGCAGCAGTTCAACAACGTCGAAATGTTGAAGTACATTTATATTTTATAAGTTTAACGTTGTAGGGAATAATATAAAATGTTTTAGAAAGAATAGTGCGTAAGTAGGCAGGTAAAATTTTACTTACGGCATTGGAGGCGTAGTGTGCTAATGGTGGCAACGAATGCTCTTCGGATACTCAAACAAATAGATTAAGGGGAATAATAATTTTATGCTGTTCCTGCTCTGTGGTTGACAGATTCCTCTATATGCCCTTCTCCGATCAGTAAATTGATGATACTCCTAAAGCAAATACATCTTTTATATGTGCCCAGACGTCATTAGTTCTGTATAATCACGTTGTACTGCTAAGTCTGACTCAATACTTTGTGCGAATTTATTCGTGTCAAATAAAACCTGGGAGTTGTAAAGTCACTTTCTTATTTATAACTAATTTCCCACACATAACTTCGCGTTATTCGGAATTTTTATAGAGATAAGCACCAAATAAAACAATCATCGACTCCACTGTACATTTTCGTAGTTGTATTAAAATTTAGGGCTATTTTTTTTTTTTTTTTTTTTTTTTCGTTGGATTACAATTAGGTGCAAGAAGATGGCGCAAAATAGATGAAAGCCGTTTCCTTTCGTAAAAGTCGGCGAGATTAGTTGCAGTTCCTAAAAAGTCCACTTCCAGCGAAAGTACTAAGTGGCTTTAGTTCGGCGTTTACTGCTTTTCAATATGGCGTCGAGCGCAACGCTTGGTAACATACAGATCAAAGGCGCCGCCTCCAGCTTTCCCTTCTGTATGATCCCTACTCTGTGATTACGCAACTCGCCACCTTGTTGTACGAATGAGGTCCGAAGTAAGTGGGACGTATATGTCCCAACAGCCACGAAAGGGTTAAGTACTGCATTTATGAAGATCTACCAACTGAAAACAAGGGGGCAAAATCCGCAACGCGGAAGTCTGAAATCACAAATCAGTCCTAACCCCACCACCACCACCACCACCAGCTAGAGAGAAGGCCTTGGCGCTCTGGTGTGACGTCAGGCAGAGTAGGTTGCGCGCGTGTTGCTGACTGGCCCGCTGCTTCGGCATAGTGGGCTGTGCCCCAGCGGCTACCCAGTCAGCTGTGCGCGCGCAACCTACTCTGCCTGACGTCACACCAGAGCGCCAAGGCCTTCTCTCTAGCTGGTGTTGGTCCTAACCACGAATGTCATACACAAATAACAAGCAGAACGCTTCGTGCAATACCCGCTTCTGCGCATGCGCGCGTTAGCGCTGCCTAGTGCGCATGCGCGGATTCACGGCAGTTTAGAACTGGTCTGCATTCTGGCGCGCGGATCAAGCGTCTGTTAAAATAGTGGCGTGGTGGTTCGGCGGTAGTTCACGCGATCGCCGCTAGGTGGCTGCCGCGCTAGACCTGAAGCTTTCGCGGCGGATCGTCGTGTAACACCGCCTATTAGAGTTGGCTACGGTTTCATGGTTTCGAAACCAGGTTTCGATACCCACAACAGTTTCACTGTTTCAAAACCGGCATCTTTCACGGTTTCGAAACCATGCGGTTTCATTCCGTTCTGTTTCGGATCACATTCGCGGTCGATTGTCGATACACTGAAACCGTATCTTCCTGTCGGTTTCACGGTTTCGTGTCGGTTTCACAACACCGGTGTTTCAAATCACCAATGCAGAAAGGCGGAACAGACTAATGGTATCGAAACGTGGTGTTTCATTTTACTGAAGAGAGTGTCAAATAGTAGTTGACACTCGTGAGTCTGCAGCTTATGATTACTGAAATCAAGATTCGTTTGCAAGAGACTGCTGTATTCCGAAATGACATGTCTGCTTTATAAATGTAAAAGAACAATAAAACAACTTTCGCTGTTTGCATTGAAATAACCACTTAAATTCTAGGTTTATCTACCATACTAAAAACACGAGTGAAACTACATTTTTAAAAATAAGATACAACATGAAGCCTGAAATGACATTTTTATACGAACAAGAATACATCGCATATTTAATCTCGTGTTAAAGAGTTAGTTTCTTAAGAGTGAAAACTATGTTACCTCCAATCGTTATAATTTTTCGACTGTCATGTTAAAGGAATTGCGGCGGTGGTGTAACGGTCAAGACGTACAAGTGGTGAACTTGTCTCTTAATTTATTATTTTTGTAATTCCATGGCATTATTTGTGATTATTTAGTGTGCCCTTCATTCCCTATAATTTATTTAGTATGTATAGAAAGTAGCATTTATTATCCATCCCTGTAATATGCGTACCGTATTGCAGTTTGTGAGTTCCTAACGGGGTAAACTTTTACCTACCATACCGGCGGCCTCGTGGGACTATGTTGGCAACATCAACAACAACACGGGAGAAAATCTTTATCAACATGTTTCGTACAGACCAAGAAGTAAATGTATACTCTACGGTTGACAGGTTGTTGTATGTACCCTTGTCCACATAGTGAAAAGTATTGCCCTCCTAGAACGAAGATTTCAAGATAAAACATTCATTGCTTCACGGTTTCATGGTTTCGAAACCACAGATGGTACGGTTTCATTGGTTTCGAAACGGTCAGATGTTTCAGTTTTCCCATCTCTAGCGCCTATTCTGAGCTCGCTGGACGCCACGCAGTGGCAGGATAGCGGTGAACGTTGTCTCCCCGTAGCGGTCACCTGGGAGGCGGGATTCCCCTCGCAGTGCTGCCACCCCACCGCCCCCCGGCAGCTGCCTGTGAGACACACGGCCTCTGGGTCGCAATGCTTCAGCCCTGCTCGGGGGTCCGGGGCAGCCACTTGGCGAATGGGCGATACATCTGGCAGGTTGGCAGCGCGCACGTCGTAAAGTCGCGTCTCAGGAGGCGCGCATCGTAAACAGCCACGTCTGAAGGGGGGGGGGGAGAGGGGGGGGCGATGGAGGAGCAGGTGGGGCCTGATGGCCGCCCCACTGCTGCCAACCTCACTCACCGACGCGCAGCTCACCGGGACACTTGGAATAAAAATGTTTCAAATGTTTGTATAGCTTATGGGACTCAACTACGGGGTCATCAGTCCCTAAACTTACTACTTGTGAACTAGCTAACACTAAAGACGGCACAAATATCCATGCCCGAGGGGGGATTCGAACCCCCGACCGTATTGGCCGTGCAGACCATGATTGGAGCGCCTCAGTCCCCTCGGTCAACGCGGCCGCCCAGTTGGAATAGGGCACCTATACACAGACGCATCGACTCCTGCTGTTGCAGCAGGTTCCTCCGTAGGGACGTAGATAAATTTTTCCTCTGGGAGGGAGGGGAGTTCGGAGTAGTCTTGTGTTTGGAAAGTAGGAGGCGAGGTACAGACGGAAGTGAAGTTGTGAGGCGACATCGTGAGTCGTGTGTGGATAGCACAGTCGGTAATGCGCTTGCCCGCGAAAGGCAAACGTCCCAGGTTCGAGTCCCGGTTCCGGCGCACAATATTAATCTGCCAGGAAGTTTCATATCAGCGCACACTCCGCTGCAGAGTGAAAGTTTCATTCTGGAAACATCCTTTAGGCTGTGGCTAAGCCATGTCTCCACCATATCCTTTCTTCCAGAAGTGCTAGTCTTGCATGGTTCGCAGGAGAGCTTCTGTGAAGTTTGGAAAGTAGGAGGCGAGGTACTGGCGGGAGTAGAGTTGTGAGGCGGCATCGTGAGTCGTGTCGGGATAGCTCAGTCGGTGGTGCGCTTGCCCGCGAAAGGCAAAGGTCCCAGGTTCGAGTCCCGGTTCCGGCACACAATCTTAATCTGCCAGGAAGTTTCATATCAGCGCACACTTCGCTGCAGAGTGAAGTTTCATTCTAGTCTTGTGTAGTTCGCGCAGCTCAGCTGTACTTTCATAGTTCACCACCAGAAATTTTCTTTTATGAGGTATTCAGCAGGGTCTAAGTATAACCCTCATTCCATAGTGTAAGCTTTACATATCTTGTAGGTAATGTTCCTTCAATGACCTATTAAACAAATAAAGAAATCCATTTTAAAAATAAAATACTACCAGTACTCTGTGTGCAAAGTAGCTGAATACCATTAATACCATTGTATCACCCATTCGTGTAAATAACTACTTTATTTCCTTAAGTATTTCACGTCTAATTCCCCAAAAACAGCATATGCTTGGGAAACACTGATCATTATACAAAAAAGCTGTCATAATAAAAGAAAGAGCTCTTTTAGTTGTTGTTGTGTGGTCTTCAGTCCGGAGACTGGTTTGATGCAGCTCTCCACAATACCCTATCCTGAGCAAGCCTCTTCATCTCCACATAAGAACGGCAACCTACATCTGTCTGAACCTGCTTACTGTATCCATCTCTTGGTCTTCCTATGCTATTTTTACCCCACACACTTCCCTCTAATGCTAAATTCACAATTCCTTGATGACTAAGAATGTGTCCTACCAATCTATCCCTTCTTTTAGTCAAGGTATGCCAGAAATTCCTTTCCTCCCCAATTCTGTTCAGTACCTCCTCATTAGTTACGCGATCCACCCACCTAATCTTCAGCATTCTTCTGTAGCACCATATTTCAAAAGCCTCTATCCTCTTCCTGTCCGCACTGTTTATCGTCCATGTCTCACTCCCATACAAGGCAACACTCCATACAAATGCCTTCAAAAGGACTACCTTAGGTTAAATCAATATTCGATGTTAACAAATTTCTCTTTTCAAGAACGCTTTTCTACCCATTGCCATTCTGCATTTTATATCCTCTGTACTGCGACCATCATTTGTTATTTTACTGCCCAGGTAACAAAACTCATCTACCTCCTTTATTGCTCTTTTAGTAGTGGTAGCAAAAGCCAGAAAGAGCGGACAACTAAAAAGAGCGACATACTTCGCGGCCGAGCTGCGAACTAAAAGGAGAGCTACCGCTCGCGAATTAAAATATGCGCGATCCGTCGCGAAGTAAAATATGTGCAATCGGTCACGAACTAAAACATGCAGTTACCGGTCGCGAACTATTATGCCAAACGTTTCTCAATTCTTAGTTCGCCGGCCGCGGTGGCCGAGGGGACTGCGGCGCGGCAGTCACGGTCTGCACGGCCACTACGGTCGATGGTTCGAATCCCCCCTCGGGCATGGATATTTGTGCCGTCCTTAGTCCATAAGTAGTTTGAAAGTTCAGGGACTGATAACCCCATAGTTAAGTCCCATAAGCTTAACAAACATTTGAACATTCTCTTCCCCGAAGACCGACGGGCAATAGCGAGAGGGCGCGTAGCAGAATTAAATTTCTAGTGATGATTGATCTCAATGAATTGCCGGATTTTCGTCGGAGAACACCCAGAGGAAGGATACGAAAATAGCTCTGCATATGATACAGTTAACTATAGGCTGCTGCTCCAGATATAATGATGTTCAAATGTTTGTAATTGTATTGGACCAAACTACGTTGGTCATCCGTAGTCTTGTGTAGTTCGCGAACGAACTAGTTCGGAAGAGCGTTCCCAAAGGCGAACTACGCGAACTAGTTCGCAGATCTCTCGCCTCTTAGTTCGTCCGCTCCTTTTCCGAAGACTGGCGGGTAACAGCGAGAGGACGCGAGAGCGCGCAGAATCGCGTAATTCCCTTCTGCCAGTCACCGTCATTTCGAGCTGAGATGCAGCTCAGCTGTAGTTTTAGTAGCGGTAGCAAAAGCCAAAAGGAGCGGACGAACTAAAAAGAGCGACCTACTTCGAGGCCGAACTGTGAACTAAAAGGAGAACTACCGGTCGCGAACTAAAATATGCGCGATAGGTCGCGAACTAAAATATGCGTGGTAGGTCGCGAACTAAATTATGCGCGGTAGGTCACGTACTAAAATATGCGCGATAGGTCGCGCAGCAGAATTAAAAATCACGTGTTTGTCTTCTGCTGATGAGAGCCATTTCGAGGTGAGCGTCTGACTGCTAGATTACATAGTTCAGTGCTACAAAATTTCTGCTCTGAAGTATTCTGCACTCTGCAATATCTGACTAATAAATTCCAAAATGCCAAGATATAGAGATAACTGTAAACTTAAACGCGAGAAATTATCGACAAACTGTTTCTTTTGATTTGCGTGATATCGTTAGCGGTTCAAGCGGCAAGCGCATGAAGCAGCTAGGTGGAGCAGAGCCGCGAACTAAATTGAGTGCTCCCGATGGCGAACTATTATGCGCAAGTCTAGTTCAGAGCTAGAGCTATACTGAGGCGCTCTCACGCAGTTGACATTTGCCAAAGCTGTGACGCCGCCGCCACCCTCCTCCGTAAAACTTACGATTTTATCTATGAATGTCGAAAGTTTTGTGAGTAGAATGAACCCCGTTATTGAAACATTGTAGACATGAAGAGCAGTCTTTTTCTGTTATACCTTCAAAATGACGTGCGTTCACCTCCCAAAATACTGGCTGTTGTCAAAGACGTTGCCCAACTATATTACCGTAAATTATTTGAACATACAGAATAAGCCCAATTTTCACAACAAAGGTAATCGCTGCAGGGATTAGCAAATTAGAAATACCTTCCGCACTACCACATCTGGCTCAAGTCATAAGTTGTCAGTAATCATAAAAAATCGAAAGCCTGCAGACAAGTAACATATAGGGGAGACCAGGGGAATGGTGCCACCAGTTTTTTATATCTTATTAAAAGTGTGTCTTTTACGTACAGAGTAATACCACAGCTTCGCCAGCTAATACTATTTCATTATAATTTTTCTCACCCATGTATTTTGTTAATTTTTATTGTCAAAAATATATTGTGAAAACATACGCAGTGGCGCCAGTACCCTGGGTTCCGGGGTAATGACGCCTTACATTTGAAAAAAAAAAAGGATAAACCTACACGACGAATAAGGAGTAGTAAATAAGTATTACTACTATTTTAACTTATACTTATCACTGCACTGCATTAGACATTTAGAAGACTTCAAGTACTTGTCGATGTAAAACTAGAATGAAAGGAGATTTTTTTAAATATAATTTACACTTGATTAAGACACCGCAAAAGTCAGAAATACAGTTTTTGGCAGTTCAAAACTTTTACATTCTCTACATTCTGCAAGTGCCCATTTCACAAAATGCATGCCCCAGTTCCAAAATACGGATAAGAACGTCAATTTAAAGCCTAAGATTTTGCGAAACAATTGGGTTTGAGACACGAAATCGAAGCTAAATATCTGCAGATTACGTTAATACAAGTACTAAAAAGCACTGACAGCCTATAGAGGTACTTAGTTCAACAAAATACAAACTCGAAAATTAGATCCAAAACGTCGAAAGTAACAATTCCTTTCACACAATTAATACCTATCGAAAGAGGGGGAATTTAATGTCTGCTACACAATGCTGTCACTTTAGGCATGCGTGCGTGCAGATGATCAGCAGCTGTAGTATAAATTATACACGGAAGTAATAAGGTTGTGACTTCATACATTTGTCCTCGTTTAATCACACTCGTTAAAAACATATTTGTCTGTGTCACGTACATGTTTGCTGCCCTCCTGCAGTGACAAAGTTAGTGGATCACTGAAGTTGGTAGCAGTAGTAAGCATAAGACACGGTGGCCTTCGTTACACGCTAGGCAAGCCTCGTGCGGTACTTTAAAAGACTGTGGACCGTGTTTCTGGCTGGAATTCAACAATACTTGTTCATTGTTACTGAAGGTTAGGTGGTGGCTACCTGAGTAATTATTTTTAGTTGGCAAGTTTTAGAGTTGTAAAAGTTGTGCGAGACGCTTGCCTATGCCTCAGGAAGGCCACCAATAAGACACTCGAGACAACAAGTAAGAAGCCAAGGCTCAACTAAGCATCGATTACAATTTACAGACGCCCTGGTACTTCTCTTTGTTGGCAAATTTTTCAGCCTAGCTCTCATATTTACTACACAAGTTATTGTCAGTTTTTAATTTAAGCACTAGTGAATAAAAAAAAAAAGACCTTCTGGGGGGGGGGGGTTAAATCCCTTCGTTCCCCCCGCCATTATCTACGCCCGTGTCCGCCGCCATTTTTTTTTCCAGGTGGCGAAAGCGGGAGCTTCTCAAAGGCGTAGTTCTTTGCTCTAACTGCTTTGAAATATCGCTTACGTCACTTATAAATCATAATTCTACTATCTGTAAACCCGGCGTTGCCCGGGTGTTTATTTATCCTACACTCTGGTAGTCCACATCCCCTTCCCCCCTCTCTCTGCATCCACCTCTTTCTCTCCCATCTCTCTGTTCGTTTCCACCTTTCCCTCTCTCGGCAATGTTTTCTCGAAGGTACTTTCTGTCATGTACCATATAAACATTTATTTACCCAGTGTACTTCCTCTTGGTTTAAAGGTCACATGTGCAAAAATTAATCAAGATCGGAGCAAAACTAGGCATTTTAGCTGAGTACCCTCCACCATGTACCGAACAAGATTTTATACAAACAGTGACTTTCCTCTTGCTTTCAAGATAAAGTGTGCAAAATATCAGAAACAAACTATAAATTTGTATAAAAGTGAAACACGGGGTCACATTGAAAAACGTTCTTTGTTGTTGTCAAATTTTCCAGTTTTATTTCATATAACCCTTGTTCTGAGAATAACGAAAATAACGAGGACCTGCGTTCTCAAGTTATGGCGTGACCAAGATATTTAGGGATTCATTTTTATGTTGCAAGATACCCCGCCCCATGCACCGTATGAAACTTTAGTTAGACGCTGACCTTCCTCTTGTTTTGAAGTTCAAGTGTGCGAAATTTCGGGAAGATAACAAAACTGTCCGTAGGAAAAATTTCCTCCGCCACGCACCTCAATTCTGTCGTATAGCAAAATACTTCCTTACCTGACGTCTTCTACCTACAAAGTACATTCCTTCAAAATTTCAGCTTCATAGGTGCAGTACTTTCAGAAATTTCGTGTATAGTCAGTGCGTAAGTGACCTATCGCTTTTATATATACACAGATACCTCCTGAATTCCTGAATTATCTCTCATACAAAAACATTATTTATCACGTTCGTAGAGTGGAATACTAGAAAACTGCCTGTGAAACGTGTTGTAAATGGAGATGGTACTGAAGACGTAGGTACATTACAACGTCATGATTATTAGTTCGAATTTTGATGTATTTCATAGACTTTGACATCTTAGCACCTAAACTATATGTCGTAATACGATATTATTTCAAAAATACTTGCAGTAGTGTATATGAAAAATGTCTGCAAAATACGTCGCGAGTAGAATTGATAGGAAAGACGTAATAAATGAAAACGTCATGCGTAATGAGGCGCTTTTTCATAAACCAAATTGTTTATGACTCTATATCTCATGAACCGTGTGTCGTACTATGATGAAATTCCGAGTGTACGTTTAGTGGTTTGTGTGTACACTATCGCTAACATTTCTCGCGAATAAAATTAATAGTGTACGAGTAATAATTTGCAACGTCATGCCAAATTCAATAATTTTACTGCATGAAAATCTTCAAATGTTTGTATAGTCTATGGGACTTATCTACAGGGTCATCAATTCCTAAACTTACAAACTACTTATGAACTACTTACGAACTAGGACGGCACAAATATCCATGCCCGAGGGGAGATTCGAACCCCCGACCGTAGTGGCCGTGCAGACCGTGACTGTAGCGCCTCAGTCCCCTCGGCCACCGCGGCCGGCTTACTGCATGAACGCGGAAGAAGTAGTAAGTGACAAACTTCTTTCCTTTCATCATTTTGCTTGGATTGTCAGCGAAAATATGTTTCATAAGGGTTTGAAATTATATTTAAAGTTTGTTACAAGTCGTTAAGTGCTCTCCTTTTCAAATAGTGTCTCTACCGCGCTTGCCCGCGAAAGGCAAAGGTCCATGGTTCGAGTCCCGGTTCCGGCACACAATTTTAATCTGCCAGGAAGTTTCATATCAGCGCACACTCCGCTGCAGAGTGAAAGTTTCATTCTTCCAGTTGTGTTTGCAGTCATGAAAATGAAATTAAAAAAGAAAACAATGTAATTGGAATTTATTAAGCACTGCAAATTTATAGGTTTCATGTGAATGCTACGAGAACAGGTGAAAGACAGGGCAAAGAGGACCCATGAGAGAATGAAAGACAGAAACGAGGGAATTAATTGCTTTATTTCACAATTTAGCATTACAAAACTTCATTAAAAACAACATTTTTCAAAAAAAAATCCTTTCATCATTCGCTAAATGTCCCTGTATGTTCAAAAACATAAAATTTCGAACAATCAAAGGATCGAACTCTACTTTCTACAACATATAGCAATGTGTGAAAACTGGATTTCTTAATGGATCGCAACATTTTCAAATGTTTCTCCTTGAGACTTAATAATAGTAATTGAAGATGCAGAAATAATTAGGAATTGTGTTCTTTGGAACTGGATAGGTAAGATAGTGCCCGAATAAGTCTTATGTACACGGGGAGTAAATTATTATAATGAATGTGAATATATTAATGCTGCTTTCATAAACTGAATTGTTTGAATATAAATAGAAGTTAAGAATTAAAATTACGACAAATTAAAAATAATTGGGGAAGTGGGAATCAAACATAATTTTTTTTAAATTTATTTATTTAAAATATTTTTTGAACTCCTAGCGCTAACTGAGTGACCTAATTTTACCAATACCAACGCGTTATAATATAGTTGCAAAACTTATAGAGAATTTGGAGTAGCACCCTAAAATTTCTTTTCCTTTTTACCACTCTTAACGGCTACGTGCACACATAATTTTTATGTTCGTAACATCTATGACAAACCATCTTTCGAATCATGTACGTTTCATTGGCCTTCTTCTAGATTTATACGTATTAGAAATGTATACCCTCAGTTTCGCGTTAGCGTATTTCTACAATGGCTAGCAAAGCCGGCAACGCTTCGCAGCAGCTAATGTGCATGGGATATATATACCCTAATCTCTCGTCTTCTCCTCCCGACGTCTATCCCTCCTCCCTCTATCTTCACCCCACCCCCTCTTATCCCACACTATTCAAAAATGTTCAAATGTTTGTTAAGCTTGTGGGACTTAACTACGGGGTCATCAGTCCCTAAACTTACAAACTACTTATCTACTACCTAATACTAAGGACGGCACAAATATCCATGCCCGAGGGGGGATTCGAACCCCCGACCGTAGTGGCCGTGCAGACCGTGACTGGAGCGCCTTAGTCCCCTCGGCCACCGCGGCCGGCAGAGAAATGCTTCGACGAAGGATTTACTCCAGGATCGAATTATGTCAGTGGCTTTGGTGGTGATGTCAATATTGTGGTAATGTGATATTTCCAGCCGTACAACATAATCGCGTCGGTTTTTGCCGAAACCTCAAAGCATTTCAATATTGACAAACATTGTTCATTGTTCCGTAATCAACTGATACATTCGCCGAGTAATCGACTGCTGGATCGTGCCTGAACGCCAGACGTTCAGTTCTGATAGTCACACGTGGCCGACTATTTCGTCGACGATCCATATTATCTTGTGCCTGAGCTGCCACTGAGCGAGTCGTTTCAGGGTCATGACGGATCGCGCTTGACAATTTATTTCTCGATTCACCTCCAAGTACGATCTTAGTCGGTCTCATTGGCTCTACGAACACGTAGTAAGTTGGCATATTACGACGCCTCAATGGAGGCATTGTTCTAAAAAAAAATTAAAAAAACTGTACTCAATTTCCAGAAAAAACCTTTCACTCTGCAGCGGAGTGTGCGCTGATATGAAACTTCCTGGTAGATTAAAATTGTGTGCCGGAACCGGGACTAAAACCTGGGACCTTTGCCTTTCGCGGGCAAGCGCACTACCGACTGTGCTATCCCGACACGGTCACGCCCCAGGTTCGAGTCCCGGTTCCGGCACACAATTTTAATCTGTCAGGAAGTTTCATATCAGCGCACACTCCGCTGCAGAGTGAAAATTTCATTCTGGAAACATCCCTTAGGCTGTGTCTAAGCCATGTCTCCACCATATCCTTCCTTCCAGGAGTGCTAGTCTTGCATGGTTCGCAGGAGAGCTTCTGTGAAGTTTGGAAAGTAGGAGGCGAGGTACAGACGGAAGTAAAGTTGTGAGGCGGCATCGTGAGTCGTGTCGGGATAGCTCAGCCGGTAGAGCGCTTGCCCGAGAAAGGCAAACATCCCTGGTTCGAGTCCTGGTTCCGGCACACAATGTTAATCTGCCAGGAAGTTCAAAGTTTCGCACTGCTTGCTGTCTCTTTGGACGACTTAATTGCGTAAAGTGTTCCTGCCAGTAAAACGGAGCCTTTGATCATCTTCCCCATAACGTTCTGTTTAGATCAATGCTTGTGCCACAGATCATGAATACCTTTTGTAATGATGTGTAACGTGTTAGTTAAATTGAAGGAGATCTTTACAAGGCATTCAATTTATTCTATGGTTTATGTTTGTTAATTGATGTGGAGGGCTTCTCCCTTTATACTAAGCTCACCGATGTACTTGTTCGGTCCGTTACAGCGTATTTAGTCGCTAGGCGAGTAGCCAATCAGTGAGCTGATTGTTGGAGAATGTAGAACTCGATCCAAGCTGTAGATAGGAAAATGTCTATTTCTTTTTACCACTTTTAATGGCTAAATGCACACATAATATTTATATTCGTGAAATCTACGACAAACAATCTTTCGAATTATGTTACTTTCATTGGCCTTCTTGTACGAATAAATTAGTAATGTGTAACACAAACGTGCTGAAAGGTGCATATAAGATGAACATTAAGAAGAGCAAAACTAGGGTAATGGAGTGCAGTCTAAGAAAATCAGGTGATGCTTAAGGAATTAGATTAGGTAATGAGACAATAAAGGAGGTAGATGAGTTTTGTTACTTGGGCAGGAAAATAACAAATGATGGTCGCAGTACAGATGATATAAAATGCAGAATGGCATTTGTATGGGAGTGAGACATGGACGATAAACAGTGCGGACAGGAAGAGGATTGAGGTTTTGAAATGTGGTGCTACAGAAGAATGCTGAAGATTAGGTGGGTGGATCGCGTAACTAATGAGGAGGTACTGAACAGAACTGGGTAGAAAAGAAATTTCTGGCATACTTTGACTAAAAGAAGGGATAGATTGGTAGGACACATTCTTAGACATCAAGGAATTGTGAATTTAGCGTCGGAGGGAAGTGTGTGGGGAAAAAACCGCAGAGGAAGACCAACAGATGGATACAGTAAGCAGATTCAGACAGATGTAGGTTGCCGTTCTTATGTGGAGATGAAAGGCTTGCTCAGGATAGGGTATTGTGGAGACCTGCACGAAACTAGTCTCCGGACTGAAACCACAACAACAAACAACCACAATATTCGTGTTAGCGTATTTATATAATGATAGAGGATTTTAGTTGCTCTCTTCAGAGTGTTAAATGACAGTCTCGTGTCGGAGGTGTTGATTACTGTCTCTTCTGCTTGTTGCAGGTAAGCCGTCACACCCCCTTGACGCTAGCGTTCAGTCTGGTGGGTGAGAAGACTGCGCCCTGCAGCTCTGGTGAGTAGCTCGGGAATAATAACTGGGCAAGTCGTAAACCAGGGGGCGTCCACCACTGCCCTCCAGCTGTCAACAGCAGGCGCTCTTCTCTGGGAGAGCTGAGGTAAAAAGAGACCGTATAACGCAGCTGCCGTCCTGATCCCACGCCGAAGTGCCACTCCTCTGATGAAGAGGCGCCTAGCTGCGGTCCAATTAATTAAGTCCACTTTTTATTGGGCGAGGATAGGGTTACGAGCTGCCGGGAAGAAGCGGAATGAACCCCCGTTCTAAGGTGGGGGTAACTGCCCAGATCTTAAAAGAGGAAAAAAAGTGGCCGACACGTCTCCTGAAGGCGTCGGGAACAGCACAGCGCTTCTGCCTACGGTATAAGACCTCCTCCCTGACAACGTAAACCGAAAATCTCGTCAAAAAGTGTCTAATTTTAAAGTATCCCTTGTACACTTATTTGTATATCCAACATGGAGTTGTACGTGTATGTCACGTTGACACTAATTAATCGTTACCACTACTACTACTACTACTACTACTACTACTGCTACTACGATCTTATATAACGTTGGGTTGATATTTAAAAAAATCGCACTGACGTGTTTTACGACCCACTTTAGATGTGTAGTTTTATAAGTTTTTGCAAACATTTCCAACCAAAATAGTAATCTAAATAATAAAAAATTAATTAATAAATGTGTATGAAATCCTATTAGGAAAAAAAATTAGGTAGTGGTGGGCTCCGAACCAATAACCTCCAGCGTTACAGTCTAACGCATTGCCCACCACGCAATAGCTAATAATTTGAACTTGCGTTCTTTAATCTCGTACTACTGATGGCCGTTGTTAACTGATGCTAATGTGGCATTTGTAGACACTAGATTATCATTTATCGTACAAAGAACGACGTGTTTTTGTTAATTCTTCAGTGCGCCATTGCTTTGAAATGACAACGTGTAAGTTACAATAAGAAAATCATCAAATACGCAACGCAAGATGGCGTATGCCAGAGAGAGTTCTGGGCGAGGAATGTCACGTGACATCTGCGAACGGCTGGTTTTCGTTAATTCAATGGAGGGTGTCAAAACTCCGTTATTTTTGCAAATATGTCTCAAACGATGCGAGATATGAAAAAAAAAACAGAAGGGAGCAAAGTTATAGACAATTTTCTCCTCTACAAATTCGTTTATTCAATTTTCCCGTCAGATGAACATGTTATTTGCAATTAAAATTACATTACAAACGGATTTTTTTAATTACTAACGTATTTCTTGTCCGAAATGTTTCAAAAACCGAGTTTCTGGTCTCAGGTAACCAACAATTATGTCTGTAAAATTTGGTGCCGATCGATCGAACGGTTCGACCTAGAAAGTGGGAACACGTTACACACAGACAGACATCATCAAATCGCCGTTATTTTTGCAAATATCTCTGCAACGATGCAAGATATGACAAAAAATATATAAAAGAGCGAAGTTGTACAGAATTTTCTCCTCTACCAATTAGATTATACAATTTTCGTTTCAGATGAACGTTTCGTTTGCAATTACAATTATATTACAAACGGCTTTTTTTGTTCGAAAAATTTGAAAAGGCAGCTTCTGGTCTCTGTCGGTCTACAATCATGTCTGTAAAATTTGGTGTTGATCGGTTGAACGGTTCGCCTTAAAAACAGGGAACACATTATGGACAGATAGACAGAAAGACATACATCCCGAAATCGCCGTTATTTTTGCAAATATCTCTGAAACGATACGAGATACGAAAAAAACATAAGAGAGCAAAGTTGTAGAAAATTTTCTCCTCTACAAATACGGTTATTAAATTTTCGTGTCAGATGAATAGTTAAGCCGTTATCTTCATTTAAATTTCGAGCTGTCAAAAGACGATCGCAAAGGCCCACTTTTACGTTACGGTAGTAACACTAAAGTGGGCCAATACGTAGGGGATAGAGAGGACAAATTCTGCGATCTTTCGTAGAACAGCCAACAATCAGGAGTGATATTCCAACACCTTCATGTCGTTGCCTCAAGCAATAACAAATTCGAAAGACGAGTCCTTTCAGTAATTAATTGATTCATTCACATTTATCATCGTCCTCAACACCAAAATGTCGAGGAAGTGTGCTTGCTCATGGAACGAGCCAGTAAAGTAGAAAAATCTCGTGATTGAAGACAGCAACGTAGGCACAGGAGATTACTGGCTCCAGCACACACAGTGCCGCTGTATCACTTTCAGGTCCAAGGTTGTAGGGGATGCGACATTAATATAGAGAGGGACGCTTATAACACAAAATACGTACCGAATCTATATATGAATGTTTGTCTGTATGTCCTCTGTGTGTTCATAAACCATTCATTCGATTGCAATGAAACTTTGGTGAACTGTTCACCGTACTTCCACGAAGGTTCCTGACCCAAAAACAAAAGAGCACGACACATAGCTCAGGAGGTGTGACGTCATAAATAATGAGAGGCCACCGCGTGAGAATATCCAGATTTACGCGTCAATTATTGGACAATGGGAGTAGTTAGTGACCTGCGACAAAGTTTGTAAGTAATTTCGCACGTTTATGAAGCGTTTTGAAACTGACACCCCTCTCCCCTCCCCCCGCACACAAAATGATGAAACGAACAGAAGTGTACTGCTCACAACAGTACCGCTGTAGATTCCGTGAAGCCGCGGCGGAGTAGCCGAGCGGTCTAAAGCGTTTCCCTGCGGAGCGCGCGGTTGCTCGCCGTGGAGGTTCGAGTCCTCCCTGGGGCATGGGTGTGTGTGTTTGTCCTTAGGTTAGTCTACCTAGGTTTAAGTAGTTTGTAAGCTACGGACTGACGACCACGCAGTTTGGTCCTATAGATTTACAAACATTTGAACATTTTTGCAGTGAAACTGTCGCATCAGGTTTGACGTTGTATCGTATAAAGTTAGCATTGCAGATTTTCATGTTATTTATTGTTGTCTGCAAGTCTCCCTTAATTCTCTTGTATCTATACAAAAGGGAAAGGACACTCACTCACTCACTGACTAAACACGAAATCTCGGAAACTACTTCACCCATGAAGCTATGATTTGGCAGGAATGTAGTTTATGGGTAGAAAACGTCAGATAAGAAAGTATTTTGTGAAAGGTGCATGGCGGAGCATACTTTTCCTACAGACTCACGAAATCTACAGTTTCATTCCGATCTTCACGAAATTCCGCACGCTTGACATTCAAAACAAGAGGAAGGTCACAATCTACCTTACGTTTCATATAGTGCATGGGGGAGGGTACTTTGAAACATAGGAGATGGATCCCTAAATACCTTGCTGGCACCATAACTTGAAAACGGCTCGACCGATTTCATAGATCCTGTTTTGTTCTTTTCGTTATTCTGAGAAGAAAGGTTGTATGAAATAAAAGTGGAATATTCGAGACAAAAAAGTGCGTTTTTCAATGTTACCCTGCGTTTCTGTTGCATAAAAATGTTATTTTAGGTCCGATATCGGTGAAATTCTGGACACTCTACCTTAGAAACAAGAGGAATGTCTTGGACATATTCGAGACGAAAATCGTCTCAGGGTTTCTCCATCAATATTTAAATTGATGTTTATATCAGCAGGAATGTTTCACTAAGTCCATTGCCGAGGTGCTATTCCGCTGCATGGAGAGCCTTGGCAGTAGTGACAATTACCTATGGAACACAGAAGCAGAATTAAAGTTTGTGACGTGGAGGGAAATCGTGCTTAGACTATTCCGAGGCGCCTTAATCGTTAGTGGTGTGGTAGTCTAACGGCGCCGGACGCCGTGGCTCAGCTCGCCCGGTTAGAGGACTGATCGCCCTGTGTAATATAGAAGCCGAGCCAAGAACAAATAGAACTACAACGAACATACACTATCAGTGACCGCAAGAAATCGAATAACCCGTAGAGCAAAAAAAAAAAAAAAAAAAAAAAAAAAAAAAAAAAAAAAAAAAGTCTTGAGGTCCGGGTTCGATTCCCGGCCGCACCAGAAATTTTAATTCATTGCTTCGCGTTTGTCTTTCATGTCTTGGACATATTTGAGACGAAACACCGTCTCAGGGTTTCTCCATATATATTTAAATTGATATTTTTCTTAAAGTCTGGGGGTAGTTGCCTGTCTCATACATCTGAGCATCACTGTATAAGGAAGACCGTCGCTCATTTGGTGGAGAGCAGAGTAGACTTGGGGTGCGTCCCTGACCCCCCACCTGGTAGGGAGTGTGTGTGTGTGTGTGTGTGTGTGTGTGTGTGTGTGTGTGTGTGTGCGCGCGCGCTGTTAACGAGGCAGACGCCACAGGAATGCCTGGCCTGAAATCCCCGCCCGTGACGAAGCGGCGGTCTTGCTGCGGAGCTAACCTGGCTGATTAGCAGACCAGTGCCTGTAGAGTAACTGCGAGAGCAGCCGCAGCCTAATGCTCAGGTGGCAGCGTCTGTGGGCAGAGCTCGCCACCAAGCCTAGGGGGCGGAGCGGCCGACGCAGCCTCATAAACAGCAAGGCGCGAACGTCTAAACCTCCTTCTGTAACGCGCCATCTCAGTGAACAATCCAATGCTGTTGCACGACGACTAACGCCGTCTAACGTCTGCGAGATGCCAGCCGACTATATTATAACCCCACACCGCTTCAACAAGCCTTTCAGTATAACAATTGGAAGTAGGGAGCAGTGGGAGAAAATAGTTCGAAACCGTAAGGGGGATATTGTCTGGTTCACTGACGGGTCGAAATCAGACCGAGGCGTTGGGGCCGGGGTATACGGGGTGCAGCCAAGACTGGAGGGCGTCATCTCTCTAGGGAAACTGGCCTCAGTATTCCAGGCCGAAATCACTGCCATCAGGGCGTTTGTGGAGGAGTATTTGCGTAGGTGCTACAAAGACCGTAGCATCTATAGCTATTCAGACAGCCAGGCAGCCCTGAGATCACTGGCAGCTCCTGCAACAAGGTCTAAAATTGTTGCAGAATGTCACAGGGTTCTGGTGGAGCTAGGGGAAAGCAATAGAGTAAACCTATTGTGGGTCCCTGGCCACTCGGGGATCAGTGGCAACGAACATGCCGACAGATTAGCCAGGATGGGTGCAGGGACTCCATTTATTGGACCGGAACCTGTCCTTACAATCACCGAGGCAATGATCAGATTGGAGCTACGTAACTGGCTCAGAAGACAGCATGTAGAATATTGGACCAAAGTGCATCAACAAAAACATCGCAAGGTAATGATGCCAAAGCCATGTTTTAAAAGAAGCTCTGCAATCCTGGGCCTGAACAGGAGAGAGATTAGACTCATGATTGGATTGCTGACATGCCATGGGAATTTCACAAAACATCTACGTACAATGGGAATAACAGAAGAGGACCCTAAATGTAGGATCTGTGATGATGGTGATGAAACTGCATCACATCTGATCTTCGAATGCATTGCATTGGAGAGTAAAAGGCACAGAACATTTGGGACAACCAGACCCGAAGAAATTGTGTCTAATAAAGAACTGGTAAAGGGACTCCTTGCACTGATCAAGGGCACTGGTTGGCTTTACTAGACAAACAGGGAGCGATACCGCACAATAAACTTAGATTCAGTGGGGGCAGTGGCGGGTTGGTCCAAGACTGTTTTGGCTTCCCTGGAAAAATGAATCAATCAATCAATCAACGCCGTCTAAGACGAGTCACTCTATTTATACCCTCATCACCATGCCCATGTATAAAAACACGCGTCGTGTGATGACGTAATGTGCTATCTTTAGCCAGATGACTCAATCTTGATTGTCAGCGGCTGGTGACTCGTCAAGGCTAGAGTCGCCAGCCAAGGTCAAACGCCAAATCAAAGAGCTTCGGCCTCACAGAGATGCCCAGAGCGGTAAGAGAGCATCCCAGGATGCCCAGATCATACAGAGAGTATCCCTGAGTGCCCCTGAGAGCTACAACACCAAGAACAATCGCATCTCGGCTTTTGGCAAGATGAATGTGTAGTCTTTTTTTAATTAAAGAATATAAGGAAAAGAACAAAGATTTCTTTATTTCAATTTCTATAATGATGTGTTACATCACCGGTAAATTTTACTTTAGCGCATCTACCAGCACCTTCAACCCAAACACAAATACTTTCTTGCTCATTTATTTTCCTGTTTATACCCTCATCACCAAGCCCGTGTATAAAAACGCGCGTCATGTGATGACGTAGTATCAAGGGCACTCTGGGATGCTCTCTGTAGCGCTGTGCATCTCTGTGAGGCTGAAGCTCTTTGATTTGGCGTTTGACCTTGGCTGGCGACTCTAGCCTTGACGAGTCACCAGCCGCTGACAATCAAGATTGAGTCATCTGGCTAAAGATAGCGCACTACGTCATCACACGACGCGAGTTTTTATACATGGGCATGGTGATGAGGGTATAAATAGAGTGACTCGTCTTAGACGGCGTTAGTCGTCGTGCAGCAAGCAGCTCGTGCAACAGCATTGGATCGTTCACTGAGATGCCGCGTTATAGAAGGAGGTTTAGACGTTCGCGTCTTGCTGTTTACAAGGCAGTTGTTGACCTACAAATAAATGTAAATAACAAGGGCGCGCAGGAGATATTGAAAGGCCCTTCGGTGTTTCGTGGATGTGTTGTTAATTTTTCGCTAATGCAGGGTGATTCTAATCAGTGTGGTAATGGATGGATTACTGTTGCTGTGGTGGGCTATCTGGCTGGTACCATGAAAGGAGTTACTGGGTTGGAATCCTTTAATAACAGAGACGTAATTGCTTTCCGTACGTATCATGTTGGAGAAGTATACAATAGGGATGTTGGAGCGTCTTACTTTACATCTGGTCATGCTTTTACTTTACGGACACGTGATCACAGGAAAATAAATGAGCAAGGAAGTGTTTTTGTGTTTGGGTTAAAGGTGCTGGTAGATGTGCTAACCTAACCTAACCTAGTCGCAGCCGCCTGTCCCAAAAACCAACACGCAGTGATGCCAACCTGGTCTCGAATATGTCCAAGACACTAAAGACAAACGTGAAACAACAAATTAAAATTTGTGGTGCAGCCGGGAATCGAACCCGAACCTTCATGCTTACTAGGCAGACACCTTACCGTTAGACCACCGCAGAAGTGGACGCGAATCGTAAAAAGGAGAAAAAGTAGAATTTTGAATGGCAAAGCTGAAAACATGACAACTAAAAAGAAAAAAAGATTCAGCATTTTTTTTTTTTTTTTTCATGTTCCCCTCACACATTTTAAATTCGCTGACATATTTACCCCTGAATATTATTCATTTACAGCTTATCTACCATGCTGAAGAAATATTTTTTTCTATAATTACACCATGACAATGTGGAATAGTGGGACATAGGATGGTCGACGATAATTATCTTAATTTGATCTTATTATTACAGGATTAATTAATACAAAGCCGGCCGCGGTGGCCGAGGGGACTGAGGCGCTTCAGTCACGGTCCGCACGGCCACTACGGTCGGGGGTTCGAATCCCCCCTCGGGCATGGATATTTGTGCCGTCCTTAGTCTTACCTAGTACATAAGTAGTTTGTAAGTTTAGGGACTGATGAACCCCTAGTTAAGTCCCATAAGCTTTACAAACATTTCAACATTTATGAATTAATACAAAGATTAATTAAGAACAACATCTCGCGCTTATTCCTTGTCGATGCCGCGGTGTTCCATCACTCCGTTTATCTGGTCTGTCCAAGAGCGTCGTGGTCTTCCCTTCTTACGTCTGCCGGGTGGTTTCCATTCCTAATCTTTCTTAGGCCACCGATGATCTGGTATTCTCATCATATGTCCGTACCATTTCAGTGATTTTCTTTCAATTCTGTCTATCACTGTATCATTTGCCTTCATTCTAGCTCTTACTTCATCATTAGCTTTTCTTTCGATTCTTGATATTTTGGCACTCCTACGCAAATAGTCCATTTCCAGAGCTATTAGTCTTCTTTTGAGATCCGCATTTAATATACATAATTCTGATCCATAGCATAGCACTGATTCAACCATTATCTTACCTACTCTTTTCTGATTATTATTGGAAATATTCTTATTTGGTCTTAATGTATATAAAACATTGAGGAATGTGTACCTATATGCCGCGGTGGAGTAGCCGAGCGGTCTAAAGCGTCTCGCTGCGGAAAGCGCGGTTGCTCGCCGTGGAGGTTCGAGTCCTTCCTAGGGCATGGTGTGTGTGTTTGTCTGTAGGTTATTTTACCTAGGTTTAAGTAGTTTGTAAGCTACGGACTGATGACCACGCAGTTTGGTCCGATAGATTTGCAGACATTTGAACATTTGATTTTGTACCTATACTTCACTCTGCAGCCAAATCTGCACTTCGCAAACGCAGTGTTTGTTTGTGGTGGCAGGTATCAGTCTCCCATTGCGCATTATGGTGGTAGAGGGTTGATAACCATAAGGGAGTGGAAGATATGGGAGTTGAAAGTTACCGATTTATATAAAACTCTACGTGTGGGTATCAATAGTTTTCTCTTCAGGACACGGGCAATCTCTCTGTGTTCTTGTAGTACAATGTCTCTCGTTGTTGAGCAAAGCAGTTCCATATCGATAGCTATAAGACGGTAGAAGATGTATTGATTGAAAGTCGTCAGCTTATATAAAATTCAGACTGAAGACCAGCGATGACTTTTGACTGTATAATAGCAAAGAGGTATATTCAGCGAAACGTGATGCACATTCTTCAGTTGTTTTCCTGCAACAAGCGTACGAATAAAGAAAAATAAGTGCATATTGCAGTTTGAAAAGTGAAACTACCAAGAAAGATTCCAAAGCGTAAGAAAGAAATTTCGTGTACTCGATCCGTTTCTAAAAGACAGAAAACACCGCCGAAAAGTGAATCTAAATACGATAGAAATCTGAAATTTTTAGACGTTGTTTATCTCGCAGTGTAGGCATCAGCGATTTTTTGTTATTTCCATCTCTAAGGGGGTGAAATAGGGTATGGAGGACTTTTTGAAAATGGAAAGCACTTCAACATAATAATGAAGATGACTGACTGCATTCCTTATCGACTGCGAATAACCCTAGGAAAAGAAAGAGAGAGAGAGAGAGAGAGAGAGAGAGAGAGGGAGAGAGAGAGAGAGAGGGATAAAATTAAGTAGACCCTCGTAAATATTGAAAAAGGAGATTTTGTGTTTTTGTAACGAGCCGAAAGTAGAAAAGTTGATGCCCCCCCCCCCCCAATCACAGTGCAAAACAACGTAAGAGAGCCACTACAATAACATCAAGATAGGCCATAATCCCGAATAAAACACATTTTCGAGGCTATAATTTACGCCTAAAATTTTTGATAAACGATTTAACCAACCTGGGGTTCCCAATAAACTATAATATCAGACCATAGATTCCGAATTATATCCCGATTGTGATACTTATCGTCTTCTGGGTGCCACAATCCCTTTTTTTTTTTCTTTTTTTTACTAAGCATCTCAGTTGCTCATTGTTTATATCTAGCATGTTAGAACGTCGGTCGATTTGACTGAAGAAAACAAACTGATTTGAATTTCACCGACTGTCGTCCGAAGTCTCTAGGTTCGGGCGATGAGATCGGCTACGCTGTGAGCGTGCCCATAGTGGAGTAGGCTACTGGTCTGAAACGACCGGCCGTTTTCCGCCGATGTCTGTCGTCGGTGAAACCCACCGATATCGGAGCCACTGTGAACGCAGCTTAAGGTTGCGGCCAAGTTCCGAAACGAAACAGGGCAGTGTTACTGTTCCTTATTTACATAAACGATTTGCGAGAAAATGGCCGACCGCGGTGGCCGTGGTGACTGAGGCACTCCAGTCACGGTCAGCACGGCCACTACGGTCGGGGGTTCGAATCCCCCCTCGGGCATGGATATTTGTGCCGTCCTAGTTCGTAAGTAGTTCATAAGTAGTTTGTAAGTTTAGGGACTGATGGCCCCGTAGTTAAGTCCCATAAGCTTTACAAACATTTGAACATTTTTGCGAGAAAATGTAATCAACTCTCTTAGGTTGTTTGCAGATTACGCCGTCATTTATCATCTAGTAAAATCACCTGAAGATCAAAACCAAGTGCAGAACGTTCTAGATAAGATATCACTATGGTGTAAAAATTGGCAACTGACTCTAAATAATGAAAAGTGTGAAGTCGTCCACATGAGTACTAAAGGAAATCTATTAAACTTTGTTTACAAGATAAATCAATCAAATGTGAAGGCTGTAAACTCCCCTAAATACCTAGGAATTAGTATTGCATCAGACCTAAACTGGAAAGAACTCATAATGTCGTAGGAAAGGCGAACGAGAGACTTTGTTTTATTCCCAGAACCCTTAAGAAAAAAAATGTTCAAATGTTTGTTAAGCATAAGGGACTTAACTACGGGGTCATCAGTCCCTAAACTTACAAACTACTTACGAACTACCTACAACTAAGGACGGCACAAATATCCATGCCCGAGGTGGGATTCGAACCCCCGACCGTAGTGGCCGTGCAGATCGTGACTGAAGTGCCTCAGTCCCCTCGGCCATCGCGGCCGGTGATGCATATCTAAAACAGTTGAAAACGACTACTGAGAACTAAAATCCGAAGTTTGGTCACTTTGAAAACCCGCCAGGTCTGAAAGAACGCTCGGTCTCTGGAGAGTCCAAGGTTGGATCCTGCCGCAACCTCTATGCAAAACATTAAGATCGGGTACTCCCAGTTCTGAAAGGAAAGCCTTTGCGCTCTTGGCACTTGAATGTGATTTGCAAAGTACACTCCTGGAAAATGATAAAAGAACACCATGAATTCGTTGACCCAGCAGAGGGAAATTTTATTGACACATTCTTGAGGTTGTATACAACACACGATCACACAGGCAGAGTAATACGCACGGATTACAGTCACCAGAGCGTCCGCAATGTTGGCGTTAGTGCCGTATATAGTCTCCTTTTGCAAAAATTCAAGCTGTAATTCATACATGCAAACGATCGTAGAGGTTCCAAAAGTGGTTATGTGGCATGGACTGCCACGCAGTTTCCCCCTGGTGCCTCAGGTGGGCCACATTTCGTGCCGCTCATGCAGACCGGCCAACATGACGTTTCATGCGGTCCCAAACATGCTCAATGGGGTAGAGATCTGACGATAATGCTGGCCAGGGTGGTTGACGTACATCTAGAAGACCACGTTGTGTCGTACGGGATTCATGTGGATCTTCATTGTCCTGTTGAAATCGCATGTCACCATGTTGGTGCATGGATGGTTGCAAGGCGGGTTGAATGATAGTTTCGTTGTACCATGCACTTTGCAATGTTCTGTAGACGATCACTAGAGGAGATGGCGAGTGTGGAATATCTCTCCCTTCACAATGATGCACGACATGCGTGTCGTTAGACTGACCTCCACTCACGCCCGATCATCTTTCAGCCCACCTCCAATGGTGTCATTTTAGGCACTTATGAACGGACGAATGGAGACGTGTCGTTTTCAGTGATGAGAGTCATCGCTGCCTCGGTGAAAATGAAGGTGGTTCGCATGTGTGGTGTCGTGCAGAGGAGTGCGAAATACTGGAGTGTACGAGACAGAGGCAAACGGTGCTGACACCTGGCATCATGGTGTGGGGAGCCATATCCTACACTGGCCGTTCTCCTGTGGTCTTCAGTGTGAGAAAACTGAACAGTACACGGTACATTGAAACCATCATTCAACCCGCCTTGCCACCGTTCATGCACCAAAAAGGCGATGTCCTTTTGCAACAGGACAATGCACGTCCACACGTATCCTGTACCACCTAAAGTGCTCTTCTAGGTGTACGTCAACTACCCTGCCCACCATTATCCCTAGATGTCTCCCCCATTGAGCATGTCTTGGTCCGGATGAAACGTCATCTTGCCGCGGTCAACACGACCGGCACGAGATCTGGTCCAACTGAGGCATCAAGATGGAAATTGCTTGGTAGGTCATACCGTAAGACTTCATTCGGCACCACTACAATAGTCTTCTTGAGAGGTTGCACCCTGTAGTGCTGCAAAAGGAAGGTATACACGATACTAGCGTCGACATTGTGCACGCTCTTGTGACTGTACTGACGTGTGTATGGCTCTGACTGCAAGATCGTATGTCGTAAACATCCTCAAGAATATGCCAATAAAATTTCGCTCTGCTGGGCTGACGAATTAACGGTGTTCTTTTTTCATTTTCCAGGAGTGTATGTCATGTAGAAGTAGATGGGGAGAACCGAGACGAATGCAGTGAAAGGGCGCGTACACTTTTCAAAATGCGAGACGATTTCGAGATTAACGTCAAGTCCTGTGATATAATAGAAAGGTATCTGCAACTGTGCGATCATAATCGTTGCTTATGAGAGCAAATTGTTCAGGCGAAAAAAAAATGTTTTCTATTTATCTATGTAGGGTTTCTTGATGCAAACACTATATGAGACTTAAAACCGTCATTCTGCCTATTTTCTAACAGTTCCTACAACGTTGATTTTGTCATCTCTGTGAGAAAATGCATATAGGCTACACCATGTGAATTATATCTCCACCAAATGTGTATAATGCATATTTGTGATAAACTTTAGGCAAAATTCTCGTATGTTTGCATACAATATTCGCTTTTGCCTCTTACCTCGTACAAATGACGAAATTCTCGCATGCGTACGAGAATTCTTGTGCATATCAGAGCCCTGTTGTATAATAATGCTTTTCCGCTTCGCTCATTGTTCGCCTCCACAAATAATGTTTTTGGAGCGACAATGGTGCTAAAATAACGTGAGTGTGAAAGACTTTAACCAGTAGATTCATGACGTCAGATACGACACCATTCCAACTCTTCATTTGTACAGCATAAATGGTGATTATTTATTCACGCTTTTAGAAACCGTTTGAAACAACTGCTTGCTTAAAGAAGATACATAGATGTCTATGTTAGTTTACTTGAAGGGAATCAGTAATCTCTCTTCTGGACAAATAAGCTGCATCCAGAATGAAACTTTCACCCTGCAGCGGAGTGTGCGCTGGTATGAAACTTCCTGGCAGATTAAAATTGTGTGCCGGAACCGGGACTCGAACCTGGGACCTTTGCCTTTCGCGGGCAAGCGCACTACCGACTGTGCTATCCCGACACGACTCACGATGCTGGCGGAAGTAGAGTAGTGAGGCGGCATCGTGAGTCGTGTCGGGATAGCACAGTCGGTAGTGCGCTTGCCCGCGAAAGGCAAAGGTCCCAGGTTCGAGTCCCGGTTCCGGCACACAATTTTAATCTGCCAGGAAGTTCCAAGCTGCATCCAGTTTGCTTTTCTATGAAGGGTGTCCTCCACTTTGTCTAACACAACGTAGAAACACTTTTGCGACATTCTGTAAAAATCCTGGAAACAGTCAGGATACATATTGAGCTCCTTAATCGCATCGAGTATGCCGTGTGTTTCCTCCCTTTTTTCAACGGTAATAGATGTACCGAATATCTTGAGCGCTGCTGAAAACTGAGTAACTGCAAAAGATCGAGCGCGTCGCTATCATATTTTGAGCCACTGGTAGGACGGCCGTGGCTTCCAGACAGCACCCAGCACCTGCTCCGCCACGACTACTCTGTGTCAATTCGGCCTTAGAAACCCCTCCCCCTGTACAGTGGCGGTTTCTTTGCAGCACCTCTTATCTCAGCGCGCCTTTCAGCGTAATGACGAGAGAGCACCATTCGCTTCCCCAGCAGGCGCTACGCGACAAAGGCGCTTCTCAAGTAATTGCGCCCTGCCGGGGCTCGACCCTATTCCCTCTGGTGAAGCGCCTCACGCGCCGCAGAGCGAGATGCGAGCGCCACTTCACACTGCGCTGCCGCCCCAGTGCCGAGAGGGGGCGGCTCAGCTTATAAAGAATTTTCCCTCACCATCGCGTGGGGTCGCTACTGGTGTTTTCATTACTGCATTCGCCATTCAACTACGTTTTATTGGCAGAACCCTCAAAACATGCAAAACATGTAGAATTTTGCAGCATATTCTCAGTTCGAATATAGTAAATTTCCTTGAAACGGAAAAGCTTCATTCCATGAATCAGCACGGGTTTAGGAAACATCGTTCATGTGAAACTCAGCTTGCCCTTTTCTCACATGACATCTTGCGAGCCATGGACGAAGGGCAACAGGCGGATTGTGTTTTTCTCGACTTCAAAAAGGCGTTCGACGCGGTGCCACACTGCAGACTGCTAACGAAGATACGAGCTTATGGAATAGGTTCACAGATTTGTGACTGGCTGGAAGACTTCCTAAGTAATAGAACGCAGTACGTTGTTCTCGACGGCGAGTGTTCATCAGAGACGAGTGTATCGTCAGGCGTGCCCCAGGGGAGTGTGATAGCACCGCTATTATTTTCTATTTATATAAATGATCTGATGGACAGAGTAAGTTGTAATTTGCGGCTGTTTGCTGATGATGCTGTGGTGTATGGGAGGGTGTCGTCTGTGACTGACTGTAATGGCATACAGGTTGACTTAGACAAAATTTCTAGTTGGTGCGAAGAATGGCAGCTAGCTCTCAATGTAGAAAAATGTAAGGTGATGCGCATGAGTAGAAAAAACAATGCCATAATGTTCGAATACAGCATTAGTAGTGAGCTTCTTGATGCAGTCGCGTCGTTCAACTATCTAGGCGTAACATTGCAGAGCGATATGAAATGGAACGAGCATGTAAGGACAGTTGTGAGTAAGGCGGACAGCCGACTTCTGTTTATTGGGAGAATTTTGGGAAGATGTACTTCACCTGTAAAGGAGACCGCGTATAAAACGCTTGTACGACCATGTCTTGAGTATTGCTCAAGTGTTTGGGACCCGCAGCAGATCAGTTTAAAGGAAGACATAGAGGCGGTTCAGAGGCGAGCAGCTAGATTTGTTACCGGTAGGTTCGACCAATGCGCGAGTGTCACGGAAATGCTCCGGCAACTCAATTGGGGATCGCTGGAAGAAAGACGACGTTCTTTTCGTGAAGTTCTGTTGAGGAAATTTAGAGGGCCGGAATTTGAAGCTGAGTGTAGTAAGATCTTGCTGCCGCCTACTTACATTTCGCATAAAGATCACAAAGACAAGATAAGAGAAATTAGGGCTCGTACGGAGGCATATAGGCATTCTTTTTTTCCTCGTTCAATCTGGGAGTGGAATAGGAAAGGAAATGCCTAGTAGTGGTGCAGTGTACCCTCCGCCACGCACCTTACGGTGAATTGCGGAGTATGTAGATGTAGATGTAGATGTAGAACAGAGCAGTGACGTCGGCGACGTCGGCCACCGCCGACGGCCTCGCGCCTGTGAGGGCCTCGCAAAACATTGTTAAAATTTTGGATTTTTTTTTCCTTTTTTTTTATATTTGATGTTTAACGGCGCTTTCCAACTGCTAGTTTATCTAACGATGGCGTAAATCTAGCTTACACTAGCTTAACCAAAGGACGAACACAACATCCGTACCCAAGGGTGGGATTCGACCCCCGACAAGAGCGATCTCCCGCACCGCGGTATGACGCCTTAGTGCGCTCGGTCATTTCCGGCCGGCAGCTATGTAGTTGTCCGTATTTATTTCCGTATGAGTGCAGCAGTGATGCAATTTTCAGTTAAATACTTACAGATAAATTTCTTCAGTACATTTTAGAAAACGATTTGGAACAAGTATATCCAATTGTTTATATAACAATCAGAATCATGCTCCAGTTCCAGTCAGTACAGCTTCGACCGAGAGAGGCTTCACAAAGTTAAAATTAATTAAGACTAACTTGAAAAGCACAATGAGCCAAGAAAGACTATCTGGCTTGTCAGTTCTATCAACTGAAGCCGAAATAGAGACTAGTATTAAGGTGTGATCTTAAAGAATTCAGTGAGACGAAAAGCTGAAAAGTTTCTCCAATTTGTGTGTGTTTATTTTAATTTTTGTCATTTCAGTAATACTCGTATATTATACTAGTAAAATTTCAGTATAATGATTATTGATGTATAATTCAGCTCACGTTATTTAACACTTTCTTCCTTGCTGAAAGAATGAAAGGGGCCACGCAAAGACGAGTTCGCCGACGCCCAGTTTTCGTCTAGCGTCGCCACTGCAACAGAACTACAAAAAAAAAAAAAACTGCATACACTACGCTTGTTCGTCCATTTTTGCAGTATTGCTGCCCAGTGTGGGATCCTTATCAGGGGGGTTTGACGGAGGACATCGAAAGAGTCCAAAGAAGGGCAGCTCGTTTCGTATTGTCACGATACAGGGGAGACAGCGTTACGGAAATGGTACAGGATCTGGGATGGGAATCGGTACAACAACGGCGCTTATCGCTGCGGCGTGGACTACTTACGAAACTCCAATCGCCAACATTCTCCTCCTAATCCGAAAATATATTTTTTGACTCCCACTTACATAGGTAGAAATGATCATCAGAATAAAATACGAGAAATCAGAGCTCGAACAGAGAGATTCAGGTGTTCATTCTTCCCGCGCGCTATTCGTGACTGGAATGGGAGATAAATAGTATAATTGTGGTTCGATGAACCCTCTGCCAGGCACTTAAATGTGATTTGCAGAGTATCCCATGTAGATGTAGATGTAGAAACTGACATTCTCTCACTGCACTAAACACTATTCGTACGTCAATGTAGTCCACATACGAGAGTGTTCAACTGCTTCACAAGTCTCGTTACCTGTACAACAGCTGAGCATTCTCCAGTTCTTCTTTCCTATTACGAGCCGACCCAGAAATGCTATGCAATTGCTAAATCCGCATACGTAAATGGACGTGGATCCTACACTGCTTCTACATCTTATAACATTCACATGCTATATAAGTAATTACATTTCATTCTACCACTTTGCAACCTAATACTCATATTTTCAACATTCCGATGTATGGGGGTTCTGCTCGCTGCAACGTTATCCTCCTGGGGCGTCTTGGTAGAAATAAATACTCGTTATGTACAATTTTTCACTTCTCCTTTAATTTAAATCAAACTTCTTCTCCACCAAAATATAACAAATTCAAAACAATGCAACAGAACTTAGCCGACAGTAGTTCCATTTAAAAACAACAGACTGACATAGCTTCCAGAGCACTTGACAAACGACTGAAACTCGAACTCCTCCACGCAAGGCGGTGAGGCAAATATATAACATCGGCAATAATGACCTTACATTATGCATTGTTCATAACAATTGAATATGCTAATTTACAATTAACAAACACACAAAGAAAACATTTCATGTACACAAAAATAATCGCAATATAAAATGAAAACTATGCATACAATAATTTTAGATGGCGCATGTATTTTTAAGACGAAATTTCCGATCTTTCTGTTGACCACAAAGTACGATGTTAAATGTCAATTAGCCGGCCGCGGTGGCCGAGGGGACTGAGGCGCTTCAGTCACGGTCTGCACAGTCACTACGGTCGGGGGTTCGAATCCCCCCTCGGGCATGGATATTTGTGCCGTCCTTAGTTGTAGGTAGTTCATAAGTAGTTTGTAAGTTTAGGGGCTGATGACCCCGTAGTTAAGTCCCTTAAGCTTAACAAACATTTGAACATTTTTAAATGTAAATTAATTTGTTAATGAGTAATCATACATGTTCCTAACATAAATTGAACTATCAAAAATATTGACCATTCTGAAAATATACTCCAAATCTTACGTCAGTCAATATATACAAAGAATAACAATATTCAAATCTCGACTATTTTATTAATTACATAATTAGCTGGTCTACACAACTTGTTTATGAGCCTAACATATATACAATGCTATTTATTTTAATGTCTTTATGTAGATACAAAAGTTTTTACCATTCGTCTGTCTATTTATTGAAATAACATACAATTACAAAACTATTGCTTATAGAACTGTCTGGAAATGTCTTATACAAATCTCTTAGATTTCATTAATTCTCGCTTGTTTTAATCACAGTATCCTAGGCTGGCTATATCGTTATTAACTAACTTCACACGCAACTTTTATCACTATTGAACCACACGATTCCGGATCCGAAGCAGACGGTATCGTAGGATGACATTGAGATGAGAGGGCCAGTAGTATCGTCACAATCTACTACATCTACATGGGCTACTCTGCAAATCACATGTAAGTGCCTGGCAGAGGGTTCATCGAACCACAATTATACTATTCACCTCCCATTCCATTCTCGAATAGCGCGTGGGAAGAATGAACACCTGAATCTCTCCGTTCGAGCTCTGATTTCTCGTATTTTATTCTGATGGTCATTTCTACCTATGTAAGTGGCAGTCAACAGTATATTTTCGCATTCGGAGGAAAATGTTGGCGATTGCAGTTTCGTAAGAAGCCCACGCCGCAGCGATAAGCGCCGTTGTTGTAATGATTCCCATCCCAGATCCTGTATCATTTCCGTAACGCTGTCTCCCCTCTATCGTGACAATAGGAAACGAGCGGCCCTTCTTTGGACTCTTACGATACCGACTGTCAAACCCACCTGATAAGGATCCCTAAAAAGGAACCAAACTCACCCTAACACTCTCTGCCACGTACAGACAGCAATGCAACACGACCTCCTAGATGGACAGAGTAATGCCTCAGAATGTTTCTATATTTTGTAAAAGGTTGTCAGTACTGATGATTTAAATTAAAAAATTGAAAACAAAAACAATTGCAAATTACGTATGTATGACAATACTGAAAAGTAATAATATCCTTCATTTCCATGTGGTCTTACATATGATAAGCATCGTAAAAACATGGACCACCATAATTTTCACAGCATCGAACACATCGTACAAATGCTGCATTTTTACGTTTACAATTTTTATTTGATATGTCAACAGGAAAGGAAACTACATTTACATTCATGAACATTTCACTTGTATCGCACGGTTTGGAAGTGAACCACGTATACCTCATCATTTCACTGATGATTGGAGAGGACAGCTGTTGATGAATAATTGAATGAAGTTCGATGCAATCTGTCACAAATTTCACGTCATCGTTCGACCAGGAAGGCCCACTTTTGCAGGCGCTTAATGAAATATTTATTTGACAGTAGAAACACATGTAAGGAGGGGCGCACTTTTGCGGAATTGCTTGCAAGATGCAGGCAGGCGGGCAGACCACTGTCGTTTCGAGAAGGTTTACAACACGGGGTCGGTTTATGTAAGAATCAGTAAGTGAAACATTTTGCTATCAAACATGTGGCTACTACGAGCCAACCCAGAAATGCTACGCTATTGCTAAATCCGCATAAGAAATGGACGAGGATCCTACACTGCTTCTACATGGGATACTCTGCAAATCACATTCAAGTGCCTGGCAGAGGGTTCATCGAACCACCATTGTACCATTTATCTCACATTCCAGTCTCGAATAGCGCGCGGGAAGAAAGAACACCTGAATCTCATACAAACACAAAAAATGCGAGAACACGTGATAAAAACACCACATTTATATACTCAACACTTCCTGAGAGAATGGGGCATTGATGAAGCTAACATTGTCGAAATATGGCGGTACGACTTCCCTTAAGGATAACGCACACATCCAAGCCAGTGGGAGGAGTCGAACCTCTGACGGGGAGCAAGCGCAGGAAGCCGTCTTGGACTCGGCTAATCTACCGGCGCGGTTTTCACCTAGTTGAAAGCGCAATTTCGTAGCCACTTGCGACAATTTATGCAAGTAAAGTATCCGTATCTTTTGATGTCTTCAAATATAAAACTGCTTCCAGGTGCGATTATTCTTTGCATCCATTTTTTGAGTGATCCACCAACATTCAGCGACTTTGTTGTATGAGGGTAGTCTTAAACTGGATTACCTCGTAAGAATGCCCACGAGTTCTTTCCCACGCACAAACAGTTACTTCAGCATGTTTGTTTTCAGCCGGCCGCGGTGGCCGAGGAGACTGAGGCGCTTCAGTCACGGTCTGCACGGCCGCTACGGTCGGGGGTTCGAATCCCCCTCGGGCATGGATATTTGTGCCGTCCTAGTTCGTAAGTAGTAGATAAGTAGTTTGTAAGTTTACGGACTGATGAGCCCGTAGTTAAGTCCCATAAGCTTTACAAACATTTGATTTGGTTTGTTTTCACCCACGAGTGTCTTACCATCAGGCGCAGTAGTTGTATGCACAAGCGCCACGATTTGCCACCCCCCTCCCCCCTTTAGATATATTTTCGTTAAAAGATCTGCAGAACGTCTTACCTCGACGTGTCTGCACTTGCTTCAACTCGAGCTGAGGCTTCGGCCTACTAAGTTTCTTTATTTCACACTTCTCTTACAAGCTTAAAGCTGAGTAATTTGTTTCCAAAAGTTACTTCTTTGATAATAAACACCAAGAACATATCAATATGCACGTAAACATGCGATTAAAATACCTTGAATGTGCATATAAAATTATCATCATTCCGATGTTTTTTTAAACTTTCATCACGACGCATTAATGAAAACACACTTATGCTGTTTTGATACCATTATGGCTATATTACGCCAAGGAATGTAACAACGGGTATAGTATTTTTTTAAACACGTTTTTATATTCCATTAGATTTCGGGAATTCAGCCAAGTAAAATCCATTTCTTCCGCTGATATTTCGGCCGCGTACCGTTCGGCCATCTTCAGAGTGAGTCCAAGACTGTCGACGAGGTGCCGGGCGCGGCCTTATAAGCCTGATCGCGGTGGCAATGCGCATGCGCGTCACAGATGCTCTGGTTTACTGTGTATGGAAGTCAGTAAAGGATGATTTGGTGCTTAGCAAGTCAGGTGTGTACCAGATCCCTTGCGGAAATTGTGATAATTCACATATAGGCCAGACAACACGCACTGTGCACGAGAGATGCGATGAACACAGAAGATATACTCGCCTATTGCAGCCAGACAAGTCAGCTGGCTGAACATTGCATAGAAACTGGTCATTCCATGAACTATAGTTATGTAAAGATTTTGAAACCCACATCTTCGTTTCGGGATGCTATATTTAAGGAGGCTGTTGAAATTAGGCTGGCCAACAACTTAATAAAAAAAGATGAAGGTTTTAATTCAGACAAAGCTTGGATCCCTGCACTTGGAGTATTGAAATCACAGAGAAGGCGTGAAGGTGTTGCCGCCGCCGAGCACACATCTATAAGTGAACACCGGAGCGCTTCAGCCACGTGTGTACGTACTTGGATACACAGTAAACCAGAGCATGTGTGACGCGCACGCGCATGGCCACCGCGATCAGGCTTATAAGGCCGCGCCCGGCACCTCGTCGACAGTCTTGGACTCACTCTGAAGATGGCCGAACGGTACGCGGCCGAAATATCAGCGGAAGAAGTGGATTTTGCGCGGCTGCATTCCCGAAATCTAATGGAACATACATTACGCCGTGAAAAGTTGAAAATGCACGTTTTATATATTGATGACTCTAATGCATTATTTACGTTTTATGAGGTAGTCTATAAGTAAATGTGATCTGTTTCTGATGTTCAAATGTTTGTATAGCTTATGGGACTTAACTATGGGGTCATCAGTCCCTAAACTTACAAACTACTTATCAACTAGCTTATCCTAAGGACGGCACAAATATCCATGCCCGAGGGGGGATTCGAACCCCCGACCGTAGTGGCCGGGCGGACCGTGACTGGAGCGCCTCAGTCCCCCCACCACCACCACCACGCACCGAACGAAATTTTATACAGACAGTAACATTTCTCTTGTTTTTGAGGTAGAGTGTGCAAAGTCAATATCGCAACAAATCTATAGATTTTTATGCAATAGAAACGCAGGGTCACATTGAAAAACGCACTTTGTTGCTCTCAAATATTCCAGTTTTATTTCATACAACCCTTGTTCTGAGTATTACAAAAACAACAAAAAAAGGATCTCCGAAATCGGTCGAGCCGTTCTCAAGCTATAGCGCGACCAAGGTATTTAGGGAGCCATTTTTATGTTGCAAAGTACCCTCCCCTATGCACAGTATGAAACGTAAGGTAGAGGCTTACTTTCCTCTTGTTTTGAAGGTCAAGCGTGCGAAATTTTGTGGAGATCGGAATGAAACTGTAGATTTTGTGGGTCTGTAGGAGAAGTATGCTCCGCCATGCACCTATCACAAAGTACTTTGTTAGCTGTTGTTTTCCACCTATAAACTACATTCCTGCCAAATTTCAGCTTCATAGGTCAAGTAGTTTCAAGATTTCGTGTTTAGTCAGTGAGTGAGTGTCCTTTCGCTTTTATATAGATAGAGATTAAGGAAACAGATTGCTTCATTTTGGGTGCAAGAGAATTTAAGGAGACTCGAGACAAAAATAAACAGTAACTTGCAAATCTGTAAAACTAACTTTATTTGATACAAGGTCATGCTTAACGTCACAGTTTTACAGCATCTACAGAGAAACTGTTGTGAGTGGCAAACATCTTTTCGTTTCATCATTTTCTGGGGGCTTCAGTTACAAAACGCTCCATAAACGTCCGTAATTACATGCAGATTTTGTTGCAGGTCCCTAACTACTCCCATTTCCCAATGATTGACGCATAAATGTATTCTCACGCGGTGGCCTCTCATTATTTATGACGTCATATCTGCTGAGCTATGTGTCGTGCTCTTTTGTTTTTGGGTCAGGAACCTTCGTGGACGTACGGTGAACAGTTCACCAAAGTTTCATTGCAATCGAATGAATGGTTTATGAACACATAGAGGACATACAGACAAACATTCGACATTAAAAGTGTTTTTATGCCCCCACCTAAGACAGGGCCCTCCTTGGGTCGGTCAAAGATGATTTAGGACTGAGGAAACCCGGTGTTTATAGTATTCCATGTTATTGTGGTAAAACTTACATCGGCCAAACGATCCTCACAGTTCAGAATCGGTGTGGAACATCACCGTCATACTCGTTTGCTCCAACCTGAAAAGTCGGCTGTTGCTGAACATTGTCTGAATGAGGGACACAAGATGTTATACGATGAAACTAAACTGATTGCTCCTGCTTCCCGCTACTGGGAATGTGTTCTCAAAGAATCCATGGAAATTCGTATGGCCGATAATATTATTAATAGGGACAAGGGCTTCCCTCTAACTAAAACTTGGAACCCGCTTTTATCCGACATCAAGCAACAACGGTCTTCCTTTCGACCTGCTGTTTCTTTTAACTAGCCTTGTTTTCGACCCTCGTTTTTGCCGTTTTTCCCCACCGGCGCGCTACTAGTTCTATTGCGCCTAGACGGCCTCTACTTTGGTTTCGCGCACGCGCGGTGGGTCGTCAGCGGTGTATAAAGGGGCCGCTGTTTCTTGTTCTTTATCAGTTTCCGGCGAGTTAGTGTTCTGCGCTCTCGCCTGATGATGGCAGCCAGTTGGTCTGCCGAAATATCGTGTCTGGTTGACGACGGTATCCGGCTGCATACGCGAGATGAATATTATCAGCTGCCCGCTGTGTAACCGACCACGGCTGCCTGGCTACCTCTCCACGGCCTCTCCAGTTCGCCTGTCTGCCGCTGGTGGGCTGTATGTAATCATACGCCACACTCTCCATCACCCCTTTTTCACTCGTCCCGCTCGCGCCGTTTTAATCGCATCGGCCATTAGAGCACGCCTGGCCGCGCGCTAACCGCGCTGTGACGTCACGCTGATTGGCGGCGGGCGCGTCCGTCATCGGCCGAGGTCGCCGTCATCACCGTCACCGTCATCATCATCATCATGGTGGCGGGCGCCGCTGCCGGCGATGACCCGTGCGTCAATTAGGGCGGGTAATTGCGCCATTAGCTGCAGATTGTCGCTCCGTCTCTCTCTCTGTCCCTGGGATGGGCCGGGCTATGTGCTCGCCAGTAATGATCTGCGTTGTGTGCGCTCCCTCCCGCAGTGCCCGGCGACAGTGCACGCGTCTTCCACTGGTCGACTCGACCACGCCGTCAAATCCCGAACGACACTCCACCGGTTTTCCCACACAGATTCTCGGACGGCGGAAACACGAGACAGCCGTAGTGTGGGAGCCATAGACCATAGATAATGTAGACTGCGCGTGACGTCACTATACTTAAACCAACATCTAAGTCACGTGACTCGGGGCAGGGAACCCTGTTCATCATTACAAGCAGTGTCAGGTGCAACTGAAACTCGCAGTTCTTGTCCTTGCTAGTGGAAATTAAGCGTAGATTCAAATGTTCACATGTTTGTAAATCTATCGGAGCAAACTGCGTGGTCATCAGTCCGTAGCTTACAAACTACTTAAACCTAGGTAAACTAACCTACGGACAACAAACACACCCAAGGCACAGGGAGGACTCGAACCTCCACAGCGAGCAACCGCGCGCTCCGCAGCGAGTCGCTTTAGACCGCTCGGCTACTCCACCGCGGCAAGCGTAGATTCCGACAATAAAAGTCTTATCGTATTCTTATTGCATATTCAGTAGTACAATGGGCGTTACTTCTCCGTAATTGGCAATATGAATGCAACGGTTACAGTTTTTTACCTGTGCCTGGATGAAATGTATTCACAGTTCTTTTTATAAGCAGCAGAACTGAAATTCTTAAGTGAATGCCTGTTTTTGTTGTACTGTGAGTCTTTTACTTTGTAGCTTACACAGGATACGAAATATTTGTTAGACAGCCGCGGTTGAGTAGCAGAGCGGTCTAAAGTGTCTCGCTGCGGAGCGCGCGGTTGCTCGCCGTGGAGGTTCGAGTCCTCCCTGGGGTATGGGTGTGTCTGTTTGTCCGTAGGTTAGTTTAGCTAGGTTTCAAATGTTCAAATGTTTGTAAGGTCTATGGGACTTCATCATTCCCTAAACTTACAAACTACTTACGAACTAGGACAGCACAAATATCCATACCCGAGGGGGGATTCGAACCCCCGGCCGTAGTGGCCGTGCAGACCGTGACTGGAGCGCCTCAGTCTCCTCGGCCACCGCGGCCGGCTTTACCTTAGTTTAAGTAGTTTGTAAGCGACGGACTGATGACCATGCAGTTTGGCCCGATAGATTTACAAACATTTGAACATTTTTTATTTTAACGACAGTGACCGGCCAACCCGCAGCCGACACCGCCAGTTTTAAATCGTGTGTTTCTCCGTGTGTGAGACATGTTTTTCATTTTAATTCAACAATAGCGGATAGTCAACCCATGGCCGCCGACCAATGTTCATTTTTCTTCGTTTGTGTGGCCATAATGTCTATAGTTGCTTTCATAATTATGAATAGCAGTGATTGCCCGTCTTTGCAACTGCAATAAAAATGCGGTTTTTCTCACCACACGCATTTCGTTTTAATCATAGTGAAACATCTTCAGTGGTCTGTAATAATAGAAATCTACAGTTTGTTTTGTTTTTAGATCGAAAACAGTTCGTTAACGATACATGAAAAGTAGGCCTAACGTTTTGTTACTTGCGGAAATTTTGTCTCGTTCATTTTAGTTGTGTGTGCGCCACTGCAACTCGAGCAGCTATTTCACTCTCCACCATCGCCGTATCGAATCTTTTATGACGCCACTGTTTCGCTCCGTCTCTCTCTCTCTGTCCCTGGGATGGGCTGGCCTCTGTGCTCGCCAGTAATGATCTGCGCTGTGTGTGCTCCCTCCCGCAGTGCCCGGTGACAGTGCACGCGTCTTCCACTGGACGACTCGACCACGCCGTCAAATCCCGAACGACACTCCACCGCTACAAGCGGCATTACACCGCGATCCGCCCCGATAGCTTTAGAGGCACAGTCCGACGTTACCAGTGTTGCCAACTCATGCAAATCCGTCATAATTACATATCTCTGTATTTTCTTGCAAAATAAAGAAAAGATAAACTATACAAGTATTTGTAAAACTTTAAAACTTGGAACCCGTTACTTTTGTTTATGCATTAGTAAAATATTTAATAATCCGTCAAAATTACATTTTCCCCGTTTTGCAATAAATAAATTATACGAAACACAATATTCGTTACTTCGTGTACTAATCGGAGAAGCATTTAAAAATCCTCAAACTCAGCCAACGTACTGAGCTCACTATACCCTGGCCGCTGAAACATTGCACTTGACGTTTCGCGTTACGGCGACTTAAGTTGGCTACACTGCATTAGCGACGTTGCAACACTAGCCTCTATACGCACAGCAGACGAAACGGTTTTCAGTTGCATCTCATAAATCTAAGGTATTGAGCAATAAAAGTGCATATAACAATTCGTTCTTGATCAGCAATTAATTAACGGCATATTAATGAAGACCAGAGCACAACAACGCACACGCTTTCAATAACGAAGCAAAGGAATATAGAAAATAAGCATTGCATCACGACAGATACGAAATAAACAATAACCAAGATAGTAACTTCTCTCTCTATGTTTCATAATCAGAATGCTTTTCACTCACCAATTTACGGCGACAATGGTACAATTACATCCAGCTCCCCATCTTCACTGTTGTCGTCACTGACAAAATCGTCATCACCAAGACAAATCATTAACCGTGCATGATTACTGATGATCCTTCCATTGTTTGCACTGCCCGAATCAGTTTTCCGACGTGCTCGACCTTTTTTCTTTTTTTTTTTTTTTTTCCCCAAGATGCAGCATCCACATTGGCAACAGCTTCGTGCAACAGCTTTTCCACCTCTTATTGTAAAAGACTTATTGTTCCTTAAGTAATTCTTCACGTCACTCCATACCAATTTTATAGGGTCAAAACGGCAGTGAAATGAGGGCAGATTTATTTCATTGTGACGCTGCTCCTTTGCGATTTCGTCTGCTGCACATGTAGGCGTAACAGGCTTATTTTGTTTCACGAGTGATTATAAAAGAAGATTTGACATTGAAATATCTGCAGCAATATTTTTTTCTTGTAACCACTGTACCATAACTTTTTTCCGATCGTTTGAAGCGAGAATGAACTTCCTGCTCAGAGTATAAGCTTCGAAGTTTTATTCATACGAAATTGAGAACTTACTCAGAAAACGTCACTAGACAAACGTCTTTTCGGTGACATTATCCAATTACTTTATCTCAGAAAATCAAGTTAAACCACTCACAGTAAAACAAATCGCAGCGAAAAAAGCGCACACAACGTAAACAAGCGGTAAACACGATGCACAACGTTGTTTACGGCAGAACTGAACAAAGCCGGCAACGCGGGAACTGTGACGTCACGGCACGTGACCACTGGAAGTGTTTACCGCGCTGTGATTGGCTCGTTCCTAGCGACTAGCGCCTCGCGCTTCTTGCTCTTCACTTGTTATTTGTAAACGTCAAGATCAAAGTTTCAGTGGCCCGGGTATATCCAGAATTCCCCGAACTTACTCCTAAAGCAAAGCACATAATTGTTATCATGCTGCTGCTGAGGCACGTTTCATATCTTTGCATCCACACAAATTAGAGCCATATGCCACCGTAACGTTTATTTTACTTAGTTTTCCAGTCATCTGAGGTGTTTATTATTGGGTTTTAGTGGAACAGCTCGTTAATGTACTACGCTACTGTTTTTCAGGCACAGAAATATTTGCATCCGTAATAGTTTATTCGAAGAAAATGTTTTTTTTTTTTTTTTTCAAAATTTTATTAAACCAACAATATCCATCAATAAAAAAGTAAACTTCTAATAATTTCCGTCAAAAAATCCGCCAACCGTCAAAGCTAAATTTTACCCGTCATACAACATGAAATCCCGTCAAATTTGACGGGGAATCCGTCAAGTTGGCAACGCTGTACGTTATATACAGTCACCCATTCCCTCCGTCCCTTCCTCACTGTGGCTTCTCCCCACCCTCTCCCTCTCCATTCAGCCCTTTTCTCCCCCTCGTAACATCTTTAATACTGCGTGTGCTCTGCCGCATGTGAAACCTTCTGATGTTCTTCTGTGGGAGTGCTTCGCATGTGTGATGCCCTTTAGTTACGCCGTTTTATTTTAACGACAGTGAACGGCCAACCCGCAGCCGACACTGCCAGTTTTAAATTGCCTGTTTCTCCGTGTGTGAGCTGTGTTTCTCGTTTTAATTCAACAATAGCGGACGGTCAACCCATCTTCATTTTTCTTCCTTTGTGTGGCCACAATGTCCGTAGTTGCTTCCATAATTACGAATAGCAGTGATTGTCCGTCTTTGCAACTACAATAAAAATTCGGTTTTTCTCACCAGACGCGATTCGTTTTAATGATAGTGAAACATCTTCAGTGATCTTTAATAATATATACAGTTTGTTTTCTTTTTAGACAGTTCGTTAACATCTACATCTACACGTGATACTCTGCAAATCAAATTTAAGTGCCTGGCAGAGGGTTCATCGAACCACAATTATACTATTTATCTCCCATTCCATTCTCGAATAGCGCGCGGGAAGAAAGAACACCCGAATCTCTCTGATTTCTCGTATTTTATTCTCATGGTCATTTCTACCTATGTAAGTGGGAGTCAACAATATATTTTCGCATTCCGAGGAGAATGTTGGACATTGGAGTTTCGTAAGTAGCCCACGCCGCAGCGATAAGCGCCGTTGTTGTAATGATTCCCATCCCAGATCCTGTATCATTTCCGTAACGCTGTCTCCCCTGTATCGTGGCAATACGAAACGAGCTGCCCTTCTTTGGAATCTTTCGATGTCCTCCGTCAAACCCACCTGATAAGGATCCAAAAATGGACGGACAAGCGTAGTGTATGCAGTTCCTTTTGTAGTTCTGTTGCATGTTTTAAGGGTTCTGCCAATAAAACGCAGTCTCTGGTTCACCTTTCCCACGTCAACGAAACATGAAAAGTAGGCCTAACGTTTTGTTACTTGCGGAAATTTTGCCTCGTTCATTTTAATCCCATGAACCACAGACATTGCCGAGGTGGGGTGGCTTGCGTGCCTCAACGATACAGATAGCCGTACCGTAGGTGCAACCACAGCGGAGGGGTATCTGTGGAGAGGCCAGACAAACGTGTGGTTCCTGAAGAGGGGCAGCAGCCTTTTCAGTAGTTACAGGGGCAACAGTCTGGATGATTGACTGAGCTGGCCTTGTAACATCAGCTAATGTGGCTTTGCCACACAGCTACTGCGAACAGCTGAAAGCAAGGGGAAACTACAGCCGTTACTTTTCCCGAGGACATGCAGCTCTACTGTATGAACATATGATGATGGCATCCTCTCGGGTAAAATATTCCGGAGGTAAAATAGTCCCCCATTCGGATCTCCGGGCGGGGACTACTCAGGAGGATGTTGTCATCAGGAAAGACAATACTGGCATTCTACGGATCGGAGCGTGGAATGTTAGATCCCTTAATCTGGTAGGAAAATTAGAAAATTTAAAAAGGGAAATGGATAGGTTGAGGTTAGATATAGTGGGGATTAGTGAAGTTCGGTGGCAGGATGAACAGGATTTCTGGTCAGGTGAGTACAGGATTATAAATACAAAATCGGTTGGGGGTATCACAGGAGTAGGGCTGATAATGAATAAGAAAATAGGAATGCGGGTAAACTACTATGAGCAGCACAGTGATCGCATTATCATTGTCAAGATAGATACGAAGCCAACACCGACAACAGTAGTACAGGTTTATATGCCAACTAGCTCTGCTGATGATGAGGATATCGAAGAAATATATGAGGAGCTAAAGGAAATTATTCAGACAGTTAAGGGAGAGGAAAACTTAATTGTGATGGGAGACTGGAATTCGGTTGTAGGAAAAGGAAGAGAAGGAAAAATAGTAGGTGAATATGGACTGGGCAGGAGGAATGAAAGAGGAAGTCGCCTGGTAGAATTTTGCACGGAACATGATTTAATCGTAACAAACACCTGGTTTAAGAATCACAAAAGAAGGTTGTATACATGGAAGAGACCAGGAGACACCGGAAGGTATCAGATAGATTTTATAATGGTAAGACAAAGATTCCGGAACCAGGTTATAAACTGCAAGACGTACCCAGGGGCAGATATAGACTCTGACCATAACTTGTTAGTCATGAACTGTAGGCTGAAACTGAAAAAATTGCAGAAACGTAGGAAAATACAGAGATGGGACTTAGATAAATTGAAGGAAAGTGAAGTTCTGGAGAATTTCAGAGGGAGATTTAGGCAACAATTGACAGAAACAGGGGGAAATAAAACAGTAGAAGAGGAATGGGTAGCACTGAGAGATGAAATAGTGAATGCAGCAGAGGACAAAATAGGTAGAAAGGCAAGACCTACAAAAAATCCTTGGATATCACAGGAAATACTAGATTTAATCGATGAAAGGAGAAAATATAAAAATGCAGTAAATGAAACAGGCAAAATGGAGTACAGACGATTAAAAAATGAGATTGACAGGAAGTGCAAAATGGCTAAGCAGGAGTGGCTAGAAGCCAAATGCAAATCTGTAGAAGAATGTATAAGAAGGGGAAAAGTAGATACCGCCTACAGGAAAATAAAAGAGACATTTGGGGACAAGAAAAGCAACTCTACGAATATCAAGAACTCAGATGGGAAGCCGGTTCTCAGCAAAGAAGGGAAAGCTGAAAGGTGGAAAGAGTACATAGAGCAGCTCTACAAAGGAAATGAACTTACAGACAATGTGGTAGGAAGGGAAGAGGATGTAGATCAAGATGAAATAGGAGATGCTATACTGAGAAATGAATTTGACAGAGCCCTGAAAGACCTAGGTCAGAACAAGGCCACAGGAGTAGATGACATACCGTCAGAGCTACTAAAGTCTCTGGGAGAGCCAGCCACGACAAGACTATTTGAACTGGTGTGTAGGATTTATGAGACAGGCGAAATACCCTCAGACTTTAAGAAAAATGTAATAATCCCCATTCCAAAGAAATCAGGCGCAGACAGGTGTGAAAATTACAGAACCATTAGTTTGATAAGTCATGGTTGCAAAATTTTAACACGAATTATCTACAGGAGAATGGAAAAGCTGGTAGAAGCTGACCTTGGGGAAGATCAGTTTGGATTCAGGAGGAACGTAGGAACCAGGGAGGCAATACTCACTTTACGGCTTATCTTAGAAGATAGATTAAGGAAAGGCAAACCTACATTTTTAGCTTTTGTAGATTTGGAGAAAGCATTTGACAATGTTGACTGGAATACACTGTTTCAAATTCTGAAGTCAGCAGGGGTAAAATATAGGGAAAGGAGAGTTATTTATAACTTGTACAAAAGCCAGACCGCAGTTATTAGACTCGAAGGGCATGAAAGGGAAGCATCAGTTGGGAAGGGAGTAAGACAGGGCTGTAGCCTTTCTCCGATGTTATTCAATTTGTACATCGAGCAGGCGGTGAAGGAAAGCAAGGAAAAATTTGGAATAGGGATTAAAGTTCAGGGGGAAGAAATAAAAACATTGCGTTTTGCTGATGACATTGTAATTCTGTCAGAGACAGCAAAGGACCTGGAAGAGCAGTTGAATGGAATGGACAGTGTGTTGAAGAGAGCGTATAAAATGAACATTAACAAGAGCAAAACAAAAATAATGGAATGCGGTCTTAGAAAATCGGGCGATGCTGAAGGAATTAGATTAGGTAATGAAACAATGAAGGTGGTATATGAGTTTTGTTACTTGGGTAGTAAAATAACATGTGATGGTCGCAGTACAGAGGATATAAAATGCAGAATGGCAATGGGAAGAAAAGCATTTTTGAAAAAGAGAAATTTGCTAATATCGAACATTAATTTAAGTGTAAGGAAGTCTTTTCTGAAGGCATTTGTGTGGAGTGTTGCCTTGTACGGGAGTGAAACATGGACGATAAGCAGTGCGGACAGGAAGAGGATAGAGGCTTTTGAAATGTGGTGCTACAGAAGAATGCTGAAGATTAGTTGGTTAGATCGCATAACCAATGAAGAAGTACTGAACAGAATTGGTGAGAAAAGGAATTTTTGGCATACCCTGGCTAAAAGGAGGGATCGCTTGGTAGGACACATTATTAGACATCGAGGAATCGTAAATTTAGCATTGGAGGGAAGTGTGTGGGGTAAAAATTGCAGAGGGAGACCAAGAGACGCGTATAGTAAGCAGATTCAAGTGGAGGTGGGTTGCCGTTCTTAAGAGGAGATGAAAAGGCTTGCTCAGGATAGAGTAGGGTGGAGAGCTGCATCAAACCAGTCTCCGGACTGAAGACCATAACAACAACAACATTTTAATTGTGTGTGTCTGCCACTGCAACTCGAGCAGCTGTTTCACTCTCCACCATCGTCGTATCGAATCTTTTATGACGCCACTGTTTCGCTCCGTTTTCTCTACTTTGTCTTATCTCCGTTTAACATCTCCGTTTTATGTGTGTTTTATCTCCAAACTTTAATCTCCTTTATGTTTTACACGTTTCTACTGTATCAAATTTTTTTATTTCTGTAGGCTGAAGAGCGCCTATGAGCTCTGCCAGCCCGCCCCAATTTAAGGAAATTGAAATCACAATAAAGAAAAAAAATTATTATATATAGTCGCCACACTCCGCAGGATTTTGTTAATCGCTGCGACAGCACCGCCCCAAGCGACCTGCAGGCTACATTCCTGAGTACGATATTGAATCGGTGCGAACCGTAACGTATGTATTCATTTTAAAATACTTTTTACATTATGGAACGTACGCAGTGTCATAAAACAGGTAATAACATAAAAATATTCCCACAACTGTCGTTCTTACCAGGAGACCACATGGGTGTCGCATTTTATATTTTTTTTATATTTATGGTGCATGAAATTGATATGTTTTTTTTTTTTTTGGATTCTTAAGTAATTACATATTCTACCACTTTCAAACAGAATACTCATCTTTTCAACATTACGATGTATGAGGGTTTTGCTCGCTGCAACATTATTCTCCTGGGGCGTTGTCGTAGAAATAAATACTCGATATGTACAATTTTTCATTTCTTCTTTAATTTGCACTCAAAGTGCTTCTCCACCAAAACATAACAACTTCATAACATATACAGAACATCAGAACGGTACTACTTCCATTTCAAAACAACATACTGACACAGCTTCCAGTGCACGTTAGAAAAGCCAAAACTCGAACTCCCCTACGCAAGGCGGTGAGGCAAATATATAACATCGACAATAATGACATTGATCGTCAGTATCGTCACAAAGTTCAGAACTTAAATAGGCCTATTTAACAATCAGCCAAAGGCATTCGACGAGACCCTCAAAGGTTCTGGGGAAAATCGACTTTGAAATTATCAAGTACACGCAAGTACCAATAATAAGAGCTTAAAAAAAAAAAAAAAAAAAAAAAAAAAAAAAAAAAAAAAAAAAAAGCTTACCGCCATTTCACTGAAGCTATTTTTCTTTATTTTTTCATTATTTATTTATTTATTTTGTTTTGTAACGATCCACAGGGTTCTGTTTCTTAACATGCCAAAGTTGTCAGTTACGTATTTTACATACTTTTTCGCACTTTTGTCTCATTCAAAACGATAAATTTTGGTGTAACGAATGATATATTGATTGTAAAAGTTTGTTTACTTACAAAATTTGAATACTAAAAGAACATATATTTTATTTTGCGTAAATCTGCACACGCCAACGCAGTAGGAATTCCTGTATTAACTATAAACTTACGAAATTTATTAAGTTTTCAGGCAAAGACCCACATGCTGTAAAGATACGACTCACTGCCAATACTTTGGCAGATAGTAATTTTATAAAAATCTGTTTTTATTGTTATTTATTGAAGGCTAATAACTATTTGTAAATTCATTAGAATATTATTAACGGATTTCGATGCAATTATTAAATCATTCTGAGAAACATTTAGTGAGAGAAATATTATAATTTTCATGGAGGTTAGATGTTTGTGAGCCTGTGAAAAATTACCTAACGTGGCGTCATAGGCAAATATTTTTTTTATTTAAACCGCATGGCGTCCGCCAGCTAGTCAGAGCAGAACAGAGCAGTTTTGTGGTACAATATGAGCGGCAGTTTGTGGGGAGAAGTTGTTGTAAGACTAAGTACTCAGTTGGTAATGTGATGTAAAGTACGGAGAACTTTGTTTATATACAGAAAGAGTTTCATTGTCGGAATACATTAGTGCCGGCCATATACAGGGTGTTTCACTAAGTGTGTTTGCCTCTGTAACTTATAAAATAATAGGTGACGGGAAATTTTAATGCGGTAGGTCAACACAAGAAATGTTACACTTTATGCGGAGCTATGAACATAGTTTATTGTATCATTTTCCAAAGAGTTACAGCACAAAGATATAATTTTTTAAATGGAACAATATCTATCGTGTATTGGATTCGTTGAAACCAGCTGCGTCCAAATCAGTTTAAACTACATTCCTATCACTGTTGTCAGTGGTCCTTAGGTCACGGTTATAATAATGAAAACAATAAAAGTATTCGGAGTTGAGTCCATGTCGGAGGTATAAAATGGCTGAAGCATTAGTCCTCACATCTTAATTTAAAATAATAAGACCGGTAAGTGTTCACCGTAAGTTGCCTTTGTGATCTTATGGTGAACACTTACCGGTCTTATTATTTTAAACTAGCTGAAAACCCGGCGTTGCCCTGGTATTTATTTATTTACTGTTATATTTCCTTATTCGTATGCTTATCCTTACAGAGACAGAGCTGAACACATTGTAACACGCATAGACTAAAGATATGGTCTGTGGCATCACTTTTCGCTGTCTGAAACCTCCTTGCTAAAGAGTCGCAAACGTCATCGCAAGTCCGAAATTGTTTATAATTTGACGACTTTCAACCACCATATCTTCCACCCCCTTATAGCTATCGGCATGGAACTGCTACGGTGTACAACGGGAGACTTCGGACAACAATTACACACAAACCATTGGTTCGCTTTCTGTAGTTTTCGCTGCAGAGCGAAATATTAACACACACACACACACACACGTAGAATTTTATTTACAAAGATAATTATCCATCCCAATATAATCCACCCTTTTATCATTATCAACCCTCAAGCAACAATGCAACCGATAAAACCATTTTCAAAGAGTAGGCCTAAATATAATTTCCAAAGACTAATTATTGTTTCGCATTTCGTGTCATATTCTTCAAATTACTAAATATCTATCAGATCGCTATAAAACCGCGCCTAAAATCTTTCCCAGGTATAAATTAGTAACTGTACAAATTTTTAGCTCTTTATGTCTTGTGGTTCAGACGTGATAAATGTACACCGAACAGACATTCACATTTATAGAAATGGATTAAAGTGTGGGGACTAATGCTTCACCCATTTTACACCTCCGACATGGACTCAACTCCGAATACTTTTATTGTTTTCATTATTATAACCATGACCTAAGGAAATCTGAAATCTGTCTGACAACTTTTATCACAGCACTTGAAAGTGGCCCAAGGTCGAAACCAGGTAGTGACAATAATAAAAAAAAGTATAAAAAATATATTTTTTTAAACTTTCAGTCAGATGGCGGTCAGCTCTTTTAAAACATTATGACTGAGGCCCCTGGCGCATACAAAATCATAATAATTAGAGGAGCAATTACAGCATTTGTCGGTATATCTCAGGGGGTAGCGTTCTAGTCTCACAGCCATAGAGTCGGCGATTAAAATCACTTGTGGCAAATATTTTTTTCCCGTTTTAGTTATATAAAACATTTTAGGATCTCTAATTTCAAGTGTTTGTCAGATTTTATGTACGTGTATGTTGACGAGCTGAACACCTTGTCGTCACATAAAACGATGGCTGTGTACGTAAGCGGCTTGGAAAGCCGTTAGTATCTGTGGAGATGAGTTTACAAAAACAGCGTCGTAGCTCTTCACAAACTAAACGAACAAGGACTACCGTCGTCAACTAATAGTGAAGCTGTACTATTTAACTTATGTTTTTTGACTGAAACCAGTATTATTGAAAAGCTTTCATAAAATATAGAATAATTACGAATAAACAAAAATACAAGCAGTTTTTGTAAAAATTACTATTCTACATTAAAACTGTGTAAGTATTCCAACTCTCTCTCTCACACACACACACACACACACACACACACACAAAATTATCACGGCAGGATTCGAACCACGGACCCTAGGATTTGAAGGCAAGAACGCTTCCACTTTGTTTACTTATTTATTTTAATAAAAATTTATTTATTCTATTTCTTGTACATTATACTGTATATAATGACCATCAATTATGACATCTTAGGATACATATGCACAAGTAAGATGCTTTGCACAGGTATTCATAATGCATCTACTCACACATACACAGTCACGAAGACAATCATAAAAACAACATGTTGATTTTTTTGTAGCTGTCGATAAGAGTTACACCAACATATAGCGTACATGTTTTAATTTTTAGTACTCCCGTGTACCTGCAAAACTTCAAAGTCGATTTTCTCGACAATTTTTGAGAGTTGCGTCGAATGGCTTTGGCTGAGTGTTGTTTGAGTTCTGAACTGCACGTACCATAAATATAAAGAAGTTCGATACCCGTGTGGTCTTCTTGTTAGGTTTCCTAAGATCCCAGACAAGGTACGAGACGTACAGTACAGGGCAATTTATTTACAATTATCTTGTAACCTACATGCCTTTATTCAATAATTTCATTTTTATTAAAATTAAAAAATGGCTAGGAAGCACTAAAAGACCTATCGTTTGACAGAAAGACGTCGCTTTCTTTTTTTACTCAGGAACGTCAAGGTTCCTTCACTACGATTCCAATAAAATCGATAAGGGTGGAACATAGCAAACTAATATAGAATGCAATAACTACAGTATTTAACCTACCAAATCAACCACCAGAGCTGTGGCTGAAGGGAAAACGCCACAGACGTTGCAGGAACACGGAAAAAGCAATCAAAACGCTTTCAACGAAGACGAACTCAATCCTACAGTTGTTGCTACAGCTGCACCACAAACGGCAAGACTCCTCAAGACATTATCTTCTTAAGCTAAAGTAATCACACTCGTAAGAATGATTTCTCGACGTGATATTTGTAGGTTAACGCTCTGTCGAGGGTGATGCCCAGATGGGTAGGGTGGGAGCAGTTCTCCAATCGGACTCTGTCCCAAACGATGTTTAATTCCCGTCTAGCCTCCCTGTTATTCAAGTGAAACAGACACACTTCAGTTTTGCTGGGGTTTGGTCGAAGTTGATTTCCCCTGGAATAGTTCCAGGCTATTTCGTTGTGGTACGACAACAACAACAGATATATAGATTATGACAACATTTGTTGTCCTCTATTTCGTTACGCTGTACATTACATGAAAACATGTTAATTCAAAATGTATGTGACGGTTGATAAAAAAACAGAACAATATACGTCCCGTACTTACTTTGTCGGGAGAACGGGACACTTACATTACATAATGGACGACTGCGTAAAACACGGGACGTCTCTTCACTTTATGCTACCACCTTTCGCATCAGCTGCACCACGCGCTGTGCCGTCTTGTGTGAGGACTCAAATAATTCTGCCCCCCCCCCCCCGGACTGATCAAAATTCAACGACAGTCCGTTTGTCGCCTCCCTGCCAATACCCTCAGTCTGTCGGAATACACTCGGGGCGAACTGCGTCGACTATCGGCTCAGGTGTGACAGAGGCCAATAGAAAACTCGTCCCGTTTCGTTTCGGCGTAAACCGGAGTCGGTCTGCGGGGAATTCGTCACCCGCGGTAAAATTGGCCGCGCAGGTTGGCGGCCCTGCGCGCTTTTACGACTGGCAGGCGTGCCAACTGCGGGGCTCGTAACCGCGCCGCCGCCACTCTGCGTTTCGGCTGGTGCGGGCTGCGCCTTCCTCGGCAAACAACTCGCCTCTTCCCCCTGCTGCCGGCTGCGGTAACTGGCGCTAGCGGCTCCTAACAGACGGGCTCGTAACCTGCAGCCGAGATGGCGCCAGAACTGCCCGCTAAATGCTTCAGCTCTGTTAGCCCAACCACCGACTCCTACTCACTGTGCATACACACGCTACCAGCTGAATAGTGCGGGTCCTCGATTGGCGATAACGTAACATCGGTCAATTTTACCGGTTTCGTTGTTTGTGCTCTTGTACAGGGTGTTACAAAAAGGCACGGCCAAACTTTCAGGAAATATTCCTCACACACAAAGAAAGAAAATATGTTACGTGGACATGTGTCCAGAAACGTATGGGCGGAAGAAAATGCGCCCTCTACTGCAGAAACGCGTTTTCAACCACGCTTCTGCAGGCCTCGACGGTATAACAGTCGAGCAGATTAAGAACTTCGGGCCAATAACTAAAGCGTCGCTAATGGAGCTGATGAACAACTGTGACCAATCCTGTAAGATTCCTAAACTCTGGAGGAAAGCCAAAGTTACAGCCATCTGTAAGACAGGAAAGAACCAAAATGATCCTAAAAGCTACCGCCCTATATTCCTCCTATGCCATCTGTATAATCTTCTTGAAAGACTCAACCTACACAAATGGAGAAGCTAGAGACAATACAGGGTGTTACAAGAAGGTATGACCAAACATTCAGGAAACATTCCACACACACAAAGAAAGAAAATATGTTATGTGGACATGTGTGCGGAAACGCTTAATTTCCATGTTAGAGCTCATTTTATTACTTCTCTTCAAATCACATTAATCATGGAATGGAAACACACAGCAACAGAACGTACCAGCGTGACTTCAAACACTGTTACAGGAAATGTTCAAAATGTCCTCCGTTAGCGACGATACATGCATCCACCCTCCGTCGCATGGAATCCCTGATGCGCTGATGCAGCCTTGAGAATGGCGTACTGTTTCACAGCCGTCCACAATACGAGCACCAAGAGTCTCTACGTTTGATACCGGGGTTGCGTAGACAAGAGCTTTCAAATCCCCCCCATAAATGAAAGTCAAGAGGGTTGAGGTCAGCAGAGCGTGGAGGCCATGGAATTGGTCCGCCTCTACCAATCCATCGGTCACCGAATCTGTTGTTGAGAAGCGTACGAACACGTCGACTGAAATGTGCAGGAGCTCCATCATGCATGAGCCACATGTTGTGTCGTACTTGTAAAGGCACATGTTGTAGCAGCGCAGGTAGAGTATCCCGTATGAAATCATGATAACGTGCACCAGTGAGCGTAGGTGGAAGAACATGAGAAATACTAAAATGAGCTCTAACATGGAAATTAAGCGTTTCGGGACACATGTCCACATAACATATTTTCTTTCTTTGTGTGTGAGGAATGTTTCCTGAAAGTTTGGCCGTACCTTTTTCTAACACCCTGTATAATAAATGCAGTTGTTGAAGGTGTTGATCTTCAAGGAATATACATAGACTATTTGGACTAATATTTTCATTTAATTATTTCTACATACATCTACATACATACTCCGAAATTCAACGTAAGGTGCGTGGCGGAGGGTACACTGTACCACTACTAGGCATTTCCTTTCCTATTCCACTCCCAAATTGAACGAGGAAAAAAAAGAATGCCTATATGCCTCCGTACGAGCCCTAATTTCTCTTATCTTGTCTTTGTGATCTTTACGCGAAATGTAAGTAGGCGGCAGCAAGATCGTACTACACTCAGCTTCAAACTGCGGCCCTCTAAACTTCCTCCACAGAAATTTACTAAAAGAACGTCGTCTTTCCTCCAGCGATCCCCATTCGAGTTCCCGGAGCATTTCCATGACACTCGCGCATTGGTCGAACCTACCGGTAACAAATCTAGCTGCTCGCCTCTGAACCGCCTCTATTTCTTCCTTTAAACCGATCTGCTGCGGGTCCCAAACACTTGAGCAATACTCAAGACGTGGTCGTACAAGCGTTTTATACGCAGTCTCCTTTACAGGTGAAGTACATCTTCCCAAAATTCTCCCAATAAACCGAAGTCGGCTGTCTGCCTTACTCACAACTGTCCTTACATGCTCGTTCCATTTCTTATCGCTCTGCAATGTTACGCCTAGATGTTTGAACGACGCGACAGCATCAAGAAGCTCACTACTAATGCTGTATTCAAACATTATGGCATTGTTTTTCCTACTCATGCGCATCACCTTACATTTTTCTACATTGACAGCTAGCTGCCATTCTTCGCACCAACTAGAAATTTTGTCCAAGTCATCCTGTATGCTATTACAGTCAGTTACAGACGACACCCTCCCATACACCACAGCATCATCAGCAAACAGCCGCAAATTACAAGTTACTCTGTCCATCAGATCATTTATATAGATAGAAATTAAAAGCGGTCCTATCAATAGCGCTCTGCTCTGTTAGCCTAACAAGCGACTCCTACTCACTGTCCACACACGCTTCCAGCTGAATAGTGCGGGTCCTCGACTGGCGATAACGTAACATCGGTCAATTTTACTGGTTTCGTTGTTTGTGCTCTTGTACAGAGTGTTAAAAAAAAGATACGGCCAAACTTTCAGGAAACATTCCTCAGAACAGAACTATCTATTGACCCAAGGTCAACACGGATTTAGAAAATATCGTTCATGCGAAACACAACAAGCTATTTACTCACACGAAGTGATGGGTGCTATCGACAAAAGGTTCGCAAATCGATTCCGTATTTCTTGATTTCCAGAAAGCTTTTGACACCGTACCTCACAAACGGCTTTTAATCAAATTTGCGATTGGATAGGGGGTTTCTTGTCAGATAGGACACAGTTCGTAGTAATCGATGGTAAGGCATCGACTAAAACAGAGGTGATATCGGGCGTTCCACAGGGTATTATTGGTCCTCTGCTGTTCCTTATTTACATAAACGATTTAGGGGGAAATCTAAGTAGCTATCTTAGGTTGTTTGCAGATGACGTCGTCATTTACCGTCTAGTAAAATCATCTGAAGATCAAAACCAACTGCAGAACGATTTGAATAAAAATTTGCAATTGACTCTAAATAATGAAAAGTGTGAAGTCGTCCACATGAGTACGCAAGGAAATTCGTTAAACTTTGTTTACAAGATAAATCTGTCAAAAGTGAAGACCGTAAACTCCACTAAATACGTAGGAGTTACTGCTACTTCAAACTTAAACACGAAAGAAAAATTTTCAAATGTTTGTTAAGCTTAAGGGCCTTAACTACGGGTTCATCAGTCCCTAAACTTACAATCTGCTTATGAACTACCTACAACTAAGGACGGCACAAATATCCATGCCCGAGGGGGGGATTCGAACCCCCGACCGTAGTGGCCGTGCATATCGTGACTGAAGCGCCTCAGTCCCCTCGGCCACCGCGGCCGGCTTTTTCGACAAGTTCGGCAGTCACTATGCTGGGTGTTCCACTTCGCTCTTCGTCGTGAACGTTAGTTCGGCCATTTTTAAATTTTATGACCCTTTGACGCACTTCACCTTCAGTGACTATGTTGTCCCCATACACTTCACAAAGCTGCCGATAGATTTATATCGGTGTACCGTTTTCTGCAGTCAGAAACCCTATTACAGCACGCACTTCACACTTCGCTGACATTTCAAACTGTGACAGTAACTCCACGAAGTACAGCCCGAACCTCTCACTAGATCTTTCCCGAGGTCGGCTTCTACCACCTTTTCCATTCTTCACGTACCATAAATTCGCTGAAGGTCCCGATATGCAGAAATTTCAAAAAATTGGAATCTCTCAAAAGTGCGTATTTGGGCATGGATTTTATGTGTTCCATCGTGTAGTTCTGAACCATGGTCAGAAAGGATTCATTGTTTCAATGTTACTACTTTTTAACGATTTTCAAATACTGAAAAATAACAAAAAACCATCTGTTTACACATTTTTCAATTCCATCGTATTTTTCGGAAAAACTATGGGTCCTATACGTATTTGCTGTGTCACTGATGAACAGAAAAGAATACCGAATAAACAAAATATATATATATGCCAAACTTTTGTACAGAAACTGTCCTTCCCAGCAATTGGACGCTAATCGTACAATGTTTACACACCGCATGTGCAAATAATCAGTACACTTCTGGTAGATATTGAATTGTACACATATGTGCTATGTCCCACGATGAAAGAAATGAATACTGATTAAAGTGAAGTAATTGAAAGTTATTTTCGCCCTGAAACATGATCTCAGAAAACCTCGAAAACAAAACACGCTAATTGCGAATTTCCGCGCATCACATAGTTGTGCGTTCGCGCCTATAACGAACGAACCGATTGAGAAACGAATACCGGCGTTGGGGCATTCGATAGAGCATAGAATGACGAATCCAAAGAGATATAATATATTTAATTGGTGTACAGGAACCTGACGTCGGAGAAGCTCGAACGCAATACACACTAATTGCACATACGTAACATATCGCATAGTTGCAATAAAACGTTTTTCATTCAAAGGGTGAGCTCTAAACCAATGTGCTTTGCACCATGTTGCAGGCGAAGCAATGGGCAATTCCACAATGAATAACATCTCCATCCGGAACGCATATAGTCGGCGTCAAAGAGCACGTAAACATGAAGGCATTATTGCTCCTACCGGGACGAATAATTTTGCCTTCTTTCGCTTCTGCTAGAATCATGCGGTTTGAAGGATTGAATGTAGTGTAAAAAAGCGCGTAGATTGAGCTAAGTTAAGTAGGATTTGCAGGAAAAAATATTTTTCGTCAAAAATGGCCAATTTTCGCTGAAGGTCCCGATATGCAGAAATTTCCAAAAATTGGAATCTCTCAAAAGTGCGTATTTGGGCATGTGTGTTCCATCGTGTACGTATGAACCATGGTCACAGCGGTTAACTGACTGGCCGCACAGTTCTCCTCATCCTCAGACCTGGTGAGTCGGCGTCGGTCACCTCTTAATCAGCAGCAGGTAGATGGTAGCTGGTAGCTGGGAGGCGGGAACACGTTAGCCAGCGCAGCCGCTACCGCCGGCATGAATATTCACCAGCCGGCGCCTGGCGGGCGGGCTTCCCTTCCTACGTCCGCGTTGCGCAGGCAGCCTAACTGCGGGCGCAAACAGCGCCTCCCAAGAACACGGCGCAAATTAATTAAGCGCGAGCCCGTAACGAGGTTAGCAGACGGCGGGGAAGGAAAAAACAACACCGCAGAAACACTGCAAACATGCCGGCAAACACTGCGAGGGAAACTGTCTGGCGCTTCGCGGCTTGGCGTGCCACTCTGCCGCGGCGGGCGCGTGCGAGCATTAGGCCGGTATTACAATATCAAATTTACCTTGACAAAGAATCTTCGACCAGTATTTTTTGACAAAGAATATTTGACGCCCTGAAAAGAGGAAATTACACTATCAAATTTTCTTTGACAAAGAATCTGTCGAAGTGCATCCAAAATGGCAGATGAATACTTCTTATATATACACGTGGCGTCTGTTCCGAAAGAACACACGTCACTTCTGATCCTGCAGTTGTTATTATTTAATATTCACAGAATATATGACATCAACTGCGATTTGGCAAAGCTGAAAATGTGTACCCATCCGGGATTCGAACCCGGGTCTCTTGCAGGTGCGGTAATCACTGTGTCCCCAGTGGTGTAGGGGTCAGCGCAACTGCCTAGAAAGCAGGAGACCCGGGTTCGAATCCCGGATGAGTACACATTTTCAGCTTTGCCCAATCGCATTTGATGTCATATATTCTGTGAATATTGAATACTTCTTATTAACCTCAGCTATCGGTTACAGAGATTACCAGCTGAAAAGGCACCACAGAGAAGGCGAATGTGTTCTCTGACACAAAAGTGCGGAACCAGCTGCCTCTATCCTCATTCCGACATCACCGCCAAAAATTTGGGCATGCGAACATAATTCGCGCACTTTTAGCGCATAACTTTGTAAATACTTTTGTCCAGTTAAGCCGTCATAGTCATCAATGTCATCTTACTGTCAGTGTCTACATACGTCTCTGTTCGTTTGTTTGCTGCCTCTCCCACTGCCGCCTTCTGTCTGTGGCAAACTTTCAGTGTCTTCATCCCTGCCGGCCGCGGTGGCCGAGGGGACTGAGGCGCTTCAGTCACGGTCTGCACGGCCACTACGGTCGGGGGTTCGAATTCCCCCTGGGGCATGGATATTTGTGCCGTCCTTAGTTGTAGGTAGTTCATAAGTAGTTTGTAAGTTTAGGGACTGATGACCCCGTAGTTAAGTCCCTCAAGCTTAACAAACATTTGAAAATTTTTTCTTCATCCCTTTCCCTCGCGATTCCTCAGCGCTGTCTGTTTCTGCCACTTTCATCGTCTCTCTGTCCCATTCACTTTCTGTCCTGTTGCCAGTATCCTTTCTTTCTCAGAGTCGGCTTTAATTGTCTTCAATCACCATTGTCTCCTTTACACATACGTCAATGGGGAAGGTTTGCTTGGGGTTTGACCTGTAGACCGGAAAACTTCAGCATGCATGTACTGGGTATGGGAAATGTTAGACAAATTGTTTCGTGCTATAGTATTGGAGAGCCGCACGCTCATGCTTTATGTAAAGTCTCCATTCGTCTCATTTTCGCACTGTTTTTTTTTTTCTTTTGCTCCAATTGCTACTTATCTCCAATTGTCTTAGTTTGTTGTTGTCACTGTTCCTGACTTCCGACATCTCGTTTCGCTTCCCACTGCTGTTTTCGTGCATATGCCTTTCTCCTGAACTGACATTTTCGCTGTTCCATCATCTGTGGCTCTCTCAGCCCTTTGCAGTGTCTCTGTCCTACTCACATTCACCCGAAAAAAGCACGAATATGTTCTCATGCCAAAATTTTTCGTGAGGAAGTCGGAATGAGGATTGAGTCAACTGGTTCCACACTTTTGTGTCACAGAACAAATTCGCCTGTTCTGTGCTCCGGCAGGAGCATTTTTCAGCTGGTTCCCGTCTTTTTTCTGTTACATCAGAGTGTATTGCTTATGTAACAGGAAATCAATGGTGAGTAAAATTTGGATAGTATTTTATATACCTTGATACATTTGTACAAATGTCAAACCAAATTGACTATGTAGTAATTTACTTTCTAAAAAGAGCTCCGCCGGCCGCGGTGGCCGAGGGGACTGAGGCGCTCCAGTCACGGTCTGCATGGCCACTACGGTCGGGGATTCTAATGCCCCCTCGGGCATGGATATTTGTGCCGTCCTTAGTATTAGCTATTTCATTAAAAAAAATATTAACATGAATTATATACAGAAGTATGGAAAAACTGGTAGTAACTGACCTCGGGGAAGATCAGTTTGGGTTCAGGAGAAATGTAGGAACACGGGAGGCAATACTCACTTTACGGCTTATCCTAGAAGATAGATTAAGAAAAGGCAAACCTAAATTTCTAGCTTTTGTAGATTTGGAGAAGGCTTTTGACAATGTTGATTGGAACAAACTATTTCAAGTTCTGAAGCAAGCAGGAGTAAAATATAGGGAGCGTAAGGTTATTTACAACTTGTACAAAAACCAGACAGCGGTTTTCAGAGTTGAAGGGCATGAAAGGGATGCAGGGAGCAAGACAGGGTTGTAGCCTTTCCCCAATGTTGTTCAATTTGTACATTGAGCAAGCTATAAAGGAAAGCAACGAAAAATTTGGAGAAGGAATTAAAGTTCAGGTTGAAGAAATAAAAAACATTGCGTTTTGCCGATGACATTGTAATTCTGTCAGAGAGAGCAAAGGACCTGGAATAGCATCTGAACGGAATGGAATAGTGTGTTGAAAGGTGCGTAAAAGATATAAAATAACAAGAGCAAAACAAGGGTAATGCAATGATGTCTTAGTAAATCAGGCGATGATGAAGGAATTAGATTAGGTAACGAAGCAATAAAGGAGGTAGATGAGTTTTGTTACTTGGGCAGTAAAATAACAAATGATGGTCGCAGTACAGAGGATATAAAATGCAGAATGGCAATGGGTAGAAAGGCGTTTTTGAAAAAGAGAAATTTGTTAACAGCGAATATTGATTTAAGCGTAACGAAGTCCTTTCTGAAGGCATTTGTATGGAGTGTTGCCTTGTATGGGAGTGAAACATGGACGATAAACAGTGCGGACAGGAAGAGGATAGAGGCTTTTGAATTATGGTGCTACAGAAGAATGCTGAAGATTAGGTGGGTGGATCGTGTAACTAATGAGGAGATACTGAACAGAATTGGGGAGAAAGGAAATTTCTGGCATACCTTGACTAAAAGAAGGGATAGATTGGTAGGACACATTCTTAGACATCAAGGAATTGTGAATTTAGCGTTCGAGGGAAGTGTGTGGGGTAAAAACCACAGAGGAAGACAAAGAGATGGATACAGTAAGCAGATCCAGACAGATGTAGGTTGCCGTTCTTATGTGGAGAGTCTCCGGACTGAAGGCCACAACAACAACAAGTAGTTTGTAAGTCTAGGGACTGATAACTCCGTAGTTAAGTCCCATTTGAACATTTGAAAAGAGCTCCACATTCAGATTATTGCCAAACACGCTTCACTGTTTCACAGAATATTGTTAAACACTATCAATCTCATTACATAAAAAGCATGTAAATATTTTCGAGTCCAGCTGAGAATTTAGTTTTATATGATGTTCCTATTTCGCGATCATTCAAGTCGTTCACGTTGATCCAGCCATTACGGTGAAGAATTTTGCAAGTCCAGTGGCCTGAAAGACGAGGATGTTGATAAAATATCAAGGGATTAATAACACTGCGTCACATGTATATTGTTGTTAAGTAACACTCTCATTTCGTATTCCTCAAGACACGTTACCTCACAAAGAGAAATCGCGTTTTCGAATCTGTTAATGTCGCGTGCTATCATTCACTGACCGATATCTGAAGAACCACATAAGGTATCATTCTGCTCTAAAGTTTAAATAAAATTTTCGATATGTTCTCTACATTTTATACGCAGCCATGTGTAACCTAAAATGAAACATACGAGGAGTCTACGCAATGTGTTTTTACCTCCGCACACTCTTTAAAATATGTTGCAAAATGCTGCATATTAACTACCGTGCGCGGTATGATAAATCTATTTATACAGTAACTAGCTTAACCCCCGCTGCTTCGCATGCGTAGGCTGGTAGGTCTGCACCAGTTGTTTCTCCCTCTTAATACAAATTTTCACAGATACAGCTTAAGTACTGTCATAATGAAACGTTGTGACACTACTTGTAGCCGCGGCAGAATGGCCGTGCGTATTGAGGCGCCATGCTGCGGTGCGCGCTGCTGTTCGCCGTCAGGGGTTCGATTCGCCACTCGTACATGGGTGTTTGTCTTGTCCTTAGCATAAGTTACTCTAATTTAGTTTAATTAGTTTGGAAGCCTCAGGGACTGATGACCCAGTAGTTACGTCTCTTAAGATTTACAATCATTTGAACATTTGATTTTACTACTTCTAACCTCCTATGGCACCCATTAATAGTTAAATTTCAAACAAACAAAAAGATAAATAAATAAAATAAAAAATAAAAAAAAACCTCAACATGTGTCTTTTAAATTCAAACCAAGTATGCAATTATCATTTTTTGTAATTCTGTCTTCAAAATTGGCTTAGTAGGAACGTATTTTCAAACAATGTTTCATCCCTTATTTCACCCCCTAAACGATTAATTTTCTAAAATACCGAAACACCTGTCTTTAATTCTGACCAAGAAAACATAAACCACTTTATGTAACACACACTGGACTCGCATTCGGAAGGACGGTGGTTCAAATCCACGTCCGGCCATCCAGATTTAGGTTTTCCGTGATTTCCCTAAATCACTCCAGGTAAATGCCGGGATGGTTCCTTTCAAAGGGCACGGCCGATTTCCTTCCACATCCTTACCCAAACCTTCCGAGCGTAAGCTCCGTCTCTAATGACCAAGCTGTCGATGGGACGTTAAAATCCAAGCTTTCTTCCTTCCCTCCACTTTATGTGGTTGTAGCTTCAAAATTGTCTTAATAGCAAAAGATTTTCAGAAAGCATTCCCTCTCCAAGTTAGCCCCCTTCATAGCTGAATTCCTAAAAAAACCGAAACACGTATTTTTTAAATTCTAACGAACAATACAAATGCCAGTTTTTGCAGCTCTAGCTTCAAAATTGTCTTGACAGCAATGTCTTTTCGAAAAGAACTTTTATCCCGTATTTTACCCCATAGTAGTTGAATTCCCAAAAATACCGAAACACGTGTCCTTTAAATTTGAACGCCGAATCCAAATCCGAAAATTTGTAGTTCTAACTTCAAAATTGCCTAAATAGCAACAGATTTTCGAAAAAACCTCCTCTCTCCAATTTAACCCCCTTTATGGTTGAATACCAAAAAATACTAAAACAGCTTTCTCGAAATCTACAAAAGCTAAAAATGTAGGTTTGCCTTTCCTTAATTTATCTTCTAAGATAAGCCGTAAAGTGAGTATTGCCTCCCGGGTTCCTACATTCCTCCTGAACCCAAACTGATCTTCCCCGAGGTCAGCTTCTACCAGCTTTTCCATTCTCCTGTAGATAACTCGTGTTAAAATTTTGCAACCATGACTTATCAAACTGATGGTTCTGTAATTTTCACACTTGTCTGCGCCTGATTTCTTTGGAATGGGGATTATTACATTTTTCTTAAAGTCTGAGAGCATTTCGCCTGTCTCATACATCCTACACACCAGTTCAAATAGTCTTGTCATGGCTGGCTCTCCCAGAGACTTTAGTAGCTCTGAGGGTATGTCATCTACTCCTGTAGGAAAGGAAATGCCTAGTAGTGGTACAGTGTACCCTCCGCCACGCACCTTATGGTGGATTGCGGAGTACGTATGTAGATGTAGATGTCGACGTGCGTTACTGGGTCCGTGTCTTTGTGTGTTTGTATTGGTTACAAATCTGCAGTTTTCTTCCAATCTCTACTAAATTCCGCGCTCTCGACTTTAAAACGAAGAGGAAGGTCGTGTAAGTATTACGTATAACACAGAGTTCAGAAGATATGACGTCATAAACAATGGAATGTGCGAAGAACTGCTCTTAATTCACAGGAGCGACTTCCATAAAATCTTCCTGCTTACCGTGGGGTAAGAGTCAGCTACGACACACAGCTCAGGAGATATGACGCGTGTGGTACTTCAGTTGCGCTCCTCAACTAAATCTTATGTCGATCTTGAACTTCAAGGCAAGACGTAGGTCGCAGTATACATAGAATATCGCACTGTGCTGCGCGGCCTTCACCAAAACGCTAAAACGCTACAGTGTTACTAATGGATTCTTCCGTCACTTCTTGGTAGAACACTTCCATGTTTAATGTTGGAAACAAACAAAATATTTGTGCTCTACTAACTTTTTGTTTATTTACGAACTAGTTTCCGGCTTAGGCCATCAACAGGTGAAGCGTTGACTGGCGTCGACAAAGACGTTATTGCTTAGGTTCTCAGAGATGGTAAACAAAGATACAACACACAGAATACTCGGTCTTTGCATATGACATTTGTTGCAATCGCAAAAAAATCACCTGTTGCCGTGTAGAATTATGTTTACGTAATCAGGGGCCTCCTTAACATTTTTTATAGTGTAATTTGCAAGTGAGCGAGGCGAAACACTTGCATACCAAATATTACTGAATTAAAAACTGTTAACATTATTAGGATTGTAGCATATGTTGAGATCGTCACTTCAGGTGTAAATTAAATACGTTTTCTACACTAAGTTTACAATTCACTTATTTGACAGCATCTGGCAAGGTTGACATATTTAAATTACGTTTCGTATTAATGTACAATTCATAATGGGTATTGTTTTTATCTTAAGGTCTAAAAATAAAAAACGTAGGGAAGCTGTTAGAAGCACTGGAAATAAACAAACATTTAGCCAAAAGTCCCCAGCTAGTGCTAAATGACCGGCTACAGTTGAGCATATCCCCACTGTTAAGCTTCACATAATGTGAACAAAACAGCCGCCTACCACAGACCATCTTAATATCAAACACACTGTCCCCATTAATACCTTGTTTACTTTTACACTTTAAGATTCAGATGTTCAGATGTTTGTAAAGCTTATGGGACTTAACTACGGGGTCATCAGTCCCTAAACTTACAAACTACTTATGAACTACTTACGAACTAGGACGGCACAAATATCCATGCCCGAGGGGCGATTCCAACCCCCGACCGTAGTGGCCGTGCAGACCGTGACTGAAGTGCCTTAGTCCCCTCGGCCACCGCGGCCGGCACACTTTAAGATAAAACATTATATATAATAAATTACACAGTAATATGAAGTGTAATTTAAATATGTCGTCCTTGTCAGATGCTGTAAAATAAATGAATTGTAAACTCAGTGTAGAAAACGTACTTAATGTACCCGTTAAGTGACGATCTCAACATATGCTACAATGTCAATAATGTTAACATACTTATTGAAATTGGTGTGGTGTCTGTTCTTTCGGAGATGCGGTCATACGTCCGACCTCGCACGGGAATCCGTAGTGGCGAGTGTAAGAGGGCATGGACGGTAGGGGCGCTACGAACATAGCGTGCGACTTGTGGGAGTTTGAGGCGGACGGGAGGCGAACGCGGGTGGCCAAGTGGTTAAGGCGACCGCTGGCCCGAAGCGGGAGACCCGGGTTCGATTCCCGGTCCGGCTCACATTTTCACTTGTCGCCATTGCTTAATATCAATGCCCAAATGCGGCCACTGTCAATCCTTTCTTTCCTATCCCTCTTCCTTCCCTTCCTTTAACAATCATTTGCAAAAGTAAACATACTTTTTAATTCAGTAATATTTGGTATTTAATGTGTTTCACCCTGTTCACTGTTCACTGTTACACTGTAAAGATGTTACGAAGACCACTGATTACGCAAACATAAGTCTACACGGCAATTCTATCAAATGTCATATCCAAAGACGGAGTATTCTGTGTGTTGTATCTTTGTTTACCTTCTTTGAGATCCTAAGCAATAACGTCTTTGTCGACGCCTGCCATCAGTTTCCCTGATGATGGCCTAATACGCCGAAAACAAGTTTGTAAATGAACAAAAATATTAGTAGAACAGAAATAGTTTGTTGGTATTCAACCTTAAATATACTGTTCTTTTCTGTTGTTCATAAAATTTTGTACACTTGACCTTCAGAAATGGCAGAGGGTACATTCCAATAAGTTTTACAGCATGAAAGTTGCAGACGTTGAGACGATGCGGGGAGTTCATCCGGCGACCACGTCTAATTAACCGTGCCGACTCAATAGGCAACAGCGGCAATGCTGCGCGAGCAGAGAGAAGCAGGAGAAAGAGTAGAAGAGGGAACAAGCGGATGAAGTGGGGAGGCGGAGATGATAAGAGGCAGGAAAGGGAGGTGCAGAGAGGACGGGGGGAGGGACAGACGGGAGAGGGACAAGTTGTCGAAGCGAGAAGGCGAGAGAGGCTGGTGCTCAGCTAGTAAGTCAATAAAGAGCGACGACTCCACTCGAGAAATATTAAGGAGGCAGGGTGCCGGCTCAATATTATGTAGAAATCAACACCTGTTTCTTTCGGGCACTGTTTATAATGTACTAGCTGCAAGTACGCGGCTTTGCGCGGGTTTAAAATTAGGTTTTCTGTAGAAGTCTAAGAACCTTCCCCATGTAATTTTGTGTACGTGTACCAAATTTCACCTTATTTGGTTGTCTAGATCTTGAGTTATAAGAGAACAGACAGACAACAAATACGTCTTATAAGTATATGATTTACAGACTTTTTTGTTGATATCAGGTAATGCAGGACCCTTTTTAAACAAATTAGAAGTATTTTCAATATTTTTGAACGTACTTAGGGTTATTGAAAGAACGTACAAAGAAACTGATGCAATTTCTTTTCCAAAATTCTTCCTCAAATTGAGGTACCATATAATCCTATGTTACACCTTTGAAAAAAAATCAAATGTTTGTGAAGCTTATGGGACTTAACTACGGGGTCATCAGTCCCTAAACTTACAAACTACTTATGAACTAGCTAAGACTAAGGACGGCACAAATATCCATGCCCGAGTGGGGATTCGAACCCCCGACCGTACCTTTGAAGGAGACCAAATTTTTACCACATGTGTATTACATGATGGCTCATCTACTATACCTATTTAATTGCACCTATTATGTATATTACACGGTTAAAAATATCAAATCTTACATTTTAATTTTTATATTTTTTCTCCTAATAAAAATGTTATTTTAGCTATAATTTACTTGATTCTGCAATAAAGCTTAGGTATACTACATAAGTAAGGACTCGGAAGTTACATAAAAAAATTAGAGAAATGCTTGATAAACTTTAGGAAATATTTGTATCTGAATGCTAAAAAATAAAACTTGTGGTAAATTGCGAATGAAGATATGAGTCCAATTAATCTGTGCCTCACAACATTCATGCAGCATAGTCTTCACCATGCAGCATTTAATCATCTTCAAGCTTCTTCTTGGCATTCCTGTTTGCACTTCTTTCTTCTTTGGTAACTTGAAGAGCGAATCTTTCGGCTTGGTGTACCTGTTGTCTGTCACACGCAAACAATTTACCTTCCATATTGGAGCCTCATTTTATGCCTGAATTTCTCAGGACTTCCATCCTTCCTATCACTCCATCACTGAAACATATCACTGCATCTAGTACACCAAATTTCAATGTATTCTTAGGTAACATTTCCCCTATGCAATGGTTGAAACTTTCCTTTGTATTCTGAGTGCCCCCATGAAGACATTTACTAAGCAAAACAGGGTCACTCACTCATAACAGGCTCAGGTGTTATACTTGGCCAGTCTCTTCAGCCTTTTGGTAACGGGCCGTACGGTACACATGACCGCAGCTTTAAAATTCTGTACATATACGTCATTTTTCATTTGAAACCCTATAATGTATATATGAATATAATCAGGGAAGACTACAGAATTTAATACAGTCATAAAAAATTCGTATTTGCCACCATTTATAAGTACCCTTAAGTGAGACACGGCCGCTCTAGCTCAAGGCACTATGCACTTTATAACTCAATAATTAATACTAGGAAACAATGCAACGTATGCCAGTATTTTTTCTTACAAGCGTAAGTATTCAATATTAAGCACCATGACACACGTCATTGTAAAACGTTAATTACATCCACTAGATTATTTTTCGAAGAAAAATATTTGTCTCGGCACCAGATGGCCATAGAACAGCATTATTTTCAGTACTGTGGGGGAAAAAATCAGCAATTTACTTCTATAACAGTTACTTTCGTAACATAAAAATTGAAATAGTCAGTTAAAAATAAGTCCAAAAAAACTACGAGTTTTTCGAAGACATTTTTTATGCTTTATGTTTAAAACAATCCATAAAAGCTTATTTATTACCATGATACTGCAGAACTTTAATTTGAAAAAAGGCCAGAAACCGTTATTCAAGATCAGATGTAGTCAAATATCGAGAATTCCCTTTTGTTCTTTTTTATCTCGAAAAATAGGAAACATCTTTTTTCACTTTTCGAACAAGTACGTTTTTCACTTATCTCGTACTATATTTGAAGGCAGACAGAGAGTTTAGAAATGTAATGTTGACATTTATAAATAAAAATGTTGCTTTTACTGATTTTTTTGTACTTATATTATGAAACGTAAGAAAGCAATCATACATACAAAGGAAGCTATCAGTATATAATCTTAGGCTTATAATAACTTTTTCATTTAAGATTTTTCCCTTTGCAGCTATCGTTTTTCATGTACTTAATAAAACGATGTTAGTATTATTATTATTATTATTGTTATTATTATTATTTTATTTATTTATTTATTTATTTATTTGCTACTTCGCGGAGTTTTTCGTCAAGTTCGCTATCTTAATTAGAGTTTCATGAAACAGAAACTCTATTTAAAATTTAATTTCGTATACGGTCATATTTTTATTTTATGTTATCGAAAGTGTAGAGGCGCGGCGTGTTACGCGACAGTAGGTTAGAACATTATTAAAAACAGCCACAACAATTTCACCGCCACGTACAGTGCATAAACGCTTTATATAAATCGTTTCTCGAAAGTGTCAGTAGTTTCATTTTAGGTATTGTACCCCCCGACGAACAGCTGCATTTGCGACTAAACAATACGGCCTGGGAGTTTAAAAAAAATCTTAGACGTTTCAGAGACTACCTTTGTTACAGTAAGATTACGTTAATTTCAGTTCATTTAATGTTAGAAGCAGGAACTATTCCATGGGCCAAGGAAATGCAATCCCACATTGGACATAAGGCACCCAGTCAGTAGAATATGCAATGAAGTTTGGGGTTTGTCGTAGTTTTAATGAAGTAGTAATCAATATTATGCTTGTGTTTCTCATGACTCAGATTACGGTACACGGAATCAAAATACAAGGAAACTGCCATTAACGGATGCCCTCATTCGGAATTTACCTCGCTGTTTCAGCTTTCGTGTTGAAAGTTGCGTTAAATGTAGACTACTGGCCACTAACATTGCTACACAAAGAAGAAATGCCGATGATAAACGGGTATTCATTGGACAAATGAGTAGCCTATTATCAAAGGAGGACATCTGTCGTTTGCCAGAAACTGAGATAAACGTCATTTTTTATTGGAAAACTTAGAGCTAATATATTTATAAGCTGATTTGAGCATTATCAATTTTAATATTCCAGGATTTATACCTGGAAGTGTCTAATATCAGTTTGATTACTCAAGCACCTACAAATTGTGTTTTGAAAATTTAGATGTCCGTCTTTGCACCCAAAACGTGTGGGTGTCCGCTTTTGATGTGAACACGCTTTCACTTGTCCGCTTTTGATACACAGTGATTCGCTTAGTGCTGACGAGAATCTTTTACAGGTGTTTAATCTGGGAAATTATAGGAATATCGACATGAAGTGGAAAATATTCAATTCTGAACTCTATCACATATTGGAAAAATTAAATCTACAATAACCATTATAAACTTTTTAATTTTTTATAGGCTACAAAATGAAATGCTATTGCACTGAATCTCTAAAATTATTTGCGTAAGGTCTGTTAAAACTATCGCCAAATCTTTCCTTAAACATCCTTACATTATTTCTGACATCCATCTTCTTTCCATCAGACCTCACAATACAACAGTGTAGTTTACAAGCTAGTCTTACCTTTGTTTGTTTGAAATGTTTATTTTCCACTTTTCATGTTGTCTCAACCGCTTCCTAGCTTTTCCTTCGGACGCTGGTGATACATGATGTTCCACTTTACTTCCTTTACTATGGGTATTAGTAATATACTCTACAAATTACTGAAAAAGTACGGGCTAATACCTCTGGCACATACCGTCGTCATGTGATCATATACTGTGTTCAAATTGTGCACACTGCTTCATTCAACAAGTGTCCGAATTTGATATCAAACTCTTATCTAGGTGTCCCCTTTTGATGTGAACATTTTTGGAAAAAACTGATTTCACCAATGAAAAGAGCGTATAAACTTCCTCTAGGATCGACTGCTAACTAAATTTCGACCATTAGGTCAGATGTCCAGGTTTGATATTAGGCTACTCAAATATATTATACTAGAACATACATGTGATAACCTTTTCACGCAGTTTGGGTGCATAGATCCTCAGAAATCAGTACCCAGAACAACCACCTCTGGCCGTAATAACAGCCTTGATACGCCTGGGCATTGAGTCAAACTGATCTTCGATGGCGTGTACAGGTACAGATGCCCATGCAGCTTCAACACGATACCACAGTTCATCAAGAGTAGGGACTGGCGTATTGTGACGAGCCAGTTGCTCGGCCACCATTGACCAGACGTTTTCAATTGGTGTGAGATCTGGAGAATGTGCTGGCCAGGGCAGCAGTCGAACATTTTCCGTATCCAGAAAGGCCCGCACAGGACGTGCAACATGTGGTCGTACATTATCCTGCTGAAATGTAGGGTTTCGCAGTGATCGAATGAAGGGTGGAGCCACGGGTCGTAACACATCTGAAATGCAACTGTCACTGCTGAAAGTGCCGTCGATGCGAACAAGAGGTGGCCGAGACGTGTAACCAATGGCACCCCATACAATCACGCCGGGTGATACGCCAGTATGGCGATGAGGAATACATGCTTCCAATGTGCGTTCACCGCGATGTCGCCAAACATGGATGCGACCATCGTGATGCTGTAAACAAAACCTGGATTCATCCGACAAAATGACGTTTTCCCATTCGTGCACCCAGGCAGGTCGTTGCGTACCCCATCGCAGGCGCTCCTGTCAGTGATGCAGCGTCAAGAGTAACCGCAGCCATGGTCTACGAGCTGATAGTCCATGCTGCTGCAACGTCGTCGAGCTGTTCGTGCAGATGGTTGCTGTCTTGCAAACGTTCCCATCTGTTGACTTAGGGATCGAGACGTGGCTGCACGATCCGTTACAGCCATGCGGATAAGATGACTGTCATCTCGACTGCTAGTGATACGAGGCCGTTGGGATCCAGTACGGCGTTCCGTATTGCCCTCCTGAACTCACCGATTCCATATTCTGCTAACAGTCATTGGATCGCGACCAACGCGAGCAGCAATGTCGCGATACGATAAACCGCAATCGCGATAGGCTACAATCCGACCTTTATCAAAGTCGGAAACGTGATGGCACGCATTTCTCCTCCTTACACGAGGCATCAGAACAACGTTTCACCAGGCAACGCCAGTCAACTGCTGTTTGTGTACGAGAAATCGATTGGAAACTTTCCTCATGTCAGCACGTTTTATGTACCACCACTGGTGCTTACCTTGTGTAAATGCCCTGAAAAGCTAATCATTTGCATATCATAGCATCTTCTTCCTGTCAGTTAAATTTCGCGTTGTAGCACGTCATCTTCGTGGTGTAGCAATTTTAATGCCCAGTAGGGTATTTAGCGTTACTTTCTTCACTTCGAACATAATTTTTTGTTCAAGGTTTGAAGGACAATTACGAGTGTTTGTTGTCGAAAACCAATTCTCTCTTCTCACTGCAACAACCCATTTCTCGTCAGGAGCTGATTTCAACGGAAACATTGGATAAAATAATAAATGTTGACAAAGTTAAACACATAACTCAAATGCACTAAACAATTAACATGTAACATCTGATATTTTAAACATTAGTCATTTGAAAAAAGTTATTTTCAGCAGTTTTACTTCTGGTGATACAGCAATACGTTACACAAACGTTAGACATGATTTCTAAAAGAACTGCTTATCTCACTTGTTCGCACGCACAGTACCTCTATTTCAGGAAGCCACTGCGGCGACTAGTAGTGCAGCGCGGCGCCATAGGGAGCGCTAAAGACCATCTGTGTATATTCTGTCTCTTTGGGCAGTACGCACTCCTTCAGCACACCAAAAGCATACAAGTGTCTGAAATAAATTTGTGCCACCATTACATTACCGATTGTAAGTTTTTATCACGTAAAAAGAAAAGAAAACCTCAACAGTCCTCCAGAGCCCAACTGGTACTGACCAGCCACCGTGTCATCCTCCGCCCGAAGGCTTCACCTGGTGCGGTGTAGAGGCTGGCGTGGTCTGTGACCCACACTAACTAATGGCCGTTGTGTCAGAGCCACTACTCCTTAACCGACCGGAGCCACTACTCCTTAACCGACCGGAGCCACTACTCCTCAACCGACCCGAGCCGCTACTCCTCAACTGACCAGAGCCACTAATCCTCAACCGACCAGAGCCACTACTCCTCTACCGACCGGAGCCGCTACTCCTCAACCGACCGGGGCCGCTACACCTCAACCGACCGGAGCCGCTACACCTCAACCGACCGGAGCCGCTACTCCTCAACCGACCGGAGCTGCTACACCTCAACCGACCGGAGCTGCTACACCTCAACCGACCGGAGCCGCTACACCTCAACCGACCGGGGCCGCTACACCTCAACCGACCGGAGCCGCTACACCTCAACCGACCGGAGCCGCTACACCTCAACCGACCGGAGCCGCTACACCTCAACCGACCGGAGCCGCTACACCTCAACCGACCGGAGCCGCTACTCCTCAACCGACCGGAGCCGCTACTCCTCAACCGACCGGAGCCGCTACTCCTCAACCGACCGGAGCCGCTACTCCTCAACCGACCGGAGCCGCTACTCCTCAACCGACCGGAGCCGCTACTCCTCAACCGACCGGAGCCGCTACACCTCAACCGACCGGAGCCGCTACTCCTCAACCGACCGGAGCCGCTACTCCTCAACCGACCGGAGCCGCTACACCTCAACCGACCGGAGCTGATACTCCTCAACCGACTGGAGCCGCTACTCCTCAACCGACCGGAGCCGCTACTCCTCAACCGACCGGAGCCGCTACTCCTCAACCGACCGGAGCCGCTACTCCTCAACCGACCGGAGCCGCTACTCCTCAACCGACCGGAGCCGCTACACCTCAACCGACCGGAGCCGCTACTCCTCAACCGACCGGAGCCGCTACTCCTCAACCGACCGGAGCCGCTACACCTCAACCAACCGGAGCCGCTACTCCTCAACCGACTGGTGCCCCTACTCCTCAACTGAGCAGCTCTTCACATCACTTGCCCTCACAAGGACTGAGTGCTCCCCAATTGCTAACAGCGCTCTGCACACAAGACGACGATGTGGCAAAATAGCAGAGGACACTACGGTTCCTTGCTACGGTGCGTGCGGCTGTTCTACATTGGTGGTTCGAGTCCTCCCTCTGACATGGGTGTGTGTATGTTGTCCTTAAGTCAGTTTCTGTAGTTTGTAAGGCTAGGGGCTTATAATCGCAGTAGCTAAGGCCCATATATGTACAAACATTTGAACGTCTCATTCTCAGTCGTCGTCATTCCCGTTCTTGAGGGATCTGTTTCCAGCCTCAGGTTCGATGTTTCACCGGATTCCTGATATTCACGGTGCACTCTAGAAATGGTCGTACAGGGAAGTGCCCACTTCATCGCTACTTCTGAGACGCATCATTGATAAAAGGGTCCGCTGTAGATGTTTACTTTTTTAAAAAAAGACGACCGGTTTCGCCACTTAGTCGCATCTTTGAGTCAAATACCTGAATAAAAGGAAACACCAGACCATAAGAAAGTGACAAACCAGGAAAAAACCCTATATGGATAAAGATGGAAGATGGAAGGAATATATAAGTCTGCACAAAGGAAATAAAATTGAAAGCAGTATTCTAGAAATGGAAGATGATGTAGAGAGGATGAGAGAGGAGATACTATACAGCGGAAAGAATTTCACAGAGAACTAAAAGATCTGAGTGGAAACAGGGTCCCTGGAATAGGTGACATCCCGTCTGAACTGCTGATATCGTTAGGAGTGCCAGTCATGAAGAAGTTGTTCCACCTAGTACGCAAGGTATATGAGACAGGGGAAATACCCTCGGACTTCAAGAAAAATATAGTAATTCCAATTCCAAACTCAGAAAGTTCAGACAAATGTGAAAATTACAGAACTATCAGTTTAATAAGTCATGGTTGCAAAATACTGACACGAATAACTTGGAGACGAATGGAAAAACTGGTGGAATCCGACCTTGGGGAAGATCAGTTTGGATTTAGGAGAAATGTTGGAACACAGGAGGCAATACTCACGTTACGACTTATCTTAGGCTAAGGAAAGGCAAACGTACGTTTTTAGCGTTTGTTGATTTGGAGAAAGCTTTTGACATTGTCGACTGGAATACACTGTTTCAAATTCTGAAGGTAGCAGGGGTAAAATATAGGGAGCGAAGAGTTATACTAAACTTATACAAAAAGCAAACAGCGGTTATTAGAGTCGAAGGGCATGAAAGGGACGCAGAGATTGGGAAGGGAGTAAGACAAGGTTGTAGCCTTTCGCCATTGTTGTTCAATCTGTATATTGAGCAAGCAGTGAAGGAATGCAAGGAGAAATTTGTAGAGGGAATTATAGTTCAGGGAGAAGAAATAAAAAGTTTGCGGTTTGCCTATGCCATAGTAATCTTGTCAGAGACCGCAAAGGATCTCGAAGAGCAGTTGAATGGAATGGACAATATCTTGAAAAGAAGTTATAAGATGAACATCAACAAGAGCAAAACAAGGATAATGGAATAAAGGGTCAGAAAATCAGGGGATGCTGAAGGAATTAGATTAGGTAATTAGACAATAAAAGTAGTAGATGAATTTCGTTATTTGGGTAGCAAGATAACTTCTGATGGCCGAAGTAAAGAAAATATAAAATGCAGAATGGGTAGATCACGTAACTAATGAGGAGGTGCTCAACCGAATCGGGGAGAAAAGGAATTTCTGGCGTATTCTGACTAAGAGACGGGATAGGTTGGTGGGACACATCCTGAGACATCAAGGAATTGTCAACTTAGCATTAGAAGGAAGTGTGTGAGGTAAAAATCGTAGAGGGAGACCGAGGGACGAATATAGTAAGCAGATTCAAAAGGATGTACGTTGCAAAACATATTCTCAGATGAAGAGACTTGCACAGGACAGGGTAGCGTGGAGAGCTACATCAAATCATTCTGCAGACTGAAGACTACAACAAACAACACAAATATGCACTGAGAAGAAAGGTACTTACCATTAAAACATAGAAACAGGTGCTCCCAAATACAAACAACAACAACTCCGGCTGTCAGAATTCTCAAAACATCACGGCGACAACCGCCCTCGTCGACAAAAACGAACATCCAAGTAGGTGCGATGATTACAATGCGGTGCGAAAACGCCATTGAAATACGGCAGGGGAAGAACTAGATGGAAGCCATCAACGATGAACCAACATGGTTTACTTTACTAGCGGATGCATCAGTTGGCTTCGGAACAATGAACCATGTTTGTCAAGATTGCACTGCTTTGAGATTTCGGCAAGGAACAAACACAAATACTTTCAAAATTTTTATGTCCATTCCACATATAGTATTTCAGTTAACTGTTTTCTTTCATATGGGATTTCTATCATTGAAGAATTATCACGCTACAATTATTTTGTTTTAAATTCAAAAACTCTCAATAAGATATAAACATGTGTCTATTCTGCTCGCTGAGAGGAAAACATGCTACCCTGTGCTGTAAAAATTTGCAGTTTTGTTTTCAATTTCCCAGTCATTTTTAACATAAAACAGTTTTTTCATACATGTTCGTAGAATACAACCATTAAAAGTACGGCCATTAGTGCTACTATCCTCACAGATAGAGTAGTTGGAAAGGTTTCTCCAATAACCCGTTTCCAATTGATTTACCCGTCCGTTTTGTCTTCTATCCAGAATCATGGTCCCGATTGAAATAACAATAATAGCAGAGAGAGGGGGAGATGGAGATAGAGAATGGAGGAAAGAAATGGATTTAAAAAGGGGGCATAATATAAACGCAGAGGGAAGTGGGGAGGAGATGGATATGGTGTGGGGTAAGACGGAGTGGTGTGAAGGTAGGGGAAGGAGGAAATGGGGAGATAGAGGAGCGAGGAAGGGACAGACATACGAAGAAGAAAAGGTACGGGTATGTATCCCGTACACATTAGCTGCTGCGAAGCGTTGCCAGGTTTGCTAGTCATATTATCATCATCATCAGAGACTGATTATGCCTTTCAGCGTTCAGTCTGGAGCATAGTACCTCCAATAAAATTCCTCCATGATCCCCTATTCAATGCTAACATTGATGCCTCGTCTGATGTTATGCCTTTCACTTCAAAATCATTCTGCACCGAATCTAAGTACTTTCTTCTTGGTCTACCTCGACTCCTCTTACCCTCCGCTGCCGAGCTCATGAGTCTCTTAGGTAACCTTGCTTCTCCCATGCGTGTAACACGACCCCACCATCTCAGTCTGTTCGCTCTAACTGCTTCATCTATGGTGTTCATTCCCAGTTTTTCTTTGATTTCCTCATTATGGACACCCTCCTGCCATTGTTCCCATCTATTAGTACCTGCAATCATTCTTGCTACTTTCATATCTGTAACCTCTACCTTGTGAATAAGGTAACGTGTATCCACGCAACTTCACTCCCATACAACAAAGTTGGTCGAAAGATAGAGCCATGCACTGCTAACTTAGTCTTGGTGCTGACTTCCTTCTTGCAGAAGAGAGTAGATCTTAGCTGAGCACTCACTGCATTAGCTTTGCTGCACCTCGATTCCAGTTCTTTCACTATGTTGCCATCCTGTAAGAAAATACATTCCAGATACTTGAAACTGTCTATCTGTTCTAACTTTGTTCCTGCTGTTTGGCACTCGATCTGTTTAAGTCTCTTTCCCACAGACATTACTTTTGTTTTGGAGATGCTGATCTTCATATCATAACTCTTAAACCTCTGATAGAGCTCGGAAATATTAGTTTGTAACCTTTCAATCGAATCGGCCATTACAACTAAGTCATCCGCATATGCGAGACTGTTTATTTTGTTTTCTCCTATTTTAATCCCGCCCTTCCAGTTTAAAATTAAAAACAAAGGTTGTCAGAGCGTTCGTTTACATACTTTGCGTCCGTGTCCAATCCAATTTTACGTTTAGCCTTTTGTTTTGCTGTCGCGAAATAATATAATACTGCGGAGTATAAAGGAATTATTGACGAGATACGCAAACATTTCCAATGTTATTAAAAACGCCTGCATTTACCACCGGCTGTCAAAAAGCGCTTTTCAGACACAAATGGTCGATGTATCCGTCATATATCGAAGTACTGCATCACTGACGTAAATATTGAATCTGACAACCGGCATGAAATTTGTACAGTGGCCAACTACGTTAGAAGACGACTTCGATAAAGTGCAAATCTTTGGCGCGTCATAAAGTGAACAGGTGTTTCGCAAATGCTAACACAAGCACAGCTACCGGGGCGTGACTGTTGTAAAACTGCAGTCAAATAATGACGTATTTCGCAGTTGGATAGGTCTTTTAACTGTCAGGTTTTATGCAGCCAGATGTTAGTATATATAACGTAGACGTAAGTTATAAGGAAAATTTATAACAATATATATATATATATATATATATATATATATATATATATATAAAATAAAATGTAAGCAGTGAAATGGGACTTTCATAACGATGTCATTCGACGATATTTATCACACTGCAGGCCGAACAATCAGGAAGTAATTAGAGTTCAAGGTGAACAAATAAAAACATTGCGTTTTGCTGATGACGTAGTTCTGTCAGAGACAGCAAAGGACTTCGAAGATCAATTGAAAGGAGAAAGGAATGGACAGTGTCTTGAAAGTAAGGTATAATATGAACTTTAACAAGAGGAATGGAATGCAGTCTTAGAAAATCAAGAGATTCTGAAGGAATTAGATTAGGTAACAAAACAATAAAGGTGGTAGATGAGTTTTGTTACTTGGGCAGTAAAATAACATGCCATGGTCGCAGTCCAGAGGATATAAAATGCTGAATGGCAATAGTAAGAAAAGTGTTTTTCAAAAAGAGTAACTTGCTACCATCAGATATTAATTTAAGCGTAAGGAAGTCTTTTCTGAAGGCATTTGTGTGCAGTGTTGCCTTGTACGGGAGTGAAACTTGGGCGATAAATGGTTCAGACAGTAGGATAGAGGCTTTTTAAATGTCCTACTACAGAAGAATGCTGAAGATTAGGTGGGTGGATCGCGTAACTAATGAGGAGGTACTGAACAGAATCGGGGAGAAAAGGAATTTTCGGCATACCTTGACCAAAAGAAGGAATCTATGGGTAGAACAGATTCTTAGACATCAAGGAATTGTGAATTTAGCGTTGGAGGGTAGTGTGTGGGGTAAAAATCGCAGAGGGAGACCAAGAGATGAATGCAGTAAGCAGATTCAAATAGATGTGGGTTGTCATTCTTAAGAGAAGAGAAAGAAGCTCAGGATAGAGTAAGGTGGAGAGCTGCATCAAACCAGTCTCTGGACTGAAGACCATTACAACAACAACAACCTCTGTCGTGTACCACACAAACCGGTATGTACCCTGTGACGTTCCTCTTGGTTTAAAGGTCATGTGTGCAAAAATTGATCAAGTTCGGAGCACAACTGCGAATTTGTCAAAGTTCGTATCTTAGACACCCTCCACCATGCAGCGAACGAAATTTTTACACAGACAGTGACATTCCTCTTGTTTTTAAGATCGAGTGTGCCATATTTCATCAATATAAGAACAAAACTATAGATTTCTATGCAGTAGAAACACAGGGTCACACTGAAGAACGCACTTCATTGTCCTCATATTTTCCAGTTTTATTTCATACTACCATTCTTTTGAGAATAACGAAAACAAAAAAACAAAAACAAAAACAAAAAAATGTGTGAAATCGGTCGAGCCGTTCTCAAACTATGGCGCGATCAAGGTATTTAGGGAGCCATTTCTATGTTGCAAGGTACCCTCCTCCATGCACCGTATGAAACTTAGGTAGACGCTAAGGTGCTTAAAAAAATTTAAGTGTGCACAATTTCGTGAGGATCGGAATGAAACTGTGAATTTCCTCAGTCTGTAGGAGAAGTATCTTCCGCCATGCAACTTAATTCTGTCCTATCGCAAAATACTTTCATTGCTGACATCTTCTACCTGCAGACTATGAACCGACAACATTTCAGCTTCATAGGTGCAGCATTTTTAGAGATTTCGTGTTTAGTCAGTGAGTGAGCTTTCGCTTATATATATATATATATATATATATATATATATATATATATATATATATAGATTTGTACACTGCTGAAAACAGAAATGGGATCAGGTATCATACACACTGTAATTATCGTAACGTATTCCATTCATAAATTTGTTGAAATTGCAATTTGTATGTGACACAGTGCGATATTTTGCTGTCTCAGCTGTTCACTTGAGGCTTATATGAAATTGCGCACTTACGGAATATCGACCCAATTGTGCGATTGGGTTCACGATTTCCTATCAGAAAGGACACAGTTCGTTGTAATTGACGGTAAATCATCGAGTAAAACAGAAGTGATATCTGGAGTTCCACAGGGAAGCGTTATAGGTCCCCTACTCTTCCTCGTGTTTATAAACGATTTAGGAGACAATCTGAATAGCTCCCTTAGACTCTCCGCGGATGAGCTGTCGTTTATCGGTTAGTCAAGACAAAAGAGGATCAAAAGCAACTGCAAAGCGATTTACACAAAATTTCTACTTGGTGTGAAAATTGTTAATTGACGCTAAATAAAGAAAAAAGGGAAGTAATACACATGACCGTTAAAAGAAATCCGCTGAACTTCAATTATATGATAAATCAGTCAAACATTAAGGTCGTAAATTCTACCAAATACCTAGGAGTTACAATTACGAACAACTTAGACTGGAGAGAACACATTGTAAATATTGTGGGGAAGGCGAACCAAAGATTACGTTTCATTGGGAGAACGCTTCGAAGATGCAACAGATCCACCAAAGAGACTGCCTACATCACACTTGTGCGTCCTCTCCTGGAGTACTGTTGTCCCTTGTAGGACCCTCAGGAAAAGGAATTTTGGCATACCTTGACTAAAAGAAGGGCTCGATTGGTAGGACAGATTCTTAGACACCAAGGAATTGTGAATTTAGCGTTGGAGGGAAGTGTGTGGGGTAAAAATCGCAGAGGGAGACCAAGAGATGAATATAGTAAGCAGATTCAGACAGATGTGGGTTGCCGTTCTTATAAGGAGATATAAGAGACTTGCTCAGGATAGAGTAGGGTGGAGAGCTGCATCAAACCAGTCTCCGGACTGAAGACAAAAATAACAACAATTTCAAATGTTCAAATGTTTGTATAGCTTATGGGACTTTACTACGGGGTCATCAGTCCCTAAACTTACAAACTACTTACGAACTAGCTAACACTAAGGACAGTAGAAATATCCATGCCCGAGGGGGGATTCGAACCCCCGACCGTAGTGGCCGTGCAGACCGTGACTGGCGCGCCGCAGTCCCCTCGGCCACCGCGGCCGGCAAGCACAGTTTTTATGCGCGTTGACGTCAGAGCTTGTCCAGTAATAAAGAGCGTTGAGCAGGTAGGCTGCAAATAGACCGCAGCGCAGTGTGCCTTTCAGTGAGCGGTGAGAGGCGGCTTATGATGTGGCGATTTTTCCGGTGAACGACTGGCAAGGCGGGCAGAGGTAGCGCGGTGTTTGAAGCGGCAGGCGGCGCTGGCAGAGGGGAGCCTCTAAGAGGGCGCGGCGAGCGGCGCCACACGTGTAATTAGGCGGAAAGCCAGGGGGTGCGCAGAGGGTGGCCCTGTAAGGCAGGGAGCGCCAGGCGCTAGGCGCTACCGACGCTGAATATTCATGGCCCGCCGCCTGACGCCTACCGCTTAGGCAACCCATCCGGCGGGCGCGTCGTCAGGAGCTGCCTGCACGTTCAGGGGCAGGACAGGTGCTGGCCGTCGCACAGTAGGGGGGAATCACAAAAACGTGGACAAATCCCCAAGGAGACGTGTAATTCACACGAAACGAATCACGCGGGGACATTTTGAGGTCGCTGATTACGAATTTCGTGGCAAAAATTACCCAAACAAAATGGCGGAGCTAATATAGCGACGAGTAATTCAAGTGGAAGTAGAGATCATCAGAGTAGTGAAGCAACTAAAATCACTTAACAAGTCTTCTGGTCCGGATTGTATACCCATTAGATTTCTATCTGATTATGCTGAAGCGATAGCTTCTTACTTAACAGCCATATACAACTGCTCTCTCAAAGACGGATCTGTCCCAAAAGATTGAAAAGTTGCACAGGTCACACCGACATTCAAGAAAGGCAGTAGGAGTAGCCCACTAAACGAAAGGCCTATTTCATTGACGTCAATTTGCAGCAGGGTTTGGAACATATCCTGTATTCAAATATTATGAATTATCCCGAACAGAATCATCTATTGGCCCAAGGTCAACATGGATTTAGAAAATATCGTTCATGCGAAACACAACTAGCTCTTTATTCACACGAAGTGATGGGTGCTATCGACAAGGGGTCGCAAATTGATTCCGTATTCCTTGATTTCCAGAAGGCTTTTGACACCGTACCTCACAAACGGCTTTTAATCAAATTGCGTGGTTATGGTATATCGCCCCAAATTTGCGATTGGATAGGGGATTTCCTGTCAGACAGGACACAGTTCGTAGTAATCGATGGTAAGGCATCGACTAAAACAGAGGTGATATTGGGCGTTCCACAGGGTAGTGTTATTGGTCCTCTGCTGTTCCTTATTTACATAAACGATTTAGGGGAAAATCTAAGTAACTCTCTTAGGTTGTTTGCAAATGACGCCGTCATTTACCGTCTAGTAAAATCATCTGAAGATCAAAACCAACTGCAGAACGATTTGAATAAGATATCAGTATGGTGTAAAAATTGGCAATTGACTCTAAATAATGAGAAGTGTGAAGTCGTCCACATCAGTACGAAATCCGGTAAACTTTGTTTACATGATAAATCAATCAAATGTGAAGGCCGTTAACTCCACAAAATACCTAGGAATTACTATTACTTCTGAGTTAAATTGGAAAGAACACGTATAGTGTCGTGGGGAAAGGCGAACCAGAGACTGCGTTTTACCGGTAGAACCCTTAAAAGATGCTACAGAACTACAAAATAAACTGCGTACACTACGCTTGTCTTTCCTTTTTTTTGGAGTATTGCTACCCAGTGTGGGATCCTTATCAGGTGGGTTTGACGAACATCGAAAGAGTCCAAAGAAGGGCAGCTCGTTTCGTATTGTCACGATACAGGGGAGACAGCGTTACGGAAATGTTACAGGATCTGGGATGTGAATCATTACAACAACGGCGCTTATCGCTGAGGCGTGGGCTACTTACGAAACTCCAATCGCCAACATTCTCCTCCGAATGCGAAAATATATTGTTGACTGCCACTTACATAGGTAGAAATGATCATCAGAATAAAACACGAGAAATCAGAGCTCGAACAGAGAGATTCAGCCGTTCCTTCTTCCCGCGCGCTATTCGAGAATGGAATGGAAGGTAAATAGTATACTGGTGGTTTGATGTACCCTCTGCAAGGTACTTAAATGTGATTTGCAGAGTATCCCGTGTAGATGTAGAAATAATGTAATGAAACAATCTTTAAATTCGGTGACAGAACACAAATAATAAACGACGATAGAAGTAATAAGTGTAGCTAATAAAGAGAATCGGTCTTCACAATGAAAATTTAACATGATTCTCATCTTGGTGTGAGATAGTCTTGCGTAGTTCGCGAAGGAACTAGTTCGGAAGTGCGCTTCCACAGGCGAACTACACGAACTATTTCGCAGATCCCTCGCCTCTTAGTTCGTTCGCTCCTTTTTCGAAGACTGACGGGGAACAGCGAGAGGACGCGAGAGCGCGCAGAATCGCGTGATTCCCTTCTGCCAGTTGCCGTCATTTTGAGCTGAGATGCAGCTCAGCTGTAGCTTTGAGTAGCCGTAGCAAAAGCCAAAACGAGCGGTCGAACTAAAAAAGAGCGACCTACTTCGCGGCCGAGCTGCGAACTAAAAGGAGAGCTACCGGTCGCGAACTAAAATATGCGTGATAGGTCGCGAACTAAAATATGCGCGATAGGTCTCGAACAGAATTAAAAATCACATGTTTGCCTTCTGCTGATGAGAGCCATTTCGAGGTTACCGTCTCCCTGATAGATTACATACTTCAGTCCTACAAAATCTCCGTTTTGAAATATTCTGCATATTGCAATATCTGACTAATAAATTCCATAATGGCAAGATATAGAGATAACTCTGAAATTAAACGCGAGAAATTATCCACAAACTGTTTCTTTTGGTTTGCGTGATATCGTTAGCGGCTCAAGCAGCAAGCGCATGAAGCAGCTAGGTGGGGGAACTTCTCCCTCCACCTGCATGCGCAGACCACGCCGCTCAGCCGTCACTGGGAGCGGACGAACTAAAAGAACGAACTAGCTCGCGGCAGAGCCGAGAACTAAAGTGAGCGCTCCCGATCGCGAACTATTATGCGCAAGTCTAGTGTGAGAGGGTGTAATGCAGTATTATAATGTATGGCTAGTTTCACATTACTGCATGGATCTTATACGGTTCTGAAGATGCGAATAATGTGGTTCAGTGCTACTATTAAACGCAGAACAAAGCGTGTAATAGTATGACAGGACTGTCTCACTGGTAACAGGTACGCAGTTGAAAGTAGGCAGCCATAGGCTGAAGTTCATTATTTATGGATTTTTAGCTGTATTTTTGTGAATCCAAACGTGTATTCGCCTTATAGCTTTTATTTTGTATGTGAAAGTCATCCACGATCGATAATATCAGTCCATGTTTGTAACTACTGCACATTGTAATGTCTTTGCAACTACGCTGCAGCATCTGCGCTACAGCAAGTTCTTTGACCGCTGAGGCGAGTAGCAGAGAGTGAGCTGTTGAGTCGATTGTGGGCTAGGCTAGCTGACAGATGTATGGAAACTGTGTTGTGTACTGAGGGTGAATTGGTCAGCAATCATTGTATTGAGTTTGATTTACTTCACTCTATATTTATGAATACAAACGTATTATATTGGTCAGTGGATTCTGTATCAAGAGGAAGAGTACATTTGTATGGAACGGAATTATATAAAAACATTGTATTATATTGAAGACTCAGCAAAGGTATGTTTCTTTAATTGAATAAATAACTTAATGATTACTAACTTTTCTTATTTCAGCTCAACCTCGTCCCTCATTTGCCTGATTGTGACTTTTTTGATTTTGTTGTGTGGTACGTGTTGATTTTTTTTAGAAAAAGATTTCCTTTTAAATGTAAATGTTCACGTACTAGTAAAGTAATCAGTCCTTACATGCCACTGAATCTGACTGTCAGAAATAATGTTCACAGAAGCACAGATTGTTTTACTTACAGGGCCTAATTTTGTTTGCAAAACCGGTGCGTATGCCAAATCCGTTGCGTATGCCGGCCGCGGTGGCAGAGGGGACTAAGGCGCACCAGTCACGGTCTGCACGGCCACTACGGTCGGGGTTCGAATCCCCCCTCGGGCATGGATATTTGTGCCGTCCTAGTTTGTAAGTAGTTCATACGTAGTTTGTAAGTTTAGGGACTGATGACCCCGTAGTTAAGTCCCATAAGCTTAACAAACATTTAAACATTTCCGTTGCGTACATGTTATTAGAGAAACTCCTTGATTTAAATAGAAAGTCTTAATAAGAATAGGAAACTTTCACTTAACAATCTTTCAACAAGCTTTCACTTTTACTTAATAAACCTACAACTAGAAGGTTTCACAGTGCTGCCAACTTGCAAAATGCTGTAGTACACCGCACGTCGTTCGCACCAACGGTGATGCAGCTTCAAATGGATTTGGCTTGCAGCAGATGCGGAAAGAAAAGTGTCTCCCACACGATCTGACAGCCCGGGTGACGAATCACAAAACAACTGTAGGAGCAATGAGCAAAGCGAAGAGTATTCGAGGCAGCTTCCGAAAACAGCGGGAGTTATCGAAACGCGCAGCCCGAATAATTACGTGGGAGGTTATTGCGGCGCGCAAAATGTTTTGGGCCGATCGAGAGGGCCTAATGAACTGGACGATTAATGGTCGCCATTAAGCGGGCTGCGAGTCGTGTGGTAACGAGGCAGTCGCCAACCGCAAACGGCCTCTGCTGCCGAAACTCAGAACCAACGGCGCAGATCATTAAACAGGGCCACGGGGGCCAGCAGCAGACTGCCGCGGGGTCAGGGGTGCCAAAGTCAGGCCAGGCAGAAACATCGAAGAAAACCTAATTAAAACATTCTGAAAACCTAATTAGTTTAACTCTTTCAGTCTTGGTGGTTAGTGTTACTAACCACCTCTTTACCTCTTTTCGATCACGGTACTTCTATTCTACGCCATCTCTATATATAAAAGGAAGTGTCCCGATTGACTGACTGACTGATTGATTGACTGACTGACTGACTGACTGACTCATCATCGCCCAGCCCAAACCACTGAAGATAGAAACTTGAAATTTGTGGAGGCTGTTGATCTTACTCTGTAGGCGTCATTTAAGAAGCGATTTTTCGATATTCCGTCCGTAAGGGGCTGAAATAGGGAATGGAACGTTTTTTGAAAATACGTAGCTATTTAGGCAATTTTGAAGTTAAAATTACAAATTTTCGGATTTTAATTCAGGGTTCGAATTTAAAAGACACGTGTTTCGGCATTTTTTGAAAATCGACAAATAGAGGGGTATAATAGGTGACGCAAAAAATTGATTTTCAAAAATATGTTGCTGTTAGCTCAAATTTTAAGCTACAACTACGAAACTTCGGATATGGAATCTTGGTCAGGATTGAAAAGACACGAGTTTCGGTATTTTTGGAAATTCAACAACTAAGGGGGTAAAAGAGGGGATCAAAAATTCTTTTCGAAAACACATTGTTGTCAAGACAATTTTGAAGCTATAGATACAAAAATTGGTATTTGTAACGTTCGTTATGATTTAAAAAATAGGTGTTTCGGTATTTTTGGAAATTCAACCACCAAGGGGGTTAAATTGGAGAGGGGGTGTTTTTCGAAAATCTGTTGCTATTTAGGCAATTTTGAAGTTAAAATTACAAATTTTCGGATTTGGATTCGGGGTTCGAATTTAAAAGACACGTTTTTCGGTATTTTTGGAAATTCCACCAATAAGTGGGTTAAGTACGAGGTGCAAAAATTGATTTTCAAAAATATGGTGCTGTTAACTCAAATTTCAAGCTATAACTACGAAACTTAAGATATGGATTCTTCATCAGTATTAAAAAGAAACAACTGGTGCAGACCAACCAGCCTACGCATGCGAAGCTGCGGGGTTCAGCTAGTCTACCAATAATCGGTTGAATTAGTATGTCCGTTTGGACTGTGCTTCAAAACAGATGACAGATTCCGGGTACACTGCATCAATGTTAGTGCATACCAGTTGCATTGAATATAGCGCTAACGTACCTTGTCTCGAGTGTCTGATAGAAACGTCAATACAACGGGTACATAACATGTTTTCTGTAATGTATTTTATTGAACGTATTCTCATAGACCTATTTTGTGTGTGTTGGCATGCAGGTACTGTTTGCTTACAAACCACCATGACGGTGGCGGGTTAGTATATGGATGTAACGTCATTTGCTATTTTTTAACATTCTTTAGAGTATGTTGCGCCGCACGCGCCGCTTAGGAGAGAACGAGATTGGACAATACTTGTTTGAAGACACCCCTTCAGGTAACTAGAGCATTTGTAGCTCTGACGATGACGAAGAAGAGGCAGCAAATCAGCCAAATCCGATGGTGTCAGGTGCTTTGAGTGGAGTTCAAAGTGCTCCTGATGATGACGTCCCTGTGTGTAGCCGGTTAAAACGGACGCCTGATTCTACAGAGTCTAATAATGTACGTGCAAACATGCCGGTTATGATTGCTCCGAAATGGACGAATGATTATAGGATGGACATGCCTGGTGCGTTTTCTGAGAGTATATCGGGGCCAACAGGCACCAGCACATGTCAGAGACAAACATAGGCCGGATTCATTGAACAGCAGCCGTAATTCCAGGACCTGCATTTATAGAACGCCACAAACCTACAGTCCCGCAGGAAATTCGTCTAGAATCCAGTCACCATCAACCTGAAAGAAGCACATCAAGACGATGCTGCAGTTGTAGCACTACAATATCTCCCAAGCGTACTATATGGCAGTGTAGTACATGTAAAGTGCCTCTTTGTTTACGCAAAGGTAAAACATGTTTTGTAGATTTTCATAAAAATAATTTGCTTTTGTTAGTTTTGTACGTTTCTAATGATGATTCGTCTAATAAATAACGTTCACAATCATCCTAGTATTATTTATAGCAATAGTCATGGTGGTTAGCGTTAGTGACCAGCTCATTCTTTGAAAGCCTGAATACCTATATTATGTTTCCTCTATTGTCTGTGATATTTCAGTTGTAACAGTTGCTTCAATGAACAGATATTGATAATTATGTTCCTATTGTACAAGTGTGAACAGATATTTGTAATTATGTTCCTATTGTAAAAGTGTGACTGAAAGAGTTAATAAAAAGTGTAGAATTTATAGCTCGAGTGGATGCGTTAGTGGCGACAGACTCATATGTTGAAACGGGACGAGACCAAAGACACACAAAAATTTTCGAATAACGTGTTGCACTTCAAAGATGCGCATGAGGAATCCAGATTTTGGAATAGTGGCTTTTGAGATTACTCTCCTAATACTGCCCTATTCCAGTTCTGGTGTTGAGAGAATATTTAGTAGAAAAATGTTCAAATGTCTGTAAATCTATTGGACCAAACTGCGTGATCATCAGTCCGTAGCTTACAAACTACTTAAACCTAGGTAAACTAACCTAAGGACAACACACACACACCCATGCCCCAGGGAGGAGTCGAACCTCCGACGGCAAGCAACCGCGCGCTCCGCAGCGAGACGCTTTAGACCGCTCGGCTACTCCACCGCGGCAATATTTATTAGTATGAATGTAATGCATAAGAAGCAGAGGGATAGAATGAAGTTAAATCTTTTAACTGCAGTATTAAGAATACGCTGTGGTTTGAGGTTGGAAGAAAAGTACTGCAAGGAATATGTAATTCAAGTGAAACTTGTAAAACAAATCGGTACCAAAGAATGGCATCAACTGAAACCGAGGACGACGACAATGATGAAGGCAAAAATGGTTCATCTCAAGAAAAGGAATTCATTTAAGTAATGAGTTGTTGTTGCAGAATTTTTTGTACATTCCTGACCTCGATTTTCTGATTCATTTATTGTATTTTCATTTAATGGTGCTGAATATTATTAAATGATAAAGGACCTAATTACTAATATTTTTTTTATTTTATATTTTTAATTGTGGAATTTCTAGTGATTATGATAGCAGGATCAATTTTTTTAGTGCTTTTCTCGCTGTTTATGCACTTGAAACTGGTGGGGAGCTCACTTCAACCGTTGGCAGCACTGCTAGCTGTAAACCCGGCTTTGCCCTGGTATTTATTTATCTTACATTCTCGTAGTCCACCTCTCGTTCCCCCACTCTCTCTGCATCCACCTCTTTCTCTCCCATCTCTCTGTTCGTTTCCACCTTTTCCTCTCTCGGCAAAGATTTCTGCAATGTACCATACAAACATTTATGTACCCAGTGATCTTCCTCTTGGAATTAAAAGTCACGTGTGCAAAAATTCATAAAGATCGGCGCACAACTGCGCATTTTCTCAAAGTTAGGCACCCTCCACAACACCGAAAGAAATTGTATACAGACAGTGACACTCCTCTTGTTTGTAGAGTCAAGAATGCAAAATTTCATCAATATCGAAGCAAAACTATAGATTTGTATGCAATAGAAACACAGCGTCCCACAATTCGTTGTTCTCAAATTTTCCCGCTTTTATTTCATACTGCCCTTCTTCTGAGGATAAGGAAAACAACAACAAAAATCTGTGCAATCGTTCCAGCCGCTCTCAAGTTATGGAGTGCGACCAAGCTATTTAGGGACCCATTTCTATGTTGCAAGCTACCCTTCCCCATGCACCGTATAAAATTTTAGGAAGACGCTCAGCTTCCTGTTTTGTTTTTTTTTATTTTTTTAAAGGTCAAGCGTGCAAATTTTCGTGAAGATCGAAATGAAACTGTGAATTTCGGGAGTCTGTAGGAGAAGTATCTTACGCCATGCACCTGTCCTATAGCAAAAAACTTTCTTAGCTGACGTATTATACCTGTAAACTACATTCCCGCCAAATTACAGCTTCATAGGTAAAGTAGTCTTACAGATTTCGTGTTTAGTCAGTGAGAGAGTATGTAAGTGATCTTTCGCTTATATATATATATATGTAGGGATTTCTATACTGCTGAAAAAAACAAGGGGATCACGTGAGGTGTCATGCACACTGTATATTGGTTGAAATTGCAATTTGTACGTGACACAGTGCGATATTTTGCTGTCTCAACTCTTCAATTGAGGCTTTCAATGAAATTACGTGCTTATGGAATATCTCCCCAATTGTGCTATTGGGTTCACGATTTCCTACCAGAAAGGACACAGTTCGTAGTAATTGACGGTAAGTCATCGAGTAAAACAGAAGTGATATCTGGCGTTCCACAGGGAAGCGTTATAGGTCCTCTACTCTTCCTCGTGTTTATAAACGATTTAGGAGACAATCTGAATAGCTCCCTTAGACTGTTCGCGGATGATGCTGTCGTTTATCGGTTAATGAAGTGAACACAGGATCAAAAGTAACTGCAAAGCGATTTAGACAAAATTTCTACTTGGTGCGAAAATTGGCTAAACAAAGAAAAGTGTGAAGTAACATACATAACCATTAAAAGAAATCCGCTGAACTTAGATTACGCGATAAATCAGTCAAACGTTAAGGTCGTAAATTATACCATATACCTAGGAGTAACAATTACGAACAACTTAGAACGGAGAGAATAAATAGAAAATATTGTGGGGAAGGCGAACCAAAGATTACGTTTCATTGGCAGAAAGCTTCGCAGATGCACCAGCTCCACCAGAGAGACTGGCTACATCACACTTGTGCGTCCTCTCCTGGAGTACTGTTGCCCCTAGTGGGACCGTCACCGGGTGGGACTGACGGAAGACATTCAGAAGAACAAGAGAAGGGCACCTCGCTTTGTTCTGTCACGTTACGGGGGGGGGGGGGGGGAGCGTCACGAAAATGTTGCACGATTTGAGGTGCAAATCATTAAAAGAACGACGTTATTCGTTGCGGCGAGATCTATTTGCGAAATTTCAATCAACGACTATTACTTGTGAATGTGAAAATATTTTGTTAGCACCCACCTACATAGGTAGACATGACCATCCCAAAAAAGTAAGAGAAATCAGATAGAAAACGGAACGATTTAGGTGTTCTTTCTTCTCGGACGCTGTTAGAGAATTGAACTGTAGAGAAAGGTTATGAAGCTGGTTAATGAACCCTCTGCAGGCACTTGAATGTGATTTGCAGAGTATCGATGTAGACTAGTATTGCCTGTGGTCGAAAATAGACCAATTGTGTTTACAATGGTCACTGTGGGTCATGTTGCCGTCCACGCGTGATTATGTTGGCAACGTCAACAACACGATAGAAAATCTTTGCCCATTTGTTCGAACCATCGTGTAGACCATGAAGTAAACAAATAATGCTGTTCCTGCTTTATGGTTGACAGGTTCTTGTATGTACCCTCGTCCGATAAGTAAAAATAATTGCCCTCGTAAAGCGAAGATTTCATGAGAAAACATCAGCGTTGTCAAGCGATTGGCTAAAATGAAGACTCACAGGATTATCACTATTCAGCATCTGTTGCCAACATTATCATAGGAGGCCGCTGAGATATTTGGTAAAATTTAACCGGCACTGGGAGGTATGAAACGGTATCTTTTACGTGTTAAGGAAAATGACTGACACAATAACAACAAATAAAAACGGAAGTATATACTTCTCATGCCATTTTCGAATTATCCGTGGTTCGGAACCCACGTTAAACTGTAGGTCCCCCTATAACTGGCTGGGTAAGTCAGTTCGAAGGTCGGAGGAAGGCAACGGCATACCACCTCCAAACAGGACCATGCCTAGTAAAGCACTGTGGTGTTCAAACCAATCTTCGGATTGATGACTGCTTTACCTTTATAACTTTCATCGGCTAATATTTGAAATGGAACTTCAATTTCGGTGTTCGTATATTTATACAACGCCAAGAAATAATGTTATTTCGATACTGCGATATTCAGAATTCCAGAGCTGATAACATGTCGACTTCGTAGTTCCACCTGAGCACCGCTACATGCCTCTCCCGGCGCATCATCCTTTACATCGGCATTCATATGAAAACATCCATTTCCTTTAACCACTCTTAATTGCTGCGAAAATGAAGCATTTGAACGGCACAAGAAAGTGAGTTGGGAGCACTCCATGTTTCGATATTCACTTATTTTAATACGTCATCACAGTCTATTTTAATACTGCAGATGCGCTGCATTACAGCGTCTTTGGTCGAGGCGAATAGCCAATCAGTGGAGAATGTAGAACTTGATCCAAGCTGTAGATGGGAAAATTTCTACTTCCTTTTACCACTTTTAATGGCTAAATGCACGTATAATATTTATATTCGTGAAATCTACGACAAACAATCTTTCGAATTATGTAACTTTCATTGTTTAATATTCACAGAATATATGACATCAACTGCGATTGGGCAAAGCTTAAAATGTGTACCCAGCCGGGATTCGAACCCGCGTCTCCTGCTTTCTAGGCAGTTGCGCTGACCCCTACACCACTGGGGACACAATGATCACCGCACCTGCAAGGACTACCTAAGCACGCCTCCCGTCAGATACAAATTCCCAGCTTCACCCTGTCGACAGTACTCAAACTCGTAGTTATGTAACTAATTCCCGTAAGAGTAAGGGCTTCAAACTTGCCCACCCCTCCCCACTAACGATAGGATCATTGCCCGTCACCGGCATTATATGTGTGTGTGTGTGTGTGTGTGTGTGTGTGTGTGTGTGTGTGTGTGTGTGTGTGTGAGTGTGTGTGGCGTCTGTTCAGAAAGAACAGACGCCACTTCTGATCCAGCAGTTGTTATTATTTAATATTCACAGAATATATATGACATCAACTGCGCAGTGAATATTAAATAATAACAACTGCTGGATCAGAAGTGGCGTCTGTTCTTTCGGAACAGACGCCACATGTATATAACTTTCACTGGCCGTCTTGTACGAATAAATTAGTAATGTGTACCACAATTTTCGTGTTAGCGTGTTTATATAACGATGTAGACATGGCGTTTACTTAGAGCGAGGCCTCATTGGACGAAAACAGTATTCAAGAAGTCATTCTCGTTGCCCCCTTAATACGGTGTGTGATCACCTCGGAAGGCAAGTGCAGTTGCACGCGTGCTTGGCGTGGTCAGTGTGAATTTATCAGCCAGCTCTTCATGGATATTCGGACATTCTCCCACGAGCGCAACATCCAGCTCTGCAGCCGTGGTGCTCTGGCTGCAAAGCATCTGCCAAGTGCATGCCAGACGTGCCGAGTCTGGTTGAAGTTCGGTGAACAAGTTGGTCACTCCATTCGCTTAGTTCCCTCAGCTTCAAGTACGTTATCCTCCAGTGCAGCTCTGTGGAGACGAGCGTCACCGTTCACCAGAAGGGACCCATCTCCTGTGGCACCAGCCTAGGGCAGAACAAAATATCGAAGGATCTCGTCTCTTTACGCCTGAACAATCAAAGCCCCGTTCTGGACTGCTACGACCGCGGTACACGACGCCTGCAGTGTCGACTACCCTTTTAACATTACAACGTTACGGGTTGCCAGCTCCGTAGGAGTCGGGCACCGTAACTGCAAAACATCCAGAAATAGCCACACTACGAAAGCTCGAAGTAGACTTGCGCGATCGGGAGCGCTCACTTTAGTTCGCGGCTCTGCCGGTAACTAGTTCGTTCTTTTAGTTCGTCCGCTCCCAGTGACGGCTGAGGGGCGTGGTCTGCGCATGCAGGTGGAGGGAGACGTTCCCCCACCTAGCTGCTCCATGTGCTTGCTGCGTGAGCCGCTAACGATATCACGCAAACCACAAGAAACAGTTTGTGGGTAATTTCTCGCGCTTAAGTTTAGAGTTATCTCTATTCTTGGCATTATGAAATTTATTAGTCAGATATTGCACAGTGCAGAATACTTCAAAGCAGAAATTTTGTAGCACTGAACTATGTAGGCCTAATCTATCAGTCAGACGCTAACCTCGAAATGGTTCTCATCAGCAGAAGGAAGACGGGAGATTTTTAATTCTGCTGCGCGCCCTCTCGCTATTGCCCGTCGGTCTTCGCAAAAGAATCCGACGAACTAAGAAGCGAGGTACGTTTGGCATAATAGTTCGCGTGTTTTAGTTCACGACCGATTGCACATATTTTACTTGGCAACCGATCGCGCAAATTTTAGTTCGCGACCGATCTCGTATATTATAGTTCGCGACCGATCTCGTATAATATAGTTCGCGACCGATCTCGCATATTTTAGTTGGCGACAGTTCTGGCATATTTTAGTTCGCGACCGATCGCGCATATTTTAGTTCGAGACCGATCGCGCATATTTTAGTTCGTAGCTCAACCGCGAAGTAGGTCACTCTTTTTAGTTCGTCCGCTCTTTTTGGCTTTTGCTACCGCTACTAATAGCTCTTTCTTTTATGACAGCTTTTTTATATAATGATCAGTGTTGCCCAAGCGTTTGCTATTACCCGTATTTATGGGCAATTAGACATCAAAGACTTAAGCAAATAAACCAGTTATTTACACGAATGGGTAATACAATGGTATTCAACTACTTATCATACAGAGTACTCGTAGTATTTTACACTACGGAATGAGGGTTATATTTAGACACTGCTGAATACCTTGGAAAAGAAAATGTGTGGCAGTGAACTATGAAACTACAGCTGAGCTGCATCTCAGCTCGAAAAGACGGCAACTGGCAGAAGGGAATCACGCGATTCTGCGCGCTCTCGCGTCCTCTCGCTGTTCCCCGTCAGTCTTCGGAAAAGGACTAAGAGGTGAGGGATCTGCGAACTAGTTCGCGTAGTTCGCCTGTGGGAGTGCTACTTCGTTCGCGAACTACCCAAGACTAGCTGGAAGCTCTCGAACAGGGAGCTCCACTAGAGCGATACTGTACGTTGCCTGGAACGAGCGCCCTACGTGCTAGTTGGAGGAACCAGCTGACCCCAATATAAGGCCAGCGCAGTCTCACCAGCGGTAGTCTCGTCGGAGGATCGTGCTCTCCCATACGATAACAAGTGTTTGTATTTATGTTTGTGAGTTGTGGCCTCGGACTTATGCGGCCCCACGTTGTGAGACTTATATTACTTGTTTCAGACTGAACCGATTAGAGGAATAAATTGGTTGTTTACATCTGACATGGGGAACACCAAGCACGGTACCAAAGGAATTTGATGGGTTGCAGGTATGTTGTGAGGGGATTCCTCCAGACCGTCAACCTAAAAGGATTTATTCCAATGGGCTTTGATCTCTAAGAAAATTGAAATCAAATTCGCAGCAAATTACCACGCGTAACATTGTGTTTTCCAATGTGACCCTAAGTTTCTATTGCATGGAAATCTATAGTTTCGTTCCGATATTGATGAAATTTTGCACACCTTATCTTAAAAACAAGAGGAATTTCATTCTCTGTATAAGATCTCGTTCGGTCTATGGTGGAAGGCACTGACGGAATTTTACAGAATGCATAGACTGACTCGAATCTTTATGAATTATTGCACACATGACTTTTAAACCAAGAGGAAGATCACTGGGTACATAAATGTTTGTATGGTACATGACAGAGGGTAACTTGCAGAAAACTTTGCCTAGAGAGGGAAAGGTGGAAACGAACAGAGAGATGGGAGAGAAAGAGGTGGATGCAGAGAGAGGGGGGAAGGGGATGTGGACTGCCAGAGTGTAGGATAAACAAACACCCGGGCAACGCCGGGTATACAGCTAGTAGTATTATCTATATATATAAATGAATGTTTGTCTGAATGTCTTCTATGTGTTCAGAAAACATTAATTCGACTGCAATGATAACTTGGCGAACTGTTAACCGTACACCTACGAAAGTTCCTGACCCAAAAACAAAAGAGCACCACACCTAGCTCAGGGGATGTGACGTCATAAATAATGAGAGTATTTTTATAAATTACATGTTCGTATATTGTGTCAGTAATGTTTCGATATATCTCAGTCTTTTTAATTATATACTAGCTTATATGCCCGTGCTCCGCAACGGTTGTTAAAGAAGGTCCTGTGTATATCATGATTCTTTAGGTTATGGACGTAGGTCAGCAAAAACACAATCCTTGTTGGATCTCTCTGTCAATAAACTCAGTTCTCCTAGCCAAGATGTTAAATTTAAGTAGAAGTCATTGTCGAAAACGATGAATGTTCATAAAGTTTTTCATACTAAGAGTGAAATTAAGTGTGTGATTCGGAACAATGTAAATTCGATGTTAGGTTGTGTTCATAAAGTTACACATTGCAACAGCAGCGCCGAAAGCGGCTGGCAAATTAATTTCTGAAAACGATATTGAATAAGTGCGAATATTGATTTGTAACAGTTTTCGCAAATATGTTATTGAATAGGAATATGGAATGAATTGTAAGACTGTGTGAATCATGAGACTCTATACAAAAGAGTTTCGCGTGAAAGTGCTGGTCATAATGAGATGTGACAACAACGGATGTATCTGATTCGGTAAAATTTTACTTTCTATTCTGGCGGCTTCGTGTTTTTATGTTGTCAACATCAATAACACGATATAAAATCGTTGCAAAGATGACCAAACCACATAGAGTGTAGATAAATACTGCTGTTCCTGCTGTATGCTTGATTTCACGACAAAATATTTGCGTGTCACGCGATTGGCTTATGACGATGTCACATGATTCTCATTATTCAATATCTGTTGCCAACATTATCACAGGAGGCCGCCGGGATATGAGTAGGACTACGTCGCATAGTTTTTCTTTACCCAGCTGTCAAACGATAACACCTTTCACAGCAGAGAGTGTCGCGGCTATATGTATCAGAGATCACTGATTAGCACAGACCAGTGAGCTTACTGGCACAGGCATATCAATATCTATGGCCTAAGAGACATTCATTAATGTATGTGTTTCCACCACGCTTCCACGACAGTGATCTATGTTCGACGAGTATTTTTATCTTTGAGTCTATCTGGATTTTTATCTTTCTTTTGTGTCTCTGTTCATAGTCGGTAATGTGTGGTTGACGGAAACATGTGATCTATTTAAAAAATCGCGTATTTGATATTCCTCGTCGTTATTAGAGTCTGAAAGGACCGCATTGTCTGACGATTGAAAGAATAAACAGATTTTGACTCGTGCCGTAAAGTTCGTAAGTCACAGAGTGTATAGCTTTTCCTAAGAGTATTTATTGCATATTTTGCGAATTTTTGCTCGTCACACTCTACCACTGCCACGCACCGCGACCAAACTCCCTTACTAACATCATTAGACCAAGGGCTATCTACCACCACAACCACGAGTGGGTGGCAGTATGTGGTCATGGAGAAAAGTCTGTCAGCACGTACACACACAAGCCTTTTATTTATAGATATAGATTATACTCGTAATAACAGAAGCATATAAACTTTCGTATTTTTCTTCTTTTTGTTATTGTTATTATTTTAGTTGCTTTCTTTAGTGTCTCGTGTCGGAGGTGTTGATTACTGTTTCTTGTGCTTGTTGCAGGTAAGTCGTCACACCCCCTTGACGCTAGCGTTCAGTCTGGTGGGTGAGGAGACTGCGCCCTGCAGCTCTGGTGAGCAGCTCGGGAATAATAACTGGGCAAGTCGTAAACCAGGGGGCGTCCACCACTGCCCTCCAGCTATGAAGAGCAGGCGCTCTTCTCTGGGAGAGCTGAGGTAAAAAGAGACCGTATAACGCAGCTGCCATCCTGCTCCAACGGCGAAGTGCCACTACTCTGATGAAGAGGCGCCTAGCTGCGGTCCAATTAATTAAGTCCACTTTTTATTGGCCAAGGATAGGGTTACGAGCTGCCGAGAAGAAGCGGAATGAACCCCCGTGCTAAGGTGGGGCTAACTGCCCCGATCTTAAAAGAGGAAAAAAAAGCCGCCGACACGTCTCCTGAAGCCGCTGGTGCGTTTGGAAACAGACATGGCGTCTGCCGTCAGTATAAGACCTTAAAAGCTGTGTGTGTGTTGTGGATGTTGAACCTATCGTTAAATCAGACAACAAATTGCTCATTAACACAGCAATTTGGTTTAATTATGGCCCCGATATTGATGTATATACTATTAAATAAGAAACAGTGCATTAAACTGATTATGTGCGCAACGGATATTTTAAACACAAAGCAACTGTGGTAAGTCACCATTTGAAACAGATACTGAATATACTCAAAAATTTTGACTGCGAGAAAGATATTAAAAAAATCACAAACCACTTTCTTAATGCTTGACTGTGAGAATTTTATGCAGATCAGTTTCTGATTATTGAAATTTAGTATCATAGCCAATTAACTATCATTTACTATGGTACCAATAACGAAATCTGTTCAACAATATTATTAAAATCAATACTGCACTTTAAATCCACTAATAACTAATTATCAAATGAAGGAAGTAGGTTAATCTTCTAACTACGTAAATGAAACAGGAAAGAAAGGTCAACTTCGTTCCTTATTATTAATAATCAGCATTACATTACCTACATAATACAACTTCTGACACAACTCAACCGCTCTCTAAGCGAGCTGAACCACAAGTGCTACTCTCTCTCAGCGCGAGCTACCATGCTATGCAATACATGATCTTTGCCAAAGATGAAACTTCACAGAGTTAAGTACACATATCGATACATACAGTAGAAGCGATATTATACATTTTCTTGCAAGCAAGTTACTCGATACAAAACAGGAGGCACAATATTGGACATTTTCTTACAAAAATAATTTTTTTATGGACACGTTTCAACCTCCTTGACATCGTAAAGCGAAACTCTCTTCCAGAAGCGTCCTGTAAGGTACACTTTGTACATTTATTTGAAAGTAACAAAACTCATTTACCTCCCTTATTGTTTCGTTACCTAATATAATACCCTCAGCATCGCCTGATTTTCTTAGACTGCACTCCATTACCCTTGTTTTGCTCTTGTTATTTTTCACCTTATACTAAACTTTCAACACATTGTCCATTCCGTTCAAATGATCTTCCAGCTCCTTTGCTGTCTCTGACAGAAGTGCAATGTCATCAGCAAAACGAACTGTTTTTATTTCTTCACTCTGAACTCTTAATTCGTGCCCCAAATTTCTCTCTGCTGTTCTTTACAGCTTACTCAATGTATAGATTGAATAACATTGGAGGAAGGATACAACCCTTCCTTTCTCCCTGGTTTTTGTGCAGGTTCGAAATAACCTTCCGTTCCCTATATTTTACCCCACTGAAATCAGAATTTGAAAGAGTGTTTTCCAGTCAACTTTGTCTAAACCTCTTTCCAAATGTACAAAAGTTAGAAATGTATGTTTCCCTTTCGTCTATCTATCTTCTAACATAAGTCGTAATGTGAGTATTACCTCCCTTGTCCCTCCCAAGGTTGGCTTCTAGCAGCTTTCTCAATCTGATGTAAATAATTCATGTTAATATTTTGCAACTATCACTTACCAGCTGAAAACCCGGCGTTGCCCGGGTGTTTATTTATTTATTACCGCCTTGAGTTAGTACTTCTGTTATCCCTTCTCTCTCTCTGTGCATTTCTCTCTCTCTGTGCATTTCTCTTTTTCTAAAATGATATTATATTTCTTGGAGAATATATCAGAAATAACGCTGTCTTGCATAATGTTCAAAATTATAACTGCAGTATCCAAACAAAGAATGATAGTAATCAAAATACAAATGACTTATAAAATTCGTACGATGTTGTATTTATTGAATTATAACAATTAAATTAATGTAATTAATTTCACTCATTCTTGAGGAAATGTCGCTGATAAAGCGGAACTGAAAAAATATTCCTATCAGATTGCAGAAGTGTATGCACTTACCGTTTATCAGGAAAGTAAGTAGTGTAGATCAAATCACACGTAAAAATGCACTCGTTTCGAAGAATCCACTCACGAAATTCAACAATAATGATTGTAATAATATCACCGATCACTTGATGTAATGTGCGAAACGTCAAATCGGTTCTTTTAAAGAGATGAATGAAAAGAAATTTTCTTACTGCTTTATTTATTTATTCTTATATTTCCTTATTCGTATGCTAATCCTTACAGAGAAAGACATTGTAGCACGCATAGACCAAAGATATGGTCTGCGGCATCACGTTTCGCTGTATGTAACCTCCTTGCTATAGAGTCGCAAACGTCATCGCTGGCCTTCAGTCCGAATTTTTTTATAATTTGACGACTTTCAACCACCATATCTTCCATCCCCTTATAGCGATCGACATGGGACTGCTATGGTGTACAACGAGAGACTTCGGACAACAATTACACACAGACCATTCGTTTGCGTTCTGTAGTTTTCGCTGCAGAGCGAAATATTAACACACACACACGCGCGTAGAATTTTATATACACCGATAACTTTCCATCCCAATATACTCCATCCTTTTATCATTATCAACCCTCAAGCAACAATGCAACCAATAAAACAATTTTGAAAGAGTAAATATAATTTTCAAAGAGTATTTATTGTTCAGCATTTCGCGTTACATTCTTCAAATTACTAAATATCTATCAGATCGCTATAAAACCGTGCCTCAAACCTTCATCAGGTATAAATTAGTAACTGTACAAATATTTAGGTCTCTGCGTCTTGTCGTTCGTACGTGATTAGAGTACACCGAACAGACATTCAAATTGATAGATATAGATTAACGTATTTCCGCATTTTCTTAGGACATGGAGTATCACCTTTTCCTTGAAGTCTGCCTGATACTCCTGTTCCTCGTAGAGCTCTCACTAGCTCTTAGGGAATGTCGTCCACTCCAGGGGCCTTGTTTCCAATCAGGTCCTTCATTCGGCTGTCAAGTTCTTGTCTCAGTACCGTATCTCCTATTTAATCTTCATGTACTTCCTTTTTGCCTTTGCGCAGCATTGTCTCGAAGTTCATTTATTTTTTAAGAGACCCTCTACATATTCTTTCCACTTTTCAGCATTTTTTCTATGTTTGGAGCTGCCGGCCGCAGTGGCCGAGGTGACTGAGGCGCTCCAGTCACGGTCAGCACGGCCACTACGGTCGGGGGTTCGAATCCCCCCTCAGGCATGGATATTTGTGCCGTCCTAGTTTGTAAGTAGTTCATAAGTAGTTTGTAAGTTTAGGGACTGATGACCCCGTAGTTAAGTCCCATAAGATATACAAACATTTGAACATTTTTTGTTTGGAGCTGGTTTGAATTTGAGTTATTCATATTCGTACAGCTGATTTTCTTGTCTGCGAATTTGTCTTTTATATTCCTGTATGTGGTTTGTTTCCCCTAGTCATACATTTTTCTGCAGATTTTCAATTTCCCTCTAGCCACTCCTGCTTAGCCATTTTGCACTTTCTGCAATCTAATTTCTTAGCCATGATTATTTCTGCTTCATTTACTGTATTTTTATAATTTCTTCTTTCATCAATTAAATTATGTCTTTTCTGTATTATGCAAAGATTTTTTAGTGTCTTGCCTTTCTACAGATTTGGTCCTCTGCTGCCTTCACTATTTGACTTGCCAAAGCTACCCATTCGTCTTTCGCTGTGTTACATCTCCCCCGTTTCCGTCAATTGTTGCCTAAAGCTCCCTCTGAAATTCTATAGCAGCTCACGTTCCTTCAATTTATCGAAATCCTATTTACTTATTTTCCTACGTATCTGCAGTTTCTTCAGTTTCAGTCTACAATTAGATAAATATTCTGCAAGTCACATTGAAATGCATGGCAGAGGGTTCATCGAACCACTATCATAATATTTCTCTACAGTTCCGTCCTAACAGCTTTCGGAAAAAAGGAACACCTAATTCTTCCCGTTTTCCATCCGATTCCTCTTATTTTATTTTCATGATCATGTCTTCCTATGTAGCTGGGTGCTAACAATATATTTTCGCATTCGGAAGAGAAAGTTGGTGAAACAAATTTCTCAAACAGATCACGCCGCAATGAATAACGTCTTTCTTTTAATGATTTCCATCCCAACTCGTGCATAATTCCCGTGACACTCTCTCCCCTATATCGCGATAATACAAAACGAGCTGCCCTTCTCTGAACTTTCTCTAAATCGTCCGTGGATCGTGTGGATCCCACAATGCGCAGCAATACTCCGAAACAGGACGCACAAGTGTGGTGTAGGCAGTTTCTTCAGTAGAACTGTTGCATCTTTTTAAGTGTTCTGCCAACTAAGCGTAGTCTTTTGTTCGCTTCCCAAAAGTATTTTCTATGTGTTCTTTCTAGTTTCAGTTGTTCGTAACAGTCACTCCTAGGTGTTTAGTTGAATTAACGGCCTGTAGATTTGACTGATTTATCGTGTGAATGAAGTTTGACGGATTTCTTTTAGTGGTCATATGGATGACGTCTGACTTCTCACTATTAAGGGTGAATTGCCATTTTTTGCACCAAGCAGATATCTTATCTAAATCGTTTTGCAGTTGCGTTTTATCTTCTGGTGACTTAACTAACCGATAAATGACGTCATCATCCGCGAACAGTCTAAGAGATCTACACAGATTGTCAAAATAAGGAACAATAGGGGCCCTATAACAGTTCCCTGAAGAATGCCAGATATCACTTCTGTGCTACTTGATGACTTTCCGGCGATTACTACGTACTGTGTCCTTTCTGACAGGAAGTTACCAATCCAGTCGCTCAGCTGTGGCGGTATTCCATAAGCACGCAATTTGATTAGGAGACGCTTGTGAGGCACAGTGTCGAAAGCCTTCCAGAAATCTAGAAATACGGAATCTATTTGACATCCCTTGTCGATAGCAGGCATCACATCATGTGGGTAAAGAGCTAATTTTGTTTTGCAACAAATACAATTTGTGAATCCGTGTGGACTATGGGTCAGTAGGGCGTTCTCTTCGAGGTCTATAGTTCATAGAAGATGTGGTCAAAATCTGTCCCGGGATACGACTTTACAGTCGAAAGTGTGGTTTTGTGGAATCTACGTTTCAGCAATATGAAAGAAATGTTATAAATGGATTCTTCCATTACTTCTCGGTAGAACGCTTCCATATTTAAGGTTGAAAAAAAAACTGTTTCGGCTCTACTAATTTTTCGTTTATACACAAACTAGTTTTCGGCCTATTGGGCCGTCATCAGGTAAAGTGTTGACAGGCGTCGACAAAGACGCTGTTGCTTAGGTTATCAGAGATGGTAAACAAAGATACAACACACAGAATACTCGGTCTTTGCATATGACATTTGTTGGAATCGCAAAAAATTATCTTTTGCCGTGTAGAATTGATAGTGTTATTTGCAAGTGTACAGGGTGAAACGCATTACATATCCAATATTACTGAATTAAGAACTATGTTAACATATCTGAAATTGTAGCATATGTTGAGAGGGTCACTTAAGGTGTAAATTAAATGCGATTTCTACACTAAGATTACAATTCACTTATTTTACACTGTTCAGCTTCACATAATGTAATCAAAACAGCTACCTACCACAGACCATCTTTAATATCACACATAGAGTCCTCATTCCTAGCTTGTTTACTTTTAGACTTTACGATGGAAACAATACCTATAATAAATTGTACAGTAATATGAAATGTAATTTAATTATGTAAACCTTGCCAGATGCTGTCAAATAAGTGAAATGTAAACTCAGTGTAGAAACCGTATTTAATGTACACCTTAAGTGACGATCTCAACATACGTTTTAATTCAGTAATATTTGGTATGTAATGTGTTTCGCCTTGTTCACTTGCACATTACACTGTAAAAATGTTCAGAAGGCCACCGATTACGTAAACATAATTCTACATGGCAACAGATAATTTTTTACAATTGCAACAAATGTCGTATGCAAAAACCGAGTGTTCTGTGTATTGTATCTTTGTTTACTATCTTTGAGAACCTAAACAATAGCGTCTTTGTCGACGCCTGTCGACACTTTACCTGATGATGGCCCAATAAGCCCAAAACTAGTTTGTAAATAAACAAAACATTAGTAGAGCACAAACAGTTTCTTTTCAACCTTAAATAAAAGAAATGTGTTTCTGAAAACCAACTATACCAAATCAGATCCTCCCGGAGGCGTGGCAGTGCCCAAATAAAAAGAAGAGGTAAACAAATGATGCCAAAGATCGCTTTTTTGCATTTTTATTTTTTTATTTTTGCACAATCAGTTTCAGATGGCACTCATATACATCAAATACCACCAGCTTATAGATGTTTATGGCGAGTGCTTAGTTTAAAAACTTGCTTGTTTCATCTTATATTTTAAAATACACGTCACTAATACGTCCAGTATGCTAGGAGATATTTTCAGAGAAAAGTCAGTCGGTCATGCCATTCTATCCGACCGATTTCCTTCATTATTTGATTTGGAAGATGCTATCAAGCATGATGCAAATTTCAACGTGGTACGTATGACAGGTGGTAATTTATAGAAATAACAACGACATTTAAGTCATTATTACGAAATGTCACTAAGAAGCAGAGGTAAGAAATTTCCTAGTTTGAAGTATAAAAATTTTTAATACCCTCACAAATACCCGGAAAACGTTGCAGATACATTTGCAGAAACAATGGGAAGAACAGGCTTATATTCCTTGGTGAAAGATCCTTCCGAGCACTCTGCTGTTATACTATAATACATTCCCCATAATCTCAGAAAATCTGAAACATCTGGTAAAGTGAATGAAATTTCCTGGCAGATTAAAATTTTGTGTCGGAACCGGGACTCGAACCTGGGACATTTGCCTTTCGCGGGCAAGCGTACTACCGATTGTGCTATCCCGACAAGACTCACGATACCGCCTCAAAACTCTACTTCCGCCAGTACCTCGCCTCCTACTTTCCAAACTTCACAGAAGCTCACCTGCGAAGGTCCCAGGTTCGAGTCCCGGTTCCGCCACACAATTTTAATCTGGTAAAGTACCTATCAGCAGAGAGTACAGCGTTTTATTCATCACTCACTCAACCTGAAGTAACACCGCTGGAACAGTGAAAGAAAAATAAGATCTTCATTGTAGAAAATATTTTAAAAATTTTCGTCTCATTTCCAAAGGTTGTGATGTTTTATTCATTTATTCTATGGCATAAAACATGTAGAGAGTTAAGAAGTATAATTAAAATAACTTTTTTCTTTCACATGTGTCTATTTTTTTTACCGTGCACCGAAAAATATAGCAAGTCCATGACTATACAGGATGTTACAAAAAGGGACGGCCAAACTTTCAGGAAACAATCCTCACACACAAAGAAAGGAAATATGTTACGTGGACATGTGTCCGGAAACGCTTAATTTCCACGTTAGACCTCATTTTATTACTTCTCTTCAAATCACATTAATCATGGAATGGAAACACACACCAACAGAACGTACCAGCGTGACTTCAAACGCTTTGTTACAGTAAATGTTCAAAATGTCCTCCGTTAGCGAGAATACATGCATCCACCCTCCGTCGCATGGAATCCCTGAGGCGCTGATGCAGCCCTGGAGAACGGCGTATTGTATCACAGCCGTCCACAATACGAGCACGAAGAGTCTCTACATTTGGTACCGGGGTTGCGTAGACGAGAGCTTTCAAATGCCCCCATAAATGAAAGTCAAGAGGGTTGAGGTCAGGAGAGCGGGGAGGCCACGGAATTGGTCCGCCTCTACCAATCCATCGGACACCGAATCTGTGCATCGTGCTTGAACCACATGTTGTGTCTTACTTGTAAAGGCACATGTTCTAGCAGCACAGGTAGAGTATCCCATATGAAATCATGATAACGTGCTCCAGTGAGCGTAGGTGGAAGAACATGAGGCCCAATCAAGACATCACCAACAATTCCTACCCAAACGTTGATAGGAAATCTGTGTTGATGACGTGATTGCACAATTGCGTGCGGATTCTCATCAGCCCACACATTTTGATTGTGAAAAGTTACAATTTGATCTCGTTGGAATGAAATTTACATTTCAAGAGATGCTAAAATGAGCTCTAACATGGAAATTAAGCGTTTCCAGACACATGTGCACGTAACATACTTTGTTTCTTTGTGTGTGAGGAATGTTTCCTGATACTTTGGGCGTACCTTTTTGTAACACCCTGTATATTAATAATTTGCTCTTAAGGTATTGCTTCCAAGTGTCTTAAACTTGCAGGGAATATAACGGTGAGTAAGTCATAAGCGACGATTAAAAATCACATTAATAGATCAAAAACATATCCAGTTTTTGCCTCTCCTGGAAATTATCGTTAACTGGACTTGGGATGTTTTTCCATTAAGGTCTTCAGATTCTTGTGAAAAACAGTGGTCAGTAGAGAGAGGGATGGAGTGCGAGGGTTTCGCGGGCGGCTCGCGTTACGGGCCCAGTGGTGGGACAGGACAGGGGTAGTGGAGGGCAGCCGCGTCCTGCGGACGGCAATTTGTCTGGACGAGGCGCGTTTAGGGTTACAGGCATGGCCCCTGGTCAGCCGCAGTCCCCGGGACACCGGAGCGGTGCGGTAGTGTCCACTTGTCAGGCGGCCGCCCCTCGAGCGCCGCAACCCGCCCTACTTATTAGGCGGCCGCCCCTGCAACGCCGCAACCCGCCCGTCGCCGGCCTGCGGCGGTGCTGCCCACTTGCTAGGCGCCCGCCCCTCGAGCGCCGCAGCCCGCCCGACACCCGAGTCCGGCGGGCGTGTCCACTTATCAGGCGTCGTCGCGGTTGATGAATATTCACGCTGCCGATTAGTGGGGAAGCGGACGCCGGGCGAGCCGGCCTGTGGTGGCTTTGTCTCGCGGAAGGCGATGCGGTAATGCGGCAGCTTTAAGTGGGGGAGGGTACTCTGTGGTTCTGTCAGCCAACTGCAGTGGGACAGGAAACTCTGCACCACTACTCCTACATCAGCTCAATTTGCAGGTAAATAATAGCGTGATTTAATGTTATATTTTTTTAAAACACAGTCTCTATTGCAAGAAAATTTTTATCGCTCTCAGGCAACCGATTTCACTCAGCTTGTGTGATCATCTTCAGGCCAACTACAGTACAATAAGGCCGTGTTTACACAGCCGGTCGGGCCGAGAGGACTCCGCTTCAGCCGGCTCACGCCGAGCCGACGGCATTCCCAATGTTTAATATTCCTGGCGTGAGCCGATTGGGCTGTGGTATTGCTTCTGCAGCACAAGCATCTCGTGTCTCCAGCCTGTTTCTTTTTTTAAATAACACTTGTGAAAATATGTTGCTTAGTTTTTCTTTTATTTCTATTAATTGTGTAAAATGAATACAAAATACAGAATATATTTTAGCTGTTCTCATAAGGAAAAACTTTTCTATATTTCAGTCGAAATTCATGGGATGAATCCATTACCACCAGTTTCTTATGTGCTTAAAATCATATAGCTCACTACAGTGTGACAAAAAAAAACAATAACAACATCAGTGAACTGTTAGCTGGCTCAGTCGGTTGCCATCGTGTTTTATTCGATCTTCAGCTGACTGTGGATGAAGACAGCTTGAAGGTGGGGACAAGCCCACCAGGAAGAAAAAAAAAGTGGCACACACTTCTCATCCTTTACAGACTTGTAGTGTCTGAGTCTAAACTATATCAGCACGTTTTTCTATCAGTTAACATTTTAAAAAATCGAAATACCATAGAGACAAACAATATTGTCAGCAGATGATTCAGCAAAATGTTCGTAGAAACGCAGTTTCCCTCAGACACCTTCTTAACAAAATAAATAAATAATAAAATTCTGAGACATGTGTTGTGTTCTTTGAAAGTGGAGATGGGTTGAAATACAGTACAGCGTGTCCCACATAAACCTCACGTATGCCACCACTTGAAACATCCCTTATGAGGAGGTAACTACACATTTTAATGTTAATATTATCTATTATTTTTAAATAGTTCGTTATTAAAAAAAAGTGTTTCGGTTTTTTTAGGAATTCAGCTAACTTGGAGAGGGGATGCTTTTTGAAAATCTTTTGCTATTACGGTAATTTTGAAGCTACAACCACATAATTTGGTATATGTTTTGTTGGTCAGAATTAAAAAGACATGTGTTTCGGTATTTTCAGAAAATTAATCATTTACGGGATGAAATAAGGGATGAAAGTTTTTTTGAAAATACGTTCCTACTAAGCCAGTTTTGGAGCCAGAATTACAAAAAATGATATTTGCGTACTTAGCTGGGATTTAAAAGTATTTTTCGAAATTCAACTATTAATGGGTGCCCTAGGGGGTTACAAGTAATAAAATCAAATGTTTGTAAATCTTAAGAGACTTAACTACGGTGTCGTCAGTCCCTAAGGCTTACAAACTAATTAAAATAACTTAGACTATGCTAAGGACAACACAAACACCCATGCGAATCGAACCCAAAAATGTTCAAATGTTTGTACAACTTAACTACGGGGTCATCAGTCCCTAAGCTTACAAACTACTTATGAACTAGCTAAGACTAAAGACGGCACAAATATCCATGCCCTAGGGGGATTCGAACCCCTGACCATAGTGGCCATGCTGACCAGTTCGTTCTTAATTTAATCTCGGGGGTGAGTGATATTGCTTTTCTGTGGGACAAGCTATATAGAATTATTTTTACCTTCTGATAAATTTTCTGAGATCTACAAAAGCGAAAATTAAAAAAAAAAAGATTATTCATGACTTAGGTGCAGAAATAACTATAAATTTCAGTATAATTTTGGGCTTCTTCCTTTTATCATTTCCAACTAGAAACCTAATACGTATAATGTCAAAAAAAATTATTTCAGTCCATCTACTAAAGTAACGGTTTATTCTTCACTTCTAATTTGATTCACGAAATATATATATTCCATTCATTGTGTAATGAGGACAAGAAATCAGTCATAGGTCTTTCATAAAGTATGACCATATGTAAAACCACAGCAGGACATTGTCAATTATAATCGGTTGCCACCCAAGGAAAATAATTCATTCTTGCTTTCTGGTTACGGATCATTAACACATCACGAGGAAGCGACACACGTGGCCAGCAATTCATTGTTTCGGCGCTGCAGTGCTTCGCGCTACGTCCAACAGCCGCCGAGATGGAAGGCTTGCGACCGCGGAATAACGCCGCTCAGATAACTCGAAATTACTTGTGATTTGTGGTAGATGTCAGTGCGGCTACCATTTCAAAAACTTTTCTGTACTGTTAGCTCAATTTCACTCGCAGTAATGTATGGTCTAAAATGTGTAGAACAGTAAGCTGCCCGCTATCTAACCTTTTCAATACACGATTTGTAAATCAAGTGCGCATACTCCACAAAAAGCATCATTTGAAGACGGCTGTTACGAATTTCGAAAAGGTTAATGTTTTATATGAAAGCTAAGATGTTGTCCTTCCGTGTGTCCAAAAAATCAGATTTTTTAACCGCATACTTTCATCAAAATCGAGTGGGGAGTGTTACGAAACTAAAAACTCAGGCGGTTTGAAAAGTAGACTTTTTGTTTTTTCCCAGGCAAGGCAAAGCTTGTAATGAAAAAATAAGTTGATAAAACGATGTGGCGTGGTCTTATATACCGTCAAAATATTTTACAACTTGAAGATCGGAAAAGTTGATTTTCCCCTTCTGCTCCGTCTCGGCTCGGCCCGGCCGGCACCCTAATGTTGCAAATATTAAGAACGATGTACAGACGATGGTATTATGTCAACAAACAGTAAAGTAATAACAATGTCGGAAGTTATACCCACGGCAGCCAATTGTGGGTGGGTCGGGAACCTTGGGCTGTGCAAATAGACTGCGGAATTCTGCAGTAATGGGAAAGCTCATATGTGGCCAGCTCCATCCCCCCCTTCCACATGCGGCATTACATTATTGAGATACAGTCATGTACTTATTCATAACTTTCTTGTTCTTGTTGTCTTACACACAATGATATGATATTAAAAATGGGAGACAAATATAGAAGAGCATACACATTATTATATTCGTTGTGACTGGTGGCAGTTTAGAGGAAATCATTTTGAATAAAGATAAATACAATTGGTTTAATCAATTATTTTTAGTTGGCTGCCCCCTATGGGGTGTGTCTCAGGGCAGCATGCACTTGGCTGTTCTGACGTTTAGTTGCCTGAAATTTACGTCACGTGACTGTCCCATATGTAAACACGAGGCTGCAGTCAAGGTGGTTACAATATTTGGCTGCAGTGCTGCTCCGAACGGAGTTTGTTGTTGAAACTATTGAACAATTCAGTTTAACGTGAGCTGTGCAATTTTCTTAGTTTATATTACACGTGCAGAGGATGCCCAAAATTCTCAACGGGAACGTGTTTGTTTTCTTTTTCCCTGTGATTATCTGGAACTTTTAATTCAAATAATGACATATGATTAACATTTCAAAATAAATGTGGCGAAAACATTGACATTGTCCAACACTGCAGATCGGCTTACCACCACGACTTATTTCGCATGCACATTTGGTGGCTTCGCCAACTCAAAATAGCTGTCACTGTTCAACATAACCTGCACTATGGATGACTGGCAATACATTCACGATTTCAGGTGTAAGCTGTACACTGTCACATTTGGCTAAAACGCAGTATCTTTAAATGATTAAGAAATACTCGATTAACTTTTTTCAGAGATGCCTAAAATGGGTAAATTCGTACATGTAGTTATTGAACTAAATGAATTATAGCAACTTACCTTCTGAATACACAATCTGGCATAACTGAAGACTGGGATACCATCCGTGAGCTTAGACCCACGACGTCATCAACATTTCGGAAAACCTGTATACAGGATATCTTAATACTTATGTTTTATAGGCTAGATAATAAACAGTCTGTAGTTATCCTCGTAAGTTACAGACGTTCGTAAATAATTTTGCTACGCGTGGCGTTAGGTATTTTGACACAATAAACGTGACAGTTAAACACTGAAAATATCAGACTACTTCATTTTCACACAGAAATTCCGTTGCATGATATAGTCATCCGATTTTTCGTTTTTGGTTCTCAATGCACTGCAGTAAAAACATTAAAAATTCCAATACTTTATTTATCATCTTCTATCCATTCAAAACCTACACCACAGCTATCTACAATAATGGCAGTATTTCGTTGACGAGTACAGTTTCATGTCAAGTAAATAGATGTCACAGAATTACAGGGTAGGACGTAACTCGAATGGAGCATAGTGGGTTAACATTTTATCTGGTGGCGTTTTAAGGAACTCTCATCTTGATAATGCAATTCCACATTATGGACACTTCTTTTTCCATTTTTTGACACGCGAATTTTCTCAGATAAATGAACTTTACACTGAGTGTAGAGGTTCTAACGCATATTGATCTCGGATCTGCATTCCTCACACTTTTGGAACGTTTTGTACGAATCACTCATGTTCACCAAAAGAGAGCTACAACGAAATAAATAAGGAGTAACGAAGTTAAAACGGAGTGCTCAGTGTGGCAGAAAAGAGCAGAATGAATTAAATAGGAAGACATCTCGAACGTGACATAAACTTCCGACAGCTAAACGTCCGAACAGCCAAGTGAATAGTCAGGAAATAAACTCCAAGTTGGCATCCTACTTCACAGGGGACCTGAATTCTGTCTCAAAGGAGTACATCTGTATCAATATAATATGTGTTACATTATTTAATACAAGAAAATAGATAACTGTTGTTGAGAACAGCTAACCAAAATTAGAAATCATTACTTAAAGGATAAAATTGGTGATTAAAAGAATGTTAAAATGCAAAACAAAATGTTCATTATGCTGAACCATGAGTATAAATTTGTTACAGAAGTGTGTTACAGGAATGCTATTCTTTATATGTACTTCTTGGGATCATTAGAAGATGGAAGAGGCACTCAAGGGACTGTCAAAAGTATTTTTCTCTAAAATCGAGTTGTTCATTCAGCAATGACAGTGGTTTGTTTATTAACAGGTTTGCAGCCTAGATCGCCTTCTTCATTAATTAATTAGATTACCGGTTTCGGCGTACTAAACACCATCTCCAGACCTGTAGTAATCTTACATGCAATCCTTGCTATTATAACAGTGTACATCCACACTGACGTGTCATCAACATAAAATTTACAAGTCAACAATAAAATGTCAGAACCCATCTTTCTTATGGTCTTAACAAGAGGCACTTCAGAAGCCAAGTTCAATACTAAATGCAGCCAAGTTCCTTATATAGTGGTTTGTCTTTAATGTGTTTTGGGGTTGTTGGTAATGTAATTAATAGTTTATGAAATGCCCTTAATATTGTTTGTTTGTTGCGGTGTATTTCATATTCAGAGGAATGACAGCTCCCAGAAGCGGTATATTTGCTAACAAACCCAGGGATGAAGTCGCTGGTAGCAGCTCATAATTTAACAGGATTCAGGCAATACCAACAAGCAAACCTCCCCGTTGCAACCATCTCAGATTTCGTGTAGTGCGGTGCAGTGGATTGCGTATCAAAACCTGATCACAGATCGAGTGTTAAAATATCGCACTGGCGTGTTTTACGGCCCACATTAGATTGCAGTTTTATAAGTTTTTGCAAACATTTTGGACCACAATAATAATGTAAACAATAAAAAATTAATTAATAAGAGTGTCTGAAACCCTTTTAGGGAAAAAATTTTTTTTGGGTAGTGGCGGGTTTTAAACCACTGACTTTCAGCGTCACAATCCAACGCATTGCGCACTACGCTACAGCCAATACTTAAATATTGCTTTCTTTAATCTCATACTATTGATGGCCGTTGTTAACGTATGCTAATGCGGCATTTGTAGACACTAGATTATCATTTATCGTACGAAGAACGACGTGTTTTTGTTAATTCTTCAGCGTGCCATTGCTTTGAAATGACAACGTGTAAGCTACAATAAGAAAATCATCAAATACGCAACGCAAGATGCCAGGGAGAGTTCTGGGCGAGGAATGTCACATAACATCTGCGAACGGCTGGTTTTCGTTAATTCAGTGGAGTGTGTGACAACTCTGTTATTTTTGCAAATATCTCTCAGACGATACGAGATATGAAAAAAAAACATAAGAGAGCAAAGTTTAGAGAATGTTCTCCTCTACAAATTCGGTTATTCAATTTTCGTGGGCCAAAACGAAGAAATTGTGTGGAATTATGAAAAAATGAAGCAAAATAGAAATATTAAACATTCCGAGTAGAACATGAAAACAAGAGGGAAACGCCTACATAGAGGGTGCCATGGTCCTGTGGCTATGGTAATCAACTTCAGTCCTGAAAGTCTCTGGTTCAAACCTTCCCCAGTGCAACAGTTTTAATTTTTTTTCACAAAGTTATGAACTGTCCGCCTATCCATTGACGTGTATATTTACTGTAATCAGTTTTTTGTCTGTGTTGTGTTGTAACGTTCCTGCCACAATTATAGGTATTGCAGCTGAAAGGTCGTGGTGGGGTGACAGAGAGTTCTAAGGCGTCACGCAGCGTACTACACGGATGCTCGCCATTGGAGGTTCGAGTCCTTCCTCAGGCATGGGTTTGTGTCTGTGTGTATGTGTTGCCCTTAGCATAAGTTACTTCAAGTAGTTTGCTAGCCTAGGGACCAGTAACTGTGGCAGTTAAAACCCTTAGATTTACTAACACTTGAACATTTCTTTGCAGCTGAAAGGTAGTTGTTTCTCGCACGGGAACCACAAACATTTGATTGTAAGTGGACAACTCGACCGATTTCTGTACAGGAAATCACCTCTCACGTATTATACATACACGATACTGGAGGGACAGTATGACAAGGACATCTTGTCCACCCACCTAAGGTGCACATCTCGTGAAGAGATGATTCCTTGCCCAATTTTGGTTTTCGTGTGGATGTGACTGGAACTTTTATTATTGATCTACAGATTTGTCATCAAGTATCAGAACTTTAATATCTCTCGACTTCCTTTCTCTATGATCAAACTCAATTTCCTCATGCATATTTCTTATGGGGTTGTCCTGGCTGTAAACTAAAGTCAGTCGGTCACGCCGTTCTATCCGGCCGATTTCCTTTATTTTTGCTTTAAACGAAAGGTATTCAGTAGCAGATTTTGTCATCGAGTATCAGAATTAACTCAAGTCTCTCCATCCTTTAGTTTTATTCAACTGAATATGCTTGTGCCCTTACATTGAATATTTTAATCGGTGCCGGCCGCGGTAGCCGAGGGGACTGAGGCGCTTTAGTCATGGTTTGCACGGCCAGTACGGTCGGGGGTTGGAATCCCCCTTCGGGCATGGATATTTGTGTCGCCTTTACTATAAGGTAGTTAGTAAGTAGTTTGTAAGTTGAGGGATTAATGACGCCGCAGTTAAGTCCCTTAAGCTTAACAAACATTTGAACATTTGAAGCACTACAAAGAACACGTCGGCAGCAGCAGTCTGAATATGGCGTACATGTCTTCTGCTTGAGTCCTAGTAACTGCCGCGCATACTGGGAACTGCGATCGTAGCGCTGGTGCAGATAGGAGTAGAAACTTAACTTACTTCGTGGACGACCCTCGTATTAAAAAGGAAAATGATATTTGGGAAAGTAGTTATATTGGTGCTTTTACCCGTTATCGGGCATAATGATTTTTTTTTTTTTTTAGTTTAACCAACACCAAATAAATGCCGAAAATAATCGGTGATTCAGAACTAAAATATGGCAATCCATTTTAACCAATTGCTTTTTCTCATCCCTATTGTCAATTTCATAATGATTGACCAATGACCTTGAGACCATATTCGGGTCACATCGCAGGACAAACATTCATGTTTTGTACATCGCCGGAAACGTTGAAACGTTTAATTGGGGTATGAATATTAATTTTTGGCCCACTGTAGGTTACGGTAGTTACACTAAAAGTGGGCCTTTGCGATCGTCTTTTGACAGCTCGAAATTTAAATGAAAATAACGGCTTAACTATTCATCTCATACGAAAATTGAATAACCGAATTTGTAGAGGAGAAAATTCTCTACAACTTTGCTCTCTTATGTTTTTTCGTATCTCGTAGCGTTTCAGATATATTTGCAAAAATAACGGAGATTTTGAGATGTATGTCTGCCTGTCCGTCTGTCTGTCTGTCCGTAACGTGTTCCCTGTTTTTAAGACGAACCGTTCAATCGATCAGCACCAAATTTTACAGACATGATTGTAGGCCGCCAGAGACCAGAAACTAATATTTTCAAATTTTTCGGACAAAAAATACGTTAGTAATACCAAAAAAGCCGTTTGCAATATAATTGTAATTGCAAACGATCCGTTCATCTGACACGAAAATTGAATAACCTAATTGGTAGAGGAGAAAATTCTCTACAACTTAGCTCCCTTACGTTTTTTTCATATCTCGTATCGTTTGAGACATATTTGCAAAAATAACGGAGATTTGACACCCTCCATTGAATTAACGAAAACCAGCCGTTCGCAGATGTCACGTGACATTCCTCGCCCAGAACTCTCTCTGGCATACGCCATCTTGCGTTGCGTATTTGATGATTTTCTTATTGTAACTTACGCGTCGTCATTTCAAAGCAATGGCGCAGTGAGGAATTAACAAAAACATCGTTCTTCGTACGATAATCTAGTGTCTACAAATGCCCTATTAGCATCAGTTAGGAATAGCCATCAATAGTATGAGAATAAAGGACTCATATTTTGATTGATAGCTGTAACGTGGTGGGCAAGGCGTTGGACTAAGACGCTAACGGTTGGTAGTTCGGAACCCGCCGCTACCTAATTTTTTTTCCTAAAAGGGTTTCAGACACTCTGATTGATTAACTTTTTATTATTTTGATTATTTTTTGGTCCAAAATGTTTGCAAAAACCGTATAAAAGTACAAATCTAAAGTGGGCCGTAAAACACGTCAGTGTGATTTTTTTTAAAAGGGAACGGCATATGCGGTAAGGATGCACAGAATATTGTTGTGGTCTTTAGTCCGGAGACTGGTTTGATGCAGCTCTCCTCCCTACTCTATCCTGAGCAAGCCTCTTCACCTCCTCGTAACTACGGGAACCTACATCCATTTTAATCTGCTTACTATATTCGTCTCTTGGTCTCCCTCTGCGATTTTTACCCCTAACACTACCCTCTAACGCTAAATTCAAAATTCCTTGACGTATAAGAATGTGTCCTACCATTCTATCCCTTCTTTTAGTGAAGCTTTTCCGGAAATTCCTTTTCTTCCCAATTCTGTTCAGTGCCTCCTCATTAGTAACGCGATCCACCCACCTAATCTTCAGCATTCTTCTGTAGCAGCACATTTCAAAAGCCTCAATCCTCTTCCTGTCCGCACTGTTTATCGTCCATGTCTCACTCCCATACAAGGCAACACTCCACACAAATGCCTTCAGAAAGGACTTCCTTATACCTGAATTAATATTCGATGTTAACAAATTTCTCTTTTTCAAAAACGCTTTTCTTCTCATTGCCATTCTGCGATTTATATCCTCTGTACTGCCCAAGTAACAAAACTCATCTACCACCTTTATTGTTTAGTTTCCTAATCCAATTCCTTCAGCATCACCCGACTTTCTTAGACTGCACTTCATTACTGTAGTTTTGCTGTTGTTAATGTTCGTCTTATATGCTCGTTTCAGCACAGTGTCCGTTCAATTGCCCCTCTTGGTCCTTTGCTGACAGAATTACAATGTTAGCAGCTAAACAAAAGGTTTTTATTTCTTCACCCAAAACTCCAATGCACAGAAATCAGACCGTAATTAGGATAAAGTTTTCCTTCGCACAGTTTATAGATGCAACCTTGTTTCCGTTTACTGACGGAGTTTCTTTATTTTCTGATTAGTCGTTTCGTCGCTATAATATAAAACGCAAGTAGCTGCGATTAACGTTACCGTCGTTGGTATTGAGATGGAGAGGGCACTGCTGTTAGGCTTGAACTTTTGTTGGTGACGTCAGATGTCATTACTGATATTTTGTCTCCGTGTTTGTCAGTTAAGAGTTTGTAAAGCAACTGCGTTAGTGTGTTCTGCAAAATATATATATGCGACGCTATGTCGGGGCGTAGTTGCCAGACCAGAACGCCGCTACTGTAGCAATGCGCCAGGAGCGCCTGTTCAACTGTGAAGAATGGCAACACAGCACACGCGAGCATGTAGCGCATAGGAACGAAATTAATGATGTGATATTAGCGCTTGGCGTAGATTTATGACTATAAAAATATAACAGCTGTGGAAGACAAGAGCAGAGCTTGCATTTACACTTTTCGTCTTGTTAATACGTATAGTCATCAGCAGTGGCGGCTCGTACAAAATTTGACCAGTGTGCTACAATATTACAAAAATAAACAGGAAACAAAATATACTAAAATAAAAAAGTCAGCCTTTGTGTGACTGCCTTTAATTAAATATCAATTAATACTGTACTGACAGTAAGACCTTCAGGGTAATCTATAACAGCGCTGCCAACTGCATGTATTCACGGCAGGAAGTAAATATAAGTTTAAAAAAATTCATTTTATTTACAGAAATTAAAAATTTAGACTCAGAGGTACTTGAATACAAGCCTCACACAGGTAGGTTTGAGAGACAACGCGCAAGACGCCTGAGCCAGCGCGCTATTTGACTCTGTATGCCGCAGTATTCGTCATACACTATTCTTCCGCAGCCGTCACACGCAGCGCGGAGAGAAATATTGGTCTGGTGCTGCAGTCGGTCTCAGCACACACGAGCCGCCAGGCCTGACGTCACGTCTGCGCATGCGCACTAGCGAACAGACGACTGCGCCGCCTCTCTGCGCACGTACCAGCGCGGCTGAATCCCACTTCAGCACACGCAGCTGGTTTCCAGCTATCGCGGCGGGAGCGCTCCAAAATGCGTTTTCATCCTTATTACTAGCGTTCTAATACGCATTGGAAGGGAATTGGCATAATTTTGTTGTGATATCTGGGTTGCATACCAAGAGAAAGGATGTAATTTTACAGTGATTTCTCGCTTGCATTCGAAGAGAAATGGCATAATTTTAGTAATATATTTACAGTGTGCTGCAGCACATTGTCACCAGCCGCCACTGGTCATTACGCGAACTGCAGCAGTCTACGGCTATCACCATTACGACCAATCAGAAAATAACGAAACTCCGTCTGTAAATAGAAGAAGGTTGGATCTTTAAACTGTGTAAACGAAATCTTTCTCCTAATTACGGTCTGATTTCTGTGCACCCTTGAAGTTGAATCTCATCGGAAAAAAAAAAAAAAAAAAAAAAGAAGAAGAAGAAGAAGAAGAAGAAGGAAGAAAGAAAGAAAGAAAGAAAAACACGCTTTCTCTTAAATATTACCGCGTATGTCGTCCCCTTTCAAATAAAATGTGATATTCATGCGCGAAGTAAAAGTAGACATTTCAACGATTCCGGCGAGGTATAGAACATAGATGTGACCAGAAAATGTGTTCATAGTCGGTGGTCGATCATTACGAAATGGACAGTAGGGGGTAGCGGCTGCTTGCGCCTGTGACTCACGCATCCCTCCTTGCGGCGGTGCTAGGCGGGCGGCCTCCCTGCCAGGCGCCCCGTGCCTCGTCATTACGGGCATGAATATTCAGAGCCGGCGCGACCAGGAGGACCGCTGGGGAAATCAACGTTCCATGCCGTCTGGCTTCTGCCGGCAGAAGAGGAGCTCCTGCATCTGTCTCTCTGTGGTTCCCTCTGTACCGACACCGCCTTTGTGCCGTGGCTTTTACAGACGAAAAAAACTGATGGGATGCGTCCATGGGGAAGACCAGTTTCGATTTAGGGGAAATGTTGGAAAACACGAAGCAAATCTCTCATTACGACTTACCTTAGAAGGTAAGTTAAGGAAAGGCAAACGTCCATTTCCAGATTTCGAGAAAGGGTTTGACATTGACTCAGAACGAAACCTTTCCAAGTCTCACTCTCCGATTTTCAGGAAATTTGGATATGTTATAATACATAAAAAACTATACATATATACATACACGTACTTTTCGAGTTCATAGGAGTTATTTTCAATACTGGTGATTTCGACAAGAACATGCTAGAAGGGTTGCTCATAAACAGTTTATTTTTGTCGATTACACGAACAATGTCGATAGGGCCGGCCTGCGGAGGCCGAGCCCTCTACGGTGCGCCAGTCACGGTCTGCACGGCCACTACGGTCGGGGATTCAAATCGCCCCTCGGTCATGGATATTTGTGCCGTCCTTAGTAGTAGCTAGTTCATAAGTAGTTTGTAAGTTTAGGGACTGATGACCCCGTAGTTAAGTCCCATAAGCTTAAGAAACATTTGAACATTTGATGTCGATAGGAAGCAAGTTTTACCGACGGCAAGCAACTGACACAGATTTACTATTCGGAATTCGAAACTGTGGTGTCGCACAAGTACAAAGTGCGCGCCACCTACTTTCGCCGCGCGCCGCCATGCACGCACGGCGCGGCGATCTTACGACGACAGCCACGAGCGCCCTCTGCTGCAACTCCGCTCGTGGCCACCACTGAAGGACATCGTTCACTTCGCACTTCGGACGGAGATAGCAACCAGTTAGGACCTTCGTAATCAGATAGGCACCAGTGAAGACTTTGCTATTGTACAGGCACTAGGCAGGCCTCTAACAACTATGTATCAACATTCTGCAGTACTATGTAAAAGTTAAGTATTGTTACATTCTGTGCAATATATATCGCTTTCTAATTTACTCGAGTGTTTATAGTTTCTGGCTGCTCCCCTCCGTACCTGCACCAGCGTGCTATCTTTGTTCCTGTGTCGGGCTCATTCCACTCGGCCACCGACACCTACGACGAGGCTGGGACACAAAAGTGGCGCCGAAGTTGGGACACAAAAGTGGCGACGAGGAGTGATAGAACCTTGGACCAGCCCGCTTGCAGCAGCCAGACAGCAGCAGTCGGAGCACGCAGAAATTGCTCCCGCCCACCCACCCTTAATATAAGAATTTTGGGGGAAGATATTCTGTTACGTGTTTGTGGACTTTTTTGTTGCAGAGCGTCCTCTTTCATATTGCATTTGTGTTTTGTTATAAGTTACTTGTATACGCGGCGCCTAATCGGTCAGCATGGCCACTACCCCGAACCCAAACTTAATGGAAATTATTCAGTTACAGACGGCGCAAATAACACAACTTCTCCAGGCGGTGGCGCGGTTGACAACTCAACAACAGCCGTCGCATCAGCAGCCCACACCTGCCGCCGCACCGCTTCCGACGTTCGGCCAGTACAACGAACGTGAGGAAGAATGGAGCGACTACTTTGCACAGTTTCAAGAACTCGTCGCGGCTCATCAAATTACAGGTCAGACTGTTAAGCATCTTTTATTGTCCGTGGTGGGCCCCAAAACCTTCGTATTACTGCAGAAACTATTCTCGCAAGCATCTCCTCGTGATGTAAACTTTGAACAAATTGTAGATGCACTGAATGCTCATTACGAGAGGAAAGTTCTCGTAGCCGCTGCGCGGTACCGATTTTTCAGACTTAAAAAATTACCGCAGCAGTCACACCAAGAGTGGATTACGGAATTGAAGGGCTTAACCCGCCAATGTAAATTTACTTGCTCTTGTGGACTTTCGTATAGTGACGTGATGTTGAGGGATGTGATTACGCAGAACATTCAGGACCCCAGAATTAGAGCAGCGATTCTGAAACAGTCTGACCCTTCATTAGACAGTGTACTGCAGCTTATTGAAGCGCATGATACTTTTGACTTAGCAGATGTAGAAATGCAAAGCCACAGTGTAAATTCAGTGCGCCGTAACGGACGCTTTCCTAGCCGTAGTTCTCAGTATAGCACTAGTGATTCTTATTTTTCTACAGGCCGTGCTGAACAGACAGTGAACAGTAGCCAGTGTAAAAGTGCGACACAAAGGTCGCCCCGTCGTGTTAGAAACAGTGATTTGAATAACGGGCGCCAACGCTCATTTCAGAAAAATGTACGTAAATCTTGCCCCCAGTGTGTGTCTCGCCACAAGCGTGCTCATTGCCCTAGTCGCAACGCAACCTGTTATCAATGTGGCAAATCGGGACATGTGCAGTCTGTGTGTATGCAAATTAAAAACTCAAAGAACAGTAACGTTAGAAACGGTGCTTCGCAAAGTGCGAGAGCAGTGCATACAGTCAATGTCATCGACGCTGTGGAATTGAACAGTGCTTTCCTTGGATCTCAATTGCAAGAAAGTAGTTCTGCGCCTATGGCAAAACTATATAGTGCACCACGTAGCAAGCGCCGACGAGCGCGTAAAACAGTGCAACGGAAAAGGGTTCGGGACAAGCAAAATGACTATGAACAGTGCATTCCTGTAGTGAAAATAGTGCCTTCTGCAACTGCTCATTGTAAAAGTGCCCAGTACTGTGTAGATAGTGACAGTAGACTTGGTGTAGCTACTCAAAAGTTTAGTGCAGTAGTTAGTGAATCTACAGTAGCCTCGCATTGCGCGGACGCCGATCCGGCGGTAGTGCCATCTAATGACAGTGTTGTTAATCCCCTGTGTGCCGAGTCTGCGCCGCTTACTTCACTACGCGGCCCGCGCAAGCGCAGTAAACGAACCGTATCGGACGTTGCCCACATTCGCGCACCTGTCGTGCGCCAGAAGCACAAACTTTTTGTAAATCTCTCCATAGAAGATAAGACTGTGCAATTTCAGCTTGATACTGGTTCCGCTGTCACATTAATAAATAAAGATACTTATGAACTTCTGGGTTCGCCAAAATTGTCGCCGTCACAGCAAGTGTTAACAGCGTATACAGGTCAAAATATTCCCGTGCTAGGAACGTGTAGCCTAACCGCCTCTTTTCAAGGTGTAACAAAGACAGTTGCTTTTGTAGTTCTTCAGGCCAAATCTACACAGAACATTTTTGGACTAGATGCTTTTGACTTGTTTGGTTTATCAATTCAAAGAGATGTGCTTCAAATTTCGTCAATAGTGCCTCAGGATGAAATCAATGCATTGTGTGACAAATATAGTGACTTGTTTCCGCCGGAACTAGGTTGTGCAAACGACTACGTGGCACATGTAACTTTAAAAGAATCTGCAGTTCCAAAATTTCGTAAAGCTAGACCAGTGCCTATCGCCTTGCGTGATACTGTTGCCGAAGAACTTAAACGTTGGCAAGATAGTGGGGTGATTTCTCCTGTTTCTGCGAGTCAGTGGGCCTCGCCTATAGTAATTATACCCAAGCCGTCAGGAAAACTTCGTCTCTGTGCGGACTTCAAATCAACAGTGAACAGTCAAACAATTGTAGACACTTACCCTCTGCCCAGACCTGAGGAACTGATGGACAAATTAGGACAGTCTCGCTTCTTTTCCAAGATTGATTTAGCAGAGGCATACTTACAGATTCCACTTGATGACGAGTCAAAAAAGTTTTTCGTCATTAATACTCACATGGGCCTTTTTCAATTTCAACGCCTACCCTTTGGCAGTTCTTCCGCTCCCGCTATTTTTCAGCGCTTTTTGGAACAGCTGACAGTTTCTGTACCGTGTTGCTCGAACTATTTAGATGATATTGTGGTATCCGGACGTACAGTTGAAGAACATTTAGCAAACCTGGAGTGTCTTTTCAAAGTTTTGACTGCAGCAGGTCTAAGTTGTAATAAAGCAAAGTGTTCGTTTTTTCAAACTGAAATAGAGTACCTAGGTCATGTGATTAATGCCCAAGGAATACATCCCTTACAGTCACATCTTCGAGCAATCAAAGACTTGCCTCCTCCTAAGAATGTGCACGAATTGCAAGCAGTAATGGGAAAGCTGAACTATTATTTCAGGTTTATTCCCAATGCCTCTCAGATTGCAGATCCACTGCATCACTTACGTAGGAAGAATGTTCCTTTTGTATGGTCTAAAGATTGCCAAGTTGCCTTTGACAGATTAAAGTCTGCACTATTCAGTGATGCATGTTTGATTCCCTTTGACCCACAGAAGCCTAAGTGTGGTAGCACGTTTTGTTCGCTCAGGGTGGCCTGCCAGAGCCAAAGACATTGAGCGGCCTCTTGTTCGACGTTATTTTGCACAACGTCATGCATTATCTTTAAGTCAGGGTGTACTGTTGTTGCATACCGACAACGACCAAGCAAGAGTGATTGTTCCTCGTTCCCTGCAACGAGAAGTGTTACGCCTCCTGCATCAAGGACATTGGGGCATTGTTAGGACAAAGCAATTGGCCAGACGTCATTGTACCTGGGTTGGTATGGACGCTCAGATAGAGAGCATGACATCACAGTGTACAGTTTGTGCGGAGCATCAGGCGGCTCCTCCACAGCGTTTCTCAGACTGGCCACGCCCCAAGGGACCATGGCAACGTTTACATATTGACTTTGCCGGACCTTTCTGGAATACGCGCTGGTTAATCGTTGTAGACGCTTTCAGCAAGTTTCCTTTTGTGATTGCCATGAACTCAACGACAGCTTCTAGTACAATCAGTGCCTTAACATCAGTGTTTTGCATCGAAGGCTTGCCTGAAACTATCATCAGTGACAATGGACCTCAGTTTGTTAGTGCGGAATTTCAACAGTTTTGTCGTGTGAATGGCATTCAGCATATCACCACCGCACCTTTTCACCCTCAGTCCAATGGTGAAGCAGAACGTTTCGTTCGAACATTCAAGTCTCACATGGAGAAGATGAAAGGTCAGCACTCCAGGCAGCAAGCTCTTCAAATTTTCCTGTCTACGTATCGATGCATGCCACGTGACGGCCCGTCTCCTGCCGAGCTGCTACACGGCCGCCGTCACCGCACTCTCCTTCACCTGCTGCAGCCTCCCACGCACCGAGTCGGTTCGTATGGCGCTACGCGTTTTCAGGTTTCTACGCCGGTGCTGTACAGGGTGTTTGCTGGAAACAAGAAGAAACTATGGATGCCGGGCACCATTCAGCGCGTGCTCGGTCGCAATATGTATGTTGTACGTTCTTCCACAGGGTCGGAGCTGCGGCGCCACGCAAACCAATTGCGCCTGCATAGGCCGCGCGATCCTGTCTCCGGTTTCTTGATTCCAGACCCAGTTCACCGCCAGGGAGCACAACCACATCGTTCGTCCCCGGGCTACGAGATCGTCCCGATGGAGATCGACGCGACGCCGCCGCTGTCGCCGCCGCAGATGACAGCGTCACCGAGAGGGACTCCGGGACCGTGCGTGCCGCCGCCGCCTGGGCCACGCACCTCAGAAGAAGATGACCTGCTCCCTCTGGGCGGGGGGGTGCGCCCTTCCCCAGGTTTCGGCGGGTTCCCTGGAGGATCGCAAGGCGGATGCCGGGGCGCGGACGGCGTCTCGATCCCAGCCTCAGCTACGACGCCCGTCTCACCAGTAACGCCCCCGCCCAGGCCCTCCTCCCAGTGCCGTCGCCGTGGCCCTCAGCCCTACGCCACGACGGCGCGGCGGTTTGGGGGGGAGGGGTGTGGGGTCGCACAAGTACAAAGTGCGCGCCACCTACTTTCGCCGCGCGCCGCCATGCACGCACGGCGCGGCGATCTTACGACGACAGCCACGAGCGCCCTCTGCTGCAACTCCGCTCGTGGCCACCACTGAAGGACATCGTTCACTTCGCACTTCGGACGGAGATAGCAACCAGTTAGGACCTTCGTAATCAGATAGGCACCAGTGAAGACTTTGCTATCGTACAGGCACTAGGCAGGCCTCTAACAACTATGTATCAACATTCTGCAGTACTATGTAAAAGTTAAGTATTGTTACATTCTGTGCAATATATATCTCTTTCTAATTTACTCGAGTGTTTATAGTTTCTGGCTGCTCCCCTCCGTACCTGCACCAGCGTGCTATCTTTGTTCCTGTGTCGGGCTCATTCCACTCGGCCACCGACACCTACGACGAGGCTGGGACACAAAAGTGGCGACGAAGTTGGGACACAAAAGAAACATTCCAGTCGTAAACTCGTAATTTTAAATAATTTTCGTAACAATTACGATTAATAAGAACAATTATATAATTTCAAAACTATATATTCATATTTCGTACTAGTTACAGTATAAGCTTATTTCGACTTAAAATTCTTCTTGAGGTGTTACGCCATATTCTGTTATGCTGTACATTTCGATATTGTTGTGACATATATATATATATATATATATATATATATATATATATATATATAAGAAGAAGAAAAGAAATCACCTCACAATAATATCGAAATGTACGGCTTGTTCTGTTTGGCGGGAGGTACGCCTTAGGAGTAGGCCGCCCGGAGCACCGCGGTGTGATGTGGGTTGCCGCATCGTAAGGGCTTTCTTGGAGCCGGCATAACACTGGCTAAACCTTTAAAATGAGCAGGCCCATATTAAGCGCTAACATCACGCCTACGTCCTGGCTACTGTGCTAACACGTGTCTCGTGCTGCTCAAGTGCTGAAGCTGGTAACCCTAGCATAGCGTCCGCTGTGGTGCACGACTGTTGTTGGGAGCGATTCTGAGCGTCGTGGGTCATTTTTCAAGTCTCCAGCACATGGGGTCCGCTCCATGGGACCTTGTCCACAGACGCTTGTCTCACCGAGTCAGCAACAGGTCAAGATGGCGAGCCTTCTCCTTCCTTTTTCTGCCGATTTGAGAAAAAAAGAGAGAAAGTAAATTTGCACTAAATGCAAGGAGCCTCTGTGTTCAAATTCATTCGAAAGTTTCAATACAAAAAGCAAAACCATAATCCCTCACATAAAGGAGCCGGGAGGTTTCAAGTTCACAGCGGCCATTCATGTACGTGACATATTGCCGCGAGAGTCCACGAAAACCATCTGCCGGCGTGGCGCAGGGGATAGCGTCACGGACTGCGGAGCAGAAGGTCGCCGGTTCAATCCCGCCCACCGGCAAAAATTTATTTCTTTGTAATTTACAATTCCAGAAGGTTCTACATCTCGTAAATTCTACTTGTGTCTTATGTCAACTGTCGATACGCGGAGTATTACGACGACTGACGTACTCATCCCGCAGTGTGCAGCCTACCCTCCCACTAAGAGAAACGCCACAATTTGGATATATGGACACACCGTTTATGCCATCTTCTACCTTAAACTGACTTCTGAAATGGATTTTCTCACCTATCTTGCCACTGAACATGACAAACTCAAAACTACCACCCAACATAGACTTATATTTGCAAACTTTCTGAACGTCTCTACAATGCATGCCTTTGCTAAACTGATGACGACTATTTAGCTACGGACGCGGACTTGATTGGTTCTCCTTAGGATCTCGCTACCAAATGTTCTACTTTGATCGTTCCCTTAAAACAATATCTTTTTATTGATTTGTATTTAATGTAGCTTCTTTCCTGTGTTAAATCCATTTGCTTAAAGAAGATTGTTTATATTGTAATGAAATATGGGGAAAAAAATATACTTGTATTTTAAATTGTAAGCTAATGTTAAAATTATAAATCCCAATTACTATCAAAGGAGGTTTCTCCTAATGTCAATTGTAAAGAATCAAAAATTGTAAAACAAAGGTCCCATCCAACAAGATGATGAAATAAAGTGTGCCCCAACAGCATAAAATGAAACCAAATCAAAAAAAAAAAAAAAAAAAAAAAATTGTTCTAATTTCTGGTAAATTCTCTCTGTGTATAAATAGCAGAGCACTCTGCCTGAGAGGCAGTCAGTGCTGCGTGTATGTTGAGTTCGTAATAAACGTGCTTTCAGTATAAGTGCTGTGTTTAGTTGCCTCGAAGTCAAGCCTACTTCCATTGCAACGTGACAATATATTTCTACGGTTAGTATATTTCAGTGCATTTTCGTTTTCACGAATGATGAAAGGAAATGACCGTATGGCAGTTTTGGCCGGGAGATGCCGTGCGGGAATGTTCGACCGCCTGGCGCGAGTCTTTTCACTCATAAATGTATCTTTAAAACCATCAGCTGTTTATTAAAAACCTTATAGAACAACCAGTTTCGGCCAATAGACCATAGATAAAAAGTTGTCAAAGCTGAATGATAAAATGAATCAAATAAAATACATCTATTTGAGACAAACAGGAGTCAGAATAACTAAAAATATTAAAACTAGAGTGGATATCTTACTTGAAACGCAACATAAAAGGTTGTGTTGAATGATAGGTTTTATTTAAGACTAGCTCTAAAGCCGGCGTTATCCTACACTCTGCATACACCACGTTCTCTCCCATCTCTGTTCGTTTCCAACTTTTCCCTCTCTCGGCAAAGTTTTCTATACCATACAAACATTTATGTACAAACATATATATATATATATATATATATAAAATTTTTAGTTATTGTCACTCATGTTTGTCTCAACTATATGTATTTTATTTGATGCATTTTACCATTCAGCTTTGACAACTTTTTATCTATCGTCTATTGGCCGAAACTGGTGGATTTATAAGCGTTTCAATAAACAGCCGATGGTTTTAAAGATGTATTTCATGAAATATATGACGACTGCTGGCTCTCATCTTACCAAAGCATTCTCTTCACTCCGCCACTTCGTGTCAACGATGAAGAAATTCTTTGTTACTATATAATAATTTTTTCCTCATTTGTTAATAATTCATGCATCACAGGGACGAGCTGTTGCGACTTCGTCGCCTTTTGTTGTTTCGTTCTTTCTGCCATTAGTTGAGTACTCGTCCCGGTCTAGTTGTCATGAAGGGTAATGGTGCAGGAATCGATGTCAACTGAAACATTTCTATAGAGATTAGTATTACAAATTTTATTGACTGGAGATACAATGATACTCAACTTTAGTACATGTGTCTGTCTCTTCTCTCTTCTCGCGGAGTCGTCCGTATGATGCTAGCTGCACTGTGACCTAGTTACTGCAAAGTTCGTAGTCGCGTTATGACTTAGTACTGCTCTATTTCTGACTTCGTTCCTTCCTAGTAACTGTCGTATTTCCGAATAGTAACTGACGGGCCGTCCAGACGTATGTGGGCCTAGACACAGCCGCTTGTAGAGGGCGCGCATCTTCGGTTACTCCCTCCAGGATTCGCGGCGCCTGCTTGCGACTGGCTTTCTGTCGATCGCTGCCTTCTCCACGGTCGTTCTCTTACGTCTGGCGTGTGGCGATGACTGTACGCCACAACATAACTAATGCACCTTAGAGTTCATCTTTACGACATTATTTATTACTTTGGTGCATACTACGTCCTTTCAGAGTACGGGAAGTGCAGAGCGTGGACTGTAAGACATTTGTTCCACAGTGTCACACGTGAAGAGTGTTGAGGGCGCCTTTGAGCCAGACTGCATCCGACCTGTGCGTGCTCTGTACCCGACGACGCGGTTCCTGCACAGCACACTGCAGTATTGGTGGAACTCATATTAAGAGAGCTCAAATATTAATTCGTTAAAGGTAGCTAGCTCGTCTAAATAAAATCTGAGATGCCAATTGTGGGCCTTTATTACTAGCCACACCGTAATACTCATTAACCACAAATACCGCGAATCTCAACCACCATTAATATTAAATGACACACCTATCTATTTTTCGCCCTCGGCAAAAAGTCTGGGAGTGATAATAGACGACAAACTAAATTGGGCTGAGCACGCAGCCGCCGTGTGTAGGAAGGCATCAGCATCTCTTCATGCCCTACAGAGATATAACAAGTTTTTTCCTCTCGATCTTAAAAAGAAACTTATACAAACGCTTGTAATTCCAATTATTGATTACGGTGATGTTATCTTGCAAGGTCTCTCTTGGGAAAGCTCACGACGTCTGGAACTAATCATGAATGCCTGCGTTCGATATATATGCAACATCCGTCTCTTTGATCACATTTCACCATCTTATAAGCAACTATCCTGGCTCCGTGCTGACAAGCGCAGAGATTTTCATACACTCTGTTTCCTCTACTCTCTTATCAACGTACACTGTCCCTCATATCTTTCCTCGACCATATCTGACTCTTATCTGATCAACATAAAAGAACTACTCGTTCCTGTCAGAGCAAAACCCTTTCTGTCCCTATCCATCACTCAGCCGGTTTCTCAAAATCCTTTTCAGTAGCAGGAACCAGGCTCTGGAACAATCTACCTCAGTATATCAGAGAACTGAATAACACTGCCAGCTTCAAACGACAGTTAATGGATTATCTGCCAAAGCAATAATGACGCCAGTCTTTATTACCCTACGGTCCAGGTACGTCACATCCATTCCTCCTCCCAGATATTCTCCTACTTCCATTGCTCTCGCCAGGTACAGCTTCTGTCAGAATTCGCCATGCGTTAACCAGTCTCGATATATTCAAAAGTAAATATTGTATCTGCTAATATAAATGTTATTACTTCTATTATTACACCAGCAGCAGCAGCAGAAGGTGTCTCAGTGGTACTGTTAGAATTAATCCTATTTAGAGTTAAATTATTACATATGTAGAGTTAAGTTATTACCTTTTATTTACATCCTTTTACATGTAACCAACCTGTATAAATAATGTTATTAACTGTTCATCTGTAAAAATCATTATTATGTTATAGGTAACTCACATGTAAAGAAATACTGTATGTGTAAAACCCTGGTCCGATGTAAGAGAGGGCCTGATGGCCCTAATCTGATCAGGCTAAATAAATAAATAATACAAGACCGTTCAGTGACTCTCAGATTAACAATCGTAATTTCCCGGCTGTTACTGACAGCACATTTTCTGTGAGTCGCCGCGGCTATTTCGCCTGTCTCATACGTCTTACACACCAGCTGAAACAGTTTTGTCATGGCTGCTTCTCCCAGAGACTTTAGTAGCTCTGAGGGAATGCTCTAAGGGACCTTGTTTGCCGGCCGCGGTGACCGAGGGGACTGAGGCGCTCCAGTCACGGTCTGCACGGCCACTACGGTCGGGGATTCGAATCCCCCCTCGGGCATGCATGTTTGTGCCGTTTTAGCATAAGCTAGTCCGTAAGTAGTCTGTAAGTTTAGGGACTGATGACCCCGCAGTTAAATCCCTTAAGCTCTACAAACATTTGAACATCTGAATGCTGTGAGCCAGGTGGGGATAAGGTCCTAGCTCCGGCTGGCTACACCGGTGCGCAGCCGAGACCTCGTATAAACTTCGTACTTCTTCGGAAGTATTCGTAAATGTTCGTTAAAAGGCGTTGTAATTCGTTTAATCCAGTATCTGAACTTTATTAAAGAATATGAAATAATCAACACCTACTTCGGATGACCCCTAGTCCGCTAGTAACGTCTGTATGCCACAAAGCATTGTTAAATTATATATACGAGGCGCGTCCAGGAAGTAAGTTCCGTTTGGTAATAAAATGAAATTGTACACAGATACAGAAGAAATTTTTGTTGCACAAAATTCTACATCTCTTAAACTACTTTCCCACATAACTGCCGAAATTTTGCAGGCATTTGTTATAGCGTGCCACCAGGTTTTGTATACCTTCTTCATAGAAATCTGCCGCCTGTGTCTTCAAACAGTTGGAAACAGTTTCTTCCAGCTCGTCGTTATTGCTGAAGTGATGACCGCCAAGGAAAGACTTGAGATGTAAGAACAGATGAAAGTTCTTCTGTAACCAAAGGTGGACGCCCACTTCGTTCTTCATCGTGCACATCACTACGCCCGCCATTTAACTGTCGGACCCATCTTCTCACCATCGCATTTGGTCCGTAAACATCGCAAATTTGTCGATAAATTTCACTTGGTTTCACTTTCCTCGCATTCAGAAACCGAATCACCGACCTGATTTCACAGGCGGCGGGATTTTCAATCAACGCCGACATTTCAAACAAGCACAACAAAGCGTACGTAACTGACAGCGATCTCCAAATGCCGCACGTTCTATATATATATATATATATATATATATATATATATAAAAAGCACGTTTATTACGAACTCAACATACACGCAGCACTGACTGCCTCTCAGGCAGAGTGCTCTGCTATTTATACACAGACAGAATTTACCAGAAATTAGAACAACTTTTTTTTTTTTTTTTTTTTTTTTTTTTTTTTTTTTTTTTTTTTTTGATTTGGTTTCATTTTATGCTGTTGGGGCACACTTTATTTCATCATCTTGTTGGATGGGACCTTTGTTTTACAATTTTTGATTCTTTACAATTGACATTAGGAGAAACCTCCTTTGATAGTAATTGGGATTTATAATTTTAACATTAGCTTACAATTTAATATATATATATATATATATATATATATATATATATATATATATATATATATATATATAAAGTGAATGTTTGTCTTTATGTCCTCTATGTGTTCATAAACTATTCATTCGATTGCAATGAAACTTTGGTGAACTGTTCACCGTATGCCCACGAAGGTTCCTGACCCAAAAACAAAAGAGCACGACACATAGCTCAGGACATATGACGTCACAAATAATGAGAGGCCACCGCGTGAGAATATGCAGATTTATGCGTCAATTATTGGAAAACGGGAGTAGTTAGGGACCTGCAACAAATTTTGCACGTAATTTGCGATGTTTATGAAGCGTTTTGTAATTGACACCCCACAAAATGATGAAACGAAAAGAAGTCTACCGCTCACAACAGTTTCGCTGTAGATGCTGTAAAATTGTCGCATCAGGCATGAGCTTGTGTCAAATAAAGTTAGCACTATAGATTTGCGTGTTACTATTTATTTTTGTCTGCAAGTCTCCCTTAATTCTATTGCATCCAAAATAAAACAATCTGTTTTCTTAATTTCTATCTATATAAAAGGAAAGCACACTCACTCACTCACTGACTAAACACGAAATCTAGAAGTCACGTATGAAGCTGAAATTTGCCAGGAATGTAGTTTATACGTAGAAAAACGTCAGCTATGAACGTACTTCGTGATGTGTGCATGGCGAAGCATACTTCTCCTACAGACCCACGAAGTCTACAGTTTCATTCCGATCTTCACAAAATTTCGCACGCTTGACCTTCAAAACTAAAGGAAAGTCACCGTTTACCTTACGTTTCATATGGTGCATGGGGGAGGGTACTTAACTTACGGAATTTTACCAAACGGATAGTTTTGCTCCAATCTTTATGAATTTTAGCACACATGACCTTTAAACCAAGATGAAGGTCACTGGGTACATAAATTTTCTTATGGTACATGACAGAGGGTACATTGCAGAAAAATTTGCCGAGAGAGGGAGAGGTGGAAACGAACAGAGAGATGTGAGAGAAAGAGGTGGATGCAGAGAGAGGGGGGAAGGGGATGTGGACTACCAGAGTGTAGGATAAACAAACACCCGGGCATCGCCGGGTTTGCAGATAGTGCATTAAGAACTTAAAGATGTTAGACTGCCGCCGTATTCTTTGTTCTTTCCCGGCGTAAAGGCTCGGCGGCCGTAACGTACAATCCCACGCAGACGGTTGGACGAAAAATGAGAAAGGGAGAAAGAGAAGAGGAGAGAGAGAGAGAGAGAGAGAGAGAGAGAGAGAGAGAGAGAGAGAGAGAGAGAGAGAGAGAGAGAGAGAGATGGTAAGAGGAAGGGAGGGAGAGAAAGAATCTTATCATTGGAATAATTATCTTTTACTTACGGGCAGTATGTAATTGTGAGTTTAAAAACGAAAAATCCCTGTAATTAACATAACTTAATTAGACTTTTTGTGTTATGGTTCCACTTAATTGCTTCTTACTCTTTTTATCAGTAATTTACGAAATAAATAAATAAAAGTTGTTTATTGTTTCCTGATTGCTTGGGAGATAAATGACCTATTGTGTACGCTTTACTTATACGTAAATAAAGTTAACGGATTTAACTGTGTAAAAAAACAGTGAATTTCACTGGCTGCATTCAGGGTGGCGCACTCAGATGTTTTTGGTAATCTGTTTATCTGATTGTTTTTTCCTAGACACTAAGAAATGGTACTTCCACCCATTATAGACAGTTTTATTTTAAGCTACACTTTTCCATTTTCTGGTTATTGGAGCAAATTAGAAATTTCAATGGCATTTTTCCACACATCAGATACAAAGGATTTTCATCGTAGTAGAAATTCTTGAAACACAGTCAAGTGTACTTTTCAGAATCAAATTTTCACTCTGCAGCGGAGTGTGTGCTGATGTCTAACTTCCTGACATATTAAAGTTGTGTGCTGTACCCGTGACTCGAACCTGCGACCTTTGACTATGGCGCGGAAGCGCTCCACCGTCTGAGCTATCCCGACACGCTTGACAGTCCGTCGTCACAACTTTAGTTCCGCCAGTACCTCGCCTCCTACTTTCCAAACATCACAGAACACCTCCTGCGAACCTTGCAGGACTAGCACTCCTGGAAGAAAGGATGTGGTGGAGACATGGCTTAGCCACAGCCTAAGGGATGTTTCCAGAACAGGGGTGCTAGTCCTGAAAGGTTCACAGGATAACGTCTGTGAAGTTTGGAAAGTAGGAGGCGAGGTACTGGCGGAACTAAAGTTGTGACGACGGACTGTCAAGCGTGTCGGGATAGCTCAGACGGTGGAGCGCTTTTCCGCCGTAGTCAAAGGTCGCAGGTTCGAGTCACGGGTACAGCACACAACTTTTCCAGGAAGTTTCAAGTGTAATTTTGTTGATCGTGAAAGCTTTCTTGAAAACTTCTATCGTTTTGCATAGCATCTTTATAAAGAATGAAGAAGAAATTGATTCAGTAGAACGCAAACACAAGAAATCTGATTTTAGGTTTTAGCGGGACTTGCTCGTATTTACTGTTTGTTTCTGACCCGTAATTGGTCGCCGCGGTGCAGTAGCCGAGCGGTGTAAGGCGCCTCGCTGCGGAGCGCGCGATTGCTCGCCGTCGGAGGTTCGAGTCCTCCCTGGGGCACGTGTGTGTGTGTGTGTGTGTGTGTGTGTGTGTGTGTGTATGATGTCCTTAGAATGACTTAAAGTAGATTATAAGACCAGGGACCGATGACCTGAGCAGTTTGGTCCATTCGGATTACAAACATTTGTTCTACGTTTTTGTACAGTCACCCAGTGGCGAAACAAAATGAGGCCCCCTTGTTTCACTAAGTGTGTTTGCCTCTGTAACGTATAAAATAATAGGTGACGCGAAATTTTAATGCGGTAGGTCAACACAAGAAATGTTACACTTTCTGCGGAGCTATGAACATAGTTAATTGTATCATTTTCCAAAGAGTTACACCACAAAGATATAATTTTTTAAATGCAATAACAGTTTTGTCTATCGTTCATTGGATTCGTTTAAACCAGCTGCGTCCAAATCAATTTAAACTACACTCCTGTCACTGTTAGTTTGGCAGCTACAACCCTTCAAAGTTTAGGGGGGCGGAGTCTGCGATAGCGTAGCTGACTGGCTGGTGGTCATGAGACAGTGGGCCGTGCCCCAGGGGATAGCCACTCGGCCAGTCAGCTACGCTGTCGCAGCCTCCGCCCCCTAAACTTTGAAGGGTTGTAGCTCCCAGACTAACAGTGACAGGAGTGTAGTTTAAATTGATTTGGACGCATCTGGTTTAAACGAATCCAATGCACGATATAAAAAACCGTTGTTGCATTTAAAAAATTATATCTTTCTGGTGTAACTCTTTGGAAAATGATACAATAAACTATGTTCATAGCTCTGCAGAAAGTGTAACATTTCTTGTGTTGACCTACCGCATTAAAATTTCCCGTTACCTGTTATTTTATAAGTTACAGAGGCAAACACACTTAGAGGCATGAGAGGTCCCAGCAGAACGAGATGCCAAGCGCGCTAAAAAATAAATAAATAAATAAATAAAAATAAAATTAAAAAAAAACACCTTGCGTTCGAGCATAGAGTGTGGTTCGAGGTATTTGCTCCCCCCCCCCCCCCCCCCCCAAGAGCGGAGGCACTGGGCAGTGACCTAGGAAGCCGGTATATAAGACGGGACGGATGAAATCTAGCTATTTTAATATAAATTTAACGAAAGGGAGGTTACTAAGTAGGACAGAAGTTAATAGTTTATGTTGCAACTTATAAATAAAAGGAATTTTATTTGAACGGAGACATCATAATATCTAGGAATGTACAAGTCGGCGGAGCAGCACACCACGCCAATGAGCGCAATTGTAAACATGGGCTTATCTTGTGTCACCAGAGACCAGCGCTTCGATTAAGGGCTACAAAGAAATCCTAAATTGCAAAACCATAGAGACATCGCGAAACAATTTACGGTGTCACACCACCGATAGCGCATTATAATCCGAAGACGCCCTGCTAAAGTGCGAAACGCGTCATTAAATGAGGAATAAAACAATCTGCAATCGAGACAGTTTTCTACTGGAGGAATGTTTATTGTCACTCATTGCTCTACACCATGGACTGGAAATCATTTTATTAGCGGATTAAAATTGTGTGCCGGAACCGGGACTCGAACCTGGGACCTTTGCCTTGGCCTTCCGCGGGCAAGCGCACTACCGACTGTGCTATCCCGACACGACTCACGATGCCAGGTTCGAGTCCCGGTTCCGGCACACAATTTTAATCTGGCAGGAAGTTTCATATCAGCGCACACTCCGCTGCAGAGTGAAGTTTCATTCTGGATTTTATTAGCGAATTGCTGGTAAAATGTAAATTTAAGCAAATATGAGTATTTATTCAAACATTCTGTGGCGACTATTTTAGTTGGTAATTTGCATGAGAAGAACAACTGTCACGCGTTGTGAGGGTTCATACGTGTAGGTAAACATTTTTTTTTTTAAATTTCTTCCACAGGACTAGTAGTAGATTTTACGCACTAGTCGGCGGCAGTTGTATTTTCGTTTAGCCGTTGTGCAGTAAGTAGTTCCCACAGCAGAGGCCTCCTGAGGGTGGCAGCGACACCCCGCAACACTGCCTGCCTCAGGGGGCACAAGCCTTAGGACGGGGAACATGTCCTTAGAACCGTTGTGACACTAATTGTAAAATACACGCACACTCACATATGTTACAGAAAGGTGCGGCCAAACTTCCAGGGAACATTCCTTACACACAAAGATACAAAATATATTACGTAGACAAGTGTCCGGATACGCTTAATTTCCATGTTAGAGCTTATTTTAGCTCTTTAAATGTAAAATGAAATAATTCGTGCAGACAATTGTGAAAATACCCAATTGTTTCGTTAGTATCAACTGTACTTCCTCGATTCACCGCCAGTTGGCCCAATTGAAGGAAGGAATTGTTGGTGATGTCTTGATTGGGCCTCATGTTCTTCCACCTTCGCTCACTGGAGCACGTTATCATGATTTCATACGGGATACTCTACCTGTGCTGCTAGAACATGTGTCTTTACAAGTTCGACACAACATGGGGTTTATGCACGATGGAGCTCCTGCACATTTCAGTCGACGTGTTCGTACGCTTCTCGACAACAGATTCGGTGACCGATGGATTGGTAGAGGCGGACCAATTCCGTGGCCTCCACGCTCTCCTGACCTCAACCCTCTTGACTTTCATTTATGGGGGCATTTGAAAGCTCTTGTCTACGCAACGCCGGTACCAAATGTAGAGACTCTTCGTGCTCGTATTGTGGACGGCTGTGATACAATACGCCATTCTCCAGGGCTGCATCAGCGCATCAGGGATTCCATGCGACGGAGGATGGATGCATGTATCCTCGCTAACGGAGAACATTTTGAACATTTCCTGTAACGAAGTGTTTGAAGTCACGCTGGTACGTTCTGTTGCTGTGTGTTTCCATTCCATGATTAATGTGATTTGAAGAGAAGTAATAAAATGAGCTCTACCATGGAAATTAAGCGTTTCCGGACACATGTCCACAAAACATATTTTCTTTCTTTGTGTGTGAGGAGGGTTCCTGAAAGTTTGGCCGTACCTTTTGAAACACCCTGTATATAAAGTACTATTATCTTCTTAAATTAAATAGTATATCCACCTTTGTATTTTACAGTACACCTGGCATTCACGCCGTCGTATTAAATAATTTAATAAAAATTTAGCGTCTTTGATATCAGTAATTTACATGTCTCTAAGTTACATATATGACGCAGCGAAATTTAGACGATAGGTTATCGTCTGTTTTTAGCGCGAATCGACCAAGATGGATGGGCGAGTACGAAAGATCTGGACTTGCGCGTTCGCTTCGACCGAGAAAGGACTCATGTGACGCAGGCCCAGGAGTTCCACCCATTTAAGTTTGTTGGACGTGTATCTACCAGTAGGCGTCTTAACGAAACAGCGTTAACTATACTAAGACCAGCAGTATTTTCCCTACTAAAACTTTTTTCAATCTCATTAATCCTTTTTCGGCTAACGTTTAATTACAAAATTAATCTATAGTTTTCTTGTTATTTATTGAAGAAGATATATGTAAAAGTCAACAAACCGAAGATTGATAATTACGTTTTTTTCCATTTGACTTAGGTAGTTCCCCACATTTCAGTTTCATACCATGTGGTTATGGTATTTCGCCCCAAATTTGCGGCTGTATAGGGGATTTCCTGTCAGAGAGTACACAGTTTGTAGTAATCGATGGTAAGGCATCGACTGAAACAGAGGTGATATCGGGCGTTCCACAGGGTAGTAGTATTGGTCCTCTGCTGTTCCTTATTTACATAAACGATTTAGGGGCAAAATCTAAGTAGCTCTCTTAGGTTGTTTGCAGATGACGCCATCATTTTCCGTCTACTTAAATCATCTGAAGGTCAAAAACAACTACAGAACGATCTAAATAAGATATCGGTATGGTGTAAAAATTGGCAATTGAGTCTAGATAATGAGAAGTGTGAAATCGTCCACATGAGTACGAAAAGAAATCCGTTAAACTTTGTTTACAACATAAATTAATCAAAAGTGAAAGCTTTAAAGTCCACAAAATACCTAGGAATTGCTATTACTTCAGATTTAAACTGGAAAGAACATGTAGATAATGTCGTAGGAAAGGCGAACCAGAGACTGCGTTTTATTAGCAGAACCCTTAAAAGATAGAACAGAAATACTAAAGAGACTGCATACTCTACGCTTGTCCGTTCATTTTTGGAATATTGCTGCCCAGTGTGGGATCCTTATCAGGTGGGTTTGACGGAGGACATCGAAAGAGTCCAAAGGAGGGCAGCTCGTTTTGTACTGTCACGATACAGGGGAGACAGCGTCACGGAAATGATACAGGATTTGGGATCGGGATCATTACAACAACGACGCTTATCGCTGCGGCGTGGGCTACTTGCGAAACTCCGATCGACAACATTCTCCTACGAATGAGAAAATATATTGCTGACTCCCACTTACATAGGTAGAAATGATCATCAGAATAAAATACGAGAAATCAGTGCTCGAACGGAGAGATTCAGATATTCTTTTTTCCCGCGTGCTATTCGAGAATGGAATGGGAGATGAATAGTATAATTGTGGTTCGATGAACCCTCTGCCAGGCACTTGAATGTGATTTGCAGAGTATCCCATGTAGATGTAGATTTCCGTTCCGCAAATTAAATCCACCACCAACCAATCTTAAGAGTGTGTATTGGCAAAACAAAGTCTAAAATTCTGTAACTTTACGCTTACACACGCACACACACACACACACACACACACACACACACACACACACACGTGAGGGTACACAACCATAGCCGCGGTGGAGTAGCCGAGCGGTCTAAGACCCCTCGCTGTGGAGAGCGCGGTTGCTCGCCGTCGGAGGTTCGAGTCCTCCCTGCGACATATGTACGTGTATGTGTGTGTGTGTGTGTGTTTGTCCTTTGGTTAGTTTACCTAGGTTTAAGTAGTTTGTAAGCTACGGACTGATGACGACGGAGTTTGGTCCGATAGATTTATCAAAATATTGTCACCCGCTACTGTCTACAAGTCGGTAACGGGGCTTTTTCGAACCTCCGTAGTATTAGTTTCGCAAACCCGTGAAGAAACAGTCACATGGGGGGAGAGACGCGGAAGCTAAAGTGACAACAGCAGTCTCGGTGGAGAGGGTGGGCGTAGTTGATGGGGTAGACAGTGACAGGTTGGGGGAGGGGGGGGGGTGCAAACCAGACCGACTGTCGCCTTCCTGTGTCTTGTGGGGGGGGGGGCAGCCTCGCGCTAACTTGGGCCATTAGTGGCTGCGGCTCGCCAAAAGCGAAAAGCCAGCCGCATAGTTCAGAGACAAACACCGCACTGCCCACCGAATGACACACAAGCGAGCGAAAACTTGTCTGCTTTACCAAAAAAATCATTACACGCGTACACAAATACTCGAAGGTCCTCCACTAAGTAACTTCCATTTCTACACAACTGGCCATTAAAATTGCTACACCGAGAAGAAATGCAGATGATAAACGGGTATTCATTGGACAAATATGTTATACTAGAACTGATAAATGAATACATTTTCACGCAATTTGGGTGCATAGAGCCTGAGAAATCAGTACCCAGAAAAGCCACCGCTGGCCGTAATAACGGCCTTGATACGCCTGAGTATTGCGTGAATGTGAGCTTGGATGCCATCTAAAGATACAGATGCCCATGCGGCTTCAACACGACACCACAGTCCATCAAGAGTAGTGACTGGCGTATTGTGACGAGCCAGTTGCTCGGCCACCATTGACCAGACGGTTTCAATTGGTGAGAAATCTGGAGAATGTGCTGGCCAGGGCAGCAGTCGAACATTTTCCGTATCCAGAAAGGCCCGTACAGGGCCTGCAACATGCGGTCGTGCATTATCCTACTGAAGTGTAGGGTTTCGCAGGGATCGAATGAAGGGTAGAGCCACGGGTCGTAACATATCTGAAATGTAACGGCCACTGTTCAAAGTGTCGTCCATGTGAACAAGAGGTGACCGAGACGTGCAACCAATGGCACCCCCTCGAGCCGGGTGATACACCAGTATGATTATGACGAATAAAGGCGTTCACCCCTATGTCGCCAAACACGGATGCGACTATCATGATGCTGTAAACAGAACCTGGATTCATCCGAAAAAATGACGTTTTTCCAGTCGCGCACCCATGTTCGTCGTTGCGTACTCCATCGCAGGCGATCCTGTCTGTGATGCAGCGTCAAGGGTAACCGCAAGCCATCACCTCCGAGCTGATAGTCCATGCTGCTGCAAACGTCGTCGAAATGTCTGTGTAGATGGTTGTCTTGCAAACGTCCCTATCTGTTTATTCAGGGATCGAGACGTTACAGTCACGCGGATAAGATGCCTGTCATCTCGACTGCTAGTGATACGAGGCCGTTGGGATCCAGCAAGGCGTTCCGTATTGCCCTCCTGAACGCACCGATTCCATATTCTGCCAACAGTCATTGGATCGCGACCAACGCGAGCAGCAATGTCGCGATACGATAAACCGCAATCGCGATAGAGTAGTATCCTACCTTTATCAAAGTCTGAAACGTGATGGTACGCATTTCTCCTCCTTACACGAGGCATCACAACAACGTTGCACCAGGCAACGCCGGTCAACTGCCGTTTGTGTATGAGAAATCGCTTGGAAACTTTCCTCATGTCAGTACCGTTGTAGGTGTCGCCACCGGCGCCAACTTTATGTGAATGCTCTAAAAAACTAATCATTTGCATATCGCAGGATCTTCTTCTTCTCTGTTAAATTTCGCGTATGTTGCACGTCATTTTCGTAGAGTAGCAATTTAAAGGCCAGGAGTGTAGTAACAATGACAGTTTACAACTCACCGCAAAGACGTGGCGACGAGCTGCAACAGGCACATACGAAAAACACAAACATACAACATTATCAGCTATCGGCCATGGCCTTCTTCGGAAAATAGAACATCCAGACAATCACACGGCCGGCTGCGGTGGCCGAGGGGACTGAGGCGCGCCAGTGACGGTCTGTACGGCCACTACGGTCGGGGGTTCGAATCCCCCCTCGGGCATGGATATTTGTGCGGACCTTAGTGTTAGCTAGTTCATAAGTAGTTTGTAAGTTAAGGGACTGATGACCCCGTAGTTAAGTCCCATAGACTCTACAAACATTTGAAAAGAATCCAACGAACTAAGAAACGAGATACGTTTGCTATAATAGTTCGCGACCGGTAACGCATGTTTAGTTCGCTACCGATCTCGAATATTTTAGTTCGGGACCAATCGCGCATATCTTAGTTCGCGACCGGTAGCTCTTCTTTTAGTTCGCAGCTCGGCCGCGAAGTAGGTCGTTCTTTTTAGTTCGTCCGCTCTTTCTGGCTTTTGCTACCGCTACTTTCTTTTGTTAGGACAGCTTTTTTACATAATGATCAGTGTTGCCCAAGCGTGTACTATTACCCGTATTTTAGACGTCAAATACTTAAGCAAATTAACCAGTTATTTACACGAATGAATGATATAATGATATTCAACTAGTTTGCATACAGAGTACTCGTAGTATTTTATTGTTAAAATGGATTTATTTATTTATTTAGTAGGTCACTGAAGGAACATTACCAACAAACCACGCGATGCTGCGCGCTCTCGCGTCCTCTCGCTGTTCCACGTCAGTCTTGGGAAAAGGAGCGGACGAACTAAGGGAGCGAGGGATCTGCGAACTAGTTCGCATAGTTCGCCTGTGGGAGCGCTCTTCCGAAGTAGTTCGTTCGCGAACTACACTATAGTACAGGCCCACTGGACAGCCAGAGTCGCGACAAAAACCGTTGACATTCAGCGGAGGAAAACGCCTGCCGTGGCATTAAGGCTAGTTTACACGACGCCACTAGGTTTCATGAAACTGCGCCACTGGCCAGTGCGCATGCGCGGCAGGCGTTCGCGCAACTCGTTGGCGAAACTAAACAGTTTCGGCACCTTCCAACTTTGGCGAAACTGATTGCTCGTGTTTTTAGGTTAGGTTATGACCAATACAGAACAAAACACAACATAAAGGGGGGAACGGGAGAAATAATTCGGTTTTTGAACATGTATGCGTTTCGTAGGTGTTTGTGCGATTTTAACGGCGTGTTAGTGCTCTTCTGGCAATTATTTGCGAAATTAAATATTGATGGGTAGACGATTAGTGAATTGCAGACTAAAATACATCCAATTCGTAATACCTATACGAACAAAGTATGGCAATTGTGGATTTCGGAACACGGTACAAGTACTGCAAGTACAAGCACAGTCTCACTTCGAAGTGCGGCATCCGGATTTGACGCCTGCGTGACTGTTGTGTGCCTGTGTGATTGCGTAATTGTTCTATTTCCTGACGAAGGCCATGGCCGATAGCGGAAAGTGTTGCATGTGAGTCTCTTTTTGTATGTGCCTGTCGCAGCTCGTCGCCACGCGGTGCGTGTGTGTGTGTGTGTGTGTGTGTGTGTGTGTGTGTGTGTGTGTGTGTAAGCGTCGGTCTGTGTGATTAAAACAAAAATACTCGCTCTCGGTCTTGAGAGAGCGATCCCTCACAGGCCAGCAATCAAAAACTGCCTCTCACTAAATTTCGTCTTCTCCATCTTTCCGACAGAAAATGGATGTCGAAAAGTGAGAAGGGTGTCTGTACCATATGTCACTATCCTTCAGAATTGCGAAACTACATCAACAAAGTTCCAGAGAATGTTCAACCCATCTACAGGAGAAAAATGAGCATAGCAACACATGGCCGCAAACTCCATCGGGCATCGGTTTCTACGCTCATTTAGTTCCGCAAGACGCCTTCTACACCTCATAGAAGTTGTTGCTGTGGTTTTCGGTGCGCAGACTGGTGTAATGCAGCTCTCCACTCTACCCTGTCCTGTGCAAGTCTCTTCATCTGAGAATACGAACGGCAATCTACAATCTTTTGAATATGCTTATTGTATTCGTCCTTCGGTCTCCCTCTACGATTTTTACCTCGCACACTTCCTTCTATTGCTAAGTTGACAATTCCTTACTACGGTCGGGGGTTCGAATCCCCCCTCGGGCATGGATATTTGTGCCGTCCTAGTTTGTAAGTAGTTCATAAGTAGTTTGTAAGTTTAGGGACTGATGACCCCGTAGTTAAGTCCCATAAGCTTAACAAACATTTGAACAATTCCTTGATGTCTCAGAATGTGTCCTACCAATCTATCCTTTCTCTTAGTCAGGATATACCAGAAACTCCTTTTCTCCCCGATTTGGTTAAGCACCTCCTCATTTGTTACGTGATCTACCCATCTAATCTTCATCATTCGTCTGTAGAAACACATTACAAAAGCTGCTATCATCATTTTATCTGAATTCCTTATCGTCCACGTTTCACTCCCATACAATGCTACAGTCCAGACAAATGCTTTCAGAAAAGGCTTTTGTGAGATTACCGCCCAATAGAAATACTGGTAATTAATAGCATTTGATAATTAAACAGTATGAAGTTCACTGCAAACATTGACCATGCCAATGCACCAAATGTTACACAATTTTAATCTTATTAATTATGGTAGCAATGTATGTATGTACACAGTTGGGTGACAACATTTATAGTTAGGCCATAGGTAGAAATTCTCCACGTTGAGGTTTGCTGTGTGCTTGTAGCTGACGGGAGGCCAGCGAGCAGGCCGACGTTGGTGGCTTGTTCCAGCTTAGGATTTTCCAGTTCGTTTCCGGTGAGGGGAGAGAGGGACAATGGCGAGTGCCAGGCACAGTGCAGTGCACAAATATTGTAATACTACTGGAATTTGAAGTAATACGATGCAGTTAGGAACCTTTAAGGCCCTCATTACAAAATAGCCTGTTGATAAATAAACAATACATTAGCTAATATAGTCACATCTAACGTAATATATTTAATTGACAATGAAAAGTAATAAATTACCAACGAAGACAAGACAGTTACACAACTAGCATGGCAATGTTTGTTTATAAAAATAATATATTAACTATTTCTCATTTTATTTTTAATTAATCTTTTGTATTTTATCTTGAAGTATTCAGTTAAATCACTTATCTGTGGTATAAGAAATTGCACAGTTATGATAAACAGTTCAAAGGATGTTTATATTAATATAAAAACGTAAGAAAATATTTGTTTAATGTGTAGTGTAATTATTTTGATTTTAAGTAAAGTTTTAGAAATGTATTGGCTGAGCGCTGTACGTTGGCAAATCGGTTAGAACAGCTGACATGGGGAAGTTGATGACGTAGGGGAAAAAACCCCGGCAGTTGAGCTTTTGGCGCGCGTGAGGGCAGGAAGTGAGGACTCCGGAGAGCACGTGGTGTGGCTGGCCGGGCGGCGTCGCTCTGCATCAGTCGGCATGTGGATCTCGAGGTGGTGACTTGAGTTTTGTGTGTGGCAATCGCCACGTGTGGTTGCTCGTCGTTGACTGCACCAAGTTAAATCGAGTGCTACTGTGTGTTTGTGAATATTTAGCCGGTGGAACAAGGTGTGCATCGCATTGAATTAAAGTGACTGTGATTTGTTAATGTAACACGTGTCGTCGCATAGGCATGAACGTAAACGGTGTTTGAGACAGCCACATGGTGTGAAAACAATTCGCGACAAATATTCATTTTGTCTGGGGGCTCACGAGCTATAGCTTTATTTGATAAATGTGCCGACGTACAGTCGTATCAGCCACAGGGTTCTGAGATTGTGTAATAAACAACATAAAGTGAACTTTCACGTGTTTTAGTAGTTAGTACACCCTTTTCTCTCATGAACTTGATTTTATTATGAATTTGTCTTGTTAATCATATGCAGGGAAGGAAAGCTGCGAACGTGTGATATCATCCCCTAGAAAACGAGTCAAACATTCGCAATCGCAGTTCCAGTGTTTTTGCATGTTTAGGAATTTGGTTCGCAGCTGATGGTTGTGAGTTTCAAAAATTAATCTTTCTCAATTTTAAACTCTCACCCCGACCTTCACCATCGCACTTTCTAACATTAAAATTAATATTGGATGTTAACAAGTGTCGCTTCTTTAGAAACGCTTTTCTTCCCATAGCCATTCTGCATTTTATATCTTCTTTACTTAAATGTTCTTCCAGATCCTTTGCTGTCTCTGACAGAATTACTATTTCATTAGCAAACTGTAACGTTTTTATTCCCTTTCCTTGTATTTTGATTCCCTCTCCGAACTTCTACCTGAATTCCTTCAAGCTTGCACAATGTACAGGTTGAACAACATCGGGGAAAGGCAACAACCCTGTCTTACTCCCTTCCCAACCTGTGCGTCTCTTTCATACCATTCTGCTCTAATAATTTCTGTCTGCTTTTTTAACATCTACAGCCAACCATTATTTTTGCCCATACTCGTCAGCGTTTGAAGATATAAATTTTGTGGACACTTACTACGGGAGAGCTGTTCATCTATTATTACGTAAGTTACAGGTTTGTAATAGGTTGTACAGTGTTTTTTTTTTTCCAAAAAGCAGAAGCAATGAAGACTTATCATTCTCCAATGGTATATCATTTCTGAATGTCTGCGGTACAAACACTTCCTTTGAATATACATAAAAAAGTTTTGCCACCATCTAAATCGCACTCCATAATTCTTAGTAACTCTGCGATAATCTCTTCATCGCATAACTAATGTTGCCAGTTGATTTCAGTCTTCGCCTCATAATCACCTTTGAAAGAGTAATCCTTGCAAGGAAATGACGAACAGACTCAAACTGATTCCATTTTTAACATTTCATGCCGCAATAATATGAACGACAGTAAATTATTGCACCGCGACATAGAACCGCCGACACTTCAGAATGAACGAGATGATTTCATGGCGTAACAATAAACAAAATTATAGTTTTATCTGAAGGGGTCAATATGTCCCCTCAGGGCGTTGAAGCTGCAACTGGAAAAAGGGATAATTAGTTGCGTAAAATGCGCTGTTTTCCAGTATAATGAAAGTACATGAGAAATGAATAAATGTCATGAAAATACTTGTTGCAATATGAATTCTTCGAAACACAGCTATCAGTTAAAAACGCAAAAGGGTCATTTTGAACATCTGTGGGCGTTCTACTGTTAAGACTAAACGCAAAACGAGCACGTCATGGAAAAGATGAAAATTTCTTTACGTTGATAATAATCTGTTTTAAATAATAACTACGTCTTTACGTAATTTCTTTTAATCGTGCCTCCTAAAAAATACAGCACTGAAGGGGAGAGAAAAGAAGCTAAAACTGCACAGAAAACGGCCTTTTCGACAAAAAGAATTCACTGAACAGAGAGCTATGAGGCTTGTTTCAGTCTCGCAAAACAAATGCGTCTCTATCAGCAAAATGAAACAATTGAGCATAGGGGAACAAGGCGTGCATCAGATGCAAGACAGATTCTGACATTATCGTAATGTAGAAATCCAAGTTTGCTGCTAACAATATTTATTTTGCTTGTGGAAATTGACTCCACTACAAGCTTGTTTCGGCTTTTGCCATTTTCAAGTGGACCTGCTGATGTATAATAAAATAATTACCTACGTTTACAATATACAATATTGTATACCAAAATTTAAAAAAAAATATTTCAATACAAATTCACTTGAGTTTAAGTTGGACTGACGTCCATACAGCATATTGGAGTTAGTGTCTTTTTGTGACAAGATGGTATAGTCACGTTTTATCACTTGAAAATGTCATAAGCCGAAACAAGCTTGTAGTGGAGTCAATTTGCACAAGCTGAATAAATATTGTTAGCAGCAAACTTGGATTTCTATATTACGATAATGTCATATTTTGTCCTTGTATATGTTGCGGGCCCAGTAGAGAAGAAACTCTTGATCAATACAAATTCATAATACCGGGTGATCAAAATGTCAGTATAAATTTGAAAACTTAATAAATCAAGGAATAATGTAGATAGAGAGGTAAAAAGTGACACACATGCTTGGAATGACATAGGGTTTTAAGAAAAAAAAAAGTTCAAAAATCTCCGACAGATGGCGCTTCATCTGATCAGAAAAGCAATAATTAGCATAACAAATCAAGAAAAAGAAAAAAATGATGTTCTTTACAGGAAATGCTCAATATGTTTACCATCATTCCTCAACAATAGCTGTAGTCGAGGAATAGTGTTGTCAACAGCACTGTAAAGCATGTCCCGAGTTATGGTGAGGCATTGGCGTCGGATGTTGTCTTTCAGCATCCCTAGAGATGTCGGTCGTTCACGATACACTTGCGACTTCAGGTAACCCCAAAGCCAATAGTCGCACGGACTGAGGTCTGGGGACCTGGGAGGCCAAGCTTGACGAAAGTGGCGGCTGAGCACACGATCATCACCAAACGACGCGCGCAAGAGATCTTTCACGCGTCTAGCAATACTATTTTATTTTTTATTTATTTTGTTCTTTGTTCTAATAAAACCCCATGTCATTCCAAGCACGTGTGTGAATTTGTACCTCTCTATCTATATTATTCCGTGATTTATTAAGTTTTCAAATTTATACTGCACTTTTGATCACCCAGTATGTAGAAAAGCAGTCAATTCTATTGACTGCCGGGCATTTACTGCTACAATAATATCCACGTTATGTTTCATCAAAGTGTGTATACTTTTTTTTCACTCGCCTGTACCTGATGCGCTGAAATTCGGAATTTACTAACGCGTTAACTAAACAGGGGCAAGAGATTGCGGCTATCTTCTGAAACATGAAACGGATTTTGGGTAGGGTTACCAAATTTTCAAAATAAAAACTGGGGGGTATTACAATCTTTATTTCGACCACAATAGCTTCGTTCATTTATTTATTTTACAAAGTAAAAACCCGTGGGATGGGGGGTGGTATTACAGGTAATCTTTATTTCAACCACAACAGTTTAATTTTTTTTTTTTCTTTGTCTTACAAAATCGTGTTTCTGACTTCGTCGAATTTTCTTAAGTTGTTCTTTGTTGGTTTTGATATCGTCATAGAACTGAAAGGAAGTGATATCTTTGTAGTTGTAACAGATGATCAAAAAATCCCTTACACATTGTACAGACGTTCAATTTCTTTCATCAGTCCATTTTTGTATTTAATAATGAAAACACCCTTTCCACAGCGGCATCGTGGGCAGGGATTGCAAAAAAGTACTAAACAATTTGTAAAAGTTCTGAATATTCATCCCTTGAACGATGATTCATGAACAAACACCATCTATCAGATACAGTTTTTTTTTTCCAAAAATGTTGGCCCAGTTTCACACAGAAACGTTTTTAGGAACGAGTTACATCATCAAACAATTGAATGTCATTGACAATAACTTTTCTGTTTCTGAAGTAGGCAACAATATTTTGCACACTTTCCCAATCAACTTCCTTGTTTAGAGTAAAGTTAATTCCTCATACTGCCTCATCAACTTACTAATGTAATCATTACATGCAGTATAAAAAGCGTTCATGTGTTTCCTGAACATGTGAACAACCTGGTCATTGTCACATTTAGAGATGATATCTCTTACTTTTACAGCAACGAAGTTACTTTTAGCTCTCTCTTTTAGACTTGACGCAGTATCAGAGAGAACAGAATACACTTCTACGACAGTCTTTTTTTTTCACCTTCAGAAAAAGCAATCCTATAATGTTCAAATACAGCATTAGTAGTGAGCTTCTTGATGCTGTCCCGTCGTTAAAATATCTAGGCGTAACATTGCAGAGCGATATGAAATGGAACGAGCATGTAAGGACAGTTGTGAGTAAGGCGGACAGCCGACTTCGGTTTATTGCGAGAATTTTGGGAAGATGTACTTCACCTGTAAAGGAGACCGCGTATAAAACGCTTGTACGACCACGTCTTTAGTATTGCTTAAGTGTTTGGGACCCGCAGCAGATCAGTTTAAAGGAAGACGAAGAGGCAGTGTTTTTTATTTTTATTTTTATTTTATTATTTTTTTTATTATTATTATTATTATTAGAAAATCATATTTCTTACTTCCTCGAATTTTCTTAAGTTTTTGTTTGTTGGTCTTGATATTGTCGTACAACAGGTTTGTTACTGGTAGGTTCGACCAATGCGCGAGTGTCACGGAAATGCTCCGGCAACTCAATTGGGGTTCGCTGGAAGAAAGACGACGTTCTTTTCGTGAATTTCTGTTAAGTAAATTTACAGGGCCGGAATTTGAAGCTGAGTGTAGTACGATCTTGCTGCCGCCTACTTACATTTCGCGTAAAGATCACAAAGACAAGATAACAGAAATTAGGGCTCGTACGGAGGCATATAGGCATTCTTTTTTTTTTCCTTGTTCAATTTGGGGGTGGAATAGGAAAGGAAATGCCTAGTAGTGGTACAGGGTACCCTCCGCTACGCACCTTACGGTGAATTGTGGAGTATGTCTGTAGATGTAGAATAGGCAATATTTTTATTTGTGTAGGTAACTGGAGACAGTATGTAGAAACTTGTAATTATCCCGTGTGCCGCGACAGTCAACACTCATCTAGTTGTCATCTTGTTTTTATCTCCCCAGTTTTACTCCGTCAAACCACACGTGACAGCACAGAACAACAGTTTGATGTGGAGGACCAAAAAATCGGGGGATTTTTACTGTTTTGGATGTTTGTATTCGGGGTGCTGAAATAGAGCTTAACCCTCGAGCGGTCGCGCTGGCGTCTGAGTGCGCCATAGTTAAATAAACGTGGTTTTCTTTATGTTGGTAACAATGCAGACGTTTGAAACTCTAGCTATTCCTCCACTGTTATCCTCACTAGTGTTGTGTGCAATCTGGTAATTGTCGGTGCTCAAGAAAATTCTTAACAGGAGAATTTGTGAAGCGCTGTCGTAACTGGCGCATCTGTGCACTGTGCGACTGGTCATGTAAATATTTTTTACTTTCTCAGACGTAGTGTTGTATTTCACTTACGTTATTCCTATGGTTCGTGTTCATGAGAATACTTTATTTTAGGGCAAGGAAGCGTTTAACCAGTGGTTCTTGAATGAAGATCCAGATTTTTTGAAAGATGTGGGCAGTATATCGGATGATGACACTGATGATGAAGAAGAGGTAATTACTCAAAGTGACCATAACACTGAAAGTGTACAAGAGTAAGAGTTTGCTGAAAATGAAGACAGTAACTGTCAGTCAGGTTTCCAACAGAAATATAACAATGGATGATTGGTACACAAGTTGTATCTTGGCCATATCACTATTACAGAAAAAGCTTACATGTGTTGGGAAACTGAGAAAAAATAAACGAGGAATTCCCTTGGAATTTTTTGCCTAGGAAAGATCGAGCACCAGGTTCGTCCCTTTTCGGGTATAATAAAGATTTGACATTGGTTTCGTGTGTGCCAAAGAAGAATAAGGCGGTTCTGTTGCTGTCAACTATGCACGATTCAGGTACTATTGATGACGATTCATGTAAGCCTGATATTGAGTTAGATTATAATGCCACGAAGGGGGCGTTGATACAGTCGACCAGGTGAGCGGCACATATTCTGTGCTCGTATTACGAGAAGATGCCCCTTGGTAATCTTTTTCCCTCTTATGGACATTGCGGGCATCAACGCCCAGATCCTATTTTATTCAAATGGACAAAATCATGAGGTGTCAAGAAGGATTTTTCTAAAGAACTTGGCTTATGATCTCATGAAAGCACATCTAGTAGAAAGGGTCAAAATGCCAAGCCTTCCTAAGGATATTTCGCTGTTCCTTCAAAGGTACCAGACAACATCTGAGCAACTTGTGCAGGTGTATTATTTGTGGAAGAGCCAAGAATGTTAATACAACAATAAATTGTGATTCATGTAAGAGATTTGTATGCAGGAAGCATGTGATTATTAGTTACCCGTGTGAAAAGTGTCATGTTGCAACTACAGACTCGGAAGACTAGAGATATGACCCTTGACTTCTCTGAAATTACTGAGTTGGGCTGTCTGTAAGCTGTTACAACAACATTTCAGTAGATTTTCAGTACGAACATATTTGTTTTCAAAGCTGATAGTAAGACAATCTTTGGTTAGTTAAATTGTATGATTTAAATTCTTGGATTTTCGTGTACGTTTATAATAAGAAGTGCCGTTAACTGTCACATTAAATAATGAACTTTTTTTTGCAATGAAAGTGATAAATATTATATACAAATTTCTTGATTAAACAAGTAGTATTTGAAATTGTGGTGTCGAAATAAATTCGTATTAATTAGCCACAAATGTGTGATATATCGATACTATTAATACCTGAGTGAGTGATAGTACATCTACCTTTTATAAAATTAACTATAAACATTAGTACTGTCATGAGTTCATGTGAAAAGTGTAATAGAACCTAGTCAACGTACGTGGCGCGCCGCGCGACTGCTCGACGGTTAAGATCGGGTGGACCCCGGAAAAAGGGGGTGATTTGGTAACCCTAATTTTGGGAGTGCAGACAGCTGTGAGGAGGTTAGAAACGCCGAAACGCCAGCCCTGGCTGCGCTCGGGTGCTGCATATTTGACGGCGCGGTGGTATCGACTGGAGCAATAGCAGTGGTCGGCCGCGGTTGGCACGCCTGGCCGCGCTGTGCTGGAGGCGTAGCCACAGAGGCGATCTGCGAGCAGGGCTGAAGGATGGCGGCGGGGGGGGGGGGGGAGGGAATGTCCGAACACAAACTGGGACGACGTGCTACAGACGCGAAATTTAACCGACAGGAAGAAGATGCTATGATATGCAAATGATTAGCTTTCCAGAGCATTCGCACAAGGTTGGCGCCGGTGGCGACACCTACAACGTGCTGACATGAGCAAAGTTTACAACCGATTTCTCATTCACAAAAAGCAGTTGACCGGCGTTGCCTGGTGAAACGTTGTTGTGGTGCCTCGTGTAAGGAGGGGAAATGCGTACCATCACGTTTCCGAGGCGCTCCAGTCACGGTCTGCACGGCCACTTCGGTCGGGGGTTCGATTCCCCCCTCGGGCATGGATATTTGTGCCGTCCTTAGTCTTAGCTAGATCGTAAGTAGTTTGTAATTTTCGGCACTGATGACCCCGTAGTTAAGTCCCATAAGTTCTACAAACAAACAAACAAAGTTTCCGACTTTCATTGTAGCCTGTCGCGATTGCGGTTTATCGTATCGCGACATTGCTGCTCGCGTTGGTCGCGATCCAATGACTGTTAGCAGAATATGGAATCGGTGGGTTCAGGAAGGCAATACGGAACGCCGTGCTGGATCCCAACAGCATCGTATCACTAGCAGTCGAGATGACAGGCATCTTATCCGCGTGACTGTAACGGATCGTGCAGCCACGTCTCGATCCCTGAGTCAACAGATAGAGTCCTTTGCAAGACAACAACCATCTGCACGAACAGTTCGACGACGTTTGCTGCAGCATGGACTATCAGCTCGGAGACCGTGGTTGCGGTTACCCTTGACGCTGCATCACAGACAGGAGCGCCTGCGATGGTGTACGCAACGACGAACCTGGGTGCACGAATGGCAAAACGTCATTTTTTCGGATGAAACCAGGTTCTGTTTACAGCATCATGATGATCGCATCCGTGTTTGGCAACATCGCGCTGAACGCACATGGAGAACGTGTATTTGTCATCGCCATACTGTCGTATTACCCGGCGTGATGGTATCGGGTGCCATTGGTTACACGTCTCGGTCACCTCTTGTTCGCATCGACGGCACTTTGAACAGTGGCCGTTACATTTCAGATGTGTTACGACCCGTGGCTCTACCCTTCACTCGATCCCTACGAAACGCAACATTTCAGGAGGATAATACACGAACTCATGTTGCAAGTCCTGTACGGGCCTTTCTGGATACGGAAAATGTTCGACTGCTGCCCTGGCCAGCACATTCTCCAGATCTCTCAACAACTGAAAACGTCTGGTCAATGGTGGCCGAGCAACTGGCTCTTCAGAATACGCCAGTCACTACTCTTGACGATCTGTGGTATCGTGTTGAAGCTGCATGGGCATCCGTACTTGTACACGTCATCCAAGCTCTGTTTGACTCAATGCCCAGGCGTATCAAGGCCGTTATTACGGCCAGAGGTAGGTACTGATTTCTCAGGATCCATGCGCCCAAATTGCCTGAAAATGTAGTGAAATGTCAGTTCTAGTATAACATATTTTCCAATGAATACCCTTTCATCATCTGCATTTGTTCTTGGTGTAGCAATTTTAGTGGCCAGTAATGCATTTACTATTCCTCCTCAAACGTCTGGATACATTTTTTCAATTAAGCCTTCAATCAACAAGCAGGGATATAAATTGTGCGTAAAATTTTCATTTTCGAATATCCTTCTTTGTTTATGGGCCTTTTTCTATTCGCTTCTTATCTTATAAAGTCCTACATTGTACTTTTATATGATTACAATTTGTATGGTCCCCCTATGGTCCCGACAGAGATGGTTTCCTGTAATATTTAGTGTTGTGAACTGGCCACAGATATATATATATATATATATATATATATATATATATATATATATATATATATATATATATATATATATATATCATAATGCTGCTTTGTCACACAATATCCAGTTCCAAGAAATCAGGGTGTCATATTACACACTTAAGTCATTATCATTAAACGCTCATCATCGGATCCTTTGCATGTATTTAACAAGTAAGAATTGAGGATTTAAATAACCCATTACTACAGTCCAGCAAATCAGGGTATCCTATTACACACTTACATTATTATAATCACAGATAACAGCCATAAAGTATCAAATTACACACTTATCATTTTATCCTTTTGCACGTTTTGAACATTTACGCCTCGAGGATACAAATATAAAATCTAGGTGCGAACATACGTTAAACCTTATTTATAAACTCGCATTGGTGGAAACTAGTCACTAAACTAGTGGAGATTAAATGAACCCTGTGCTTCTTGACGAAAGAACGGTATAACAAGAGAATCGACTCCTGTACACAAGCGAGATGCTTCCACTTTGTCCTGCATTTATTCCTCTGTAGAAGTGCTGTCTTTTAGGTGGCCTACTATCACTACAAAATATTTCTCTTTTATTTGCCGAGTATTGCTATGAATGTATCCTAATGTATTATCGATAAGAATTCAGATGATTGGTAGAAGAAAGAAATGCTATCAGCAGACATTGCTCACAGTCCTAACTACATTCTTTAGGACATCAACATACAGTTTTGGCTACCTCACGCAAAGTTTCAGCTACAATACATATAGTTTTGGTTTATCGAAATTCCGCATCTGCACTTTGAGGACTAATAAAAGCACGTTTAACTGTGGGTGCTACTGCTGTATATGTATGATTTAAGCTATTTTAAGTACTTAAATCACAGGGTTTTTGGAGGTGCTGATTGAATATGTAATGATATACTGACGCCATTAAATGACATATAATTTCCTTCCTACGATATTGATGTCTTGTTACTTTCCAGAATGAAACTTTCACTCTGCAGCGGAGTGTGTGCTGATATGAAACTTCCTGGCAGATTAAAATTGTGTGCCGGAAGCTGGACTCGAACCTGGGACCTTTGCCTTTCGCGGACTGTGCTATCCCGACACGACTCACGATGCCGCCTCACAACTTTACTTCCGCCAGTACCTCGCCTCCTACTTTCGAAACTTCACAGAAGCTCTCCTGCGAACCATGCAAGGCTAGCACTCCTGGAAGAAAGGATATGGTGGAGACATGGCTTAGCCACAGCCTAAGGGATGTTTCCAGAATGAAACTTTCACTCTGCAGGAGAACTTCTGTGAAGTTTGGAAAGTAGGAGGCAAGGTACTGGCGGAACTAGAGTTGTGAGGCGGCATCGTGAGTCGTGTCGGGATAGCACAGTCGGTAGTGCGCTTGCCCGCGAAAGGCAAAGGTCCCATGTTCGAGTCCCGGTTCCGGCACACAATTTTAATCTGCCAGGAAGTTTCTTCTTACTTTGTTTCTCTGGGTTAAAATGTTACTTGAGGCACAATGCAATGTTTTGAATAGAAATGACGCACACCACTGCGTTGTTCATGGTTTCTTGTTATTCCAAGCATGCTTTCGTGCGGTTTCTAGCGTTTGAGGCCAAAGGTGTCCCTTGTATCTTCGACATCCATTTACTGCCAAAAATATGCACAGGACTAAATTTTGTCAGAGACATTTTCTTATTGCTGACATGTGAGTAACCGTGCTGCGAAGCCCGAATGCGCGAAATTCGCCTCACCTTGTATTATCTGTCTATATGTAACTTATTCCGATTTTTTGTAGCAACTTTTAGTGCCTCAGATCGTCAACCATGTGATGAACCGATAGTCAAGGAAACTCTATGACACCTAATAGGTATACGTCAAAGTGGGCTACTGGAGGCGTGTCTTCAAACAACTCCCACTGGCAAAGGCAATGGTGTAGGTATAGGACCACACAAAAGTGCAAACAGTGCTCAGATAAACTTGACAGATACAGTGATGAGATGATATCTACTTTTACCCCTGTAAACGACCACTTTCATGGCTCTAACAATCATCTCTGATCCTTCTGCAAGGGCCGGCCGCGGTGGCCGAGGAGACTGAGGCGCCCCAGTCACGGTCTGCACGGCCACTACGGTCGGGGGTTCGAATCCCCCCTCGGGCATGGATATTTCTGCCGTCCTAGTTCGTAAGTAGTTCATAAGGGACTACGTTCGTTCCATATACCGGCGCACTCACGGGGAAGATCTCCCGCATTTTGAAAAAACACCAGGTTGGAACGGTTTTTTGTCCGCCGAATAAAATTCGTGCACTGGTGGGGAGCGCCAAAGATGATCTCGGTTTGAGGAAGGCCGGCGTGTACCAGATTCCGTGTCAGTGTGGAAAGTCATATATTGGGCAGACGATGCGTATCTTGTAGGATCGATGCGTTGAACACCAGAGGCACACACGATTGATGTATCCGAGCAAGTCGGCGGTCGCTGAACATGTTTGTCGGAGAATCATGCGATGGAGTATGAAAGCACTAGGATTCTGGTACAGACGTCGAGATACTGGGACTGCGTCGTTAGAGAGGCCATTGAAATTCGCCCAAGTGACGACCTCATAAACCGTGACTGTGGCTATAAACTTAGCAAAGCTTGGGAACCAGCGATTGGGTTAATTAAGAGTAAATCTAGCAAACGTAACGAAGTGACGACCACGGCGGACAGAGCCCTCATACCGACGTCTTCTCAGACGCCGGTGCAATCGGTTCCACTGCGCGGACCGCGGAGGGGTCGCTCCGCGGGCCGAGGGTATTTAAATGGCCCGCCACCGGGCTAGAACCCAGGTCCCTTCGAGCAGCCGTAGCGTGCGGATCTCCGTGCCGGCGCGTTTCCAGGAGCTCAGTCCGTCAGTTCACCTGATGATGGCCACATGTATGATCGCCGAAATATTGTGCCCGTTGGACACTATAGACCGGCAGTACACCCGTGGATATTTTGATCAGTTCATAAGTAGTTTGTAAGCTTAGGGACTGATGACCCCGTAGTTAAGTCCCATAGACTTTACAAACATTCTAAGCACAGGCATTTAGGAAGTAATTATCTCACTTCTTATTTCATGAATGATTGGGCTTAGTAAAAGCCTCCTGGGGCCATTCACATTGAGCGATATCATTAGAGCAGGATTCCACTTCGGTCTCTTGTTGCTCTCGACATTCAATAACTTTATCTCCATCAGGGTTTTATTTATTAAAATCATTGGATATTGGCTATAATGAATGAAGACACTACCGAAGGGCTACAGCACCATCGATTTAATAAACTTAAGTCCCCCATTGTGGTACCACAACATCATGATGATGATCAAGATGCAAGCTACAATCAGAAGAGCAGTTCTGTAACGCACACCCATTCCAGGATTGCCTCGACAGCAACAGGCTCAATGTATATCACCAGATGGTTTAGAGTGTGAACTGTTGCCTCTTTATTTGTATAGTATGTCTAATCTCTTCTTCTTAAAGCACGAATAAGCCGATTAGAGATGCACATGATAAACGTTTTTTGCAAGAGACCAGAGTCCTGAACCAAATAGCATTTGATTGATTCATCTTTCCTGGTAAGCTGTTTTGTGTGTTGTTTAGTGAGGAACATGCCACATATCGGTTATGTACGGGAGATGATAGTGCTTGTATAAAATGTTCTTTGGTCGAGAAACACGTGGTTCATTTAATGTACAATAGTTTATTGACTAGATTCCACCGATGTGGGTGTATAGATAAGGTTTAACATATGTTTGATTGCTCATAGTGGTCAAGACAATGTCGCAAAACCCAAACCCTTCCTTTGGATTGCCTATGGGTAAAAGGTAATATGTTGTTGTTATGGTCTTCAGTCCGGAGACTGGTTTGATGCAGCTCTCCACAATACCCTATCCTGAGCAAGCCTCTTCATCTCCTCAAAAGAACGACAACCCACATCCTCTTGAATCTGCTTACTATACGCGTCTTTTGGTCCCCCTCTGCGCTTTTTACCCCACACACTTCCCTCCAATGCTAAATTTACGATTCCTCGATGTCTAAGAATGTGTCCTACCAAGCGATCCCTTTAGTCAGGGTATGCCAAAAATTCCTTTTCTCACCAATTCTGTTCAGTACCTCTTCATTAGTTATGCGATCTACCCACCTAATCTTCAGCATTCTTCTGTAGCACCACATTTCAAAAGCCTCTATCCTCTTCCTGTCCGCACTGCTTATCGTCCATGTTTCACTCCCGTACAAGGCAACACTCCACACAAATGCCTTCAGAAAAGACTTCCTTACACTTAAATTAATATTCGATGTTAGCAAATTTCTCTTTTTCAAAAATGCTTTTCTTCCCATTGCCATTCTGCATTTTATATCCTCTGTACTGCGACCATCATTTGTTATTTTACTGCCCAAGTAACAAAACTCATCTACATCCTTTATTGCTTCGTTAGCTAATCTAATTCCTTCAGCATCACCCGATTTTCTTAGACTGCACTCCATTACCCTAGTTTTGCTCTTGTTAATGTTCATCTTATATGAAACTTTCAGCACACTGTCCATTCCGTTCAATTGCTCTTCCAGGTCCTTTGCTGTATCTGACAGAATTACTATGTCGTCGGCAAAACGCAACGTTTTTAATTCTTCACCCTGAACTTTAATTCCTTCTCCAAATTTCTCCTTGCTTTCCTTTATAGCTTGCTCAATGTACAAATTGAACAACATTGGGGAAAGACTACAACCCTGTCTTACTCCCTTCCCAATTGATGCTTCCCTTTCATGCCCTTCGATTCTAATAACTGCGGTCTGGCTTTTGTACAAGTTGTAAATAACTCTCCTTTCCCTACATTTTTCCCTTGCTGACTTCAGAATTTGAAAGAGTGTATTCCAGTCCACATTGTCAAAAGCTTTCTCCAAATCTACAAAAGCTAAAAATGTAGGTTTGCCTTTCCTTAATCTATCTTCTAAGATAAGCCGTAAAGTGAGTATTGCCTCCCGAGTTCCTACGTTCCTCCTGAATCCAAACTGATCTTCCCCGAGGTCAGCTTCTACCAGCTTTTCAATTCTCCTGTAGATAATTCGTGTTAAAATTTTGCAACCATGACTTATCAAACTGATGGTTCTGTAATTTTCACACCTGTCTGCGCCTGCTTTCTTTGTAATGGGGATTATTACATTTAAAAGGTAATATACCACTCCAAAATGGTTTTTGGAATCATCGTCTGACCAGTTTCGTTGCTCTTTTTGTCACCTCAAGCAGTTACTGTAGAAAGGCATGGTCAATGGAAAGCTGGTAGGTCATCGTCCCTGCTCACTCTTTTTAACTACTTATGTCACTGTGCTAATTGGATTGCTGGTATTCTCCGATTTTATTCAACCATCCTCAGTAAATTGACCCCTACCCATCTCACACTACACTCTCATTCGGGGGGACGGTGGTTCAAATCCACCTCCAGCCATCCAGATTTAGGTTTTCCGTGATTTCCCTAAATCGCTCCAGGCAAATGCTCGGATGGTTCCTTTCAAAGAGCACGGCTGATTTCCTTCCCCATCCTTACCCAAACAATCCGAGCGTAAGCTCCGTCTCTAATGACCACGCTGTCGACGGGGCGTTAAACACCCATCTTCCTTCCTTCCTTCCTTCCTTCCCTAGCCGTTAGGAAATTAGATTCACCTCATCATCGTGAGTGGGTGTGTCATTAGAAGGTGTATGGTTCCCCATACGCAATACTCAGTAGACGAAATTTACATTGTCTGTTTGCGGTGGAAATATGCTCAGTAGTATTATCATGTGGTTATTGGGCTTGGAGCATGTTAATAAGAAATACGCATATTCGTTTCAGGTAAAGAAAGTCGACTGATTACTGACATGCGCTAGACCTTGTCTCTGTTGTCCTGTACTCTGGTATATCCATGCAGATGTATGTGATTTAAAGTGGAGCTATTGGAGTAAATGTAATCAGTTTGTTAGTGAACTTGGACTCAATTCACTCACAAACACACAAAAAGATCTCTGTTCCCATATTTTTTTTATTTTGAAACTAGCATTGGGATAGTACTTACTTTAAGGATATTCGATGTTCGATTACGATTTCACATGCTTTCAGATAGTAGACAATGCCTACTTATGTAACTTCGTAGGCTTTCCCGGCGTAACAAATCTTCGAAGTCTCTGCGGGTATTCTGCCGGATAATAAAATCAAACTGATTCAATATTTCGACGGTACAGCTGTCCGCCATCTTCAGGAAACTGCTGCTGCTGAGTACCGCTGAAAACTGGAGCAAGAGCGAAGTACGGCGTCCTATATAGGCGTCGGTCGCGGGCAGCAGCAGTTTCCTGAAGATGGCGGACAGCTGTACCGTCGAAATATTGAATCAGTTTGATTTTATTATCCGGGAGAATACCCGCAGAGACTTCGAATGTCTACTTATACCTGCTTCCAACATTTTTACTACAACCAGTAGGGGTGTAAGCTGTGCATTGCTCGTAAAAGGCAAGGTTTGTTGATTTGCTTCACCGGCGATACTAATATTGAGTAATAGTCGTTGTAGGCCAGTGTAGTTACTGTACTGTTATCCTCAACAAATTGACTGTTATTACAGCAAATTATTTTTCTTGTTCACGAAGGTAGGTCTAGAAGTAGCTGTAGGAGACTGTATATACGGTTCTTCAGGTCAGTATTCAGTATAAAAAATAATGTGCATTCTTTTCATGTAGAGAATACATATCACGACATTTTGCCATCTGTTAGGCTTGAGGACGTTTACTTTAGGGATTTTGGGCATTAATTTGACAATTACTTTGCAGTAATTAGTGTAATATTACTCATTTTGCACTTTGAATTTTTTAAACATAAGTTTCGCTTTTAGTGAATACATTCTGTACTAGTATAGTATTTGGGTTCAAGGAACTTATTTATTTAGCGTATTGCTGGGTCTGAAATTATGCAGGAAATAAAATTCTAAGTTTAAGAGTGTAGTACAAAGATTGTACTTGGCACGTCTTTTTGGAGGTTATGTTAATGTACTAATGCAAAAGAGTCCACAACGTAGCTGCAACTGCTATTTTGATATTTACCTAGCGTCACTAACATGGGAAATCATTGAGTAAACTAAATAGGATTGTTTTTTTTTATACATTTTGTGTTAATAATACTGACAGGATACTTTTCATGTTAAGAAGTTATTTCCATCTTACCTGCACAATTAAAGCTGTTATTCAGCAAGGAAAATGCCATCAGAGAACTACTTCGTTTATTTAGGTGATATGCAGTAGGGTTTATTCAAGTTGTGTAATTTTGTTATATCGATTATAGAAATTTCTTTGGTATTGCAGTATGACTCGCTCTGTGGCTTAGTGTCTTTGGCAAAACAGCTGTTCGGAATCAAAACATTATGTACCATGTGTGACTTTCCTTAATAAATAAATAACACCTTGCCTCCCTTTTAACCAACCTAAAGTTATATACATCGTTCTTTTAGTGGATTTCTGCAGTTATAGGATCGAAAAGGTTAGTTTCGCTGTCGTGTGATTTTGGTTCGTATACTGCTATTTACAATATTTTCAGCGTTTAATAGCTACGTTAGGGGTGTAATTAGCTGGGAGGTACTGACGTTAGAGATATATATTTACGACATTCACAGTATAAACAACACGTTATTTTTTACGAAAACATTTCGTATTTTTATGTAATCATGTCATTAAACATGGAAGTTACGTCAATAGGCATCAGCTATTGCATATGGAATACTTCCTATTACGTGTGACACTATACATTTCTTGTCTGGATAGCAGTTAAAAGCTCATGTAACAACACCACTCCAAATGTAGGCTGTTGGCTTTTAATTGTATTATGGTTGTTTTCATTTATTTAAACTAATGTTGGGCTTCTGATGAATGGAAATAGGTGGAGGAAGTTTTCTATATGGCTCTTAAGTAATATTTCTACGAGAAAATAGCAGGATTAGTGTTTTTTTTAGTCCCATTTTTGAGCAAACTTCTACTTTCTATTTTTTTACCATAAAGATGGCTTTATCTGCGTGCATTCTATACTAGTATGTTATTTTGGATAGAGATCTACTTAATTTTTACGATGGCAAGAGATACATCTGTCACAAAACTGCAGATATAAAATGTTCAAATGTTTGTTAAGCTTATGGGACTTAACTTCGGGGTCATCAGTCCCTAAACTTACAAACTACTTATAACTACTTAAGAACTAGGACGGCACAAATATCCATGCCCGAGGGTGGATTCGAACCCCCGACCGTAGTGGCCGTGCAGACCGTGACTGGAGCGCCTCGGTCACCTCGGCCACCGCGGCCGGCACTGCAGATATAGTGTAAAATAATTTTAGGGTAAGTTCAATTTTACTGTGTTTTACCATAAGATTGCTTTCTCTGCATATATTATGTACTAGTATGTTATTTTCGATAGAAATCTACTTAATTTTTACGATGTTGAACAACACATCTGTCACCAAACTGCAGATATAGTGAAAATTATCAGGTTAACAATTCCATTCCATTCTCGAATAGCGCGCGGGAAGAAAGAACACCTGAATCTCTCCGTTCGAGCTCTTATTTATCGTATTTTATTCTGATGATCATTTCTACTTATGTAAGTGGCAGTCAACAATATATTTTCGCATTCGGAGGAGAATGTTGGCGATTGGTGTTTCATTAGTAGCCCACGCCGCAGCGATAAGCGCCGTTGTTGTAATGATTCCCATCCCACATCCTGTATCATTTCCGTAACGCTTTCTACCCTGTATCGTGACAATACAAAACAAGCTGCCCTTCTTTGGACTCTTTCGATGTCCTCCGTCAATCCCACCTGATAAGGATCCCATACTGGGCAGAAATACTCCAAAAAAGGACGGACAAGCGTAGGGTATGCAATTTCTTTTGTAGTTCTCTTGCCAGTTTGGAATGTAGGAGGCGAGGTACTGGCGGAAGTAAAGTTGTGAGGCGGCATCGTGAGTCGTGTCGGGATAGCACAGTCGGTAGTGCGCTTGCCCGCGAAAGGCAAAGGTCCCAGGTTCGAGTACCGTTTCCGGCACACAGTTTTAATCTGCCAGGAAGTTTCATATCAGCGCACACTCCGCTGCAGAGTGAAGTTTCATTCTGGAAAGTCTTTGGATAATTTCTCGCGTTTAAGTTCTATATCTTGGAATTGTGGAATTTATTAGTCAGATATTGCAGAGTGCAGAATACTTCAAGACAGAAATTTTGTAGCACTGAACTATGTAATCTAGCAGGCAGACGCTCACCTCGAAATGGCTCTCATCAGCAGAAGGCAAACACGTGATTTTTAATTCTGCTGTGCGCCCTCTCGCTATTGCCCGTCGGCCTTCGGAAAGAATCCAACGAACTAAGAAGCGAGATACGTTTGGCATAATCGTCCGCTGCTCCTAGTTCGTTCGCTCTTTTTGGCTTTTGCTACCGCTACTAAAAGAGCTCTTTGTTTTGTTATGACAGCTTTTTTATATAATGAATCAGTGTTGCCAAAGCGTGTGCTATTACCCGTATTTTTGGGCAATTAGACATCAAGTACTTAGGCAAATAGACCAGTTATTTATACGAATGGGTGATACAATGGTATTCAACTATTGCATACAGAGTATTCGTAGTACTTTATTTTTAAAATAGATTTGTTGTGGCAGTGAACTAAGAAACTACAGCTGAGCTGCATCTCAGCTCGAAATGAAGGTAACTGGCAGAAGGGAATCACGCGATTCTGCGCGCTCTCGCGTCCTCTCGCTATTTCCCGTCTGTCTTCGAGAAAGGAGCGGACGAAACGAACTAAGAGGCGAGGGATCTGTGAAGTAGTTCGCCTGTGGGAGCGCTCTTCCGAACTAGTTCGTTCGCCAACTACACAGTTGAAACTACTAGTTGAAACAAAAAGAGCTGTTCTTCTTTGGATTTTTTTCGATATCCTCCGTCAAACCCACTTGATAAGGATCACAACTGGACAGCAATACTCCAAAAAAGGACGGACAAGCGTAGTGTACGCAGTTTCTTTCATAGATTTGTTGTATCTTTTAAGTGTTCTGGAAATAAAACGCAGTCTCTGGTTCACCTTTCGCACGACATTATCTACGTGTTCTTTCCAGTTTAAGTCCGAAGTAATAGTAATTCCTTTACGGCCTTCACTTTTGATTGATTTATCTTGTAAACAAAGTTTAACGGATTTCTTTCTGTGCTCATGTGGACGACTTTACCCTTCTCGTTATTTAGAGCCAATTGCTAATTTTGACACCATACTGATATTTAAATCGTTCTGCAGTTGGTTTTGATCTTCAGATGATTTTAGTAGATGGTAAATGACGGCGTCATCTGCAAACAACATAAGAGAGCTGCTCTTTCTCCTAAATCGTTTACATAGACAAGGACCAGTTACACTATAGCATGGTAGGACTTGGCGAGATATCCAGCCACCTGCACAGCAGACCTCTGGAAAGTGTAAGCTGACAAACTGCGCCTGCCTATTCGGCGCAGTAGCACGCTGGCTGAAATTCGTCCCCTGTGGAGCCGCGGCCGGTGCGAGATGCAGTCAAATGGCAGGCTGGTTTTCAGCACAGGGGCGCTGGTGCAGATGAAACGTGTCGCGTTTTTTGCGGCTGTTGATGAGTTTAGAAAGAACCGGCAGCGGCCTGCCTGCCCCGTAGCAGTCGCAGCTGGGGAGCGTCGCGGTGGCAGGCGACAGCCGCCGTTTTAATTTCTGGCGGCGCCGCCCCTCCCTCCCTCCCTCCCTCCCTCCCCCTCTGGGAGGGTGGGAGGTGGAGGGCGGCGCACCCTCCTGGCTACCCCAGCACTCTGCCTGCCCACGCTGGGGGATGCGGCGGCTGTCATTGCCCGACATCACTGATTCCTGTCACTGACTGTTTGCCGTAACTGCTACTTCTATGTGCGATTTATCACAGTCCTGTCATCACAGTTTACTCGTTCATTAGGTCGGTATTACACGATCAAAATTTTGATCAAATCTTTGACATAAAATAATCATCAAAAGTTCGTAATACGAGGCGCGTCCAGAAAGTAAGTTCCATTTGCTAATAAAATGAAATTGTACACAGATACAGAAGAAATTTTTATTGCACAAAATTCTACAACTCTTAAACTACTTTTCCACATAACTGCCGAAATTTTGTAGATACTTGTCATAGCGTGCCTCAAGTTTTGCATGCATCCTTCACAGAAGGTTGCCGCCTGTGTATTCAACCATGTGGTAACAGCTCTTTATCATCGTTGAAGTGTTGACAACCAAGGACAGATTTTAGGTGTAAGAAGAGATGAAAGTCGCTAGGCGAGAGGTCCGAGCTGTATGGAGGATGATCAAACAGGTCCCATTGAAATTTCGTAAGAATTGTTTGGTCACATTCGGTGTGTGAGGTCAGGCAATATCGTGAAAAAAAATCTTTTGACAGTAATCCTCTTCTTACACCTTACATCTGTCCTTGGTGGACAACACTTCAACGATGATGACGAGCTGAAAGAACATGCTACCACATGGTTGAATACACAGGCGGCAACATTCTACGAAAAAGGCACACAAAACCTTGTGCCATGCTATGACAATTGCCTACAAAATTTCGGAAGCTATGTAGAAAAATAGTTTAACAGTTGTAGATTTTTGTACAATCAATATTTTTTCTGTATCTGTACCCGTTCGTTTTATATAACCGAACGGAACTTATTTTCTGGACACGCCTCGTATTGACGCTAAAAAGGGGTATTACCCTGTCGTCATATTTTTGATCATATTTCAATACACCTGACAGTAAACACATGTTATCGTCCGCTGTCATTGCTACTACGACAACTGCATTTTGAAGAAAATAGGGCTTACTTGGCTCCACACATTAAAAGTCAGTATAAGCACGTGGAAAGACTATATCGGAAGAAGAGAAGTTTACAGTGACACAGCAATTACTTGCTCCTGGTGATAAATTTTACTTAACGTGCTCATGATGGCAACGAAATGTTGGCTATACGAGATGGATTAACTTACTGACTGGACAAGAGCACATACAAGCACCTGTTAACAACAGAGCAGGAACAGCATCGATTATTATTATTATTATTATTATTATTATTACTAGCTTATACGCCCGTGCTTCGCAACGGTTGTTAAAGAGAGACGTGTGTATATCTTGGTTTGCTAGGTCAGCAAAAACAGAATCCTTGTTGGGTCGCTCTGTCAGTGAACTCAGTTCTCTTAGCCAAGATGTCAAATTTTATTAGAAGTCATTGTCGAAAACGATGAATGTTAATAACGTTTTTCATACAAAAATTGAAATTAATTTCAGTCCGTTATTCGGAACGATGCAAATTCAATGTTAGGTTGTGTTCATAAAGTTAAGACTGCGGTGTGTAATTGTTTGGCGCAAACTTCTGAAAACACTTCTATCGTTGAGATGAGAAAGAGTACTAATAATAACAGCGCTATGTATCCTTTGCTTTTTAGCCCCCATGAAAGCTCGTGTAATACTTTTGGAGATTGGCCTTTGCAGATAGACAGTGATTGCTTTTAGATAAATGTTTAAATTATGATACCTTTATTTTTCTGTTCCGATTTTGATAAAATGAAACGTGTATCCAACATATGCTCAAGCTACGGCTGAAATCCTACGATAATTCGTTAAGTACTTTTGGAGATAAACGTTTTCTAAGAGACAGACAGACATAACGGTCCTAGTCACAAAACTTTATATTACGATATCTTTCCTTTTTCCGAAATCCCCCTTTTATGAAACGAAGTCGTACCATGTGAATCCGTGAAGTTCTTTAGGAGATTAAAGATTTGTAATAGATAGCTGTAGACGCGTGCTTCGCAACGGATATTAAAGAAAGGATACAATCACTTGTAGAGAACTACACCATACTTATGAGCATAACAAAAAGCTACATTGCCCTCTATTAGTTATTTGGTGTACTACGTAACGAACAGGGCCTCTATTTTTTCTTTACTGTACTAAACCGTTTTCTAGGCATTTCTAAAGACAAGGGACTCAGGATCTAATAAGCACGCACCGAAATCAGAAAAGAAAGTACATAAATTCGATTTTCCTTGCAAAGAAATGTTCAAATGTTTGTATTGCTTATGGGAATTAACTAAGGCAGCGGTTTAGTTTGCTATCGTTGGCAACCAACTATTCGCTTTAGAAGAATTATTAATTTACTCATCAGAACAGCATAAATTATTTATTTCATCGTGAACATAAACAATTATTTCCCTCATTCTACGTGACTGATTTTTTAAAAATCATTGAAAGGCCGTTGCCAACATCAGTACACTACGCCGATGCCGTAAGTAAAATTGCGCCCCTTGTTGTAGTGCATTACACCACAGTTATGATAATGAAAAAACCAACCATCGGCATCTGTTAGTTATTTGGTGTGCTAACATCTCCTCAGTTTGTCCTTTCCTGTACTATGGCGTTTTCTACGCATTCCTAAACATAACGAACTCAAAATCTAATGAGGATACGCCTACACTGAATTCAGAATGAAAACTACAACAATTCGATTTTCCTCGCAAAGAATTCTTATGTAGATATATTCAAAGAATTCACATGGAGGTAATTTTGTTACTGGCATTGCAATTTTACCACTTGAGCAGCATATACTTATATATGACTTACGTGACTGACGTCTCAGACATACATTAACGTATGTCTACAGTCTGTGTATTGCAGTGAGATGAAAGATAATATAGAGATGGTACTGTGTGTTATGCAACCGTGACGCTCGACGTATATTTGCCTCTCTAATCCAGTTGTCAGTATTTTGATCCTAAGCACTACAGTTGTCTTTTCAGTGTTTATATTGAGATCATTTCTGTATTGCCAGTGTAAGTTAATGCTCAGTTAATGCATGTCTGTGTTTCCCAGTGCTTTATCTTTGAGTCTCTTTATCTTTGAGAACTGTTGATCGTCGTACTGCTCCAAGTCTTACTGATTTTCGTTCGCCACACTCACCCACCGCCACACACCGCGACCAAAACACCATAGTGCACACCGACAACCTAAAGGCTACTGCCATGCGTAACCGCCACTGGTCTGCAGTGAATAATTTTGGCTACCAAGTCAAATATACAAACACACGTCTCACGTTCCATTTTTATACATGTATATTGATTATAAGAAGAGTGAAGAGCTTATAAAAATCTGCTTCATATATTTCTATTAAGTTTGTGGTTGATGTAACACACGAGGCCATTAAGCTTCTTCTCAATATTCTCGGCTGTACACCCAGGACGAATTTCTCTGTACCTCCGCCATTCTCTTGTAAGTTTTGAGTCTGCTTAACCCCCTCTGTCTCACATTATGAAATCAGCTCTGGAAAAATTGAAATTCGCTTTTTTTCTTTATTAATACAATGCAGTAAACATAAAAATATATATACATGTGGCGTTTGTTCCGAAAGAACAGACGTCACTTCTGATCCTGCAGTTGTTATTATTTAATATTCACAGAATATATGACATCAACTGCGATTGTGCAAAGCTGAAAATGTGCACCCAGCCGGGATTCGAACCCGGGTCTCCTGCTTTCTAGGCAGTTGCGCTGACCCCTACACCACTGGGGACACAGTGATCACCGCACCTGCAAGGACTACCTAAGCACGCCTCCCGTCAGATACAAATTCCCAGCTTCGCCCTGCCCACAGGACTCAAACTCGTAGTTATGAAACTAATTCCCGTAAGAGTAAGGGCTTCAAACTTGCCCACCCCTCCCCACTAACGATAGGATCATTGCCCGTCACCGGCACATATATATATATATATGGCGTCTATTCCGCAGGTGCGGTGATCACTGTGTCCCCAGTGGTGTAGGGGTCAGCGCAACTGCCTAGAAAGCAGGGGACCCGGGTTCGAATCCCGGCTGGGTACACATTTTCAGCTTTGCCCAATCGCAGTTGTCATATATTCTATGAATATAAAAATATATGTTTTAAATTTTTTTATCGAACTATCGATTTTTTTATTTTTTATTTTTATTTATTTATTTATTTTTTATCATATTTCATGCAGAACACAGACGTTTGTATCGAGGTATTTTAATACATGGACGTTATTTTGTTGATAGTTAACACTGCCAGTTCAATAACGCTAGCTTATTCTACACCACAGCAGCAGAAACAAGACAATTCGCTGCTGGAGTAAAATAAAAGGAACCACACTCACGCTCACACTCTCAGCCACGTACAGGCGGCAACGCAACACAACCTGCGAGACGGACACATCAATGCCTCAGAAGTGGCTACACGCCGTACCGAACGGCAAAATGTCGTACTAGAAGCACGCTTTTCATCAACAAAAATGCGACTTTAAGGACTGATGCACAAAATACGGTATAAATGAACTTTTAATACGTTGTCCAGGAACAACACTGGCAACGAAATGGTTAATCTGTTCTTGTTCAGGGTGGCTGGCATTATACAGTGCTTCGTCTGCTTCAGAAAGTTAGATAAATTTTGTCAGCACTGGAGACATCAAATAAACTTCGACGACGTGTTTTCAAACAAGGGCGCTTGTTTTCAAATAAGCGCGGTCCAAGAGCTACAGCGATGCTAGCGCTCCAAGTGGTTACATTTCGCATTGCAGTGAACAGAAGACAAACGACTTTTATGATCAAATCTACTGCGAGGCACTTGATATGATTTTTTTGACGAAAGCAGAGATATGTCAAAGTTCCCTATTACAGTATCAAATTTTTATGACGAAAATTTTTGACAAAAGGAAATATGAGAGTGTAATAGCGGCCTTACACACACTCATTTCACTGACCGCTCGTCTCCATCGTCACCTGGGCGTCGCTCTGCTGGATGCTTCTCCTCCACAAATGTCTGTCCAGTGTTTCCCCTCTGAGCCGTCCTTTCCCCTGCTACCGCGTCTTTCCATCTCAGTTTCCCTCTTCTCCGAGGTCGTTCTATTTCCACGTCTTCTTCTCCCCACATAGTACTCCCCTCCTCTCTGCACATGTCCATTCCATCTTCGCCTAGCCGGCCGCGGTGGCCGAGGAGACTGAGGCGCTTCAGTCACGGTCTGCACGGCCACTACGGTCGGGGGTTGGAATCCCCCCTCGGGCATGGATATCTGTGCCGTCCTAGTTTGTAAGTAGTTCATAAGTAGTTTGTAAGTTTAGGGACTGATGACCCCATAGTTAAGTCCCATAAGCTTAACAAACATTTGAACATCTTCGCCTACTTTCTTGGATTTTCTTCGCTATGGGTCCCACTTTCATTGTTCCCCTGATGTACTCATTCCTTAGTCTATCCTTTCGTGTCACCCCACTCACCTTCTTTCTTTCTTTCTTTTATTATTTTTGTTTACGGGACTTAACTGCATGGTTATTGGTCCCTAGCTTACAAAGTACTTAAGCTAACAAGTATGGTACCAGCAGATTTTGATGAGTCGCAGGTATGTTGTGAGGGAATTCCTTCTGACCATAAACTTAAAACGATTTGTTCCAATGGGCCTTGATTTCTAAGAAAATCGAGATCGAATTCGCAGAAAGGTGTCTATTTTTACGGGACGATTCCGGGTTCTATACCTAGCGGCAGAACAATTTTTAAAAATTGTAATTGCAATTTTTTATATTACAAAAAAATTAAAAAATAATTAAGCAAAGAAAAAGATGTAAAGAAAGGAAAACAAAAACAAACGATTAAAAAAATAATAAAGAAAATAAAAAAAATAAAATATCTTCCCCTTTGGGTCATTTATTTTTCATTTTTCTTCATTTCTCTTATTTTATTTTGCGTAATTGTATGCATCATTACTCATTTGTTCCGCACGCTGCAGTACTTGCCGCACGCATGAACGACACGCTACGAATGACTGACCGACTGGCCGTAGCGTAATAGTCCACTGGGACGCGTCACGTGGGTACACACGTCATGGGAGGAGATGAAAACAGCACGGTCAGGAACTGTAAACATGGGTATTAAACGTTGCCCAAACATTATAGGTATTACAATTGTGGTTGATTCCGCCTTATGCAAGACACTTTTTGTTTTGTTTAAATACCCAAACTAGTTTCGGCACTTATTGTGCCATATTCCGTGGGTTTCTGTTGTTTATTTTCTGCCGGCCGCGGTGGCCGAGGGGACTGAGGCGCTTCAGTCACGGTCTGCACGGCCACTACGGTCGGGGGTTCGAATCCCCCCTCGGGCATGGATATTTGTGCCGTCCTTAGTATTAGGTAGTTCATAAGTAGTTTGTAAGTTTAGGGACTGATGACCCCGTAGTTAAGTCCCATAAGCTTAACAAACATTTGAACATTTGTTTATTTTCTGTAATAACATGATACATATTTGGTTATACAATCGTTTGTACAAGTTGTTTGGTTTGAAAATTTTGTTAGATGTTTTAGGTTTAATTTATTCAAGGTACTTACCTTGTGTCATTCGCAGGATATGTACGTGCATTGATTGTGGAATGACGAATTTTGACAACCTGTCATCTGCAACAACAAGACGTTTTTTGTTTACGAAAACTGACTTATTTATCGTAGGCCTACAGTAGCCTGGAAATTATACCGAAATTATTTCTAATGTGGCTGTTTTGGCTTACTTACGTTTGAGCTGCGGTGTTGCTGCTCGTTCGTTTGTGGCGTGTTGTTATGTTTTATGGTCTTTATTGCTACACCACGTAGATGACGTGCTACAGGCGCGAAATTTAACCGACAGGAAGAAGATGCTGCGATATGCTAATGATTAGCTTTTCAGAGCATTCGCACAAGGTTGGCGCCGGTGGCGAAACCTACAACGTGCTGACATGAGAAATGTTTCCAATCGATTTCTCATACACAAACAGCAGTTGACCGGTGTTGCCTGGTGAAACGTTGTTGTGATGCCTCGTGTAAGGAGGAGAAATGCGTACCATCACGTTTCCGACTTTGATAAAGGTCGGATTGTAGCTTATCGCGATTACAGTTTATCGTATCGCGACATTGCTGCTCGCGTTGATCGAGATCCAATGACTGTTAGCAGAATATGGAATCGGTGGGTTCAGGAGGGCAATACGGAACGCCGTGCTGGATTCCAGCGGCCTCGTATCACTAGCAGTCGAGATGACAGGCATCTTATCCGCATGGCACGTCTCGATCCCTGAGACAACAGATGGGGACGTTTGCAAGACAACAACCATCTGCACGAACAGTTCGACGACGTTTGCAGCAGCGTGGACTATCAGCTCGGAGACCGTGGCTGCGGTTACCCTTGACGCTGCATCACTGACAAGAGCGCCTGCGATGGTGTACCGCAACGACCTACCTGGATGGACGAATGGCAAAACCTCCTTTTTTTTTCGGATGAATCCATGTTCTGTTTACAGCATCATGATGGTCACATCCGTGTTTGGCGACATCGCGGTGAACGCACATTGGAAGCGTGTATTCGTTATCGCCATACTGGCTTATCACTCGGCGTGATGGTATGGGGTGCTATTGGATACACGTCTCGGTCATCTTTTGTTCGCATCGACGGCACTTTGAACAGTGACCGTTACATTTCAGATGTATTACGACCCATGGCTCTATCCTTCATTCGATCCCTGCGAAACCCTACATTTCAGCAGGATAATGTACGACCACATGTTGCACGTCCTGTACGGGCCTTTCTGGATACGGAAAATGTTCGACTGCTGCCCTGGCCAGCACATCCTCCAGATCTCTCACCAATTGAAAACGTCTGGTCAATGGTGGCCGAGCAACTGGCTCGTCACAATACACCAGTCACTACTCTTGATGAACTGTGGTATCGTGTTGAAGCTGCATGGGCATCTGTACCTGTACACGCCATCCAAGCTCTGTTTGACTCAATGCCCAGGCGTATCAAGGCCGTTATTACGGCCAGAGGTGGTTGTTCTGGGTACTGATTTCTCAGGATCTATGCACCCAAATTGCGTGAAAATGTACCACATGTCAGTTTTAGTATGATATATTTCTGCACAGAATTCCCGTTTATCATCTGCATTTCATTTTGGTGTAGCAATTTTAATGGCCATTAGTGTATATAAAAATGTGGTAAGTATATGTAGAGGATCAAAACTGACATGATTAATTTTGTAAACGAAGGCTTCCGCGGCCGTTGTCATTGTATATTAAACTCTTCTGGGTTTTGGACCGCATCGTCAAAATATCAAACACTTCACCGACGTTTCGGCCACTATTGCAAGTGGCCATCTTCTGGGTGTTACATTTACTAAATGTAACACCCAGAAGATGGCCACTTGCAATAGTGGCCGAAACGTCGGTGAAGTGTTTGATATTTTGACGGTCCAAAACCCAGAAGAGTTTTATATACAATGATTAATTTTGTTGAAACGAAAAGTTGGAAACTGAAACTTATTTCATTGGAGGTGTAAAGGAGAAGTAGATCTGATGGTTTAACACTAAACTGGCATCCTGAGCCAAATATGTGTTGATTTCCAATATTCCCAGTCGTGTCATTTTTCTGCTTTTCTTGAGGGAATGTAGGATTTCACAGTGTACATCGTAATCATGGTTTTCTCTGAGCAGATGTTCAGCAGAGGTTGAATCCGTCTTTTTCAACCTGCAGCTTCTCTCGTGTTCTGACAATCTAATAGCTACAGCCCTGACAGTCTGACCAACATACAGTTTCCCACAATGGTTGCACGTCATCTTGTACACACCACTCTGTGAATTTTGTCCTTACTATTGAATAAATACTTTGAAATGTTGTTTGCGTTGTAAAATGTAGGCCTGTAATTTCGAGATTTTAACTGTTTACCAATGTGATCTGAAGTTTTGCCTAAATATGGGATGGCACACCAGATTTTCTGACTATTGACTAGTTTTTGCTGGCCAGCATACAAAAGTGTTGGGCAGGGTTATAGCCATTACTGGATGCTATGTGTCTGATTGTTTGTGTTCGATTGTAAATCTGTTTATGGGAATTGTTTCTCTCTTACCATTATTTGTTGGTCTTATATTCAACTATGATTCAAGACTACAATTCTAGGGGTGTAATATTATTTACTAAGACCTAAAAGATAACTTTTAATTATAACTTTGAAGATTATTAGTTTTATTAACTTAAGGTCTCAGTAAAATAGTATAAGGTTTGATGTACAGATTAATCCTGTTATTGAAATTGTTGATATAATAGTCGGCCCAACTAGCAGGGATGACTGCATCTGTTACCATGGATTTTCTGAAAATACTGAATAAGTGTTTCTTCGTGCTGATATCACTAGTAAGGTCCAAAAAGTTTATAGAAGATCCTCCTAGTTCCACAGTGACCTAATTTTCTTGTGTTGGGAATTTAAATGTTGTAAAAAGGAATCCACACGTTGGAGGCCCGTGAACGCAACATCCATTTTAACCTATTTTAAATTTCAATGTAATCATGTTTTAACAGTGGATAAAGTATAGATTTTATGTCATTTGCTTCATGCAGTGTATTGTTACGGTTGGAATAAGGCATATGGTTTGAAAATGGACGATCAAGTCCGAAAGTAGTTACCAGATTCCAAATAGTGCAACTGTGACGAAAAAAGAAAAATTAATGGTTTTCGTTACATATCCAGTTGCTGATCCCGCCCCTTGTTTACAAAGAATTTTCAAAAGGCATCCAGTTGTCTGAAGTACCAGTCCGTAAACACAGCACATCATTCACATACCAAACCAGAATTCATTTTTGCACCTCAGTGGTCCCTTCTGTAAGAAAATCTGCTCAAAATGATGCCTGAAGATCTCAGATGGAATGAGACTAAGTGGAGAACCCATAGCTAGGCCATCAGACTGACTGTAGTACTTTTTTCAAACTGGTAGTAATTTTGATTTACACATGTTTCTGTAACAGTGATTATGTCATGTGATTTGACAGGGTTTAGTGAGGATGCGTATACTTTCAGCAGTGGGAATATTTGTAATGTTAAGTACCGCCTTGCGGCCACAGCATGGCGGAAACCTTTCCACATGACTCATCGGAACGCACGCGCTTTTATACGGCTTTAAGCCACATGTGCCATCCGGTAGCTTTCATTATCCCAGCGTGTGATGTCTCAAGGAAATCATGCCCCCCCTCCCCCCTCCCCCCTCCCCCCTCCCCCCTCCCCCCTCCCCCCTCCCCCCTCCCCCCTCCCCCCTCCCCCTCTTACACAGCACGGGGCGATCAAAGTATGGTTACCAGACGTCGTCTTTTACCCGGACATGTCGTCTTTTTTGGACCCTAAGAATGGTCCGGCCGGGTTTTCAATAAAATGGGGAATTGTCCTTTTTTTGCGTTGGGACAAACTGCTTCAAGTTGAAAGTGCGTAAATACAACTCTCTGAACTGCCACAATCACTAATTCCAGAGAATTCAACCTTTCTTTGAAAAATGTGATTTTTTAAAAATTTCACGTTTCTGTGTCGCCGCTGCTCTGACGTCAAGTTACTTCGGAACAATTGAAATAAATGTCGTGGTAATTGTCGCGGAATACGAGCTTTGAGGCGGCCAATTGAAAACATACGTCTGCAACAATGCAAGACAGTGCAATACACATACAGTACAATGTGAAACTCCCTGCCCCCCTTTTTTCTCTGGTCGGAGTGTTGTGTGACCCAAAAATAAGACGTTCAGTCTGTTGGCAGTTCTGTGTGTTGTCTGTCAACCACACTTACGACTTTAAGTACAAAAGCTAGTGCAGTGTTCGTTATACATAAGTTAAAACCTTGTTCAAAACTTCATACAAATAAGGTCAGATGGCACAGTAACCATTGTCGTTTCACCATTCGCTTGTTTAGGACCAAGGAGACGGAACTACATAAACAGTGTATTGAAAACATCGACTTAAAGCTTTTGTCCTAAAAACTGAGTAGTTTTTTAATAATTAATTGCGAGCCTTTGTACGGTAAATAAATCTAGATGCTAATCATGTATATAGTCACGTCGTCCTGATCCGAAATGGGAGCATAGCTATAACAAGGAACGCTTAGATAATTTTTACTGTTACTTTCTTCGTGACAATTTTACAGTAAACAGTACTATGGTTTCCGTAAATGATGCATCGCAAAAAATTTCAGGTGAAAACAGGTGTGATTGGCAAGGTATCTTATAAGTATGGAAAAAAATGTTGAGCACGTAAGACGATAGTTAAAAGTGTTGAAGTGATGAAATATTAGGGCTTCACAGCTATGTAGTCCTGTAATTCGTTCTACGGGTCTCAGCATTTCATGCTTCTTAATTTGTAAGATGAACTAATTGCGTAAGATGTATTAAGGTACGTTTAGATGGGCAATGAAAATTGCATATTGTCGACAATGTATCCCGGAAATGTTGTCGGGCAACATTGCAGCCACATGTGTTGCAGCAACGCAAGTGTCAACACATCGGCATATATTGCCCAGCAATGTTTGCGGCAACTAATTTCCGGGCAGAGGCTAACAATTTCATACAAAATGGATGGGTGCGACGTTATAGAAGTGAGTGCGGCTCTCCTAGTTTTACAAGAAACAAGTGTTAATGCTATTCGAAACAAAAACAAGAGAAATCGTACTCTGTGGATGCGTCCTTTTTTGAGTAGGCGGAGTAATTCAGGAAATTTAACTCGTGAGTTAATGCTAGATACGTACCTGTTCCAGAACTTCACTCGTATGTCTAAAAACGATTTCGAATATCTCGCCCAATTAATTGGTCCGAAGATAGCTAAATCCAATACAAACGTGAGAGACTGTATTCCATTTACAACACGACTTGCGATCACACTTCAATTTTTAGCTACTGGAGACTCGTATAGAAGTCTGATGTACCTGTTTAAAGCCCACTATTCTTCCATCAGCATCTTGGTGCCAGAAGTATGCAATGCTTTAGTAGAAGGACTGAAATACGTCATTAAGGTAATTTTGAAATGATATACAATTGTTATTTATATGTTATTTATATTTTATTTCTGATAGACACACACACACACACACAATTACTGATACACACGTTTGTCATCGTTTATAACGACTGTTGCAGCAATGATGTCTGAATATGCGTTTTCCTCAATGTTTCCTTCCACACTTTCTTCATAAATAACATTTGCCGAGCTGTATGACGTCGACTGTTGCCCACTTTCGTACTGTATCATCCTCGCATCGTATAATAATTTACTAATATTGAACTGAACATCTGCTCGGACTACTTTGTTGTAGCCCAAAACCTTTCCTGCTACATTATCTCCGAAACCCGAAAACGGATTCTTCCGTTTTCGCGAAACATTGTTGACAATGTCAATAGCGTTTTGCACAGCTTCACTGTGTTCCTCAGATTGCTGTGGAACACATCTCTGTTTTCGTGACTGCAGCGCTGTCGGTGAGCAACACCATTTCAGCTAAATGTTTAGGTAAAATGTTGCCCGTCTAAACGTACCTTCACAGACAAGAGTCTGATAATAAAGTAGAGACATCACTAGAACTTGAGTTGTCAATACGAGAGAGAGAGAGAGAGAGAGAGAGAGAGAGAGAGAGAAGGTTCTTTCATTAATCTAGAAATGTCCTCTTTCCTGAAGTCGGACATCTGGTAACCCTAGATCAAAGTATTGGACTACGTTCGTTACTTCGTTGCTCGATTCCCGACGCAAGTGATTACGTTTGTCACCTCGAGCAAAGCGAGTGCGCTACGAAGCGCGGAAGCACCATAAAAATATCCCGCACGACTGTGAATTTTACACCGAAAATTCACACAGCGTCACATTTAATTAACTGTCTCGCTTACCGCTGTACGCGCCCGTATACAAATTACTTCCTAAAAACGGCATGTCAGGTTCATTATTTAATCGAGAAGTTAATTAGGTTTTTGTCCCTTCGTAATAATGGCTAAATTCAACGTACGCTGTATTACATTTTTCTCTCCTGCAGGAGTTGTTACGTCGACGTATCCGCGTATGTTTGTTGCGGCCTATTTTAGGATTATCGGTCGCACAAGGACAGAGGCATTGTGTTAACTGAAGGTAGCGGTGATGCTTCTACTGTCTGTCTTTATTTTTATTTATTTACTAGCTGTAACCCCGGCGTTGCCCTGGTGTTTGTTTATCCTACACTCTGGTAGTCCACATCCCCTTCCCCCCTCTCTCTGCATCCACCTCTTTCTATCCCATCTCTCTGTTCGTTTCCACCTTTCCCTCTCTCGGCAAAGTTTTCTCCGAGGTACCCTCTGTCATGTTCCCTGTGACCTTCCTCTTGGGTTAAAGGTCATGTGTGCAAAAATTAATAACGTTTGGAGCAAAACTATGCATTTTGTAAAATTCCGTAAGTTAAGTACCCTCCACAATGCACCGAATGAAATTTTATACAGACAGTGACATTCCCCCTTTTTTTAAGGTGGAGTGTGCAAAATTTCATCAATATCGGAACAAAGTATAGATATTTATGCTATAGAAACACAGGGTCACATTGAAAAACGTACTTTGTGGTTCTCAAATATTCCAGTTTGGTTTCATACAACCTTAGTCCTGAAAATAACAAAAAACAAAAACAAAAAAAAAACCAAAAAAAAAAAAAAAAAACTGTGAAATCGATCGAGCCGTTCTGAAGATATTTAGGGATCCATTTTTATGTTGCAAAGTACCCTCCCCCATGCATCGTATGAAACATAAGGTAGAGAAACGGTTTCATTCATATGTTTGTATAGCTTATGGGACTTAACTACGGCGTCATCAGTCCCTAAACTTACAAATTACTTATGAACTAGCTAACACTAAGGACGGGACAAATATCCATGTCCGAGGGGGGATTCGAACCCCCCCCCCCCCACCGTAGTGGCGGTGCAGACCGTGACTGGAGCGCCTCAGTCCCCTCGGCCACAGCGGCCGGCAAGGTAGACGGTGACCTTTCTCTTGTTTTGAAGATCAAGCGTGTGAAATTTCGTGCAGATCGGAGTGAAACTGTAGATTTCGTGAGTCTGTAGGAGAAGTATGCTCCGCCACGCAACCATCACAAAATACTTTCTAAGTTGACGTTTTCTACCTATAAACCACATACCTGCCAAATTTCTGCTTCATAGGGGAAGTGGGTTTGGAGGTTTCGTGTTTAGTCAGTGAGTGTCCTTTCGCTTTTATATAGATAGAGATAAAAAAAAAACAGATTGCTTAATTTTGGAGGCAAGAGAATTAAGGGAGATTTGCAGACAAAAGTAAATAGTAACATGCAAATCTGTAATGCTAACTTTATTTGATACAAGGTCATGCCTGATGCGAAAGTTTTACGGCATCTACAGAGAAGCTGTTGTGAGTGGTAGACTTCTTTTCGTTTCTTCATTTTGTGTGTGTGTGGGGGGGGGGGAGGGGGCGTCAGTTACAAAACGCTTCATAAACGTCCGAAATTGCATGCAAACTTTATCGCAGGTCCCTAACTACTCCCACTTTCCAACAATTGACACATAAATCTGGATATTCTCACGCGGTGGCCTCTCATTATTTGTGACGTCATATCTCCTTAGCTACGTGTCGTGCTCTTTTGTTTTTGGGTCACGAACCTTCGTGGGCGTACGGTGAACAGTTCATCGAAATTTCAATGCAATCTAATGAATGGTTTATGAACACACAGAGGACACACAGACAAACATTCATTTATTCTTTTTCGCTTGTATAGAGACCCCTGAAATCTGAGTACACGTATCCAAATTGACTACAGTTATGTGTAACTACAACGACTTTAAGATTCTGGAGAAAGAAAGCCACTCCCAGAAACGACGGAGTACAGGGTATTAATAAATGAATATCGGTACTTCAAAGCTTCATATATATCATATTAAACTTAAGCTATAAATGATGTATCAAACGAAAGAGCGACTCTGTTTTGTTTGGCAGCCGTACGCATGCGCAGTGCTTCCGCTGCAATTCGCTAGATAGCGAAAGTAGCTAACATGGCGACTAGTGAACGGAAAGCGTTTTGTGTTTTGCAGTTTGCGAAGACCGAATCTGTTGCTACTGCGCAACGTGCGTTTCGGCTCAAGTTCGGTTGTGATCCTCGAAGTGACAATAACTTTCGTAGATGGTGTCATCAGTTTCAAGGTACCGGCTGCCTTCGTGAAGGGAAGAGCACGGGACGACCAGCGAGTGAGAGAAATCAGTCCGCAAGGCTAGTCGCGAATTACGAGGTCCCGCGTCGACTGTTTGGAAAGTTTTAAGAACACGGGTACAAGTACGTCCTTACCGTTTTCGGTTATTACAGGCTCTAAAGCCGACAGACTGCGGATTATGAGCCAACTTCGCAAACAATATGTTGTTTGATGGCGATTTTCTGCATCGTGTTGTCTTTCCACCTTAGTGGTCATGTTAACACTCCGGGGTTCAGAACATCCTTAGGAGATGGTACAAATGCAACGAGAGTCCGCTAAAGTGATTGTTTTCTGTGCCGCATCCCGGCAGGAAGTTTATGGACCTTTCTTGTTTGGTGAACCTACTGTAACCGGCTCTTCTTACCTTGGTACACTAGAGCGATGGCTCTTCCGTCAGCTGGAAGAAGATGAGCCCCAGAACTTTATTTTCCAGCAAGATGGTGCGCCAAAGTAGCAAAGTAGTGTAGCAAAGTTCGCCATCGGTCGAACGTCACTTATATATGTGCTCTATGTGGTCATAAACCATTCATTCGATTGCAATGAAATTTTGGTGAACCGTTCACCGTACGCCCACGAAGCTTCCTGAACCAAAAACAAAAGAGCACGAAACATAGCTCAGGAAGCATACATCATAAATAATGAGAGGCCACCGCGTGAGAATTCCCAGATTTATGCGTCAATTATTGGAAAATGAGAGTAGTTAGGGACCTGCAACCAAGTTTGCACGTGATTTCGAAAGTTAATGAAGCATTTTGTGACTTAACCCTCCCCCCTTCCCACAAAATGATGAAACGATAAGATTACATACAACACGTGCTCCACGACCACACAATGATGAACACACCAGATGTAATTCGCAGCATTGGCCGTTAATGTTTTATTTAAAGAAACCACAGATCGATTTCAATCACCTAGTGATCATCTTCAGTGTCCTTCAAACGAGCATATGAGTTACATTCAGGGCATTCATGTGCTCGTTTGAAGGACACTGAAGATGATCACTAGGTGATTGAAATCGATCTGTGGTTTCTTTAAATAAAACATTAACGGCCAATGCTGCGAAATACATCTGGTGTGTTCATCATCATCATCATTGTGTGGTCGTGGAGCACCTGCAGGAAATGGAATCAAACCTTAAAAAAAGTTTTTTTGTTTTTTTATTATTTTTATTTTATTTTCTATGTACGTTTACTCTGTTAAAGTTTTGTTTAATTTATTTTTTATTGTACGTCTTTCATTTATATTCTAAAGTTTTAGTCTTGCTTGTTTATTCACTTTTTCTTTATATTATATGTAAGTTTGGTTTAAATGTTCTATTTATTTATAGTAATTAGATTTAATAATTGATTAAGTATTGGCATATTTCGTGCCAGCAGCCGCGGTTAGACGATTAACGCAAGTGAATATTTTTGATTGATGTAGTTATAAATTATCTTGAGTTTTAATAATTAATTATTAGATAAATTTATTGGCTCTGATTTTTGAATCTATGAAACATAAAATAAACTAGAATTAGATACCCTATTATTTTAAGTGTAAATTTTGTTTTTACCTGAGTAGTGTTAGTTAAGGCAGTATTTCATTCCAATCTCATGATTGATAGTATACGATTTACTTTACTTAATTTCTTTGTTTGTGTATTAAAGTTTTTTCAGGTCAAGGTGCAGCTTATAATTAAGAGTATGATGGGTTACAATAATAATACAGAAATAAAAAAATAATAATAATACAGAAATAAAAAAATAATAATAATACAGAAATAAAAAAATAATAATAATACAGAAATAAAAACAATCAGTTTCCTATAAATAGGACACTGGACGCTTGTGGTGTTCTATGACGAAATCACCCTATCTTCAGCTTTCTTTCCTGTTTCACAATTTTTGTTCCACATAATTTTTAAGAAGACTAATTAGGAATAAAATACTAAATATGAACGTAGTAAAGATTTATTTAAATGCTCAAATTAAAAAATAAATTCAGTACTCAGAAAGATTGAAAAAAATTTCTGAAAATATTTTTGTTAGCCTTGAAATGGAGTCATAATGGTCAACTAGGGTAACGGTGACTCTCTATGAAAGTTATTGATTACCGTATAATGGCCAAATGAGTTACACTTATTACTTAAGAAATTTTGGGAAACAAGGAGTACACAAAGTCACATCACATGTAGTACACAATGTTAGTGGCTTCCCTGAAAAGTTTGGCAATTTGCATCTTCTTTGCTTTTCTCTTTTTCCGTTCCATCCAACCGCGCAGTACCCAGAAGTTTCCTCCTAGAGTCTTCAATGCTACTGGTCTGCCTGGTTTTCAGATATGACTTGCAATGTATCTTCGACTATGCTTTGTACTTTTGCCCTTTTTTTTAGCTTTTGTGGCTGTTTTCTCCACTGTCCTGGTACTTTTCAGTTTCTTCCATAATGCTACTGAGCAGCTTGGAGGTAACAACTTCTCCAAATTTCCAGTGGCATAAAACATTGTAGAGCGTTTAGAATATGTTCGGGTTAGTTTGTGGTTAGGTTACCTGCACAGACTACATCATTTGTTACGTCATGAATGAACGTATGACCAGAATGCTGAAGTTTCTAACATTTCTTATGTATCTGTTTCAGGTAAGCTGTGATGTTTAATTGTATCTCGTCAACATGGTTGTGAATCAACAAACGTTCTCTGTAAGTACACACCTACTTTTCAGCAAGTTCATGTACTGTGTAGAAATTAACCGTCCGTCTTCACTGCGAATAACAATAATGCAACATGGAATGTACTGTTGTGAAATTCCCGCGAATTTAAAATCTAGGAATTATTCCCAGGGAATATTGGTGGCAATATTCTAAAAATTCATAAATTCCCAGGAATTTATGATTAATTAGGCAGATAGCTGAATAAAACTTTATTAATAGGCTTAAGACAGTAATTATATAGTTAAATAAACCACAAAAAACTGAAAAATAATATTTTAAGGAAAATTACAACTACATTTCTTGTGAATTTATAAAATTAAAAACGAAATCGCTCAAATTAATAGGTCAATATGGTTATTGTGTTATTAAAACAAAAAGTAGCGCTCTTAATACTTGAAAAAAATATTGTAATTGAACGAAAAATGAAAAAAATTAACCAGAATGCAAAATGTTATAAAAATCGAAACTACTAAAATGCAGAAGGTTTAATACAGTAACTTTTCATATTCAGTTCACTAGTCATTATCACTCTTGATGTCCATTAAATCCTCGTCTTCTACATTTCCAAATCCCAAAAAGTCAACATCATCATCGTTACAGTCGATCTAATCACCTTCTTCAGTCTCTTCTGTTTGCTTTCTTCTTTCTTTCATGTTCTATTTTTGAGGTGGAGAACAACCAAGCATCGAAATTTACGATTGTTATGTTTCACGAACTACCAACCTCGAAATTATCATCCTTTAGGAAAACCGAATTTGTAATATTCATATGCCATCTACCGAGTAGCTACTAAATTATACACAGGGAGGTTTGATTAATCGACTTTTTAAGATATTTTAGACTGTAAAGTTTAAAAAAACCTGGTGCGAAATTTATAAACAATGGTCAAAGAAAATGCCATTTCGGGGGAAAAGTATGCAAATAAACCAGCCAAGATTTATGATTTACTTGAAAATACAAATGATTTTATTAACATAGAAGATTGTAAAACATTAATTAAAGATTCGAAAAGTGAAATTGATAGTGATATTTTAGAAAGTAAATTTTTATAAATCACAATACATCTCAGAAATTGAGGAGTCTTTGAATTCTGAAAGTGAAACACTTATAGTCATTCGTTTGGAAAAGTTAAAAAATACTACAGATGACAGCCGGTTGAGAATTACGCCTCCAGAGAAATATTTTGTAAGTTTAGATTTCATTCAGAGAAATGTGGGGTCTCAACTTGCCTAAAAACTGTAGCCTCTTCCAGGTAAATGATGTTCTGCATGGAATAAGCGAGGAAATTAATGTAGAGGATAATAAATCTTGGATTAAAATGTATGAATCTACTTAGTTAACCCAGTTGCAACGTTCTTTAACAGTTGATCTACATATATATATAGATATTCTACAAATCACATTTAAGTGCCTGGCAGAGGGTTCATTAACCACGTTCATAATCTTTCTCTACCGTTCCATTCTCCAATAGCGCACGGGAAAAAAGAACAACCAATCTGATTTCTCTTATTTTATTGGGATGATCATGTCTACCGATGTAGGTGGATGCTAGCAAAATACTTTCACATTCAGAAGTAAATGTCGGTGATTGAAATTTCGGAGATAGAACTCGCCGCAACGAATAACGTCTTTCTTTTAATAATTTCCACTTGAAATCGTGCAAAATGTCCGTGACGCTTCCCCCCACCCCCTGTAACGTCATAAAAGAAAACGAGCTGCCCTTCTCTGGACCTTCTCAATGTCTTCCGTCAGTCCCACCTGGTGAGGGTCGCACAAGGGGCAACAGTACTCCAGGAGAGGACGCACAAGTGTGATGTAGGCAGTCTCTTTGGTGGAGCTGGTGCATCTTCGAAGCGTTCTGCCAATGAAACATAACCTTTGGTTCGCCTTCCCCACAATATTTTCTATATGCTCTCTCCCGTCTACGTTGTTCGTAATTGTAACTCGTAGGTCTTGGATAGAATTTACGACCTGAAGTGTTAAAACTTTCAAAATCTAAAAAAAAAAAAAATCATAAATTCCCCATTTTTTGCAATCTTCCCGGCCCAAAGAAATATTCCCGGCAATATTCCCATTTTATAAGTTCCTTCCCACTGGGAATATTCCCGGCCTATATAACAAAGAAACGTAAAATTCATGATGATTATCACCCAAAATAAGAGGACTATTCACAAAGTAGTGAACGTTTTGGCGTTAAAAAAAGTAAGTACCATTGCCCTCCTTCTTGCAGCGGAGTACCGTAGGTCTCTAGAAGATCGTAGCGTTCGGAAAGATTGGAAAATGGCGCAGGTCATCCCCGTTTTTAAGAAGGGACGTCGAACAGAACTATAGGCCCATATCTCTGACGTATGAGAGTTGTAGAATTTTGGAACATGTATTATGCTCGAGTATAATGACATTTCTGGAGACTTGAAATCTGCTCTGTAAGAATCAGCATTGGTTTCGAAAAAGGCGTTCGTGTGAAACCCAGCTCGCGCTATTCGTCCACGAGACTCAGACGGCCATAGACACGGGTTCTCAGGGAGATGCTGTGCTTCTCGACTTCCGCAGGGCGTTTGATACAGCTCCCCACAAACGTTTTATGAACAAAGTAAGAGCATACGGTCTATCAGTGCAATTGTGTGATTGGATTGGGGAGTTCCTGGATAACAGAAAGCAGCAGGTTATTTTCAATGGAGAGAAGCCTTCCGAAGTAGGAGTTATGTCAGGTGTGCCACAGGGGAGTGTCGTGGGTCCGTTGCTGTTCACGATATATATAAATGAGCTTGCGGATAACATCGGAAGTTCACTGAGGCTTTTTGCGGATGATGCGGTAGTATATAGAGAGGTTGTAACAATGGAAAATTGTATTGAGATGCAGGAGGATCTGCATAGAATTGACGCATGGTGCAGGGAATGGCAATTGAATCTCAATGTAGACAAGTGTAATGTGTTGCGAACACACAGAAAGAAAGATCCTGTATCATTTAGCTACACAATAGCAGGGCAGCAACTTGAAGCAGTTAATTCTATAAATTATCTGGTAGCAGGCGTTACGAGTGATTTAAAATGGAACGACCATATAAAATCAGTCGTCGCTGAAGCAGATGCCAGACTTAGATTCATTGGAAGAATACTAAGGAAATGCAGTCCGAAAACAAAGGAAGTAGGTTACAGTACACTTGTTCGCCCACAGCTTGAATACTGCTCACCGGTGTGGGATCCGTACCGGGTGGGGTTCAAAAAATGTTCGAATGTTTGTTAAGCTTATGGGACTTAACTTCGGGGTCATCAGTCCCTAAACATACAAACTACTTATCAACTACCTTATACTAAAGACGCCACAAATATCCATGCCCGAGGGGGGATTCGAACCCCCGACCGTAGTGGCCGTGCAGACCGTGACTGAAGCGCCTCAGTCCCCTCGGCCACCGCGGCCGGCCAGATGGGGTTGATAGAGGAAGTAGAGAATATCCAACGGAGCGCAGCCTCCAGATATCCTGATTTATGTTTTCCGTGTTTTCTGTAAATCACTCCAGGCAAATGCCGGGATGGTTCCTTTCAAAGGGCAAGGCCGATTTCCTTCCCCATTCTTACCCAAAACTCCGAGCGTAAGCTCCGTCCCTAATGACCACGCTGTCGACGGGGCGTCAAACGCTAATCTTCCTTCCTCCCTTGCTTCCTGACTATAAACAATATTTCTTGGGACTTGTCCAGGATATTATATGAATATTTTCTGTGGTCTGCCCGTTCCTAACCAAGCAGTATAAAGCCGTTCCTAACCAAGGAATATAAAGCTGTCCGTGTGAGAAACGTGAAGATTCAAATACACTCCACAGTATTGAGTAGACTGCCCTGTCATTTATTAATCGTAATAGAAAATCCAAGTCCCACTGCAAACTGCAGTCTCTTAAAGTTAAAAGCCAGATCTGACGGAAATAATGGGTATTCGTCGGATGCACACTGCTTCATTCTCTTCCTTTCCTTGCAGTTCTATAGAAGTGTATTGCTTCTTTCTACAGCGGTATGCGCTTCACAGATCAAAGTTGCTTCAAAGTTCTCAACAGCACTGTCATCTGTCAAGAGTTTTTTTTAAGCTGATTGGAATACAGGAGTGTCTTACCAGTAATTCAGAAATGTAATAAAACGTCGTGTTGCCTGATGTGAGAACTTTTTACCCATCGGACTATATGTCATGTAATATTTATTGAGTTACATATTGTACAGTTCTATAATTTTTCAGGTAGATATTCATTTGTATAAGTGCTGAATGTTTGTAACATCTCTTGGGAACTCAATTAGTACTAAAGAAGTAACAGATAAAAACTTAGGGCGGGAAGGAGCGACTTTCCATGAAAGTTACTGTTTTTGTGCCCATATGGCATGAATTACGTGTCGTACTGTGATACAATTTCTAAGATACATTCTGCTATACATGTGTATACTGACTGTAAAATTTCCTGTGGCTACAATTTGTAGTGTAGAAATTATGAATTGTCGTACCGAATACCGTAGTTAAGCTCCATGAACAGAGAAAAGGAGTAAGCAAGAAATTTTTTTTTCCTTTCATTATTTTGCTTTGGTTGTCAGTGAGAACAAGTTTCATAAAGGTTTTAAATAATGTTTAATGCTTGTTGCAAATCGCTAAGTGCTCTCTTTCTCACATAGTGGGCTAATAAAGTCACACTATCACGTGCCGCAAGACAGAGAAGATTTCATTGTTTATGATGTCATATCTCCTGAATTATCGGTCCTACAGCAAAATACTTTTTTAGCTGACGTCTTCTACCTATAAAATACATTCCTGCCAAATTTCAGTTTCATAGGTGAAGTTGTTTTCGAGATTTCGTGTTTAGCTTTTATATAGATACAGGTAAATATAGATAGAGATTAATCTCTGTAGATTTACTTTCTACACGCTTAACATTTAAGAACTTTTATATAACTGTTCAAAATTAACGTTCAAAGAGATGTGGGTTGTGCCTCAGACATATCACGGAACAATCCTCTGAACTGGCGTAGATTGTGGCTAAGATCAACGATGAAATAATACTTTCAATAATACGCCCAACTGCCGTGGCTTGTGCCTCTTAACAAAGATGTAACAAGACCCTCCACAAGTGTGACCCCTCACAAAAGTGCCTCCTCACAAGTGTGCTCACACGTATCCTGCTCACAAGAGTGAATCCTCACCAGTGTGCCTCCTCGGCAAGTGTGCCGCCTCCTCGGCAAGTGTGCCGCCTCCTCGGCAAGTGTGCCGCCTCCTCGGCAAGTGTGCCGCCTCCTCGGCAAGTGTGCCGCCTCCTCGGCAAGTGTGCCGCCTCCTCGGCAAGTGTGCCGCCTCCTCGGCAAGTGTGCCGCCTCCTCGGCAAGTGTGCCGCCTCCTCGGCAAGTGTGCCGACTCCTCGGCAAGTGTGCCGACTCCTCGGCAAGTGTGCCGACTCCTCGGCAAGTGTGCCGACTCCTCGGCAAGTGTGCCGCCTCCTCGGCAAGTGTGCCGCCTCCTCGGCAAGTGTGCCGCCTCCTCGGCAAGTGTGCCGCCTCCTCGGCAAGTGTGCCGCCTCCTCGGCAAGTGTGCCGCCTCCTCGGCAAGTGTGCCGCCTCCTCGGCAAGTGTGCCGCCTCCTCGGCAAGTGTGCCGCCTCCTCGGCAAGTGTGCCGCCTCCTCGGCAAGTGTGCCGCCTCCTCGGCAAGTGTGCCGACTCCTCGGCAAGTGTGCCGACTCCTCGGCAAGTGTGCCGACTCCTCGGCAAGTGTGCCGACTCCTCGGCAAGTGTGCCGACTCCTCGGCAAGTGTGCCGCCTCCTCGGCAAGTGTGCCGCCTCCTCGGCAAGTGTGCCGCCTCCTCGGCAAGTGTGCCGCCTCCTCGGCAAGTGTGCCGCCTCCTCGGCAAGTGTGCCGCCTCCTCGGCAAGTGTGCCGCCTCCTCGGCAAGTGTGCCGCCTCCTCGGCAAGTGTGCCGCCTCCTCGGCAAGTGTGCCGCCTCCTCGGCAAGTGTGCCGACTCCTCGGCAAGTGTGCCGACTCCTCGGCAAGTGTGCCGACTCCTCGGCAAGTGTGCCGACTCCTCGGCAAGTGTGCCGACTCCTCGGCAAGTGTGCCGACTCCTCGGCATGTGTGCCGACTCCTCGGCAAGTGTGCCGACTCCTCGGCAAGTGTGCCGCCTCCTCGGCAAGTGTGCCGCCTCCTCGGCAAGTGTGCCGCCTCCTCGGCAAGTGTGCCGCCTCCTCGGCAAGTGTGCCGCCTCCTCGGCAAGTGTGCCGCCTCCTCGGCAAGTGTGCCGCCTCCTCGGCAAGTGTGCCGCCTCCTCGGCAAGTGTGCCGCCTCCTCGGCAAGTGTGCCGCCTCCTCGGCAAGTGTGCCGCCTCCTCGGCAAGTGTGCCGACTCCTCGGCAAGTGTGCCGACTCCTCGGCAAGTGTGCCGACTCCTCGGCAAGTGTGCCGACTCCTCGGCTAGTGTGCTGCCTCCTCGGCAAGTGTGCCTCATTACAAGTGTCATTCCTCCCAAGTTTGACTCCCTACAAGTGTGATTCCTCACGAATGTGGCTCCTCACAAGTGGTCCGACCCCTGTCTGTTGGTGGACGACGTTGTCAGTGCACCTGCCGTCATCAGAGTTATATCGATGCCACAGGTGATTTCTCCTGGCAGTGTCGTAACATTGGGAAGGCTGAGTAAGGAGACTGCAGTAGGCGAGGCAGTATGGGTCAGAGTCTTGGAGCCCGCTGTGCCTTGGGTAGCGGCGGCCTCTGCTCTGCTCTGCTGTGATGGACGCCGGCAGCGAGAACAAGGCGGCCCTGTCTGCCCCACTAGGGCTGCTTTCGGCTCCGGTGTCCATAAGCTCTGGCCGTCTAAGCTCAACAACGCATTCCCTGCACGTACAACAGCAGTACTGTCAAAGGAGGGAAGGACAGGACCTTAAAAGTACTTATGTATTTCATTTATTCTAAAAACACATCTCCTTCTTCAGTATTAATAAAAATCCATTGCCGCAGGTATGAAAACGCGTCACTTGTGAACGGCTTGATCAGTTTCGATGACGTATTGGCCCGCTTTAACAGATGGTAGTAACACTAAAAGTAGGCATTTGCGATCACTTTTGACAATTTAAAATTTAAATGAAAATAACATTCGTCTCACACGAAAATTGATTAAACGAATTTCTACAGAAGAAATTTCTCTTCAACTTTAATCTCTTATGGGTTTTTTTCATATCTCGCATCGTTTCAGAGATATTTACAAAAATAACGGCGCTTTGACACTCGCCGTGGTGGAGTAGCCGAGCGGCCTAAGGCGCCTCGCTGCGGAGAGCGCGGTTGCTCGCCGTCGGAGGTTCGAGTTCTCCCTGCGGCATGGGTGTGTGTGTGTTGTCCTTAGGTTAGTTTACCTAGGTTTAAGTAGTTTGTAAGCTACAGACTGATGACCACGCAGTTTGGTCCCATAGATTTACAGACATTTGAACATTTTTGATTTTACGGTCTCTCTGTCCGTAGCGTGTTCCCACCTTTTACGTCGCGGCGATCGGCACCAAATTTTACAGACGTAACAGTCGGCCCCCACCGACCAGAACCTCCTCCCTTTCCCAAACTAGGCCAGTAGCACTAAAAATACGACAGACGGAAATTTAATTGCAAATAGCAATTTAACCTTTCATATGAGACGAAAATTGGATAAACGTATTTGTAGAGGAGAAAATTCTCATCGACTTTGCTGTCTTATCTTACTTGCACCCTTTCAGAGAGATTTGCATAAATAACGGTTACTTGACGCTGTCGGCCGGTCGCGGTGGCCGAGGGGACTGAGGCGCTCCAGCCACGGTCTGCACGGTCACTACGGTCGGGGGTTCGAATCCCCCCTCGGGCATGGATATTTGTGCCGTTCTTAGGATTAGCTAGTAGATAAGTAGTTTGTAAGTTTAGGGACTGATGACCCCGTAGTTAAGTCCCATAGACTATATAAACATTTGAACATTGACGCTGTCACTTGATTTTGGGTAAACCAGTACAAGCAAAAAAAACCTTGAAAAAGAGGACAAACTACCATGGCAAGAGAGGTGATGATATTTTAACGGAGAAGGGTGACGAAAATATGAAAGAGATATAAAATAATACTTTAAAGACATATCAGCTGAAAAAATGAATGTTTGTCAAAGCTAAACTCAGATATCAAATAATTTTGACTGCACGTTAAAATACAGTTACAGAGAATGTTACATGTTACATATTATCACAGTAGTACAGTCGTAATGGTATCGTCCATATTTTTTTATTATTTTTGTCTGAAATGTTTCCAAGAAATCTTAAAAGTACAGGAACAACGAAAAATTGAAAAATTTGGCAAACAAAAATTAAAGTGTTTATTTCAGTGTGTTTTTGAATCATTTCGACACCACAAAGCACGCGATCCGGACGTTGCAAAGGGTTTATGAGCTTTGTCTTTTGTTACTTATGGTCCTGGAGACGTTTTCAACAGTAAAATAAAATAAAACGGGATTTTACGAACGAAGGTCAGGTGATTCGAACAAAGCGCAGAAATGACAATTTTCGAATGCATTGTCTTACCATAGGTGGCGACAGGAGCGACGTATTTGGTTTGAGTGATCACCGTCAGATTTGAATCTTTTCTGTTTATTTTACGTCGGCAGGATTTTTTCGCTCTGCTTCCCATTGTTGAGTGCATGGTGGAGGGTACTTCGCGGTAGACTTGGACACCATTAGAGAGATAAGTAGACTCCATCGCCCTTTCAGGGATCAGTATAAACTTGGTCCACGTATCTGTGTTGTCATGGAGAAGTTTAGGAGCCCCTGCAAGCCGCTGTATTGTACGAGGCGGGGGTAACTTGCAATAAGCTTCCACACCGTTTGTTTCATCAGTCGCCAGGGAAGTTGGCAGGCAGAGGGGAGGAGGCAGAGTGGGTTAGGAGGGGATGAGGAGATGAGCAAGGGAACATAGAGGACAATGGGGGAGGTTAGGACTAACACCCAATGTAGGAACTGTTGCTGGGAAACATACGTAGCGCTGATTATAACAGAAAGAGGGCAGAATTGCAGGGGGATGGCTGGAGTAGTAGAAATAGGACACTAAGGAGGAGATAGATAGATGGAGGGGGAGCAGAAGAGAGTGAGGTGTACAGGGAGTAGCGAGAAATGATGAACAGGAGTAAGGAGAGGAGAACGAAATAGACGGAGCGAGGTAAGCTCAAGGAACTATCATGTCAGCTCCGATATACATATTAGCAAATGGGAAGCATCGCCGGTTTCTCTAGTTATGTCGTCAATGTGTTCATGAAACAATCATTCGATTGCAATGAAACTTTGGTGAACAGTTCACCGTACGTCCACGAAGGTTCAAATGTTCAAATGTTTATAAAGCTTATGAGACTTAACTACGGGGTCATCAGTCCCTAAACTTACAAACTGCTTATGAACTAGCTAAGACTAAGGACGGCACAAATATCCATGCCCGAGGGGGGATTCGAACCCCCGACCGTAGGGCCGTGCAGACCGTGACTGAAGCGCCTCAGTCCCCGCGGCCACCGCGACCGGCCCCGCGAAGGTTCCTGACCCAAAAACAAAAGAGCACGACACAAATAATGAGAGGCCACTGCCTGAGAATACCCAGATTTATGTGTCAATTATTGGAAAATGGGAGTAGCTTCTGAAGTTAGCAGGGCTAAAATACAGGGAAAGGAGAGTTATTTACAACTTGTACAAAAGCCAGACCGCAGTTATTAGACTCGAAGGGCATGAAAGGGAAGCATCAGTTGGGAAGGGAGTAAGACAGGGTTGTAGCCTTTCTCCGATGCTATTCAATTTATACATCGAGCAGGCGGTGAAGAAAGCAAGGAAAAATTTGGAATAGGGATTACAGTTCAGGGGGAAGAAATAAAAACATTGCGTTTTGCTGATGACATTGTAATTCTGTCAGAGACAGCAAAGGACTTGGAAGAGCAGTTGAATGGAATGGACAGTGTGTTGAAGAGAGTGTATAAAATGAACATTAACAAGAGCAAAACAAAAATAATGGAATGCGGTCTTAGAAAATCAGGCGATGCTGAAGGAATTATATTAGGAAACGAAACAATGAAGGTGGTAGATCAGTTTTGTTACTTGGGTAGTAAAATAACATGTGATGGTCGCAGTACAGAGGACATAAAATGCAGAATGGCAATGGGAAGAAAAGCGTTCTTGAAAAAGAGAAATTTGCTAACATCAAATATTAATTTAAGAGTAAGGAAGTCTTTTCTGAAGGCATTTGTGTGGAGTGTTGCCTTGTACGGGAGTGAAACATAGACGATAAGCAGTGCGGACAGGAAGAGAATAGAGGCTTTTGAAATGTGGTGCTACAGAAGAATGCTGAAGATTAGGTGGGTAGATCGCATAACTAATGAAGAGGTACTGAACAGAATTGGTGAGAAAAGGAATTTTTGGCATACCCTGACTAAAAGAAGGGATCGCTTGGTAGGACACATTCTTAGACATCGAGGAATCGTAAATTTAGCGTTGGAGGGAAGTGTGTGGGGTAAAAATCGCAGAGGGAGACCAAGAGACGCGTATAGTAAGCAGATTCAAGTGGATGTGGGTGGTCGTTCTTATGAGGAGATGAAAAGGCTTGCTCAGGATAGAGTAGGGTGGAGAGCTGCATCAAACCAGTCTCCGGACTGAAGACCACAACAACAATGGGAGTAGTTAGGGACCTGCAACAAAGAGTGCATGTAATTTCGGACGTTTATGAAGCGTTTTGTAACTGAGCCCCCTCCTCTCCCCCCCTCCCCTCCCACACACACAAAATGATGAAACGAAATGAAGTCTACGGCTTACAACAGTTTCGCTGTAGATGCCGTAAAACTGTCGCTTCAGGCATGACGTTGTATCAAATAAAGTTAGCATTACAGATTTGCATGTCACTATTTATTTTTCTCTGCAAGTCTCCCTTAATTGTCTTGCATCCAAAATTAAGCGGTCTGTTTTCTTAATCATATAGGGCCGTGTAACATTTGTAGCGTAATTGGGGTTGCTTTACAAAAAATCGCACTGACGTGTTTTACGGCCCACTTTAGATTTGTAGTTTTATAAGTTTTTGCAAACATTTTGGCTAAAATAATAATATAAACAATAAAAAATTAATTAATAAGAGTGTCTGAAACCCTTTTAGGAAAAAAAAAATTAGGTAGTAGGAGTTTTGAACCACTGACCTTCAGCAGCACAGTCCAACGCATTGCCCAGTACGCTACAGGTAACGGTTAGGAATTCTTAAATTTCATACTGTTCATTTCCATTATTAAGTTATGGAAATATGGCATTTGTAGACACTAGATTATCATGTATCGTACGAAGAACGACGTGTTTTTGTTAATTCTTCAGTGCGCCATTGCTTTGAAATGAAAACGTGTAAGGTAAAATAAGAAAATTATCCAATACGCACCGCAAGATGGGTTATGCCACAGAGAGTTCTGGGGGATGAATGTCACGTGACATCTGCGAACGGCTGGTTTTCGTTAATTCAGTGGAGGGTGTCAAAACTCCGTTATTTTTGAAAATACCTCTCAAAAGATACGAGATATGAAAAAAACGTAAGGGAGCTAAGTTGTAGAGAATTTTCTCGTCTACAAATTCGGTTATTCAATTTTCGCGTCAGATGAACGGTTTATTTGGAATTAAAATTACATTACAGTCGGCCTTTTTTGGTATTACTAACGTATTTCTTGTCCGAAATATTTGAAAAAGCGAGGTTCTGGTCTCTGGTAGCCAAAAATTATGTCTGTAAAATTTGGTGCTGTTCGGTTGAACGGTTCGACCTAAAAAGTGGGAACACGTTACAGACAGACAGACATCGTCAAATCGCCGTTATTTTTGCAAATATCTCTGCAACAATGCAAGATATAAAAGAAACATAATAGAGCGAAGTTGTAGGGAATTTTCCCCTCTACCAAGTAGGTTATTCAATTTTCGTGTCATATGAACGGTTCGTTTGCAATTAAAATTATATTACAAACGTCTTTTTTTGGCGTTACTACCGTATTTTATGTCCGAAAAATTTGAAAAAGGGAGGTTTTGGTCTCTATCGGCCTACAATTATATCTGTAAAATTTGGTGTTGATCGGTTGAACGGTTCGTCTTAAAAACGGAGTCACGTTACGGACAGACAGACAGACATACATACATACATCCCAAAATCGCCATTATTTTTGGAAATATCTTTGAAACGTTACGGGATATGAAAAAAATTAAGAGAGCAAAGTTGTAGAGAATCTTCTCCTCTACAAATTCGGTTATTCAATTTTCGTGTCAGATGCACGGTTGAGGCGTTATTGTCATTTAAATTTCGAGCTGTCAAATGACGATCGCTTTTAGTGTTACTACCGTAACCTAAAGTGGGGCAAAGAAGAGTGTTGTAGAGTGTGCTGAGAGGAGCACCGCCGTGTGCAGTGTGCCTGAGGCCACTTGCGGCCCGCCTCGCCTGGCAGCCCGCAGTTGTTTGTTGTTGTTGTTGCTGGTGTGGAATGCGGCAGGAGGCGATTCCATCCTTGGCCGGGGGCGCAGAGTCAAGCGGAGTCAACTGGCCACGATTGGAGGCCGCGCCTAGCGCAGCGCAGCGGCCGGACACTCTGCAGCAGTGCTGCCAACACTGAAATGAAACACCTAGAATAGCGACGTAAGTAGGTGCAGGCAGGTGTAAAAATTACTGAACCGTCAGTATAAAAAGTCATGCCAGCAAAATTCTAACAGGAGTTATTTACAGAAGGATGGAAAGTCTGGTAGAAGCGCACCTAGAAGAAGATTGATATGGATTTTGCAGAAGTGCAGCAAAACGGCATCCAATACTCACGGCTTATCTTAGAAGGTAGGCCGCGGTGTAGTAGCCGAGCGGTCTAAGGCGCCTCGCTGCGGAGCGCGCGGTTGCTCGTCGTGGAGGTTCGAGTCCTCCCTGGGGCATGGGTGTGTGTGTTTGTCCGTAGGTTAGTTTACCTAGGTTTAAGTAGTTTGTAAGCTACGGACTGATGACCACGCAGTTTGCTCCGATAGATTTACAGACATTTGAACATTTTAGAAGGTAGATTAAGAAAAGGCAAACCTTCATTTCTAGCTTTTGTACGTTTGGAGAAAGCTCTTCACATTGTCGATTGCAATACACTCTTTAAAATTCTTAAGTCATCGGCAGTAAAATAAAGGGAACTGAAGGTTATTTACTTGTACATTAACCAAACAGCTGTTATTAGAGTGGAAGGGCATGAAAGGGACTTAGTGGTTGGGAAGGGACTAAGACAACATTGCAGTCTTTCTCTAATGTTATTCAATTTGTACATCCAGCAAGCAACAAATTACTCTTGTTCCGGAACTTTTCTCTCCATTGCATTCTGCATCTTATATCTTCTCTGCTCCAGTCATCACAAGCTATTTTCCTATTGTCCGTGCTTTCTTGTGTATGCCTTAGGCAGTATCGACGCAGTTGACTTAATTCACGTTATGGCGGGTAAAGGCACCGTCCATCCTGTAGTTCTGATGTTTAATTTATTGGTGGTGGCTAGAGCACGCTACTAGTCTTAGCCCAGTAAAATCTTATAATTTGGTCACTGTTATCAATTGAGCGGAAATAATAGTATTCGGGTCTAATAACGTTACGAGTCTTCGTTTATTTTTTAAGAGATTTATCTCAGGGTCTCGTAAAAACCGTACCTGCCCGGCTAGCGGTAATATTATTGTGCAGACCAGAGATAAAATTGTTTAATGTCTAACTACTAGCAACGTTGACCAACTTCGCCATGCATCGATGGTTTAAAATGAAATTTCCAGACACACTTCCTATGTAACAAAACACAATTCCTGGTACAATTAAAATGACCCTAATTTTTTTGTCAGTTAATACGGTCGAAACTGATATTGCCGCAGTAATTTGTTCTCGACGGTGGGTGTTCATCGGAGACGAGTGTATCGTCAGGCGTGCCCCAAGGGAGTGTGATAGGACCGCTATTATTTTCTATCTGTATAAATGATCTGATGGACAGAATAAGTTGTAATTTGCGACTGTTTGCTGATGATGCTGTCGTGTATGGGAGGGTGTCGTCTGTAACTGACAGTAATAGCATACAGGATGACATAGACAAAATTTCTAGTTGGTGCGAAGAATGACAGCTAGCTCTCAATGTAGAAAAATGTAAGGTGATGCGCATGAGTAGGAAAAACAATCCCATAATGTTCGAATACATCATTAGTAGTGAACTTCTTGATGCTATCGCGTCGTTCAAATATCTAGGAGTTACACTGCAGAGCGATATGAAATGGAACGAACATGTAAGGACAGTTGTGAGTAAGGCGGACAGCCGACTTCGGTTTATTGGGAGAATTTTGGGAAGATGTACTTCACCTGTAAAGGAGACCGCGTATAAAACGCTTGTACGACCACGTCTTCAGTATGCTGAAGTGTTTGGAACCCGCAGCAGATCAGTTTAAAGGAAGACATAGAGGCGGTTCAGAGGCGAGCAGCTAGATTTGTTACCGGTAGGTTCGACCAATGCGCGAGTGTCACGGAAATGCTCCGGCAACTCAATTGGGGATCGCTGGAGGAAAGACGACGTTCTTTTCTTGAAATTCTGTTGAGGAAATTTAGAGGGCTGGAATTTGAAGATAAGTGTAGTACGATCTTGCTGCCGCCTACTTACATTTCGCGTGGTGTTCGCAAAGACAAGATAAGAGAAATTAGGGCTCGTACGGAGGCTTATAGGTATTCTTTTTTTCCTCGTTCTATCTGGGAGTGGAATAGGAAAGGAAATGCCTAGTAGTGGTACAGTGTACCCTCCGCCACGCACCTTACGGTGGATTGTGGAGTATGTATGTAGATGTAGATGTAGATGTCCCACTGCAGCTGTCGCGCAGGGGAAAGCGTCACCGATTGCGTTGCTGTAGGTCGCCGGTTCAATCCCGTCCAACGGCAAAAAATTATTTCTTTGTATTTATCATTTCCAGAATGTTGTATATGTTTCTTATGTTGACTCGCAATTTCTACGTTTTTCTTATATTAAACATCCTTCTAATTTCTGGTACATTCTGTCTGTGTATAAATAGCAGAGCACTCTGTCCGAGAGGCAGTCAGTGCTGCGTGTATGTTTCAGTTCGCAATAAGCAATAGCAAACATTAAGTTTTTTTCTTTGATGATTCGTTTCACAGCTCAAATAACAAATCTCCTTTACAACTGTTACTGCTTATTTGTATTCCCTCAATATCGCCTGATTTAATTCGGCTACATTCCATTACCTTCGTTTTCAGGTTGTTAATATTCATGTTATACCCTTATTTCAAGGCACTGTTTATTCGCAATTCAAAATTTTCAACCTGTGTCACTGGTTTTTAAGTTATTTTATTTATTACGATGAGATCATTTCCGTTGTTTAGCCATCATCAGGTTTTTCTGTAAATACTTGACAGGTATAATTACGTAGGCTTCCGCAGCCAGAGTCAAATGACATAAAAGTTTTCCTGGTGTTGGGTCAAATCTAGTCTCCGATACCGCTTTGACCAATGACGTCATATTTTACGTCATTCCGTCCCGCGCGTGGTGTCAATACCGATACTCACTGTTTACGTGTCTGATATTTTTAAGACACCCTAACTTTCACTTTAAACAAGTTATCTATAGCGTAGGCCTAAGAAGATTAGGTATAGTTTAAACAAGAATTCTTTTTAACTTTTAGTACGTGAGGCCGCGTAGCGCCCGAATCTCCGGTTCAGAAACACTCAATCGATGTACAGTTATATGTTCGTCATAAATATATCATTTCAGGCCGTACAACTCCGAGTGCAAGTTTTCTTTAAAATTTCCTAATTATTAAATGTATTTTGAAGACGTAGTATCATTATGTAGATTTGACCTATTTAGGTGAAATCTAACTACCGATACCGTGTTGTGGTAAACATGTCTTCGTAGTACCTCTCGAGTATGTATGACGTCATATGTGACGTCACTGGTCAAACCGGTATCGGAGACTAGAGTTTATCCCTGGCTGTTGTACCGCGTTATGGCGTAAGGAGGCTGTTACTTTGATAACCGACGTTTCCGCCAACGTTACAGTGGCCTTCGTCTCGGTATAACTGATGTGAGCTACTTTCAATTAGACATTACGTCATAATTTTTAAAAAATCAGCGATGCTCTTGTTGGTTTTTGGCGGAAGAGCGGCACTTTATTGTGATAGGATGCTGAGGTGGAGGCAGTTGCCGTTGCCTGTTGCTTCTTGCTCATCATGTGGCGAATGGGGTGAGGGCTTCCGTTCCTCTGCTGCTTGCTGCTGACGCTCTGGTGCTGTGTTGTCAGTGCGGCCTGTTTCGCTGTGATGGCTGGTAGCCTGAGTCCATCTTCTGTGTTCATGTTATTTGGCTGTTTTACAATTTCGATAGCCTCCCTTATCTTGCTTCTAACGATCGCTGGTTGCTTGGTGAGTATTCTGGCATCGTTAAATTTTATCTTTTGCTGCAGTGCCATTTACCAGGTAATTTACTAGGTGAAACTATGATGAGAGGCGTTGTTATACCGGCTGATCAAGAAGTCAGTATAAATTTGAAAACTTAATAAATCACGAAATAATGTTCATAGAGAGGTAAAAATTGACACACGTGCTTGGAATGACATGGGGTTTCTTAGAACCTAGCGGTCTAAAGCGTCTCGCTGCGGAGCACGCGGTTGCTCGCCGTGGAGGTTCGAATCCTCCCTGGGGAATGGGTGTGTGTGTTTGTCCTTAGGTTAGTTTACCTAGGTTTAAGTAGTTTGTAAGCTACGGACTGATGACCACGCAGTTTGGTCCGATAGATTTACAAACATTTGAACATTTCATAGAATCAAAAACAAAAACAAAAGTTCAAAAAATGTCCGACAGATGGAGCAAAGTTGATGTCCTTTACAGGAAATGCTCAACATGTTCACCATCATTCCTCAACAATAGCTGTAGTCGAGGTATAATGTTGTGAACAGCGCCGTAAAGCATGTCCGGAGTTATGGTGAGGCATTGGCGTCGGATGTTGTCTTCCAGCATCCCTAGAGATGTCGGTCGATCACGACACACTTGCGACTTCAGGTAACCCCAAAGCCAATAATCGCACGGACTGAGGTCTGGGGACCTGGGAGGCCAAGCGTGACGAAAGTGGCGGCTGAGCACACGATCATCACCAAACGACGCGCGCAAGAGATCTTTCGCGCATCTAGCAAATTTTTTGTTCTAATAAAAACCCATGTCATTCCAAGCATGTGTGTCAATTTTTACCTGTCTATCTACATTATTCCGTGATTTATTAAGTTTTCAAATTTATACTGACTTTCTGATCACCAGGTATTTTAACGCAGGTCTCTTAGTTTAGGATACGCTACAAAGGTCGTGAATGTGTGGATGTGCTAAACCATTCTACGTTATTATTCGTATTTCAGTTATTTCTCATTTTCTTACTGGCATTTAATGTAGCCTACGTTGAACGCAGGATTAAACCGAAGAAATTGAAAGAAACCGCATACGATACGTCATGCACTTCTCGAGTTAGTTTAAGGATTACCCGTGCAAAGCCGGAGCGGCTCCGCTAGTTAGTGATAAAATAAATAAACAGTGTTTAGTCATAATTATTGGATACCTACAATTGTATCCCAAATTCCAAATGTTTATCAATATTGGTCACAAAGTACGAGGTGAGTGGGCAAAAGAATCTGTGCTCGCTGGTGGGCAAGCTCGCTGAAAGTAACGAGTAGGATTTGAAAATTTCCACCGCTCTATTCTATCCAAACTTGTGAGAAAACCAGGTGAGCTATAAAGAAGTTGTTTGAATAGAAAGAAAAGTCCATTTCATTATCTACAACTTTATCGCTGACGAAAATTTCCTGACCACAAAACAAAAAAAGTGGCAGGCAGCTAACTTTTTCATGCCACAATTTTTAATTTCATATAAAACTAATAGTTTCAATTATTATTTTTATACAACAATAAGACGTATTGTACTTGCTAAGAACACGGTGGCATTCCTTCAGTATTCGCCTGTCTATGTGAAAAATTTGGTAATATTTTCCCTTGTTGTTATGGTCTTCAGTCCGGAGACTGGTTTAATGGAGCTCTCCACAATACCCTATCCTGAGCAAGCCTCTTCATCTCCACATAAGAACGGCAACCTACATCTGTCTGAATCTGCTTACTGTATCCATCTCTTGGTCTTCCTCTGTGATTTTTACCCCACACACATCCCCCCAACGCTAAATTCACGATTCCAAGATGTCTAAGAATGTGTCCTACCAAACGATCCCTTCTTTTAGGTGTGCGAAAAATTCTTTTTCTCATCAATTCTGTTCAGTACCTCTTCATGAGTTACGTAATCCAACCACTTAATCTTCAGCATTCTTCTGTAGCACCACATTTCAGAAGCCTCTATCCTCTTCCTGTCCGCACTGTTCATCGTCCATGTTCCGCCTCCGTAGCTCAGTGGAAGCGTCGCTGACTACCACGCAGGAGGCCCGGGTTCGATTCCCGGCAGGGGACTGGGTGTTGTGTGTTGTTCTAATCATCATCATTAGCACGTAAGTCGCCCACGCGGCGTCAAATTGGAAGACTTACACTCAGGCGGCTGAACAATCCCGTAAGAGATCTCCCGGTCAAGAATGCCATACGCTCATTTCATTTCCATCGTCCATGATTCACTCCCGTACACTCCCACACAAATGCCTATCCTAAGGGGTTCAAATGACAGTGCAATTGAGGCGAGCGCCACTTGAAGAACTACGCATTTATCGATCCAGTTCCGTTTCTATTAGTTGTGGTGTGCCACAAGGCTCAATCCTAGGTCCACTGCTGTTTCTGATATTTATAAATGATTTACCATTGTGTGAAAGTCTGCCCTGTAAATTTACTTTATCTGTCGATGATACAACAATCTTCATGAATGAAAGCTCTGATGATAATTGCGAGGATTCTCTGAAGTGGTTAATTGGTTCAAAGCTAACGGACTATCGCTAAATTCAAGTAAGACCAATTTTGAAACTTCATGGCAGATTAAAATTGTGTGCCGGAACCGGGACTCGAACCTGGGACCTTTGCCTTTCGCAGGCAAGCGCACTACCGACTGTGCTATCCCGACACGACTCACGATGCCGCCTCACAACTTTATTTCCGCCAGTACCGCGCCTCCTACTTTCCAAACGTCTCCTGCAGAGTGAATGTTTCAATCTGGAAACATCCCTTAGGCTGTGGCTAAGCCATGTCTCCACCATATCCTTTCTTCCAGGAGTGCTAGTCTTGCATGGTTAGTAGGAAAGCTTCTGTTAAGTTTGGAAAGTAGGAGGCGAGGTACTGGCGGAAGTAAAGTTGTGAGGCGGCATCGTGACTCGTGTCGGGATAGCTCAGTCGGTAGAGCGCTTGCCCGCGAAAGGCAAAGGTCCCAGGTTCGAGTCCCGGTTCCGGCACACAATTTTAATCTGCCAGGAAGTTTCATGTCAGCGCACACTCCGCTGCAGAGTGAAAGTTTCATTCTGAAGAACTATTTTATTCAATTCTGTACAACAACAAAAGAGAAATAAATCTAACATGTGGGAATCAGTTGATAGAAAGAATGAATTGTTTTGTACTTTCGACTCGTTCCAAATCTCGTGTGACTTGCTCACGAATAGAGATCAACGGAATATGAATAAAATAAATAAATCTACCCCCCAACCAAGATGGCTGCCGGGGTTCATTGCCTGTACACTAGGCTTACCAGACGTCCTCTATTACCCGGACATGTCCTCTTTTCTTGGACCCTAAAAATTGTCCGGCCGGGTTTTTAGGAAAATGGGGAAATGTCCTCTTTTTTGCGTTTATGCAACTGTTTCAATCTGAAAATGCGTAAATACAACACTCTAGATAATTTAACCGTTTTTCAAACAATGTAATTTTTTTTCTAGAATTCTCTCTTCTGTACGCCGCCGGTGTTCTGAGGTAAAGCTACTTTAGAACAATTGAAATAACTGGCGTGGCAATTGTCGCAGGATAGTAGCTGCGAGGCAACAATGCAAGATACACCGGCCTCTAAGAATTTCACGTTAGAACAGCTTCACTAGGGTTACCATACGTCCTCTTTTTCCCGGACACATAGTGTTTTTGAGGCAAGAAATTGTGTCCGGCCGAAATTTATAAAATTCTACAAAATGTCTTCTTTTTTTGGGTTCCGAAAAAGAAAATTTATTTTTGTGTGATTGACGTCAACGGATTCCTTCGAGCTGCAAGTCCAAACTGTTCGCAACTATCACGCGTATACTAAGAGAGAAATTGCATTTCACAATTTCATGGGTCTGACAGTTGCAAACGATTCGAAACTTCTCTGCGAAGGAACCCAAGTGTCTATCATTGTGTGTTCTGCATTATGTTCTTTGGCGTTGCTTTTGATATACTTTGTGGTTTAGGTTAAAGCCGTATTTTTGCTTCAAAATAAATTACGAACTTAAATACAAATACAAAATGCCGAAAAGAAAGTCAGTGTTGAAAGATGTGCTCTTGGAGAAATGCAAATCATTCAAGGGAGGAAGAAATGAACATGAAGCGGAATGTTTGATTTGCGCCGGCCGCGGTGGCCGAGGGGACTGAGGCGCTCTAGTCACGGTGTTCACGGCCACTACGGTCGGGGGTTCGAATCCCCCCTCGGGCATGGATATTTGTGCCGTGTTTAGTGTTAGCTAGTTCGTAAGTAGTTTAAAAGTTTCGGCACTGATGACCCCGTAGTTAAGTCCCATAAGCTATACGAACATTTGATTTGAAAAAACAATGAATAAAATAAACTTTTAATTTACCGTACAAAGGCTCCGAATTAATTATTAAAAAACTACTCAGTTTTTAGGACAAAAGCTTTAAATCGATTTTTTCAGTACACTGTTTATGTAGTTACGTCTCTTTGGTCTAAACAGGCGAATGGTGAAATGTCAATGGTGACTGTGGCATCTGACCTTATTTGTATGAAGTTTTGAACAAGGTTTTAACTTTTGTGTAACGAAGCTTCTTATCTGAGAGTCATAAGTGTGGTTGACGGGCAACACACAGAACTGCCGAGTCCCAGCACGACAGATTGAGCGTCTCACGTTTGTGTGTCACACAGCGCTCCAAGCAGGGAAAGGGGGGTCGTTCATATTTGTGTCTTGCACTGTGTCTTGCATTGTCGGAGACGTATGTTTTTAATTGACCACCTCGAACCTCGTATTCCGCGACAATTGCCACGCCAGTTATTTCAACTGTTCCGAAGTAGCTTGACCTCAGAGCAGCGGCGGCACAGAAACGAGAAAATTCAAGAATCACATTGTTCCAAGAAAGGTTTAATTCTCTATAGGTAGTGACAGTTCAGAGAGTTCTATTTACACACTTTCAAGTTGAAGCAGTTGCACAACGCAAAAAAAAAAAAAAAAAAAAAGAGGACATTTCCCCATTTTGTTAAAAACCCGGCCGGATCATTTTTAGGGTCCAAGAAAGAGGACATGTCAAATCAAATGTTTGTAAATCTTATGGGACTTAACTACTGGGTTATCAGTCCCTAAACTTACAAACTACTTATGAACTACTTACGAACTAGAACGGCACAAATATCCATGCCCGAGGGGGGATTCGAACCCCCGACCGTTGTGGCCGTGCAGACCGCGACTGAAGCGCCTCAGTCCCCTCGCCACCGCGGCCGGCAAGAGGACATGTCCGGGTAAAAGAGGACGTCTGGTAACCCTACTTTGATCGCCCCGTGCTCTGTAACGGGGGGGGGGGGGGGGGTGGGGGGGGCATGATTTCCTTGAGACATCACACGCTGGGATAATGAAAGCTACCGGATGGCACATGTGGCTTAAAGCCGTATAAAACCGCCGTGCGATGAGTCATGTGGAAAGGTTTCCGCCATGATGTGGCCGCAAGACGGTATTCAACTTTACAAATATTCCCACTGGTGACAGTATAGGCAGTACCGGCGGAAGGGCCGGGCGCCGAATTTTAGGGGAGTTCGGGGAACGCCAAAATCCTCGCTAAATTCATATTACTGTAAACATGGAACTAAAAATCAACTTCTTCATAAACTGTGTAGCAGCATTGCTTACTACCTCATGCCATACGCCTCACTCTTTATAACAACCCCGGTTTCTTCTTGGATCTTTTTCTATATATAAAAGGAAGTGTCCCGATTGACTGACTGACTGACTCATCATCGCCCAGCCCAAACCACTGAATATACAAACTTGAAATTTGTGGAGTGTATTGATCTTACTCTGTAGGCGGTACAGCCCCTGTGTGTTGTCCTGTGCTCGCTGACGGTGCCACGCCTGCACGACGTTTCACCTGCCACATAAATTCCCGCGTCATATCTGCCGCCCTCCACTCTCAGAGTCCAGCAGAGTGTTTTACACACCGCAACAAAGCCTGGCTGCAGGGAATGTGACGAGCGAATGAAAACTCCTGTCAGGAGTCTATTCGTGTCTGCGAATGCCGCGCCTACCCGCTTCACAATAGGCAGACGCCTGCTGCGGCAGCACTGTCTGGTGACGTCACAGGCCTTCACGACGCCTGTCGGCTCCAGGGGGGGGGGGGGGCGTCTGTCGGCTCGCTACTCACCCCTCACGTGTGGTAGCAGCGGCGCCGTAAAATGGCGCAGTGTGTGTGTGTGTGTGTGTGTGTGTGTGTGCTGCCCATCCCATCACCTGCTGTCTGAGCACAATGCAGCCACTGTCCGCCCTATCTTTACGGCCACTCTGCTCTTTCGACGGCGTCAAGGGCGGCCGGGCGGCGCTAGCCGACTGATGAACCCACGTGATGATGACTGCTGTTTTACTGCGCGAAACAGCGTAGCCGTCAGCGGCCTCCCTGGAAAAAAAAAGTCGCACTGGCGTGTTTTACGGCCCACTTTAGATTTGTAGTCTCATAAGTTTCTGAAAAAAATTGGACCAAAATAATAAAAAATTAATTAATAACAGTGTCTGAAACCCTTTTAGGGGGGGAAATTAGGTACTGGCGGGTTTCGAACCACTGACCTTCAGCGTCATAGTCCAACGCATTGCCAACTACGCTACAGCTAACAAATAGAAGTTATGTTCTTTAATCTCGTACTATTAATGGCCATTGTTAACTGATGCTAATATGGCATTTGTAGCCACTAGATTATCATTTATAGTACGAAGAACGATGTGTTTTTGTTAATTCTTCAGTGTACCATTGCTTTGAAATGACAGCGTGTAAGTTACAATAAGAAAATCGTCAAATACGCAACGCAAGATGGCGTATGCAAGAGAAAGTTCTGCGCGAGGAATGTCACGTGACATCTCCGAACGGCTGGTTTTCGTTAATTCAATGGACGGTGTCAAAACTCCGTTATTTTTGCAAAATCTCTCAAACGATACGAGTTATGAAAAAAGCATAAGGGAACATTGTTGTGGAGAATTTTCTCCTCTACAAATTCGGTTATTCAATTTCCGCGTCAGACGAACGGTTTATTTCCAATTAAAAGTACATTACAAACGGCTTTTTTTATTACTAACGTACTTCTCGTCCGAAATATTTCAAAAAGCGAGGTTCTGGTCTCTGGTAGCCAACAATTATGTCTGTAAAATTTGGTGCCGATCGGTTGAAAGGTACGACCTAAAACAGTGGGAACACGTTACAGACAGACAGACATCGTCAAATCGCCGTTATCTTTGCAAATATCTCTGCAACGATGCAAGATATGAAAAAAAAAAATAAAAGAGCGACGTTATAGAGAATTTTCCCCTCTACCAATTAGGTTATTCAATATTCGCCCCACAACAAGGTGCTCTCTGTCAGGGTCGCTCTGCCATTGCCAACCTCGTCTCTTTGCGATCCACACAGCTTTCGCCCGACGTCAACACCTAGCCGCCATCTTTTCAATCTCCGAAAAGCGTATGACACTGCATGGCATTCATCACATCCTTGCAACGATACACGGATGGGGTCTCCATGGCTCCATCCCACTTTTTATCCAGAACTTTTTACTTTCGGGCAGTTTCCAAATTCGAGTTGGCGCCTCCTTCAGTCCCCCCCCCCCCCACTAGTGTCCGCCTAAGCATACCCCTCTTCCTAGTGGCAATTAATGGCCTAGTTTCTGCAGTGGGACTATCAAGGCTATCAGTTTCTTGCTCTTTCTATGCGGACGATTTTTGCCTGTACTGTAACGCAGCTAGTACAAGTGTAACTTAACGGCGACAGCAGGCAGCCATTCGTCATGCGCAAAATTGGGCTTCTACCCATGGTTTTCAATTTTCCCCTGCGAAAACTAGGAAGATGCATTTTTGTCGCCATCAGACGGTTCATTCGCACCCGGACCTCTACCTTGATGGCAAGCTACTTCATGTTGTTGACACTCACCGCTTTCTGGGTCTCCTTTTTGATTCTCATTCGACCTGGCTCCCTCATATGCACCAGCTTGACATCTTGACATCCTTCACTGCCTAAGCTGTACAGTCTGGAGGGCAGCACACCATATCCTCCTCCGGCTGTATAACGCTCTGGTGCAGTCACATCTGGACTATGGGAGCCAGGTCTACGGCTCAGCCTCGCCCTCTCCACTGAGAGTTCTCGAGCCAGTCCACCATACCGGCATCCGTCTGGCCACTGGAGCCTTTCGTACGAGCCCTGTCTCGAGTCTTCTCGCAGAGGCTGGAGTCGCCCCATTGCGATTGTGGCGTCAGCAACTGCTCGCCCTTTATGCTGTCCACTGTTCCCCTCAGCATCCAAATGGCAGGTTACTTTTCCAGGGGCAGTCACTCGTTTGCAGATGTGACCCCAGTCAGGACTCCCGATAATGGCACAGGACCAATCACTCCTTTCGACCCTCAACTCCTTCCCTCTTAACCCCCATTTCCGATCCACTCTCTATGCCCCTCCCTGGACCATTCCTCAACCGCAGATCTGCCTGGATCTCTCCCGTGACCCGAAGACCTCCACCTCTCCGCTGGTCCTCCAGCAACAGTTTCTTGCCCTGCTTTGCAAGTTCTACAACTCTGAAGTCATTTACACTGACAGTTCTTTGGATGACAGCTTCACTGCACATGCCTACATACATGTGGATTATGTTGAGCAAAGCTCTTTACCACCCGGCAGCAGCTTCTTCACCGCTGAATTGGTAGCTATATACCGTGCCCTCGAACATATCCCCACCTGCCCCCCAGGAACTCTTTCCTCATATGTAGTGACTCACTGAGCGGCTTGCAGTCGCTTGATCAGTGTTATTCTGTCATCCATTGGTCAAGGCCATCCAGGAGTCGATACTGGATCTTGATGACTCTGGTCGCTCGGTGACATTCATTTGGACCGGAGGCCATGTCGGCATTCCAGGTAATGAGAGTATTCATCAGCTGGCCAAACAGGCTACCACTCGCAGCTCTCTAGCGATTGGCCTCCTGGAACTGGACTTCTGCCTGCTGCTGCACCGTAACATAAGAGAAGTGTGGATCGTCGAATGGTCTGCAATGGTCGTGCCAAGTAAGCTGCGAACAATGAAGGAGACAACATATTTCTGGGAGCCTTCGGAGCTGGGGTCCCTTAGGGACTGTCTCCGCATTGGCCACAATCGGCTGATGCACTGTCACCTCCTCTGCCAAGAGGATTCGCCCGTGTGCTCTGTGTGTGGTGCCCCATTGACAGTGGCCCATTTTCTGCTGGACTTCCCTATTTTAGCTCCCCCACTGCATTCTTTCAACCTCCCGGACACTATCCCTTTGGTGCTCAGTGACGATGCCTCTGTGCCCGATTCCGTTTTACGATATCTTTGTGCGGCAGGGTTTTACCAGCTGCTATGAGTTTTATGGTTGGTCTTTGAGTTCAACATTTGTCTTCCTCTTGTCGTGTCTTCCGACTAGAGGTTTTCTTGTGTAAGCCGTGTGGTTGGCTTTTCCCCTTTTATCCTCATGGTCGGTCAACCACATCCATTGGCTCTGTTGCTTTATCTCCTTTTATCTACTATATGTGATGGGCGTCTTTTGTTTTGTCTCTGTAAAGCTATCGGACCAAACTGCGTGGTCATCAGCCTGTACCTTACACACTACTTAAACCAAGGTAAACTAACGTAAGAGCAACACACACACACACACACCACAGCCATGCCCCAGGGAGGAGTCGAACCTCTGACAGCAAGCAATCGTGCGCTCCGCAGCGAGGCGCCTGCACCACGGCTTTGACTTTATCAATACTGTACTGACAATGGGTCCTTTTATTCTGCATTATTTTAAATCTAGTTCAGGCGCTCTTATCAATGATTGTGTTCTTCTGTGTGTCACCTAGTGATGCTATGGTGGACTGATTGACCAACCAGCCTCGCCTACCAATCAGATGGTGCCTCTTAAAACGCCGCATCGCTCGCCGGCCAATAGTGAGTCGACTAATGTCTCGTTTAGGCGCCTCCTTTCTGTCTCGCTGGCGCTGCATTTCGTCAGAATTCTGTCTGGCTTTCTGCCTTCGGCTAAAAATTGTAACATCTTTTGTTCCGACGTGTATTGTGTTTTGCTTTTAAAAGTATTTCCAGAGTGGGTTCCATCCCAGAGACTGCCCAGGCCAACACAGTGGAGTGGAGTGGGGAACCCATTGTCCATCGCCACGTGCCTTCTCTGGCCGCCCGCCTCGTAGGCGCCGAAGCGACTAGCTTCACGAAAACATTAACTGCCAGGGTGTTTTGTCAACGGGTATGAGCCGCGCCATTATCTCGTAATTTGCATATTAAACTGTAATTGTTATCCTTCAAAATACTCGTATAGCATCTAGTTTATATTCAAACGATTCATCTTGACAAGTAGAATGCGATTCTAAGGTCGAATATGCAGGAAATGAAAGTGAGGGGAACTCTACTTCTTACATCTTAGTACTTAGTACAGTATGACTACTCAAATAATAGAACCCAGTAAGTTGCTCTAGATGGCGAATGTTTATCAGAGAGCAGGGTATTGTCAGCGGTCCCACAGGGAAGTGTGATAGGTCCGCTGTTATTTTCTGTCTATATAAATCATCGGACGGAGAGGGTGACTTGCTGTCTGCAGCTGTTTGCTGACGATGCTGTTGTGTCGAGAGGAAGTCATCACCGAATGACTCTAGTAGGATACAGGATGGCGTGGACCAAATTTCTAGGTGGTGAAAGGATTGGCAACTAGCGCTAAATGTAGAAAAATGTAAAGTATTGCACGTGAGTAGAAGAAAAATCCTGTAATGTTCGAATACAGCATTAGTAGTGTGCTGCTTGGCAGAGTCGCTTCCATTAAATAGCCAGGCGCAAAGCTGCACAGCGATGTGAAATAGAACGAGCATTTAAGTACTTTCGTGGGGAAGTCAAATGCTCGATTTCAGTGTTTTGGGAAGGTATGATTCATCTGTAAAAGAGACCACATGTAAAACGACTGTACGACACCGTTTGAGTTTTGCTTAAGTGTTTGGGATCCCCACCAGATCGGTTTAAACGAGAAGTCAGAGGCAGTTGAGAGGCGGGGGACTAGCTTTGTAGCTGGTAGGTTCGACCGATGCGCGAGTGTTGTCGAAATGCTTCGGGAACTCTACTGGGAGTCGCTAGAAGGGAGGCGAAGTTCTTTTCGAGACGCACTGCTGAAGAAATTTAGAGGGCCGGAGTTTGAGGCGGACTGCAAAACGATTCTACTGCCGCCGACCTACATGTCGCTTAAAGATCACAAACATAAGGTTAGAGAGATTTGGGTTTTAAGAATAGTACATTTCCTTGAGGCGATATTGTCTCATTATACCAAAGGTATTAAACACAAGGAGAGGCATTGAATTAAAATTTGTGCTGTAGCCGGGATTCGAACACGGGACCTCCTACTTACTAGGTAGGCGCTTTAGACCACTCAGCTACCACAGCGTTGTAGCCAAAGCGACTACACGGACTGTCTTAAAGCACGTCTCCCTCCACACCATATTCTTTTAAATCTGCCTCAACGTTCCCTGTGAAATGCATATAAAATTACCAGGGCCCTACTATAATGGAATAGCATCCCAGCAAAGAATGCGAATGGGAACAATCCCGCCTTGTTCCGCAGGCCGAGGTGATATAAATATCAACACATAGCTGAAAACCCGGCATTGCCCGGGTATATAACCGTACACCGAACAGACATTCACATTAATAGATATACAGAATACATTTCCTTGAGACAATATTGTCTCGTTATATGAATTGTATTAAACATAAGGAGAGGCACTGACTTAAATTTTGTGCTGTGGCCTGGATTCGAACCCGGGACCTCCTACTTACTAGGCACTTTGGAACACTCAGCTAACACAGCACTGCAGTCAGAGTGACTATTCAGACTGTCTTAAAGCATTTCACAGGGAACATTGAGGCAGAATTACAGTATGTGGTGTGGATTTGGTAGTTTATAGAGACTTGCTTTAAGACAGTCCGTGTAGTCGCTTTGGCTGCAACGCTTCCTTACCTGAGTTGTCTAAAGCGACTACCTAGTGATTTGAAAGTCCCGGGTTCGAATCCTGGCCACAGCACAAAATTTAATTCTATGCCTCTCCTTATGTTTAGTATTCGTTTTTCCCTTGTTCGGTATGGGAGTGGAACAGGAAAGCATATAGCTAGTGTTGGTACTGAATTCCTTCCGCCATGGACCTTTGGGTGGATTGCGGAGTTAAGTATGTAGATGTTAGTCTTGTGTAGTTCGTGAACGAATTAGTTCAGAAGAGCGCTCCCACAGGCGAACTATTTCGCAGATCCCTCGCCTGTTAGTTTGTCCGCTCCTTTTCCGATGACTGACGGGTAACAGCGAGAGGACGCGAGAGCGCGCAGAATCGCGTGATTCCCTTCTGCCAGTTGCCGTCATTTCGAGCTGAGATGCGGCTCTGATGTAGTTTTACTAGCGGTAGCAAAAGCCAAAACGAGCGGACGAACTGAAAAGAGCGACCTACTGCACGGCCGAGTTACGAACTAAAAGGAGAGCTACCGGTTGCGAACTAAAATATGCGCGATAGGTCGCGAACTAAAATAGGCGCGATAGTTCGCGAACTAAAATATACGTGATAGGATGCTAACTAAAATATGCGCGATAGGTCGCCAACAGAATTAAAATTCACGTGTTTGCCTTCTGCTGATGAGAGCTATTTCTAGGTTAGCGTCTGCCTGTTAGATTACATAATGCAGTGCTACAAAATTTCTGCTTTGAAGTATTCTGCACTCTGCAATATCTGACTAATAAATTCCTTAGTGCACAGATATAGAGATAACTCTAAACTTAGACGTGAGAAATTATCCACAAACTGTTTCTTTTGGTTTGCGTGATATCGTTAGCGGCTCAAGCAGCAAGCGCATGAAGCAGCTAGGTGGGGGAACTTCTCCCTCCACCTGCATGCGCAGACCACGCCGCTCAGCCGTCACTGGGAGCGGACGAACTAAAAGAGCGAACTAGTTCGCGGCAGGTGAGTGCTGCCGATCGCGAACTATTATGCGCAAGTCTAGTAGATGTAGATGTATAACTCGCCTATGTTGTGTATTTTTAAAGCAAATTGCCCTGATTAACAATCGCTGTATCACGCTTCTTTATTAGATCGTGTGAGTTTATTGTGTCGTTTTAACAACACATGACGTTTTGAAGGGCTTGTAGCTCGCAATCATATGAACACTAAATCATCCGGAGTTTCAGGCAGCGTCTTTAAAAGAGAATTGCTGTGCTTTGCAAAAACTTGTGCCAGTGCATGGCAACGTATGCCAACTCTCTCCCGCGCCCTCGTATGCAAAGAAACGCTCGTCCATTATTCACACGGCAGATTCGATTTGGCAGCAGAAGAGCAGTGAATAATTTCTGCCGCATTATGCAACTAACTTTACACGGGAAATGGGACTCGGGCCGAATTTCCGCTGCCGTTGTTTATTACGCTGCATCCAGACTGCCATAACAGAGCAGTTAGTAGTGGACGCGGTAGCGTAGCGGTTTTATCACGCGGGGCTCACGGGCGGATAAATATATTCTGCATAATCAATGCGGACTCCATAACGACGGACTGTAGCCGAAATAACGGTGTAATAGTTCAGAAATTTATTAACTGGAGAAATATTTTGTGGAATATCAACAAGTGTTATGTAATAACGCACGGTGCAATAGAAGAAACGAATTCGCAGCTGGGAATATGATTCAGCTTCGACTGTACCGTTCAATACTCCCATTTTCCACCGTGTACGTAGACGCCCGCTAGGTCTTTTTCCATCTTGCTTTAGTTCTTCCATAATTTTGTGAAGTCTCTGCCCACGCATCCTTTTAACATTCCCGTACCATCTTAATCTGTGTTTTTAGAGTTCTCCTCTCATACTTACTTATTTAATGTCCTTTCTAATATCTACGTTCCTTACTCTGTCCATTCTTGTTTTTCCCTTAGCTGCTCTGAGAAATTTCATTTCCCCTACTTGCAGTCTACTCCAGACCCATTGTCCATATTTCTCTTCCATAGGTGACAATAATAAAGTAGTACATCTACATCTACATACATACTCCGCAATTCACCGTAACGTGCGTGGCGGAGGGTACACTGTACCACTACTAGGCATTTCCTTTCCTATTCCACTCCCAAATTGAACGAGGAAAAAAATAATGCCTATATGCCTCCGTACGAGCCCTAATTTCTCTTATCTTGTCTTTGTGATCTTTACGCGAAATGTAAGTAGCCGGCAGCAAGATCGTACTACACTCAGCTTCAAATTCCGGCCCTCTAAATTTACTTAACAGAAATTCACGAAAAGAACGTCGTGTTTCTTCCAGCGATCCCCATTTGAGTTGCCGGAGCATTTCCGTGACACTCGCGCATTGGTCGAACCTACCGGTAACAAATCTAGCTGCTCGCCTCTGAACCACCTCTATGTCTTCCTTTAAACCGATCTGCTGCGGGTCCCAAATACTTGAGCAATAAGACGTGGTCGTACAAGCGTTTTATACGCGGTCTCCTTTACAGGTGAAGTACATCTTCCCAAAATTCTCCCAATAAACCGAAGTCGGCTGTCCGCCTTATTCACAACTGTCCTTACATGCTCGTTCCATTTCATATCGCTCTGCAATGTTACGCCTAGATATTTGAACGACGTGACAATATCGCGATACGATATCGATAGTAGCTCTTACACATAACGAGTTTAGCTTATTCTGGAATTTCGTTAATGCAAATCAGGTGTTTTTATTGTTTGACAGAAATTGCCTCCCTTCCTGTTAATTTTGTTGGTTATTCCTCCATTGCTAGATATTCCACGGCCTAAATAAGTGAATCTACACTCCTGGACATTAAAATTGCTACACCACGAAGATCACGTGCTACAGACGCGAAATCTAACCGACAGGAGGAATATGCTGTGATATGCAAATGATCAGCTTTTCATAGCATTCACACAAGGTTGGTACCGGTGGCGAAACCTACAACGTGCTGACATGAGGAAAGTTTCCAACCGATTTCTCACACACAAACAGCAGTTGACCGGCGTTGCCTGGTGAAACGTTGAACCATCACGTTTCCGACTTTGATAAAGGTCGGATTTTAGCCTATCGCGATTGCGGTTTATCGTATCGCGACCTTACTGCTCGCGTTGGTCGCGATCCAATAAATGTTAGCAGAATATGGAGTCGGTGAGTTCAGGAGGGCAATGAATCCGATTTATACCCATGTCACCTTCAGTGGAGTGCGATCATGTAACGAATCCGTGTGACGCGTTACGGAAATGATACAGGATCTGGGATGGGAATCATTACAACAACGGCGCTTATCGCTGCGACGTGGGCTGCTTACGAAACTCCAATCGCCAACATTCTCCTCCGAATGCGAAAATATATTGTTGACTCCCACTTACATAGGTAGAAATGACCATCAGAATAAAATACGAGAAATCAGAGCTCGAACGGAGAGATTCAGGTGTTCTTTCTTCCCGCGCGCTATTCGAGAATGGAATGGAAGATAAATAGTATAATGTTGGTTCGATGAACCCTCTGCCAGGCACTTAAATGTGATTTGCAGAGTATCCCATGTAGATGTAGATGTCGATGTTCTTAAATTACAGTGGTAAAAATTGATGGTCATAGAGGAGACTTAACTGTGATTACCTTCGAAAAAAGTAGCCTAATGTTTCTTTCGAAGTTCTACAAAAGTGTCACTTTATTTTCTCCACATTAACGCACAATAGATTATGTCACAGAAAGTAAACCATGTCATTTCAATAGTTCAAACTGCCGTCTACTTCTAATCGGTAACTGTCAGCAAAAAGACGCAATGTCAGCAGCAGCTACGGCCAGCCTATGCAATCTAACATTGTGTGCCTTCCTAAATACTTTACTTTCACTGCCCACCGTATCTGATTATGAAAGTTACTATAAAATGCTATTATCAATATTTATTACTTCTGTCACCATTTATCGGATACATAAACATGAATGTTTGTTTGTATGTTCTGCGCGGCTGTACCGGTCATTCGGTTGCGATGAAACTTTGCCAGCACTTTCGCTACGGTTATTGCCATAATTAAATGACTGTAAGGCACATTGTTCCGGAGATATGCCACCACATCAATGGTGAACTCTGCCGTCTCGAGAAAACCAGATCCACAGGCAGTAAAATGTCTTTGCTGACGAGATTGATAAGTCTTTCGGTCGCGGTTGTGTTCAAATTTGGTGGAACTTCAGGACCTTTTACATCTGTCTCAGTATTCAAGTAAGTAATTATGCTACTTTGTCCTGTGTCACACAAATATTTCACCAAATTTGCAGTTCCACTTTTGTGTCCAGTGTAAGAATATACTTTGTTACATGCAAAACAAGTCACTATATCGTTGATCTTTTCCTTGCAATCAATTTTTTTTTCTCCAAGTTAACGATTTCAATTCGTTTTCATGCACTAAGATCAAATCATTCTTATCACATTACACGATATAATATCATTGATGCCGTGATCATTTTAAGAAAGGACTGTCGCTGTTTTCGCTATGATATACATTGTCACGCAGTCGCTACAAAGCGCTAACTGAAGGCAGCAGAAATTTGGCACGGCACTTCTGGTGGCAGACTGCAGGTAAGACACGGTGGCTAAACGGATTAGGCGCACGCACGTCAGGTCACAGAAAAAATATACAGACAGGATACATCCCCTCTGTAAGGGCCCGGTCCTACGCTCAGGGGAGCGGGACGAGGGGGGGGGGATTAAGCAGTTCCGTAAGATGTCCTGCGATGGCGCTGCGGTCAGAAGCAGCCATTTAAACTGGCCAGAGCAGGTGGCAGGTAGCGGCTGTCCCCACCACCACCTCCCCTCACAGCCGTGGCCTCGTGGCAGGCGGCACGAGCTCTCCCCTCAGCCTCCCCTCCACGCTACCCTCTGATGCTGCGGTCAGAAGCGGCCCTTTAAACTGGCCAGAGCAGGCGGCAGGTAGCGGCTGCCCCCACCACCACCTCCCCTCACAGCCGTGGCCTCGTGGCAGGCGGCACGAGCTCTCCCCTCAGCCTCCCCTCCACGCTACCCTCTGATGCTGCGGTCAGAAGCAGCCATTTAAACTGGCCAGAGCAGGTGGCAGGTAGCGGCTGTCCCCACCACCACCTCCCCTCACAGCCGTGGCCTCGTGGCAGGCGGCACGAGCTCTCCCCTCAGCCTCCCCTCCACGCTACCCTCTGATGCTGCGGTCAGAAGCGGCCCTTTAAACTGGCCAGAGCAGGCGGCAGGTAGCAGCTGCCCCCACCACCACCTCCCCTCACAGCCGTGGCCTCGTGGCAGGCGGCACGAGCTCTCCCCTCAGCCTCCCCTCCACGCTACCCTCTGATGCTGCGGTCAGAAGCAGCCCTTTAAACTGGCCAGAGCAGGCGGCAGGTAGCGGCTGCCCCCACCACCACCTCCCCTCACAGCCGTGGCCTCGTGGCAGGCGGCACGAGCTCTCCCCTCAGCCTCCCCTCCACGCTACCCTCTGATGCTGCGGTCAGAAGCAGCCATTTAAACTGGCCAGAGCAGGTGGCAGGTAGCGGCTGTCCCCACCACCACCTCCCCTCACAGCCGTGGCCTCGTGGCAGGCGGCACGAGCTCTCCCCTCAGCCTCCCCTCCACGCTACCCTCTGATGCTGCGGTCAGAAGCGGCCCTTTAAACTGGCCAGAGCAGGCGGCAGGTAGCGGCTGCCCCCACCACCACCTCCCCTCACAGCCGTGGCCTCGTGGCAGGCGGCACGAGCTCTCCCCTCAGCCTCCCCTCCACGCTACCCTCTGATGCTGCGGTCAGAAGCAGCCCTTTAAACTGGCCAGAGCAGGCGGCAGGTAGCGGCTGCCCCCACCACCACCTCCCCTCACAGCCGTGGCCTCGTGGCAGGCGGCACGAGCTCTCCCCTCAGCCTCCCCTCCACGCTACCCTCTGATGCTGCGGTCAGAAGCAGCCCTTTAAACTGGCCAGAGCAGGCGGCAGGTAGCGGCTGCCCCCACCACCACCTCCCCTCACAGCCGTGGCCTCGTGGCAGGTGGCACGAGCTCTCCCCTCAGCCTCCCCTCCACGCTACCCTCCGATGCTGCGGTCAGAAGCAGCCCTTTAAACTGGCCAGAGCAGGCGGCAGGTAGCGGCTGCCCCCACCACCACCTCCCCTCACAGCCGTGGCCTCGTGGCAGGCGGCACGAGCTCTCCCCTCAGCCTCCCCTCCACGCTACCCTGTGATGCTGCGGTCAGAAGCAGCCCTTTAAACTGGCCAGAGCAGGCGGCAGGTAGCGGCTGCCCCCACCACCACCTCCCCTCACAGCCGTGGCCTCGTGGCAGGTGGCACGAGCTCTCCCCTCAGCCTCCCCTCCACGCTACCCTCCGATGCTGCGGTCAGAAGCAGCCCTTTAAACTGGCCAGAGCAGGCGGCAGGTAGCGGCTGTCCCCACCACCACCTCCCCTCACAGCCGTGGCCTCGTGGCAGGCGGCACGAGCTCTCCCCTCAGCCTCCCCTCCAGGCTACCCTCAGAAGCGCCTCTAGTGTGGTCTACCGATACTAAGCCGAGAAATCGCCTGAGATCTGCTAGAATCTCTCCTGTCAGATAGGACACAGTTCATAGTAGTCGATGGTAAGGCATCGACTAAGAGATTATATCGGGCGTTCCACAGGGTAGTGTTATTGGTCCTCTGCTGTTCCTTATTTACATAAACGATTTAGGGGAAAATCTAAGTAGCTCTCTTAGGTTGTTTGCAGATGACGCCGTCATTTACCGTCTAGTAAAATCATCTGAAGATCAAAAACAGCTGCACAACGATCTAAATAAGATACCACTATGGTATAAAAATTGGCAATTGACTTTAAATAATGAGAAGTGCGAAGACGTCCACATGACTACAAAAAGAAATCCGTTAAACTTTGTCTACAAGATAAATCAATCAAAAGTGAAGGCCGTAAACTCCACTAAATGCCTAGGAAATACTATTACTTCAGACTTAAACTGGAAGGAACATGTAGATAATGTCGCGGTAAAGGCCAACCAAAGACAGTGTTTTATTGGCAGAACGCTGAAAAAATGCAACAGAACTACTAAAGAAACTGCATACACTATGCTTCCGTCCTTTTTTGGAGTATTGCTGCCCAGTGTGGGATCCTTATCAGGTGGGTTTGACGGAAGACATCGAAAGAGTCCAAAGAAGGGCAACTCGTTTCGTATTGTCACGATAGAGGGGAGACAGCGTTACGGAAATGATACAGGATCTGGGATGGGAATCATTACAACAACGGCGCTTATCGCTATGGTGTGGGCTACTTACGAAACACGAATCGCCAACATTCTCCTCCAAATGCGAGAATGTATTGTTGACTCACACTTTCACAGAAATGATCATCAGAATATAATACGAGACTCGGACATGGATATTTGTGCCGTCCTTGTTGGTAAGTAGTTTGTAAGTTTAGGGACTGATGACCTCGTAGTTAAGTCCCATAAGCTTAACAAACATTTGAACATGTTTGAAAATACGAGAAATCAGAGCTTGAACGGAGAGATTCAGGTGTTGTTTCTTCCTGCGTGCTATTCGAGAATGGAATGGGAGATAAATAGTATAACGGTGGTTCGATAAACCATCTACCAGACACTTAAAAATGTTTTGCAGGGGTCCATGTAGATGTAGAGCTACGAGGAGAGAGTAGGACAGTGGTTTAGGGGGGTTTCTTCTCTTTATTAGTCACTCTGTGCTTGGGGTTCAGCTACATCCGCTGTGGCCATGGGTAGAGGACAACAGACTTCCGCTGTACCTGGCCGCTGCAATAATTTGAAGAATTTTGACAGGCTTGTAGTCTCTCGCTAACGTTTAGACAAACGGACTGGGCAGATACCTCGCTCTTTATCCACATATAACATGCCGATATCCACGTTAGTCACAATTTTATCCGCAAAGTAAGAAATACTGCGGATATCCGCATCCGCACAGACTTCTACCTGTCGATAATATCTGGTCGACTACTGCGGATGGACTGGTCCGAAGTACAAAAAATGTTCAATTGTTTGTTAAGCTTATGGGACTTAACTATGGGGTCATCAGTCCCTAAACTTATAAACTGCTTATCTACTACCTTATACTAAGAACAGCACAAATATCGATGCCCGAAGGGGGATTCGAACCCCCCGACCGTAGTGGACGTGCAGACCGTGACTGGAGGACCTCAGTCCCCTCGGCCACCGCGGCCGGCCCCGAAGTACCGCGGCTCAGCTCTGGCAGTGTGTGGCAGTAGTGCCAACTGGAGTTCCTGGACAACACGGCCAGAGACTCTCTGATTCGATGCGTGGGCCACACTCACTACTCTGGAGCTGCGCCTCGAGTCACGCGGTACCATCAGGATGCCTCAGCTGCCGGGCGGACGTGGCTGAACGACGCTTGTGGCTACCGTGCACAGTGGCGACCACTGCAGTGCTGCGGTCGATTTCCCAGGGGTGTGCGCCCCTCGGTGTGGGGTGTTGCGCCCCGTAAACACGGGAATTAATTAAAATACTGCGACGCCGCGCCGACAACTTGCTCGCCGCGCCGCCAACTTGCCGGCCGGCATGCAGCTTTAATGGCGGCCGGACAGGTGGCGCCCCCCCAGCCAGCAGCACGCGCGTACACTCCGCTCTCTCTCCCTCACTCTCGCTCTACTCCACAGCGTCTCGTGTGGCTCCCGGAAAGTACTTCCTCACACACCGAAGGGTGGCTAATTTGCCGTTCTGTTTGATGACGTTTCTGACTGCCACCGAGACATGTCAGTAGTCGAGCACTCTCGTATCTTTGGAGAAGGTGTTGTAGAGTGTACTAATGAAAAGCGTAAAATAAATCATTAGACTTGTTATCTGCAGGGCCCACAGTGTTAGTGATGTCGTACATCGACATTTTAATAATAACAATTATATAATTTCAACACTGTATATTTTAATTCCTATTATTTACACGATAAGCTTATTTCGACTTAATAATCATCTTCAGGTGTCATGCCTGCAATACATAAGTTTTTATAAAATTTACTACTATGCTGCCTACTGCTTTTTAAACAGATGTAAAAGAAATGCTACATACCACATTTTGTTATGTTGTTCATTTCAATATTATTGTGACATGATATATTTTATTATTATTTCTTCTTCTTATATATAATATTAATATCATGTAACCAATAATATTGTGCTGTCATGCAAGTTACAGATTTTGACATTTACTTGACAGCTCTACAGAGATGTAATATGCTTACATTATTTGCACAGAGAATGTACATCTAAGAGGCAAAGCTTCTATTTAAACTTTAATGAAATATGTTGGGATATTTTATCTTTGATAATTTTGTTGCACTATAATCTATAATTGGCAGTGGGATTATTTATCCGTTGTCATGCACTAAAATATGAATAAAATTATCGAAATAATTTTTGTGCTTGAAATCCGTTTGATCGTTTAGCAAATTATTTGTGTTTTTAATTGCATGTAGGCATACTTCCATTTCTTCAAGAATATTCATCTCGTATCCCTTCTGTACAGTATGCAAAATTTCTAGTGCATTATCTATGGTGTCAACTGTGTGATTTTGTATGTAGTGTATGTAGCATTTCTTTTACATCTGTATAAAAAAAAAAGTAGGCAGCATAGTAGTAAATTTTATAAAAACTTATGTATTGCAGGCATAATACCTGAAGATGATTATTAAGTCGAAATAAGCTTATCGTGTAAATAATAGGAATTGAAATATACAGTGTTGAAATTATATAATTGTTATTATTAAAATCAATAGACAGTGTGAGGATATACGAAGGGCATCCAGGAAGTAAGTTCCGTTTGGTAATAAAATGAAATTGTTCACAGATAGAGAAGAAATTTTTATTGCACAAAATACTACAACTCTTAAAGTACTTTTCCACATAACTGCCGAAATTTTGCAGGCATTTGTCATAGCGTGGCACCAGGTTTTGTACACCTTCTTTATAGAAATCTGCCGCCTGCGTCTTCAACCAGTTGGAAACAGTTTCTTTCAGCTCGTCGTCATAGCAAGAGCACTAATCGTAAACCTAAGGTTTTCCTGGATCTTGGCTTCAGTCTTTTCTGTTACAATATTGCAAAACATAAACCCATTTTCGGTTTCAGATATACGACCTCGTTTTTAGAAGGACATTCAATTGAGAAAAATATTTAAGTCTTCATGAAACATTTGCAATTTAACCTGTAAACCAAAGTATAATAACATTAATAAGACAAATCTCCTTGCAAACCGTGTAATCGTTGACTACGACTTGAAAATCGCGTGACAAAAATAGGTTAACTTCCGATGTTAGCAGACGACCGTTCCATCAAAACATTCTTCTCGAGAAAGCTTAACGTGACGTTGACGTGACGTGACGATCCGGTGACGGACAGTGTGAATGCCGCCATTAGAAATACATTGTGGAAGACATTCTGATGACAAACAATGACAAAACGCGAAATATACTTAAATAGGAATGAAAATGGCAGACTAACTGGAGCGGCGACTGCAGCAGACAGCTGCTAGCTCGCGCATGCGCAGTGAACCCACTAGTAGCGAATTTAGGACTGGTCCCATTTCTTGATCGCTACGATTATCGCGCGATCATGCTAGTGAAGCGGTTCAGGTGACGGACGACCGCCTTTAACGCAACCTGTTACAATAGAGTTGGCCACTTTTCCATGGTTTCGAAACCTCTTTCGATATGCACAACTGTTTCACGGTTTCGAAACCGCCGGGTTTCACGGTTTCGAAACCGCCGGGTTTCGTTCTGCTCGCGTTCGGATCACATTCGCGGTCGACACTGAAACTGTTCCGTTCCTGTTTCAAAACGGCGGTGTTTCAGACCAATAATGCAGGAAGGCGGAACCGACGAATTGTATCGAAACCGTGGTGTTTTATTTCCCTGTAGCTCTGTTCAGATACACATTTCACTTACTAGCATATGAACAGTTTAAAGAGTGTCAAAAACTAATGGACAAACGTGACTGTGTAGCTTAAGATTACTGAATCAAGATTCGTTTCTAAAGTGACTGCAGTATTTCGAAATGACATAATATCTGCTTTAGAAACGTAAATGAGAAATCAAACATTGCTCACTATTTGCGTTGAAATATTCATTAAAATTCTAGGTTTTTCTATCCAACTACGGTAACAATATATTTTGTGTCCCGACTTCATCGCCGCTTTTGTGTCCCAGCCTCGTCGTAGGTGTCGGTGGGCGAGTGGAATGAGACCGACACGCTGGTGCAGGTACGGAGGGGAGCAGCCGGAAACTACAAACACTCGAGTAAATTAGAAAGAGATATATTTTGCACAGAGTGTAACAATACTTAACTTTTATATAGTACTGCAGAATGTTGATACATAGTTGTTAGAGGCCTGCCTAGTGCCTGAACAATAGCAAAGTCTTCACTGGTGCCTATCTGATTACGAAGGTCCTAACTCGTTGCTATCTCAGTCCGAAGTGACCGGTGTCTTTCCGTGGTGGCCACGAGCGGGGTTCCAGCAGAGGGCGCTCGTGGCTGTCGTCGGAAGAACGCCGCGCCGTGCATGCATGGCGGCGCGCGGCGAAAGTAGGTGGCGCGCACTTTGTACTTGTGCGACACCACACCCCTCCCCCCCAAACCGCCGCGCCGTCGTGGCGTAGGGCTGAGGGCCACGGCGACGGCACTGGGAGGAGGGCCTGGGCGGGGGCGTTACTGGTGGGACGGGCGTCGTAGCTGAGGCCGGGATCGAGACGCCGTCCGCGCCCCGGCATCCGCCTTGAGATCCTCCAGGGAACCCGCCGAAACCTGGGGAAGGGCGCCCGCCCCCGCCCAGAGGGAGCAGGTCATCTTCTGAGGTGCGTGGCCCAGGCGGCGGCGGCACGCACGGTCCCGGAGTCCCTCTCGGTGACGCTGTCGTCTGCGGCGGCGACGGAGGCGCGTTGATCTCCATCGGGACGATCTCGTAGTCCGGGGACGAACGATGTGGCTGTGCTCCCTGGCGGTGAACTGGGTCTGGAATCAAGAAACCGGAGACAGGATCGCGCGGTCTGTGCAGGCGCAATTGGTTTGCGTGGCGCCGCAGCTCCGACCCTGTGGAAGAACGTACAACAAACATATTGCGCCCGAGCACGCGCTGAATGGTGCCCGGTAACCATTTCTTCTTGTTGCCAGCAAACACCCTGTACAGCACCGGCGTAGAAACCTGAAAACGCGTAGCGCCATACGAACCGACTCGGTGCGTGGGAGGCTGCAGCAGGTGAAGGAGAGTGCGGTGACGGCGGCCGTGTAGCAGCTCGGCAGGAGACGGGCCGTCACGTGGCATGCATCGATACGTAGACAGGAAAATTTGAAGAGCTTGCTGCCTGGAGTGCTGACCTTTCATCTTCTCCATGTGAGACTTGAATGTTCGAACGAAACGTTCTGCTTCACCATTGGACTGAGGGTGAAAAGGTGCGGTGGTTATATGCTGAATGCCATTCACACGACAAAACTGTTGAAATTCCGCACTAACAAACTGAGGTCCATTGTCACTGACGATAGTTTCAGGCAAACCTTCGATGCAAAACACTGATGTTAAGGCACTGATTGTACTAGAAGCCGTCGTTGAGTTCATGGCAATCACGAAAGGAAACTTGCTGAAAGCGTCTACAACAATTAACCAGCGCGTATTCCAGAAAGGTCCGGCAAAGTCAATATGTAAACGTTGCCATGGTCCCTTGGGGCGTGGCCAGTCTGAGAAACGTTGCGGAGGAGCCGCCTGATGCTCCGCACAAACTGTACACTGTGATGTCATGCTCTCTGAGCGTCCATACCAACCCAGGTACAATGACGTCTGGCCAGTTGCTTTGTCCTAACAATACCCCAATGTCCTTGATGCAGGAGGCGTAACACTTCTCGTTGTAGGGAACGAGGAACAATTACTCTTGCTTGGTCGTTGTCGGTATGCAACAACAGTACACCCTGACTTAAAGATAATGCATGACGTTGTGCAAAATAACGTCGAACCAGAGGCCGATCAATGTCTTTGGCTCTGGCAGGCCAACCAAAGCGAACAAAACGTGCTACCACACTTAGGTCTGCATCCGCAGCTGTTTCCTGTGCAACCCGACGAGAGTTCAAAGGAAAGTCTGCGACAGCGGAAGCATCTCTGGAGTCTATCTGACAACATGCCATTTCTGAAGAATCAAATGATACATCCTGGCCCACCGGAAGTCGGGAAAGTGTGTCCGCGTTGGCATGTTTAGTGGTAGGTCGGTACAAAATCTCATACTGATAATTTGACAATATCAAGGACCATCTCTGAAGCTTTTGTGCCGTACGTGGCGGAATTGGCTTTGTGGGTGAGAACAACGACGTGAGAGGCTTGTGGTCTGTCAACAAATAGAATTTTCTGCCATAGAGATAATGATGAAACTTTGCGACGCCGTAAATGATTGCTAAGGCCTCCTTTTCTATCTGACTGTAATTCTGTTGCGTCGGCGTCAGTAGCTTGGATGCAAAGGCAATAGGACGATCGTGACATCCAATACGATGTGAGAGAACCGCGCCCAGACCGTACGACGAGGCGTCAACTCCTAACACTACAGGCTTCTGTGGGTCAAAGGGAATCAAACATGCATCACTGAGTAGTGCAGACTTTAATTTGTCAAAGGCAACCTGACAATTTTTAGACCATACAAAAGGAACATTCTTCCTACGTAAGTGATGCAGTGGAGCTGCAATCTGAGAGGCATTGGGAATAAATCTGAAATAATAGTTAAGCTTTCCCATCACTGCTTGCAACTCATGCACATTCTTAGGAGGAGGCAAGTCTTTGATTGCTCGAAGATGTGACTGTAAGGGATGGATTCCTTGGGCATTAATCACATGGCCTAGGTACTCTATTTCAGTTTGAAAAAACGAACACTTTGCTTTATTACAACGTAGACCTGCTGCAGTCAAAACTTGGAAAAGGCACTCCAGGTTTGCTAAATGTTCTTCAACTGTACGTCCGGATACCACAATATCATCTAAATAGTTCGAACAACACGGTACAGAAACTGTCAGCTGTTCCAAAAAACGCTGAAAAATAGCGGGAGCGGAAGAACTGCCAAAGGGTAGGCGTTGAAATTGAAAAAGGCCCATGTGAGTATTAATGACGAAAAACTTTTTTGACTCGTCATCAAGTGGAATCTGTAAGTATGCCTCTGCTAAATCAATCTTGGAAAAGAAACGAGACTGTCCTAATTTGTCCATCAGTTCCTCAGGTCTGGGCAGAGGGTAAGTGTCTACAATTGTTTGACTGTTGACAGTTGATTTGAAGTCCGCACAGAGACGAAGTTTTCCTGACGGCTTGGGTATAATTACTATAGGCGAGGCCCACTGACTCGCAGAAATAGGAGAAATCACCCCACTATCTTGCAAACGTTTAAGTTCTTCGGCAACTGTATCACGCAAGGCGATAGGCACTGGTCTAGCTATACGAAACTTTGGAACTGCAGATTCTTTTAAAGTTACATGTGCCACGAAGTCTTTTGCACAACCTAGTTCCGGCGAAAACAGGTCACTATATTTGTCACACAATGCATTGATTTTATCCTGAGGCACTATTGACGAAATTTGAAGAACATCTCTTTGAATTGATAAGCCAAACAAATCAAATGCATCTAGTCCAAAAATGTTCTGCGTCGATTTGGCCTGAAGAACAACAAAAGCAACTGTTTTCGTGACACCTTGAAAGGAGGCAGGCAGGCTACACGTTCCTAGCACGGGAATATTTTCACCTGTATAAGCTGTTAACACTTGCTGTGACGGCGACAATTTTGGCGAACCCAGAAGTTCATAAGTATCTTTATTAATTAATGTAACAGCGGAACCAGTGTCGAGCTGAAATTGCACAGTCTTATTGTCAATGGAAAGATTCACAAAAAGTTTTTGCTTGCGGCGCTCGACAGGTGCGCGAATGTGGGCAACGTCTGCTACGGTTTGTTTACTGCGCTTGCGCGGGTTGCGTGCGGTAGGAAGTGGCGCATACTCGGCACACAGCGGATTAACCACACTGTCACTAGATGACACTACCGCCGGAACGGCGTCCGCGCAATGCGAGGCTACTACAGAGTCACTAACTACTGCACTACACTTTTGAGTAGCTACTTGATGTCTACTGTCACTAGCTACACAGTACTGGGCACTATTACAAGGAGCAGTTGCAGAAGGCACTATTTTCACTACAGGAATGCACTGTTCATAGTCATTTTGCTTGTCCCGAACCCTTGTCCGTTGCACTGTTTTACGCGCTCGTCGGCGCTTGCTACGTAATTGAGAACCAACTAAAGCACTGTTCAATTCCACAGCCCGTATAACATTTACAGAATGAACTGTTCTCGCACTCTGCGAAGCACTGTTTCTAACGTTACTGTTCTTTGAGTTTTTAATTTGCATACACACAGACTGCACATGTCCCGATTTGCCACATTGATAACAGGTTGCGTTGCGACTAGGGCAATGAGCACGCTTGTGGCGAGACACACACTGGGGGCAAGATTTACGTACATTTTTCTGAAATGAGCGTTGGCGCCCGTTATGCAAATTACTGTGTCTAACACTACGGGGCGACCTTTGTGTCGCACTTTTACACTGGCTACTGTTCACTGTCTGTTCAGCACGGCCGGTAGAAAAATAAGAATCACTAGTGCTATACTGAGAACTACGGCTAGGAAAGCGTCTGTTACGGCGCACTGAATTTACACTGTGGCTTTGCATTTCTACATCTGCTAAGTCAAAAGTATCATGCGCTTCTATAAGCTGCAGTACACTGTCTAATGAAGGGTCAGACTGTTTCAGAATTGCTGCTCTAATTCTGGGGTCCTGAATATTCTGCGTAATCGCATCCCTCAACATCACGTCACTATACGAAAGTCCACAAGAGCAAGTAAATTTACATTGGCGGGTTAAGCCCTTCAATTCCGTAATCCACTCTTGGTGTGACTGCTGCGGTAATTTTTTAAGTCTGAAAAATCGGTATCGTGCAGCGGCTACAAGAACTTTTCTCTCATAATGAGCATGTAGTGCCTCTACTATTTGTTCAAAGTCTACATCACGCGGAGATGCTTGCGGGAATAGTTTCTGCAGTAACACGAAAGTTTTGGGGCCCACCACAGACAAGAAAAGATGCTTCACTTTCTGACCTGTAATTTGATGAGCCGCGACGAGTTCTTGAAACTGTGCGAAGTAGTCACTCCATTCTTCCTCACGTTCGTTGTACTGGCGAAACGTAGGAAGAGGTGCAGCGGCAAGTGTGGGCTGCTGAAGCGGCGGCTGTTGTTGTTGGTTAGCTGCCTGCGCTGTGAGCTGGGCCACAGCCTGCAGGAGCTGGGTAATTTGCGCCGTCTGTAACTGAATAACTTCCATTATGTTTGGGTTCGGGGTAGTGGCCATGCTGACCGATTAGGCGCCGCGTATACAAGTAACTTATAACAAAACACAAATGCAATATGAAAGAGGACGCCCTGCAACAGAAAAGTCCACAAAATACGTAACAGAATATGTTCCCCCAAAAATCTTATAATAAGGGTGGGTGGGCGGGAGCAATTTTTGGCGTGCTCCGACTGCTGCTGTCTGGCTGCTGTAAGCGGGCTGGTCCAAGGTTCTATCACTCCTCGTCGCCACTTTTGTGTCCCGACTTCGTCGCCGCTTTTGTGTCCCAGCCTCGTCGTAGGTGTCGGTGGGCGAGTGGAATGAGACCGACACGCTGGTGCAGGTACGGAGGGGAGCAGCCGGAAACTACAAACACTCGAGTAAATTAGAAAGAGATATATTTTGCACAGAGTGGAACAATACTTAACTTTTATATAGTACTGCAGAATGTTGATACATAGTTGTTAGAGGCCTGCCTAGTGCCTGAACAATAGCAAAGTCTTCACTGGTGCCTATCTGATTACGAAGGTCCTAACTCGTTGCTATCTCAGTCCGAAGTGACCGGTGTCTTTCCGTGGTGGCCACGAGCGGGGTTCCAGCAGAGGGCGCTCGTGGCTGTCGTCGGAAGAACGCCGCGCCGTGCATGCATGGCGGCGCGCGGCGAAAGTAGGTGGCGCGCACTTTGTACTTGTGCGACACCACAATATTAAAACCACCTGACTAAACCTACAACTTCCTGTTTTAAAAAGATAAGAAACAACGTAAAATCCAAAATGACAGACTTTATACTAACCTGGGGAGATCGCAAATGTAATTTCGTTTTAAAGAGTTAGAACTTTTCCTTCTACCGTACTTTCTTGCGAGCAATGTTGGACGGACACTCATTTAAAACAAAAGTTATTTTTTAAAGGATGCCGGTCGCGGTGGCCGAGGGGACGGAGGCGCTCCAGTCACGGTCTGCACGGCCACTACGGTCGGGGGTTCGAATCCCCCCTCAGGCATGGATATTTGTGCCGTCCTTAGTCTTAGCTAGTTCATAAGTAGTTTGTAAGCATAGGGACTGATAACCCCGTAGTTAAGTCCCATAAGTTTTACAAACATTTGAACATTTGATTTTTTTAAAGATATAGGCTAAACACATGAAAATCTAATAGTGTGCCGTGTTTGACGAATTTCGTAATTATAGTCCCATATTACGAAAGTTTGGACGGTAAATGAAACTGCGCATTAAAGATATCTCCGAAACTCGAATTTTAACATAAGGTTTATTTTACGAAAGTTCCTATCTCTGCGATACCGATGTACAAAAACTTAACCCCTCCGGAAATGTTAGCTCAGTAAATGTAATGTGATAATTTGCCTCTCAATGACACATGTAGGTTAGCACCAGTGGCGGTTACAGAATTATTTTCCTCGGGGGGGGGGGGGGGGGGGGGGAAGGAGGGGACAAGTCTGAGGAGGGTGAACATGTCCTTAATGGGAGACTAATTGTAAAACAAACACACAGATATACCTATCTACGACGCTTCTCGCTGTTCTCCATGTAAACTGAAATCATTTACGAAAAAAAAAAAAAAAAAAAAAAAATTCACTACTGCACCCTGTGATGTTCATGCTAAAAAGGACTCAAGATGTTGGGATGAAGGTAAAATATTAAGCTAACGTATAATATTCGATTATAAACTGCAGAATACTAAAACAATTTAATATTCTACCTTAGATTTAGGCATTTCTTAGGTGTCAAATTGAAATTTAAGTAACTTAGTAAGTGAAGGTACGTAAAAGTATCTATTTACTTAAGCAGGTGCTGTTTCAATCGAAGATGTTCATCAACGATGCGTCTGCCCAATGTTGTCCTAGATATTGCACTTTTCATGGTGTTTAAAGTTTTTATTGAGGTCTTTAACGACGTCGTTTCAACGACATGTATAGGCATCATGTTAGAAACTGATCCACACTAGCTTGGGATACATCGCTGCAAGATGCTGCAATGCCAAAAGAGTCTGCAGCGCTTATGTTGGCAGCAGATGAACAATGAAGTGCGTTAATGTTTTTCACGAGCTTCAGAGTACGTGCACGTTTCACTCGCAGTAAAATTAATACTGTTCCTGCTCTATGGTTGACAGGTTCTTGTACGTTCCCTTGTCCGTTCAGAAAAAAGATAATTTTCTTTTTAAAAAAATGTTCAAATGTTTGTAAGGCTTATGGGACTTAACTGGGGGTCATCAGTCCCTAAACTACTTATGAACTAGCTAATACTAAGGACGGCACAAATATCCATGCCCGAGGGGGGATTCGAACCCCCGACCGTAGTGGCCGTGCAGGCCGTGACTGAAGCGCCTCAGACTCCTCGGCCACCGCGGCCGGCTTTTCTTTTTAATTTAAGTGCTCAAGACAAAATAGTTATTGGTCATCTGAGTTGCCGCCATCAGCCATTGGTGTCAACATTAGCACTGGAGCCCGGTGAGAAGCGTCGTACAATTTAACTAAGATACAATACGCAAATGATAGGTAAAGGGAGGAAACGAAGAAGGATGGGAAAAAAAGGATTGACAGTGGCCGCATTTGGGCATTGGTATTAAGCAATGGCGACAAGTGAAAATACGAGCCGGACCGGGAATCGAACCCGGGTCTCCTGCTTCTGGCCAGCGGTCGCCTTAACCACTTGGCCACCCGCGCTCGCCTCCCGTCCGTCTCAGACTCCCACAAGTCGCACGCTGTTTTTAGCGCCCCTATCGTCCATGCCCTCTTACACTCGCCTTTAACCCTCCGTCGGGCGCAGTCGGCCTCACAGGCCAGCAAAACACTTTTTTGATTCCCGTGCTTAACAGTGGTGGCCCAGCGGCCCGCCTCTCCGTTTACTCGCGTAACTTTGGGAACCTCGCACAGTGCCGATCCGCAGGCTGCCGTCGATTTCCACGAGGATCACGGGGAACTCCTCGGGCCTCACAGGCCGTCTGTGCCCGATTGCGTTATAGTTTTTAAGGTGAGATTTTTCAAGATATTTTTATTTTATTACTTCATTTCAATCAAAATAAGTCTGTCCTCTGTGACTTTCACCGTTACCTTCAGAAAAAAAGAAGACTTTGACGACCCTGGCCCTTCAGACTGAGTGCGGCTGATCGAGTTCTAATTTCAGTTTTCCTTTCTTTTCCTACGTTATCACATCCATATTTTCTGCTGAAATGTCCAGAAAAGTATATTATGCCTCTAAGTCAATGATCTTGTGGAAATAATGCGCCTCCTCAAGGACGAAACTGCTGAAGATCCAGCCGCGCTCGAAGATTTAGTCGATGAGAGAGACACCCACTCTCAGGATGAGGTAGTTGAAGGCTAGGAGGACTCAGCAACTGAACAGGAAGTTTAGGGAACAGCTCGGGAATATGAAGAAGAGAAGAAAATATGTGAGGAGTTGTTTTTTTTTTTTTTTTTGGAGACGATGAGACGACGAAGTAGTCTAAGTAGATACCTTCTACTATTCATAGTGTGAAGAGACACATCATTATTACCCAACACCCAGTGTAAAAGATATTGCTACAAATGACACCATCAATTGCAAAACCTTGTGTCATCAACTTCTAACTGGACAATTTAGCCTGTGTATACTAAGAATATAGGTGGAATGTCGATTCGGCTGCAAACTTGACTGAAAAATTTTTTACCCCACAAGGAACAGGAAGGTTCTCCCGCATTACCTCCCAAATGGCTAAAACGTCGACCATGCGTGGCTGAAACAAGAGTTAGGAGGATGAAGAATCACGAATGTTGAGCTTGTCATCAACCAATCTGCTTGAGCATCGTATACGTTCTGTGCCATACCTGTGTTTCAGCTGTTGATTTGGGAGCTATAGCATCGGTTTTTGGCTGCAAATGTGGCGAGAAAAGATGATCCCATGACAGAATAGACTGCCTAATGTCCTTTAAAAATAACTTCATTACTTTTATGGATGTCTGTTCGACCAATTTTTAACGCTCTTTGTGGGAAATTGGTAATTTTGGTCACTTTAGTTTAAGGTGTATTGCGTTCAATAAATCCATTATTATGCTTTAAGTTTGCTGTAATTCCTTCCTTTAGATCCTCTTCAAGACTACCCAACATGAATTTTGAATTTAACATGGCGGAGCTAGTCCACAAAATATGTGGGTGGCCTCTCAGGCCGGGTGCGCCTGATTTTGTTTCATCTGGAGGTGCGCCCGACGGAGGGTTAAGGATTCCCGTGCGAGGTCGGACGTATGACCCCATCTGCGGTGAAGTAACTGAAGCTCACGCCGTCGTCGCGTTTAAATACTTGCTGTATCGGTGTAGTGTCCGAAAGAACAGACACCACACCAATACAATACGTTACAATAAACAGGCCCATACTATTAGAAAAATAAACACGGTTTGAGGATTTTTAAACAGTGTTTCGAAACCTTAAACTGTACGGTTTCATTAGTTCCGAAACCGTTAGATGCTTCATTTTTCCCATGTCTATATTACAAGTTGTTTGGTCGTTTGAGACGGGCTTCGGAGCAGGCGCGCTGAGAAGGACGAGATGTGTGGACTGCGGCCAACTGCCTGGCCTATCACACGCTCACACACACACGCGCACACACACACACACACACACACTCGCTGGCTGGCAGCGTGAGTCATCGCGCCCGGTATGCACCGCATCGACACGGGAAGCGTGCAGCGCCAAGCACCGGCGATCCGCCAGTACTAGTCGTGAAGCTGCGTCTCCAGAACGCTCCACAGACAGACACTGATTCACAACACCACCCCACCAACACAGACTGGCGCTCCTTCCTTTGGCTAATGCCACACTAGGCGATTTTCTCCTCTCGATAATAATCGCCGCTGAAATAGTCGCCTTTAGACTGAAGGCTAGTCTACACGACGACACTACGTTGCGAAACTCGCAACTTGAAATGAATTGCGCGCAACTGGTTTCGTGTATGTCTGTAGACACGGCACCAACAATATACACTTTAGTTTTCTTGTTTTGTAAGTGCCGTACTCGCCGTAGAATGAAAGTTTTTGTAGCTATAAGAGTTGTGGCGGAGCTATTCTTACTCACGACGCAGAGGATACCGTAGCCACGGGTGCGGTTTCTGTAGGGCTGATGTAGCTCCACCAAAGAGACTGCCTACATCACACTTGTGCGTCCTCTCCTGGAGTACTGTTGCCCCTTCTGGGACCCTCACCAGGTGGGACTGACGGAAGACATTGAGAAGGTCCAGAGAAGGGCAGCTCTTTCTGTTTTATCACGTTACGGGGGAGAAAGCGTCACGGAAATGTTGCACGAATTGGGGTGGAAATCATTAAAAGAAAGACGTTATTCATTGCGGCGAGATCTGTTTGCGAAGTTTCAATCACCGACTTTTAGTTCTGAATGTGAAAATATTTTGCTAGCACCCACCTACTTAGGGAGACATGACCATCCCAATAAAATAAGAGAATCAGATCGAAAACGGAACGATTTAGGTGTTCTTTCTTCCCGCGCGCTATTAGAGAATGGAACGGTAGAGAAAAGTTATGAAAGTGGTTAATGAACCCTCTGCCAGGCACTTAAATCTGATTTGCAGAGTATCTATGTAGATGTAGATGTAGATGTAGGTCGAGCCGATCTCTACGAGTTTACGAGAGTAACTCGGGCGTCCGATCCTTGATGGTCGTGAGTGCATTCGTGTTCTCTCGATAATCCATTTTTAGTCCGGTGCAAATCCCGGAGATAAATTAAATTGGTCCCAGTCCCCCGGTTCCGACCAAGGTTTTCGGGAGGTTTTCCTTGGTTGTAAGGCGTATGCCGGAGCTGGTAAGCCCCTCCCACTTATTCCCAATTGGGATTCCCCCTTTGCCCCACTATCAGCTTGTCTGATAATTGGCTGAATAGAACCGCGACTCTTTATGGGCCGGATCTCAAACAGCCCGCTCCACTCCTCGGAGTGGAGAATGAAAAGAATAAGTTTTTTTTATTATTCTTACTCTGTCTGAAGTCTCTGCATAAGACTAAACATAAAAAGAATAAGAAACGTGTTTGCGTTCGTGACTGGATTTAAAAAAGACGTCAGCTCTGTTGCTCAGCGACCTTGCTGAAAGAAATTGTGATCGAAGACCCTAAAGCTATTTTAATCAACTCAGAACGTCACCAGAGCAGTTTACGCTCCTTTTAAACAGAGTTAATAATGCAATAAAGAAACAAGTTACCGTTATGCGTGAAGCATAGTTACCAGGACTGAAATTACAAATTGCATTACGTTTCTTGTCAAGTAGATATTCGTCTCTGCAGTACTTGTACCGTGTTCCGAAATCCACAATTGCCATACTTCGTTTGTAAAGGTATTTCGAATTGGATGTATTTTAGTCTGCAATTCACTAATTGCTACCCATCAATATTTAATTTCGCAAATAATTGCCAGAAGAGCACTAACACGCCGTTAAAATCGCACAAACACCTACGAAACGCATATATGTTCAAAAACCGAATTATTTCTCCCGTTCCCCCCTTTATGTTGTGTTTTGTTCTGTATTGGTCATAACCTAACCTAAAAACACGCGCAATCAGTTTCGCCAAAGTTGGAAGGTGCCGAAACTGTTTAGTTTCGCCAACGTGTTGCGCGAACGCCTGCCGCGCATGCGCACTGGCCAGTGGCGCAGTTTCATGAAACCTAGTGGCGTCGTGTAAACTAGCCTTAATGCCACGGCAGGCGTTTTCCTCCGCTGAATGTCAACGGTTTTTGTCGCGACTCTGGCTGTCCAGTGGGCCTGTACTATAGTGTAGTTCGCGAACGAACTACTTCGGAAGAGCGCTCCCACAGGCGAACTATGCGAACTAGTTCGCAGATCCCTCGCTCCCTTAGTTCGTCCGCTCCTTTTCCCAAGACTGACGTGGAACAGCGAGAGGACGCGAGAGCGCGCAGCATCGCGTGGTTTGTTGGTAATGTTCCTTCAGTGACCTACTAAGTAAATAAATAAATCCATTTTAACAATAAAATACTACGAGTACTCTGTATGCACACTAGTTGAATATCATTATATCATTCATTCGTGTAAATAACTGGTTAATTTGCTTAAGTATTTGACGTCTAAAATACGGGTAATAGTACACGCTTGGGCAACACTGATCATTATGTAAAAAAGCTGTCCTAACAAAAGAAAGTAGCGGTAACAAAAGCCAGAAAGAGCGGACGAACTAAAAAGAACGACCTACTTCGCGGCCGAGCTGCGAACTAAAAGAAGAGCTACCGGTCGCGAACTAAGATATGCGCGATTGGTCCCGAAGTAAAATATTCGAGATCGGTAGCGAACTAAACATGCGTTACCGGTCGCGAACTATTATAGCAAACGTATCTCGTTTCTTAGTTCGTTGGATTCTTTTCAAATGTTTGTAGAGTCTATGGGACTTAACTACGGGGTAATCAGTTCCTAAGCTTACAAACTACTTATGAACTAGCTTATAGTAAGGACGGCACAAATATCCATGCCCGAGGGGGGATTCGAACCCCCGATCGTAGTGGCCGTGTAGACCGTGACTGGAGCGCCTCAGTCCCCTCGTTGGATTCTTTTCCGAAGACCGACGGGCAATAGCGAGAGGGCGCGCAGCAGAATTAAAAATCACGTGTTTGTTTGCCTTCTGCTGATGAGTCATTTCGAGGTGAGCGTCTGCCTGCTAGATTACATAGTTCAGTGCTACAAAATTTCTGTTTTGAAGTATTCTGCACTCTGCAATATCTGACTAATAAATTCCATAATGCCAAGATATAGAGATTGAACGCGAGAAATTATCCACAAACTGTTTGTTTTGGTTTGCGTGATCGATAGAGACTCCGGGTATGCACTCAACAATGCATGGAAGCGAGCTCTGGAGAAGGAGAAGGAACAGAGGTTGGCTCCCAGAACCTCCAGTACTTCCCGCAGACTACCGCCTGCTGCGACAGATGGCGCTGCTAACAACGCGGAATAGAGTGCGCTAGAAAATTCTAGGTGGTCAGATGGCACCACCCAAGTACGCGCCATTACCGCTGTGACGTCAGCCAGCCAATGAGAAGCCGTCGCCTGGTTATATAAGCGGACGCCTCCAGTTCACGGCAGTCAGTTTTACCCCTGACGACGACTGTGGAGGATATAGTCGAAAGCTTGGGCTCCTACCCATATTTGACGCGGCAAGAACACCGAGAGTATTTTACGCAATTTACATCACAGTTCGGAAAATCTCTAGAAATGTTTGAACATTCGATCACGACGCTATCTAGCAACGTCAGGAGGTACTGTCTCTACGATTTACAACGATGATATTCATAAATCTTTTCTGCGCTGCGCCGTATACGATATATAACGAAGATAGGGTGTCATTAATGTACTATAGGGATAGTTAAAAGTGAAATTTCGACTATAGTAGCTTCTAGGATACAGGTCATAAGTAAAAACCAGTGCTTTACTACCTGGATGGCGATCTCTGACTGTCAAAACGTGCCGTCGTCTTCCACCGGCGCCATGTTGCAGTTAGTCGAGAAACTAGCTTCGACATTTCACTTCCAAGTGCACAATTTGTTTTCGGCGGAAAGTATTTAGATTCTTGACGGTGGTTAACATGACCATGTTAACATTAAAGGAGGGAACTCAAAATTTCGTTTTATGTTCATGATACCTAATTGTAATCCAGTGTCGTAAATATAACAAATAAGGAAGTCTTATTTACGTATTTTATGCGTTTCTCGATACGAACTCACCTTCAGCATTAAAAGAAACGTAATAGAGTTTATTTAAACATGAATGTAGATAGCCACACCGAACGTAACGTAACTACAATGTATACAGACGTAACGTTTTGCGATAGGAACTCGCCTTTTGCATCGGAAGAAATGTAATAGAATGCATTAAAATGTGACTGTAGATACAACGAATGCAACGAAAATATGTATCTTCAAACAAAACAAGGCCCTTCCCCAGCGTAACGAACAATTTAAAGCTATTTCAGTGACTAGTTCACGTTTCACATCAGAAGGAACGTAATAAAATTTATTTAAACATGAATGTTGTTATCCACAAAAATTAGAAATAGATAGCGGAGAATACTTCTCCTACAGACTCACTAAATTTATAGTTTCATTTCGATCTTCACGAAATTCCGCACGCTTGACCTTCAAAACAAGAGGAAGGTCACCGTCTACCTTACGTTTCATACGGTGCATGGTGAAGAGTACTGTGCAACATAAAATGGATCCCTAAATACGTTGCTCGCGCCATAACTTGAGAACGGCTGCACCGATTTCAGTTTTTTTATTTATTTTTTTATTTTTATTTATTATTTTTTTTCGTTATTCTCAGAACAAGGTTTGTATGAAATAAATCTGGAATATTTGAGAACAAAAAAGTGCGTTTCTCAATGTGACCCTGCGTTTCTAAAGCTCAAAAATCTATAGTTTTGTTCCGATATCGAAGAAATTTTGCACACTCTACCTTAAAAACAAGAGGAATGTCATTGTCTGTATAAAATTTCGTTCGGTACATGGTGGAGGGTACTTAACTTACGGAATATTACAAAATGCATAGTTTTGCTCTAATCTTTATGAATTTTTGCACATATGACCTTTGAACCGAGAGGAAGATCACTGGGTACATAAATGTTCGTATGGTACATGACAGAGGGTACCTTGCAGAAAACATTGCCGAGAGTAGGAAAAGTGGAAACGAACAGAGAGATGGGAGAGAAAGAGGTGGATGCAGAGAGAGGGGGGAAGGGGATGTGGACTACCAGAGTGTAGGATAAACAAACACCCCGGCAACGCCGGGTTTACAGCTAGTTACACACAAATATTAACTTTCACGTTAAGTTTTGAGATTTCAGCCTTCCACCTAATAATATTTGTTAGTATTGTGAAAACGTAAACATACCACGTGCAAGAAAATTTTAAAGGTATAGATGACAGCTAAAGATATCGAAAGAGAACAGCCTGGACACCGGCTGGTGGTCATGAGACAGTGGGCCGTGCCCCAGGGGATAGCCACTCGGCCAGTCAGCTACGCTATCGCAGCCTCCGCCCCCGTAACTTTGAAGGGTTGTAGCTCCCAAACTAACAGTGATAGGAATGTAGTTTAAATTGATTTGGACGCAGCTGGTTTCAACGAATCCAATGCACGATGTTCCATTTAAAAAATTATATCTTTGTGGTGTAACTCTTTGGAAAATGACACAATAAACTATGTTCATAGCTCCGCAGAAAGTGTAACATTTCTTGTGTTGACTTACTGCATTAAAATTTCCCGTCACCTATTACTTTAAAAGTTACAGAGGCAAACACACTTATTGAACACCCTGTACACTATAAAAGGGGTGTGTGTGTGTGTGTAGTTTGATGTTGAACCTATCGTTAAATCAGACAACAAATTGTTCGTTAACACTGTAATTTGGTTTAATTATGGGCCTGATATTGATGTATATACTCTTAAATAAGAAACAGTGCATTAAAATGATTATGTGCGCAACGGATCTTTTAACAAAACAACTGTGGCAAGTCACCATATCAAACAGACACTGACTAAAATTTGACTGCGAGAAAGACATTAAAAACTACAAACCATTTTGTTAATGTTTGACTGCGAGAATTTTATGCAGATCAGTACTTGATTATTGAAATTTAGTATCCTAATCAATTGACTGCAGTGTTGCATAACAATCATTTACTATGGCACCAATACGAAATCTGTTCAACAAGATTACAAAATAAATACTGCACTTTAAATCCACAAATAACTAATTACAAATGAAGGAAGTAGGTTAATCTTCTAACTACGTAAATGAAACAGGAAAGAAAGGTCAACTTTGTTACTTATTATTAATAATCACCATTACATTACCTACAAAATGCAACCTTTTCGTAATGACATGAAATGCAATTACCTTCATTCCAGCGGTGGTACAACGTTTTCATAGTAATAAAAATACAAAATATATATTCCAAATACAATCAAATCGACTTGCTGGCAAAGCAGCCTCTGCTCTACATCGGAGCCATACACACAACTCAACCGCTCTCTAAGCGAGCTGAACCACTAGTGCTACTCTCTCTCTGCATGAGCGATGCTATGCGATACATGATCTTTGCCAAAGATGAAACTTCACAGAGTTAAGTACACATATCGATACATACAGTAGAAGCGATATTATACATTTTCTTGCAAGCAAGTTACTCGACACAAAACAGGAGTCACAATATTAGACATTTTCTCTACAGACACGTTTCAACTACTTAGGAGCGAGGCACTTATGGTAGTTTTCAGTTAACGTTGCTATAGGCCAGTTCTTCCTCTATCTTCGACAGTTGATTGTTGGTGCGAGAAAAAAAAACGTGTTGTGGGTCTGACAGACCCAGCGCGTCCGCTTACGTTAGCTTTTGTTTGCTTGCATAGATTTATTGTTATACTGGCCGTGGAATCCGACCTCGGGGAAAATCAGTTTGGATTTAGGAGAAATGTAGGAACACGGGAGGGAATACTCACATTACGACTTATCTTAGAAGGTAGGCTAAGGAAAGGGAAACCTACGTTTTTAGCGTTTGTCGATTTGGAGAAAGCTTTTGACAATGTCGACTGGAAAACACACTTCCAAATTCTGAAGGTATCAGGGGTAAAACAGAGAGAGCGAAGAGTTATATTCAACCTATACAAAAACCAGACAGCGGTTATTAGAGTCGAAGAAAGGGACGCAGAGGTTGGGAAGGGAGTAAGACAGGGTTGTAGCCTTTCCCCAATGTTGTTGAGGCAGTGAAGTAATGGAAGGAGAAATTTGGAGAGGGCATTAAAGTGCAGGGAGAAGAAATAAAAACATTGCGGTTTACCGATGATATAGTAATTCTGTCAGACACTGCAAAAGATCTGGAAGAGCAATTGAATGGAATGGACAGTGTCTTGAAAGGAAGATATAAGATAAACATTAATAAGAGTAAAACGAAGATAATGGAATGCAATGTCAGAAAATCAGGCGATGCTGCAGGAATTAGATTAGGTACTGAGAACAATAAAAGTAGTAGATGAATTTTGTTATTTGGGTAGCAAGATAACTTCTGATGGCCGAAGTAAACAAGGTATAAAATGCAGAATGGCTATGGGAAGAAAAGCGTTTCTAAAGAAGAGAATCTTGTTAACATCCAGTATTAATTTAAATGTTAGGCAGTCCTTTCAGAAGGAAATTCATCTGAGTGTAGGATTGTATGGGAGTGAAACTTGGACGGTAAGGAGTTCAGATAAAAAGATGACAGAAGTTTTGAAATGTGGTGCTACAGACGAATGATGAAGATTAGATGGGTAGATCACGTAACTAATTGAGGACGTGCTCAACAGAATTGGGGAGAAAAGGAGTTTCTGGCATATCCGGACTAAGAGAAGGGATAGATTGGTAGGACGCATTCTGAGACATGAAGGAATTGTCAACTTAGCATTAGAGGGAAGCGTGTGGGGTAAAAATCGTAGAGGGAGACCGAGGGACGAATACAGTGAGCAGATTCAAAAGGATGTAGGTTGCCGAACGTATTATGAGATGAAGAAACTTGCACAGGACAGGGTAGCGTGGAGAATTGCATCAAACCAGTCTGCGGACTGAAGACCACAACAACAACTGACCGTGAACAATAGAAGTACCCGAAAATGGCTTGGCAGAGTCCACAAGCCAGGAAGAAATTGAAAACCTGTTATTGGTAAGTGACAAAAACGAATCGGATATGGATCCTGATTTTCTTCCTGATAATGACCACGACACAGAGAGCGAAATGAGTGATGAACATCTGGACTTTTTTCTTACTTCAGCAACTATGAATTAAATTTATAATATGGTGTAACAATGTGTGTGATAATACAAAATTCATAACGTATAAGAATATGAACTCTGAAAAAAGTCGATCTAACTGTTCAGGAAGATAGATAACTGCAGCATAATAAGATTTTCATCTTTTTGATGGACTACACTATTCTTTTTAAGATATTTTGGTGCATTACAATACTGATAAAGAAAAAGAAGTATTTTGGTACTTTTTCTTTTTTGAAAGCTTATTTTTTACTGCAGACTGCTAACGAAGATACGAAGCTTATAGAATAGGTTCACAGATTTGTGATTGGCTGGAAGACTTCGTAAGTGGTAGAACGCAGTACGTTGTTCTCGACGGCGAGTGTTCATCAGAGACGAGTGTATCGTCAGGCGTGCCCCAGGGCAGTGTGATAGGACCGCTATTATTTTCTATCTATATAAATGATCTGATGGACAGAGTAAGTTGTAATTTGCGGCTGTTTGCTGATGATGCTGTGGTGTATGGGAGGGTGTCGTCTTTAGCTGACTGTAATAGCATGCAGGATGACATAGACGAAATTTGTAGTTGGTGCGAAGAATGGCAGCTAGCTCTCAATATAGAAAAATGTAAGGTGATGCGTATGAGTAGGAAAAACTTTAATGTTCGAATACAGCATTAGTAGTGAGCTTCTTGATGCTGTCGCGTCGTTCAAATATCTAGGCGTAACATTGCAGAGCGATATGAAATGGAACGAGCCTGTAACGACAGTTGTGAGTAAGGCGGAGAGCCGATTTCGGTTTATTGAGAGGATTTTGGGAAGATGTACTTCACCTGTAAAGGAGACCGCATATAAAACGCTTGTACGACCACGTCTTGAGTATTGCTCAAGTATTTGGGACCCGCAGCAGATCGGTTTGAAGGAAGACATAGAGGCGGTTCAGAGGCGAGCAGCTAGATTTGTTACCGGTAAGTTCGACCAATGCGCGAGTGTCACGGAAATGCTCCGGCAACTCAATTTGGTATCGCTGGAGGAAAGACGACGTTCTTTTCGTGAATTTCTGTTAAGTAAATTTAGAGGGCCGGAATTTGAAGCTGAGTATAGTACGATCTTGCTGCCGCCTACTTACATTTCGCGTAAAGATCACAAAGACAAGATAAAGAGAAATTAGGGCTCGTACGGAGGCATATAGGCATTCTTTTCTTCCTCGTTCAATTTGGGAGTGGAATAGGAAAGGAAATGCCTAGTAGTGGTACAGTGTACCCTCCGCCACGCACCTTACGGTGAATTGCGGAGTATGTATGTAGATGTAGATGTACGTAAATAAAGCGTTGGGTATTTCAGACCCAGCCCGTCCGTTTGTGTTACTATTCTTCGTTATGTATTGAGAGCTAAAGCTCTGTATAGGGGAAGTACGGCCATCCTCATCCGCGCCGCTTGCCGCCGTCTGCAGCTCATGATTGACTGAAATACAGTCACGTGGTTCTTTCCGCCATATTGGTCCTATACGTTGCTGGGCTGGCATCAGAAGCCTTATGAATATTCGTATGTTTTGGTTTGAATAATGCCACAGTGTTGTACTTTTGGGTGTTCTTAAGAAGCGAAGAAGGGAGGTAAACATTGTTGTACTTCCATTAGATATCAGAAATATAGGAACATGAACAGTCTGGGTGATGAAAGTCGTCAGAGAAAACTAGGAGTCCAAAAGCGAACTTCGGTTCTTGTCATGATTTTAATTCTTAATGTAAAGTAATTGATTAAAGATTCAATGACGAATGGATCATGTAGCAGATACCTATATATTTTGATCTTGAATAAATTTGTGGAGAAAATTGCGGCACAATGTCGTGAGGTTAAATTATTCACGCGTCGTTTATTTCATTTGCAGGAAGTTGCCGAAAATACACAAATTTTAGACATATTAGTGAGTGAACTAGTTTCCCGTTTAGATATGAAATTACTATACAGTATCTGAAACAAACTTTTCTCACTCGTTTTCATGTGCTAGAGTGTATCATTACAGGAAAAAAAAAAGAATTGAAGCAAGACATGTATTAGTCATTGAAATGTAATTGGCGTTGTAAAAGACACCTTTAATTTCTGTTCGTGATAAAAGTCAAGTAGTGGGTATCTACCTTGCATTTTTCGTAGTTCGTGAGATATTTAAGTACATAATACGCCAGAAAATACTCATCAAAGACTTACTTATCCATAATCTCAATTGTTTTCTTCATTTACACTAGGCTCTGATGACGACATGTTCGTGGTCTATTCGAATATTTGGCTACGGTACAGGTCAATCTGAATTTACAGGTGAACCATTTAGATCTGGAACCTTAAACCAAACAGTTTTCTTAAAATCGGTCGATAAGTATTCCGTAGAGCCGCCAGGTCCGCACGGACAGAACTATGCGAAGTTCCCGCATCCGTCCGTCGGATATAACAGCCTGTATGTCGAGAATGAAAAGAGTTATCGTTCTGCTCTCAACCTCAAATAAAATTTCGATATCTTACCTGCATTTCGTCCGCAGCATTGTATGTGCTAAAATCAACCGTACGCAAAGTCTACGCAGTGCGATTTTTCCTCTGCAGAATCTTCAAAATTTTGCGTAATAGTTTACTTAATTTGATGTAACACGGAAATTATAAGTAATAATGAATAGGAATTGAGATCATTATCGAGCGAATATAACACACTGTAACACCTGAAAAAATTATTTTTTTTTATCGAATAGTTTTCTCAAACTCGGTTGATAAGTACTGTTAAGCGCTGGGAACGTTGTAGCGATCGGTGCGTAAGCAGCAGCGGAATATCATAGGCCCAGCATGGCTGCCGCTGGCAGGCTGGCCATACTTTCCCTGTTGTTGTTGTTGTTGTGGTCATCAGACCGGAGAACGGCAGCCTACATCTGTCTGAATCTGCTTACTGTATCCATCTCTTGGTCTTCCTCTGCGATTTTTTCCCCACACACTTCCCTCCAACGCTAAATTCACAATTCCTTGATGTCTAAGAATGTGTCCTACCAATCTATCCCTTCTTTTAGTCAACGTCTCCCAATTCTGTTCAGTACCTCCTCATTAATTACGCGATCCACCCACCTAATCTTCAGCATTCTTCTGTAGCACCATATTTCAAAAGCCTCAATCCTCTTCCTGTCCGCACTGTTTATCGTCCATGTCTCACTCCCATACAAGGCAACACTCCATACAAATTCCCTCAGAAAGGACGTCCTTAGGGTTAAATCAATATTCGATGTTAACAAATTTCTCTTTTTCAAAAACGCTTTTCTACCCATTGCCATTCTGCATTTTATATCCTCTGTACTGCGACCATCATTTGTTATTTTACTGCCCAAGTAACAAAACTCATGTACCTCATTTATTTCTTCGTTTCCCAATCTAATTCCTTCAGCATCACCTGATTTTCTTACACTGCACTCCATTACCCTAGTTTTGTTCTTGTTAATGTTCATCTCATATGCACCTTTCAGCACACTGTCCATTCCGTTCAACTGCTCTTCCAGGTCGCTTGCTGTATCTGACAGAATTACTATGTCGTCAGCAAAACGCAATGTTTTTAATTCTTCCCCCTGAACTTTTATTCCTTCACCAAATTTCTCCTTGCTTTCCGTTATAGCTTGTTCAATGTACAAATTGAACAACATTGGAGAAAGGCTACAACCCTGTCTCACTCCCTTCCCAACCACTGCATCCCTTTCATGCCCTTCAACTCTGACAACCGCTGCCTGGTTTTTGTACAAGTTGTAAATAACCTTACGCCCCCTATATTTTACTCCTGCTTGCTTCATAACTTGAAAGAGTGTATTCCGATCAACACTGTCAAAAGCCTTCTCCAAATGTACAAAAGCTAGAAATGTAGGTTTGCCTTTTCTTAATCTATCGTCTAGGATAAGCCGCAAAGTGAGTATTATACAGGGCTTTATTGAGAGGCCGGCCAGGGAGCTGTTGTTCGCAGCTCGGCCACGCTTGGCCCCGCGGCGTGGGCGCCGTTCTTTCGCAGATCGCCGCCGCGGCCGCCATATTGGGAGCGGGCGCCTGTCCACGTGGGCGGCACGTGGGGAAACCTGCAGGTGGAGCTGCCCACGCGGGGCACGCTGGCCGCCAACCTCGCCGCTGGCATAACATAACATAACGAGCACACGCGCTTTCCGCGTCGCCTGGGACCCATACTCCTTCCGTTTGTGGACACCACGGCGTTATTGGCACTTGTTTTCGACAGCAAGTTGGTCTCCCCACATACAATTAAGGCTAGTTTACACGAGGCCGCTAGGTTTCATGAAACTGCGCTACTCGCCAATGCGCATGCGCAGCAGGCCTTCGCGCAACTCGTTGACGAAACTAAACAGTTTCGGCACCTTCCAACTTTGGCGAAACTGATTGCGCGTGTTTTTAGGTTAGGTTATGACCAATACAGAACAAAATACAACATAAAGGGGGGAACGGGAGAAATAATTCGGTTTTTGAACATATATGCGTTGAGTAGGTGTATGTGCGATTTTAATGGCGTGTTAGTGCTCTTCTGGCAATTATTTGTAAAATTAAATATTGGTGGGTTGACGAGTAGTGAATTGCAGACTAAAATACATCCAATTTGAAATACCTTTACAAACGAAGTATGGCAATTGTAGATTTCGGAACACGCTACAAGTACTCAGAGAAGAATATCTACTTGACAAAAAATGTAATGCAATTTGTAATTTCAGTTCTGGTAACAATGCTTCACGCATAACGGTAACTTGTTTCTTTATTGCATTACTGTTTGAAAGGAACTAAACTGCTCTGGTGACATTCTAAGTTTATTAAAATAACATCTAGGGTCTTCAATCACAATTTCTTTCAGCAAGGTCGCTGAGCAACAGAGCTGACGTCTTTTTTTAATCCAGTCACGAACCCAAACCCGTTTCTTATTCTTTTTATGTTTAGTCTTATGCAGCGACTTCACACAGACAAACAATAGATTCGCCACACCTCTTACAGCTACCAAAACATTCATTTTAGGGCGACTACGGCACTCACAAAAAAACGAAACTGAATTGTGTAGTATTGGACCCGTGTCTACAGACACACAAGAAACCAGTTGCGCGCAATTCATTTCATGCAACGAGTTTCGCAACCTAGTGTCTTCGTGTAGACTAGCCTTTACTCCAAAAAGTATTCGTCTAATAGATGATTATATGTTTAAGGGTGTATTCTTGTTGTTGTTGTTGTGGTCTTCAGTCCGGAGACTCCACAATACCCTATCCTGAGCAAGCCTCTTCATCTCCACATAAGAACGGCAACCTACATCTGTCTGAATCTGCTTACTGTATCCATCTCTTGGTATTCCTCTGCGGTTTTTACCCAACACACTTCCCTCCAACGCTAAATTCACAATTCCTTGATGTCTAAGAATGTGTCCTACCAATCTATCCCTTCTTTTAGTCAAGGTATGCCAAAAATTCCTTTTCTCCCCAATCCTGTTCAGTACCTCCTCATTAGTTACGCAATCCGCCCACCTAATCTTCAGCATTCTTCTGTAGCACCATATTTCAAAAACCTCTATCCTCTTCCTGTCCGCACTGTTTATCGTCTATGTTTCACTCCCATACAAGGCAACACTCCACACAAATTATGAATAGCGTTGATTTTCCGTCTTTGCAACTACAATAAAAATGCGATTTTTTCACACCAGACGCGTTTCGTTTTATTGAATGTAAAACATCTTCAGTGGTCTGAAATAATAGAAATCTACAGTTTCTTTTGTATTTAGATCGAAAACAGTTCTTAAATGGACCCTGAAAAGTAGGCCTAATGTTTGGTAGTTACGGAAATTTTGCCTTCTTTTCGCTTCACGTCATGGAATGCCGGTCTGTTTAGTGCAATACCGCCGGTTCTTCATGCTGTGTCGTTTTCTCGCTACTTTCACTGTCACTGTTTCACTGTTCATAGTTGTTTTCCACAGATCAGAAGTGTTTGTTTTTGTTTTTTTACTGATTCTGCTCAGTGTGTTATTGTAGTTGCAAAGACGGAAAATTACTGCTATTGATAATTATGAAAGCAACTACGGACATTATGGCCACACAAACGAAGAATTTTACTCCACATAAATGCTTTCAGAAAGGACTTCCTTAGACTTAAATCAATATACAGTGTTAACAAATTTCTCTTTTTCAAGGACGCTTTTCTACCCTTTACCATTCTGCTCACTACTAATGCGGTATTCGAACATTATAGGATCGTTTTTCCTAAACATGCCCATCACCTTACATTTTTCTACACTGAGAGGTAGTAGCCATTCTTTGCACGAACAAGAAATTTTGTGTAAGTCATCCTCCATGCTATTACAGTCAATTAAAGACGACACCCTCCCATACACCACAGCATCATCAGCAAACAGCCGCAAATTACAACTTACTCTGTCCATCAGATCATTTATATAGATAGAAAATAATAGCGGTCCTATCACACTCTCCTGGGGGACGCCTGACGATACACTCGTCTCTGATGAACACTCGCCGTCGAGAACAACGTACTGCGTTCTATTACTTAGGAAGTCTTCCAGCCAGTCACAAATCTGTGAACCTATTCCATAAGCTCGTATCTTCGTTAGCAGTCTGCAGTGTGGCACCGCGTCAAACGCTTTTTTCAGATCGAGAAAAACACAATCCGCCTGTTGCCCTTCGTCCGTGGCTCGCAAGGTCATGTGAGAAAAGGGCAAGCTGAGTTTCACATGAACGATGTTTCCTAAACCCGTGCTGATTCATGGAAAGAAGCCTTTCCGTCTCAAGGAAATTTACTATATTCGAACTGAGAATATGCTCCAATATTCTACAGGAAACTGATGTCAACGATATTGGCCTCGGCTAAAGTATTGTTTTTTGTACTGCTCTTGTCCACTCTATCGGAACCAGCTGGCCTGTTTTAAATGCGTTTGCTGATTTCTTAATCGTAACGTGTTACAAATAAGTACGGAAACAGGAAAATTAATAACTGCTTGATTTCATGCGTAGCAGCCTGTTTATTGTAACAAAATCGTATGGCGTAACGCTTATGAGCAGATGATTGTGTGTCATATTTTACAACAAGTATCACGTGTTGGAAAGCTCCGACAGCTTTCCATGTTGAAACAGATAAAAATGTGATGCAATCTTAAAATTTCGTTCGCAAGTTGTGCTAACCTAAATTCAGTAACAAAAAAGTTTCTCGCATGACGATAATTTTGTAATATCATCAGAAGAATACATTATCGAAAAAGATCATATTTGGTCTTAAATTATTTGCTGCTACAAAACAAACCAATATCTAAAAATAGCACAGTTCTTCCTGAACACGTAGATCCCTGCTCCTTATTTGTACACTGAATACTTTGCCTAATGCGGCTACTTACGTAAATATACGATTGAACATCTTTCCTGTGCCGGGCATGACACACGGAGAAGTTAGTCAAGATGGAGAAGAGCTAAGTAGAATGAACTGGCTGCTCAGAGCATATGCTTCCAAGTGTTTAGTAATACCAAATTGATAACTTGCTCTGAGAACATTCTTTTGCTCTGAGAATCATCTCTGCAGCATGTGCTCTTTCTTATTCATACGACCGATTCAAGTCGTTGGAATCGCCAGTTCGGATAACGAGCAATACGGCTCCTTAAGAAGATAGCGTAAGGATCAGCATTTGTAGATTTCGAGAAAGCTTTTGACACTGTAGACTGGAGTGCAATGTTCAAAATTCTGAAGGCGCCATGCGTAAAATATGCTGTTGTTGTTGTTGTCGTCGTCTTCAGTCCGGAGACTGGTTTGATGCAGCTCTCCACAATATCCTATCCTGAGCAAGCCACTTCAACTCCACATAAGAATGGCAACCTACACCTGTCTGAATCTGCTTACTGTATCCGTCTCTTGGTCTTCCCCTGCGGTTTTTACCCCACACACTTCCCTCCAATGCTAAATTCTCGATTCCTTGAAGTCTAAGAATGTGTCCTGCCAATCTATCCCTTCTTTTAGTCAAGATATGCCAAAGATTCCTTTTCTCCCTAATTCTGTTCAGTACCTCCTCATTAGTTACGCGATCCACCCACCTAATCTTCAGCAGTCTTCTGTAGCACCACATTTCAAAAGCCTCAATCCTCTTCCTGTCCGCACTGCTTATCGTCCATGTTTCACTCCCGTACAAGGCAACACTCCACACAAATGCCTTCACAAAAGACTTCCTTACACTTAAATTAATATTCGATGTTAACAAATTTCTCTTTTTCAAGAACGCTTTTCTACCCATTGCCATTCTGCATTTTATATCCTCTGTACTGCGACCATCATTTGTTATTTTACTGCCCAAGTAACAAAACTCATCTACCTCCTTTATTGCTTCGTTTCCCAATCTAATTCCTTCAGCATCACCTGATTTTCTTAGACTGCACCCCATTACCCTAGTTTTCCTCTTGTTAATGTTCATCTCATATACACCTTTCAACACACTGTCCATTCCGTTCAATTGCTCTTCCAGGTCCTTTGCTGTATCTTAGAGAATTACTATGTCGTCGGCAAAACGCAATGTTTTTAATTCTTCAACCTGAACTTTAATTCCTTCTCCAAATTTCTCCTTGCTTTCCTTTATAGCTTGCTGAATGTACAAATTGAATAACATCGGAGAAAGGCTACAACCCTGTCTTACTCCCTTCCCAACGACTGCATCCCTTTCATGCCCTTCAACTCTAACAAATGCTGTCTGGTTTTTGTACAAGTTGTAAATAACCTTACGCTCCCTATATTTTACTCCTACTTACTTCAGAACTTGAAAGAGTTTATACCAGTCAACGTTGTCAAAAGCCTTCTCCCAATCTACAAAAGCTAGAAATGTAGGTTTGCCTTTTCTTAATCTATCTTCTAGGATAAGCCGTAAAGTGAGTATTGCCTCCCGTGTTCCTACATTTCTCCTGAACCCAAACTGATCCTTCCGGAGAGCGGCTTCTACCAGCTTTTCCATTAAGGGTGTACGGTTGTATAAAGAGTGGAAAACTGGCAGATTGAAATAAACCAGGGACAAGAACGTCTTTATTGATCAGTGAAAATGAGAATACAATAAAGAAACACAGATTGTTATTTAAATAAACACGGTTAAGCATTCGGAAGTAGATATTGGCAATGTGAGACACAAAACAAGTATTCGTCTACAGAACTGAAAATCACACTTTGAACATAGAATGTTACTGTTAGTACCAGTGGGGCCTTCTTTAATCGCTTGCATTCTTCTTGGTATGGATTTCACCAGAGATTTTGTTGTTTGCACTGTAATTTTTTGCCATTCCTCTTGTAGAGAGTTCTGTAGATGATTTCTACTGGATATCTGACGATTCCTGATGTTTTTGTCGAGTAAATGCCACAAATTCGCTATAGGATTAATGTCGGGGAATTGCGGTGGTATCTGCATCCAATGGGGCGTGTTATACAACAGCCACAGCTTTGTGTCTAGAGCAGTATGTTTTGGATCATTACCTTGTATGAAAAGACCCATTAAGACCCATATGATTCACACTAATGGTTTTGGGATATTTATGTAGATCTTATGGTCCAGAAGGCCATCAATAAAACACAAATCCCCCACACCATTTGCTCTCGTGCACCCCAACATAAGTACTCAACCTCCTCCACGTTTAACTGAGGCAGTCATATTTCTCTCTTCAAGTTCACAATTCTTTTTTCTCCACACTGGTACTCGCCCATTAGACTTAAACAGCTCAAATCGACTCTCGTCCGTAAATACAACCTTCTTCCAGAAATCGAACCCATCTGATTTATGTTCTCTTGCAAATGGAAGTCGCTTTCTTATGTTGATTTTACTGATGTATGGTTTTCTACGGGCTGTTCGGCCTCCATACCCAGCTTCATGAAGCGTATTTCCTACAGTCTGTGCAGAAACAGACCTTCCTGTACGCACATGAAAAGCAGCAGCAAGTTGTGGAGCGCTCAGTTTCGGATTTTTGGTGACTTCTCGAAGAAGCTGTCGTTTCTCCATCTTGGACAGAACTGCAGGACGACCGCTTCGTGATTTGTTTTCGTACTTTTTGCTCTGATTAAACCTGTATATAATGCTCTTCACTGTACTCGTAGGTCTACCGACTGTTTCTGCGATTTCTTGAAAAGATTTTCCTTGTCGAAACAACCTGATGCAGATTTGTCGCTCTGCCTTTGAAGTTTCACAGCGTTTTCTACCCATATTACGTAAATATCAAGCAACGGCTTTCAAACCGGAGAGACAGCTGTTCACTGTGCTGGATGGAACACAACTGCATAACGAACGCGAGAGGGGCGTGCATCAGAGCGGCCCAATACCACAGATGTTGCTTACTATACGAATTGTTCAATTTGTACATTGAGCAAGCTAAAAGGAAAGCAAGGAGAAATTTGGAGAAGGAATTCAAGGTCAGGGTGAAGAATTAAAAACATTGCGTTTTGCCGACGACATAGTAATTCTGTCAGATACGGCGAGGGACCTGGAAGAGCAATTGAACGGGATGGACAGTGTGCTGAAAGGTGCATATAAGATGAACATAAACAAGAGCAAAACTAGGATAATGGAGTGCAGTGTAAGTAAATCAGGTGATGCTGAAGAAATTAGATTAGGTAACGAAGCAATAAAGGAGGTAGATGAGTTTTGTTACTTGGGCGGTAAAATAACAAATGATGGTCGCAGCACTTAGGATATAAAATGCAGAATGGCAATGGGAAGAAAAGCGTTCTTGAAAAAGAGAAATTTGTTAACATCGAATATTGATTTAAGCCTAAGGAATTCCTTTCTGAAGGCATTTGTATGGAGTGTTGCCTTGTATGGGAGTGAGACATGGACGATAAACAGTGCGGACAGGAAGAGGATTGAGGCTTTTGAAATATGGTGCTACAGAAGAATGCTGAAGATTAGGTGGGTGGATCGCGTAACTAATGAGGATGTACTGAACAGAATTGGGAAGAAAAGGTATTTCTGGCATACCTTGACTAAAAGAAGGGATAGATTGGTAGGACACATTCTTAGACATCAAGGAATTGTGAATTTAGCGTTGGAGAAAAGTGTGTGGGGAAAAAACCGCAGAGGAAGACCAAGAGATGGATACAGTAAGCAGATTCAGACAGGTGTAGGTTGCCGTTCTTACGTGGAGATGAAGAGGCTTGCTCAGGATAGGGTATTGTGGAGAGCTGCATCAAACCAGTCTCCGGACTGAAGACCACAACAACAACAGACGAATACTTGTTTGACGTCCATTGAGGCGTGATTTTAAATAGTGTGTATTTGTTAAAAAATTCAGCGACGTATGAACCATAAATAGCGTTTTATTTCCAAGTGGAGAAATCAACCAACTTAAGAAAATAGTTATTATTTATTTCGCAGCTATGTTTGTATGGACTGCGCGCATTAGGCCGTGCTCACACCGAGCCGACGACATTGGGAATGTTTAAAATTTCCGGTTATGGTATTGCTTCTGCAGCCTCCAGCCTGTTTTCAAGTCTTCTTGCTTGATAGCTTTTTTTTTTTTCATTTAAGTAACAATTGTGAAAATATGTTGTTTACTTTTTCTTTTATTACTATTAATTCTGTAAAATTAATACAAAATTAAGAATTTTTTTTAGCTGTTCTCGTAAGAAAAACCTTTCCTAAATGTCAGTCGAAATTCATGGGATGAATCCATTACCACCTGTGCTTAAAATCAGATAGGTCACAACAGTGTGACAACAAAAGAAATGTAATAACATCAGTGAACTGTTAGCTAGCTCAGTCGGCAGTGAAGTAGTTTGGGTCACCACCGTGTTTCCTTCGATCTTCAGCTGCCTGTGGGGGAGGATAACTTCTTATTGGGGACAAGCCCACCAGGAAGCAAAAATAAATAAATAAAATAAAATAAAAACCACAGCAAGATGTAAAGTGGCACACACTTCTCATCCTTTACTGACGTGACTTGTAGTGTCTGAGTCTAAACTATATCAGCGCTTCTTTCAGTTAACATTTCTAAAAAATCGAAATACCATAGAGACAAACATATTGTCAGCAGATGATTCAGAAAAATGTTCGTAGAAACACAGTTTCCCTCAGACACCTTCTTAACAAAATAATTAAATTCTGAGACGTGTTGAGTTCTTTGAAAGTGGAGATGGGTTGAAATACAGTACAGCGTGTCCCACATAAAACAGGTAAACCTCACGTATGCCACCACTTGCAAAATTCCTTATTAGGAGGTAACTACATATTTTTAATGTTAATATTATCTATTATTTTTTATAAATATCAATTAATACGAGTAAACAATCACAGAGACGGATTTACGTCTCAAATATGTCCAAGACATTATTGATAGGTCTGAAGCATTGAATTAAAATTTGTGGTGCGGTCGGGAATCGAACCCGGACCTCCATGCTTACTAGGCAGACGTCTTAACCGTTAGACTACCACACCACTAACTATTAAGGCGCCTTGGAATAGTTTAAGTACGATTTCCCTCCACATCATGCGATAATATTCTCCATCTGCTCCTAAACTAATAGATCGATTTTAACCAAATTTGGTACAGTCTTTCTTTAAGAACAGAAATCATTTTCTATGGCGGTAGAAACCGCCTACGATACATAGTTCATACGATATCACGTCATAAACAATTAAAACTGTCCTGTCTTGCGGCGCGTGATAATGTAATTCTATTCTACTATCTGAGAAGGAGAACACTCAGCGACTTCCAATAAACTTTAAACATAATTTGAAATCTTTACGTAACATTTATGTCGCTGACAACCCTAACAAAAGGAAAAAAGTTTATCGCTTACTACTTTTCCGATGTTCATGATGAAGTGATGAGTGCGATCGACAAGGGTTCTCAAATTGATTCTGTAATTCTAGATTTCCAGAAGGCTTTTGACACCGTACCTCACAAACAGTTTTAATCAAATTGCGAGGTTGTGGAATATCCCCCAAATTTGTGACGGGATAGGGATTTCCTGTCAGAGAGGACACAGTTAATAGTAAATAGTAAGGCGTCGACTAAAACAGGTGATATCGGGAGTAACACAGGGTAGTGTTATTAGTCCTCTGTTGTTCCTTATCTACATAAACGATTTAGGGGAAAATCTAAGTAGCTCTCTTAGCTTGTTTGCAGATGACGACGTCCTCATCGTCAGGTAGAGTCATCTGAAGATAAAAGCCAACTGCAGAAAGATTTAAATATCAGTATGGTGTGAAAATTGGCAATTGACTCTAAATAACGAGAAGTGTGAAGTCGTCCACATGAGTACGAAAAGAAATCCGTTAAACTTCGTTTACAAGATAAATCAATCAAATGTGAAGGCCGTAAACTCTACTAAATAACTAGAAATTACTATTACATCAGACTTAAAAACTATGAAGAACACGTAGATAATGTCGTGGGAAATTCGAACCAGAGACTGCGTTTTACTGGTAGAACCCTTAAAAGATGCAACAGAACTACTAAAGAAACTGCATACACTACGCTTGTCCGTCCTTTTATGGAGTATTGCAGCCCAGTGTGGGATCCTTATCAGGTGGGTTTGACGGAGGACATCGAAAGAGTCCAAAGAAGGGCAGCTCGTTTCGTATTGTCACGATACAGGGGAGACAGCGTTACGGAAATGATACATGATCTGGGATGGGAATCATTACAACAACGGCGCTTATCGCTGCGGCGTAGGCTACTTACAAAACTCCAATCGCCAACATTCTCCTCCGAATGCAAAAATATATTGTTGATTCCCACCTACATAGGTAGAAATGATCATCAGAATAAAATACGAGAAATCAGAGCTCGCACTGATAGATTCAGATGTTCTTTCTTCCCGCGCGCTATTCGAGAATGGAATGGTAGATGAATAGTATAAACGTGGTTTGATGAACCCTCTGCCAGGCACTTAAATGTGATTTGCAGAGTATCCCATGTAGACGTAGACGATGTATATCTATGGCATTTGGGATGACGTTGCAAGTTATTACTTCTCCACTGTCAATTGTATTCGCAGGATAATTGACAGACAGTTATTATATCACAGTTCGACATATAGTCCATGAGGTATGAAGTCATAAACAATTTGGTTCATGAAAAACTTCATCATCACGCATGAGGTATCGATTTATTAAGGCCTTTGTGCTAACACCACTCACGACATATTCTGCGGACATTAGGCACATATACCACTAAATGTACCTTCAAATTTACATCATAGTACTTCACATATTTCAGGACATACGACGTCGTAAACAATGAAGTTTCGGAATAGCTGCAACATCACGCGCTTTTGTCCACAAGTTGTTGCTGTTGTTGTGGTCTTCAGTCCGCAGACTGGTTTGATGCAGCTCTCCACGCTACCCTGTCCTGTGCAAGTCTCTTCATCTGAGAATACTTTCAGCAACCTACATCCCTTTGAATCTGCTTACTGTATTCGTCCCTCGGTCTCCATCTACGATTTTTACCCCACACACTACCTTCTAATGCTAAGTTGACGATTCCTTGACGTCTCAGAATGTGTCCAACCAATCTATCCCTTCTCTTAGAATACGCCAGAAATTCCTTTTCTCCCCAGTTCTGTTGAGCGCCTCATCATTAGTTACGTGATCTACCCATCTAATCTTAAACATTCGTCTGTAGCAACACATTTCGAAAGCTTCTATAATCATTTTGTCTGAATTGCTTGGTCGGGGGTTCGAATCTCCCCCAACCCCCATCGGGCATAGATGTTTGTTCCGTCTTTAGTATAAGCTAGTTCATAAGTGTAAGTTTAGGGACTGATTACCCCGCAGTTAAGTCCCTTAAGCTTAACAAACATTTGAACATCTGAACTCCATATCGTCCTCGATATAACTGCCTTCAGAAAGGACTTCCTAACATTTAAACTAATATTGGATGTCAACAAGTTTCACCTCTACATCTCGTCCTAAATTAATGGACCAATTCTTAACATGAGACAACAATCGGTGTGAAGTTAAAAAATCGCACCGACGTGTATTACGGCCCACTGTAGATTGGTAGTTTTATAAGATTTTGCAAACATTTTGGACCAAAATAATAATGTAAACAATAAAAAATTAATTAATAAGAGTGTCTGAAACCCTTTTAGGAAAAAAAAGATTACATGGTGACGGGTTCCGAACCACCGATCTTTCGTACCATAGTCTAGCGCCTTGCCCACTATGCTACAGCTATCAATCAGAAGCTGAGTCCCATAATCTCACACTACTGATGGCCGTTGTTAACTGATGCTAATATGGCTTTTGTAGACACTAGATTATCATTTATAGTACGAAGAACGACGTCATTTTGTTAATTCTTCAGTGCGCCATTGCTTTGAAATGACAACGTGTAAGTTACAATAAGAAAATCATCAAATACGCAACGCAAGATGGCGTATGCTAGAGAGAGTTCTGGGCGAGGAATGTCACGTGACATCTGCGAACGGCTGGTTTTCGTTAATTCACTGGAGGGTGTCAAATCTCCGTTATTTTTGCAAATATTTCTCAAACGGTACGAGATATGATAAAAACATAAGGGAGCTATGTTATAGAGAATTTTTTCGTCTACCAATTAGGTTATTCAATTTTCGTATCAGATGAATGGTTCGTTTGCAATTACATTTATATTACAAACGGTTTTTTTTTCTACCGTATTTTTTGTCCGAAAAAATTGAAAAAGGGAGGTTCTGGTCTCTGGCAGCCTACAATAATGTCTGTAAACTTTGGTGCTGATGGGTTTAACGGTTCGTCTTAAAAACAGGGAACACGTTACGGACAGACAGACAGACAGACATACATCCCAAAATCGCCGTTATTTTTGCAAATATCTTTGAAACGCTACGAGAGATGAAAAAAAAAAATAAAAGAGCAAATATGTAGAGACTTTTCTCCTCTACCAATTAGGTTATTCAGTTTTCGTGTCAGGTGCATGGTTAAGCCGTTATTTTTATTTAAATTTCGAGCTGTCAAAAGACGATGGCAAAGGCCCACTTTTAGTGTTACTAACGTAACCTGAAGTGGGCCGAAACTACCTACGACACATAGTTCAGGAGGTACTACGTAGTTTCAAGAGACTGCAATTTCTAGCGATACTTGCATTTTCCATCACGATGAACAAACCACAGGGACAATCCGTTAAATACCGAGGAGTGGATTTGACAGCTTTGTTTCTCGCATGGACAATTCTGCGGCATCTGCTCAAGACTGGCGTCATAAAAGAATTTATTCTTACTAGCTTCTGGACAAGTAACAAGAAATGTTCTTTATTAGTATTTTTTCTTTCTTTGGATACTGCACTTGAATTTTTTGTACATTATGCAATTTTTCGTTTTACTGTTTCATAATTTCTAAGCTGTTTTCATGAATACATGAAGACGAAATCTTTTCAGAATTTATATATTCGTTTCTAATATAAGACCGGAAAAATGAATATACACGCGGGAAATATCGGGTTTAGCACATAATATCCGATAATTAGAAAATAAAATTAAAGAAAAAAAATTCCCGTCCCAAAAAAATTTCTAGTATACAACGAACGTAATGGAAATTGAACATAAAAGTATGGCATCACGCTATATAAATGAAAAGAGTTCTATGCCTAGTATAATATCAGTTTTCACTAGCGAAAACCACACAAATCCAAATAAACAACCTCAGAAACGCGACGTTAGGGTCTTGTCATCAAGCCATTGAACTCGCCGGCCGCGGTGGCCGAGGGGACTGCGGCGCGTCAGTCACGGTCTGCACGGCCACATCTTATGGGGATGTCCTCGCTGTAAAATAAAGTCAGTCGATCAGGCCGTTCTATCCGACCGATTTCCTTCATTTTTGCTTTAAATGAAAGGCATTCAGACGCAGATTTGTCATCAAGTATCAGAATTAACTCAAGCCTCACCATCCTTTAGTTTTATTCAACTGGGTATCCTTGTGCTCTTACATTGAATATTTTAATCGGTGCTGGCCGCGGTGGCCGAGGGGACTGAGGCGCTTCAGTCACGGTTTGCACGGCCACTACGGTCGGGGGTTCGAATCCCCCCTCGGGCATGGATATTTGTGCCTGCCGTCCTTAGTGTTAGCTAGTTCGTAAGTAGTTCGTAAGTTTAGGGACTGGTAGTTAAGTCCCATAAGTTCTACAAACTTTTGAACAACCACTGGACTCACTGACGAAGTCGTACATACAGTCCGTTGTTCAGTGACTGTTTGTGCAGAGACACTGAACTACCTCTGCCTGCCAGTTTCATCAGAGGGGCGGTAGGTCCCGTCTGGAACACACATCAGTTGGAAACTTACTGTAATTACCACAGCCGCATATTAGCAAAGATCTTTCCGGGAACCCGAAAATATTCTGGTCCTATGTGAAATCCGTAACTCGTTGATCATTCCGGGGCAGTAATAAAAGAAAGCAAACGGAAAGCTGAAGTTCTAAATTTAACCTTTAAGAAATCTTTCACGTAGGAGGATCGTACAAACGTACCTTCATTTGATGAAGGCACTAATTCCCAAATGGAGGACACAGTAATAGATATTTCCGGTGTAGAGAAGCAGCTGAGAGAGCTAAATACATAGAACTCCCTTTGTCCGGATTCTTTCCATGAATCAGCACGGGTTTAGGAAACATCGTTCATGTGAAACTCAGCTTGCCCTTTTCTCACACGACCTTGCGAGCCACGGACGAAGGGCAACATGCGGATTGTGTTTTTCTCGATCTGAAAAAAGCGTTTGACGCGGTGCCACACTGCAGACTGCTAACGAAGATACGAGCGTATGTAATAGGTTCACAGATTTGTGACTGGCTGGAAGACTTCCTAAGTAATAGAACGCAGTACGTAGTTCTCGACGACGAGTGTTCATCAGAGACGAGTGTATCGTCAGGCGTGCCCCAGGGGAGTGTGATAGGACCGCTATTATTTTCTATCTATATAAATGATCTGATGGACAGAGTAAGTTGTAATTTGCGGCTGTTTGCTGATGATGCTGTGGTGTATGAGAGGGTGTCGTCTGTAACTGACTGTAATAGCATACAGGTTGACTTAGACAAAATATCTAGTTGGTGTGAAGAATGGCAGCTAGCTATCAATGTAGAAAAATGTAAGGTGATGCGCATGAGTAGGAAAAACAATCCTATAATGTTCGAATACAGCATTAGCTTCTTGATGCTGTCGCGTCGTTCAAATATCTAGGCGTAACATTGCAGAGCGATATGAAATGGAACGAGCATATAAGGACAGTTGTGAGTAAGGCAGAAAGCCGACTTCGGTTTATTGGGAGAATTTTGGGAAGATGTACTTCACCTGTAAAGGAGACCGCGTATAAAACGCTTGTACGACGACGTCTTGAGTATTGCTCAAGTGTTTGGGACCCGCAGCAGATCAGTTTAAAGGAAGACATAGAGGCGGTTCAGAGGCGAGCAGCTAGATTTGTTACCGGTAGGTTCGACCAATGCGCGAGTGTCACAGAAATACTCCGCGAATTCAAATGGAAATCGCTGGAGGAAAGACGACATTGAAACTTCCTGGCAGTTTAAAATTGAGTGCCGGAACCGGGACTCGAGCTTGGGACCTTTGCGTTTCGCGGTCAAGCGCTCTACCGACTGAGCTATCCCGACACGACTCACGATGCCGCCTCAAAACTTTACTTCCGCCAGTTCCTCGCCTCCTACTTTCCAAACTTCACAGAAGCTCTCCTGCGAACCATGCAAGACTAGCACTCCTGGAAGGAAGGATATGGTGGAGACATGGCTAAGCCACAGCCTAAGGGATGTTTCCAGAATGAATCTTTCACTCTGCTGCGGAGTGTGCGCTGATATGGAACTTTCTGGCAGATTAGGAGGCGAGGTACTGGCGGAAGTAAAGTTGTGAGGCGGCATCGTGAGTCGTGTCGGGGTAGCTCAGTCGGTAGTGCTCTTGCCCGCGAAAGGCAAAGGTCCCAGGTTCGAGTCCCGGTTCCGGCACACAATTTTAATCTGCCAGGAAGTTTCATATCAGCGCACACTCCGCTGCAGAGTGAAAGTTTCATTCCAAAGACGACGTTCTTTTCTAAAAATTCTGTTGAGGAAATTTCGAGAACCGGAATGTGAAGTTGAGTGCAGAACGATCTTGCTGCCGCCTACTTACATTTCGCGTAAAGATTTCAAAGACAAGATATGAGAAATTAGGGCTGGTAGAAAGGCATATAAACATTCTTTCCCTCGTTCTAGTTTGGAGTGGAATAGGAAAGGAATTGCGTAGTAGTGATACAGTGTATTCTCCGCCACGCACCTTACGGTGGATTACGAAGTGTATATGTAGATGTAGGCGTGGACTTGGTTTTATGACACTGGACAGGAGAAGGTTAAACGGCGAGGCGGCAGGGCTAGTGGCTTGGTGGCTTGGTGGCACTTTGGCAGCACTTGCTGTGGAGCCAGTGTGAGACAGGTCAGCCGCTCAGCGCGGTGTGTGGGACGCCGGAAAGACACGAGCCCAGCGCTGGTGGAGAGGCGTCACTTCCGGCTAGCGGTCCCTCGCTCCCTCCCTCCCTCCGTCCCAGTGGGGCCAAACAGTCCCAAGCACCGCTACAAACGCCGTCCCGTCGTCGCTGCTTTTAGAGAGCGGAATCTCTATCTATATAAAAGCGAAAGGACACTCATTCACTCTTGCTCAGTGACTAAACACGAAATCTCGAAAGCTTGTTCACCTATGAAGCTGAAGTTTGGCAAAAGGCTGGATTATAGCAGAACTGTTCCTCGAATGGTTTAGATTTTTTATTATTATTTTTTTTTTTTTTTTTTTTTTTTTTTTATTGCTTCGGTTCCGTCAAAGAGACCGCTCGTCCTCTTCATGGATTCACACAGTGCTCATGTTGGAATGGATGTGATACGGTTGGCAGAGGAAAATCAAATTTATTTAATGACATTTCCGACACACACAAGCCACTTTCTGCAGCCTCTCGATCTGGGGTCTTGCATATCGCTGAAAAGTCACTGGCCCAAAGAACTCAACTCCTACATGATCGATAAACCCCATCAAAAACCAAATCGCTCCAATTTCTGTCATCTTTTCAACAAGCCATTCTTGTACAGTTTCTGTCCTACGAACATCATCATCAACAGTTTCAAGAAGGCAGGTGCTTGTCCTCTGAATTACAATGCTGTTCCAAAAGAGGCAATGGCACATAGTAGGTGAGAGAGAGCTGTCAGTGAGCCCAGGCGTTACACCTGACAGACTAAATAACACACGGCATTCTACGACTCGCTCATCACAACAGCACAAGCTTACGTAGAAAGTTCCTACTGCGCCAAAGCCATCTCCACTGCAACATAAGAGAACAAAAACGGATTCACTGGCCAAATGTCTCAGTTTAGTTGACAGCTGTCCATCGACATGTAACTCAAAAATTGTGAAGATCGCCCCCAAATCTGCAGCCAGTTCATCTAAACAACGTCCACGCATCACGGAAGATGACTATTGGATCTGAGGCGTCTGTTCCAGGACTTATTCATCTGATGTGAAACAAAAAACTGGTACAGTGCTCTTTTCGTTTAACTCCAAACCACGACAGTTGCCAAAAACAACCGACGAAGGAAGCTATCTACATGTGTAACAATTGTGAAAATTCTGATTCTCAGGATGACGACTGATTTAATATAGTGAATTAAATTAATCATTGCGAAATTACCTTACCACTATTGCATAATTACCTTACCCACTGCAAAATTGCCTGTGCATATATAGATCTAGTTTGTATCCAATTGTTAATAGTACCAATAATGCTTAGACTTTGATACTACTGTAAAATGTTGCACATATATCTAGCTACTTAATAAAATTGTTTCCAACAATTTTTTTCTATTTTACTCTTTTTAAATATTACTGATTAATCAAAATACTGCAAAATTACCTTAGTTTACCCTACATTAAAATCTCCCGGGGCAAAATTCGAGTTTGAAAGCCACGATATTTCATCATGTAAACTGAACACCAATTGGAGTATCTTGATGCCATACTTTCATGTTCAATTTCCATTATGTTTGTTGTATACTGGTTATTTTTTTGGGACGGAAAAAGTTTAGGTGTTTTTTCTTTAATTTTATTTTCGAATTATTGGATATTAGCTGCTAAACCCGGTATTTCCCGGGTGTATATTCATTTTCCAGTCTTATATTAGAAACGAAAATATAAATTCTGAAAAGACTTCATATTCATGTATTCATGAAAACAGCTTAGAAATTATGAAACAGTAAAACAAAGAAAGTTAGGCAGAAGACGTCAGCTAAGAAAGTATTTTGCGATACTTCAGGAGATATGATGTAATAAAGAATGAAAATTCCCCCTCTTTCGGCACGTGATAGTGTGACTTCATCAGTCCAATATTTGAGATTAGATTAGATTAATACTTGTTCCATAGATCATATATACGACATTTCGTAATGATGTGTAACGTGTCAGTCTAGTAAATGTTGTCTACACTTGACAATCAATATCTTAAGGATTTTGAATACATTTTTGTTGTTTTTTATTTTTATTTTATTTTTAATTTTTTAAATTTTTTTAAAACGTTTTATCTAAAAATTAATCTACATTGTAGAAGGAGTTGCCATTCAGAAATTCCTTTCATTTCTTTTTAAATACTAGGTGGCTATCTGTCAGACTTTTGATGCTACTTGGTAAGTGACCAAAGACTTTTGTGGCAGCATAATTCACCCTTTCTGTGCCAATGTTAGATTTAACCTTGAATAGTGAATATCATTCTTTCTCCTAATGTTGTAGCTATGCACACTGCTATTACTTTTGAATTGGGTCGGATTGTTTATAACAAATTTCATGAGTGAATATATATATCGTGAATCTACAGTAAGTATCCCTAGATCCCTAAATAAATGTCTGCAGGATGCTCTTGGGTGGGCTCCAGCAATTATTCTGATTACACGCTTTTGTGCAATTAATACTTTTTTACTCAATGTTGAATTGCACAAGTATATGATTCCATATGAAACTAATGAATGAAAACAGGCGTAGTAAGCTAATTTACTGAGATGTATATCACCAAATTTTGCAACGGCCCTGATAGCATAAGTAGCTGAGCTCAAACGTTTCATCAGATCTTCAATGTGTTTCTACCAATTAAATCTCTCGTCAATTTAGACACCTAAATATTTTGAATATTCAACCTTAGCTACAGATTTATGTTCAAATTCTAAATTTATTAATGGTGTCATGCCATTTACTGTATGAAACTGTATATACTGGGTTTTATCAAAGTTTAATGAGAGTCCATTTGTAGAGAACCACTTAATAACTTTCTGAAAGATATCATTTACAATTTAATCAGTCAATTCCTGTTTGTCAGGTGTGATAGCTATACTTGTATCTTCAGCAAAAAGAAGTAGGTTAGCATATTCGGGAATGTAGAATGGCAAGTCATTAATATATATTAACAACAGCAAGGGACCCAAGGTCGAACCTTGTGGGACCCCTTTTTTGATAACTCCCCAGTTAGAGGAATTAATTGTTTCATATATGTGGGGTCGCACAAGTACAAAGTGCGCGCCACCTACTTTCGCCGCGCGCCGCCATGCACGCACGGCGCGGCGTTCTTACGACGTCAGCCACGAGCGTCCTCTGCTGCAACTCCGCTCGTGGCCACCGCTGAACGACATCGTCCACTTGCGACTGAGATAGCAACCAGTTAGGACTTCGGAATCAGATAGGCACCCGTGAAGACTTGGCTATCGGACAGGCACTAGGCAAGCCTCTAGTTCAACTATGTATCAGCCTTCTGCAGTACTGAACTGTGTAAAAGTTAAGTATTGTATAAATTCTGTGCAATATATATCTCGTTCTAATTTACTCTAGTGTTTCTAGTTTCTGGCTGCTCCCCTCCGTACCTGCACCAGCGTGCATCCTTTATTCCTGTGTCGGTCTCATTCCACTCGGCCACCGACACCTACGACGGAAACGAGACATAAAAGCGGCGACGAGGCTGGGACACAAAAATATATATCATGTGAACTGCTTATTTAAACTTTCTGCACTCTTCCAAGTATGATTTAAACCATTTGTGCACTGTCCCACACATACCACAATATTTAAGCTTATGTAGAAGGATCCCATGATTTACACAATCAAAAGCCTTTGAGAGATCACTAAAAATCCCAACTGGTGATGTCCGGTTATTCAAAGCATGTAATATTTCATCAGTGAAGGTATATATAGCATTTTCAGTTGAAAAGCTTTTTTGAAAACCAGACTGACATTTTGTTAGAACTTTATTTTTACTAATATGTCAAGCAACTCGAGAATACATAACTTTTTCAAAACTTTTTGATAAAGCTGTCAGAAGTGAGATGGGCCGGTAGTTGTTGACATCGTATGTATCCCCCTTTTTATGCAAAGGTTTAACGATAGCATATTTCAGTCTATCCGGGAAAATACCTTGCTTTAAAGAACTATTACAGATATGACTGAGAATCTTACTTATCTCCTAAGAACAAGTTTTAAATACCCTGCTGGAAATGCCATCAATTCCATATGACCGTTTACTCTTGAGAGAATTTATTATTTTCCTAATTTCTGAAGGAGAGATGGGTGGAATTTCGATTGTATCAAATTGTGTGGGTATGGCCTCTTCCATTAATTGCCTTGTTCCTTCTAATGAACATTTAGATCATAGTTTCTCTACACAATTTAAAAAGTAATCGTTAAAAATGTTTTCAACTTCTGACTTTATTAACAAAAAGTTTTCATTTGTTTTGATGATAATACTGTCTTCCTCTGCTCTTGGTTGACATGTCTCCCTTTTAATAATATTCCAAATTGTTTTAATTTTTTATCAGACGAGCTAGTCTAGGACATGATGCACATGCTTCTTGATTTTTTAACAACTTTTCTTAATGTAGCACAGTAGTTTTTATAATATTTTATAGTTTCTGAGTTATTACTCTTTCTTGCGGATAGATATAGTTCCCTTTTTCGGTTACAAGTATTCCTTTAGTAAGCCATGGTTTTTTTTGCGTGGTTTCTTACAATTAAATTTTCCTAATTTCTTGGGGAAACAGTTATCAAATACCCTTACAAATGTATCGTTAAATAAGTTATATTTTAAATTAACATCATGGTCCTTATATACCTCATCTCAGTCTAACTGCTGTAGACTTTCTTTGAAATTTCAAGTTGTTAAATCACTAATCGAGCGCACAATTCTCGAGGACTTTTTCGATTAATGAACGGAGCTATGCCATGTACTGTTACTATTAGCTGTGCACCATGATCAGAAAGACCATTGTCAATGGGACAAGCATTTATGTTGTTAAACTTCTATCGGTCTATAAAAAAGTTATCTATTAATGTACTGCTGTCCTTTACTACCCGAGTAAGAAAATCAATAACAGATGTCAGATTGAATGAGCCAAGTAAGACTGCCAGGTCTTTCTTCCTATTACACTCTTTCAGTGAATCTACATTGAAACCACTACAAATAATAATTTGCTTCCCCCTATCAGACAGATAGCACAACAAGGCATCCAAGTTTTCCAGAAATAACTGATAGTTTCTTATATACTGTTACAATTATAAGATCATCATCTTTGAGTTTAAGCTGGCAGGCACTTAGCGACTTTGCGAGAGTGAAGATCGGGGTGAGAGTTTAAAATGGGGAAAGATTAATTTTTAAAACTCACAACCACCAACTGCAGACCAAATTCCTAAACATGCAAAAACACTGGAACTGCGATTGCGAATGTTTGACTCCTTTTCTAGGGGATGATATCACACGTTCGCAGCTTTCCTTCCCTGCATATGATTAACAAAACAAATTCATAATAAAATCAAGTTCATGAGAGAAAAGGGTGTACTAACTACTATTTTTGAAAACATATGAAAGTTCACTTTATGTTGTTTATTTCACAATTTTAGAACCCTGTGGCTGATACGTCTGTACATCGACACATTTATCAAATAAAGTTATAGCTCGTGAGCCCCCAGACAAAATGAATATTTGTCGCAAATGTTTTCACACCATGTGGCTGTCTCAAACACCGTTTATGTTCATGCCTATGCGACGACACGTGTTACATTAACAAATCACAGTCACTTTAATTCAATGCGATGCACACCTTGTTCCACCGGCTAAATATTCACAACACACAGTAGCACTCGATACAGCTTGGTGCAGTCTACGACAAGCAACCACACGTGGCGAGTGCCACACACAAACCTATAACCTCCACCTGGAGATCCACATGCCGACTGATGCAGAGCGACGCCGCCCGGCCAGCTACACCACGTGCTCCCGACTCGTCACTTCCTGCCGTCGCGCGCGCGCCAAAAGCTCAACTGCTGGGGTTTTTTCCCTACGTCATCAACTTCCCCATGTGAACTGTTCTAACCGACTTGCCAACGTACAGCACTCAGCCAATACATTTCTAAAACTTTACTTAAAATCAAAATAATTACACTACACATTAAACAAAAAACTTCTTGCGTTTTTATATTAGTATAAACATCCTTTTTACTATTTATTACAATCTTGCAATTTCTTATATCACAGATAAGTGATTTAACTGAATATTTCAAGGTAAAATACACAAGATTAATTGAAAATAAAATGAGAAATAGTTGATATATTATTTTTATAAACAAACATTGCCATGCTAGTTGTGTAACTGTCTTGTATTCATTGGTAATTTATTACTTTTCATTGTCAAAAAAATGTTTAAATGTTTGTTAAGCTTATGGGACTTAACTACGGGTCATCAGTCCCTAAACTTACAAACTAGTTATGAACTACTTACGAACTATGACGGCACAAATATCCATGCCCGAGGGTGGATTCGAACCCCCGACCGTAGTGGCCGTGCTGACCGTGACTGGAGCGCCTCAGTCACCTCGGCCACCGCGGCCGGCTTTTCATTGTCAATTAAACATCTTACGCCAGATGTGACTATATCAGCTAATGTATTGTTTATTTGTCAACAGGCTATTTTGTAATGAGGGCCTTAAAGGTTCCTAACTGCATCGTATTACTTCAAATGCCAGTAGTATTACAATATTTGTGCACTGCACTGTGCCTGGCACTCGCCATTGTCCCCCTCTCCCCTCACCGGAAACGAACTGGAAAATCCTAGGCTGGAACAAGCCACCAACATCGGCCTACTCGCTGGCCTCCCGTCAGCTACAAGCACACAGCAAATCTTAACGTCGAGAATTTCTGCCTGTGGCCTAGCTATAAATGTTGTCACCCAACTGCGTACATACATTGCTACCATAATTATTAAGATTACAATTGTGTAACATTTGGTGCATTGGCATGGTCAATGTTTGCAGTGAACTTCATACTGTTTAATTATCAAATGCTATTAATTACCAGTATTTCTATTGGGCGGTAATCTTACAACTTGCAACAAACTTTAAACATAATTTCAAACATTTAGGAAACTTGTTCTCTCTGACAACCGCAGCAAAATTATGAAAGGAAAAAAATTTGTCACTTACTACTTTTCCGTCGTTCATGGAGTAAAATTTCGGAATTTGGCACGACATTTCAAATTATTACGCATACACTATTAAATGTATTTGTGAGAAATGTTACAGACAGTATACACACACACCACTGAACGTACATTCGAATTTTATCACAGTTCATGAGATATAGATCATAAACAATTAGGTTCATGAGAACCGCCTCATGACGTTTGGATTTATTACGTCTCTCGTACCAACTCTATTCGCGACGTATTTTGCAGATATCCTATACATATTATAAATGCGAAAGTGTGTATGTTTGTTACCGCATCACGCTAAAACTACAGCACTGATTTAGATGAAACTTCATATAGAGATTTCTTATGTCTTGGATTAGGACATAGGCTACTTTTCAAAATGTTTAATATAAGTTATATATTTGAAATATATCCATAGAAATACGTAACGGTTGTAAGAAGTTTCTAATACAATTGCAGAAGTGTGTTCAAGGGTATGTCATGTTTAGCCGCGAGGGTTAGCGCGTCATGTAATAGTATTTAGTTATTTTTGGCAATGGTTCGGGTCCTGCTATAGTGGAATTTTTTTTCTTTGTTATTGTTATCTTTTTTACTTTCGAATATACAAAAAGATTCTTGGATACTGCAAAAACGGCTTAACTGATATATAATTAGATACACAAGAAATTTGAATGTTGGCGTTTATGCCGCATTCATTTTCATTTGTTGTAACAAATGAAGGAAGTATGCATATAAATTGAAGACTTTAAATAAAATATGCTCTAAGTACCATGGCAAGAAAAAGCATTGACGTTTTGTGTAGAATGGGATCGACACCATGCCCTATTTTGTATACAATGCGCGAACTGTAACGTATAAATAGTGTACGTAAACTGCGACGAAAGTAGTAGCAAATGCACTCAACAGATGGCAGGCGGTACGCTGCAGTTAACATATGGAATGTTCGAACATTGTGATGTTATCGTAATTCTTTAAAACTGTATTCTCTTTGGATTTCAATGAATAATAGTTTCTTTGGTGATTTCGATTATTTATAGCATTCGAACGTTTGCATTTAGTTCTTTTGTTGGTTCGCTTTGCATTTGTAGGATCTCAACAGTTCGTTTCTCCGTTAGATGTCTTTTTTATCTCTTTACTTTTCTCCGTTAGGTTTGTTGTTTATTTCGTTACTTTTCTCCGTTAGGTTTGCTGTTTATTTTGTTCCTTTACTTGGCATTTGTTTTCGATTACTGTATTGTTGTTATTGTAGTTACTTACTGTCAGGGGTGCCATCCCACAAGTTGGAGCTGAAGGTGGGTGTGCCTGTTTTATTGATGCGTAACTTGGATGCACCACGATTATGCAATGGCACCAGGTTACGCATCACGGACCTGAGAAGGCATATCGTGCAGGCCACCACCATCACCGGTGGAGCCAAGAGAGAGACTGTATTAATACCACGAATTCCTATCATCCCAACAAACTTGTCATTCCAGGTTAACCGGTTACAGTTTCCATTGAAAGTGGCCTTCTCGATTACTATAAACAAGAGTCAAGCACAAACATTAAAAGTGGCAGGTATTCATGTGGACACCCCATGTTTCTCGCACGGACAGCTCTACGTAGGCTGCTCCCGTGTATCGATAGCTAGAAATCTCTACATATACTCGGAGAACAAGAAGTCTCGAGACGTCGTTTACAGGGACGTATTGCAATGGATTTTTGGCTCTCCATCCGTTCCAAGACAATTATATATTCCGTGCTAACAATGATTTAACAGTCATGTAGTTATTTATGCCCTTTCTTGGCACTTTAATGTCTGACTATTGAATCGCGGGTAACACCGCGGGGAGCAGCTAGTTTTACATATGCGCCACTGGATGTACCTCCAAAATACCATCGTAGTTCAGGTGCTATGACGTCATGTAAATTCGCCCTAATAAGCACGAGGTTATAATTTACTACTTCTTTACTACCATTTACAACACATTTCGAAGGCAGTTTCCTAATATTCCAGTCTACGAGCCTGGTAAATAATTCAGAATATATATAAAATCGAACTGTATGAACATATGATGATGGCATCCTCTCGGGTAAAATATTCTGGAGGTAAAATAGTCCCCCATTCGGATCTCCGGGCGGGGACTACTCAGGAGGATGTGATCATCAGGAAAGACAATACTGGCATTCTATGGGTCGGAGCGTGGAATGTTAGATCCCTTAATCGAGTAGGAAAATTAGAAAATTTAAAAAGGGAAATGGATAGGTTGAAGTTAGATATAGTGGGGATTAGTGAAGTTCGGTGGCAGGATGAACAGGATTTCTGGTCAGGTGAGTACAGGATTATAAATACAAAATCAGTTGGGGGTATCACAGGAGTAGGATTGATAATGAATAAGAAAATAGGAATGCGGGTAAACTACTATGACCAGCACAGCGATCGCATTATCATTGTCAAGATAGATACGAAGCCAACACCGACAACAGGTTTATATGCCAACTAGCTCTGCCGATGATGAGGAGATCGAAGAAATATATGAGGAGCTAAAGGAAATTATTCAGACAGTTAAGGGAGAGGAAAACTTAATTGTTATGGGAGACTGGAATTCGGTAGTAGGACAAGGAAGGGAAGGGAAGATAGTGGGTGAATATGGTCTGGGCAAAAGGAATGAAAGAGGAAGCCGCCTGGTAGAATTTTGCACGGAACATAATTTAGTTATAACAAACACCTGGTTTAAGAATCACAAAAGAAGGTTGTATACGTGGAAGAGACCAGGAGACACCGGGAGATACCAGATAGATTTTATAATGGTAAGACATAGATTTCGGAACCAGGTTTTGAAGTGTAGGACATACCCAGGGGCAGACATAGACTCTGACCATAACTTGTTGGTTATGAACTGTAGGCTGAAACTGAAGAAACTACAGAAAGGTAGGAAAATAAGGAGATGGGACCTAGATAAATTGAACGAACCTGAAGTTCTTAAGAATTTTAGAGGGAGCTTCAGGCAACAATTGACAGAAACAGTGGAAAATAAAACAGTAGAGGAGGAATGGGTAAAATTGAGAGATGAAATAGTGAAGGCAGCAGAGGACAAAATAGGTAGGAAGGCAAGACCTACAAAGAATCCTTGGATATCACAGGAGATACTAAATTTAATCGATGAAAGGAGAAAGTATAAAAATGCAGTAAATGAAACAGGCAAAATGGAGTACAGACGACTAAGAAATGAGATTGACAGGAAGTGCAAAATGGCTAAGCAGGAATGGCTAGAAGGCAAATGCAAGGATGTAGAAGAATGTATAAATAGGGGAAAAATAGATACAGCCTACAGGAAAATAAAAGAAACATTTGGCGATAAGAAAAACAGCTCTATCAATATCAAGGACACTGATGGAAAACCAGTTCTCAGCAAAGAAGGGAAAGCTGAAAGGTGGAAAGAGTATATAGAGGGGCTCTACAAAGGAAATGAACTTCGAGACACTATTGTAGGAAGGGAAGAGGATGTAGAAGATGATGAAATAGGAGATACTATACTGAGAGATGAATTTGACAGAGCCCTGAAAGACCTAAGTCGAAACGAGGCCCCTGGAGTAGATGATATCCCGTCAGAGCTACTGAAGTCTCTGGGAGAACCAGCCATGACAAAATTGTTTCACATTGTGTGTAAGATGTATGAGACAGGTGAAGTACCCTCAGACTTTAAGAAAAATGTTATAATCCCCATTCCAAAGAATGCGGGTGCAGACAGGTGTGAAAACTACAGAACCATCAGTTTAATAAGTCATGCTTGCAAAATATTAACACGAATTATATACAGAAGGATGAAAAAGCTGGTAGAAGCCGACCTCGGGGAAGATCAGTTTGGGTTCAGGAGAAATGTAGGAACACGGGAGGCAATACTCACTTTACGGCTTATCCTAGAAGATAGATTAAGAAAAGGCAAACCAACATTTCTAGCTTTTGTAGATTTGGAGAAGGCTTTTGACAATTTTGATTGGAATAAACTCTTTCAAGTTCTGAAGCAAGCAGGAGTAAAATATAGGGAGCGTAAGGTTATTTACAACTTGTATAAAAACCAGGCAGCGGTTGTCAGAGTTGAAGGGCATGAAAGGGATGCAGTGGTTGGAAAGGGAGTAAGACAGGGTTGTAGTTTTTCTCCATTGTTGTTCAATTTGTACATTGAGCAAGCTATAAAGGAAAGCAAGGAGAAATTTGGTGAAGGAATTAAAGTTCAAGGGGAAGAATTAAAAACATTGCGTTTTGCCGACGACATAGTAATTCTGTCAGATACAGCAAAGGACCTGGAAGAGCAATTGAACGGAATGGACAGTGTGCTGAAAGGTGCATATAAGATGAACATTAACAAGAGTAAAACAAGGGTAATGGAGTGCAGTGTAAGAAAATCAGGTGATGCTGAAGGAATTAGATTAGGTAACGAAACAATAAAGGAGGTAGATGAGTTTTGTTACTTGGGCAGTAAAATAACAAATGATGGTCGCAGTACAGATGATATAAAACGCAGAATGGCAATGGGTAGAAAGGCGTTTTTGAAAAAGAGAAATTTGTTAACATCGAATATTGATTTAAACCTAAGGAAGTTCTTTCTGAAGGCATTTGTATGGAGTGTTGCCTTGTATGGGAGTGAAACATGGACGATACGCAGTGTGGACAGAAAGAGGATAGAGGCTTTTCAAATGTGGTGCTACAGAAGAATGCTGAAGATTAGGTGGGTGGATCGCGTAACTAATGAGGAGGTACTGAACCGAATTGGGGAGAAAAGAAATTTCTGGCATACCTTGACTAAAAGAAGGGATAGATTGGTAGGTCACATTCTTAGACATCAAGGAATTGTGAATTTAGCGTTGGAGGGAAGTGTATGGGGTAAAAATCGCAGAGGGAGACCAAGAGACGCGTATAGTAAGCAGATTCAAGTGGATGTGGGTTGTCGTTCTTATGAGGAGATGAAAAGGCTTGCTCAGGATAGAGTAGGGTGGAGAGCTGCATCAAACCAGTCTCTGGACTGAAGACCACAACAACAACATATAAAATCGAAAGGTCACTGACGCAATCACTAAACAAATGCGAAATCTCTAAAACTACTGCATCTGTTAAGCTGAAATTTTGCCGGTATGTAATTTATAGGTAGAATATGTCAGCTAATAAAATATTTTGTGATAAGACAGAATTAAGGTGCATGTCGGAGGATACTTTTCCTACAGGCTTACAAAATCTACAGTTTCATTCCCTTCTTAACGAAATTTTCCACGCTTGACCTTCAAAACTAGAGGAATGACACCGTATACCTGAAATTTCATACGGTGCATGGAGGAGGGTACCTTGCAACATAGAAATGGCTCCCTAAATACGTTGGTCGCGCCATAGCTTGAGAACGGCTCAACCGATTTCACAGATTTCTTTTCCCCCTGTTGTTCTCAGAACAATGGTTGTATGAAGTAAACCTGGAAAATTTGAAAACAACAAAGTAGATTTTGCAATGTGACCTTCCTATTGCATACAAATCTATAGTTTTGCGCCGATCTTGATGAGTTTTTGCACACTGGGTACATAAATGTTTGTATGGAACATGACAGGGGGCACCTTGGAGACAACTTTGCCGAGAGAGGGAAAGATGGAAAGGAACAGAGAGATGGGAGAGAAAGAGGTGGATGGAGAGAGAGGGGGGAAGGGGAGGTGGACTACCAGAGTGTAGAATAAATAAACACCCGGCCACGCCGGGCTTACAGCCAGTATCTTATAAAAACAACAGTGGGAACTCCGTATGCTGCTTTGTGTGTAATCATTACTTTCACAATCGGCGCACAAGCCAGAAGGGATAAATTAAGTAGGAAACTTTCCTTTGCTGTACAATTAAATGTTATTTAGGAGCAGTCTCGATACTAATCGTGAACAGTTAAACAAGTCTCGACTACAATAACTTATGTACTGGACAGAAGTGTGATTAAAATCTCAAATAATTGAATTGCGGTGCTATCAAAATTTCAATTTGCAAATGAAGCCAGACATTATCCAGTGACTGGTACTTATTACGCATGAATAGCCTCTGAAACGACGCTACCAAATGTGGATCTGTAGCCCCGCGTCTCCTGGTACTCAATTATTCTGGTCTCTCGTTAGTCAAATGTTCAAATGTTTTGTAAAACTTATGGGACTTAACTACGGGGTCATCAGTCCCTAAACTTACAAACTACTTATGAACTAGCTAATACTAATGACGGCACAAATATCCATGCCCGAGGGGGGATACGAACCCCCGACCGTAGTGGCCATGCAGACCGTGACTGGAGCGCCTCAGTCCCCTCGGCCACCGCGGCCGGCTCTAGTTAGTCCCTCTTTCCTTTCCTCTCTGTCTGTACCTCACCTCTTCCACGCTCTCCCTCTCTTATTTGTCTCCTCACCTCCCCTGCCTCTCTCTCTATTCATCTCCACTTTCCTTTTTCTGCCATCACCTCCGCTTCTCCGTCCAACTCTCGTTCACCTCCTCAGTCCATTCTCTCCTCAACCTATTAAAAATTACATCAACCTGCAAATTTTCGTGATGATCAGAAAGTAATTCCTGCAGTAAGTTCATCGCACACTATATCTTCAAAACGAGAAGAACGTTACGGTGTAGGTAAAATGTTGTAGGGCGCATGGCAGAGGGTACTTTGTGTACTATCGACATGAACTGTTTTGTAGAGAAGCCTGCACTACTGCCGTGCATCGTATTAAATGTTAGGTAGGCGTGATGTTCCTCTTGTACTGAAGGTTAAAGGTGAAAAATGTCATCAAGATCGGAATGAAAGCTTAGATTTCTTCGAACTTCGTAGACAAAGAACCCTCTGCCATGCGCCCTACAACGTTTTACGTACACCGTGACGTTCTTCTCGTTTTGAAGATCCAGTATGCGATGCTACATATCAATCCGCTAAACAGTGCGCCTGAAATATGCACAAACGTGATGCGCCAGTCTCCCGCGCGACTCTTTGTTCATGAGATCGTTTCTCCTATACTACAATCCGTACAATGAAAGAATTATGTAGGTACATTCATTGACAAAAATGTATACTCTTTGCAAAATACCTTCCGAATGCGTTTTGTTGCAAAGAACTAATAAATTTAAACGTATAATGCGGCAGTTTTTCACGAATCTCAGAACTCATGATATTATCTCTCCTCACTTAAGTGTCGCACATTGGTAGAATTACAACCATCACGAAAGTGCAAGGAATATGTTGACAAACGTTCATCGCAATCGGATGAACGTTTGGGCACCGCATAAAACAGAAAGAAACATACAGACACTGGAAACAACACGTAGATAATGTCTTGGGAAAGGGGAACCAGATACTGCTTTTTGTTGGAAGAGCACTTACAATATACAAAACAACTACTAAAAAGAAACTGCATACACTACGCTTGTCCGTCCTTTTTTGCAGTATTGCTGCCCAGTGTGGGATCCTTATCAGGTGCGTTTGACGGAGGGCATCGAAAAAGTCCAAAGAAGGGCAGCTCGTTTCGTATTGTCACGATACAGGGGAGACAGCGTTACGGAAATGATACAGGATCTGGGATGGGAATCATTACAACAACGGCGCTTGTCGCTTCGGCGTGGACTGCTTACGAAACTCCAATCGCCAACGTTCTCCTCCGAATGCGAAAATATATTGTTGACTCCCACTTACATAGAAATGATCATGAGAATAAAATACGAGAAATCAGAGAGATTCAGGTGTTGTTTCTTCGCGCACGCTATTCGAGAATGGAATTGTAGATGAATAGCATAATGGTGGTTCGATGAACCCTCTGCCAGGCACTTATTGTGATTTGCAGAGTATCCCATGTAGATGTAGAGGTAAATAAAGAAAAATTAGCGGAAGAAAACCACAAGTCAGCCGGAACCGGAGCGTTCAGCCGCACGTCGGACTCGATGCGTTGACCGCGCTCGTTCGGACGCACGCAGACGGCTCTAGGTGTGTGTGTGTGTGTGTGAGAGAGAGAGACTGGAAGCCCGGTAAGTGCGGCCTTGTGGGCAGAGGAGCCAGCCCTGCTGTCGCGTGCTGAGTCTACAGAGCAGAGGGTCTGACTGCTGACACTCCAGGCACAGAGGACAGAGGACGGAGGGCTTCCTTCCGGCCAGTGCCAGATGTCCACCCCACCAAAGCGTGGCCCGCCAGACAACAGTCCCCGCAGTAGTGGAGCAGACACCAGGTTCGTTCCACTGGCGCTCCAAACGATCACAAACAGTTTGAGGCGTTCGAGTGGCTCTTCCCACTCCTGACGAGATCTACCTGACCAATCGGCTGTTCGAGTGGCTGGCGGAATTTATCGTTACAAATCGTTCATTTAAGTAAGCACATATTTTTGTCAAACCGTTCGCCTGACTTACTTCAAAACGATTAACAGACTTGCTGCAAAAGACAATCCTGCACATTTGCGAAGAGTTTATAGGTTTTTTTTCTTTTCATACACTGTTAAAATATCTGTAGTAAACTGAGTTTTGTATATTATAGACAGGTATTATTTCAACTTATTTGGCCTTCTAATACAGTACACCCCTTTTTATTATACATCTACATGGGATACTCTGCAAAACACATTTAAGTCCCTGGAAGAGGTTACATCGAACCAAAATTACACTATTTATCTCCCATTCCATACTCGAATAGCGCGCGGGAAGAAAGAACACCTGAATCTCTCCGTTCGAGCTCTGATTTCTCGTATTTCATTCTCATGATCATTTCTACCTATGTAAGTGGGAGTCAACAATATATTTTCGTATTCGGAGGAGAATGTTCCCGATTGGAGTTTCGTAAGTAGTCCACGCCGTAGCGATAAGCGCCGTTGTTGTAATGATTCCCATCCCAGATCCTGTATCATTTCCGTAACGCTGTCTGCCCTGTATAGTGATAATACGAAACGAGCTGGCCTTCTTTGGACTCTTCCGATGTCCTCCGTCAAACCCACCTGATAAGGATCCCAAACTGGGCAGCAATACTCCAAATGAGGACGGACAAGCATCGTGTATGCAGTTTCTTTTGTAGTTCTGTTGCATGTTTTAAGGGTTCTGCCAATAAAACGCAGTCTCCGGTTCGCCTTTCTCACGACATTATCTACGTGTTCTTTCCAATTTAAGTCTGAAGTAATAGTAATTTCTAGGTATTTTGTGGAGTTTACGGTCTTCACTTTTGATTGATTTATCTTGTAAACAAAGTTTAACGGATTTCTTTTCGTACTCATGTGGACGACTTCACACTTCTCATTATTTAGAGTCAATTCCCAATTTTTACACCACAGTGATATCTTATTCTGTTCGTTCTGCAGTTGCTTTTGATCTTCAAATGTTTTCACTACACACTAAATGACGGCGTCATCTGCAAACAACTTAAGAGAGCTACTTAGATATTCCCCTAAATCGTTTATGTAAATAAGGAACAGCACAGGACCAATAACAATACCCTGTGGAACGCCCGATATCACCTCTGTTTTAGTCGATGCCTTACCATCGATTACTACGAACTGTGTCCTCTCTGACAAGAAATCCCCTATCCAATCGCAAATTTGGGGCGATATACCATAACCACGCAATTTGATTAAAAGCCGTTTGTGAGGTATGCTGTCAAAAGATTTCTAGAAGTCAAGAAATACGGAATCGATTTGCGAACCGTTGTCGATAGCACCCATCACTTCGTGTGAATAAAGAACTAGTTGTGTTTCGCATGAACAATATTTTCTAAATCCATGTTGACGTTGGGTCAATAATCATTCTGTTACAGGTAATTCATAATATTTGAATTTATTACAACCATACAGATAATAAAGCTGTGAAGATTTTCATAGCATACGAATTTAAAGGTGAATGCATATGTTTTTACAGTTTGTTCTGTGGCATATAGCCTGAAAATGAAGTGAAACTAGTCCTACTGACATTTTCTTTGCTATCTCTTAATGAAGTGATTGACACACGAGGATAATGTGTTGGGCAGTATTTCCTTCACAACAGACATTGGCATTGATAGCTTTTTGTAACCGAAATGTCACTATAGAGTCTCACAATTACTGCTTGTCTGATTCTCCTTGTGGTTGTTATAGAAATCTATTAGTGCCAATGTGGGCGTTCCTACAGAAATGTGTAACTTCTGGGAAAGTCATGTAACATGATAATTCTTGCACAACACCTCCAAATTTTTGTGTTACTTGTATATAAATTTGTATATGTTTCATTTTTTAAATTTTATTGTAACACACAATAATCGGACAAAATGCTTATTTTTATTTATTTTTCCGAGTCCACAAGGCACTACTTCACAATACAATTTTGAATATTAACTAACGATCTAGGATAAATAAATTAATAACAACATCAAAATCTGTTGGTCCAGTACTCTGCCACCAGAATGGCATTTTCATTGGCAGCGAACAAGTCATATGAAGTTGTATGTTACTGAAAATTCCTTTCACACACCATTATCCTAATTTACCTCATTTTGAATGTGGTTTTGGCTGGTTGAATTCACTACATTATTTATAAATGGGGGAAATATTAGTGAGAAATACTGTGGCTTACTGTTTCACATTCAAATGATATATATAATGTAAAGTGCAGTATGAATAATTTAACAAATTATCTGCACGGTGCAGATAATTTGGCTTTTGACAATGTTGATTGGAATAAACTCTTTCAAGTTCTGAAGCAAGCAGGAGTAAAATATAGGGAGCGTAAGGTTATTTACAACTTGTACAAAAACCAGACAGCAGTTGTTGAGTTGAAGGGCGTGAAAGGGATGCAGTGGTTGGGAAGGGAGTAAGACAGGGTTGTAGCCTTTCTCCAATGTTATTCAATTTGTACATTGAGCAAGCTATAAAGGAAAGCAAGGAGAAATTTGGAGAAGGAATTAAAGTTCAGGGTGAAGAATTAAAAACATTGCGTTTTGCTGACGACATAGTAATTCTGTCAGATACAGCAAAGGATCTGGAAGAGCAATTGAACGGATTGAACAGTGTGCTGAAAGGTGCATATAAGATGAACATTAACAAGAGCAAAACTAGGGTAATGAGTGCAGTCTAAGAAAATCAGGTGACGCTGAAGGAATTAGATTAGGTAACGAAACAATAAAGGAGGTAGATGAGTTTTGTTACTTGGGCAGTAAAATAACAAACGATGGTCACAGTACAGATGATATAAAATGCAGAATGGCAATGGGTAAAAACGCGTTCTTGAAGAAGAGAAATTTGTTAACATCGAATATTGATTTAAGCCTAAGGAAGTTCTTTCTGAAGGCATTTGTGTGGAGAGTTGCCTTGTATGGGAGTGAAACATGGACGATAAACAGTGCGGAAAGGAAGAGGATAGAGGCTTTTGAAATGTGGTGCTACAGAAGAATGCTGAAGATTAGGTGGGTGGATCGCCTAACTAATGAGGAGGTACTGAACAGAATTGGGGAGGAAAGGAATTTCTGGCATACCTTGACTAAAAGAAGGGATAGATTGGTAGGACACATTCTTAGACATCAAGGAATTGTAAATTTAGCGTTGGAGGGAATTGTGTGGGGTAAAAACCGCAGAGGAAGACCAAGAGATGGATACAGCAAGCAGATTCAGACAGATGTAGGTTGCCGTTCTTATGTGAAGATGAAGGGGCTTGCTCAGGATAGGGTATTGTGGAGAGCTGCATCAAACCAGTCTCCGGAGTGAAGACCACAACAACAACAACAACAACAACATCTGCACGGTTTAAGTGAATAAGACAAACACGTTGGGCTGCTGCCGAAGAGACCAAAGGTGCGGACTAGCGCTATTGGTGACCGAACTGCGAAACAGGTGAAATAAGCGTCCGAGTTGGCTTTGGAGTTTCAAACTGTGGAAAAGCGCGCATGCGCAGTGGAGGCCTTCCAAACCGTCAGTAACTGTCAGGAACTGTCAGCGTTGGGGCCACTCGAACCAACCTACCGGCTACCGGGCGATCACCCGAGTTAAGCGCTGTCGAGCGTGGCCAGCACTGGGATGGGTCACCGTGTCGCCCGTACACAGACAAATGTTAGTCTGTGCCTGTACACAGTAGCCGTGGACCCGCCGCGCGATGCTACGTCTCAATCCGATAAACAGGGCGCACGAAACATGCACAAACGTGATGTGCCGGTCTCACACGCCTCTGTGTACCGTATCTCCTAAGCTGTGCACTAGGAAGGTCACTGGCTACATAAATGTTTGTGTGGTTCATGATAGACTTGCGCATAATAGATCGCGAACGGGAGCGCTCACTTTAGTTCGCGGCTCTGCCGCGAACTAGTTCGCTCTTTTAGTTCGTCCGCTCCCAGTGACGGCTGAGCGGCGTTGTCTGCGCATGCAGGAGGAGGGAGAAGTTCCCCCACCTAGCTGCTTCATGCGCTTGCTGCTTGAGCCGCTAACGATATCACGCAGACCAAAAGAAACAGTTTGTGGATAATTTCTCGCCTTTAAGTTTAGAGTTATCTCTATATCTTGCCATTATGGAATTTATTTGTCGGATATTGCAGAGTGCAGAACACATCAAAACACAAATTTTGTAGCACCGATCTTTGTAATCTAGCAGGCAGACGCTCACTTCGAAATGGCTCTCATCAGCAGAAGGCAAACACGTGATTTTTAATTCTGCTGCGCGCCCTCTCGCTATTGCCCGTCGGTCTCCGGAAAAGAATCCAACGAACTAAGAAGCGAGATACGTTTGGCATAATAGTTCGCGATAGATTGCACATATTTTACTTCGCGACCTATCACCATTTTTTACTTCGTGACCGGTTATTTCACAGCTCGGCCGCGATGTAGGTAGCTTTTGCTACCGCTACTAAAAGAGCTCTTACTTTTGTTATAACACTTCTGAATACCTTAGAAAAGAAAATTTGTGGCAAGAACTACGAAACTACGGCTGAGCTGCATCTCAGCTGAAAATGACGGCAACTGGCAGAAGGGAATCACGCGATTCTGCGCGCTCTCGCCTCCTCTCGCTGTTACCCGTCAGTCTTCGGAAAAACAGCGGACGAACTAAGAGGCGAGGGAACTGCGAACTAGTTCGCTTACTTCGCCTGTAGGAGCGCCCTTCCCAACTAGTTTGTTCGCGAACTATACAAGGCTAGTTCATGACAGACGGTACCTTGCAAAAAACTTTGCCGAATGAGGGAAATGTGGAAACGAACAGAGAGATGGGAGAGAAAGAGGTGGATGCAGAGAGAGGGGGGAAGGGGATGTGGACTACGAGAGTGTAGGATAAACAAACACACGGGCAACGCCGGGTTTACAGCTAGTACATTATAAAAACAATAGTGGGAACTCCGCATGCTGCTTTGAATGTAATAATTATTTGCACAATCGGCGCACACGCAAGAAGGGATAAATTAAGTAGGAAACTTTCCTTTGGTGTACAATTAATGTTATTAATGAGCAGATTCGATACTAATCATGAACAGTTAAACAAGTCTCGACTAGAAAATCTTGCGTAAAGGGCAAGTATGCTGATGCAATAGCTCCGTACTTACTATAATTTACAACCGATCACTATGCGAAAGATCCGCACCCAAAGACTGGAAAGTTGTCCAAGTCACTCCAATATTCAACAAAGGCAATAGGAGTGATCCCCAAAATCACAGGCCTATGTCACTGACGTCAATTTGCAGTAGGATTTTGGAAGATATACTTTGTTCGAATATTATGAACTACCTCGAAGAGAACGAACTATTAACCAATAGTCAACACGGATTCAGAAAGTATCGCTCTTGCGAAACACAGCTCGCCCTTTATTCACATGAAGTGATAAGTGCCATCGACAAGGGATCTCAAATCGATTCCATATTTCTGGATTTCAGGAAGGCTTTTGACACTGTACCCCACAAGCGGCTTCTAACGAAATTGCGTCCTTATGGAATATCTCCCCAATTGTGCGATTGGATTCACGATTTCCTATCAGAAAGGACACAGTCATCGAGTAAAACAGAAGTGATATCTGGTGTTCCCAAGGGAAGCGTTATAAGTCCCCTACTCTTCCTTTATAAACAATTTAAAGGACAATCTGAATAGATCCCTTAAATTGTTCGCGGATGATGCTGTCGTTTATCGGATAGTGAAGTAACCGAAGGATCAAAAGCAACTGCAAAGCAATTTAGACAAAATTGCTACATTGTGCGAAAATTGGTAATTGACACTAAATAAAGAAAAGTTTGAAATAATACACATGATCACTAAAAGAAAGTTCAATTATGCGATTAATCAGTCAAACCGTAAGGTCGTAAATTCTACTGAATACCTAGGAGTTACAATTACGAACAACTTAGACTGGAGAGAACACACAGAAAATATTGTGGGGTAGGCGAACCAAAGGTTAGGTTTCATCGGCAGAACGCTTCGAAGATGCACCAGCTCCACCAAAGAGACTGCCTACATCACACTTGTGCGTCCTCTCCTGGAGTACTGTTGCCCCTTGTGGGACCCTCACCAGGTGGGACTGACGGAAGATATTGAGAAGGTTCAGAGATGGGCAGCTCGTTTTATTTTATCACGTTACAGGGGGGAAAGCGTCACTGAAATGTTGCTCGAATTGGGGCGGAAATCATTAAAAGAAAGACGTTATTCATTGCTGCGTGATCTGTTAGCGAAGTTTCAATCACCGACTTCTACTTCTGAATGTGAAAATATTTTGCTAGCACCTACCTACGTAGGGAGACATTGACCACCCCAATAAAATAAGATAAATCAGATCGAAAACGGAACGATTTAGGTATTCTTTCTTCCCGCGCGCTATTAGAGAATTGACGGTAGAGAAAAGTTATGGAAGTGGTTAATGAGCCCTCTGCCAGACACTTAAATGTAATTTTCAGAGTATCTATGTAGATGTAGAACTGTGATTAAAATCTCAAATAATTTAATTGTGACGCTATCAAAATTTCAGTTTGCAAATGAAGCCAGACATTAGCCAGTGACTGGTACTTATTACGCATGAACAGCCTCTCAAACGACGCTACCAAATGTGGAACTGTAGCCCCGCGTCTCCTGGTACTCAATTATTCTGGTCTCTAGTTAGTCCCTCATTCCTTTCCTCTCTCTCTCTCTCTCTCTCTCTCTCTCTCTCTCTCTCTCTCTCTCCCTCTCCTCCTCTACCCTCTTCCTCTCTTATCTGTCTCCTCACCTCCTTCTACCTCTCTCTTTATTCATCTACACTTCCCTTTTTCTGCTATCACCTCCGCTCCAACTCTCGTTCACCTCCTGAATCCATACTCTCCTCATTCTGTTAAAAATTACATCATTCTGCAAATTCTCATGATGATCAGAAAGTAGTGTCTGCAGTAATTTCACCGCACACTGGGTCTTCAAAACGCCACGGTGTAGCTAAAATGTTGTACGGTACATGGCACAGGGTACTTTATCTACTATCGACACGAGCTGTTTTGTAGAGAAGCCTGCAATATTGCCGTGCACCGAATCAAATGTTAGGTAGGCGTGATGTTGCTCTTGTACTGAAGGTTAACGGTGCAAAATCTCCTCAAGATCGGAATGAAACCGTAGATTTCTTTGAACTTCGTAGATAGTCGACGACCTAGGCAATCTCATAGGGCAGCGGGAAGACGAAAGGACAACAGAGGAGGTATTGGTCAGCTTCAAAGCAGCGTCAGGCGTAAAAATGAATGACACTGAGGGTCGAGAACGAACACCCAACTGCGAAGGACGATGGTCCAAAAGAGCAGAAAGCCCCAGACTGCCAGGCGTATTCATGAAGCCTTCTTCTCTACAAATGGCCACGTCCAAAGGGACACACGTATCATACGAGGCCCCTATAGACTGCACCCAAATCGTATAACTTCAAACAAGCGATTCTTATATAGCTGTCTCGGGAACAGCTCTATCGATTTCGATGAAATTTTGTATTTACACTGTTTGAATTAAATTTTTTTTAATCTTCAAGTTCACTTTCATAGTTATTCTAAAAACGGATTCCTTGTTTACTCCCACAGTTACATACTCGTGTGTATTTATTTATTATGATTTATTTTTAAGTTTTGAAACATTGGTCCCAGTGTCGCTTATAACATAATATCAATTTTCAGCTTCCTGAATTTTTAGAATACTAATTTCATTAGACAGATTTGTTTTGGTTCAGTCACAAAACGCTTCATAAACGTCCGAAATTACATGAAAACTTTGTTGCAGGTCCCTAACTACTCCCATTTTCCAATAATTGACATGTAAATTTGGGTATTCTCACGCGGTGGCCTCTCATTATTTATTTATTATCCTGGGCTATGTGTCGCGATCTTTTGTTTTTGGGCCAGGAACCTTCGTGGGCGTACGGTGAACAGTTCACCAAAGTTTCATTGCAATCGAATGAATGGTTTATGAATACATAGAGGACATACAGACAAACATTCATATATATCGCGAAAGTGAGGTTTTTGCCGCTGTTCCTTAACATAATGACTGAACGGTGAATAAAAGAAAAATCAAACGTCGGAGACGCAGTGCATGACACTCTGGCTTCTCGGGCAAATGCTTTGCAGGCAAGAGTGAGGTGCGTATCGTGAAGGTCCCTGCACAGGTCTCATTCTAATTTATTTTTTATCGTGTTCTGCAGGACGATCTGGGTCACCGCTGCTAAGTCATTTTAAGAGTCGCCACTTATCGGTATCAAAAGGCGGAGACGAAGGTCAAAAAGAGAAAATTGAGGGGCTGCCGGATGGGATGAGCGACACAATAGAGAGATTGATGGTCGCTGACAGAAGTGGGTCGGACCGACAGCCGCCTGCTGCCTGCTCTAGCGGCGCTGACAACCATCCCAGCAGACAGGCAGGCAGAAAACGGAAAACGAGCCGAGCCGAGCCGACGTTTCTACAACTCACCGACTGATCTATACTTTCTTCATTTAAGATTTCAGTGTTTCTTTCTAGGTCATGTGTTGACAGTTGTTCTTGAATTTTCGCACCATAGCCCCTCATATGCCCGCTGGCAAGAAGGTTGAAACATGTCCGTAAAAATTTTGTAAGAAAAGTCTAATATTCTGCCTCCTGTTTTGTGTCGAGTAACTTGTTCAAAATGTTCAAATGTTTGTAGAACTTATGAAACAATAGATGGACCACATGTTTCCGAAGTGGCAAAAAAGGAATACTATCACTCTTCAAAACTAGAATAGAAAGGGGAGATAGCAATGGCTCATCTTTACAAGGTTTGGACATCCTTCTGATTCATACTGAATGTCGAAAAAATTACATCAGGTTGCAATGGTTATGTTAGGTTTTTGAAGAAAAATGTTTCAAATGTTCGTATAGTTTATTTGACTTAACTACGGCGTCATCAGTCACTAAGCTTACAAACTACTTATGAACTAGCTAAGACTAAGGACGGCACAAATATCCATGCCCGAGAGGGGACCGTAGTGTCCGTGCAGACCGTGACTGGAGCGCCTCAGTCCCCTCGGCCACCGCGGCCGGCCGAGTAACTTGCTTGCAAGAAAATGTACAATATGGCTTCTGCTGTGTGTATCGATATGTGTACTTAACTCTGTGAAGTTTCATCTTTGGCAAAGATTATGTATTGCACAGCTTTGTAGCTCGCACAGAGAGAGAGAGTAGCACTTGTGGTTCAGCTCAATTAGAGAGCGGTTGAGTTGTGTGTATGGCTGCGATGTAGAGCAGAGGCTGCTGTGCCAGCAAGTCGATTTGCTTGTATTTGGAATATATATTGTATTTTTATTACTATGAAAACGTTGTACCACCGCTGGAATGAAGGTAATTGCATTTCATGTCATTAGGAAAAAGTTGTATTATGTAGGTAATGTAATGGTGATTATTAATAATAAGTAACAAAGTTGACCTTTCTTTCCTGTTTCATTTACGTAGTTAGAAGATTAACCTACTTCCTTCATTTGATAATTAGTTATTTGTGGATTTAAAGTGCACTATTGATTTTGGTAATCTTGTTGAACAGATTTAGTTATTGGTGCCGTAGTAAATGATTGTAATGCAACAATACAGTTAATTGATTAGGATACTGAATTTTGAGCCGGCCGCGGTGGCCGAGATGACTGAGGCGCTCCAGTCACGGTCAGCACGGCCACTACGGTCGGGGGTTCGAATCCTCCCTCGGGCATGGATATTTGTGCCGTCCTTAGTATTAGCTAGTTCATAAGTAGTTTGTAAGTTTAGGGACTGATGACCCCGTAGTTAAGTCCCATAAGCTTAACAAACATTTGAACTTTTTTTTTTTTGAATTTTGATAATCAGGTACTGATATGCATAAAATTCTCGCAGTCAAACATTAAGGAAGTGGTTTGGGGTTTTTTAATATCTTTCTCGCAGTCCAATTTTTTGAGTATAGTCAGTGTCTGTTTCATATGATGACTTGCCACAGTTGTTTTGTTAAAAGTGACACAATAGAGATTGCGCACATAATCAGTTTAATGCACTGTTTCTTATTTAACAGTATATACATCAATATCAGGGCTATAATTAAACCAAATTAATGTTAATGAACAATTTGCAGTCTGATTTAACGATAGGTTCAATATTAAACAACACACAAACAGCTTTTAAGGTCTTTTATATTTTTCACCAATCTTTCCGGTCTAAATTCTCTCTTCCTTCGGCGCGAAGAAAATGGTCGTGTTCAGTCCGACTGGGGAGGTTTATTTTCTCTTCTGATTTTCCACGAAATGTGTTTTCTTTTCACCCCACTTTGGCTGGGCTATGTTTTGTGTTTCTCCGGAATGTTCCGTTTTGTTTGGTGTTTTTGGTGTGCGACAAGTGGGTTGTAGAGGTGGACAGAAGACAAAAAAAAAAAAAATACTAAGCCAAGGTGGTTCCTCTAGCGTGATGCTTTTGCATTGCACTTCGGTCCAGCTGACCCCTGCGATTACCTCTAATGTAGGTAACTCTATAAAGGAAAAAGAAAAGTTACATCCAACAGCTTCAGAATAAAAATAATTTCAGACACAAAATGGGCACATGATAAGTGTGGCTGAACAGTTCATATTTCTAGGCGTTCAGAGAGATAGTAAGCTGTCGTGGAAATCCCATGTTCAGGCTCGTGCTCAAAAACTAAATGTTGCGTTGTTCACCATTACAGCAGTATCTCGAGTAAGTGATGGTTCAACACATAAGTCGTCTAAGAGCGCTTAAAACACCGAGGTCGCCGATTTGGACCTGACTGACTGACTGTTGCGAGCTATTGGAACGTCTCGCCTGATGGCAACGTACGAAGATTAGATTACATTTGATTAATACTTGTTCAAAATATATATATATATATATATATATATATATATATATATATATATATATATATATATATATACACAACACTTCGTAATGACGTCGAACTTGTCTATACATGAGAATCAATATTTTAAGAATTCTTTTTATTTTCATTTTTTATAGTTTTTTATATTATTTATTTATAAAACTTTTATCCATTATTGTAGGTAGCAACATTTAGGCCTACCAGTAAGTCAATATTATTATGTCAGTTATGCTCGCCACATATTTCACTTGTTTTGTTTTCTTGTAATTATAACAGAGGCACAAATCCCACTACACAACATCTGCAATAAAAAAAAAAATAAAAAAATAAAAAAAAAACGTTCACCATCTGATGATGATATGCTAGGCATATCGAAACCGGTAATGGGAGAAATGTAAATTTTGCATAAAAGGCGACTGGTTGCTGTTATTCAAGATGCCTTATTTATTTTTCTAAGTTTTATCTAAAAATTCATCAACATTGTAGAAGGAGTTGCCATTCAGAAATTCCTGTAATTTCTTTTTAAATACTAGATGGCTGTCTGTCAGGATTTCGATGCTACTTGGTAATTGACCGAAGACTTTAGTGGCAGCATAATTCAACCCTTTCTGTGCCAAAGTTAGATTTAACCTTGAATAGTGAATATCATCCTTTCTCCTAGTGTTGTAGCTAAGCACACTGCTATTACTTTGGAATTGGGTCGGATTGGTAGTAACTAATTTCATGAGTGAATATATATATTGTAAACTACAGTGAGTATCCCTAGATCCCTAAATAAATGTATGCAGTATGCTCTTGGGTGGGCTCCAGCAGTTATTCTGATTACACGCTTTTGTGCAATAAATACTTTTTTACTCAATATCGAATTGCCCCAGAATATGATCCCATACCAAAGGGGCAACTCAGGACGGAAGACACTCGCGAAAGATGTTCTATTGCAGTACAAGGAGGCCTCTAGGGTATCGTACTTTACAATTTTGTGATTTTTTTGATACATGAAGTAAAGAACTGGAAAAAACAATTAGCCAAAGGCCACTCGACGCAACTCAAAAGAAAAAAAATTACGAGAAAATCGATTTTGAAGTTTTGCAAGTAAGCGTAAGTGCCAATTATTAAATGAATTGTACCATCTGTCGGTAAAGCTCAGGTGGTATCGGTCTGGCCTTATAACCTCACTTTTTTCTGTTGTGTTCTAATACTTATGCAATTTTGAATATCTAATATTAATTTTTACGAAAATTTCACATATTTTTGTTTAATGATCAGGTGAAGCATTGAATTAAAATTTGTGATGCGGCCGGAAATCGAACCCGGACCTCCATGCTTCCTAGGCAGACGTCTTACCGCTAGACCACCACACCACTAGCGATTAAGGCCCCCCGGAATGGTCTAAGGACGATGTCCTTCACGTCACAAACTTTAAATCTGCTTGTGTTTTCCTATGTGACGTGGAGGGAAGTCGTGCTTAGACTATTTCGAGATACCTTAATCGCTAGTGATGCGGTGGTCTAGCGGTAAGACGTCTGCCTAAACATGGAGGCCCGGGTTCGATTCCCGGCCGCATCACAAAGTTTAATTCAATGCTTCACCTTTAACATTAATGTCTCTGACATTATCGCGACGAAAAACAGTCTTAAGGTGTATAAATTTCTATTTATAATGATACTAGCTTAAACAAAAAAAACAAAAAAAAAAACAAAAAAAAAAAAAAAAAAATGTTGAAATGTTTGTAGAGCCTATAGGACTTAACTACGGGGTCATCAGTCCGTAAACTTACAAACTACGAATGAACTAGCTACAACTGAGGACGGCACAAATGAACCCCCGACCGTAGTGGCCGTGCAGACCGTGACTGAAGCGTCTCAGTCCCCTCGGCCACCGCGGCCGGCTATATTTATTTATTTATTTTTATTTTTGCAAGCTACCAACTTCACTACACTGGCGAATTTTTCTGTATGGTTTCTTCTGAAGAAAAGCAATAATTGCTCGAAATCGGTAAGGAAATAAATTTCTACTTTTGATTGGCTGCTGTTCGTTTTTGGTGAAAAATGGGGACATAAGAACGTATATTATTAATGTTTAAGGGATATAAATTCAGGAGCAACGACACGTTAGAAAATTAAATAGTGGTGATATTGAATGGTGCCTTCATTAAGTGTTTGTAGAAATAGTTTTTTCCATAAAACCACCGAAATAAGTTTTAAAATCCACCGTAATTGGCGCTAGCCACTAGATGCAATACTTGGCCACTAGACAGGCAGGGTTGCCAGGTGTGGCGATTTTTCGCATTCTTGGCTATCTTTCTCTTGTAATAGTAGCCATTCTAGCAGTCTGGCGACTGGCGATTAAATTTGGCTATTAAAGGAATAGGTTGGCGACTTAATGGCTATTTTATTTTATTTCAAATACAACGAATGTAAAGCAATCCCTCTTTAGACATTGCGTCAATGATACCGGCTAAACTTCGGTAGAATGCTGGGAAACCTACACAAGTTAGCACAAATGTTTTCAAGTATCATTGATGTGTGGGAGAGTGTCACAAAGATGTAAACAAACTCAACTTACAGACTCTTGAAGATAGACGTAAACTACCTCATGTACCCAACAACATACGATCGTTCAAGAACAGGCTTTAAATGATATCTCGAAGTACACTACAACACCGTATGTATGGCTCCCGCTGAGAACATGAGGATAAGATTATATAAATTACAGCATGCAAGGAGGCATTTACACAGTATCTTTTTCCGCGTTCCATGCGACAACACAACAGAAAATCGTAACAACTGCTACTGTGAAGCAAGCCCTTTGCTACGCACTTCACAGTTGTTAACAGTGGTTTGCAGAGTGTAAATATCAATGGAGAACACGCGGTGATTTCCCAGTCGTTCTCATGGCTGATTTTTCAGCGTGTAATGACTCATTATTACGAATTAAAGTCCATCTCACCTCAAAGTATGAAATGCTTAGTGCATTATTATAAATTACCTCACCTCAAAATGTTGTAGTGATTTTGTGTGTATTAAAGAAATGTTCGAAAGATTCAAAAACTCTATTTAACATCTGTAAATATTTGTTTTTAAGGAGATGAAAGTGACTGGTAATCGAACCTATGCATGAGAAAACATCTTGTGTAAGTTTGATAGAATGATTCTGGCACAGTTTTGTGATGTAATTTTTATAAATTATGAAATTAATGAATGTGGTAGTTAAATGTATTATATTAACAATGTTCAAATATTTTGACTGCCCTCATTGTCAGTTGATGGTGAGTCTGAGTTCAGTTCTTGGATGGACTCAGTTTGGTATTCCATCTAAACCTAATACAGTGATGCCATAACATCGCAAATTGCGATTTATTTCATTCAGATAAATGTTTCTGTGAAGTATGAGTTTCCTTGGAAAGTTCAGTCTGGTGTCTGTGAATGTTTGTATTACTTTTTACTCAGTAACCAGCTTACTCCCTGAATTTCAGGATTATTATTGTCGAGTAACATGCCATAATTACCATAGCATAATAATGTTAACAGATAAACCTTGCGATATTTGGCTATTTTTACTGATGAAAAGCTGGTTATATTTTGGCATTTTATTGATGAAAAGATGGCGATATTTTGGCTACTTTTTGTTTATAATTTGGCGACAGAGGAATATAAAAACCTGGCAACTCTGTAGACAGGTACTCAAAACCACCAGATTTAGTGGGAAAAACCCCTGAGTTGGTAACAAGCCTCGTATGCACATGTTGAGACTCACGCTCCCTGTGACAACGGCGAACAGTTGCACCAGGGGGCATTGGCGGCGAGAGTAACGAGTACCGACGCGTTTCTACGTGCCTTTACTACTTTTTTTTTTTTTTTTGAACAAACTTAATTTTTTTATTTTTTATTTTTTTTTTTTTTGTTTTTGTTTTCAGCCCCCTTTTTGATGCTGTTTTTTTAATTTTTATTTTTTTATTTTATTGTTTTTTATTTTTTATTTTTTTTTTTTTGTAATGATAAAAAAAACATAGATTAGGGCCTCTATTACCCTTCTGCACGCCTTGTCCATGCATAAATCGCTCATGAGCCGTCGTTCAGTGCCGCGTGTAAAAAGCAAAAGAAAATTTTATCCGTTACGAAGACGATGTCTCCAGCGATGAGTGCACGCTCATCAGCTGACAATGCGCGCGTCCGTAGTTGATGGCAGCAACGAACGGTGAGACGTTTAGAGTGAGAAGCGCCGGAGTGGGTAAGAAGAAAAAAGAAATAGTATTCCTCCTTATCCTCCAAGAGGTTTGGGAGGACGCTCTGTGTAGCGCTACAGAATGAGAAGAATAAAGGCAAATAAACAATTATACCGCGACAAGAGAGGTGATGAACGACTCGGAGCGGACTTCTTAGAGGCGGAGCGCTGTCCACTAAAAAATGAAGAAGCTCTTCTTCGTATAGTTACTTTTGCTTCGAATCAGTACTTTGAGAACGAAAATGTCGACGCTGAACTGATCATGGTGGTCTTGGGACAATATTTAACATATTTCCGTATAGTTGTGAATAGGTTCTGGTGTGTTTAATTTTATAGTGCTCACATTCAATATATACGAAATATTCGACAAAGCTAGATTTACGGTGTTGGATGACGTAAGTAGCCGTGTGGCCAACAAACCAGATCACCGCGTTATTTTTAGTCCTGGGGTACCTGAGCTTGTAAGGCCACAACAGCTCCTGTTTGTCTATGCATCTTTCGGTGGTTCGATCGAGGACAGCAAGTTTCTTACAAAGGAAGTCGGTGATTGTCTTAGCTGGGCCGCAGGTCAGTCGGTGTTGCAAAGAGTCCACAAATCCGCAGAGGTCGCATCTTGGGGTGTGGCTACGGTGAATTTTATGCAGCTTCTCGTTCGTGGGAATTTTGTCATTGGCCATCATGTACCACACTGATTGGACATGCGATGGTAAGATGTCGTTAAAGATATTTCGCCATATGATGTTCCACTTGTCGTTGGGATACTTCAATTCAATAGGGTTCCGCCTGGCAGTTTCGGTTAAATGGCCGTATATCGTCTTGTTATTCAAGACCGCTGCTCTCGCTCGGGAGTCGACATCCTTGAATATGTACTACTTCGGCTCTCAAACACGTACTTTGGAGGCAACGATAAATATATGTCTAGCAAAAATTTTATTTCCCTCCAATGAAAATCGCTGTTACATCAGCCAATGAACGACGACTTTGGAAAGTGACGTGGAAACGATATTCGCTTGTTCCTTCCATGTCACAGACGCCATCTTGATTTGCCGTATATCTCACAGTTTTAGTTTTATAACTCGCAGTAAACCGTTTCAGGGCAACAGCGAATTAACGATGAATTACAAAATTATCTGTGGATGAATTTATTATAACTAAATGTAATTAAAATCATGTTAACATTGAGAAACAGACTTGTGGGAACGAGTATATAAAATATGAAGGGACTAATACCATCGAGCTGCTGCAGCGTAATGGGTAGAAGAGTGGATTACCAAGCAACGAAACCCGTCCCACGCATATTATTATTATTTTTTTTTTTTTTAGTCTTATCGTTTGTGACACATTGTAGGAGTTATTTATCCACAACACTTTGTGGAATTTTCTAATTCTCATAACAGTACTATGTTACACAGTACTCATATATGCTGTCTCAGCAGTTAATAATATCGATTTGGTGATTTTTATGTGTGACTGAAGAACGGAGAATGAAATTGCTTCTGCAAGTGTTACGATCAGCAATGAAATTTATGTTCTTCCTTCTCACACAAATATTTGACTTTGTTCCAACTATGTTGCGATTTTCGAGAATACGGTTCAAGACAAAACTAGGGAAACGTTAAAATTGCTGGTACAGTAAGTAAAATGAGAATCAATGACATTTAGGCCTACACCATTCGCTAGTGAGAAAGATTTGGCTATTTATTTCCGAATATCTCGTGACTTCTGAGGGTATGGAAAGGCTATTTCATGTTTCTCCGCAATACTTTGCTGCTTAGTTTCAAATATATCACGAGTGTGCTTAGACCGATATTCCTTGTCACCGTTATTTGGTGGTTTGTTTCTGAATAAGACACGATTACATTGTGTGTGATTAACTAAGATCCTATCAGTATAAATTTAATTTCTGTTGCAAGTGCATACAGAATACTCTGAACTCTGCTGGCATTTCTACAGTCTTCAGGCCTATAGACATTGTGTTCGTTGCCCTCTTCAAGATCTTTAAACGTAAAAAAGGCATTTAACTGTAAAAAAAAAGTACTTGTCGTAATTTTTTAATGCACAGTAGCTTCGAAATTGCATTGTTCAGTGGTACGCGAGCTAGATGCCTTGGAATTCAAACGCGAAACTTCCACTTTTCCAAATAATCGCGACTCAAATGCAGCATTCTAGCAGTGGATTGTAGTTTCGGAATCTGAAAGTGCAAACAACATTTTACTTTCAACTCGGAAAAGGTACGGAAATGCAGGTAACACTTTCTAATTACTCAGCTAAACAAGTAATGAACAACTGGTTTAATTTGTCTGCTAGAGTGGCTACCGCAGACTTGACAACCACAGCACATATATTTATCGTTGCCTCCAAAGTACGTCTCTGAGAGCTGAAGAGCCGAAGTACCACTCGAAAACGGTCCTACGAATAAGAGCACGTCACATTTGTAACAAGTGCTGTTTGCTTCTGCAACGAGTACATGCCGATACGCAACTCTCCGTTAAGGCTGGTCTACACGACGACACTAGGTTGCGAAACTCGTTGCGCGAAATGAATTGCACGCAACTGGTTTCGTGTATGTTTTTAGACACGGCGCCAATACCACAGTGTAACATATACAGTCACGACACTTCCGCGGATTTTTGTTATACCCTGCGACAGCAACGCTCCAAGCGGAGGGCAAGCTACTGCAATGAATACGATAGTGGATGAGTGCGAATAGTATCGTTTATATTGATTTTAACACATTTTGTACATTAGGGAACGTATGTAATATCATAAAATAGGTAATAACTTAAAATAGCTCCACCTTTGTGTTTCTTAGGTTTCCTAAGATCCCTGACAAGGTTGGAAACGGTACATTGCGGCACAGTTTATTTAATGTTATCTTGTAACCCACAGCGCTATACTGAATAATTTAATTTACTATTAAAAATAGAAAAATGGCTAGGAAACACCGAATACCCGCCCTTTGGCAGAAAGACGTATTTTTGCTTCTCAAGAACGTTAACGTATCTCCATTCCAATTCCGGTGAAATCTGTGAGGGTGGAACGTAGGAAATGAATATAGAATGCAATAACTACAGTATTTAACGCACCAAATCAGCCACCACAACTGTAGCTGAAGGAAAACATCAGAAACGTGACAAGAAAAATGAAAAATCAGTCAAACCGTATTCAACAAAGAAGAACCCAATTCCACAATTGTTGCTACAGCTGAACCACAAACGGCAAGAATCTTCAAGACATTGTCTTCTTAAGTTAAAGTAATCACATATGCGCTTATAATAAAGACGAGTGAAGCCTAAAAATGTGCGAATTATTAGACTCCATACCACAATGGTACGTGTCAAAAAACTCTTTGTCATAGTAAGAACAGACGAAAATAGAAATTTATGTTTCTATTATGTTTATATTCTACTTACTTTCAGCGGAATAAGCTGCAAATATACATATATTCGTAAGTATTGTTCATGACGAAGTTTTTCGTTATACCACTGAATCAGTTAAGTTCGACTGTTTTTACATTAATTTCCGAATTAAGTATGTCTCTTGCTATATTACTAATGCTTGTAACACAAAAATTATATTAACTATTTCGTTAATTACGTACACAAATAATTATAAACAAACATCACTCTTTCTACGGCTTAGCCACCACTAGGAGCGCTAGTGTCGTTGAACTGTCAGTTGGTAACAACATTCACAGCAGTGAGTGTCGCGACTGTGTATGTTAGACTGTGCCAATACTATACACTTCAGTTTCGTTGTTTTTGTGAGTGCCGTAGTCGCCGTAAAATGGAAGTGTTGATAGCTGTAGGAATTGTGGCGGATCTATTGCTTGTCTGTGCGAAGTCCCTGCATAAGACTAAACATAAAAAGAATAAGAAATGTGTTTGGGTTCGTGAATGAATTAAAAAAAAAAAAAAAAAAAAAAAAAAAAAAAAAAAAAAAAAAAAAAAGACGTGAGCTCGGTTGCTCAGCGACCTTGATGAAAGAAATTGTGATTGAAGACCATAGAAGTTATTTTAATCAACTTAGAATGTCATCAGAGCAGTTAACATTCCTTTTAAGTAGAGTTAGTAACACAATAAAGAGACATGTTACTGTTATACGTGAAGCATTATTACCAAAACTGAAATTACAAATTGAATTACGTTTATTGTCAAGTAGATATTCGTATCTGCAGTACTTGTACCGTGTTCCGAAATCCAAAATTACCGTACTTTGTTTGTATAGGTATTTCGAATTGGATGTATTTCAGTCTGCAATTCACTAATCGTCAACCCATCAATATTTAATTTCACGAATAATTGCTTGAAGAGCTCTAGCACGCCGTTAAAATCGCATTAATACCTACGCATCGCATACGAGTTTAAAAAGCGGATTATTTCTTCCGTTTCCCCTTTATGTTGTATTTTGTTGTGTATTTGTTGTAACGTAACCTAAAAACACGCGCAATCAGTTTCGCCAAAGTTGGAAGGTGCCGAAACTGTTTAGTTTCGCCAACGAGTTGCGTGAACGCCTGCATGCACTGGCCAGTAGCGCAGTTTCATGAAACCTAGTGGCGTCGTGTAAACTAGCCTTTACTGCCGCAGCTCTAGTTGCAGGCAGCGACGCGGCCCGCTAGTTTCGCAGTTGGCAGCATTGCGCTCGTCAGCAGCGCCATTCCGGGAACAGCGTCAGTTTTTACGCCGGACGCGTTAAGTGGGCGTAACGGACCGCGTGGCGCTTAAAGCCCACTTTACACGACGATCGCGCTGCTAATGAACAGGTCGCGTTGCCTTTAACTGGAACTTAACGAGAGATTCACAGAGAGTTGTGTTGTCATACAGTGCGCCTCGGTTGCACAGTGGTAGAGTGCCAGACTACAAATCCAAAGGTCCCGGGTTCGATCCCCGCCAGGTCATAGGATTTTTATCTGTCACTTTCCACTTCTTTCACCTCTGGCAGTGTTGCTCATGTGAAAAATACCGAGTAGCACCGTGGTTCGGAACCCACGTTAAACTGTAGGTCCCCCTATAACTGGCTGGGTAAGTCAGTTCGAACGTCGGAGGAAGGCAACGGCATTCCACCTCCAAACAGGACCATACCTAGTAAATCACTGTGGTGTTCAAATCAATCTTCGGATTGTTGACTGCTTTACCTTTTTTAAATGTTGGCAAAGTGATGGTGTGCGAGTAGTATTGTCAGACAATAGTGCCGGTCAGAGTTTAATTGTTGTTTGTGCAGGCGGAGACAAGTGTTTCATGGCTCAAAATCAAAACGTCCGACTATCACTCAGAAACGGATAGCAAAAATTTTGAAAAATACGTCGAAACGCAACATATCCCTTGTAATCACTCGTAGTGTATTTACCCATTCGGGATACTTCTAGCCATTGTATGTGTTGGACATGTTTGACTCTAGTAATGTTCAACGATTTTTATTCAATAACGCGGGAAGAATAAAACACTCAGAAACTGCCTTTGCTTCAGGCTTAACATGAAATCGCAGTATCGAACATTGCATTCGAATTTCGAAATTAGATTTCGTCTCGTGCAGAATTAGTTGTGAGTAAACGCACGGCGCGTAACAGGCTGGCAGCGCTCCACTCGTAAGAATACTGGCAGTGACCAGACTTGCCAGGTTCTTCTATTGCTCTGTCGCCAAATTTTAAACAAAAAGTAGCCAAAATATCGCCATCTTTCCATCAATAAAATACCATCTTTTCATCAGTAAAAATAGCCAAATATCGCAACCTTTAATCTGTTAACATTATTATGCTATGGTAATTATAGCATGTTACTCGACAATAATAATCCTGGTATTCAGGAAGTAAACTGGTTACTGAGTAAAAAATAACACAAACTGTGCCACTCTCACATTCAGAAACATCAGACTGAACTTTCCAAGGAAACTCGTACTTCACAGAAACATTTATCTGAGTCCATCCAAGAACTGAACCCAGACACACTACCTACTGACAATGGGGGCAGTCAAAATATTGTCGCATTGTAAATATAATAGAGAAACTCCGGAAATTCAGTTACATTTAACTATAACATTTATTAATTTCATAACTTATAAAAATTATAAACAAAACTGTTCAAGAATCATTCTATCAAACTTACACAAGGGATGTTCTCATGCATAGATTCGATTACCAATCACTTTCATCTTCTTAAAAACAAATATTTTCAGATGGTAAATAGTTATCAAATCTTTTAAACATTTCTTTAATACACACAAATTCATTACAACATTTTGGGGTGAGGTAATTTATAATAGTAGACTAAGCATTTCATACTTTGAGGTGAGATGGACTTCAATTCGTAATAATGCGTCATTACACAATGAAAAACCAGCCATGAGTTGTTTCGAATTTCTGTTGTGTTGTCGTATGGAACGCGGAAAAAAAATGCTGTTTAAATGCCTCCTTGCATGCTGAAATTTATATAATCTTATCCTCCTGTTCTCAGCCTGTTCTTGAACCGTCGTAAGTAGGGTACATGAGGTGGTTTACGTCTATCTTCATGAGTCCGTAAGTTGAGTTTGTTTACATCTCTGTGACACTCTCCCACACATCCATGATACTTGAAAACATTTGTGCTAACTTGTTTAGGTTGATTACATTTCCCTAGCATTCTACCGAAGTTTAGACGGTATCATTGACGCAATGTCTAAAGAGTGATTGCTTTACATTCGTTGTATTTGGTGTAAAATAAAATAGCCATTAAGTCGCCAACCAATTCCTTTAATAGCCAAATTTAATCGCCAGTCGCCAGACTGCTAGAATGGCTACTATTATAAGAAAAAGATAGCCAAGAATGCGAAAAATCGCCACACCTGGCAACCCTGCTTCCCCCTCTCTGTGCCTCCTTCGTAAACACGACGGTGCTGCCATAGTGGCGAGCAAGGAATCAGTCCTCCTCCCTCCCTTTGTTCAGCAGGGGCGGCCGGCAGGTAGTCGAGGCGCCATGCCACAGTTCGCGAAGCCGCTCGCTCCGAGGTTTGGTTTCGAATTCCCTTTTGAGCATAAATGTTGAGTTTGTCCAGAAAAATAAAAAAGTGGGGTCCGGAAGATTTGCCGCCCCTCTGAAAGTGCCGCCCCGTGCGGCCGCACGTTTCGCACGTGCCTTGCGCCGGCCCTGATGTGGACAATGTTAACAATATTCAACTGTGGAGGTCGTCATGCCAGTACATTTGAAGCTCGACTAGTCAGTATCGTCGACAACTAACGGTACTGGACGTGTGCAGATCGCCAACGGTCCTAGGCGCCATCTCTCAGCCGGCAGCTGTTGTGGCAGCACTGTAGCTAGCGATGCAAACGATACATCGATGTTTTGAAAACATCCATGTTTCGTCCATAAACATCGATGTTAACAATCATGTTAACATCGATGTATTGAAAACATCCATGTTTCGTCCATAAACATCGATGTTAACATCGATGTTTTGAGCAGCGGTATATCGTCGATGCATCGACGACAGAAGTCCAAAACTATCGACATCGTTCAACAATTGATCAGCAACTCCATGATTACTTCATCAGTCGCTCAGCCAGCGTCAGCTCAAGTGCGGTGCTCCTGCTGTCGTCGCCTGTTTTCATATTTTTGAAATAGTACGCAAGTGAAATATGAAACAATCTGATGATTAATCTGGTGTTTGTCCAGCACGAGCTGCTGGCATTGATGGAATTTCACCCTCCAACATCAGTGCAATCGAATATTTGACAGTGCTACCCAGTCAGACTGATGTAACGTCAGTTAAAAACATCAAAGAAAAGTCGACGAAAAATCCGAGACAAAAGCCAACAAGCCAAGTATAACATAGATTTTCATTTCAGCAAGGTACATGATTTGATAAACGTCATTGATGAATATTCATTTTAAAAATACATTATTAGGCAGTAACTGAAAGATGCATAATGTTTAATTTTCTCCACGTCGACAGCTAAGAAAAATGCAATACGTCAACCACAAGTTATTTCGCATGTAATCAACAAATCGATGTAAATCCCAAGTAAAATCAGCGCAATAGGTAGCGAAACCTTATTCGCAACTACTTTTTCATTCTAATCTGCCATTTCGCAGTGTATTCGTAGCCTAGTGAAAGAACATAGCCAGCCGCGGTGGCCGAGGGGACTGAGGCGCTCCAGTCACGGTCTGCACGACCACTACGGTCGGGGGATCGAATCCCCCTCGGGCATGGATATTTGTGCCGTCGTAGTTCGTAAGTAGTTCATAAGTACTTTATAAGTTTAGGGACTGATGACCCCGTAGTTAAGTCCCATAAGCTGTACAAACATTTGAACATTTTTGAAAGAACATAAATAAGGCAGATACTTCTGGCAACACAGCTTCATTTCAGTGTGTTTTTCTTAATATTTCTGGAACGTATGGAAACATCGGAAAAACATCGATGTATCGTTTTTCAGAGCGATGTTTTTTTAACATCGATATATTTTTTCCGCAGGAACATCTATGTCTGAACATCGATATCTTTATCAACGATTCTGCGTCCCTAACTGTAGCCGCAGCTGAGAAACGTCAACTTGCAAGTCATTTTAATAAGGATGGAAAAGCTGGTAGAAGCCGACCTCGGGGAAGATCAGTTTGGGTTCAGGAGAAATGTAGGAACACGGGAGGCAATACTCACTTTACGGCTTATCCTAGAAGATAGATTAAGAAAAGGCAAACCAACATTTCTAGCTTTTGTAGATTTGGAGAAGGCTTTTGACAATGTTGATTGGAACAAACTATTTCAAGTTCTGAAGCAAGCAGGAGTAAAATATAGGGAGCGTAAAGTTATTTACAACTTGTACAAAAACCAGACAGCGGTTGTCAGAGTTGAAGGGCATGAAAGGGATGCAGTGGTTGGAAAGGGAGTAAGACAGGGTTGTAGCCTTTCCCCAATGTTGTTCAATTTGTACATTGAGCAAGCTATAAAGGAAAGCAAGGAGAAATTTGGAGAAGGAATTAAAGTTCAGGGTGAAGAATTGAAAACATTGCGTTTTGCTGACGACATAGTAATTCTGTCAGATACAGCAAATGACCTGCAAGAGCAATTGAACGGAATGGACAGTGTGCTGAAAGGAGCATATAAGATGAACATTAACAAGAGTAAAACTAGGGTAATGGAGTGCAGTCTAAGAAAATCAGGTGATGCTGAAGAAATTAGATTAGGTAACGAAACAATAAAGGAGGTAGATGAGTTTTGTTACTTGGGCAGTAAAATAACAAATGATGGTCGCAGTACAGAGGATATAAAATGCAGAATGGCAATGGGTAGAAAGGCGTTTTTGAAAAAGAGAAATTTGTTAACATCGAATATTGATTTAAGCCTAAGGAAGCCCTTTCTGAAGGCATTTGTTTGGAGTGTTGCCTTGTACGGGAGTGAGACATGGACGATAAACAGTGCGGACAGGAAGAGAATAGAGGCTTTTGAAATGTGGTGCTACAGAAGAATGCTGAAGATTAGGTGGGTGGATCGCGTAACTAATGAGGAGGTACTGAACCGAATTGGGGAGAAAAGAAATTTCTGGCATACCTTGACTAAAAGAAGGGATAGATTGGTAGGACACATTCTTAGACATCAAGGAATTGTGAATTTAGCATTGGAGGGAAGTGTGTGGGGTAAAAATCGCAGAGGGAGACCAAGAGACGCGTATAATAAGCAGATTCAAGTGGACGTGGGTTGTCGTTCTTATGAGGAGATGAAAAGGCTTGCTCAGGATAGAGTAGGGTGGAGAGCTGCATCAAACCAGTCTCTGGACTGAAGACCACAACACATAGCAAAGAAACGGCCAGGGGCCAGAAACATGAAGTGGCTATAGGCAAGGAATACCACAAGCTTGTCCGCTTGCGTGGCTGGCTATAAAAGCCTAGACTGGGGTAGCGAACAGCCGTGGACCTGGTGCACAAGTATTTAGCGGCCTCCAGAAGGAACACACCAGACAGCCGCGCGCTGTCTGTCGTCTGACACCTCCCTCCCTCCCCCCCCCCCCCCTCCGTTCGCCGGCTGCCTGACAGATCGGGTCGGCTGACAGCGTATGTAAACATTGTGGAGCCACGAGTCGCTCACTTGTCACACTCGCGCGCCGGCCAAAAGCAGAAGGGAAGCGCCAACAACACGTGACGCACCGTCTCACGGCTGGGGGCCGGTCTGCTCGGATCAGCTGCCACAGAGCTCTACTAGCACATCTCCGTAGCTCTCCGTCACCTAATAGCTTCACAGCGTGGCGCTTGCGGCTCCCAATCTACACGCCGATTATAATTTGAAACGTGTCCATAAAAAATTATTTTGTAAGAAAATGTCCAATATTGTGCCTCCTGTTTTGTATCGAGTAACTTGCTTGCAAGAAAATGTATAATATCGCTTCTACTGTATGTATCGATATGTGGCCTTTATGAAGTTTCATCTTTGGCAAAGATCATGTATTGCATAGCATTGTAGCTCGCACTGAGAGAGAGTAGCACTAGTGGTTCAGCTCGCTTAGAGAGCGGTTGGGTTGTGTGTATGGCTCCGATGTAGAGCAGAGGCTGCTTTGCCAGCAAGTCAGAAGTTGTATTATGTAGGTAATGTAATGCTGATTATTAATAACAAGTAACTTAAACTTTTTCTCATGTCTCATTTACGTAGTTAGAAAATTAACCTACTTCCTTCATTTGATAATTAATTATTAGTGGATTTAAAGTGCAGTATTGATGTGAATAATATTGTTGAACGGATTTCATTACTGGTGCCATAGTAAATGATAGTTAATTGACTATGATACTAAATTGATACTAAATTTCAATAATTAGAAACTGATCTGCATAAAATTCTCACAGTCAAGCATTAAGAAAGTGATTTGTGGTTTTTTTTTAATATCTTTCTCGCAGTCAAAATTTTTGAGTATAGTCAGTGTCTGTTTCAAAAGGCTACATGTCACAGTTGTTTTGTTAAAAATATCCGTTGCGCACATAATCAGTTTCATGCACTGTTTCTCACTTAATAGCATATACATCAGTATCAGGGCCATAATTAAACCAAATTGCTGTGTCAAGGAACAATTTGTTGTCTGATCTAACGATAGGTTCAACATCCATACAACACACGTACAGCTTTTAAATTAAACTGTGAAAATAACACCACAATTGAAAAGACGTGGGAATCGGGACAGGTTCCATCTGACTGGACGAAAGCAGTAATCACGCCAATTTTCAAACATGGAAACAGAAAAGATTGTAACAACTATCGAGGTATCTCTTTAATTAGCGTTGTAGGTAAAATATTCTCAGGTATTGTTGAAAGGAGAGTGCGAGTATTAATTGAGAACAAGTTAGATGAAAATCAGTGTGGGTTTAGGTCTCTTAGAGGCTGTCAGGACCAGATCTTTAGCTTACGGCAGGTAATGGAAAAGTGCTATGAGTGGTACAGGGAATTGTATCTATGTTTCATACATCTAGAAAAGGCTTATCACCGTGTTTCTAGGAGAAAGCTACAGTCAGTTCTACAAGATTATGGTATAGGAGGCAAATTCTGCAGGCAACTAAAGGGCTTTACGTAGACTGTCAGGCAGCACTTAGAGTAGATGGCAAATGAAGCTCATGGTTCAGGGTAGTTTCAGGGGTAAGACAAGGCTGTAATCTGTCACCACTGTTGTTCATACTATTCATGGATCATATGTTGAAAACAGCAGATTGGCAGGGAGGGATTAAACAAAAACAAAATAAGCAGTCTCGCATATGCGGATGACTTAGTTATAATGGCCGATTCGATTGAAAGGTTGCAAACTAATATTTCAGAGCTCGATCAGAGATGCAAGGATTATGATGTGAAGATCAGCATCTCCAAAACGAAAGTAATGTCTGTGGGAAAGAGAGTGCCAAGTAGGAGGAACAAAGTTAGAACAGGTAGACAGTTTCAAGTACCTGGGATGTATTTTCTCACAGAATGACAACATAGCGAAAGAACTGGAATCGAGGTGCAGCAAAGCTAATGCAGTGAGTGCTCAGCTAAGATCTACTCTCTTCTGCAAGAAGGAAGTAAGTACCAAGACTAAGTTAGCAGTGCACCGCTCTATCTTTCGACCAACTTTGTTGTATGGGAGTGAAAGTTGGGTGCATACAGGTTACCTTATTCATAAGGTAGAGGTTACAGATATGAAAGTAGCAAGAATGATTGCAGGTACTAATAGATGGGAACAATGGCAGGAAGGTGTCCATAATGAGGAAATCAAAGAAAAGCTGGGAATGAACACCATAGATGAAGCAGTTAAAGCGAACAGACTGAGATTGTGGGGTCATGTTACACGCATGGGAGAAGCAAGGTTACCTAAGAGACTCATGAGCTCGGCAGCGGAGGGTAAGAGGAGTCGAGGTAGACCAAGAAGAAAGTACTTAGATTCGGTGCAGAATGATTTTGAAGTGAAAGGCATAACATCAGACGAGGCATCAATGTTAGCATTAAATAGGGGATGATGGAGGAATTTTATTAGAGGTACTATGCTCCAGACTGAACGCTGAAAGGCATAATCAGTCTTTAATGATGATGATGATGATGATGAATAACACCACTGCTCAGAGTGACGTCAGATTGCAACATCGAAGAAAGAATCGAAGAAAGAGGAAAACGCGTGACAGAAGAAAAGCAAATAGCACAGTCTGACATACCAGTCACGACCATAGACTTAGTAGATACAAACTAGCCGGCCGTGGTGGCCGAGGGGACTGAGGCGCTCCAGTCACGGTCAGCACGGCCACTACGGTCGGGGGTTCGAATCCCCCCTCGGGCATGGATATTTGTGCCGTCCTTAGTCTTAGTTAGTTAGTAAGTAGTTTGTAAGTTTAGGCACTGATGACCCCGTAGTTAAGTCCCATAAGCTTAACAAACATTTGAACATTTTTTATTCAACCAAATTTGGTACACACATTCCTTACCGTGAGGTAACAATTTCTGCATGGTTAAGAATCACATACGGCACATGGTTCAAAAGATATTACGTCATAAACAATAGAAATCGCAAAAAAATGCCATATAATGCGGCGAGACTTTCGAAATGCACTGTATGAGAATGACAGTACTTAGTGACTTGCAACAAACTTTAAACATAATTTCAAACCTGAGACAATAAACAGAAACAAAACAAACGACATGTAGAGCCTTGCAGGCTACAGAAATGGCTAATTTTCAAAAACTTTTGTAAGAAGTGTCACTGTAAAAAGTGTAAATAGTGTAAATATAAGCACTGACAGCAAGTGGAAATGTACCACAAATCACACATAAAGCGGAAAACATAGAAATTCCTGACCACTGAAGATGCTTTAGAATAAAGCGAAACGCGTCTGGTCTAAAGTACACTAATTTACAGTCGCATACGACGGTCGCATAACCTATAGGAATGTATTATTGTTGATAAGAAATTGGATCCTAGTAAATGGGGATACTAATAATTTTGGGGTGGGGGTCACTAATGACCCCACGATAGTAGTTGTGACAGTGAAAAATATCGATAGTAACTCAGAGTTAAATCTTCATATGTCAGCATTGTGACGGAATGCTCGTCATTTTGTTAATAGTCGTAGTTAACAAGATATTGGCTTCTGAATAAGAGACTGCGCTACGTTGGGAAAAGTTTGCAGTAAAAAGTAGAGGCTGCTATGATATTCCGTTTGGTGCGTGTTGCACCATATGTTGCTGAGGATGAAACTTTTCTAATGATTTGAATTTTATTTTCCACTTAGGAGGAGACCTTTACCTTTTACTCATACCGCTAAACTTTATTTTATTTAGCGCACTCATTTCGGATGACGATAAGGCCAGAATAAATCATTGCGTATCTCATACGCGGTTAGAGACCTGTATCAAAATGATATTTTGACAAATGATAACAAGCAAAGAGGGGACTATTTTGCCATATGGTTACTACGCAAAACTTCATTAAATGTCAATTTATTCAAGAAAATACATAGTTGTAGAATGAAAAAGAGTAAAGTTAGTTTGATTTGCAGATATTCCTTCGTCACTCACAAATGTTTATTTCTTTGCTTCTTGCCCAATGTGTTTCAGAGCCACTACTCAGTTTCCAAAACCTAATATCAGTTACATTTCCTTCAGTTTAAAGCCTAGCAGTAACAGAACGGAAGTTGCTAGATCTAATGAGGATTTTATGTGAGAATACTTCAAAATGACAGATAGCAAGGATCTCTTCACTAGCTAACGAACTGACTTGTTCTCATTTCCTCACATAATAAAGCACTTCTGTATTGAGATATTTAGAATATCCTTTTCATATAACTGAAAAATTGAAACTGAATATTAAATAGACACAGCACTTTTGTAGTTTGGAACTATTAAATTTGATGGGTTAAAAGAAGTCAGTACCAGCATCTTTAAGTATGGGTGTAGTGCAGTAACAACATGTGCCTAATTATTAGGAGCTCTAATACGGAAGACGTGTTACTACTAGACGGGCGAGCGGATCCCAGTGCGTCATATTTAAAATGTTCAAATATTTGTATAGTGTATGGGACTTAACTGCGGGGTCATCAGTCCCTAAACTTACAAACTACTTATGAACTAGCTAAGACTAACGACGGCACAAATATCCATGCCCGAGAGGGGGTTAGAACCCCCGACCGTAGTGGCCGTGCATACCGTGACTGGAGCGCCTCAGTCCCCTCGGCCACCGCGGCCGGCCGCGAGCTACAGGGTAAATGTTATTGCTGCTCGTTTCGTTCGCAGCAAAATTAATACTGTACCTGCTCTATGGTTGACAGGTTGTTGTATGTACCCTTGTCCGTTATCTGTTGGAGTGTTGAGATAGTTGTGAAGATTAGCTTACTACATGGGTGTTTAAGTTAGGGGCGCTCATTTACGAGGTTATCGGCATCATCTTAGTAAAATTGTTGGTTTTTTAGACGAAATAGCGTAACAAATTCTGCATCATCTCAGCACTGAAAATGAATTGGGGGAACATTAGGTTGCATTATAGGAGCAATGACCTCTAGATCGTCTAAAATATTGACATAGTCTTCATTGTCAACCAAATCTCTTATTCGAACCATTTTCATCATACCGATTCTCACTGAATCCATAAGTTTGTCTTTTGATATCGCAACAATAATTTTAAGGTTATGTTGGGTATCTGCAATATTTAAAACTGATCTGCTAGGTACTGATGTGGATGAGGCGATAAATATGACGATAAAATTTTTCAATGGAGCTGCTTTCCACACTAGTTTTTCATACGTGTAGTGCTGTTATTTTGTTCGATAAATCGGTCTTTATCACGTGAATATATTGCGATATTTTAGCGCCTTGGAATCTTTCTATTGTCATAGGGATTTTCACTTAACTGATAGTTAGCCGTGTAACGAGCAGAATTCTACCCGTTAACTTAACGGGGAGTTTGAGGTCTTTTAACGTCAGGGTAACTCATAACGAAACATTCACAAACGCATTTGTCTGCTAACGACAAGTTAGAATCTTAAGGCTGGTCTACACGACGACACTAGGTTTCGAAACTGGTTGCATGAAATGAATTGCGCGCAACTGGTTTCGTGTATGTCTGTAGACACGGCACCAGTACTATACACTTCAGTTTCGTTGTTTTGTGAGTGCCGTAGTCGCCGTAAAATGACAGTTTTGGTAGCTGTATCATTTGTGGCGGAGCTATTGCTTCTCTGTGTGATGTCACTGCATAAGACTAAACATAAAAAGAATAAAGAACGTGTTTGGGTTCGTGACTGGATTAAGAAAAGACGTCAGCTCTGTTGCTCAGCGACCTTGCTGAAAGAAATTGTGATCGAAGACCCTAGGAGGTATTTTAATCAACTTAGAATGTCACCAGAGCAGTTAACGTTCCTTTTAAACAGAGTTAGTAATGCAATAAAGAAAATGTTCAAATGTTTGTTAAGCTTATGGGACTTAACTACGGGGTCATCAGTCCCTAAACTTACAAACTACTTATGAACTACTTACAAACTAGGACGGCACAAATATCCATGCCCGAGGGGGGATTCGAACCCCCGACCGTAGTGGCCGTGCTGACCGTGACTGTAGCGCCTCAGTCACCTCGGCCACCGCGGCCGGCGCAATAAAGAAACAAGTTACCGTTATGCGTGAAGCATAGTTACCAGGACTGAAATTAGAAAAAAGCATTACGTTTCGTGTCAAGTAGATATTCGTCTCTGCAGTACTTGTAACGTGTTCCGAAATCCACAGTTGCCATACTTCGTTTATATAGGTATTTCGAATTGGATGTATTTTAGTCTGCAATTCACTAATCGTCTACCCACCAATATTTAATTTCACAAATACCTGCCAGAAGAGCACTAACAAGCCGTCAAAATCGCATAAACACCTACGCAACGTATATATGTTTAAAAACCGAATATTTCTCCCGTTCCCCCCTTTATGTTGTAATTTGTTCTGTATTGGTCATAACCTAACCTAAAAACACGCGCAATCAGTTTCGCCAAAGTTGGAAGGTGTCGAAACTGTTTAGTTTCGCCAACGAGTTGCGCGAACGCCTGCCGCGCATGCGCACTGGCCAGTAGCGCAGTTTCATGAAACGTAGTGGCGTCGTGTAATCTAGCCTTTAACTGGAACTTAACGAGAGATTCACAAACCGGCCGTTACTGTCACGCGCATCAGTACCCATACGCGTCACGTATTTCTATTTTGGAAATGTAGTCACCCTAATTTAGATGCAGTTGTAGTCGGGTGAGGTGAACTGCCGGCAGCAGAACGCCACGACAGGCGAGTGCGTGCTGTACAGTGTACAGTCGCGTGGGCCCACCGGCTGAGGCGCCGCCCACGTGCCCGGCGCGCTGTTGCCGCCTCCGGCGTTGCCGCCCCCTCCCCCAGTCCCCTAGCGCCGTGACAGCGGTCCCTGCTCGCCAGCCGCCAGTACTCTGTAGGCCCGCAGGCCGCGAGAAGCGAAGATCCATCCACCGTCGCGTCAGCCGCGTCACCTCCAGCATCCGCCGCCCCTCCCAGCCGCCCTCCTCTTCCACCCTCTGCAGTGAGAGCCGGCCATGTCACCTCGCTACTGTGGCGTCGACCGCCCACCGCTGCCGCCTCGACACCACTGCAGCTGCGACATCTGATACGGCCGCACGCCTCCGAGGATCGCCCGTCTAGTCTACAGCCACCGGATACCACCGCCAAACCCACACCACTGACAACTGCCAAAGGAAAAAAAAAAAAATATCCATAGACTGTGTCTCTAAACTTGCGTCTCCCACCGCCGAGGTTCCTTATCGACAACTCAAACTCCAGTGTGTCAAAACCACCTTATCCCTGCTCACTATTCCTCAAATTCACTTCCCAATACACTGCCTTAAAATTTCACCACACCATTCGAGGTTTTTTTTCCCTGTGCTCTTTCCGACTCGGTTCCACGGTCCCTACTGCCGGCTGCAACCTGTCGCCTCGCCAACCGCCGTGCTCCGATGTTCAGCGCAGCGCTTACGTCAACATGTATATATGTATACATAAAGACAGCTCTCCACAGCGATAAACTTTCAAAATTCCATCTTGTGACTTAAGAAATGTGACGATTACAGCGCGAGGAAGCACATCTTCATCACAGAACAATTTCTGGCTCAGGGACCATAGTTCCAGCACGGTATGAATGGCGTGTTTGCCTGAAGCACGCTAGCCAGCTGGGGAAAATGCACCACTATACCCATCACGGTTCCAAGATCAACATCATCCGACATTTTCCGAGCTCAGCTGTCCGCCGTGTCAACACATGTGGATAGCGTTCATCAGTGCTACGACGTCCAGGATTCGCCACCTCCGCAGTATGTGACAGCTCAGTGACTCCTGCACTGTCTCCGTGTGCTGTTCCGTTCCCACCCCTTCTGCCACGTTCTGCCTTTTCCTCCACCATCGACAGTGCATCTACAACAATTCACAGTACAGTATAAAACGTATTGTTCAGCTTATCTCCGCCATTTCCGTAGAACGAATCCGTGTTCAGTATAACGTCCGTGTTACGCATCTACCAGTAGAGAAGGCGCTACAGGAAAAAGAATGAGGTACTGTACAGGAACCTGTTCTAGTGACACCTGAATCTTGTGCACCATCTTGTGGTATTCATACAGCAAGTGTGTGTCTCAACGTTACTTCTACGCCATGGACCGAGTATTATTTACCTCGAGATTATAGTCTAGAAGAGAATTGTATGTCTGTTTCCACTACAACTTAAGTGCTACACCATTTATCGCAGGATATTACTGAGGTAGGTTCTCCAGTGTGGATCTACGCTCCGTAGAAATAGCAACGCACTGAAATGGTACGTGTTTTAGGGATACATAAATTTCTCAAATCATCAGCAAGTGTTTCTGGAATACGTGTATGATTTCATACTGTGTGGGTGTGAACTTCTGGCTTAGTTAATCATCCTGAACAGTGTCTTTAGGTCAAGATTATACCTCGGAATGGGAAACAGTATTCCCGTTTAGGTACTACTGTAGTGAACTTTCTTTTATACTCTTAATCGAAGGGTATAGCTGAGCTACTTTTTTCAGTTTTCTACTGTGCGAATCTATATTAACGTGGACGTGTTAGTGTTGTACTAGTACAGAAGAAGAAGAAGAATATAACGAAGAGCCACGCACAAGAACGTAATGTATTTGCACTGATAGCTGAATACTTTTTTCAAACCAGCAGCAAGTGTTTATGGAATACATGTATCACTTGGTACTGCGTGTGTCTGTCAGCTTACTCATCCTGAGCAGTGCCTTTAGGTCAAGATTATATACCTCGGAATGAGAAAGAGTATTTCCGTTTAGGTACTACTTTAGTGAACTTTTTTAATACTCTTTATCAAAGGGTATAGCTGAGGTCCTTTTTTCAGTTTTCTGCTGTGCGAATCTATATGAATGTGGTTGTGTTAGTGTCTTACCAGTACAGAAGGCAGCTATACAAGGAAGATCCACGCACAAGGATGCAACATATTTCCACTGATGGCAGAATAGTTTTTTCAAACCACCAGCAAGTGTTTCTGGAATACATGTATTACTTGATACTGCATGTGTGTATGAACTGACGGCTTAGTTACTCATCGTGGACAGTGTCTTTAGGTCAAGATTATACGTCGGAATGGAAAGCAGTATTTCCGTTTAGGCACTACTTCATTGAAGCTTTATACTCTTTACCGAAGGATATAGCTCAGCTACTTGTTTTCACTTTTCTTCTGTGCGAATCTATATTAATGTGGCTGTGTTAGTGTATTGCCAGTATAGAAGGCTGCTATTCAAGGAATAGCCACGCGCAAGAATGTAATATATTTCCACTGATGGCTGAATAGTGTTCTGGAATGAATCTAGCACTAAATACTGTGTGTGTGTGAACTGGCGGCTTACTTAACTCATCGTGGACAGTGTCTTTGGGTCAAGATTATACCTCGGAATGGAAAGCAGTATTCCCGTTTAGGCACTACTTCACTGAAGCTTTATATTGTTTACCGAAGGCTATAGCTGAGCTACTTTTTTTCACTTTTCTTCTGTGCGAATCTATATTAATGTGGCAGTGGTAGTGCTGTACCAGTACAGAAGGCCGATATACAAGGAAGAGTCCACTGGCGGCTGAATTGTTTGTGCTAGCCACGTGTGTTTGACAGTCGACAGTTGGTCGGCGTCTGTGTCAAGTGGTCGCCGTGTTCTCGTCGTATCTGCAGCAGCGCTGTACTCCTCACGAGGAACGACACCTCCGGTGTGGGCATTCCTGCAGTGACTGAGGCCCTGTGCCATTCTTCAAGGTGAGCTGCAACTCTTTTATGGACAGTGTGTACTGCGTGGATCGGCGCTGAATGCCGCGACCTCGTTAATCGACTGCAGCGGACAGTGCGGTGATGTGGCGCGTAAACAGGAGGCAGCGTCTAGAACGGCAGCGGCAGCGGCGTCCTTGAACCGGCCGCGTGACGTGACTGGACGTGACGCGACCCTCCCCAAGGCGCGGCTATTTCCGGAGCGGCTGCGGCTGCGGCGCTCGCCCCTGGGAACCAGCTGCTGTCGTTCGCGCCGCGTCGCTCCTGCAGGAACTCGTTTTCGTGCCGCGCGGTGCGACGTCGCTGGGCAGCGGTGACCGCCGGCAGTGACTCGGCGCGGTGACACGGCGTCACGTCACGGCGCGTCACCGGTGACTGGGCGTCATGCTGATCACGCAGTACACGGCGCTGCTGCTGCAGTCGTCTCGCAGGCTGGCCGCCGCTGCACCACCAGGGTAAGGCCAGCCGAGCCGGCGACGGGGATAGTTGCATCGAACTTTTAGGTTCTAAAAATCTTAAATTACGTACCTAAAATAGGCTCTATCACTTACAACAATAGCTAAACTGATTAAATATTAACTGCTTTGAATAACCGAACATCACCAGTTGGGAGTTTTTGTGATCTCTCAAAGGCTTTTGATTGTGTAAATCATGCAATTCTTCCAGATAACCTTGAGTATTGTGGTATGAGTGGGACAGTACACAAATGGTTTAAATCGTACTTAAGCAGAAGACTGCAGAAAGTTGAAATAGGCAGATCAAACAATTAATTCCTCTAACTGGGGAGTTATCAAAAATGGGGTCCCACAAGCTTCGGTCTTGGGTCCCTTGCTGTTCTTAATATACAGGATGTTACAAAAAAAAGTACGGCCAAACTTTCAGGAAACATTCCTCACACACAAAGAAAGAAAATATGTTATTCAGACATGTGTCCGGAAACGCTTAATTTCCATGTTAGAGCTCATTTGCATTACGGATGAGGCTTCATTCCAACGTGATCAAATTGTAAATTTTCACAATCAACATGTGTGGGCTGACGAGAATCCACACGCAATTGTGCAATCACGTCATCAACACAGATTTTCTGTGAATGTTTTGGGCAGGAATAGTTGCTGATGTCTTGATTGGGCCTCATGTTCTTCCACGTACGCTCACTGGAGCGAGTTATCATGATTTCATACGGGATACTCTACCTGTGCTGCTAAAACATGTGCCTTTACAAGTACGACTCAACATGTGGTTCATGCACGATGGACCTCCTGCACATTTCAGTCGACGTGTTCGTACGCTTCTCAACAACAGATTCTGTGACGGATGGATTGGTAGAGGCGGACCAATTCCGTGGCCTCCACGCTCTCCTGACCTCAACCCTCTTGACTTTCATTTATGGGGGCATTTGAAAGCTCTCGTCTACGCAACCCCGGTACCAAATGTAGAGACTCTTCGTGCTCGTATTGTGGACGGCTGTGATACAATACGCCATTCTCCAGGGCTGCATCAGCGCATCAGGGATTCCATGCGGCGGAGGGTGGATGCATGTATCCTCGCTAACGGAGGAGAATTTGAACATTTCCTGTAACGAAGTGTTTGAAGTCACGGTGGTACGTTCTTTTGCTGTGTGTTTCCATTTCATGATTAATATGATTTGAAGAGAAGTAATAAAATGAGCTCTAACATGGAAATTAAGCGTTTCCAGACACATGTCCACATAACATATTTTCTTTCTTTGTGTGTGAGGAATGTTTCCTGAAAGTTTGGACGTACCTTTTTGTAACACCCTGTATATAAATGAATTGCCATTCTACATTCACAAAGATGTTGAGCTAGTACTTTTTGCTGATGATACGAGTATACCTATCACACCTGACAAACAGGAATTAACTGATGAAATTGTAAATATCTTTCAGAAACTTATTAAGTGGTTCTCTACAAATGGACTCTCATTAAACTTTGATAAAACCCAGTATATACAGTTTCATACAGTAAATGGCATGTCACCACTAATAAATTTGAACTTTGAACATAAATCTGTAGCTAAGGTAGAATATTAAAAAATTTTAGGTGATTGCATTGACGAGGGACTGAATTGGAAGAAACATATTGAAGATCTCCTTAAATGTTTGAGTTCAGCTGCTTATGCTATCAGAGGTATTGCAAAATTTGGTGATATAAATCTCAGTAAATTAGCTTACTACGCCTATGTTCATTTATTGCTTTCATATGGGATCATATTCTGCGGCAATTCAACATTGACTAAAAAAGTATTCATTGCACAAAAGCGTGTAATCAGAATAATTGCTGGAGCCCACGCAAGAGCATCCTGCAGACGTTTGTTTAGGGATCTGGGAATCTAACTTTGGCACAGAAAGGGGCGTATTACGCTGCCACAAAAGTCCTTGCTCACTTACCAAGTAGCATCAAAAGTCTGACAGATAGCGAACTAGTATTTAAAAAGAAATTAAAGGAATTTCTGAATGGCAACTCCTTCTATACAGTAGATGAATTTTTAGATAAAACTATTAAAAAAAATTTTTAAATAAAAAGAATAACAAAAAATAAACAACAAAAAATGTAATAAAAATCCTTAAAATATTGATTGTCAAATGCAGACAATATTTACTAGACTGGCACGTTGCACATCATTACGAAATGTGTATATGATGAATGGAACAAGTATTAACTTAATCTAATCTAATCAGAAAATAGGTGACCAAAATCTGAAATTTTATTGTCCAGAAAGATAAACAGATTGATAGAAGTCCACATTATTTCATTGTCCATAATTGCAGTCACAGTAAATAACTACCACTTTCTCCAGGTTTTCCGTTGAGAAACTGCATCTCTCGTCTGTTAATAGCATCTTACATGCTGAGAATGAGCGTTCCACGTTAGCGGATGTCACAGGAGCTTATTTAAATGACGATATCAGGCACAATGGGACCGCACACGTATGTTCTGCTGATTTACCTCATGAGATTTCAGCCACTGAGCAGAGGGTGGTCAGTCCTGGATTTTTTTGTAGGTCTGTTTCCGGTTTTTACCAACAGAACCTGGGGCCAAGTTGATTTTTTCCACTTCTCCTGCCTGTCACACTTGCATGTAGACTGGCGTCCCTGAACACTCTAGAGATTTAATAATAGGGACCAAAGGTGCACAATGAGATTTAATGCATGCAACGTCGTTGGAAATTGTTGGGTCTCTTAGAACATCTTTAAAAGGTAAAGCAGTCAACAATCCGAAGATTGGTTTGAACACCACAGTGCTTTACTAGGCATGGTCCTGTTTGGAGGTGGTATGCCGTTGCCTTCCTCCGACCTTCGAGCTGACTTACCCAGTCAGTTATAGGAGGACCTACAGTTTAACGTGGGTTCCGAACCACGGTGCTACTCGGTATTTTTTCACAAGAGCAATACTGCTAGAGGTGAAAGAAGTGGAAAGTGACAGATAAAAATCCTAGGACCTGGCGTGGATCGAACCCACGACCTTTGGATTTGTAGTCTGGCACTCTACCACTGAGCAACCGAGGCGCACCTTTAGCTGAAGTAATTCCCACTGCCTCCTTCGGCGATTGAAGACCAATGTTTTTAATGTCTGTATTTTTGAAAATAAGGTACAGTCAGGTTCTAATACGAAAATATATATAATTTGCAGAATTGTTAGCTGGGAAGACCACGAGAGAATTTTTGGCATAATTTTTTTAATTTAATTCCATTTTTAAAATATAGGTACAATCAGATACTAAACTAAAAGTAGGTATTTTTTAGGTGGTATAAAACTATCGTTTTCGGTCATACATTTGCATAATTCGTGTATGTGCAACTTTTATTGCCTTTATTTAATGAGGAACAAAATAGGATTTTACCTAAAATCCGAGGTCTACTGACTACCATGGCCCCCACAAGGGTGGTGCTGGGTAGACCCATGGGTCCAGACGAGAGCTAGCAATTTATGTCTGAAGTAAATAGCGAACGTGCAAGGAGTAGACGATCCGAGGAAGAAAAAAGACGTTTCGAGGAAACTCGCACAGAGAATCTACAAGCGTTTACAGAGATCTGGACACAGCATTGTATGGGAGCGTTTTGTCTTTATTGTAGGTAACAAAAATAAACCTGCGGGATTTGTAGAGTGTAACGGCTGCCGTGAATTATTGTCGTTCCTTGATGGCAGTACCACTGCGCTGTTACGGCACCTGAATAGCTGCAAAGCTTATCTGAAAACTGATTCGGCTACCGTTTTGCTTCTGCACCATAAAATTGGACGTTCTGCTTTTACCAAGAGCATTACTGCGCACGTTTTTTTTTTTTTTTTTTTTTTTTTTTTTTTTTTTTTTTTTTTTTTTTCCCTCGCAACTGATAGTACACTGACAATTCAGTCAGTGAGGAAAAATCCAAAGTGTTTTCAAGATACATGAAAGACTGTCCAGCGATACAAAACTGATAACCGCGACCTTGAACGTCACCTCTCGAATAGTGGTAACTCCCTCGGGGTTTCAGCTACCCCCAGCCAGAGGGAAAAGGGGGATATATAAAATAAAAGAAAACACCAACAGTGGTCCGCACGCCTGTATCGAGGAACGGTAATTAGTTTACTTCCCTTGGAGTGGTTAGGCGTTAAGCCGTACCTTCCAGAATTCGACCAGTTAATTGTGTCTAATGACCTCGATTGCAACTGAACGTTTATTTTTATTTTCTTACTTATTTTTCTTATCAGCAAGGAAACATCAAGCAATTTAGCGAAATGTCCACAGAAACGCTGTTCGAACACGCGCTGCATGCGTGTACTTGCTATCGCAGCACTAATGCTGCCCGTTAACTCGCAATTACTCATGATTTCAGACAGCTCTGTTACGCCCGCGTTAATGTGTGGTCTAAAATGCATCGGTCAGTAAGCTACCCGCTATATAACTTTTTCAATACGTGATTTGTAAACGAGAAGTATAATGCTTTGTTAGGAAGCTAAGTTGCTGTACTATCAAATGTCCACATTTTTTTAACCTCATAGTTTCTTCAGAATGGAGTGAAAAGCATTATGAAACTAAGAACTCGCGCGGAATGAAAAGCAGACATATTATTTTTTTCACAAGGAAAGTAAGGCTTGTAAGGAAAAACTAAGTTAATAAACCGATGTGGGATGGTCGTATGTACCGTGAACAGTGTTTGCAGACGTCTAAAGTGTCACACGTTTCGCGATTTTCTCACGTGGCTGTAACCGATTACATTCCTCTCTCAAATACGCGACCTGGCCTGCTCTTAATCCCACTTCACTTTCATATCACCTGAAAGTATTTTTCTCAGATGTGATGGATGGGGTAATGATAAAACGTACGAATTCCTAATGTGGTTGTAAGCGCCAGGAAATAAACAAAAAAGAATAAAAATAATATTATATAAAACACTGAAGAAGCCCAAAGTGTAGTCTCCGGGGAATATAGTGGTCGATTAAGTTGAAATGTTCAAATGTTTCTCAAGCTTAAGCGACTTAACTGCGAGGTCATGAGTCCCTAAACTTACAAACTACTTATCTACTACCTTCTACTGAAGACGGCACAAACATCCATGCCCGAGGGGGGATTGGAACCCCCGACGGGGAGCGACCTCGCGCATCGGAATATAGCGTCTCAATGCACTCCGCCGCAGCGGTCGATTAAGCAAATTGTTTTCAATTTACTCCTTCTCAAACTGTAGCTTGCTATCAAAACTTAACTGACATTATCACTTTCTTAAGTCACTAATGCACTAATTCGTTGCGGAGCAAATATTGTCCAATTTGACGTTAATACCCATATTTTCACCATTCTGAAAGCTACTCATATGACTAAGCAAGTTCTCTAATGCAGAGTACCTGGCGCAACTTAGTGTGTCAATATCCACTTAAAGTTGCTGAAAGGCAGTTTACAGCTATTCAGACATATTTCTATACCAAAATCTCTTAACACTCTTACAGAACAGAAAATAAATGGGACGTCTTTCACACAATCCGTGTGAAATCTTTCACGAAATCCGTGGTAATCTTATATGAAAAGTCATTTAAACGTAGTTCATTTACTCTGATCGTGAAACTAGCATAGTTTGTAATCTTGCCCAATGCTGAACTACAGATATCACATAACTTTGATTTCAAGAATATTAGCAGATAGTAAACCCACCACAAAAACTAATAGCTGCTCGGTTAATGTTCATCCATTGGTAGGAAGCAAAGTTATATCATATTAAAGCTGTATCCCAGAATATACAGTGCGCACACGTAGCAATAATAGGTTGTAATAGAAAACATATTAAATAATATAACACTATTGGCCATAAAATTGCTTCACCAAGAAGAAATGGAGATTGTAAACGGGTATTCATTGGACAAATCTATTATACTACAACTAACATGTGATTATATTTTCAAGCAATTTGGGTGCATAGATCCTGAGAAATCAGTACCCAGAACAACCACCTCTGGCCGTAATAACGGCCTTGATACGCCTGGGCATTGAGTCAGACAGAGCTTGGATGGCGTGTACAGGTACAGATGCCCATGCAGCTTCAACACGATACCACAGTTCATCAAGAGTAGTGACTGGCGTATTGTGACGAGCCAGTTGCTCGGCCACCATTGACCAGACGTTTTCAGTTGGTGAGAGATCTGGAGAATGTGCTGGCCAGGGCAGCAGTCGAACATTTTCCGTATCCAGAAAGGCCCGTACAGGACCTGCAACATGCAGTCGTGCATTATCCTGCTGAAATGTTGGGTTTCGCAGGGATCGAATGAAGGGTAGAGCCGCGGGTCGTAACACACCTGAAATGTAGCGGCCACTGTTGATAGTGCTGTCGATGTCAACAAGAGGTGACCGAGACGTGTAACGAATGGCACCACATACCGTCACGCCGGGTACACTAAAATTTCTTTCCTTCCGCCACAAGATCTGTTTTGCTCGTTCATCTCGCGATTTTCTATCAGCAGAAAGATGAACAGCCATGTAGGATGGTTGTCCAGGAAACACTGAAAGAACGGGATCTGATGTCAACTTGGGAATTTTCCCACGAACTGTCATCGTAGAACCATCTATCGTCCTTATCTTCAGTAATTATGTGCTTTGCGGCGAAGTGCTTAACCTATAACACAGAATTCTTTCCAGGAGTGAAATCTGATCGATTAATTGTTCGCAACCACTTAGCCCGAACTTTTTCGTCTTTTGGAAACGATAATACTGAAATATTTCTTTCCTTGTTTCTCCTGTAATTTACAGTGCAACCTGGTACACAGCAAGTACGCCACATTTCGAACACCTACAGCAAGGAACACGCCGATATATCAGTTCCTGCAGCAAGAAAACCATACTACTCACGTTTAAGCAAAGACTGTTCGTACTTACCGAGTTATCTCTGTCGGCTTGTGGACTGTTTTCTAGCATGAAGACACACAAATGTCCACTCAAATGCAGGCGAAGGTCCTTACATTGTCGCGAGAAGCAGCGGGCCTCGACTGGACCCACGAATGGCGCACCGGAAGCCTGGCAGTCAGTTGGTGACGTCACGAGCGCCGCCTGTCACTTGTCGCAGGCCCCGGTGCTGAAGGGGGCCCATGCACAGCCCTAAATAATTTTTTGGTTACTGAAATTAAAAAGAAACTAGAAAAAAACATGTTGAATATTTTTCTTCCAAAGAAATATTAGAAGATTCTACACGCAATTGTTGTAGATATTTACGATAAACCGCTTATCTCAAACGATCACTGCCGCGGTGGAGTAGCCGAGCGGTCTAAAGCACCTCGCTGCGGAGCGCGCGGTTGCTCGCCGCGGAGGTTCGAGTCCTCCCTGAGGCATGGGTGTCTGTGTTTGTCCGTAGGTTAGTTTACCTAGGTTTAAGTAGTTTGTAAGCTACGGACTGATGACCACGCAGTTTGGTCCGATAGATTTACAGACATTTCAAACGATTACTTCGATTGATGCTCTTAGTTATTGCCATTGACTGGTATTGTATGTGTGTATTAACTAAGGTGACCAAAGTATTGTCCATCCTGTTTTACAGTGTTCTACTTCAGATTCCTAAATATTAAGACTACTACCTAGAAGGACCGCAGGGCCAATTTGGCCCCTCATAGCGTTCCTCTGTATTTTCGGCATGTTTCCTTTTAATACTGTGATTGAAATAAAATCAACTGTTGTCTCCTTGTTGTTTCAATATGCCACAACCATGCATACATTGCAGCACTGATTTCGGTAGGGCAGCTGGGATGGCCGTCATGTATGGATGAGTTACGCCTGAGTGATTCATTGGGTGAGAGTGTGATATTTTCTGACGAAGATCATGGCCGAAGATTTACAAGTTGAATGAATGTGAATATGAGTTCGTTGGCAGCTCAGCGATCATCTTTATGGTGAGTTGCTAGCTATCCTCACATTATCAACATTCCAATCTGGACCTTCCAATGTTGAAAATCAATAAAAGTACATATGATGGTTACACTGAATTATCTTTCACAATCTGGCCGTATAAGCAGAAGAACTGCATGCGGCCAATTTGGCACCAGATGTCCTTATATTAGTAGCTTGCATGCGATCCTTCTAGTATTAAATGCCAAGTAGAGTAGATAACAGCCATAAAATATATTAGTTCCTTTGCCCATTTTACTATGGTTGTCATACCGCTTATGGATTGTTCTCAAGTCATGCCGTTGGCACAGCAGTTTGACGTTACTTCTGGCGTGGCTGGAAAAGAAAATGATTGATCGATTTCTGTGTAATGTAGTGATGGATTTCTTTTCGTCAACTTCCTGTGAAGATGAGATTTTCATGTGTGACAACAATTCCGCCTTACCTGGCGTAGCGTCTGCTAGAAGTAGGAACAAGTGTTCTGTCAAGCTGTTAAGCTTACTGTGGCCCAGGGCCGTAGCCTTGGGGTGGGGGGGGGGGTGGGGTTGAAGGGGATCACTATTCACCTAAGTCCTGATGAAGTAATTCTAAAGTATGCTGAAGTTGCTCCTTCTAGCACATTACCAGAGTGTCGTAGGTTGGGTGTATCTTGTAGAATCTGCTTCGCTTGTAAAGTTCTTCATATGCCTGAAATTCTGGTTAAGGTTGCGTGTTGGGTGATATCTTACAGACCTACATCACTTGATGTGAACTCAAAACACAAGTCGCACTTTTAATGAAACTGTATTCAACAAAACATTACATAGTAGTTACTAAAGCACATACTGACACAGTGACGGCCAAAGTAAGCCCTAATAATGACGCCCTGAGTCCATCCGCTCGGGTCCTCATATACTATCTCGACACGTAGACAACAATACAAACTATTGTTAGAAACAAGAAGTTGTACATTTATCATGAACGGATTTGTTACAAGATATACTTCATATTGGTCAGTAGAGCATAAAATCAGTGGCGTAGCTATCATAGGGCTAGGCGGGGCAGTGCCCCGGGGCCCCCGAGCTCCAGGGGCCCCTCGGCCTTCGTGACCGACGATCGGAAGAAAGTTACAGTAAAGCATCAAATTTTTTAATTTTTTTAACCTCCCACTGATATGCTGAAACCATCCTACATGAATATTTTCCCTATTTTGCTTCTTTGACTGGGCTTTCAACGAAATGAGATAACAGTGCAGTAGTTTAGCGAGAGTGAGTTGTCGGGACTGACAGAAGTCCGCCTGCTGACACCGCTGACTAAAAATACCCCACGGGGCATTTTCATCTGTATGTCCTACCCAGGTCCAACTCTATCTCTATCCCTCTGCAAAATTTCATCCAAATCACCTAGTAATTTTTGCATGGCAGCATAACAAACAAACAAACTTTCACAATTATATTAGAGAGTACGATTAAATATTATCTTCTGCGTGACACATAATAATTTACTTAGTAGTCTTTAGGTTTGCCTTATTATGTCTTCCAGTGGGCGGTAAGGAGCTGATGATGAAGTAGTTTTGCATCTGTACAGTATTAGTGTAAACAGGGCCCCAATGTCATTTTTTGCCCCGGGGCCCTTGGTGACACAGCTACGCCACTGCATAAAATGTTTGTTCTTTTAGATCCGATCACTTTGAGAATAATTGCTACAATCTCTATATATAAAAGGCAATGTCCCGACTGACTGACTGTCTCATCATCGCCCAGCCCAAACCACTGAAGATGTTTTCGGTAGAGAAGTGAGGACGCCATATTGGTTGTCGTATTTCACGGGTTTTATGTATATAACTTAGGTCTTATGAATGTATGACATTTCAAAGCGAGTAAAAGTAACTGAGTAAATTGAAAATCTCTCGGAAACCGGCAATGAGAGGGACTATTTGTTGGAATAAATGACTGGAAACGTCTTATACGTGGCTAAAAGTTTTCAGTGTTACAGTAATCTGCCATTTCAAGGCAAGGCGTTCTGTTGATGTATCAACACAGATTGTTCTTTACATCATTTGTTGTGATTAGATGTCAGCGATCGAAATAACTCCTGGTAGTGTATACAACATTTTAATATTTCGTAGATGATAGCTAGCTACTAGTATGTTAGTGGCCATAGCGTATGCAGCCATGGCGTAGATTCTAGCGTGGAAGATGTCCTATGGCATTGGTTCAACGCTTTTTGAAAGTAAATATCTTTTTTTTTTTTTCTTTTTTTATCCGGGATTTTTGATAAACGCAAAGACTTTCATATAAGTTTTACACAAGTATACTACATAATATTCGATGCAAGGTAAACATAAGTGCACTTCCTCTGAGGAGTAAGTTTGTTGGATTCGTTTTATGAACGGAACAGTTTGCACCTTATTTAGAGTAAACTACGCACTTTACTGTTTCACGTCATGCATTTTACACGTTCTTAACGTTCTTCTACTGAATAGTAATAATGACCGTGGAAGAATGACCTTTAAGTTTTACTAAAAGGCGAGACTGTTGCAATAACCTTTGCCTCATGTGAAGGCCTGTTCTAATTTTATATCGCACAGTCAAGAAACTTTTATAATTCGCTGCACTTATTGACATAACATCCAACTTTTATAAGACTCTTGTGTTCACATATATTTGTTGTTACTTATGTAGACCTATATGACAGAACATGAACTTATGCACAAGCGCGGAATTAAAGCGATTTAGGGCAGGTTCGTCCATCTCTCGTCAATCTTGTCGTTAGTAAACGAGAAGATGCCTTTAACGTCCAGTTAAATGTGCTCGTTAACTGTATTTCGTTTGTCATTGCGAGATACACCTCTCGTTTGCTAACCTAGGGAAAACGAGAATCTACGATATATTTCGCCTACGTTGGCAATAGAAACAAATGAAAGTGCCGTCTGAATAAACAGCTGTTCGCCATATTGGACTAGCAGGAAAGAGGTTAGCAGATAGTTCTTATTTGCCGCTTTGCAAAACAAACGTGAAAGAAGGTCGGATTTTAAAGAAGTGAGTGCGAAAGTCTTTTGTCATTAAAATTGGACTGAGAGAGGCCACCTCACGAACAGCTTTCCAAGCAGACTTTTGCGGACAGCAGCCAAATTCCCTGTAGCAATGAACATATTGTCGAGTGCATAGTACCTCAGAGCAAGCAATAACTTGCACATGGGTGAAAGTGCACTGTTCCTGTAGATCGCAGGAGGAAATCACATTTTAGGCCTTACGCTAGGCGCAACCAGCATAAGTAAATACTGAATTAATAAGCTTGTTCTATTGTGTTTTCTATGACAACAGAACTGTTACAAAATAAATATCTTTCTGTTGGACTCATCACACGGTCGTGGAGTTTTCATGCAGCGTTTCCACAGTGGCCTTTCGAAGACGAAATCGCCTAACAAATTTTTCATCATCCCAACATTCAAAATGATTTGGAAGAACATAAATGAGGCAATGATATTTAGATCGTCCAAAATATTGACATCCTCTTCATTGTCAACCAAATCTCTTATTCCAGCCATTTTCATCACACCGATTCTCACTTTACTAGTCGGTACCCGTAAGTTTGTATTTTGATATCGCATTCAATAATTTTAAGGTTATGTTGCGTATCTGAAATATATCGAACTCATCTAATCCCTACTGACATGGATGGGGCGAGAAATATGAGGTTAAAAGTTTCTAAAAGCTGTTTTCTATACTAATTTTTCATATATGAAGAGTGGAATTGCTAAAGGTGCTAAGTGCCGAAAATGAAATTGTTGAGGAAACGAAAAAAACTGCACATCTCTGTGAGAAATGGATATTTATTGCTAAAAAAACATATACTAACTCTTTACATGGTTATACAAATGTTTTTCTACTTATGTCGAAAAATCAAAAAGTTACGTAGCGTTTCATGCAGACAGGTGTAAGTGCAATAGGTTTTGTCATAGCTAATAGATCTAAGTGTCACGAGACAACATTGAATTTATGGAGGTAACATGTGTCGGGAAAAGTCCTTGTTGTTTTTGTCCAAGTAATCAATAATAGTGGAATGATCGTTTTCTTATTTGGTGCCAGTGGAACAGTAGCTGGAAGTTTTATCAATTCCACAGCTGCGGTGTCTTTCATTGTCTTGCCTTTCTTCAGGACATGAAAATTCTCCCAAGCACACTGATCGGAACAGCTTATTTTGCAGGACACAATACCAGACTGTTGTTTGCTTATTTTGTTCAAAGAAAGCTGTGTCTTTGAAAACTTCAGAACCTGATTTTTTTCTCCGTGACAATTGCTTGACTTTTTATCAGAAATATTAAAGTTATTTAAAATTGTAGCTTTGGATACTCTTTTGAGGTCTCCCGTCCCATCAGGAAGTGTGTAGCAGAGAGTTGACTGCCTTTTACCTCTCTGCCTCTGCGTCTTCATTATACGTCCCATGGCGTCGTCTTTGAGTAAGAAAAACCTCTACAAGCCCCATCAGGTAACTGCGTTGTTGGTTCAGGTCAAGTCGATGGTATTCTTCAAAGAGCTGAGAGCTGAGTTTTCATATCAACTGTACTTACACTTGCAGAACACCTAAACACAAAACAAACGAAACATATGTACATCAACCTGCTACAACTGGATAATGCAGGCCTGTTTCATATTATAAGTTTACTTAACACACACACACACACACACACACACACACACACACACACACACACACATATATATATATATATATATATATATATATATATATATATATATATATATATATATATATATAACTACGTTCCGCTCAATCTTGCCTTATACTGAAAGGTGGAAAGAGTACATAGAGCAGCTCTACAAAGGAAATGAACTTAGAGACGATGTTGTAGGAAGGGAAGAGGAAGTAGATCAAGATGAAATAGGAGATACTAGACTGAGAGATGAATTTGACAGAACCCTGAAAGACCTAGGTCGGAACAAGGCCCCAGGAGTAGATGACATACCCTCAGAGCTACTAAAGTCTCTGGGAGAGCCAGCCATGACAAGACTATTTGAACTGGTGTGTAGGATGTATGAGACAGGCGAAATACCCTCAGACTTTAAGAAAAATGTAATAATCCCCATTCCAAAGAAAGCAGGCGCAGACAGGTTGTGAAAATTATAGAACCATCAGTTTGATAAGTCATAGTTTCAAATTTTAACACGAATTATCTACAGGAGAATGGAAAAGCTGGTAGAAGCTGACCTCGGGGAAGATCAGTTTGGATTCAGGACGAACGTAGGAACCCGGGAGGCAATACTCACTTTACGTCTTATCTTAGAAGATAGATTAAGGAAAGGCAAACCAACATTTTTAGCTTTTGTAGATTTGGAGAAAGCGTTTGACAATGTTGACTGGAATAAACTCTTTCAAATTCTGAATTCAACAGGGGTAAAATACAGGGAAAGGAGAGTTATTTACAACTTGTACCAAAGCCAGACCGCAGTTATTAGAATCGAAGGGCATGAAAGGGAAGCATCAATTGGGAAGGGAGTAAGACAGGGTTGTAGCCTTTCTCTGATGTTGTTCAATTTGTACATTGAGCAAGCTATAAAGGAAAGCAAGGAGAAATTTGGAGAAGGAATTAAAGTTCAGGGGGAAGAATTAAAAACATTGCGTTTCCCCAACGACATAGTAATTCTGTCAGATGCAGCAAAGGACCTAGAAGAGCAATTGAACGGAATGGACAGTGTGCTAAAGGTGGTTATAAGATGAACATTAACAAGAGCAAAACTAGGGTAATGGAGTGCAGTCTAAGAAAATCGGGTGATGCTGAAGGAATTAGATTACGTAACGAAGCAATAAAGGAGATATATGAGTTTTGCTACTTGGGCAGTGAAATAACAAATGATGGTTGCAGAATGGCAATGGGAAGAAAAGCATTTTCGAAAAATAGAAATTTGCTAACATCGAATATTAATTTTAGTGTAAGGAAGTCTTTTCTGAAGGCATTTGTGTGGAGTGTTGTCTTGTATGGGAGTGAAACATGGACGATAAACAGTGCGGACAGGATGAGGATAGAGGCTTTTGAAATGTGGTACTACAGAAGAATGCTGAAGATTAGGTGGGTAGATCGCATAACTAATGAGGAGGTAGTGAACAGGATTGGTGAGAAAAGGAATTTTTGGCATACCCTGACCAAAAGAAGGGATCGCTTGGTAGGACACATTCTTAGACATCGAGGAATCGTAAATTTAGCATTGGAAGGAAGTGTGTGGGGTAAAAACCGCAGAGGGAGACCAAGAGACGCGTATAGTAAACAGATTCAAGTGGATGTGGGTTGCCGTTCTTGCTCAGGATAGGGTATTGTGGAGAGCTGCATCAAACCAGTCTCCGGACTGAAGACCATAACAACAACTGTTTGTTCCTGAACGTAACGTTGTCAACACTTCCATCACCACTAAAATCACTGGCGTTCATATTATCATTATTAACAGGTACAGCATTTTAGATTGCAAGCAACAGCTTCAGTAAGCAAAACAATAGCGTTGTGGCACAACCTTGACTACAGACTGCTGTTCGGCTGTGGCACATACAGTAGATCCATCAGCAGAGCAGGCCCATCTGGACACAGGACTAGTGCAATCTCTTGGGGTCAGCAGCAACTACAAGGAATGACTGGAGCACATAAATCTCTCAGCAGAGTATTGGCGCGAAGACAAAGATCGGTTAGGAGTGAAAAACCCCAACAGTCAAAAAATGGCACTTACATCCTTTAGAATTTCCACTCTTCATATGTCGTCCTTGTGTTATTTTGTTCGATCAATAGGTCTATATCACGTCAATATATTGCGGTATTTGAACGCTTTGGAATGCTGCAATTTTCATACAGAGTCTTGCGTAACTGGTCGTTAGCCGTGTAACGAGCAGAATTCTGCTCGTCAACTTAACGGCCAGTTTGAGGTCTTTTAAGGTCAGGTTTATTGATAAACATCGACAAACGGAGTTCTCCGTTAATGGCAAGTTAAAATGTTAACTGGAACTTAACGATTCATTGACATACCGGCCCTTAATGCAGGTAAAACAGGGTTTCCAGTATTTTTTGCTTTGGTAAATAGTGTGATTGCAGCAACTGATACCGCCGCCAGCTGCCGCTGGAGCGCGCTGCGGTCGCGTGTAGCTCGCTGAGGCACGCGCTAGTTTCTTGCAAGGTACCCTCGTCATGATCTAGTCTTGTATAGTTCGCGAACGAACTAGTTCGGAAGAGCGCTCCCACAGGCGAACTACGCGAACTAGTTCGCAGATCCCTCGCCTCTTAGTTCGTCCGCTCCTTTTCCAAAGACTGATGGGGAACAGCGAGAGCGCGCAGAATCGCGTGATTCTCTTCTGCCAGTCACCGTCATTTCGAGCTGAGATGGAGCTCAGCTAGAGTTTCATAGTTCACTGCCACAAGAAATCTATTTCAAAAATAAGTGCTACGAGTAATCTGTATGCAAAGTAGTTGAATACCATTGTATCACCCTTTCGTGTAAATAAATGGTTTATTTGTTTAAGTATTTAATGTCTAATTGCCCAAAAATACGAGTAATAGCACACACTTTGGGAACACTGATTCATTATATAAAAAAGCTGTCATAAAAAAGAGCTCTTTTAGTAGCGGTAGCAAAAGCCAAAAAGAGCGGACGAACTAGAAGGAGCGGGCGAACTAGAAGGAGTGGACGAACTAGGAGCAGTGGACGAACTAGGAGCAGCGGACGAACTAGGAGCAGCGAACGAACTAGGAGCAGCGGACCATTATGTCAAACGTATCTCGCTTCTTAGTTCGTTGGATTCTTTTCCGAAGACCGACGGGCAATAGCGAGAGGGCGCGCAGCAGAATTAAAAATCACGTGTTTGCCTTCTGCTGATGAGAGCCATTTCGAGGTGAGCGTCTGCCTGCTAGATTACATAGTTCAGTGCTACAAAATTTCTGTTTTGAAGTATTCTGCACTCTGCCATACCTGACTATTAAATTCCATACTGCCAAGATATAGAGATAACTCTGAAATTAAACGCGAGAAATTATCCACAAACTGTTTCTTTTGGTTTGCGTGACATCGTTAGCGGCTCAAGCAGCAAGCGCATGAAGCAGCTAAGTGGGGGAACTTCTCCCTCCACCTGCATGCGCAGACCATGCCGCTCAGCCGTCACTGGGAGCGGACGAACTAAAAGAGCGAACTAGTTCGCGGCAGAGTCGCGAACTACGCTCCGTGTATCGTGGTATAAGGAGACGGGGATGCAGTTCCAGATGAGGGCCTCGCGCACGTGGATGGGGTGTGGCGGATGTGGTAGCAGGTGACGGCCGTGTAAATAAGGGCGATGCGGAAGCGGTACGGCTGCAGTTCGGCGGTTTCCTCACCGCTGGCGCGCGCCTGAAGCAAAATGTTGCGCAACGTTTCGCTGCAAGCGATTTGCTTCTTTGCTCCTGCAGTGTGCGGGACGTTTGCAAGACGCAATACTTTGTCTTAAGCGACAAAACAAAATATTGTTTGTATTGTTCTTCTCCAATTGTGGCACTATTAACACGTGTGACGAGGTAGTCAACGCAGCTATTACTCAAAAATGTTCAAATGTTTGTATAGCTTATGGGACTTAACTACGGGGTCATCAGTCCCTAAACTTACAAACTACTTATGAACTAGCTAACACTAAGGACGGCACAAATATCCATGCCCGACGGGGGATTCGAACCCCCGACCGTATTGGCCGTGCAGACCGTGACTGGCGCGCCTCAGTCCCCTCGGCCACCGCGGCCGGCGCAGCTATTACTTTATGGCAGTTTTTGCAAATGCTGGACTCAAATGAAAGGAAACACTGGGGCCACCCGATCAGTCAGAGGAGAGACGTTAAGTCTTTCCTCTCATAACTGAAAGCAGATTCGGGGAAATTTCACAATTATTGTAGAACGAGTGTCAATAGTTTTGAAGTGTTGTTGGAACTCTTCAGAGACAAAATTTCCAAAAGGAACGGTAATTGGAGATGCAACATCCCTGCTTAATTTTCCAGTAATTTCCTTTTGAAATTGAAGGCTTCAAATTAATAACCACTATTGTAGTATTACTGTTTTTTTTTTATTTATTTATTTTATTTTTTTAGGTTAACCGGATAATGACAGTTTTGCCGTGGAAAGGTGTCTCATAACAAAAGAGTTTGAATTAGCGACTTTTTGTTGCTAATGTTCTAATAAATATTCTGTATTGGAAGAATAATAATTTTAAATTTAGAAGTAATAATAAATACTAAATTATAATTTTAATCTTACTAAATAGTAATTTACAATCAATTTAGACATATATTTTTGTGTAAGTCTTAATGAAACAAGATGTTTAAAGCTGCAAAACAATTGAAAGTAGAGGTTTTCAAAATATAAACGCTTCTATAACACATACTTGATAATATTGCACGAATGTAATCAATTCCTTTTTTTAATCATGTATTTCTTACCTGAGATCTACATTTCCTGACATATGAGTTGCCATGCTTTGACGATCACGTCCTGCTTGTGGTGATCTTTCCTGCAAATCACGTACAACTCGGATCTGGTTTCCACGAAGGCTACAAGTTTATCAACTTCGATGACTGTATCGTCGAATCATCGACCACGCCATCTTCCCCTATTTCAGTCATTGCGCAGTACACTTGACTAAAAACCGAAACCCAAAACGCAAAGCAGACGCTTCTGCCCTACATCTACATCTACATAGATCTACATCTGCAAATCACATTCATGTGCCTGGCAGGGGGTTCATTAACCACTTTCATAACTTTTCTGTACCGTTCCATTCTCTAACAGCGCGCGGAAAGAAAGAACACCTAAATCGTTCCGTTTTCGATCTGATTTCTCTTATTTTATTGGGATGGTCATGTCTCCCTAAGTAGGTGGGTGCTAGCAAAATATTTTCACATTCAGAACTAAAAGTCGGTGATTGAAACTTCGCAAACAGATCACGCCTCAATAAATAACGTCTTTCTTTTAATGATTTCCACCCCAATTCGTGCAACATTTCCGTGACGCTTCCCCCCCCCCTAACGCGATAAAACAAAACGAGCTGCCCTTCTCTGAACCTTCTCAATGTCTTCCGTCAGTCCCACCTGGTGAGGGTCCCACAAGGGGCAACAGTACTCCAGGAGAGGACGCACAAGTGTAATGTAGGCAGTCTCCTTGGTGGAGCTGGTGCATCTTCGAAGCGTTCTGCCGATGAAACGTAACCTTTGGTTCGCGTTCCCCACAATATTTTCTATGTGTTTTCTCCAGTCAAAGTTGTTCGAATTGTAACTCCTAGGTACTTGGTAGAATTTACAACCTTAAGGTTTGACTGATTTATCGCGTAATTGAAGTTCAGCGGATTTCTTTTAGTGGTCATGTGGATTACTCCACACTTTTCTTTAGTTAGTGTCAATTGCCAATTTTCGCACCATGTAGAAATTTTGTCTAAATCGCTTTGCAGTTGCTTCTGATCCTCTGTTGACTTCACTAACCGATAAAAGACAGCATCATCCGCGAACAGTCTAAGGGAGCTATTCAGATTTTCTCTTAAATCGTTTATAAACACGAGGAAGAGTAGGAAACCTACAACGCTTCCCTGTGGAACGCAAGATATGACTACTGTTTTACTCGATGACTTACCGGCAATTACAAAGAACAGTGTCCTTTCTGATAGGAAATCGTGAATCCAATCGCATAATTGGGGAGATATTGGATAAGCACGCAATTTCATTAGAAGCCGCTTGTGGGGTACAGTGTCAAAAGCCTTCCGGAAGTACAGAAATATGGAAGAGATTTGAGATCCCTTGTCGATGGCACTTAACACTTCATGTGAATAAAGGGCGAGCTGTGTTTCGCAAGAGTGATACTTTCTGAATCCGTGTTGACTATTGGTTAATAGTTCGTTCTCTTCGAGGTAGTTCATAATATTCGAACAAAGTATATCTTCCAAAATCCTACTGCTAATTGACGTCAGTGACATAGGCCTGTAATTTTGGGGATCACTCCTATTGCCTTTGTTGAATACTGGAGTGACTTGGACAACTTTCCAGTCTTTGGGTGCGGATCTTTCGCAGAGTGATCGGTTGTAAATTATAGCTAAGTACGGTCAGAGCTGTGCGTGACAGCTGTAGTGATGAGAAGTGGGAGGGGGTTGGCGCATGCGCAGAACGTTTTGCTCCTTGAAACATCGAGAATCGTGCTGTATCGGATCCAGGCGTCGAGCAACTGCTCAAATGTTTCGAGACGTTGCGAAACGCCTCGCAAGGATTGCTCGATCAGTGTGGGGCTCCCATTGAAATACGTGGAGCGCTCATTATCACCACGTTTACATGTAACACATCTTCCGGAAGACGAATACCGATTTTTAGTAAACCGTTTTTCGCTGTCGTGTTTACATGGCACAGCCTGAATCGGATTTCCTAATCCACTTAAGATGGCGGCTGGAATACAGCTGATTCAGTCCCCGATTTAGTCAGCATAATCGCTATTTTTCTTTACTTAACTACACAGATTAATGCTCACTCTAATATTAATACTTTTATTTCAAATTAGAAAATATCACTCTGTCCATATGTGCCGAAAATTAACAAGAAAACACAATCGGACAAGCTTAGAACGCTTCAAAAACGGTTGCGTTTACATGGGCACGAAAATCGATTGTGGAACTGGAAAACCGTTGTAGAGAAGTGGATTTCCAGAATCGATTTTGGAGTGTTTACATGACCAACCAAAAGCGGAATTGGGAAATCGGCTTACGAAATCCGGTTTTGGGAGCCCATGTAAACGGGGTGACTGTGGTGGTACGACTTCTTCTTGCGTTAGTGGGACTGAATAACAACTTTGATGTGGCCGTGTAAGACTTCGTACTCCGCAAGTCGTTCTCTCGTCAACAAAACAAACAAACAAAAAATCAGGTAAAACTACCTGTATTATGAAAATTAAACAGATTCTTGCGCAGATGAAAGAAGCATGTAATGCTGTAGGTTCTTTGAAATATATTATTAAGAGTGACAATTTAGAGTTCATTCATAGTTCAAACTGTCAAAAGGAAGTTCGTGTTTTACTCGTTGTTATAGTCACAGATGATATAAAGTTCCTTTATATCCTGATAGATCGATATGTAGTATATGAAGTATTAAAAATTAATTTAGTTCTTCTTAATGGATCTTGCGCACAGAATAATGTTTCATAAATTTCATCGTTCAAACTGTAAAAGGGTTTGAAATTACTTATTTCTCTTCTATTAATATACCATTTCTTGTAAATAAATAATATCAGAAATAATTGTCTGTGACACTCGATGACTTTTCAAGACACATGAACTTTTGTGGACGTCAGAGTACAGATCGTGACTCAACAACAGTTAAAACAGAACTGATATTTAAAACCATGTTGATTTTCATGAAACCTTCTATGATAATGTCAAGACCCTCGACGACAACCGCAGAGACGAGCATCTTCTTGCCACGTGACCGTCGACCGCAACTTGAAGTGGCCACATGTTTACTCCCTGATATCAGCTGCGAAAATGTTGCTCTCGTAGGTTGAATCGCCATCACAGCACATGAAATATAAGAAATACTCAAAAAAATTAAGAATCACATAAAAAAAGGTAAAGCAGTCAACGATCCGAAGATTGGTTTGAACACCACAGTGCTTTACTAGGCATGGTCCTGTTTGGAGGTGGAATGCCGTTGCCTTCCTCCGACCTTCGCACTGACTTACCCAGCCAGTTATAGGGGGACCTACAGTTTAACGTGGGTTCCGAACCACGGTGCTACTCGGTATTTTTCACATGAGCTATACTGCCCGAGGTGAAAGAAGTGGAAAGTAACAGATAAAAATCCTAGGACCTGGGGGGGATCGAACCCGCGATCTTTGGATTTCTAGCCTGGCACTCTACCACTGTGCAACCGAGGCGCACAAGAATCACATAACATAAAAATATTTACATTAAAATCATTTAATAACATAAATATTAAGTAATTATTCTGCAAAATCTGAGCTGACATGATGTAGTAGCGGAGACAATAATCCGTCTCACTACAATACCCAGCAAAATATTTAGCTTGCAGGTGAAATGCTGTATCAGTGAGCGTCCGGCCTTACCACTAGTGTACACCAGTGGGCTGCCGTAAGCTCGCAGCCGAGGTGACTGGCGGCCCGGAGTCCCGCCTTCGTGCCCCGGCGCTGACTCACCGGTCCGTCCTCCAAAGCGACAGCCGCGCGGCCTCACGCCTCGCACCTGCCGCTACCGGCGAGGACCACATTCCAAAGACTGCGCGCGCTGCTGTCCGACGCTCAGCTAAATCTGGTGGTAGAGTCGGGAAATTTTTCCTGCACCGGGATTCGAACCCGGATTATCTGTTTCGATCCGGCGGTCGCGCTGATAAATTACGGCAGTGCTACGCTTTCCAAAAATATGTTCAAATGTCTGTAAATCTATCGGACCAAACTGCGTGGTCATCAGTCCGTAGCTTACAAACTACTTAAACTAAGGTAAATTAAGGCGGAATTAGCAGGACACCAACTGCTGCGATGGAAACCATGTTGGATATGCCTCCATTACACCTTTGGGTCAAGATGGAGGCAGCGGCGGGTGCATACAGATTCAAATCTGGCAACAACTGGAACTCTTTGGGATATCCAGAATCGCACACTAAAATAGTAAGTGAGGTAAATATAGGAAAGGTTGGGGAAATGCCATCCGACTATATTATAACCCCATACTGCTTCAACAAGCCTTTCAATATAACAATTGGAAGTAGGGAGCAGTGGGAGAAAATAGTTCGACACCGTACGGGGGATATTGTCTGGTTCACTGACGGGTCAAAAATCAGACCAAGGCGTTGGGGATGGGGTATACGGGGTGCAGCCAAGACTGGAGGGCGTCATTTCTCTAGGAAAACTGGCCTCAGTATTCCAGGCCGAAACCACTGCCATCAGGGCGTGTGTGGAGGAGAATTTGCGTAGGTGCTACAAAGATCGTAGCATCTATTCAGACAGGCAGGCAGCCCTGAGATCACTGGCAGCTCCTGCAACAAGGTCTAAAATTGTTGCAGAATGTCACAGGGTTCTGGTGGAGCTAGGGGAAAGCAGTAGAGTAAACCTATTGTGGGTCCCTGGCCACTCGGGGATCAGTAGCAACGAACGTGCCGACAGATTAGCCAGGATGGGGCCAGGGACTCCACTTATTGGACCGGAACCTGTCCTGACAATCACCAAGGCAATGATCAAATTCGAGCTACAAATCAAATGTCTCTAAATCTATCGGACCAAACTGCGTGGTCATCAGTCCGTAGCTTACAAACTACTTAAACCTAGGTAAACTAACCTAAGGACAACACACACAAACACACACACCCATGCCCCAGGGAGGACTCGAACCTCCACGGCGAGCAACCGCGCACTCCGCAGCGAGGCGCTTTAGACCGCTCGGCTACTCCACCGCGGATCTACGTTTTCCCCTTCAGCCATGCCGTCACAGAAAACTACATTCCAAAACGCAAGACAAGACTCGTAAAATAAAACTTCACTCAAAAGCAACTAACCCAAATCACAGAGAATTTTGCCAACAATAAGTTCAGAGATTTCTACAGAACCTTCAAGCACACACTTAGAAAGTACCATTCGCCAAGCCTCCACTTCAGCGACTCGCAGGTCGAGCTGGCTCTTAGCTACAAGGACGACTGCCACCTCTTAGCTCAATCTAATAATAAAGCAGAGTGTCCGGATGTTTATTTGTGTGTACATGTTGCATACAAATCTACACTTTTGTTCCAGTCTTTATGAAATTTTGTACACCTAAGCTTCAATCCATGAGGACCGTCGCCGTAATTATAAGAATAACGTGCGATACACAGTTCACGAGATATACTTCATAGAACAGACGCACCACCTTATTGAAGAACGCCACGACCAGTAGGAATAATTTGGGGACAGATTATATCTACATCTACATAGATACTCTGCAAATCACATTTGAGTGCCTGGCAGAGGGTTCATTAACCACTTTCATAACTTTTCTCTGCCGTTCCATTCTCTAATAGCGCGCGGGAAGAAAGAACACCTAAATCGTTCCGTTTTCGATCTGATTTCTCTTATTTTATTGGGATGGTCATGTCTCCCTAAGTAGGTGGGTGCTAGCACAATATTTTCACATTCAGAAGTAAAAGTCGGTGATTGAAACTTCGCAAACAGATCACGCCGCAATGAATAACGTCTTTCTTTTAATGATTTCCACCCCAGTTCGTGCAACATTTCCGTGACGCTTCCCCCTCCCCCCCCCCTTAACGTGATAAAACAAAACGAGCTGCCCTTCTCTGAACCTTCTCAATATCTTCCGTCACTCCCACCTGGTGAGGGTCCCACAAGGGGCAACAGTACTCCAGGAGAGGACGCACAAGTGTGATGTAGTCAGTCTCTTTGGTGGAGCTGGTGCATCTTCGAAGCGTTCTGCCAATGAAAGGTAACCTTTGGTTCGCCTTCCCCACAATATTTTCTGTATGTTCTCTCCAGTCAAAGTTGTTCGTAATTGTAACTCCTAGGTATTTGCTAGAATTTACGACCTTACGGTTTGACTGATTTATTGCGTAATTGAAGTTCAGCGGATTTCTTTTAGTGGTCATGTGTATTACTTCACACTTTTCTTTATTTAGTGTCAATTGCCAATTTTCGCACCATGCAGAAATTTTGTCTAAATGGCTTTGCACTTGCTTTTGATCCTCTGTTGACTTCACTAACCGATAAACGACAGCATCATCCGCTAACAGTCTAAGGGAGCTATTCAGATTGTCTCCTAAATCGTTTATAAACACGAGGAAGAGTAGGGGACCTATAACGCTTCCCTGTGGAATGCCAGATATCTCTTCTGTTTTACTCGATGACTTACTGTCAGTTGCAACGAACTGTGTTCTTTCTGATAGGATATCGTGAATCCAACCGTACAACTGGGGAGATATTCCATAAGGACGCAATTTCATTAGAAGCCGCTTGTGGGGTACAGTGTCAAAAGCCTTCCGGAAATCCAGAAATACGGAATGGATTTGAGATCCCTTGTCGATGGCACTTAACACTTCATGTGAATAAAGGGCAAGCTGTGTTTCGCAAGAGCGATACTCTCTGAATCCGTGTTGACTATTGGTTGATAGGTCGTATGCGATTATCGCAGTGCAAAACAACGTGAGAGAGCCACTACAACAACATTAAGATACGCCACAATTCCGAAATGAACAGTTTATTTTAAGGTTATAACTTACGCTTAAAATTTCTGATACAGGTTTTAACCAACTTGCTGTTTCCAATAAACCGCAATATCAGACCATACATTCCCGAGCTATGTCCCGATTGTGATGTCTATCGTCTTCTGGGTGCCACAATCTCTTTCTTTCTTTCACTAAACGCATCAGTTTCTCACAGTCTATACCTACTGTCGATTTGACCGATGAGAACAAACTGATCTCAATTTCTGCGACGTATCTGTAAATTGGTAGAGGACTGCATGCTGAAATACAGCACAAGATAAATGGATAAATAGTGGCTGGATGGACTGGAGGAAATTGAGAGTGTGATTAGAGGCTTACCTACAGAATGAAAGGAAAGCTGAGAAATTGGAAAGCGGTGAGAGGCCTGCGATAGTGAAAATATTTTAAAAATCTATATCTATCTATATATAAAAGGCTTGGGTGTGTACGTGCTGACAGACTTTTCTCCATGACCACATACTGCCACCCACTCGTGGTTGTGGTGGTACATAGCCCTTGGTCTAATGATGTTAGTAAGGGAGTTTGGTCGCGGTGCGTGGCAGTGGGTGAGTGTGACGAGCAAAAATTCGCAAAATATGCAATAAATACTCTTGTGAAAAGCTATATACTCTGTGACTTACGAACTTTACGGTGCGAGTCAAAATATGTTTATTCAGACAATGCGGTCCTTTCAGACTTTAATAACGACGAGGAATATCAAATACGCTATTTTTAAATAGATCACATGTTTCCGTCAACCACACATTACCGCCTATGAACAGAGACACAAAACAAAGATAAAAATCCAGATAGACTCAAAGATAAAAATACTCGTGATACATTGATCACTGTCGTGGAAGCATGGTGGAAACACAGACATACATTAATGAATGTCTCTTAGGCCATAGATATTGATATGCCTATGCCAGTAAGCTCACTGGTCTGTGGTAATCAGTGATCTCTGATACATATAGCCGCGACACTCTCTGCTGTGAAAGGTGTTATCGTTTGACAGCTGGGTCAAGAAAAACTATGCGACGTAGTCCTACTCATTTCCCGGCGGCCTCCTGTGATAATGTTGGCAACAGATGTTGAATAACGAGAATCATGTGACATCGTCATAAGCCAAGTGCGTGACACGCAAATATTTAGTCGTGAAATCAAGCATACAGCAGGAACAGCAGTATTTATCTCTATGCGGTTCGGTCATCTTTGCAACGATTTTATATCGTGTTACTGATGTTGCCAACATAAAAACACGAGGCCGCCAGGATAGAAAGTAAAATTTGACCGAATCAGATACATCTGTTGTTGTCACATCTCATTATGACCAGCACTTTCACGCGAAACTCTTTTGTACAGAGTTCAAAAATGTAATTTGCCAGCCGCTTTCGGCGCTGCTGTTGCAATGTGTAACTTTATGAACACAACCTAACATTGGATTTACATTGTTCCGAAGCACTCTTAGTATGAAAAACTTTATGACCATTCATCGTTTTTTACAATGACTTCTACTTAATTTGACATCTTGGCTAGCATAACTGAGCTTATTGACAGAGAGATCCAACAAGGACTGTGTTTTTGCTGACCTACGTCCGAAACCCAAAGAACCATGATATACACAGGACCTTCTTTAACAACCGTTGCGAAGCACGGGCATATAAGCTAGTACAGTATAAAGAAACATGCGCTCATTCGATTCCAACGTTGTGTCCAAATGTAAAGTATTAGGTCGAGAACTCTGATGCGTTTAAGATTTCTTGTAACAAAACACTGGACACAGCTGTGTGTTAGACGGAGCTGCAAGACGCGGAAGAGCTGATGGCCGCTGAGGCGCGAGTTCGGGCGATTTGGTGACGGAAGTCGACACGCCTCGCAGGCCACCAGATGGCGCTTCTCAAGGTCGCGGAAGCGGCGGGGCTTTCAAAGCAAAAGCCCACATTTCAGTGCAACGCGCTGAAGCGATGACTCCTCACTGAACAGCCATACACAACAGCTCTCTCAAAGAAGCATCTGTACCAAAAGGCAGGAAAGTTGCACAGGTCACACCTATATTCAAGAAAGGCAGTAGGAGTTGTGGTGTCGCACAAGTCCAAAGTGTGCGCCACCTACTTTCGCCGCGCGCCGCCATGCACGCACGGCGCGGCGTTCTTACGACGTCAGCCCCGAGCGCCCTCTGCTGCAACTCCGCTCGTGGCCACCACTGAACGACATCGTCCACTTGGGAGTGGGATAGGAACCAGCTAACACTTCGGAATCAGATAGGCACCAGTGAAGACTTGGATATTGGACAGGCACTAGGCAGGCCTCTAGCTCAACTATGTATCAGCATTCTGCAGTACTGAGCTATGTAAAAGTTAAGTATTGTATAAATTCTGTGCAATATATATCTCGTTCTAATTTACTCTAGTGTTTCTAGTTTCTGCTGTCCCACTGGCTGCTCACCTCCTACCTGCACAAACGTGCAACCTTTATTCCTGTGTCGGTTAAATTCTACTCGGCCACCGACACTTACGACGGAAACGAGACACAAAAGCGGCGACGAGACTGGGACACAAAAGGAGTAACCCACTAAACTACACGCCTATTTCATCGACTTCAATTTGCAGCAGGGTTTTGGAACATTCCCTGCATTCAAATATTATGAAGTATCTCGAACAGAACGATCTATTGGCCCAAGGTCAACACGGATTTAGAAAATATCGTTCGTGCGAAACACAACTAGCTCTTTATTCACACGAAGTGATGGGTGCTATCGAGAAGGATTCACAAATTGATTGCGTATTTCTTGATTTCCAGAACGCTTTTGACACCGTACCTCACAAACGGCTTTTAATCAAATTGCGTGGTTATGGTATATCGCCCCAAATTTGCGACTGGATAGGGGATTTCTTATCAGAGAGGACACAGTTCGTAGTAATCGATGGTAAAGGCATCGACTAAAACAGAGGTGATATCGGGCGTTCCACAGGGTAGTGCTATTGGTCCTCTGCTGTTCCTTATCTACATCAACGATTTAGGGGAAAATCTAAGTAGCTCTCTTAGGTTGTTTGCAGATGACGCCGTCATTTACCGTCTAGTAAAATCATCTGAAGATCAAAACCAACTGCAGATCGATCTGAGTAAGATACCAATATGGTGTAAAAATTGGCAATTGATCTAAATAATGAGAAGTGTGAAGTCGTCCACTTGAGTACGCAAAGAAATCCGTTAAATTTTGTTTACAAGATAAATCAATCAAACGTGAAGGCCGTTAACTCCACAAAATACCTGCGAATTACTATTACTTCAGACTTACACTGGAAAGAACACGTAGATAATGTCGTGGGAAAGGCGAACCAGAGACTTCGTTAAATTAGTCAAATTTAATTGTAAGGAACCAAGCAAAAAACCATGGCTTACCAAAGGTATAAAAATATCTTGTAACCGGAAAAGGGAACTGTATCTGACAGCAAGAGAGAGTAGTGACCCAGTAATACTCAACTATTATAAAAACTACTGTTCTGTATTAAGGAAAGTTATTAAAAAATCCAAAAGCATGTGCATCATGTCTGAGATTAGTACATCAAATAATAAAATTAAAACAATCTGGAATATTATAACAAGGGAGACAGGGCAACCAAGAACACAGGAAGACAGCATTACCATCAAAGTGAATGAAAAAATTACAAACAAAAAGTCAGAAGTCGAAAACACTTTTAATAATTATTTTTTAAATGTTGTGGAGAATATAGGATCCAAATGTTCATTAGAAGAAGCTAGGCAGTTAATGGAACAGGGCGTACCTAGACAGTTTGATGCAATGGAAATCCCACCCACCTCTCAATCTGAAATTAGGAAATTAATAAAGTCCCTCAAGAGTAAAAGCTCTCATGGCATTGATGGCATATCCAGCAGGGTATTAAAAGCTTGTTCCCAAGAAATGTGTAGGATTCTTAGCCACATTTGTAATAGCTCACTGGAGCAGGGTATTTTCCCTGATAGACTGAAATATGCTATTGTCAAACCACTTCATAAAAAAGGTGATACATTGGATGTCAACAACTACCGCCCAATCTCACTTCTGACTGCTCTATCAAAAATTCTTGAAAAAGTAATGTATTCCAGAGTAACTTCATATATTAATAAAAATAAAGTTCTAACTAAATGTCAGTTTGGTTTCCAGAAAGGCTTTTCAACAGAAAATGCAATACACAATTTCACTAATGAAATATTAAATGCTTTGGATAACCGTAAATCACCCGTTGGGATTTTTTGTGATCTATCAAAGGCCTTTGATTGTGTTAACCATGGAATTCTTCTAGATAAGCTTAACTACTGTGGTATGGGTGGAAAAGTGCACAAATGGTTTAAATCATACCTAACTGGAAGAGTTCAGAAAGTTGATATAAGTAATTCACATAATATACAAAAAACTGCCAAGTCCTCAAACTGGGGAACTATCAAGCATGGGGTGCCACAGGGTTCGGTACTGGGACCTTTGCTGTTCTTAATATATATTAATGATTTGCCTTTCTATATTCATAAAGATGCCAAGCTAGTTCTCTTTGCTGATGATACAAGTATCGCTATCATACCCGAATCACAGGAATTAACTGATGAAATTGTCAATGAAGTATTTCAGAGAATTATTAGATGGTTCTCTGTAAATGGACTCTCTTTAAATTTTGAAAAAACACAGTATATTCAGTTTCACACAATAAATGGCATCACACCATTAATTAATATTGACTTCAACCAGAAATCTATAGCTAAGGTAGAATATTCAAAATTTTTAGGTTTATGCATTGATGAGGGGTTGAATTGGAAGAAACACATTGAAGATCTGCTGAAACGTTTGAGCTCAGCTACTTATGCTATTAGGGTGATTGCAAACTTTGGTGATATACAACTCAGTAAACTAGCATACTATGCCTATTTTCATTCTCTGCTTTCTTATGGCATCATATTCTGGGGCAATTCATCATTTAGTAAGAAAGTATTCATTGCCCAAAAGCGGGTCATCAGAATAATTGCTGGAGCCCACCCAAGATCTTCCTGCAGACATTTGTTTAAGGATCTAGGAATCTTCACAGTAGCTTCACAATATATATATTCACTTATGAAATTTGTTATTAACAATCCAACTGACTTCAAATGTAACAGCAGTGTGCATAGCTACAACACTAGCAGAAAGGGTGACCTACACTATTCAAGGTTAAATTTAGCTCTGTCACAAAAAGGGGTTAAATTTTCTGCCACAAAAGTCTTTGGTCACTGCCAACTAGCCAACTGACAGATAGCCAACTAGCATTTAAAAATGAATTAAGAGAATTTCTGAATGGCAATTCCTTCTACACATTAGATGAATTTCTAGATAAAAGTTAGTACTTAAGGAAAAACTTTTTAAAAAAATAAAAAAATAATAAAAAAATATGCAAATATTGAGTGTCATGTAATATTATGTATAGACACACTTCATTTAACTGACACATTCCACATCATTACGAAGTGTCGTATTCATGATCTATGGAACAAGTATTAATCTAATCTAATCTAATCTATTGGCAGAACCCTTAAAAGATGCAGCAGAACTACAAAAGATACTGTGTACACTACGCTTGTCCGTCCATTTTTGGAGTATTGCTGCCCAGTGTGGGATCCTTATCAAATGCGTTTGACGGAGGACATCGAAAGAGTCCAGAAAAGGGCAGCTCGTTTCGTATTGTCACGATACAGGGGAGACAGCGTTACGGAAATGATACAGGATCTGGGATGGGAATCATTACAACAACGGCGCTTATCACTGCGGCGTGGGCTACTTACGAAACTCCAATCTCCAACATTCTCCTCCAAATGCGGAAATATATCGTTGACTACCACTTACATAGGTAGAAAAATCATCAGAATACGAGAAATCAGAGCTTGAACTGAGAGATTCGGATGTTCTTTCTTCCCGCGCGCTATTCGAGAATGGAATAGCAGATGAATAGTATAGTGGTGGTTCGATGAACCCTCTGCCAGGCACTTAAATGTGATTTGCAGAGTATCCCTGTAGATGGAGATGTAGACGCTGCAGAATACCTAGTGGCAGTGTAAGTGGCGAGAACGAAATATGTAAACATTTCGACAGTTTCGGGGGGTTGAAATGAATTCCACCACCAAGTCGAATATTTGTGCTGGACCGGGATTCGAACCCGGATTTTCCGCTTAGGGCCGGTGGCCGCCTTAACCAGCTAGGCCACCCAAGCACGCATATTCTCACCTTGTAGCACCCTGGCCGTTGGCTCAACTTGCTCGCGACTTATACTGCATTCCCGCAAGGGTCGAGTGTTTTAATGCGTCCGCATTGAAATTGACATTTCCCGTTACAGTAATTGATATAGTGACTGTTTTTTCTTGTTCGGACATATTCGAAAAAAGCCACCATATCTCTAATTTCAATAAACAGTGTAAGAGCCACCAGCGTGAGTTCGACAGAAAGAGAATCATCTTAATAGTGAGTAACATTTAGGGCCGGATTGTCAGCGTCTCGTTAAGTTCCAGTTAAGATTTTAACTTATCGTTAGTGAAGAACTGCGTTTGTCAATGTTTCGTTTTGAGTTAACCTGACGTTAAAGTACCTCAAACTGGCCGTTAAGTTAAGGAGTAGAATTCTGCTCGTTACATGGCTAACGACCAGTTAAGTGAGAATCTGTATCAAAATGGCAGGATTCCAAAGCGCTAAAATACCGCAATATAGACTATTCACGTGATAAAGACCTATTTATCGAACTCAATAACAGAAGCACTACATTTATGAAAAACCAGTATGAAAAGCAGCTTTATGGGTAAATTGTATCGTCGTATTTCTCGCCCCATCCATGTCAGTAGCGATTAGATGAGTTTGATACATTGCAGATACGCAACATAACCTTAAAAATATTGTTGCGATATCAAAATACATACTGACGGGTAAAGACTAGTTAAGGGAGAATCTGTATGATGAAAATGGCTGGAATAAGATTTGGTTGACAATTACTACGATGTCAATATTTTTGATGATCTAGAGGTCATTGCCCCTATAAGGCGTCCTAGACGTATTTATGTTCCTCCAAATCGTTTTGAATGCTGGGATGATGTAGAATGTGTTACGCAACTTCGTCTTCAGAAAGCCACTTTGGAAATGCTGCATGAAAAACTACACGACCATCTGAAGAGTTCAACAGATAGTTATGTGAAACTTCCTGGCAGATTAAAATTGTGTGCCGGAACCGGGACTCGAACCTGGGACCTTTGCCTTTCGCGGGCAAGCGCACTACCGACTGTACTATCCCGACACGACTCACGATGCCGTTTCCAGAATGAAACTTTCACTCTGCAGCGGAGTGTGCGCTGACATGAAACTTCCTGCCGGATTAAAATTGTGCAAAGGTCCCAGGTTCGAGTCCCGGCGGGCGCTGATAACCTCGCTGTTGAGCGCCCTAAAACACCAATCATCATCATCATCATCATCGAGTCCCGGTTCCGGCACACAATTTTAATCTGCCAGGAAGTTTCATATCAGCGCACACTCCGCTGCAGAATGAAAGTTTCATTCTAGATAGTTATGTATTTTGCAAGTTATCTGTTGTAATAAAAAACAGAATACATTATGTGTGCAAATTTATTAATTGAGTATTAACTTATGCTTTTTGTGCCTAGTGTAAGGCCTAAAATGTGATTTCTTCCTCCGATCTACAAGAACAGTGCACTTTCGCCCATGTGCAAGTTACTGCTTGCACTAAGGTACTATGCACTTGGCAGTATATTATCGTACTAGGCTCTAAGCACTTTTGCTGTCCTACATGTTCCATGGACAGTATTGATTTCATTTGCTACAATGTCGCTTCCTTTTCCTTCCTTCCTTCACGTTTGTTTGCTATAGCACCAAATAACAACTGTCTGCTAACATCTCCCCTGATAGTTAAATATGTGGAACACTTGTTTATTCAGACGGCACTTTAATTTGTTTCTATTGCCAACACAGTCGAAATATATCGTACCTTCTCGTTTTCTCCAGGTTAGCAAACGAGAGGTGTATCTGGCAATGACAAACGCAGTGCACTTAACGAGCACATTTAACTGGACGTTAAAGCATCATCTCGTTTACTAACGAGAAGATTAACGAGAGATGGACGAACCGGCCCTTAAAATAACACAAATACATAGGATAACAAATAATCGTGATCAAAATAATAATAATAATAATAATACTAAAACATACAAAAATGTAAAGCAAATATGTTGGTATACTTGATGACTATTGAAGATGCTTTAAAATTACGCAAAACGCATCCGATCTTGACTAATTTCTACACCTGCAAAAGATGCCCAATTATTCTACGCAAACTACTGAACACATCGGTGTAGAGCTTGCGCGTGTATTTTTATATACCTAACTAGTAGACTAGTAGACGCACGCGTAGACTAGATGGTATGCTTCGTTCCTAATTTTCGCATTTCTAGTATCAAAATCGACTTAGTATCATCTTCAAAAGATTTCCCCTTAATCCCCCCGATTAATGCTTGAATTTCCGAAAATAACGCAACACGTATTTTTAAAATTCCTGTAAAATCTAAATCCGAAATTTTGTATTTCTTGCTTCAAAATTGCCTTATTTGCAACGTATTTTTAGCAGACCGTTCATCTCCTATTTCGACCCCTAAGGGATAGGTATATCGAAACATCGCTGATGCCTACAATGTAAGATAAACAACGTCTACAAATTTCAAGTTTCTATCCTCTGTAGATTCACTTTTCAGCGGCGTTTTCTGTCTTTTAGAAACGCATCGAGAACTGGAAATATCTTTGGCATCTTTCTTCGTACTTTTACTATGCAAATGACAATAGGCGCTTATTTTTCTTTATTCCTATGATTGTTGCAGAAAAATAACTGAAGAATGTGCATCACGTTTCGCTGTATATAACCGCTTTCCTATTATAGTGTCAAAAGTCATAGCTGGTCTTCAGTTCAAATTTTATATAAGCTGACGACTTTCAACCACTATATCTTCCACCCTCTTATAGCTACCGACACGGAACTGCTATGGTGTACAACGGGAGAGATCGTTCGTCACCATTGTGTAGTTTTTCAAAAATGTTCAAACGTTTGTAGAACTTATGGGACTTAACTACGGGGTCATCAGTCCCTAAGCTTACAAACTACTTATGAACCAGCTAAGACTAAGAACGGCACAAATATCCATGCTCGAGGGGGGGATTCGAAACCCCGACCGTAGTGGCCGTGCAGACCGTGACTGGAGCGCCTCAGTCCCCTCGGCCACCGCGGCCGGCGTGTAGTTTTTGTTGAAGATCAAATATTGACACCCACACGTAGAATTTTATATAAGTCGGTAACTTTCAACTCTCATATATTCCACCCCCTTATCGTTATCACCCCTCTACCACCATAGTGCACAATGGGAGACTGATACCTGCTACACCATACTAACACTATTCGTTTGCGATGTGTAGTTTTGGCTGCAGAGTAAAATATGGGCACAAACAACTCAATTTCATATATATCTTAAGATTTTTATTATTATTATATATGTTTTATCATAAAACGCTGTTACAAAAATCGCCATATGTATCAATGGAAAACCCGATTGGAATGTTAACAATTCGAAACTAGAGGACCCGTGCGAATACTTCGGCCGTTAGGGGATGACAAAAAAAGTTGGGGAAAATGGAAGTTCAGTGTTTACTCATACCTTTCTTCAGAATCAATCAATGCAAGTGTTTAAAAAGCGCAAATGAAAGAGTTTGATCCGGTGAGTGTTGTTAGCTCAAAAAGAGCGGCGCACCTTAATTAGAACCGAAGAATATCGTAAAACAAACCGATTAAAATATTCGGTGCTAGGACAGAAGGATACCGCGTTTGAATAAAAACACAGGATGTAGAGACTTGAGTTAATTGTGATACTCGATGACAAATCTGCGAATGACTTCTGCCGCGGTGGAGTAGCCGAGCGGTCTAAAGCGTCTCGCTGCGGAGAGCGCGGTTTCTCGCCGTGGAGGTTCGAGTCCTCCCTGGGGCATGGGTGTGTGTGTTGTCCTTAGGTTAGTTTACCTAGGTTTAAGTAGCTTCTAAGCTAGGGACTGATGACCACGCAGTTTGGTCCGATAGATTTACAGACATTTGAACATTTTGAATGGCTGCCTTTCATTTAAAGCAAAAAAAGGAAATCGGCCGGTTAGTTTTGTTTGACCGACTGACTTAAGTTTTCGTAGATTCTTTTAATATGTAAGGTAGGTAACATCTCTCCGTGAAGACGAGAGTGTGTGTGTGTGTGTGTGTGTGTGTGTGTGTGTGTGTGTGTGTGCGTGTGTGTGCGTGTGCGTGTGTGTTTTATAAGTGATCGGCTGAGTGTATTTATAGCGAATCTTTAATTCAGCGCAAAGTTCCCAGTGATTGGAAAAAAGCGCAGGTGACTCCAGTGTATAAGAAAGGAAAGAGAACTGACCCACACAATTACAGGCCAATATCGTTGACATCGGTTTCATGTAGAATTTTGGAGCATATTCTCAGTTCGAATATAGTAAATTTCCTTGAAACGGAAAAGCTTCTTTCCATGAATCAGCACGGGTTTAGGAAACATCGTTCATGCGAAACTCAGCTTGCCCTTTTCTCACATGACATCTTGCGAGCCATGGACGAAGGGCAACAGGCGGATTGTGTTTTTCTCGACTTCAAAAAGGCGTTCGACACGGTGCCACTCTGCAGACTGCTAACGAAGATACCAGCTTATGGAATAGGTTCACAGATTTGTGACTGGCTGGAAGACTTCCTAAGTAATAGAACGCAGTACGTTGTTCTCGACGGCGAGTGTTCATCAGAGACGAGTGTATCGTCAGGCGTGCCCCAGGGGAGTGTGATAGGACCGCTATTATTTTCTATCTATATAAATGATCTGATGGACAGAGTAACTTGTAATTGGCGGCTGTTTGCTGATGATGCTGTGGTGTATGGGAAGGTGTCGTCTGTAACTGACTGTAATAGCATACAGGTTGACTTAGACAAAATTTCTAGTTGGTGCGAAAAATGGCAGCTAGCTCTCAATGTAGAAAAATGTAAGGTGATGCGCATGAGTAGAAAAAACAATCCTATAATGTTCGAATACAGCATCAGTAGTGAGCTTCTTGATGCAGTCGCGTCGTTCAAATATCTAGGCGTAACATTGCAGAGCGATATGAAATGGAACGAGCATGTAAGGACAGTTGTGAGTAAGGCAGACAGCCGACTTCGGTTTATTGGGAGAATTTTGGGAAGATGTACTTCACCTGTAAAGGAGACCGCGTATAAAACGCTTGTACGACCACGTCTTGAGTATTGCTCAAGTATTTGGGACCCGCAGCAGATCGGTTTGAAGGAAGACATAGAGGCGGTTCAGAGGCGAGCAGCTAGATTTGTTACCGGTAGGTTCGACCAATGCGCGAGTGTCACGGAAATGCTCCGGCAACTCAATTGGGGATCGCTGGAAGAAAGACGACGTTCTTTTCGTGAATTTCTGTTAAGTAAATTTAGAGGGCCGGAATTTGAAGCTGAGTGTAGTACGATCTTGCTGCCGCCTACTTACATTTCGCGTAAAGATCACAAAGACAAGATAAGAGAAATTAGGGCTCGTACGGAGGCATATAGGCATTCTTTTTTTCCTCGTTCAATTTGGGAGTGGAATAGGAAAGGAAATGCCTAGTAGTGGTACGGTGTACCCTCCGCCACGCACCTTACGGTGAATTGCGGAGTATGTATGTAGATGTAGATGTAGATGTTTAGACGTACTCGTCGGTGTGTGTTATGTCCTTCCTGGCCTATCTTTCAGGTAAGCTTCTATCAGGACGCTTGGGATGCGTTTACATTTAAAACAGCTATACACATTAGTAATACAAGTTTTATTTGCTATTAATTGCAGTAGTCAACTACTGGAAAACTAACTACAGAGAACATCTATGGCACTTTTAATAAAAATGTGAGGAGGGATAAACTGGTAATCCGTTTAAGAAACTGTAACTAATTATTAAAAATGAAATATCTGGTTTATTTTCTAACTGATGTAACTTCATTAAAATTTCTAACAATGTCATGTTTCTGATTTTAAAATCTTTCAAAGAAAAATATAACACAGATATTTAATCTGCCTACAAAATTATTTTTTACACAAAGATCAACATTTCTTTACTGTTAATAAATTTAACTCGATTTACACAAACAATGTTACAACAATACCATATTTCAAGAACACTACCCTTGAAATCCCTATTTCATGAACTCGAAACTCAAATCTCAAAACTAAACTATTAGAATAAATAGTTTTCCCAACACAGAAAGGGGTCCCTGTCATGAATCGTGAGACCACAAGCTAGCAGCAAGATCTTTCCCGTCCGTTACTGTTACCATCAGTTCAGCCTAACAATGCGAAGTTGTGCCATAGAAACATGCCCAGTATTTCATGAAAAACTTTACCTTATAAAAACTTCAAAAGGTCGTTTCTCCAACGTCGTGTGTTCCTTCCGTCTCCATATCTTAAACAAACGGCTTGGCTCGGCATTCGAGTCTCAGAATCTCACCTCCTCGGCTATCCCGCCGGAACGACAACTGCACACATAACAACCACGGTCCCCACGCTTCTGCAATCTCATCCGCGCGCCTAGCGAAGTCTGCACTCTCAACAATCACAACTCTACTTCCCGCCAACAATACTATCTCCGTCTCCAATATCGTTAGAGCGCGCGCCACGTAACTTGGCGGGTGAGGTCTGGATGCGCAGAAGCACGGGTAGGCCTACGTCACGCCACGTCACGTGACCTGCTGGCCAATAGCCGCCAGTCAGCCGTTGCGCGCGGTCGAGTTCGTGTCGTGCTGTGCGGAGCGACAACTGGTTTTGGCATTCTGCGTTGTGTTGTTTTGCGAGTTATTTCGGAGCATTCAGTTGACTATGAGTAGCAACAGCAAATCTCAACCTGTATTACATAAACAGGCAAGAGAAATAGTGTTTCGCGTATATCAATTCTTTAGACGGGAGTAGGAAGCGACTGATCACAAAGCCTCTACTAATTACCACGTTAAAAATTATTTTGTGGCAGTTAAGCTTCTATTGTGTAACTTTATACTATGTGTGCTTCCCTGGCAAAGGAACTGTAACACGATTTTTGTTCTTACTTATGCTTTTTCGTTGTGGATTTTGTTTAAAGCTTGTCTTCCGGCTTCAACAGCTTTGACGATTTTGTTGTGAACTCTATTAATGTTGAGTATTATCCGTTTCCTGACTGTGCCTCGACGATCATCTTTGCGGTGTGTAGCAACCAATCCTCATTATTTTATTGTTATTACAACCTGAACTTTGCACTGTAAAATATCCTTGTTTTATTTATGCTACTGGGACATCTATTTTCACTTTTGAAAAAATTGTACGAAAATCGCTAGACAAAAATGTTTTACAAAAGCTTTTATTCATGGCCGATTTCGACAGTTCTTGGTTGCCATCATTCTGATCTTTATTGCATGAATTTCAGTATTTTTCATTTGCATGTATAGAATCAATTTTACAAAAGATAAATCAGGAAATGTGAAACACCTTGCTTTGATCAAAAATGTTCAAATGTTTGTAAATCTTATGGGACTTAACTACGGGGTCATCAGTCCCTAAACTTACAAACTACTTATGAACTACTTACGAACTAGGACGGCACAAATATCCATGCCCGAGGGGGGATTCGAACCCCCGACCGTAGTGGCCGTGTAGACCGTGACTGAAGCGCCTCAGTCTCCTCGGCCACCGCGGCCGGCTTGCTTTGATCAGTAAGTACTTGCTTGATGGGCATCAGTACGAAGACTGAACATGTGTCGATTGTAACGTTTTTAGATAGTCTCCTTGTCTCGTACAATGTCAAACATATACAATTATTCTATCATTTCATATGATATGTCACTTAAGTCATTGATAGACTATTTTAATAACTGCTTCGAAAAATCCAGATTTCGAGATACAATTAAGGGAAAAATCTAAAATTTGTCAATTTCTAATTTGTAACTTTTTTATCTTCAGAAATTTACTTTGATTTCGTAATCTGTCGTGAACGTCTAATGTGGTTCTTTAGTGATAATGGATAGAGTGATCTTCCTAGAAGAACTGTGTATATAATTTACAGATATTTCGTGTTAGTCGACTGAGCTACGAAATGACTTTCTGTGCCGCTCAGAAAATTATGCCCTGCCATGTAAACATGATAGGTATAAGAGAAAGAGACTCATAAATACTCGTGAATGCGCCACAGTTTTTCCAACAATCAAACGAGCGTTGTTTTTCTGCATTACACTTTTTATACAGCCGTGTGTATTCAACACTCGCAGCTCGACATTTGCTTGCGCTTGTATGGGACCGTAACTTTAAAGCTAAGCAGCAGTTGGCAGCTGACTGCGGAATGGAACGGAGCGCAGCTAACGCACAGTCCGGCTACGCTGCGACAGCTGGTTCCCCCACCACTACACAACTACCTGCGCAGAAGAGCCAGTCCACCCGCCAAGTTACGTGGCGCGCGCTCTAGTACTGCCATCGAAAAATAAGCCTGCAACCAAAGATAAACGACCCATGCCTGACTAGCTTGACACTGGTCTCAAATTCGCAGTACAATCGAATATGAAATGCATACCTTTCCATAGCAGGTATCTTACACCGGCCTATCTTTCAGGTAATCTTCTATTAGGACGCTTGGGATGTGTTTACATCTAAAACAGCTATACAGATTAGTAATACAAGTATTGTTTGCCATTAATTACAATACTCAACTTTTATACATACATCAATTAATACAAATAAATAATCCCAGAGACGGATTTACGTCTCAAATATGTCAAAGACATTATTGATATATCTGAAGCATTGAACTAAAGTTTGTGGTGCGGCCGGGAATCGAACCCGGACCTCCATGCTTAGTAGGCAGACGTCTTAACCGTTAGACTACCACACCACTAACGATTAAGGCGCCTTGGAATAGTCTATGTACGATTTCCCTCCACAACACAAACTTTTAATTCACCATAACAGGAATGTTCCACCATGTCTATTGCTGAGGTGCTATTCCGCTGCATGGAGAGCCTTGGCAGTAGTGGCAATTATCTTTGGAACAAAGAAGCTGAATTAAAGTTTGTGTTGTGGAGGGAAATCGTACATAGACTATTCCAACGCGCCTTAATCGTTAGTGGTGTGGTAGTCTGTTTCCATTACCGGGCGCCGTGGCTCAGCGCGCCCGGTCAGAGGGCTCAACGCTCTCTGTAATAAAAAAGCTGAGCCAAGAACTCATCGAACAAGAACAAACGAACACGATCAGCGTCCGCAACGAATAGGACTAACCATAGAGCAAAAAAAAAAAAAGTTAAGACGTCTGCCTAGTAAGCATGGAGGTCCGGGTTCGATTCCCGGCCGCACCACAAATTTTGTTGTTTGTAAATCTATCGGACTAAACTGCGTGGTCATCAGTCCGTAGCTTACAAACTACTTAAACCTAGGTAAACTAACCTAAGGACAACACACACACCCATGCCCCAGGGAGGACTCGAACCTCCACGGCGAGCAACCGCGCGCTCCGCAGCGAGACGCTTTAGACCGCTCGGCTACTCCACCGCGGCACCACAAATTGTAATTCAATGCTTCAGATATATCAATAATGTTTTTATACATATGTCTGCGTCTTCTCGCGGCAGCGTCCTCTTCCTCGAAGCTAGCTGTGCTGAGTCCTAGTGACTGCCTATTGCAGAGCAGAGTTCAGACGGGCTCTTCCAGACGCATGTCGGCCTAGACACAGCCACTTGTAGAGGGCGCGCTTCTGGGTTTCTCCCTACAGGATGCGCGGTGCCGGCGTGTGATTGGCTGCCGGTCATCCGCTGCCTTCTCCACGATCGTTCTCTTGCGTCTGGCGTGTGGCGCTGACTTTACGCCACAACACTTACAAGGAAAGTACCTGGCCTCTAACAAACACATATACACCAAAATCGTATGAGAGATAATATAAAGGTCCCTTATTGCACTAGTGATACTCCCGCATCAACAAAACTCTGCAGTCGTCCGTTAGAGGCCTCTGCGTGTGCCATGCCGCATTGCACTTTGACCTGTCGGTTCGCCAGTAGGGACGGTGCAGTGTGCCTCCGAAGTTGCGTTTTGTGACGTTATTTGTGTGGTGAAGCGTCAGATGGAGCGGTGATTGCTAATCAATCCTGCTAATGTATTGCGATTAGTTGAGATGAAGGTACGAAGAACCCTTCTTCGTGAAAATGGTATTAGTGTAGAAGATGAATCATTTGCATGCTTTCTCGTATCTGTTATGGTACACAAATATGAGCATAAGTTAGATACTGTTGTTACAAACTCATAATAATGATAATAGGGATGATAATGACGAAGAACTCATTGCTAGCGGTAGTGCTACGGTAAGTGCGGGAAGAGGCGATGGAAGCAGTGGCAGTGAATAGCAACAGTCTTTCAAAAATGTTCAAATGTTTGTATAGACTATGGGACTTAACTACGGGGTTATCAGTCCCTAAACTTACAAACTACTTATGAACTACTTACGAACTAGGACGGCACAAATATCCATGACCGAGGGGGGATTCGAACCCCCGACCGTAGTGGCCGTGCAGACCGTGACTGGAGCGCCTCAGTCCCCTCGGCCATCGCGGCCGGCGACAGTCTTTCGGGAAGAAGGTTAAAGTTGCAACTATCATCACGGCTTTTCATGACAATTCGCCAGAGAACATGTACGATGATTAACACATAATTGTTAATCTAAGAAATGCCAAAATGCTGCTTTACTTTATAGATGTTAAAACTGTTTATTATTGTAGCAATAGGCCTATTTCGGCACTGTAATCATAGAGCATCGCTGGAGGATATGTCAAACTGACAAAATAACAGTAACGAACTAATACCTGATAAGCATCAAATAAAATATGTATACCATCTAAAGAGCATTTATTCTGCAATTATATGCAGTTTCTATAATAAATTATACCTCCACGATGCCAAATTGGAAATAGCCTGATGATGGCCACAGTGCCGAAATAGGCCTACTGCTATAATAATAAACAGTATTTAACATCTATAAAGGAAAGCAGCATTTTGGCATTACTTAGATTAACAATATGTCCTTAAAAGACATATACAATGCTGCAGGCCCAAATGAAATGAAATTATTATTACATAAGTTGTAGTTCAGATATCTGCGTTACGTATGGCGTCCACAATTACATCTACAGTGATATCTAGAGCATGGTTGCAGAGCTTTGCAGAAATGGCGTCTACAATTACATCTACAGTGCTATCTAGAGCATGGTTGCAGAGCTTTGCAGAAAAACGACACCCACCAGCACACTGAGGTGTACGTAGAGATCCTGTAACCAAACGTTCATGCAGGTACGTTTGTTCGAGCCCATGTACTTTCCTTGTGAGTAATATTATAAATGAGAAGGAAGCTCGGTCTGATGGGCTTTCATGACTAAAGGGCTCAACCGATTTTGACGACTTGAACATAGACTACTTTAGTGAGAGCGTAATTTAAGGTATTTGATGACTATAAGTAAAAAAAAAGGTAAAGCAGTCAACAATCCGAAGATTGGTTTGAACACCACAGTGCTTTACTAGGCATGGTCCTGTTTGGAGGTGGAATGCCGTTGCCTTCCTCCGACCTTCGAACTGACTTACCCAGCCAGTTATAGGGGGACCTACAGTTTAACGTGGGTTCCGAACCACGGTGCTACTCGGTATTTTTCACATGAACAATACTGCCGGAGGTGAAAGAAGTGGAAAGTGAGAGATAAAAATCCTAGGACCTGGCGGGGATCGAATCGGCGACCTTTGGATTTGTAGTCTGGCACTCTACCACTGTGCAACGACTTTAAGTATGTCACTGGAAATATGTGAAAGGTGAGCAACAACATTTGTCTTATAGCTTCTGAGACGTTGAAGACCCCTTGGGAAAGTTATTTATCATATTTATTAAAATACTTTCAGTGGTTAATATGTTTCATGCAATACGTTTCCATGTAAGGACTACAATGCTTACACATGACGTCAACGTCTATCAAACACCCGAACCGATTTCCGAGATATTTGAATGGTGCATAGTTTACACATTTAGACTATAAGGTGTATCTTCTTCAGTCAGCGGTTTAGTCACGATGTAACAAGCAGAGTTCCTTTTCGTATTTAATAATGTCTTCATCTTCATCTCGATAAAGAAGGTCAGTATTTAGCGTCATTTATATTTAAACTGGAAAACTTTTCTTTTATCCTGATGATTCTAGTCATAATTCGCGAACAAAGTTGCGACATTATTGTATTTTCGTTAGTATTTGACACATATGAAAGGACATCAAAGTAAGCGCATGAAAACTAGTATATTAAAGAAACTGGTTTATAAAAATCCTCCTATATTAAAATGCAATGTTGTATCGAAATTTCAAAGCAATCGGTCAAGAACTTTTGGATATTAACTTAAATCAACATTTACGCTTTTATTGAGTCAGCTAAAAGTGTTGGGAACCTCAGCCTTAGACCATAAATGATCGTATGTAAGTTACGTGATATTGAAGTTCCTGACATCACTTTTGTTTGTTTCAGGTAAGCCATGCTGACGTTTCGCATTTCGTCACCTTGATTGCGATACGAGAAACTTGGTCTGTAAGTACAAGTCTGTCTGCTACATTGTTCATTGACTGTGAGCAACTTACTGTATTAACCTTTTTTTTTTAGTTTTAATAATAGCATGAGAACATCACCTTTGGAACCAAGAGCGAAAGTAAAATTGATCGTAACTATGCTGCAATGTTTATTTATTTATTGATAAATCTGAAGCGAATTAAAATTTGTGGTGCGGCTGGGAATCGAACTCGGACTTCCATGCTTACTAGGGAGACGTCTTACCGCTTTTTTTTTTTTTTTTTTTTTTTCTCTTTCTCAAGTACAGTAATGTACTTAATCTCTTCTGTTTCCATTTTTTTTTCTTTTTCCACGACGTATTTTTGCATCGATATCAAAACCAAAATTAAATAAGTATAAAAATAAATAGCCATCTTCTTGGTGTAAAATGAAATAAAAAGATAATAAAAAAATATACCTAAATGAAAATGTATCGTTTAATTTTTCTCTCCCGTTTGTCTATATTATTGTTCGTTTTAGATAATTTGCGTACTTCTCTTTATATTTTCTGTGACGTTCAAGCTTCTGAAGCAGGTACATCCAATAATCTTCTTTATTCTTTGTCTTGTTTGTTAAAATGTAATGAACAGTCTGGCCTTTCAGCCAGTTGACTGCTCTTCGTCTAGTATTAGGGAACGGTACGTCATCAGGATTAAGTACTTGTGCCGGTGTTATTGTGTTTGGTGATGTGCGGAGAATAAGTGCCAGTGTCTTCCTGAATAGAAGCCACACATCTTTCGCATCTTCACACACAAAACGATGTTCTTCGGTGTCGATTAGCTTGCAGTGGGCACAGTTTGGGTCGGCTGCCAGATGTATTTTGTGCAATTTTGAGTTGGTGGGGATTTTTCTATTGACGGCCAAGTACCACGTCGACCTCGCATTGGATGATAAGTGGGTGTCAGATATGTTTGCCCATATATTGTTCCAGTTGTTATGTTTAAACTTTATTTCTATTTGATTACTCTGTTTGCCTTCCATCAAAGCGTTGTAGATCTCCTTTACCGTGTACATGCCTTTCTCCGGGGTTCTATGACGTATATAGCTGTACTCCACTAGGAAGTGTTTGAGGTGGTACAGCTCGTGTGAGATGTGGTGCACGTCTATTGGACCGCTAGACCACCGCACCACTAACGATTAAGGCGCCTCGGAATAGTCTAAGTATGATTTCCCCCCACGTCACAAATTTTAATTCAATGCTTCAGATTTATCAATAATGTCTTTGACATATTCGAGACGAAAATCCGTCTCAAGGATGGTTTATTTGTATGAAGTTAGTTTATTTGTAACGATTTTGCCTTCGCAGTTCAAGTAATGGCTCCTATTACTGCGACACTACTCCATTCGAAAGAGTACTAAAACGATTTGATTGGCGCTTTTTGTTTGAGCAAAGTGTGTACAACTTGGGCGTGGTGTAATTCGCCACACCTGATCAACGAACTAAAATATCTGTCACGTACTGTAGCACCCCTCAAACTATTTCCATGTTTTCTGACGATTCGCTGACGTCGGTTTTTCGTTTGTCGCTCTCGTGACTGGTTTGACGCAACTCGTCAAGGATTCTTCTGCTTCTCCAACGTCGTCATTTTCCAGTCGCATTCCAATATCTGTCTTGTCGAATAGTTTTTACGTCCTAGTTGTTCGTCTAATAGCGTGATGTTGTTATGAATATCGAGTGATTCTGTCAAGGTCGCCCCACACAAACCTTTTACCAGGGGAAAGTGCAGAGTGTTCAATATTTTCGAGAACGAATACGGAATTTTAAGTAGATCCTTCCCTACTACAGAATCATACCGTCACTAACGTGATGATGGCTATCGGCCCAAAATACAGGGTGTCCAGAAAAGGACTTCCTGATTTCAAAATTAAATGTCTCGAAAACAAAGATCGCTAGAGGAATGCAGTAAACGGTATGTTTATTGTGAAAGCTGTAAGAAGTTTATACAGCAGTTTGAAATAATAGTTACAAAAGCTGCTAACTGATGGCGCTGTAATCGCCATACGTAATGCCTAGTACAAACAGTGATTCGAAGCCCAGAGCGATCAGTTCCACTATTGAAACGTGAAAGGAGGTTAGGGTACAGAAGGAAGAGATTAAAACCATGTACTCCATTGAACAACGCGGTTTTTCTTGTGCTAGAGTACCACAGGTTAGAAGAGAGTCCTACGGCAACAAGGCCAAGTTTTCAAAAATTTCAACGAACAGGCAGCGTAACTGATGATCTAATGGGGCATGTTGGCCGCAAGCAAACCACAGTTACACCTGAAAATTCTGGAATTATTCAGCGAAATCCAATGTCATCCGTCCGTAGAATTGCATCTGAGACTGGTTTGAAGCGTTCCAGCATGCAGAAAATACTGAGAAAGAGCCTGCACATGTTTCCATTCAAAATTCAAACGCACCAGGCCATATCCGTACGAGCCGTCCAACAAAGGGTTGCCTTTGCTAATCAGATGCTCACAATGATTGATAGTGAAGGATTTGATATTGGCTGCATCTGGTTTACAGGTGAAGCACCCTTCCACCTGAATGGATACGTGAATAAGCAGAACTGGCGATTTTGGGATTCCGAAAAGCCATATTGGTGTGAAGCGAAACCCCTGTATTCTCCTAAAGTTACTGTGTGGGCTGCAGTATGCAGCAGAGGCATTATTGGCCCTTTTTCATTCGAGAAACGGTCACTGGTGCACGTTACGTTGCACAGCAAGCGTTAGAGGATCGACCACGTACTGAATGGTTTATGCAAGATGGAGCCCGACCACATCGGACAGAACAAGTGTTTCGCTTACTTGAGGAATACTTCGGGAATCGAATCATTGCTTTGGAATATCCCAAATTTACTGGTGCAGGCATGGATTGGCCTCCATATTCGCCGGATTTGACTCTCTGTGACTTTTTTTTGTGGGATACAGTTCAAATGTTTGTATAGTCTATGGGACTTAACTACGGGGTCATCAGTCCCTAAACTTACAAACTACTTATGAACTACTTACGAACTAGGACGGCACAAATATCCATGCCCGAGGGGGGATTCGAACCCCCGACCGTAGTGGCCGTGCAGACCGTGACTGGAGCGCCTTAGTCCCCTCGGCCACCGCGGCCGGCAGGGACACAGTGAAAGGCATGGTCTACCTGAAGCATCCTGCCAGGCTGGACGAGCTTGAATCGGCGATCTCTGTGACATGTGAATCCATTTCGGTTGAGACATTACGAAATGTGATGGCGAATTTCATTCTTCGTTTGCGCCACCTCTGTAGTGCCAATGGTGAACATTTTGAAAACATTGTGATGTGATTGTTTGCAAAGAGTGTTTTCATACGATTCTTTCACTTATGTATGCTGATATGATCTGTACAGCGTACAGCACCATCTGTTAACAGCTTTTGTAACTATTATTTCAAATTGATGTATAAACTTCTTACAGCTTTCACAATAAACATACCGTTTACTGCATTCCTCTATCGATCTTTGTTTTCGAGATATTTAATTTTGAAATCAGGGAGCCTTTTTCTGGACACCATGTAGCTGTTAAGTACATTGCGTTTGTCATTGCCAGATACACCTCTCGTTTGCTAACCTGGAGAAAACGAGAAGGTACGATATATTTCGACTATGTTGGCAATAGAAACAAATGAAAGTGCCGTCTGAATAAACAGCTGTTTCCCTTATTTAGCTATCAGGGAAGAGATTAGCAGATAGTTGTTAATTGGCGTTATGGAAAACAAACGTGAAAGCAGATCGAATTTTATAAGAAGCTAGTGCGAGTATGTTGTGTCCTCAATAGAGAAATATTAGGGTGCATCGGAATGTAAAAAATAACGGACGCCACGACGTGGAAGGAGAAGGAAAAAGCGACATGATCGCGTGCGGCAAATGAATTCAGTGCTTTCCACGGAAAATGTAGGAGACTAAAAATGCTTAGGGCTTAGTACGATAACATTCCAAGTGTGCAGAATCTTTGTGCAACTTGCACGTAGGCAAAAGTATACTGTTCCTGTAGATCGGAGGAAGGAATAACATTTTAGGCCTCACACTAGGCGTAACAAGCATAAGTAAATACAGGGTAAAATTTTAATTCGCTTCTAGCCGGGCTCCTGTGTTTATGTTGACAACAGATAAACAATGAAGTGTAGAATTGTGTTAATATTTTTCACGAGCTACAGAGTAAATGTTATTGCTACTCGTTTCACTCGCAGCAAAATTAATACTGTACCTGCTCTATGATTGACATTTTCTTGTATGTACCCTTGTCCGTTCAGAAAAAAATAATTTTCGTTTTAATTGAAGTTGTCACGATAAAACATTTATTGGTCGTATGAGTTGCCGTCGTTACCATCGGTGCCAACATAACCACTGCAGCCCGGCGAGAAGTGTGGTATAATTTAACCAAATACTGAATTAATGAGCTTGCAGGCATAAATAATGTATTCTGTTTTCTATTATGACAGATAACTTACAAAAGGTCTCATACTGGTTACCCATTGGCTTACCAACTTCTTGCTGTTCAAAGGAAATCTGTATAAACAATAGTTTAATTACAGTTCCTGTACCTAGGCTACTTACCCGATGGTTAATCCGCTTTTGTACACTATATAAACAACTGTCATTACATTAAAACACGCCTAGCTTTTTTGATGGTCGTGAAGTAAACATAATTCTGAAACTGGGTAAATGCGAAAGTTAAGTATAATGAATGTTTACAGGCAAATACACGCTGATACACAACGACCTATATAATTGCATATCTCTTTCTTTATGTATGATATTGCAACAGTTTTATCATCGCGGTTGCTGCAGTTGTACGCAGAACATACACTGGGCATGATTTACCGCTAATAACAGCGATTACGCGTTAGTTTAGACTACAAACTGAAACGTCCGCTGCTTCAAACTGACGTTTTCAAATATGGCGGCCAGTGTTGCTCAGTGCTGCCACCAGTGATATCAAATATTATCATTGGATACACAACTGTAGTGCTTACGATATGTGAAAATCGTGACTGTCTATTATAGTTATGTTGGCAACACCGTACGTATAGGTCGTGTTGTTCTTATCACCCTTGTGTCCTCTGAAAATAATTTATGAACGACTGATTACTTTAATAAATACATTATGCTGAACTTCGTGTCACTTATAGTTTTAGAGAAGTCAACGGAAAGGATATAGAGTTCAGATCCATATGAGAGTTTTATTTTTATTGAGAACTAGTGTCGCTATCTTATTCCGTTTACTGAATTAATAGCCCTGCATAGACGGTATTTCTCGTGTTTGTTTTATATTTGCTTCTTGTCTATGTTGTTTTTCGTTTGAGCTCGCAGACTAGATATGCACGCTGTATGGAAAATCATGCTTATATCATACGCCTCGAATCTGTCGTTATTCACCTTTATTTATTTGTCTACAACAGCGTAATTTATTCATTAAATTCAATGTGGGAATCCTAATATAACATAAGTGTAAGTTTTACACAAATCGTGTCTTTTTTTTACTGTTTTGTGGCAGGTGTGCGTCTAATTACATGTTTAGAATATTTTGTGAATAGTGTTCAAATTTTAATAACAGTTAGGTCCGTGGTATATGAGTTAGTTTCTACGAATTCAACAACTAGAACTATTAGATTTTTTTTCAAGAAGAGCTCACTGGCTGTAGCTTGCCTGTAGCCTCTCTATGTTGTTTATGTACCTCTTTGCTATACCCGGGCCGCTGAAACTTTGCACTTGACGTTTACAAATAAGAAGTGAAGAGCAAGACGAGCGAGGCGCTAGTCGCGAGGATAGCGCGGTAAACACTTCCAGTGGTCACGTGCCGTGACGTCACAGTTCCCGCGTTGCCGGCTTTGTTCAGTGCTACCGTAAACAAAGTTGTGTATACCGCGTGTTTACGTTGTGTGTGCTTTTTTCGCTGCAATTTGTGTTTGCTGTGAGTGGTTTAACTCGAATTTCAGTGTTCATCTAATTCGATAATGTCACCGAGAAGATGTTTGTCTAGTGACAATCCTCTGCGTCGAGCTGTGCCGCTTAACAGCCAGGCACTAGAATTGCTGCGACGAACTCGTGACTTTTACCAGCAGGAGAAGGCGTTCGTGAATATTCATGGACGGCCATCCATTCCTGCGGATAAAGTTGTTCATCGAACAGCCAAAACTCTTGGACTTAGGGCAAGAACAGTGGTGAGTAAGGGAGTGTTGTTGCAAAACTTGCATGATGCAGATGAGAACCTCGACGATGCCGAGCTGTCTGCATCACAGGACATGTTTTTAGGAACACCAGGAAAGAAGAAGATGCAGCCTCGCCCTGTAACGCAGTTGGATAATTTCCAGACAGACGCTATACGTAGGCATATTTATGCATACTACAGCAGCAAGGAATACCCTACTGTAGCAAAGTTGTTAATTTCACTTAAAGAAAGCGAACTTTTCATGGGTGGAAAAACGTCACTTAAAGTTGTCCTTAAAAGTATCGGTTTCCGATACAAAAAAACTAGATGGACGCAAAGTACTGTTAGAAAAGGCGCATATTGTTACGGCTCGAAGCCTTTTCTTGCATAAAATAGTGCGAAAAGATATTCATTCCGTAGTAGGGCTAGACGAGACGTGGGTTAATGCCGGGGAAGCCGTGAAGAAACGCTGGTCGGATGACACTGCTAGCAGTAGTGGTCATCGGCCTACGGGAAGAGGGGCTAGATTAATTGTGGTCCATGCAGGCTCATCTAGTGGTTTTGTCCCTAATGCACTTCTTGTTTTCCGATAGAAAAAGACGGGCGATTATCATGAAGACATGGACCACACACGATTTGTTGAGTGGTTCAGGAACATCTCAAAAGAGTTTACAGTCCCTACCACGATTGTAATGGACAATGCTCCGTAACATTCAGTGATATTGAACAATGCCCCAACTTCAAACGATCGGAAAGAAGTTATGGTGCAGTGGCTACAGCAAAGAAATATTGATGCAGATATGACAATGACAAAACTTCTTTTGTATTCGCTCGTAAAACAAAATAAGCCTGTTACACCCACGTATGTAGTTGACGAAATAGCAAAGGAGCAGGGCCACAATGTAATAAGGCTTCCCCCATATCACTGCCATTTTAACCCCATAGAATTAGTGTGGAGTGGTGTAAAGAATTACATCAGGAACAATAATAAGTGCTTCACGATAACAGAGGTGGAAAGGCTGTTGCGTGAAGCAGTTGCCAATGTGGATGCTGCATCTTGGAGAAAAAAGGTCGAGCACGTAGAAAAACTGATTCGGGCAGCGCAGACAATGGGAGGAATTATCAGTGATCATGAACGACTAATGAGTTGTCTTGGCGATGACGACGATGAAGACGAAATTGGCAGTGACGACGACAGTGAAGATAGGGAGCTGGATGGAATTGTACCATTGTCGCCGTTAATTGGTGAGTGAAAATCATTGTGATTATAAAACAGGGAAGTTACTGTCTTGCCGGCCGCGGTGGCCGAGGGGACTGAGGCGGTCCAGTCACGGTCTGCACGGCCACTACGGTCGGAGGTTCGAATCCCCCCCGGGCATGGATATTTGTGCCATCCTTACGATTAGCTAGTTCATAAGTAGTTTGTAAGTTTAGGGATTGATGACCCCGTAGTTAAGTCCCATAAGCTATACAAACATTTCAATTTCAAAAGAAAGTTACTGTCTTGATTATTGTTTATTTCGTATCTGCCATGATCAAATGCTTATTTTCTGTATTTCTCTGCTCCGTTACTGAAAGCGTACGGGTTGGTTGTGCTCTTGATTACATTAGTGTGCCGTTACTTAATTGTTGCTATGTGGTAACAACTCAAGAACGAATTGTTATATGCGCTTTTATTGTTCAATAGCTTACGTTTACGAGATGCAACTGAAAACCGTTTCGTCTGCTGTGTTTACAGAGGATAGTGTTGCAACGCCGCTATAGCAGTGTAGCCAACTTAACTCGCCGTAACACGAACCGTCAAGTGCAATGTTTCAACGGCCCGAGTATATACAGAGCTTTGACTGCTGGCTGCTGGCCGGCCGTTAGTGGGGGGAGGGGAGGGGGCATTCCTGGTGTGTGACGTCACGCGGCTGCAGTGACAGGCAGTGGAGGAGCCTTGTCTCCCCCCTGAGCGCCAGGCGCGCCTCTCATAGCGCACCGCCCGTATCGCTCTCGTTCTCTTTAGACCTGATACGTTACTCACTACCTTATCTCGCCTTTCCAACAAATTCGCTTTACAACGTACATGTACCAAATAAGGCCCGCTTTCTAATAACGCCCACTCTCATTTTCTAGCATATAAATACTCACTTTACGTCTTATCTTAGAAGATAGATTAAGGAAAGGCAAACCTACATTTTTAGCTTTTGTAGATTTGGAGAAAGCATTTGAAAATGTTGACTGGAATACACTCGATCAAATTCTGAAGTCAGCAGGGGTAAAATACGGGGAAAGGAGAGTTATTTACAACTTGTACAAAAGCCAGACCGCAGTTATTAGACTGGAAGGGCATGAAAGGGAAGCATCACTTGGGAAGGGTGTAAGACAGGGTTGTAGCCTTTCTCCGATGTTGTTCAACTTGTACGTCAAGCAGGCGGTGAAGGAAAGCAAGGAAAAATTTGGAATAGGGATTAAAGTTCAGGGGGAAGAAATAAAAGCATTGCGTTTTGCTGATGAAAGCAAAGGACCTGCAGGAGCAGTTGAATGGAATGGACAGTGTGTTGAAGAGAGCGTATAAAATGAACATTAACAAGAGCAAAACAAAAATAATGGAATGCGGTCTTAGAAAATCAGGCGATGCTGAAGGAATTAGATTAGGTAACGAAACAATGAAGGTGGTAGATGAGTTTTGTTACTTGGGTAGTAAAATAACAAATGATGGTCGCAGTACAACGGATATAAAATGCAGAATGGCAATGGGAAGAAAAGCATTTTTGAAAAAGAGAAATTTGATAACATCGAATATTAATTTAAGGGTAAGGAAGTCTTTTCTGAAGGCATTTGTGTAGAGTGTTGCCTTGTACGGGAGTGAAACATGGACAATAAGCAGTGCGGACAGGAAGAGAATAGAGACTTTTGAAATGTGGTGCTACAGAAGTATGCTGAAGATTAGGTGGGTAGATCGCATAACTAATGAAGAGATACTTAACAGAATTGGTGAGAAAAGTAATTTCTGGCATACCCTGACTAAAAGAAGGGATCGCTTGGTAGGACACATTCTTAGACATCGGGGAATCGTAAATTTAGCATTGGAGGGAAGTGTGTGTGGTAAAAATCGCAGAGGGAGACCAAGAGACGCGTATAGTAAGCAGATTAAAGTGGATGTGGGTTGCCGTTCTTATGAGGAGATGAAAAGGCTTGCTCAGGATAGAGTAGGGTGGAGAGCTGCATCAAACCAGTCTCCGGACTGAAGACGATAACAACAACAAAATTTGAAAACAGCTCCAGATGTCGTTGGTAGTGATAGCTTGTGACATCTGAAGCTCCGGACATCTGAAGAACCGCCGCCATCGGGTGATCTACATCTACTTGGGATACTCTGCAAAACACATTTAAGTGCCTACCAGAGAGTTCATCGAACCACCTTTATACTATTCATCTCGTATTCCATTTTCTAATAGCGCGCGGGAAGAGAGAACATCTGAATCTCCCCGTTCGAGCTCTGATTTCTCGTTTTTTTGCTGATGATCATTTCTTCCTATGTTAAGTGGGAGTGAACAATATTTTTCGCATTCGGAGGAGAATGTTGGTGATTGGAGTTTCGTAGGTAGCTCACGCTGCAGCGATAAGCGCCGTTGTTGTAATGATTCCCATCCCAGGTCCTGTATCATTTCCGTGACGCTGTCTCCCCTGTATCGTGACAATACGAAACGAGCTGCCCTTCTATGAACTCTGTCGATGTCCTCCGTCAAACCCACCTGGTAAGGATCCCACACTGGGCAGCAATACTCCAAAAATCGCACTGACGTGTTTTACGGACCAGTAGATTTATAGTTTTATAAGTTTTTGTAAACATTTTGGACCAAAATAATAAAAAAATAATTAATAAGAGTGTGTGAAGCCCTTTGAGGAAAAAAAATAGGTAGTGGCAGGATCCGAACCACTGACTTTGTCTCACAGTCCACCGCATTACCCGCTATGCTACAGCTGTCAGGAGTTCTGTTCTTTAATCTCCTGCTATTGATGGCCGTTGTTAACTGATGCTAATATGGCATTTGTAGATAGTAGGTTAGCATTTATCGCACGAAGAACGACGTGTTTTTCTTAATTCTACAGTGCGCCATTACTTTGAAATGACAACGTGTAAGTTACAATAAGAAAATCATCAAATACGCGACTGGGGCGAGGAATGTCATGTGACATTAATTCAGTCGAGTGTGTCGAAACTGTTATTTTTGCAAATATCTCTGAAACGATACGAGATATGAAAAAAAAAACACAAAAAAAAAAAAAAAAAAAAGCCATAAGAGAGCAAAGTTGTAGAGAATCCTGTCAAATTCGGTTATTCAGTTTTCGTGTGAGATGAATGTTTAAGTCGTTATTTTCATTTAAATTTCGAGCTGTCAAAAGACGATCGCAAAGGCCCACTTTTAGTGTTATTACCGTAACCTAAAGTGGGCCAAATACGACGGACAAGCGTAGTGTATGCAGTCTCTTTAGAAGTTCTGTTGCATCTTTTAACTGTTCTGCCAATAAAACGCAGTCTCTGGTTCGTCTTACCCACGATAGTAATTGTTAGGTATTTAGTGGAGTTCACGGCCTTCACTTTTGATTGATTTTCACATTCGATTGATCGTCATCTCCGTGGACCACGAAGTGAGTATGAAGACGGTCTGGGACACGCCGTGCTAAAGAATCGTGACGTCTGTTGCCTGGGACGGCGCAGTGGCTGGCAGCTGTGGTGCAGCTGCAGCTGCAGCTGTTGACTGACTCACGCACAGCTCACCACGCGAAGCCCTGCACCAGCCAAACGCCGCAGGGCAAAGCGCTCTCAAAGCACCGCTGCCGGCTTCTGACCACTACCAGTCTTTGCAAATATTTCGGAGAAAAAGTAATAGAAATATAAATTACTAGCTGTAAACCCGGCGTTACCCGGGTGTTTATTCATCCTACACTCTCGTAAGTTTACGTCCCCTTCCCTCCCCTCCCACCTCTGTGTCCGTTTCCATCTTTCCCTCTCTCGACAAAGTTTTTCTAAACAAAAATCAAATGTTTGTAAACCTATCGGACCAAACTGCGTGGTCATCAGTCCGTAGCTTACAAACTACTTATACCTAGGTAAACTAACCTAAGGACAAACACACACACCCATGCCCCAGGGAGGACTCGAACCTCCACGGCGAGCAACCGCGCGCTCCGCAGCGAGACGCCTTAGACCGCTCGGCTACTCCACCGCGGCGACAGTTTTTGCAAGTTTTTCTCTCATGTATCATACACTTATGTACTAGTCTTGTGTAGTTCGCGAACGAACTAGTTCCCACAGGCGAACTACGCGAACTAGTTTGCAGATCCTTCGCCTCTTAGTTCGTCCGCTCCTTTTCCGAAGAGTGACGGGAAACAGACAGAGAACGCGAGAGCGCGCAGAATCACGTGATTCGTAGCTAATGCTCCTTCAATGACCTATTAAATAAATAAATCCGTTTTAAAAATATAATACTACGAGTACTCTGTATGCAAACTAGCCATTTACCCATTCGTGTAAATAACTGGTTTATTTGCTTAAGTATTTGACGTCTAATTGCCCAAAAAAAAAAAAAAAAAAGCTAACAAAAGAAAGAGCTCTTTTAGTAGCGGTAGCAAAAGGCAAAAAGAGCGGACGAACTAAAAAGAGCGACCTACTTCGCGGCCGAGCTGCGAACTAAACGGACAGCTACCGATCGCGAACTAAAATATCCGCGACAGCTCGCCATCTAAAATATACGCGATCGGTCGCGAACTAAAACATGCGTTACCAGTCGCGAGCTATTATGCCAAACGTATCTCGCTTCTTAGTTCGTAGGATTCTTTTCCGAAAACCGACGGGCAATAGCGAGAGGGCGCGCAGCAGAATTAAAAATCACGTGTTTGCCTTCTGCTGATGAGAGCCATTTCAAGGTGAGCGTCTGCCTGCTAGATTACATAGTTCAGTGCTATAAAATTTCTGTTTTGAAGTATTCTGCACATTGCAATATCTGACTAATAAATTCCATAATGCCAAGATATAGAGATAACTCTAAACTTAGACGCGAGAAATTATCCACAAGCTGTTTCTTTTGGTCTGCGTGATATCGTTAGCGGCTCAAGCAGCAAGCGCATGAAGCAGCTAGGTGGGGGAACTTCTCCCTCCACCTGCATGCGCAGACCACGCCGCTCAGCCGTCACTGGGAGTGGACAAACTAAAAGAACGAACTAGTTCACCGCAGAGCCGCGAACTAAAGTGAGTGCTCCTGATCGCAAACTATTATGCGCAAGTCTTGGATTAAAGGTCAAGTCTGCAAAATTTCATCAGTATCGGAACAAAACTATAGATTTGTATGCAATAGAAACACAGGGTCACATTGAAAAACGCACATTGTTCTTCTCAGATTTTCCATTTCTGTTTGATACAAACCCTTTTTTTCTGAGAATAATGAAAACAACAATACAAAGATCTGTGAAATCAGTTAAACCGTTCTCAAGTTATGGCGCGACCAAGGTATTTAGGGATCCATTTTTATGTTGCAAGGTACCGTCCCCCATGCACCGTATGAAAGTTTAGGTGGACCTTCCTTTTCCTTTGAAGGTCAACCGTGCAAAATTTCGTGAAGATCGGAATGAAACTGTCGATTTTGTCAGACTCTAGGAAAAGTAGCTTCTGCCATGCACCTTAATTTTGTCCTATCGCAAAATACTTTCACAGCTGACGTCTGCTATGTATAAACTACATACCGGCAAAATTTCAGCTTCATAAGTACAGCAGTTCTTGAGATTTCTTGTCTAGTCATGACATTTCCTTTTTATATCTATAGGCTGTTACAGAAAGGTACGGCCAAACTTTCAGGAAACATTCCTCACAAACAAACAAAGAAAATATGTTATGTGGACATGTGTCCGGAAACGCTTAATTCGCTTAATTTCCATGTTAAAGCTCATTTTAGTATTTCTCTTTAAATGTATATTGATATAATTCATGCAGACAGTTGTCAAAATACGCAATTTGTTTTGTTAGTATGTACTGTACTTCCTCGATTTACCGCATTTGTAAACATTGCACTGACTGTAAAACCACGTTCGTGATTACCACTAAACCAGTTGATGCTACGTACTGATGTGCTTGATGCTAGTACTGTAGAGTGTCTCGCTGCGGAGCGCGCGGTTGCTCGCCGTGGAGGTTCGAGTCCTCCCTGGGGCATGGGTGTGTGTGTTGTCCTTAGGTTAGTTTACCTAGGTTTAAGTAGTTTGTAAGCTACGGACTGATGACCACGCAGTTTGGTCCGATAGATTTACAAACATTTGAACATTTTACTGTAGAGCAATGAGTCGCATGTCAACACAAGTGCTGAAGTCAACATTACCTTCCTTCAATTGGGCCAACTGGCGGTGAATCGAGGAAGTACGGTACATACTAACGAAACAATTGGGTATTTTGACAATTGTCTGCACGAATTATTTCAATTTACATTTAAAGAGAAATACTAAAATGAGCTGTAACCTGGAAAGTACGCGTTTCCGGACACATGTCCAAATAACACATTTTCTTTCTTTGTGTGTGAGGAATGTTTCCTGAAAGTTTGGCCGTACCTTTCTGTAACACCCTGTATATGTAGAGATATCTACTGATTTGCGTCTCCTACAAAAACATTATTTGCCAGGTTCGTAGACTGGAATATTACGAAACTGTCTGAGAAATGTGTTGTAAATGGATTTGGTACTAGAGACGTAGTGAATTACAACCTCATGCCTATTAGAGCAAATTTTCATCCATTTCATTGTCTTTGACGTCATAGCACCTGAAACATATGTCGTAATAGATACTATTTCTAAGGTATATCCAGAGGTGTGTACGTAAAGTGTCTGCAAAATCCGTGCCGGCCGCGGTGGCCGAGGGAACTGAGGCGCTTCAGTCACGGTCTGCACGGCCACTAGGGTCGGGGGTTCGAATCCCCCCTCGGGCATGGATATTTGTGCCGTCCTAGTTCGTAAGTAGTTCATAAGTAGTTTGTAATTTTAGGGACTGATGACCCCGTAGTTAAGTCCCATAGACTCTACAAACTTTTGAACATTTTTTGCAAAATCCGTCGCGAGTAGAGAGTAGGAAAGACGTAACAAATCAAAAAGTCACGCTTGATGAGGCGGTTTTTAATGAACCTAATTGTTTATGACTCCTTATCTCATGAACGGTGTATCGTACTGTGATAAAATTTAAACATACGTTGAGTGGTATGTGTTTATACTGTTCGTAACATTTCTCGCGTATACAACAGTGTACGAGTAATAAATTGTAACGTCACATCAAATACTGTAATTTTACTGCATGAACGCCGAAAAAGTAGTAAGCGAAAAACTTTTTCCTTTCATCAATTTTCTGCGGTTGTCAGCGAGAAAAAGTCTCGTAAAGGTGTGAAATTATGTTTAAAGTTTGTTGCAACTCGCTAAGTGCTCTCATTCCCAAATAGTGGACTGCCTGTCGAATCTCTGGAACAGTTCTGAAGTGAATAGAACGAAGTAGTTCCTTCTTCTCCGGAATCAAATCAAAGTCAGAAGGCCTTGAGTCCGGAGAGTATGGTGGACGGTACAGTACTTCCCAGTCCCATCTTTTGAACAGAGCCGCCACAGCTTGCGCCGTATGCGCCCTCGCATTGTCGTGCAAAATGATGGCTAAGCTGGTCGCAGGTGATGCTCCGTAAACGTATAGTAATACTGTGTATTGACGGTCTGTCGTGGAGAAATGCGATGAATTAGGATAATACCATCACAGTGGTGCGTAAGTATCACCGCAACTTTCACCATACTGGGGCTCTGACGAACTTTCAACTTCCGCGGCGACCTATAATAACGGTATTCGTTGCATTGGCGTTTCAGTTTTGGATCGTGCGATGTGACCCATGGGTCATCCAGTGTTACGATACGGCGTAAGAAAGCACCTATACCCGGGCCGCTGAAACTTTGCACTTGACGTTTACAAATAACAAGTGAAGAGCAAGAAGCGCGAGGCGCTAGTCGCCAAGAACGATCCAATCACAGCGCGAGAAACGCTTCCAGTGATCACGTGCCGTGACGTCAACGTTCCCGCGTTGCCAGCTTTGTTCAGTGCTGCCGTAAACAACATTGTCTGCCGTGTCTACCGCGTGTTTATGTTGTGTGTGCTTTTTTCGCTGCGGTTTTACTGTGAGTGGTTTAACTTGACTTTCTGAGTTCAACTAATTGGATGTCACCGAAAAGATGTTTGTCTAGTGAAGTTTTCTGAGTAAGTTCTCAATTTCGTTTGAATAAAAACTTCGAAGCTTATGCTCTGAGCAGGAAGTTCATTCTCGCTTCAAACGATCGGAAAGAAATTGTGGTGCAATTGTTACAAGAAAGAAATATTGCTGCAGATATGTCAATGTCAAAACTTCTTTTTTATTCGCTCGTGAAACAAAATAAGCCTATTACACCCACATATGCAGTAGACGAAATCGCAAAGGAGTAGGGTCACAATGAAATAACTCTGCCCCCATTTCACTGCCGTTTTAACCCTATAACATTGGTATGGAGTGACGTGAAGAATTACTTAAGGAACAATAAGTCTTTCACAATAACAGAGGTGGAAAAGCTGTTGAATGAAGCTGTTGACAATGTGGCAGCGCAAACAATGGAAGGGTTCATGAGCAGTTAATGATTTGTCTTGGTGATGACGATTTTGGCAGCGACGACAACAGTCAAGATTGGGAGCTGGATGTAATTGTACCATTGTCGCCGTAAATTGGTGAGTGAAAATCACTGATTATAAAACGTAATTTCGTATCTGTCGTGATCCAGTGCTTATTTTCTATATTGCTTTGCTCGGTCATTGAAAGCGTGTGCATTGTTGTGCTCTGGTCTTCATTAATATGCCGTTAATTAATTGCTGCGCAAGAACGAATTATTATATGCACTTTTATTGCTCAATAGCTTACATTACGAGATGCAACTGAAAACCGTTTCGTCTGCTGTGTGTATAGAGGCTAGTGTTGCAACGTCACTGAAGCAGTGTAGCCAACTTAATTCGCCGTAACGCGAAACGTCAGGTGCAATGTTTCAGCGGCCCGGGTATACTTCCGAGCAGCGTTGTAACGCATCCATTTCTGCATTCCTGGAAACCTGCGTGATGGAATTTTTCGCATGCCCAGTCGTTCCTTCAGGACGCGAAGCACACTGGTGTGCGCTAATCCGGTATGTATGGCGTCGATCACTGTCGACTAACAGCAGCAGCAGTCCGCACCTCTTCTTCAGAGACGCTAGGACCACCTGCCCGGTGCAAGTCTGCCACAGTCAGCCGACCTTGGCTGAAGGCTTTTAGCCAACGCGCCACTGTTCTGTTCTGTACAGCAATGGCAATTCGCCGCACGCCTCTTGAAGACCTCGATGTCATTGTCGTGCTGTACAAACTCTGGCACATTCAGTCTTGATGCAACTCCGATGATCCTGTTTGTAAAACACAGTGGCACCGTCACGTTAGACCGCTCGCTCACAAGTGGCTGTGTTTGCCTCGATTGTGCACACGCTGGCGACGTGGGACGGGCGAGTCCATTGCTCGGAGGTGAGGTAGGTATGTCAACAACGCGTGCTGCCAGCGGCAGTAGCAGATGCCATTGCAAAGTGCCTCCTCAGCAGTGTTGCCAAGTTCCAATTCTGGTAATTCAGTGGTAATCAGTGAGACACAGTCAGAGACTTTTGAGATGTGCACTTTGCCATGCACCATACAAAAATTTATGCACACTCTGACCACCTCTTAGTTTCAATATCAAGTACACAAAAAATTCATCAAGATCGGAGCAAAACTATGGATTTTTTTTATCACAGTCCGTATCCTACGCCATGCACCAAGGGATTTTTTTTATGTAGGAGGTCAGCTTCGTCTTACTTTGAAGGTGAGGTGTGCAATACTCCACCATGATCGGAACAATGCTGTAGATTTGTATGCAGTACAAACACACGGAAACACTGAAAAACTCACGTTCAGTATTTTTCAAATTTTCCAATTTTCCACTAGATTTACCAGAAATTTTATTTTATACGAACTGTGCCTTGAGAATTACGAACACACACACACACACACACACACACACACACACAGGGGAAAAAACGATGAGCCAGATCGCTGGATCCGTTCTCAGCCCATTACCTCACCAAGCGAAATAGGGATTCATCTACATCAATAAAAATGAATTTCCGCCTGTATGAAAGCGCATCACTTGAGAATGGCTACACCGATTGGGCTGATCTTTTCTTTGTGCTATTCGTAATTCTCACAACAAGGTTTGTATGACTGAAATTTTTGGAATATATACCACAAAATATGAGAATTTGTGAGAAACTGAAAGTATGCTTCCAGCTCGGATCATTTTCTAGATTCTCCAACAAACAGCTTATTCTCTCACTACTCGCCTAGCGACTAAATACGCTGTAACGGAGCGAACAAATACGCCAAGAAGGTTAGAATAAAGGGAGCTAGCGTTATCTATGCTGGGAGCAGGCATAGCGTGCAACTGAAAAATCTACTGCAAAGTATCAGAATCTGAGAAAAACGGAAAGTAAGTATTCAGAGGGATGGAACCGCATCGTAAAAATGAACCTTCACCATTATAGTGCAAACTCCTTCCTAAAACTAGCGACAAGCCTATACATACAAAATTAGAGGGATTTAACATGAAACGTTGTTTCTTTAGAACCGCTTCCGTATTATTCTTACCATTATGACTCTCGAACAACGCATACAGTCGAGTTCGACTCGCTCAGTTGCAGCTTACGCACAAAATATGGAGAGGCTTTCTTACGCCGTATCGTAACACTGGATGAGACATGGGCCACATCTTACAGGCCTAAACTGAAACCCGAATGCAACGAATAGCGTCATTATGCGTTGTTGGCCCTTAATAATTAGTAGTGTGACGTCATCCATGTTGTTGTTGTGGTCTTCAGTCCGGAGACTGGTTTGATTCAGCTCTCCACAATACTCTATCCTGAGCAAGCCTCTTCATCTACACATAAGAACGGCAACCTACATCTGTCTGAATCTGCTTACTGTATCCATCTCTTGGTCTTCCTCTGCGATTTTTACCCCACACACTTCCCTCCAACGCTAAATTCACAATTCCTTGATGTCTAAGAATGTGTCCTTCCAATCTATCCCTTCTTTTAGTCAAGGTATGCCAGAAATTTCTTTTCTCCCCAATTCTGTTCAGTACTTCCTCATTAGTTACGCGATCCACCCACCTAATCTTCAGCATTCTTCTGTAGCACCACATTTCAATAGCCTCAATCCTCTTCCTGTCCGCACTGTTTATCGTCCATGTCTCACTCCCATACAAGGCAACACTCCATACAAATGCCTTCAGAAAGGACTTCCTTAGGCTTGAATCAATATTCGATGTTAACAAATTTCTCTTTTTCAAGAACGCCTTTCTACCCATTGCCATTCTGCATTTTATATCCTCTGTACTGCGACCATCATTTGTTATTTCACTGCCCAAGTAACAAAACTCATCTACCTCCTTTATTGCTTCGTTACCTAATCTAATTCCTTCAGCATCACCAGATTTTCTTAGACTGCACTCCATTACCCTAGTTTTGCTCTTGTTAATGTTCATCTTATATGCACCTTTCAGCACACTGTCCATTCCGTTCAATTGCTCTTCCAGGTCCTTTGCTGTATCTGACAGAATTACTATGTCATCGGCAAAACGCAATGTTTTTAATTCTTCCCCCCGAACTTTAATTCCTTCTCACAAATTTCTCCTTGCTTTCCTTTATACCTTGCTCAATCTACAAATTGAATAACAATGGAGAAAGACTACAACCCTGTCTTACTCCCTTTCCAACAACTGCATCCCTTTCATGCCCTTCAACTCTGACAACCGCTGTCTGGTTTTTGTACAAGTTGTAAATAACCTTAAGCTCCCTATATTTTACTCCTGCTTGCTTCAGAACTTGAAAGAGACGTCATCCATGTTACCACTAAAAGAAATCCGTTAAACTACAGTTACACGATAAATTAGTCAAATTTAGAGGCCGTCAATTCAACTTAATACCTAGGAGTAACAATTACAGACAACTTAAATTGGAAATAACACACACAAAATATTGTAGGGAAGGCGAACCAAAGGTTACGTTTCATTGGCAGAACATTTGGAAGATGCAACGGTGGTTCTACTAAAGAAACTGTCTACACCACACCTGTGCAAATTGTCCTATTTTGGAGTCTTGCTGCCCATTGTGGGCTCAACAGTAGGTGAGACTGACGCACGATTTAGAGAAAGTTCAGAGAAGGGCAGCTCGTTTTGTATTAGGGGAGAGACTGTCACAGAAATGATGCACGAGTTGGGCTGGAAATAATTAAAATTAAGACGTTATTTGTTGCGCCGAGATCTATTTGCGAAATTTCTTTCAACAACTTTCTCTTCCGAATGCAAACATATATTGTTAGCACCGCCTACATAGGGAAAATAAGAGAAATCATATCGAAAACAGAAAGATTAGGTGTTCCGTTTACCCGCGAGCTATTAGAGAGTGGAACTATAGAGAAATATCACAAAAGTGACTCAATGAACCCTCTGCCATGCACTTCAATGTGACTTGCAGAGGATCCATGTAGATGAGCTGCCTTTGGAGTTATTTCATTCTCCTGGAATCGTGGAGATGTTTAAATATTTCGAATTCGTATTATAGAGCTGTTGGCACAAGGATTTTTTGTCTTCTAAACATTGGCATGCACATGCTCTTTATCGCCTTTAAGAAAGCCTACACAGGGCTGTTATAATCAAAGTACGAAAAGAATTGCCGGCCGCGGTGGCCGAGGGGACTTAGGCGCTTCAGTCACGGTCTGCACGGCCACTACGGTCGGGTTTCGAATCCCCCCTCGGGCATGGATATTTGTGCCGTCCTATTTCGTAAGTAGTTCATAAGTAGTTTGTAAGTTTAGGGACTGATGACCCCGTAGTTAAGTCGCATAAGCTATACAAACATTTGAACTTTTTTTTTTGAACGAAAAGAAGTCTATCTAAAAAATGTTCAAATGTTTGTATAGCTTAAGGGACTTAGCTACGGGGTCATCAGTCCCTAAACTTACAAACTACTTATGAACTAGCTAACACTAAGGACGGCACAAATATCCATGCCCGAGGGGGGATTCGAACCCCCGACCGTAGTGGCCGTGCAGACCGTGACTGGAGCGCCTCAGTCTCCTCGACCACCGCGGCCGGCAATTCTATCTAAAATAATCCGCTTGGTAGCAATGTATCTAGACCAAGCACTCCGTAAACTGTGGACATGTACTGGGCTATCAGAACAGTTTGAAGTTCGAACTGGCCTCAGACAGGGAGAAGCACTCTCCCCTATATTATTCAACCTGGTACTAGAAAAAATAGACCGGGAATTTATGAAAACTGGCCCCAATGGAATACCCTAAGACAATACGTCAGTGACTCGACTGGCTTATGCGGCAGTAGGGAAGAGCTGAGAAGAATGGCAAGCTCGTACTGCCACATTGCCAGTAAAGCAGGCTTGCAAGTCAGTGAAGACAAGGCGCAATACATGGTCCACCGCTCACGGTGGATAACCTCCGATTCAAAAGGGCGAGTACTTTCAAATATCTTGATAGCCTCTTTAGTGATCAGAACCACTGTGAAATTGTAATAAATGCAAGAATTGTTGGAGGCAATAGCCTTCAGGGCTTTCTAAAGAAAAGGTCCCTGACAAGAAGTTTCAAGACCAGGTTGTATCAAAGTATGATTATGCCAGAGGTTTTGTACGGTTGTGAAAGCATCACCCTCAGAAGAACAGATGAACAGAAACTACTCGTTTTCGAACGAAAAAATCCTCCGAAAAATCTATGGTCCTGTGATAGATCCACAAACAGGAGAATGGAGAATTCGAAAAAAAAAAGAATTAAAAGAGCTTTACACACAGCAGGGCATTATAAAAAGAATTGAAGAGAAGACAGTTGACCTGGGCTGGACATGTAGCAAGGATGAGCGAAGGGAGGATACCCCACGATGTGTTGCTGGGAACGGTAGCTGGTAGTCTTGTGTAGTTCGCGAACGAACTAGTTCGGAAGAGCGCTCCCACAGGCGAAGTACGCGAACTAGTTCGCAGATCCCTCGCCTCTTGGTTCGTCCGCTCCTTTTCCGAAGACTCTACGGGGAACAACGAGAAGACTCGAGATCGCGCATAATCGCGTGATTCCCTTCTGCCAGTTACCTTCATTTCGAGCTGAGATGCAGCTCAGCTGTAGTTTCATAGTTCACTGCCACAAGAAATCCATTTTAGAAATAAAGTACTACGAGTACTCTGTATGCAAAGTAGTTGAATATCATTGTATCATCCATTCGTATAAATAACTGGTTTATTTCTTTAAGTGTTTTATGTCTAATTACCCGAAAATACGGGTAATAGCACACGCTTTGGCAACAGTGATTCATTACATAAAAAAGCTGGCATAGCAAAGTAAAGAGCTCTTTTAGTAACGGTAGCAAAAGCCAAAAAGAGCGGACGAACTAGAAAGAGCGGACGAACTAGAAAGAGCGGACGAACTAGAAAGAGCGGACGAACTAGAAAGAGCGGACGAACTAGAAAGAGCGGACGAACTAGAAAGAGCGGACGAACTAGAAAGAGCGGACGAACTAAAAAAAGCGGACGAACTAAACGAGCGGACGAACTAAAAAGAGCGACCCACTTCGCGGCCGAGCTGTTATGCCAAACGTATCTCGCTTGTTAGTTCGTTGGATTCTTTTCTGAAGACCGACGGGCAATATCGAGAGGGCGCGCAGCAGAATTAAAAATCACGTGTTTGCCTTCTGCTGATAAGAGCCATTTCGAGGTGAGCGTCTGCCTGCTAGATTACATAGTTCAGTGCTACAAAATTTCTCTTTTGAAGTATTCTGCACTCTGCAATATCTAATTCCATAATGCCAAGATATAGAGATAACTCTAAACTTAAACGCGAGAAATTATCCACAAACTGTTTCTTTTGGTTTGCGTGATATCGTTAGCGGCTCAAGCAGCAAGCGCATGAAGCAGCTAGGTGGGGGAACTTCTCCCTCCACCTGCATGCGCAGACCACGCCGCTCAGCCGTCACTGGGAGCGGGCGAACTGAAAGAGCGAACTAGTTCGCGAGGCTCGCAACCGGAAGCTATGGAGGAGGAGTGTAGAGCAGGCGTATGGCCTCTAAGGCCCAAACCACGGATAAGTGAAAAATAAAAATAACATATATATTGCAACATGGTTACTGGTTTTCAACAGTAAACAACGATTTCAAGTAAGCCTTTCTAGATACTGAACTTGGCGTCTTGTAGTCAACGGGTTCCTCCTGAGTGACTTGACCCGTGTGGTCCAAAGGATGCAATTTGAGACAAGGGAGGCGAATGTCGCACGGTTGAAGGGAACGCAATCTGTTTGGTTGTCATTGTGTGGAAGCCCCAGTATGAACTTGTACAAAGAAGAACTGCCCCAACGCCGACAGGTTTGTTTCATCCAGAGGAGAATGGTAGAATCATGATAAAAGAGAGCCAACGAGCTTTCAGATTCTTTTTAAAATTTTAAATATGGCTGCGTTTTTTCAGCGACCATTTATGAATCCAAATGGTAATATTCAAATTTGTAGTTAGATGTGAGTTAACAGCCGTAATATATTTAAAAAATGCATAATCAACCATCAGCTGCTTATTATTATTATTATTTTTTTTTTCAGAACGTTACCGCTTTCGGATATTATCCATCATCAGAAGAATCTGTTAAATTTTTTTTTCCATGAATTATGCACAAGTTACAAAGATATATGACATTACCCAGTAGTGTCATCCATAAGATACAAAATTAAACAGGCTGATTGAGAACTGCATAGTTGATCTGATAAACTTAGCAGAGATCGAAGTAATGGTGTGAAAATAATATGACCGCCATCACAGGATATATCTTTGATGAGGTGTCATGGCGACTGGTACAGGAAGTGTTATGTAAACATTACGTAAAGTGACAGTTTGGACCATGAAAACGCCGGCCGCGGTGGCCGAGGGGACTGAGGCGCTCCAGTCACGGTCCGCACGGCCACTACGGTCGGGGGTTCGAATCCCCCCTCGGGCATGGATATTTGTGCCGTCCTAGTTCGTAAGTAGTTCATAAGTAGTTTGTAAGTTTAGGGACTGATGACCCCGTAGTTAAGTCCCATAAGCTGTACAAACATTTGAACATTTTGTATCAGTCGCGATGACACCTCATCGAAGATATATCCTGTGATGGTGGTCAAAGATATATTAATTTCACACCATGAATACCTTGACTCTGCTAAGTTTATCAGATCAACTGCGTAGTTGTCATACATCGACATTTTAATAATAACAATTACATAATTTCAACACTATATTCTTAATTCGTATTAGTTACACTATAAGCTTATTTAGACTTGAAAGTCATCTTCAGGTGTTACGCCTGCAATACACAAGTTATTATAACATTTAGAACTAAGCTGCCTACTTGTTTTATATAGAGGGAAAAGAAATGATAAATACCACATTCCGTTATGCTGTACATTTCGTTATTATTGTGACGTGATTTTTTTTTTCCTTCTTTTATATATAAATAAGAAAAAATCACCTCACAATAATAACGAAATGTACAGCATAAAAGAATGTGGTATTTATCATTTCTTTTCCCTCTATATAAAACAAGTAGGCAGCATAGTACTAAATGTTATAATAACTTGTGTATTGCAGGCGTAACACCTGGAGATGACTTTTAAGTCGAAATAAGCTTATAGTGTAACAAATACGAATTAAGAATATAGTGTTGAAATTATGTAATTGTTATTATTAAAATATCGATGTATGACGTCACTAACACTGTGAGCCCTGCAGATAACAAGTTATTGACATTATTGTGTAGTTCTCAATCAGCCTGTTTAATATTCTAAGTATCTCATGGATAACACTACTGGGCTATGTGATATTTCATTCTAACTTGTGTATAATTCATGATTGTAAGATTTTTTAACATACTCTTCTGACGATCGATAATATCCCAAACCGGTAAAGTTCTGAAAAAATTAAACAGCTGTTGGTTGACTATGTATTTTTCAAAAGGTAATAAAACTGTCCTCGGTCGCAGAGGTTCCGGCAACTGCTAGGATTCAGCCACTGCTAGCAGTCGGCGAAATCCGTTAAGTAGGAAGTATCTCTGCGATAGAGGGCTGCTTTATTAACATTCGGATTTATTTATTTATTTTTAATCTGTTTCTCCAGACGTCCGATGTTGACTTCACCAAGACGGTCTGACACCTTAGCATTTTCATGTGTTCGAAGTGAACGTTTGGAAATTTCAGCACATGTAACGCTTCGGTAGCGAGCTCTTACGTACATTTTTCTAACACCGAGTGCAACTTACCAGTGTTGACACGTTTGTGTGTATGTAACAACTAGTAAAAGCCCGGCAGTCAATAGAATTGACTCCTGTTATGTCTTGTGTTTAGGAATTTATATGAAAAGGTGTCTGCTAATTCAAACTGAATTACCCCGCCCCTTAACTAAGCACAGAGCTGTACTCTCTCCCAGTTACTTCACGGGAAAACGTTTATAATAAGTATTTGCGACAAATCGATACTCTCGTAAGCTGCAAAACAGCGCATACGGATCAGTGTTGCTAACTAGGGTTGCCAGATCTCCGGAGTGCCCGGGTTTGGAATGAATTCTCCGGGTCTACGGGCCAATGACTCTCTTTTTTTTACGACGCTTTTTAAGTACTATGCTCATGTAGCGACGATCTACATCGAATTTAACGTAACTTAAACAAAGGACGAACACCGCATCCATGCCCTAGGGAGGGATTCGAACCTCTGGCGGGAGCAGCCTCGCGCACCGTGGCAAGACGCCTCAGTGCGCTCGGCCATTCCCGGCCGGCTCCTCTCTAGTAATTATGAATAACTTTATATAAATGTCAATTTCTTATTGCAACAAAACGCTACTTTTCTATTCTTCCTCTGAAAACTTTTCATTGTTGCGTCGGTAGTAATCGGCTAGCGCATTATTAAGCAAACACTGTTGCGGCAACGTGTCAACTGGCGACGTCTATTATTTGTGTTCGTTCGTTCATTGTTTATCAGTTTACCGGCAATTTTTGGAATACTCGGATCGTGTGTGAACAGACAAGCTTACATTAACTCAGATTAGTGAGTAATAACAGTGAAATGAAGAGACGGTATCTAAGTTCGTTCCGTGAAGAATGGTTGCAGGAAGAAAATTATAAAGAGTGGCTACAAAAAGTCGATACTGATGAGTGTATGTGTAAGTGCAGAATATGCAGTATCTCATTTACTGTTAAGTACGGCGGAGTGAAAGCTGTGAATAAACATTTACAATCAGAAATACACAAAGCGAATATTACTACACAAAAGAAGAATCAGTCGCTTCTTAATTTCTTGACGAAACAATTTTCTGCAGAAGACGACAATCCTGGTTGGGGAGGGGGGGGGGGCACGTCTGGTCTCCGGGCCTGCCTCGTGTTCAATCTGGCAACCCTACTGCAAACTAATACGTTAGTTATGGGGGCATACGATAACTGCAGTGCTTGTACGATGTGCGATAGTACTTTGTACGATACTGGACAAACATACGACAATTTCTCTCCGGTTAGCGATAAGATTTAAACCGTGCATATCAAGCACAACTAAGGTAAGTGAAATTACATTAAACTCGTCCTTGTATGATGGTTGTTGTTGCCTACACTATAAACGAAGTAAATATCGTTCATTGGTTGTCGTTGTAGTTGTCATCGCTGTAAATAAAATCGATACTGACTACGAGACAGTCGCATTTTCGACAGATATTGTTTGCAGGCATTTTTGGAAATTACGCCATTGTAGCATCAGTGTAGCATAATACTTCCTGTTTCTTTTTGTTCTAAAAAAATCTCACGGGACGGTACGTGGATGCATCAATGTAAATTGGTCAGTTTTTATTGTAAAAAACAAAGGACTCTTCGTCAAACGTGCGATATATATATCACTCGCACTGAGGCCGCTACTTCAGTGTACACCGTTCCTTGGAAATTACCATTAATTTTTCTATTAATTTATTTGCTTTTTTGAACCATTTTTGTCTGATGTACGAAAATTCTGAGTCAAAATCTGTAATTTTGAGTCTGTAGTACGATGTTTCGCATTCACACTGATGCGTATAGCTGCTTATGGAACTCTACAACAGCTCTGCGCATGCGCTGTTCTATCAGCGACAAACGGACACACATTTCAGTCGCTTGTTATTGTTGTTATCATTGTGGTCTTCAGTCCGGAGACTGGTTTGATGCAGCTCCTCACACTACTCTAACATGAGCAAGCCTTTTCGTCTCCTCATAAGAACGGCAACCCACATCCACTTGAATCTGCTTACTATACGCGTCTCTTGGTCTCCCTCTGCGATTTTTACCCCACACACTTCCCTCCGATGCTAAATTTACGATTCCTCGATGTCTATGAATGTGTCCTACCAAGCGATCCCTTCTTTTAGTCAGGGTATGCCAAAAATTCCTTTTCTCACCAATTCTGTTCAGGACCTCTTCATTAGTTATGCGATCTACCCACGTAATCTTTAGCATTCTTCTGTAGTACCACATTTCAAAAGCCTCTATTCTCTTCCTTTCTGCACTGTTTATCGTCCATGTTTCACTCCCGTACAAGGCAACACTCCACACAAATGCCTTCAGAAAAGACTTCCTTACACTTTAATTAATATTCGATGTTAGCAAATTTCTCTTTTTCAAATATGCTTTTCTTCCCATTCCCATTCTACATTTTATATCCTCTGTACTGCGACAGTCATATGTTATTTTACTACCCAAGTAACAAAACTCATCTACCACCTTCATTATTTCATTACATAATCTAATTACTTCAGCATCGCATGATTTTCTAAGACTCCATTCCATTACCCTTGTTTTGCTCTTGTTAATGTTCATCTTATATGCACCTTTCAGCACACTGTCCATTCCGTTCAACTGCTCTTCCAGGTCCGTTGCTGTCCCTGACAGAATTACAATGTCATCAGCAAAACGCAATGTTTTTATTTCTTCACCCTGAACTGTAATCCCTATTCCAAATTTTTCCTTTCTTTCCTTCACCGCCTGCTCGTTGTACAAATTGAATAACATCGGAGAAAGGCTACAACCCTGTCTTACTCCCTTCCCAACTGATGCTTCCCTTTTATGCCCGTCGAGTCTAATAACTGCGGTCTGGCTTTTGTACAAGTTGTAAATAACTCTCCTTTCCCTGTATTTTACCCCTGCTGACTTCAGAATTTGAAAGAGTGTATTCCAATCAACATTGTCAAAAGCTTTCTCCAAATCTACAAAAGCTAAAAAAGTAGGTTTACCTTTCCTTAATCTATCTTCTAAGATAAGCGTCGTTATGGTATTTCGCGCCAAATTTGCGATTGGATAGGGGATTTCCTGCCAGAGGACACAGTTCGTAGTAATCGATGGTAAGGCATCGGCTAAAACAGAGGTGATATCGGGCGTTCCACAGGGTAGTGTTATTGGTCCTCTGCTATTCCTTATTTACATAAACGATTTAGGGGAAAATCTAAGTAGCTCTCTTAGGTTGTCTGCAGATGACGCCGTCATTTACCGTCAAGTAAAACCATTTGCAGAACCATCTGAATAAGATATTAGTATGGTGTAAAAATTGGCAATTGACTCTAAATAATGAGAAGTGTGAAGTCGTCCTCATGAGTACAAAAAGAATCCGTTAAACTTTGTTTACAAGATAATTCAATAAAAAGTGAAGGCTGTAAACTCCACAAAATACCTAGGTATTACTATTAACGCAGACTTAAAGTGGAAACAACACGTGGATAATGTCGTGGAAAAGGCGAATGAGAGACAGCGTTTTATTGGCTGAAACCTTAAAAGATGCAACAGAAGTACTAAAGAAACTGCATACATTACGCTTGTCCGTCCTTTTTTGGAGCATTGCAGCCCAGTGTGGGATCCTTATCAGGTGGGTTTGACGGAGGACATCGAAAGAGTCCAAAGAAGGGCAGCTCGTTTTGTATTGTCACGATAGAGGGGAGACAACGTTACGGAAATGATACAGGATCTGGGATGGAAATCATTACAACAACGGCGCTTATCGCTGCGGCGTGGGCTAGTTGCGAAACTCCAATCGCCAACATTCCGAATGAGGAAATATATTATTGACTCCCACTTACATAGGTAGAAATGATCATCAGAATAAAATACGGGAAATCAGAGCTCGAACGGAGAGATTCAGGTGTTCTTTCTTCCCGCGCGCTATTCGAGAATGGAATGGGAGATAAAATAGTATAACGGTGGTTCGCTGAACCCTCTGCCAGGCACTTAAATGTCATTTGCAGAGTATCCCATGTAGAAGTAGATAAACCGTGAAGTGAGTATTACCTTCTGTATTCCTACGTTCCTCGTGAATCCAAGCTGATCTTCCCCGAGGTCAGCTTCTACCAGATTTTCCATTCTCTTGTAGATAATTCGTGTTAAAATTTTGCAACCATGACTTATCAAAGTGATGGTTCTGTAGTTTTCACACCTGCCTGCGCCTGACGTTTTTAGAATGGGGATTATTACATTCTTCTTAAAGTCTGAGTGTATTTCGCCTGTTTCATAGGCTTACGCATTAGATACGAGATACGGTGGGGAAAATGGCGTGCCTTTTAAACCGCAACGACTGCCATTGAGGGCGGGAATTCTGGAAAACGGCCTCCCAGGTTTCTTTTATTCTCGCCGACCGCACGAACGCAGCGTTTGTGGAGACCGGATGGTCGCTAGCTCACGCCGAGTAGAGCGGCACGCAAAGGCAACAATGGCCGACCGAGACCGAGAATACACAAAACCAGAGCTGCGGGCCGAACACAATTAAAAGCGCGCCACCTGCTTACTGTACACTTAACGAAACAAAAAGAAACAGCACACACACACATATACGTATGTAAACGGTCGTGCAGGTACCTGCTTAAAGCCGCGGTGGAGTAGCCGAGCGGTCGCAGAGGTCTGGTTACGAAAATTTAAAAATGTCATCGAATTGTTTTGTCGTGCAGTGTAGGTATAGGGTAAGGTGGTACAATTTCGATATATGTACAATTCCGATCAACATAAGTTTTCGCGCCATTTTTCTGTCTCGTAGTGTCTCGTAGTATCGCGTTGTAGAGTAGCAGGTTTCTACAGCTCCTCCCGTCTTTTCCAAGAATACACCGCTTTGCGGTAAGGAGACATAAATTTTTTCCCTTTAAAGAGGTAAGTGAAGCTACTTAGTCTAACGCGCTCTTATAAATCATCTAGTTCAGGGTGACTGGATTAGCTGCCAAACATGCAATGTTTGGTACCACGAAGTATGCGTTGGTGCGTGACAGCTAAAGTGCTTTTTATGTGGAAGATGCCCGTAATCAAAATTGTACGAGGAAGTGATCACAATTGTACCTAGATTTCCTATAGATTTTTCTCAATTCCGTAACATTTTTTTGTGTTTATACCAACATTTGTAACTGTATAATATTTGTGTTACATATTCATTAAACATCCAAGAACAAGTGCCATAGTTAAAATTATTCCTTTTCTCAATTTATTTCCAGTTATAATAACATTTGTCCGAAATGATTGAAAAAAAAATGTTTGTATAGTCTATGGGACTTAACTACGGGGTCATCAGTCCCTAAACTTACAAACTACTTATGAACTACTTACGAACTAGGACGGCACAAATATCCATGCCCGAGGGGGGATTCGAACCCCCGACCGTAGTGACCGTGCAGACCGTGACTGGAGCGCCATAGTCTCTTCGGCCCCCGCGGCCGGCGAAATGATTGAAATTGTACCACCTTACCCTATATGTTTATCTTCTACGCATTATGGGAAAAGGAACTTCAGAAAATTTTTGTTGCACAATAAAAGAGGCACAAAGCTATTCAAGAAAGCTCAAGCCGAAAATCCAGATCCTGGCATTCCCATTTATCATTATGGTGTGCGGCCAGTTGGATATAAGAAGGGCAACAGATTTATAATGGTGCCTGAAATGGTTCCAGAACTTATAGTACCAGATTTAACAAACTTTAACTTAAAGCCTTACGTGTCGTATGCCGCTCCGGACGTTGTACAGTCTGAATTTACAGCCCGTGGCCTGTTCAATGCAGTATATCGCACGAAAATAGTGGAGGACTTCAAAAATGGTAAACCGGACTCTTCTGGAAACCCTCTTGAGCCGTCCTGAAGAGGCATTGACTGCTAATGAAGCAAAGAATAAAGCAAGATCTGTTGGAAATGATCTTTTTGGTCAACTGCCAAGAAGTATGCGAGAATAGTCGTTATATGCACATAAGTGGTAACATGATAGGTAATCAGTATTTGTGTAGTGAAACTATCAGTGATAATGCATATTGTACACAGACTACAAAATAAAGTGACTACTTTATTTAAAAGGTAAAAAAATAAAATAAAATAATTTTTTTTAAGCGGTCTAAGGGGCGTCGCTGCCGAGCGCATGGTTGCTCGCCGTCGGAGGATCAAGGCCTCCCTGGGGCATGGGTGTGTGCGTTGTTTTTAGGTTAGTTTTCCTAAGTTTAAGTAGTTTGTAAGCTACGGACTGATGACCACGCAGTTAGGTCCGATAGATTAAAAAAAACTGCTTAAAGAAATTAATGTAAGTATATCTACAATGAGTCTCTGAAGAATAAACAACTTTTTTTTTATTTTGTGACGTATTCAAGATGTCGGTAAGAGGGTTTCGATAAACAATACTAAACTGAGGACATGTAACTAGTTATACGGTTAATAGTTAACCTCTATTGGGACCTGGGGGTGTAGATGACTGAAAAACTGGAAAAAATTGATCCCACCTGAAAGACAAATTTCCTCCGTTTCCAAACATGAATGGTTTATTTACTTTAAATAGTGAGATGAAAAAATTCAAATTCAAATGTTTGTACAGCTTATGGGACTTAACTAAGGGGTCATCAGTCCCTAAACTTACAAACTACTTATGAACTGCTTACGAACTAGGACGGCACAAATATCCATGCCCGAGGGAGGATTCGAACCCCCGACCGTAGTGGCCGTGCAGACCGTGACTGGAGCGCCTCAGTCCCCTCGGCCACCGCGGCCGGCAGTGAGATGAAAGTCGGGTAAGATGGCGACATTAAGATATATTTTTTCTGGTCCTTATCAGGAACTTCATTTATGCAGAAACGATTACATGGTATGTTTCCTTTATAATGAAGCTTTTTAACGTTTGCTAAGACTGAAGATTTTTTAAAGATAAAAATAACAGTCTAGTTCGCAAAATTTGACAATTCATTACTACAGATAGCCGGTTTCGATCTAAGATTAGATCATCTTCAGACCTCTCGCTGTAGATGTTCAGGCGGTGAGCGTGCGGCGACTGCCGGCTTCTTAGATCGAAAACGGTTACCTGTAATAATAAAGTGGCCAATTTTGCGAACTAGACTGTTATTTTTAACTTTAAATAAGTCCGCTGTTTTTTTTTTTTTTGTTTTTTTTTTTTTTTTTTTTTTTTTCAAATAAGGAAACCAAGTTTTCCAAACTGATTAAAGATTTTTATTTAGCTAGATATGTTTCTGTTAGTACCATTGGTCTACTTCCCCTACAGTGAGGGTGAGATTAAGAAGTGAACAATTTAGATATAAAACAAAGACTTTCATTGATAATTATGAACTTTTTTAAATTTATTTATTTATTATTATTATTATTATTTTTATTTGTCCTTCTGAGTGTTAACTCAATGTGGCCATCTACAGCACACAGTGGAAATGTACATATATTTAAATAAACAGACAAAACAGAAGTACATTTTGTCAAAATGGAAAGTGGAAACAAAACGAAAACTGCATTACATTACAATTTAAATACTGTTGGAACATTTTCACATATTCACACAAAACGTTATATTACCAACACACTTGGTGCTTATAGATTATGTACAGTGATCTTAATAAACTTAATTATGATTTTATATACACGAATGTCTTTTGTAAACAAAAGGGAAGAGGCTGACTGGGGAAGGGGATATCCCATCTTCACCAATGTCTGCAGGAAGTTCAAACGTTCTCGGTCAGATTTGGGGCACCTGAACAGAATGTGGTTGACATCAGCTTCCGTTTCAGGATCACACTCACATGCCGCCGAATCGTAGACGTTGATCCGATGTAGATGTTTTGGATAAGAGGCGTGATTGAAGCGAAGACGAATAATGGTAGCAATCGCGGATCGGTCCAGATGAGTCCTCATAAACCACGGCTGCGTAGAAATCCGAGGTTGCAGCACAGCGTAGGAAGCGCCTTTCGTTTCTTGGGAAACGTTCCACATCTGTTGCCACTGTTATTTGGCGAATTCCTTGACCGCAGATAAGAAGTCTGTGTATGGTAGTTGTAGGTCCAGAACAGTGCCTAAGGATGCCGCTTGTTTAGCCAATGCATCGACTTCCTCATTATAGCAGATACCACCATGAGAAGGCACCCACAGTAAATTAACTGTCCGTCCTGTATTTGTACAGCGAATATATGCCGAAATCACGTCCAGAATGTAGCTGTTAGTTTTTTGTTCCATCACCGGTGTTGTAGGGTTTGAAGGACACTTTGAGAGTCAGACACACAATTAATATTTTCGGGAAGGAAATGATAGAAACAAACCTAAGTGCTTCCAGAATTGCCACTGTCTCCGCCGTAAATATAGAGGTATTCGTTGGCAGTTTGAAGGTTCTCCGAATTTGAATCTGAGGGCAGAAAAAGGCACATCCAGTACACTCTTCTTGTGGAATTTTGGACCCATCTGTATATACACAAAGAAAGTCAGGCCACTGTTCTGCAACGAGGCGACTGAATCCGTTATTAACAGTGTTACTTCCTAAGCAAGTCATATTGAAATAGAAGACTGGAATCTGGCAGCCAAGTGTTCGTAGATGGTATTCAAAAGGAGGCGGATGCGGTGAACATCGTACAGAACGTATCATAGGAGACCAAGTGTCGAAGCTGGTACAAATGGCTGGAGGTATATTCCTTCTGTAAGAGGCAATCCATAGTCAATAAATGGCGTCTCTGTTTCTGCAGACTGAACTGTCCATGAAAGCCATTCCTTGAAAGTAGAATTTATCTGACAACATTTGGCGCCTAATGTTCAAGGGCATCAAGGGTCGACCGCATGGCTCCAAGACAGGTTCGGATAGCTCTATACTGAAGAGTATGGGGTTTCGTGAGATGAACCTTCGGTGCATTGTGGTACAGATGACAGCCATAGTCAAGCCGAGATGGAATAATCCCTCGATACATGGTGAGTAAAGTGCTCTGGTGCGCACCAAATCAAATGTTCAAATGTTCGTAAAGCTTATGGGACTTAACTACGGGGCCATCAGTCCCTAAACTTACAAAGTACTTATGAACTACTTACGAACTAGGACGGCACAAATATCCATGCCCGAGGGGGATTCGAACCCCCGACCGTAGTGGCCGTGCAGACCGTGACTGAAGCGCCTCAGTCTCCTCGGCCACCGCGGCCGGCTGCCGTCCTTAGCATAAGGTAGTCGATAAGTAGTTTGTAAGCTTAGGGACTGATGGCCCCGTAGTTAAGTCCATAAGCTTAACAAACATTTTAACATCCATGCCCGATGGGAGATTCGAACCCCCTACAGGGAACGGCCTTGCGCATCGCAGCATAGCGCCTCAAAGCGCTCGGCCGCGGCTGTGGCGGACGTTCCTATCTTACAAGTTAATACACTCCGCGCGTCAGTTCAAAAGGGTAAGCGTTGTACTTTATTTTATGGCCTACTAGCTTAAACCCGCGGCTCCGCTCGCGTGTTGGATGATTCTGATAGATAAGCTATCTTTCAGTAGTGTGCTATGAGACTGGTTTTGAACGATGAAATGAAACACTATACCTTTTTTAGAAACAAACATTTTTAATCAACATTGGAATAAAAAATAAAATTATGTGAAGTGCTTAATGATTTATAACAAATGATCATACATTATTCCTTATATCTCAACACGTATTGTGAGAGTAATGTCCAAATTCATTTTAATTTCACTTTAGAGCATCCTGGTAAACTACGTTATTTGTAGTATTGTTTGGAGCGTGAATGTAGAGACTTTTTGGGTTGCCTACCATTGAGCAAGCGACGTATAATTGACCGTGTGAAAAACATGGGGGCTGTAAATGGATTCCTGCGACGTTTAATGATCACTTGATGTAATGCGCGAAACGTCAAATCGATTTTTTTAAAGAGATGTATTAAAAGAAATTTCTTTTTTACTGCTTTATTTATTTATTCTTATATTTCCTTATTCGTATGCTTATCCTTACAGAGAAAGAGCTGAAGACATTGTAGCACGCATAGACCAAAGATATGGTCTGTGGCATCACGTTTCGCTGAATGTAACCTGCTTGCTATAGAATCGCAAACTTCATCGTTGGCCTTCAGTCCGAATTTTTTTATAATTTGACGACTTTCAACCACCATATCATCCACTCCCCTATAGCTATCGACATGGAACTGCTACGGTGTACAACAGGAGACTTCGGACAACAATTACACAAAGACCATTCGTTTGCGTTCTGTAGCTTTCGCTGCAGAGCGAAATATTAACACACACACACACACACACACACACATGTAGAATTTTATATACACCGATAACTTTCCATCCCAATATACTCCACCCTTTTATCATTATCAACCCTCAAGCAACAATGCAACCAATAAAACCATTTTCAAAGAGTAAATATAATTTTCAAAGAGTAATTATTGTTCCTCACTTCGCGTTATATTCTTCAAACTACTAAATATCTATCACATCGCTATAAAACTATGCCTAAAACCTTCCTCAGATACAAATTAGTAACTGTAAAAATATTCAAGTCTCTGCGTCTTGTCTTTCGGACGTGATAAGTGTACACCGAACAGACATTCACATTTATAGATATAGATGGATATTTTGCCCATTTGGTGAGATACGCGTACTTAATCTAGACATGGAAGCTTCCGTTACCTTCTACAGGGAACCATCCCAGAATTTGCCTGGAGTGGTGAACTGGGGAAAACACGGAAAATCAGAGAATGGCAGACCCCAATGGGTAAGCGGCGACAGAAATCGGTAAACGTAGTGTTGACACCTACCACAGCCAACACTAGCACCCTGGTAGTGATAATCAGGATCAAGTTGGTCATTTGGACTGAAACGTTTCTCTACTACAGTTCTACATCATCTCATTACTTTTGTCTGTCACTTCTAACTTTAAAGGTAACCGGAAACGGAAAAATTCAATATATATATATATATACCTTCTTATTCTCCCCCTGGTACACACTTCATTGGCGCCAAGGCAAGATTCTTTAATAGTTATGATGTTGTATACTCGAGAAGAAAACGTAGTGCTGTAGTCTCTCATGATAGCTTTCAGGTTATTTGGATTTTTCTGCAGCTTTAAGAATATAAAAAGGCTACTACATTATTGTAATTTGTAGCCACAAGCTATACTGTATATTTATCATAAACCTACTTTTATTTACCGTATATTTTCGCAGATAAGACGACTTTCAGATGAGACGATGTACAAATTTTGATCAATATTTTATAGTTTAAGCATATATCTGGCCTGTAAGACGACCCCCAAGTTACCGTATTTACCCGAATATATGCCGAACTTTTTTTTTTTTTTTTTTTTTTTTTTTTTTACAGTTTTCCGGATCTAATAAGACGCCTGCGACTTTGATTCGAACGCAAAGCTCCAGGAATTTCCGAAAAGTGCCGTTAGAAGCCGCCATAAGTATTTTTTGAACTTTCGTGCTTGTAGTGCTACGTTGTATCCGATCGTGAAGAAGCATGTTTCTTTTACACCGCGAAGTTATATAAAAAAAAAGTAATTTCTTTCTCGGAGACGACATTTAATCGCGCCGATGCACATATTATGCGGGTGAAAACACACGAAATTGCCCGAGAACAGAAGATAAAGGATTTCGAAGGAAGCCGCAATTGTTGCGTATAGCTCTGAAATATTTTAATCATATCACTGCTCCGTACGTAAATATACTCTAATCGTTTCAGTGCGATTCTGGATATATTGAAAAATTATTTTTGACAAGCGACATTGTAAAATTAAGCTGCACTGTAAATAATTGATACTATTCCTACTTTATGGTATATAGGTTGTCGTATGCACTTAAAAGCTGTACGCTTGTTTTGGAATGTTGAACCTTTCGTTAAATCAGACAATAAATTGTTCATTAACTTAGCTATTTGGTTTAATTATGGCCCTGATATTAATGTATAAGAAACAGTGCATTAAATTGATTATGTGCGCAACGGATATTTTTAACAAAACCACTGTGTCATGTAACCTTTTGAAACAGACACTGACTATACTCAAGAATTTTGACTGCGAGAAAGATATAAGAAAAACCACAAATCACTTTCTTAATGCTTGACTGTGAGAACCTATATAGGTCAGCCTCCAATTATTGAAATCCAGATCAACTATTATCTTACTATGGCACCAATAATGAAATATGTTCAATAATATTATTCAAATCAACACTCCACTAAATCAAGTAATTATCAAATGAAGGAAGTGGGTTAATTTTCTAACTACATAAATGAAATATGAAACAGGGTTAACTTGCTTATTATTGATAAACAGCATTACATTACTTACATGATACAACTTCTGACTTGCTGGCAAAGCAGCCTCTGCTCTACATCGGAGCCATACACACAACCCAACCGCTCTCTAAGCGAGCTGAACCACTAGTCTTAACTCTCTGTGTCTCTGCACGAGCTATAATGCTATGCAATACATGATCTTTGCCAGCGATGAAGCTTTACACATATCGATACATACAGTAGAAGCGATATTATACATCTTCTTGCAAGCAAGTTACTCGATACAAAACAGGAGGCACAATATTAGACATTTTCTTATTTTCTTATATTTTATGGACACGTTTCATCACCCCCCTCCTACCTATTAAAATTTTGTAGGGTGGGTGATGCCAATGGCATTGCCTAGCCAGCAAAATTACTGAATTTCAAGTCCACAAATCCATTAATGACATCCGAAACATAACAAGATCAAAACAACAGATGGAGTACATAGAAAATTTAAAAAAAAAAAAACAATGTGACAGTCATAAATACATGCCATTTTACAGAACAGTACCATCAAAAGTCACGCATGGAGTGGTACAGGGTGTGACAGGCATAAGCAAATGTTAAAATTTACAGAACATCAGCAATAAGTGGAATATATGACAATTATACATAATGGTAAACATAAGTATATATAGAATTTCAGGAAACATAGTTTGACAAATGATATAGTGGAGAAAATGAGATAGCTAGAAGTAATACACAAATGGAAAAACAAATGTCAAAATTTACAGAACATCAGCAATAAGTGGAATATATGACAATTATACATAATGGTAAACATAAGTATATATAGAATTTCAGGAAACATAGTTTGACAAATGATATAGTGGAGAAAATGAGATAGCTAGAAGTAATACACAAATGGAAAAACAAAATATACAATAATAAACGTGAACATATACAAAGTTTTACAAAAGATAGTTTAACTAATGTCATCATTCTTTAAAGAAAATGTGGTAATTACAAGTAATACAGACAGTAGTGTAAGTTCCATGGGTTTAAATTTTGTACAAGAGATCAGTATTTTTGGGAACATAAAATGAACATTTATATCTTGTGCACAATGTAGTCTATGTAAATTTTTAGTGCACTTAGTATAAGATAGAGTGTCAGTTTTGTATTCTGTGATGCATTTAAAATGCTATACTTTCATGGATGCTAGAACATACATGTAAAATTTTTGGCTACATAGGCTTCTGATCATGTACAAAATAATATTACTGCTTCAGCACAATAGGGTTTCAATATAACGTTTGTCAATCGAATAGGCACAATGACATTTCTGACTAAGTATATGTATCTATCAAGAGCACAATTTTATTTTGGTCACTGACTGTAAAAGAACCATGAAATATACCTAAACACTGGTAATGAGCCTGTGGACAACGTTTGCAATGGGAGGCACTGAATAGTATATGCACACGAATAGCACATTAGCTCCTAACATTCATTTTAGGTCTGCACACGAATAGCCAATTATCCCCTAACATTCATTTTAGGTCTGCACACGAACACAAAACACTGTAAGATTACACCACACTGTAGGCGGGCTGACTGGTTGCATTGAAGTGGAAGTCATGGGGAAAAGGTTCTGATGTATTCCTCCATGCAATTCGACAACCAAGTGTGCTCCAACCAACAGAGCTATTAGCCGACTGCATCCGCAGCAAACTGGTGATGGGTGGCCAAGGCTGCAATGGACAGTACTGTATGGCCAAACATCATCCACAAACATCTTCATTAAAAGGCCCAAAATCAGTGGTGTATAGTAACTCGTCCATTGTTCTGTGTGCATTCTGGAATCTCGTGTGCAAAATCGCCACTTCCCATGCGTGTCCAAAGTACATGAAATAAAGCATTTTACACACAAATTAGTAACATAGTCATGATATTTCAGTTTAGACTGAAAGAAAAGTCATTGATTAGAACATATCTACAGAAATATTTTCCCACAAATTCGAGTGGTACAGATGGGGTCATGGTATTAAACCATATTTTTACATTACAAGTAGTGTCCTGAAGACGGATACATTTGAATACCAATGAGTAAGTTAATTCTTATATTAGAGTATCTATAACATTAGTGTCATTTCATATAAGCACAAGGCTTTACATACTATGTACATATTGCTTTACAAACACATAATCGTATGAAATACATTGAGGGTGCTTGTCATCAACTTGGCATGATATAACTTAAATTGACATTCCAATTACCATTTGTTCATATCTCTTTAAATTAATATATATCACTATGGTGGTGATTACATTACCACAAAGTATAACACTTAAATTACATAAGTTGCCATGGCCAGGCTTTTGTCTCAACTGAGCTACATATTTCATTGCCTTAAGGTATAACACATCAGGGTAGTTTCGTGAGAATATCAAAAGAGGTTCAAGTCATCAGGTCATGTCTGTGTCTGTCTGAGTCAACAGTAGGGTCAAACAAAACAATTAGTGCAAATTTTGGCACAGTAATAGATGTACATCACAGTAAATCATCCAATAACATAAACACAGACGTAATATTCGTTAGGCATAGCTGCAGATTTTCATCAACAAGATCATCAATAAAATTTAGCAGATAGCAGTAAGCAAAAGCAAAGTATTTCTGTGCATTATCTTTCTAGACTTAACTAGGCGCAATTTATGGCATAGCTGCAAGTTTGCAAGATAGATGGCTGTGTGCAACGTATAAGCATAACCATACATTGTCATTGAGCTTCATTATAAAATTAATTAGCATAGTGGTAGGGCTTAGGTATATAATTAGTGAGCATAGCGGTAAGCTTTGATTGCAAGAGCAATACGCATAGCTGCAAGCATAATTAGAAATATTCATTACACATAATTACAAATAATTACAGAGCATCAGAAGGATATGAATCTCACCAATCACACATGCCATTGAAGGCACAATGCATCAACATACAAAGTGGTGCACATAAGCACAAAGAGAAAACACAAAAGGGCAGTGCGAGTAAGCACATAAGAAAAGAACAAAACATAGCATCATTAGCAACATAGCGATTCCCCTCATAATTGCTTCATAATCATTGTATAATCTCGTCATCATTAGCAACATAGCGATTCTCCTCATAATTGCTTCATAATCATTGTATAATCTCGTCATCATTAGCAACATAGCGATTCCCCTCATAATTGCTTCATAATCATTGTATAATCTCGTCATCATTAGCAACATAGCGATTCTCCTCATAATTGCTTAATCTCGTCCACGTAATTACATTTATCAAACATCTTTAACTGTTACCAATACCTTCCTTACCATCATTTATCCATAAACAATAATGCATTTTAAAGACCACCATGACATATTGTGTATTGCCTTACTCATCATCCTCCATAATGTTCTTGGCTTACCAATTGCTCATGTCAACTCAAAATCTTCTTCGCTCGCTCAGAACTTCGTAAGTTATGCAATTAGTAATACAGAAGAATATTTTCTGAAACATAGGAACTTGATTAGATTACACAATCAAAAATTTCCATTAATTTTATTTGTCTTGCACAGCCACAGAGTTCGTTATATGCAAATTGCAAGATAATCAAAGTTTCGTATGACAATATCCCAGCGTAGCACAGAGTATAAGTATTCAGAGTTAGAGGAAAGTAACAGTGAGAAAAAGAGGTGGATAGAGCGCACTAAGGAAAGGCGGAAGAATAGTGACACTCAGCTCGAGAACGGGGCACCAATCGCCACTTGGTGTGTCCAAAACAGATTAATGGACTCTCTACCCCAAATTTATGCCTTGAAAATCCTTTTTGATGAATTAGAGCATGGATTAGCAGGTCTGATTTCAATGTTTTGCTCTCGTCTTTCCGGGGTACGCGATCTGCTTAGACCCCGAATCGTGTTTTCGTATCGCGGAAGGCGATCACGAGAATTATCGCGTGTGCCCTCCCGACTACGCTTCTCAGTGTTATTGTTGTTATTTTCAGTCTCGCGATCACTATCCGTATTGCGTCTATCACGCCAATTAGTATCATTCGAAGTATTGCTGTTATGATAGTAATTATTGTAGCGTCCTCCGCGACCAAAACCACCACCTCGGTTGCGGCCACGAAAACTTCCACGGTTAATTTCACGATCTTGAAAATCACTGTTCTCATTGTCGCGTCTTTGTTTGTAAGTTTCATTAGTGAAAGAATTACCTTTTGTTTGATCCTCGTGCTCTGAATACCGTATGGTACGCGGCGGGCTTTGTTGCGGCCGGCGATCATATCTGTTTGTTTCATTAAATGGGGTAGGATGCGTTACATCAGAACTTTTGTCACTGTTATCACTGATTTGGGTAATTTTAACGGTAATATCCTCAAACTGTTTATTAATTTTATTGATCTGTTCCGTCGTGCCTGACTGGAAGTTCTGCAACTTTTCATCAAATAGATTACTCTGTTGCTTCAATTGAGCGAGTTCGGTGGTTTCTATATTTTCGACTCGTGACGCAAGGTTTTCCACTACCGGGTTAATCTCGTCGCGAATATCCTGTCTTATTTGCTGAGATTCACATTTGAAAGTATTGAGCAGTTGTTCCCTGAACCGATTGTTGTCCTCATTTATTTTATTAATACTACTTTGAATACTCGCAAACCTCGAATCGCACGTTTGTTCAAATTTCTCAAGTTTTTCATCTAATTTCTGAAATTGTAATTGATTATTGTCAAGTATTTCATTTAATTTCTGAAATTGTTCCTCAAGTTTTTCATTTAATTTCTGAAATTGTAATTGACTATTCTCAAGTTTTTCACTTAGTTTCTGAAATTGTTCCTCATTTAACTTAGAGAGCTTTGACAATAAAATTTGCATGAAGTCATTTGGTAATACGTTTTCCATGGCTTTCATCACAACAAACATCAGACAATATAAAAGAAAGACTTGTTCAGTAGTAATGCAATTATTTGTATATTCAATTCATCTACTATAAACAATACTACACAATCTCAAGAATGGTAAGTAACAGACTGCAGAAACAATTACTATGCTACTGTTGCTACAACAGAGGATGGTGCTACAAAAATTAAATTAAGAGCCAAAAGGTAAGTTGGTTAGTGGAAAAGACAAACTAACTGAAATAAGACTACGTATCTAACTACGTCACGATCCTGTTTGTGAACTATCCTGGCAGGGTCGCCAGATAAAAGCTGTACGCTTGTTTTGGAATGTTGAACCTTTCGTTAAATCAGACAATAAATTGTTCATTAACTTAGCTATTTGGTTTAATTATGGCCCTGATATTAATGTATAAGAAACAGTGCATTAAATTGATTATGTGCGCAACGGATATTTTTAACAAAACCACTGTGTCATGTAACCTTTTGAAACAGACACTGACTATACTCAAGAATTTTGACTGCGAGAAAGATATAAGAAAAACCACAAATCACTTTCTTAATGCTTGACTGTGAGAACCTATATAGGTCAGCCTCCAATTATTGAAATCCAGATCAACTATTATCTTACTATGGCACCAATAATGAAATATGTTCAATAATATTATTCAAATCAACACTCCACTAAATCAAGTAATTATCAAATGAAGGAAGTGGGTTAATTTTCTAACTACATAAATGAAATATGAAACAGGGTTAACTTGCTTATTATTGATAAACAGCATTACATTACTTACATGATACAACTTCTGACTTGCTGGCAAAGCAGCCTCTGCTCTACATCGGAGCCATACACACAACCCAACCGCTCTCTAAGCGAGCTGAACCACTAGTCTTAACTCTCTGTGTCTCTGCACGAGCTATAATGCTATGCAATACATGATCTTTGCCAGAGATGAAGCTTTACACATATCGATACATACAGTAGAAGCGATATTATACATTTTCTTGCAAGCAAGTTACTCGATACAAAACAGGAGGCACAATATTAGACATTTTCTTATTTTCTTATATTTTATGGACACGTTTCACACTCTTGGCCACGCAGTAAATTAATAAAACTCGAAGAGCGAATGATTTTTTATAAAATTGCGAAACCTTTGTTTTCGTAAATCTTTCCCCCAAGATGTAAATTTCATTAGGGTAATATCGCAGATGTGCTTCATAACGCGGCTATGGGGGACTGATCGCCATAGTAGTCTAGTCTCCCTAAAACCCCCCAAACCAACCAACCAACACGGCTGTAGCGAGGCTTCGACCTTCTCAAAATATATATCGAATCGATACATTTCGAAACGATATGTATGAAATAAGTGAATATGTTTCTGAACCGGAGATTCGCGCGCTACGCGCCCTCACGTACTAAAAGAAAATATTTCTTGTTTCCTACACCCAACCTAACTTTCACTTTTTAAAAAGCTATCTGTAGGTTAAACAAGAAGTTTCTTTTATGCGTGAGGACGGTTCAGAAACACTAATCAATTTACAGTTGAACGTTCGATATATATCATTTCAGACCGACTTCTTCGAGTGTAAGCTTTCTTGTAAATTACCCAGAAAGCTGTACTGTTAGGTTCCTGCCTAACCATATCCTTTAAAATCACGACATATTCATAAAAATCATAACATTCGCCTGTTCAATATGTATCGTTTCGATACTTAACCGCTTCGATATATATCGTTTGGAGGTCGAAGCCGCGCTATGCAGCACATCTGCGAAATGACCAATTTCAGCATAAATTTCATTTTTTTTATTATTTTTTTTTTATTTTTTTTTTATTTTTTATTTTTTTTTTTATTATTTTTTTTTTTTTTTTTTTTTTTTTTTTTTTTTTTTTTTTTTTTTTTTGCCGTCGTCTATGACGACCTCGGATTTTGGGGCCTTTTTTATGATTCAGCTATCGTCTTATCTGAAGAAATATACGACATTTATGTATTTATTTATTTATTTATTACATAAACACTGTCCAACGTTGTCTAAGCTTTTTAAGTATCACGAGTAAGAAGTAGCTTGTCAATAGAGATCCAAAGTATACGCTAAATTCTCGCCAAACCTACGGAACAAAAATACGTCTGTTAAAAGTCCTCTACATTTGCAAGTCCGTTTCCCCCTCTCCTTGAAATCGCACCTAGTGATACCTAAGTGTTACAGGTTGAGATGCCCCGCTCTGAAAACAATAATGGCGTCGCCCTTGCTGTTACTTCATTCGACCTACACAACTTTATCAGCTGTGTCCCAGTCCATCAATTATGGAGAGAATTATATTGAGAGGGATTGTTGGAAAACAGTCAAGTTGCAGCCCATAACAGGCTTATATTCTATTTTCAAAACTATTTGTAGCTTTGTCCTGGCCACAATACTTTGGGATATCACGATTGAGGTCCTAATCGCTTATATTCATTTGTACTTCTGCGAATATTTCCCGGCACAGATTTGTCAATATCTCGTTAAGTTCCAGTGAAGATTCTAAGTTGTCGTTAGCGGAGAATTGCGTTTGTCAATGTTTCGTTATGAGTAAACCTGACGTTAAAAGACCTCAATCTGGCCGTTAAGGAGTAGAATTCTGCTCGTTACACGGCTAACGACCAGTTAGAATCTGTATGAAAATGGCAGGATTCCAAAGCGCTAAAATACGGCAATATATTCACGTGATGAAGGCCGAGTTATCGAAGAAAATAACAGAAGCACTATATGTATGAAAAACTAGTATGAAAATCAGCTTTATTAGAAAAATTATATCGTCATATTTCTTGCCCCAGTAGCGATTAGAGGAGTTGGATATATTCCAGATACACAATATAACCTTAAAATTATTGTTGCGATGTCAAAATAAAAACTTACGCGTAACGACTAGTTAAGTGAGAATCGGTATGGCGAAAATGGTAAGAGATTTGGTTGACAATGACGACGGCGATGTCAATAGTTTGGACGATCTAGAGGTCATTGCCCCTTTATGGCGTCCTAGACGTATTTGTGTTTCTCCAAATCATTTTGAATGCTGAGATGGTGCAGAATTTATTATGCGATTTTGTCTTCGAGAAGCCATTTTGGAAACACTCCATGAAAAACTCCATGACCATCTGAAGAGTCCAACAGACAGTAATGTACTTTGTAAGTTAATCTGACGTAATAGAAAACACAATACATTATTTACGTGTGCAAGCTTATTAATTCAGTATTTACTTATGCTGGTTGCCCCTAGCGTAAGGCCTAAAATGTGATTTCTTCCTCTGATCTACAAGAGCAGTGCACTTTCGCCTATGTGCAATTATTTTTTTTTTTTAATGCTGCAATGTGTTCTTATATTTCTCTACTAGCTTTATTCCCGCTGCTTCGCATGGATAGACTAGATGGTCTGCATTGGCTGTTTCTACTGCTAAATATTAATTTTCATAGATTTAGCTTTAAAAATGCTTTTCTAATCAAATGTTTTCCTACAACGTGCCACCCCTCATTGCACCATTGATGGCAGAATTTAAAACATCCAGAAACTTTTTTTTTTTTTAAATTCTAACCATGGTTAGAAATCCAAATTTTCGCACTTCTAGCATCAAAATAGTCTTACTATCCCCCTTAAAAGATTTTCCCTCATTTCACCCGTTTAATGAGAGAATTTCCAAAATGTCGAAACACGTGTTTTTAAAATTCCAATTGAAAATCTAAATTCGAAGTTTTGTATTTCTTACTTCAAAATTGCATTAACAACAACGTATTTTCGAAAAAACCGTTTAATCGAAAAATCGCTGATGCTTACAGTATAAGATAAACAACGTCTACAAATTTCAAGTTTCTAACGTCTGTAGATTCACTTTCCAGCGCTGTTTGTGTCTTTTAGAAACGGATCGAGAACGCGAAATTTCTTTCGTGCGCTTTGGCATCTTTCTTGGTAGTTTTACTTTTCAAACTGCAATATGCACCTATTTTTCTTTATTCGTACGCTTGTTGCAGAAAAACAACTGAAGAATGTGCATTACGTTTCGCTGTATGTAACCTCTTTGCTATTATAGTGTCAAAAGTCATCGCTGGTTTTCAGTCCGAATTTGATATACGCTGACGACTTTCAACCACCATATCTTCCACCCATTTATAACTATCGACACGGAACTGCTATGGTGTACAACAACAGACTTTGTACAACAACTACACAGAGAGATCATTCGTCACCATGGTGTAGTTTTTGCTGAAGACAAAATATTGCGACCCCCACGTAGAGTTTAGGTAAGTCGGTAACTTTCAACTTCCATATCTTCCGGCCCCTTACCGTTATGAACCCTCTACCACCATAGTGCACAATGGAAGACTGATATCTACTACCACGTACAAACACTATTCGTTTGCGGTGTGCAGTTTTGGCTGAAGAGTAAAATATAGGCGCAAACACCTCCATTTTTATATATAGTAAAATATTCAAAGAATTCACATTGAGGTAATTTTGAAACTGGCAATGCAATTTTACCACTTGAGCAGCATATACTTATATATGACTTACGAACCTTCCGTCAGAGACATACATTAACGTATGTCTACAGTCTGTGTAATGCAGAGAGCTTAATGATAATATGGAGGTGGTATTATGATATCGTGACGCTCGACTTATATTTGTCTCTGTAATCCAGTTGTCAGTATTTTTATCCTAAACACTACAGCTGTCTTCCCAGTGTTTATATTGAGAGCATTGGTGTATTACCAGTGTAGGTAATGCTCAGTTAATGTATGTCTTTGTTTCCCAGTGTTTTATCTTCGAGTCTTTTTATGTTTGAGCATCTGTTGATCGTCGTATTGCTCCACATTTTACGGATTTCTGTTCACTACACTCACCCACCGCCACACACCGCGACCAAAACCCCATAGTGCACACCGCCAACCTAAAGGCTACTCTCATGCGTAACCGCCTCTGGTCTGCAGTGAATGATTTTGGCTACCAACTGAAATATACGGACACACGTCCCGCGTTCCATTTTATATATGTACTAGCTTATGTGCCCGTGCTTCGCAACGGTTGTTAAAGAAGGGCCTGTGTAGATCATGGTTTTTAGGGTTTCGGCGCTATGTCAGTAAAAACAGAATCCTTGTTGGATCGTTCTGTCAATAAACTCAGTTCTCCCAGCCTAGATGTCAAATTTAAGTAGAAGTAATTGTCAAAATGATGAATGTTGATAATGTTTTTCATACAAAACGTGAAATTAAGTCCGTACTCTGGAACGATGTAAATTCAATGTTAGGTTGTGTTCATAAAGTTAACGTTGCGGTGTGTAATTCTCTGTTTGAAGTAAACTTCTGAAAACACTTCTATCGTTCAGATGAGAAATAGTAATAATTAAATCACCCAACCAACTAATAGGAGTATGACTGTGACTGTAGTGTAGCGCTCTATTATTCATTTGTTAGCCTATCTGCATTTTCATCTTTGTCTCTGTTGATCGTCGGTAAAGTGTGATTGAGGAAAACGCGCCGAGAAGTTAAAAACTGATATATTTGATATTATGCGTCGTTATTCTCAATTTTGTTACACATAGCAACAGCAGCGCCGAAAGCGGCTGACAAATTACATTTCTGAAAACGATATTGGATAAGTGCGAATATTGATTTGTAACAGTTTTCACAAATATCTCCATGAATAGGAATTTGGAATGAATTGCAAGACTGTGTGAATCATGAGACTCTATACAAAAGAGTTTCGCGTGTAAGTGCTGGTCATAATGAGATGTGACAACAGCGGATGTATCTGATTCGGTAAAATTTTACTTTCTATCCTGGCGGCTTCGTGTTTTTATGTTGGCAACATCAATGACACAATATAAAATCGTTGCAAAGATGACCGAACCACATAGTGTGTAGATAAATACTGCTGTTTGTTGATTTCACAACAAAATATTTGCGTGTCACGCGATTGGCTTATGACGATGTCACATGATTCTCATTATTCAACATCTGTTGCCAACATTATCACAGAAAGCCGCCGGGATATGAGTAGGACTACGTCGCATAGTTTTTCTTGACCCAACTGTCAAACGATAACACCTTTCACAGCAGAGAATGTCGCGGCTATATGTATCAGAGATCACTGATTAGCACAGACCAGTGAGCTTACTGGCACAGGCATATCAATATATATGGCCTAAGAGACATTCATTAACGTATGACCCCGTTTACATGGGCTTCCAAAACTGGATTTCGTAAACCAATTTCCCAATTCCGTTTTTGGTTGGTCATGTAAACGCTCCAAAATCGATTTTCTAAAGCGGTTTTCCAGTTCCACAATCGATTTTCGTGCCCATGTAAACGCAACCGTTTTTGAAGCGTTCTTAGCTTGTCAGATTGTGCTTTCTTGTTACGAATTTTCGGCACATATGGAAAGAGTGATATTTTCTAATGTGAAATAAAAGTATAAATATTAGAGTGAATATAAATCTGTGTATTTAAATAAAGAAAAATAGCGATTGTGCAGACTAAATAAGGAACTGAATCAGCTGTTTTTCAGCCGCCATGTTAAGTGAGCTATGCCATGTGAACACGACAGCGAAAAAAGGTTTACGAAAATCGGTTTTCGTCTTCCGGATGATGTGTTGCATGTAAACGTTATGTATGTCTGTGTTATTTAGTAAGTCTATGTTTCCACCACGCTTCCACGACAGTGATCAATGTTCCACGAGTATTGTTATCTTTGACTCTATCTGGATATTTATCTTTGTTTTGTGTCTCTGTTCATAGTCGGTAATGTGTGGTTGACGGAAACATGTGATCTATTTAAAAAATTGTGTATTTGATATTCCTCGTAGTTATGAAAATCTGAAAGGACCGCATTGTCTGACGATTGAAAGAGTAAACAAATTTAAATTGGAACAGTAAAGTTCGTAAGTCACAGAGTATATAGCTTTTCCTAAGAGTATTTATTGCATATTTTGCGAATTTTTGCTCGTCACACTCACCCACTGCCACGCACCGCGACCAAACTCCCTTACTAACATCATTAGACCAAGGGCTATCTACCACCACAACCACGAGTGGGTGGCAGTATGTGGCCATGGAGAAAAGTCTGTCAGCACGTACACACACAAGCCTTTTATATATTCAAATTCAAATGTTTGTAAAGTCTATGGGACTTAACTACGGGGTCATCAGTCCCTAAACTTACAAACTACTTATGAACTACTTACAAACTAGGACGGCACAAATATCCATGCCCGAGGGGGGATTCGAACCCCCGACCGTAGTGGCCGTGAAGACCGTGACTGGAGCGCCTTAGTCTCCTCGGCCACCGCGGCCGGCCCTTTTATATATAGATATAGATTTGATGAAAGGAGAAAATATAAAAATGCAGTAAATGAAACGGGCAAAATGGAGTACAGACGACTAAGAAATGAGATTGACAGGAAGTGCAAAATGGCTAAGCAGGAGTGGCTAGAATCCAAATGCAAATCTGTAGAAGAATGTATAAGAAGGGGAAAAGTAGATACCGCCTACAGGAAAATAAAAGAGACATTTGGCAACAAGAAAAGCAACTCTACGAATATCAAGAACTCAGATAGGAAACCAGTTCTCAGCAAAGAAGGGAAAGCTGAAAGGTGGAAAGAGTACATAGAGCAGCTCTACAAAGGAAATGAACTAAGAGACGATGTTGTAGGAAGGGAAGAGGAAGTAGATCATGATGAAATAGGAGATACTATACTGAGAGATGAATTTGACAGAGCCCTGAAAGACCTAGGTCGGAACAAGGCCCCAGGAGTAGATGACATACCCTCAGAGCTACTAAAGTCTCTGGGAGAGCCAGCCATGACAAAACTATTTGAACTGGTGTGTAGGATGTATGAGACAGGCGAAATACCCTCAGACTTTAAGAAAAATGTAATAATCCCCATTCCAAAGAAACCAGGCGCAGACAGGTGTGAAAATTACAGAACCATCAGTTTGATAAGTCATGGTTGCAAAATTTTAACACGAATTATCTACAGGAGAATAGAAAAGCTGGTAGAAGCTGACGTCGGGGATTATCAGTTTGGGTTCAGGAGGAACGTAGGAACCCGGGAGGCAATACTCACTTTACGTCTTATCTTAGAAGATAGATTAAGGAAAGGGAAACCTACATTTTTAGCTTTTGTAGATTTGGAGAAAGCATTTGACAATGTTGACTGGAATACACTCTTTCAAATTCTGAAGTCAGCAGGGGTAAAATATAGGGAAAGGAGAGTTATTTACAACTTGTACAAAAGCCAGACCGCAGTTATTAGACTCGAAGGGCATGAAAGGGAAGCATCAGTTGGGAAGGGGGTAAGACAGGGTTGTAGCCTTTCTCCGATGCTATTCAATTTGTACATCGAGCAGGCAATGAAGGAGAGCAAGGAAAAATTTGGAATAGGGATTAAAGTTCAGGGGGAAGAAATAAAAATATTGCGTTTTGCTGATGACATTGTAATTCTGTCAGAGACAGCAAAGGACCTGGAAGAGCAGTTGAATGGAATGGACACTGTGTTGAAGAGAGGGTATGAAATGAATATTAACAGGAGCAAAACAAAAATAATGGAAAGCGGCCTTAGAAAATCAGGCGATGCTGAAGGAATTAGATTAGGTAATGAAACAATGAAGGTGATAGACGAGTTTTGTTACTTGGGTAGTAAAATAACATACGATGGTCGCAGTACAGAGGATATAAAATGCAGAATGGCGATGGGAAAAAAAGCATTTTTGAAAAAGAGAAATTTGCTAACATCGAATATTAATTTAAGTGTAAGGAAGTCTTTTCTGGAGGCATTTGTGTGGAGTGTTGCCTTGTACGGGAGTGAGACATGTACGATAAGCAGTGCAGACAGGAAGAGAATAGAGGCTTTTGAAATGTGGTGCTACAGAAGAATGCTGAAGATTAGGAGGGTAGATCGCATAACTAATGAAGAGGTACTGAACAGAATTGGTGAGAAAATGAGTTTTTGGCATACCCTGACTAAAAGTAGGGATCGCTTGGTAGGACACATTCTTAGACATCGAGGAATCGTAAATTTAGTATTGGAGGGAAGTGTGTGGGGTAAAAATCACAGAGGGAGACCAAGAGACGCGTATAGTAAGCAGATTCAAGTGGATGTGGATTGTCGTTTTTATGAGGAGATGAAAAGGCTTGCTCAGGATAGTGTAGGGTGGAGAGCTGCATCAAACTAGTCTCCGGACTGAAGACCATAACAAGAACAACATTGATTAAGGACACAAGACTCTCGCACTAGCTTCTTGCAAAATTTGAGCTTCTTTCACGTTTATTTTCCATAGCGCCAAATAACAACTGTCTGTTAACCTCTTGACTGATCGTCAAATATGGCGAACAGCTGTTTGTTCAGACGGCACTTTCATTTGTTTCTATTGCCAACATAGTTGAAAAACATCGTACCTTCTCGTATTCTCCAGGTTAGCAAACGAGAGGTGTATCTGGCAATGAGAAACGCAATGCACTTAACGAGCACATTTAACTGGACGATAAAGGATCTTCTCGTTTACTGACGAGATGGACGAACCGGCCCTTAGCCGCTAACCGCCGCAACGCGTTAAGCCCTTTTTAAACGATGAACGAAGGTGAACAAGAAAGATAATAGTCTACTGAAGCGCTCCTAGCGTACTAGCCCTGAACTACAAACTCAAGCAAGATCTTGTGGCAGCGTGTTTAGACGATAAACGTAATCGAACAGTAATACCCGATGTTGAACGTGAGGTTATAAAAGCCGATTTGTTATGTAGGAAGTCATAGTTTAATACTGGAATTGAGGAAACAACGCTAAATGTTATTGACGGCCAAAGAAAACCTTGTAATCGATGTTTTTGGTCAATGTAGTGTGGTAAAGTTCTGGGAAGTGAAAAAACATTTCAAAACATTCACATCTATTTTCAAGCGAAAAAAATAAACTTATGAACACATCAAACAATATTTATAAGAGCGTAAATAGACCTTCTTTACTTTATCTACTACGATTTGCCCAATGACATTGTTAATAACGTCATGCACAACTGAATTTTTGTCTTTCATTTGGACTGACTTTTTCATTTAAAATGCTATTTAATGAAAATTGCATCATCAGATTACAATCTTATTCAAATAAACAATTGGCGTCAGTCTTTTCTGTTACGATATTGCAAATCATAAACCATTTTTCGGTTTCAGATGTACGACCTCGCTTTTCGGTGGACAATAATTGAGATAAATATTTAAGTCGTCATGAAACATTTGCAATTTACCGCTAAACCAAAGTATTAAAATAAACTAAAGATTAATAATAAGACAAGTTTGCGTGCAAACCGTGTAATTGTCGACTACAGTATGAAAATCGCGTGACGAAAATAGGTTAACTTCCGATGTCAGCAGACGACCGTTCAATCAAAACAATCTTCTCAAGAAAGCTTAACGTGACGTCGACGTTGGGTGACGGTCTGGTGACGGACAGTGTAAATGCCGTCATTAGAAATACATTTTGTAATACATTCTGATCATAAACTTCAACATAACGCAAAATATACGTAAATACGAAGGAAAATGGCGGACTAACTGGAGCGGCGACCGCAGCAGACAGCTGCTAGCTCGCGCATGCGCAGTGAACCCACTAGTACCGAATTTAGAACTCGTCCTATTTCTTTCTCGCTATAATTATCGCGCTTCGATACTAGCGCGATGATACTAGTGCAGCCGTTCAAACGACAGACGGCCGCCGTTAACGCAACTTGTTATCAATCTATTACAAGTTCGTTGATCGTTTAAAACGGGCTTTAGCCGCTAACGGCGGCGACGAGTTACACGGCTCCAGTGCGTTTTGTCGCTGAGTGCGTCATCGCAGCAGATTGCTGCCGCTACATCAACGCGGCACCGTCAGCAGAACGCGAGGTCGGGGAAGGATAAACGCAGACGCAGTGAATTAGGCGCCTGGCGGTACACAGGACTGGCCATAATATTTGCAACAGACCCGAGCGGGCGGAAACGCCTGGTGAGTGAAGCATCAAAGCAGCCAGCGAGGCCTGGTGGCGTGTCGGCACACTTCACAGGGGCCCTCCTGCCTCTCTGCCCAACCTGCTCTGGTATGGTGGCAACACTATCAGCGAGCACACAACAACACACAGGGGCTACAGCGTCTACATCAGCGAACAGCCAGTGAAGCCACGGCAGACGTCATGGATGGGTGTAGAAACGGAGATGGGGTCGACAAATGCGTAGTTCTTCAAGAGACGCTCGCCTCAATTACATTGCCATTTGAACCCCTTAGGATAAGAACAAAAATTACCAAACTTTTAACAAAGACAGGTGAATGCTGAAGGAATGCAACAGTGTTCTCAGCAAGTACAATAAGTATTGTGATTGTATAAAAACAATAACTGAAACTATTACTCTTAGCCGGCCGCGGTGGCAGAGGGGACTGAGGTGCTCCAGTCATGGTCTGCACGGCCACTACGGTCGGGGGTTCAAATCCCCCCTCAGCATGGATATTTGTGCAGTCCTTAGGATTAGCTAGTTCATAAGTAGTTTGTAGGTTTAGGGACTGATGACGCCGTAGTTAAGTCTCATAAGCTATACAAACATTTGCACATTTGAACATTCTGCAAATTTAGTTTTTTCACTGTTTTTGTTTACCTAATGATGGCGTAACAGCCGAAAACCGGTTAGTGAAGACAATAAATATGCAGAATATTAGGCGAAAGTCGAGTAAGGTGGCGACATTAGCGTGTATTCTTTTCTGGCTGTTACATTAAAATCTGATTTTTTTATTTATGGAAAAACGATTGTTTGATGTATCTCCTTTGTAATAAAGCTCTTAAACTTTTGCTAAGACTAACGATAGTCTAGCTAGACCTCTTTTCGCTAGTGATGGTACTATTTGTCAGCTTTCCCTACAGATAGGGTAAGATGGCAAAATGAGCACTTTATTTAGAAAATAAGACTTTCATTGATGCTTATCTACTCACCAAAAGCGACACAGACATAACATTTCTCCTTTGCATCCCTGTAATTTAAGGCTGTACACTGTGCAGATCCTACTTCTTCTTTCTTTACCTAAAGTAGCTTCAAGGAGGTTGAATTTCATTGCGTTGGCTTTAACAGGCTTTCCTATTCTTACGTATTGCATTGCCTCTTTTAATGATTCCTTGCTCATTTTCTGTACTCTGTCTTGCTTATGAACTTCCTAATTCGTCATCTTAACCGTAGTCGACATTTTGGATTCAGACTTAAACATGCACATAGTGTTACACAATAAATTCACTAAACCGTTATTAAAATATCAGTAAATCCATAAGGTTTAAGATGAATCAGCTGATTCAGGGGAATGTGATAGGACCGCTATTATTCTCTATGTATATCAGTCATCTGATGGACGGAGTAAGTTGTATTTTGCGGCTGTTTGCTGCTGATGCTGTGGTGTATGGGAGGGTGTCGTCTTTATTTGACTGTAATAGATACAGGATGACTTAGACAAAATTCCTAGTTGGTGCGAAGAATGGCAGCTAGCTCTCAATGTAGAAAAATGTAAGGTGATGCGCATGAGTAGGAAAAACAATCCCATAATGTTAGACTACAGCATTCGTAGCGAGCTTCTTGATGCTGTCGCGTCGTTAAAATATCTAGGCGTAACATTGCAGAGCGATATCAAATGGAACGAACATGTAAGGACAGTTGTGAGTAAGGCGGACAGCCGACTTCGGTTTATTGCGAGAATTTTGGGAAGATGTAATTTATCTGTAAAGGAGACCGCGTATAAAACGCTTCTACGACCACGTCTTGAGTATTGCTCAAGTGTTTGGGACCCGCAGCAGATCAGTTTAAAGGAAGACATAGAAGCAGTTCAGAGGCGAGCAGCTAGATTTGTTACTGGTAGGTTCGACCAATGCGCGAGTGTCACGGAAATGCCCCGGCAACTCGATTGGGGATTGCTGGAGGAAAGACGACGCTCTTTTCGTGAATTTCTGTTGAGGAAATTTAGAGGGCCGGAATTTGAAGCTGAGTGTAGTACGATGTTGCTGCCGCCTACTTAACATTTCGCGTAAAGATCACAAAGACAAGAGAAATTACAGCCGCTTCCTAATTTGATACCTTTCGTATCTGGTTTTCTCCACACTCTTGTCACTTTTTAAAAAATGTAGCCAACAACCCGTATCCCTGTCTGACTCCTGTTTTTATTTCATAGCTTTTGGAGAATTCTCCACAGAACCTGATTTTAGATGAGGTGTTTGTCAATGTATCTTTCATAATGCTTGTAGTTATTTGATCTAGGTCCAGTTCTTTTATAATATTGATAAGGGATTCGTTATCGCTGGATTCGTAAGCTTTCATGAAATGACAAAGGTTACAGCTGTCTTTGTTTTTCAGTTTCTCATTTCTAGGATGGTTTTTTAGATTCAAGATCTGTACAGTGCATGATCTATTTTTCCGAAATCCACTTTGGTATTCACCTATTTGTGGGTCTAGTTGTCGTTCCGCCCAATTGAGTAGTGCTTTGGATAGGATTTTATAGGTTACTGGCAAAAGTGATATCCCCCCCCCCATAATTATTGGGATCACAATATCTTTCTGTATTAATAAAAATGAATTGCTACATGTATGAAAGCGCATCACTAGAGAATAGCTTGACCAATTTCGCTGACCTTTTCTTTGTTCTGTTCGTAATTGTTTGGACTAGGGTTGTATGAAAGAAAATTTTTGGAAAATCTACCGGAATTTATCATAATTTGAGGCAACTGAAACTACACTTTCAGCTCGGATCATTTTCTAGATTCTCCAACAATCAGCTTATTCATCGCTACTCGCCTAGCGACCAAATACGCTGTAACGGAGCCAAATACACCAAGGAGGTTAGAGTAAAGGGAATATGCTGAGAATACACGAAAAAGATCGTCTTTCTCGGTAAGTTTAATGTGCCTGAAACTAAATTATTGTGGATTATGAAAATGATATTGTTTACTATGAAGAAAAAACAGCTGTAGCCATCTAAAATTTCATTGGCTGTCTCAAGCTTTGCCACGATTGGTCGGCTTGAGTTTCATTACCACGATCCAACAACTGTTGCCAACATAGCTACAGCACGCCTCTGTCGCGGATTGTAAAATTTTACCGTTATGTGGCAATGTAAAGGTTTTTCTAATAACCAGTTTCCAATCGATTTACCCATCCATTTTGACTTCTGTTCCCAAGCAGGGTCCCAATAACAATAAATAAGATCAGTGAGATGGGGAGGAGGAAATAGAGAATGGGGGAATGAAATGGATTTTAAAAGGGAGGATGATAGGAGGGAGAGGAGATGGATGTGGTGTGGGGTAAGAGGGAGAGGTGTGAAGGTAGGGGGAGCAGGAGATGGAAAAAGGAAGGGACAGACATAGGGAGAAGTAGCGAAGAGATCAGGGTTCATATCCCTTACCCATTAGCTACTGCGAAGCGTTGCCGGGTTTGTTAGTAATACATACAGGGTGTTAGAAAAAGGCACGGCCAAACTTTCAGGTAACACTCCTCACACACAAAGAAAGAAAATATGTTATGTGGACATGTGTCCGGAAAAGCTTAATTTGCATGTTAGAGCGCATTTTAATATTGCTCTTTAAATGTAAATTGTAAATTTTCACAATCAACATGTGTGGGCTGACGAGCATCCTCACACAATTGAGCAATCACGTCATCAACACAGATTTTCTGTGAACGTTTGGGCAGGAATTGTTGATGTCTTGATTGGGCCTCATGTTCTTCCACCTACGCTTACTGGAGTACGTTATCATCATTTCATACGGGATACTCTACCTGTGCTGCTAAAACATGTGCCTTTACAAGTACGACTCAACATGTGGTTCATGCACGATGGACCTCCTGCACATTTCAGTCGACGTGTTCGTACGCTTCTCCACAACAGATTCGGTGACCGATGGATTGGTAGAGGCGGACCAATTACATGACCTCCACGCTCTCCTGACCTCAACCCTCTTGACTTTCATTTATGGGGACATTTGAAAGCTCTTGTCTACGCAACCCCGGTACCAAATGTAGAGACTCTTCGTGCTCGTATTGTGGACGGCTGTGATACAATACGCCATTCTCCAGGGCTGCATCAGCGCATCAGGGATTTCATGCGACGGAGGGTGGATACATGTATCCTCGCTAACGGAGGACATTTTGAACATTTCCTGTAACAAAGTGTTTGAAGTCCCGCTGGTTCGTTCTGTTACTGTGTGTTTCCATTCCATGATTAATTTTATTTGAAGAGAAGTAATGAAATGAGCTCCAACATGGAAATTAAGCGTTTCTGGACACTTGTCCACATAACATATTTTCTTTCTTTGTTTGTGAGGAATGTTTTTGTGTGTGTGTGTGTGTGTGTGTGTGTGTGGGCCGGCCGCGGTGGCCGAGGGGACTGAGGCGCTCCAGTCACGGTCTGCGCGGCCACTACGGTCGGGGGTTCGAATCCCCCCTCGGGCATGGATATTTGTGCCGTCCTAGTTCATAAGTAGTTTGTAAGTTTAGGGACTGATGACCCCGTAGTTAAGTCCCATAAGCTGTACAAACATTTGAACATTTTGTGTGTGTGTGTGTGTGTGTGTGTGTGTGTTATTATCTTTCATAAATATACATTTGTAATGAACTTTCCTGAGAAGTATCGATTTTCTGTGATAACATCTTTGTAAATCGTAACATGTTTGTAACATCTTTGAAAACATGTACACTACAGGTAGTTGTCAGCTGATGATAGCCTAAGAAGCCTAAAGCCGGTTTGTGACGAATAAATAACTTTTGCAGGATATCAGAAAGTTGTTCCTTTTTTATATTAATACATCCTAGTATTACCTGTGGTCGAAAATCACCAATTGTGTTTACTGGGGGTAAAATTATACGTATGGTGTCGGCAGCCTCGCGTGATTATGTTGGCAACATCAACAAACACGATAGAAAATCTTTGACTATTTGTTCGAACCACCTAGAATGACTCGATTAGTGGATCGTACAGACCATGAAGTAAACAAATAATGCTGTTCCTGCTTTATGGTTGACAGGTTCTGGTATGTACCCTCGTCCGCTCAGTAAAAATAATTGCCCTCGTAAAGCGAAGATTCCATTGAGATAACATGAGCGTTGTCAAGCGATTCGCTAAAATGAAGACTCACAGGATTCTCACTATTCAGCATCTGTTGCCAGCATTATCATAGGAGGCCGCTGGGATATTTGGTTAAATTTAACCGTCACTGGGAGGTATGGAACGGTATCTTTTACGTATTAAGGAAAATGCCTGACACAATAACAACAAATAAAAACGGAAGTATATACTTCTCCTGCCATTTTCGAATTGTGTACCGTTCAAGAGCCTAATATTTGAAATGGAACTATAATTTCGGTGCTCGTATATTTGTACAACGCCAAGAAATAATGTTATTTCGATACTGCGATATTCAGAATTCGAGAGCTGACAACATGTCGACTTCGTAGTTCCACCCCTGCACCGCTAGATGCCTCTCCTGGCGCATCATCCTTTGTATCGGCATTCATATGAAAACATCCATTTCCTTTAACCACTCTTAATCACTGCGAAAATGAAGCATTTGAACGGCACAAGAAAGTGAGTTGGGAGCACTAGATGTTTCGATATTCACTTATTTTAATACTGCAGATGCGCTGCATTACAGCGTCTTTGGTCAAGGCAAATAGCCAGTCAGTGAGCTGATTGTTGGAGAATGTAGAACTTGATCCAAGCTGTATATGGGAAATTTTCTACTTCCTTTTACCTCTTTTAATGGCTAAATGCACTCATAATATTTATTTTCATGAAATCTACGACAAACAATCTTTCGAATTATGTAACTTTCATTGGCCTTCTTGTACGAATAAATTGGTAATCTGTGTCACAATTTTCGTGTTAGCATATTTATATAATGATTTGAAAGTTTATCTCAGACGTGGTTTGACTAATATTGCTAATTGTGTGTACAGGTTTTGACCTACCCGTAATCACGCGAGAATTACCGCGAGGGAGGTGGTAATGTTAAAAGCGCAGCCCTTTCAAAGGCGTCCTGCGTTAATGTGAGGCGCGCCCTGTCAGAACGGCAAATAAATTATTGTCGAGTGGCGCGCTGCGTTTGGGAATGTTTTCGCGGGGCCTTTGAGGATAAACTGAAAAGCGGTAAAATATGAGCGGGGGAGGCTAGTGGTGATTATTCACGGGGGGTGACTTAGGCTGTGCCGCCGCCCCAGCTGAAGGGTCATCAGGCGCGTCCCAGGGGAGCAGCCAGCTCACGAGCCCGGGGAGAGCTCTGCCCGCCAGACGGTCAGGCCCTCCGTCACTGTCCACAGTCTAAAAACACCTCGACGGTGAAGACTGCGGTGCCATCAGCGAGCGCACAACATGAGTGGCTGTAAGTGCCGCCTACGTCAGCGTACAGGCAGTGAAGGCACGGCAGCCATCTTAGATGACTGTAGAAGGGGTTGGAACACTTGCTGGGAGTGACACTTGCGGGGCCCTTGGGGCGGCTGATGGCTTTTCCTGTTTACAGGCACACCAACAAGTCTGTTGTCAAGTTTCCACACTGTCAACATAACACCAAACTCAGTGAAATTGCACAACCCTTTCAAAGCTGAAGAGCAATATAGTAACTTGTTCTAACTACATATTAATTCTAAATAAATGAAATGCAGCAACCAGTTGCTTGTCGTTATTTATTTTAAACTCAACGACCGGTTTCGGGCGCTTGAGTGCCCTTCTTCTGGTCTATTTTTGTACTGTTGCTTAATAAATAAACATGCTACTAGTGGAATCAACGCTAAGTGCAAAGATTCATTCCATAATCTTTGCACTTAGCGTTGATTCCACTAGTAGCATGTTTATTTATTAAGCAACAGTTCAAAAATAGACCAGAAGAAGGGCACTCAAGCGCCCGAAACCGGTCGTTGAGTTTAAAATAAATAACGACAAGCAACTGGTTGCTGCATTTCATTTATTTATAATCATGACAGTTGCTGTAATGGATAAAACACATATTAATTCGTTGAGTGTTCCTCCTGAAAACAAAAAGGTATTTTAATAGGGATAATGTTTGGAGAGTTATTAAGACATTCTCTGCTACTACAATACGATGACTTTCCACAGTCATACCTCCTAAAAGCATATTATTCAGAACACTAAGCATATCGAGACACCTGCGCAAGCAATAAATATATTAGGCATCCTGCACAGATACGTTGATGTAATTGACCGCTATGTAGTTAACCCCACTATCACGCAACTTCCATCTCTTTAAAAATAGCTACTATGCTTTTTAATAGGAGACGCAACCTTAAACCTTCAATTAAAAAACGTTAATAATAAGTCAATGAGTATTTTACATAGTTGAAGCGTTTATTCGTAGACCCCAAAACGATTTGGCTGTATTCGAATTACAAATACATCTAAGAAATGTATGAAATACGGAATGTGTAAGGGAGTGTCACACACCGAAAAATGCTAAAGATAAAGTCTATTTTATAGGACCGTCATATAGAACAATTTTTACTCCGAACTTGGCATAAACCAACAGGGAGAAACAAGTTGCAAGACATCCAGAAAAAATTAAGCGAAATTGGCAGCCAATAGTTGGTTATAAATTACATTGCCTCTTAAATATAAATTACGGAATACGCGGAACTCCTGTTCAGTACAGTCATAAATGTCTAAGGTAATAGACAGTGGTTTACAATCAGATATCCGTATCACTCTCCTCCTCAAGAAGTCTGTGTGAAGATTTATATTCAGAAGATTCAAGAAAAAGGCTACTGTGATGTTGAAACTACAAGAAGCAGCTCATTTACTCAGGAAGGGAAAACGTTATGGTGCCCGTAAATTTGAATGGCTGTATCTCTTGTCGTAATGTTAAAATCCTCTGAATACGGCACAGGTAGCGGCTGGAGGGCGTGGAGTAGGGGTGGTGTATCCCTACTTCTGAAACACCCTGTTCACTGCCTGCAGCGTCCGTGTCTCCCCGCAAGTGTCTACACAATCTCTTTCCCCGCAAGTATCACTCCCCGATAAATGCGTAGTTCTTCATGTGCCGGCCGCGGTGGCCGAGGGGACTGCGGCGCGCCAGTCACGGTCTGCACGGCCACTACGGTCGGGGGTTCGAATCCTCCCCTCGGGCATGGATATTTGTGCCGTCCTTAGTGTTAGCTAGTTCATAAGTAGTTTTGTAACTTTAGGGAAGCTCTACAAACATTTGAACATGTTTAGTTCTTCAAGTAACTTAGCGCTCGCCTCAATTACATTGTCATTTGAATCCCTTAGGTGTGTTGAACAGGGCGTATAAAATGAACATTAACAAGAGCAAAACATACATAATGGAATGCAGTCTTAGAAAATCAAGCGATGCAGAAGGAATTAGATTAGACAACGAAACAATGAAGATGGTAGATGGGTTTTGTTACTTGGGTAGTAAAATAACGAATGACGGTCGCAGTACAGAGGATATAAAATGCAGAATGGCAATGGGAAGAAAAGCAGTTTTGAAAAAGAGAAATTTGCTAACATCAAATATTAATTTAAGTGTAAGGAAGTTTTTTCTGAAGGCATTTGTTTGGAGTGTTGTCTTGTACGGGAGTGAAACGTGGACACATTCTTAGACATCGAGGGATCGTAAATTTAGCATTGGAGGGAAGTGTGTGGGGTAAAAATCGCAGAGGGAGACCAAGAGACGCGTATAGTAAGCAGATACAAGTGGATGTGGGTTGTCGTTCGTATGAGGAGATGAAAAGGCTTGCTCAGTATAGAGTAGGGTGGAGAGCTGCATCAAACCAGTCTCCGGTCTGAAGACCTCAACAACAACAACAACAACAGGATATGATCCTCCATGGATGACTGATGACCTGAAGATGTCGATTAGGGAAAAGAAAAATCTCTACAAAAAATGGTTATCAACTAAATCACAACAAGACAGGGAAAACTACCAGACAACCAATTACCGATTAAGAAACAGAATTAAATTAGAAAAGAACAAGATGTGGGAACAGAAATGTATTGAAATTGAGAGTCTAATAGGTGGATCAGAAACAACAGAAGCGTGGAGGAGAATTACCAGTATGAAGAAAACACAAGTAAACGATGCAGTTGACAACCTAATTCCCTAAAATGAATGGAAAAAGCATTATGCAGACCTTTTAACTGAGGACATGCCATATTACACGCAAGGAAATGAACAGATGATGGAAGTAACTGATCTAACTATATGCATTACAACAGAGGAAGTGAATTGTGCATTAAATAAAATGAAGAATGGCCGATCACCTGGTCCAGGAAACATTCCTGTTGAATTATTGAAGGCTGGAGGGGGATATTTGAAGAAGCGAATAGCCTGCCTGATGAACAACTGTTGTACAAGGGTTGAAATTCCCTCAGAATGGAAAAGTCATATATGGTTTCTGTTTTCGAAAATGGAAATAGTAAAGCCCCAAACTGCTATAGAGGCATTACCACGAGCCGCTTATTTGGCAAGATAATGTTTGGGAAAATTAGACAAAATATTGGAAACCATATTGCGGAAGACCACAGCGGCTTTAGGGAGATCAGATCATGTACAACAACTAATGGGGAAATTTATAGCAGCAGGGAAGGAGCCACGCATTGCCTTTCTAGATTTAACAAAAGTTTATGAACTGTCCCTAGATCTAAGCTGTGGGAAGCCATGAAGGATATAGATACGGATGATCACCTGTTACAAATTATTATTGAAACGTACAGAAATAATGTGGTACAGATTAAACGAGGTTCAAAGTTATCAGAACCTATCAGTGTCTCTAAAGGTTTTTTTTGTGTCCCAGCCTCGTCGCCGCTTTTGTGTTTCGTTTCCGTCGTAGGTGTCGGTGGCCGAGTAGAAAGAGACCGACACAGGCATAAAGGATGCACGCTTGTGCAGGTAGGAGGTGACCAGCCAGTGGGACTGCAGAAACTAGAAACACTAGAGTAAATTAGAACGAGATCTATATATTGTACAGAATTTATACAATACTTAACTTTTACATAGCTCAGTACTGCAGAATGTTGATACATAGTTTAGATAGAGGCCTGCCTACTGATGATTTCTAGTGCCTATCCGATAGCCAAGTCTTAACTGGTGCCTATCTGATTCCCAAGTGAACGATGTCGTTCAGTGGTGGCCACGAGCGGAGTTGCAGCAGAGGGCGCTCGTGGCTGACGTCGTAAGAACGCCGCGCCGTGCGTGCATGGCGGCGCGCGGCGAAAGTAGGTGGCGCGCACTTTAGACTTGTGCCACACCACAGGTTTGAGACAAGGTTGCAGTATGTCACCCACCTTATTCAATTTATATGTAGAAGTGGCTCTCCTAAATTTGAACAACAGCTGCAGATGAATGGAAAACACTATCAAGGATGTACAGGTATTTTCATTAAGTTTTGCTGACGATCAAGCCATTACAGTACAAGATGATTATGACCTTGAGTTCCTGATACGACGATTACATCACGAATACAACAAATGGGGGCTACAAATGAGTCTAACAAAAACAGAGTATCTGGTGATGCTAAATTTGAAGTAAACATCAATGACGAAGCAGTTATGAGATAGGTAGAGAAATTTAAATATCTCGGGGCACATATTGATAAAAATGGATTGGGCCACACAGAAGTAAAATACAGAATAAAGCAAATCAGAAAGGTGTTAGGGTGTTTGAATTCTTTTTGGGGGATTAGAATATTTCCAGCAATAATAAGAAAAGAGTAGGTAAGATAATGGTTGAATCGGTGCTATGCTATGGATCAGAACTATGGATATTAAATGCGGATCTCAAAAGAAGACTAATAGCTCTGGGAATGGACTATTTGCGTAGGAGTGCCAGAATATCAAGAATCGAACGAAAAACTAATGATGATGTAAAAGCTAGAATGAAGGCAAATGATACAGTGATAGACAGAATTGAAAGAAAACCACTGAAGTGGTACGGACATATGATGAGAATGCCAGATCATCGGTGGCGTAAGAAAGTTTATGAATGGAAACCACCCGGCAGACGTAAGAAGGGAAGACCACGACGCTCTTGGCCAGACCAGATAAATGGAGTGATGGAACACCGCGGCATCGACAAGGAAGAAGCGCTGGATACAGAGGCTTGGCGGAGGATGACAGGAGTACGACAACATGTTGTTGTTAATTAATCTTAGTATTGATTATTCCTGTAATAATAATAATAATAGGATAGGAAGAGAATTACCAAATTTTTCACGTAGACAGGTGAATACAGAAGGAATGCAGCAGTGTTCTTAGCAAGTGCAATACGTATTGTGTTTGTATAAAAATAATAATTAAAACTATTACTTTTATACGAAATAAAAATTGCGACATGAAAAAGTTAGTAGTCGCCTGCTAATTTTTATTTATTTTATTTTATTTTCGGAAATTATCGTCAGCGGCCGGCCGCGGTGGCCGAGGAGACTGAGGCGCTCCAGTCACGGTCTGCACGGCCATTACGGTCGGGGGTTCGAATCCCCCCTCGGGCATGGATATTTGTGCCGTCCTAGTTCGTAATTAGTTCATAAGTAGTTTGTAAGTTTAGGGACTGATGACCCCGTAGTTAAGTCCCATAGACTATACAAACATTTGAACATTTTTCGTCAGCGAGTAAGTTGTAGATAATGAAATGAACTTTTCTTTTTATTTAAACAAGGAGAAATTGTGCGTGCGCTGGAGTCGTCGCGCTCCACAGTGCCATACCTTGTGCCAGCTGGCTGTTGAACCGACCGCCACTGCAAAACTTACTGCGCCTATACAATCATAATAATAATAAAAAAATATAATAATAATAAAAAAACCGCACTGACTTGTGTTTTACGGCCCACTTCAGATTTTTAGGTAGTGGCGGGTTCCGAACCACTGACCTTCAGCGTCACAGTCCAACGCATTGCCCACTACGCTACGGTAACAGTCATGCGTTGTATTCTTTAATTCCATACTACTGATGGTCATTGTTAACTGATGCTAATACGGCATTTTTAGACACTAGATTATCATATATGGTACCAAGAACGACGTGTTTTTGTTAATTCTTCAGTGCGCCATTGCTTTGAAATGACAGCGTGTAAGTTACAATAAGAAAATCATCAAATACGCAACGCAAGATGGCGTATGCCAGAGACAGTTCTGGGCGAGGAATGTCGCGTGACATCTGAACTCCGTTATTTTTGCAAATATCTCTCAAACGACACGAGATATGAAAAAAAACACAAGGGAGCTAAGTTGTAGAGAATTTTCTCCTCTACAAATTCGTTTATTCAATTTTGGAGTGAGATGAACGGTTTATTTACAATTACATTACAAACGGCTGTTTTGGTATTACTAACGTATTTCTTTTCCCAAATGTTTGAAAAACGAGGTTCTGGTCTCTGGTAGCCAACAATTATGTCCGTAAAATTTGGTACCAGTCGGTTGAACGGTTCGACCTAAAAAGTGGGAACACGTTACAGCCAGACAGACATCGTCAAATAGCCGTTATTTTTGCAAATATCTCTGCAACTATGCAAGATATGAAAAAAAAACATAATAGAGCGAAGTTGTAGAGAATTTTTCCCTCTACCAATTAGGTTATTTAATTTTCGTGTCAGATGAATGGTTCGTTTGCAATTACAATTATGTTACAAACTGCTTTTTTTGTATTACTACCGTATGTATTGTCCGAAAAATTTGAAAAAAAAGGAGGTTCTCGTCTCTGGCGGACTACAATTATGTCTGTAAAATTTGGTGCTGCCTGGTTGAACGGTTCGTCTTAAATACAGGGAACACATTACGGACAGACAGAAAGACATCCCAAAATCGCCGTTATTTTTGCAAATATCTCTGAAACGAAACGAGATATGAAAAAAACATGAGAGCAACGTTGTAGAGAATTTTCTCCTCTACAAATTCGGTCATTCAGTTTTTGTGTCAGATGCATGGTTAAGCCAGAGTCTAACGCAAAGAGTCAGGAAACTGCCGGTAGTTTTCTGCAACCTGGCGACTGCAGCGCTGCCAAGCGGCCGGGTCGTAACAACATACCGAGAGGCGAGAAACCACTGTGGATTAGATATGGAGTCGAACGACACGTTTAAAATGCGACTGCATTGCGGCGCGATAAATTGTAGATAGAGGAAAACTAAGGAAATGTACATTTTTCTCAAAAAAATGTTCAAATGTTTGTTAAGCTTATGGGACTTAACCACGGGGTCATCAGTCCCTAAACTTACAAACTACTTATGAACTACTTACGAACTAGGACGGCACAAATATCCATGCCCGAGGGGTTTTTCTCAAATATGAAAAGCTCTTACAATGTAGGATAGAATAAAGTGTGTTAAATTTTAAGGGTGTATGGAATCTGTAACAGAGAAAGAGAGGTAACTAACTCAGTATTTTTCTTCAAAGTTATTTCTGATAGTCTACTGATGGGTTTGTGGAAGTCAAAACAAATTTTTGCACAGTAGTCTAGTATTGGCGATGCTGCAATGATAGTCGAAAGTTAACAGGGATGTAAAATAAAACTTAACTAACTGTAGTTTTACGTGTACATACAAACTGAGATTTTAGCAGGAAAACATTCGTAAAGATTTACAGTACCTCTACATTGCTGGGAAATAGGTACGCCGGCCGCGGTGGCCGAGGAGACTGAGGCGCTCCAGTCACGGTCTGCTCGGCCACTACGGTCGGGGGTTCGAATCCCCCCTCGGGCATGGATATTTGTGCCGCCCTAGTTCGTAAGTAGTTCATAAGTAGTTTGTAAGTTTAGGGACTGATGACCCCGTAGTTAAGTCCCATAAGCTGTACAAACATTTGAACATTTTTGGAAATAGGTACGATGAAAACATGACAGGAACGGCACATGCAAGCCATCTGAGCAAGAATAAAACAAAAAGGGCTTTTATAAGATGTAACACTTAGTCTCTTAGAATGTAAAAATCGTGTCTAGTACCAGTATCAAATGTATTAGGATGTTCAAAATCTGTAGAAAAAATACATGTGGAACGTGTAACTACTTACCAGTACATTATATAACTACAAATCAGTTGCTTTTGAAGTTGAACACACCAGGTTACAATTCGCTTCTTGTCTTAAATCGTTTTTGGGTGTTATGATTACGACCGTGCTAGTGTGAGCCATATCTATTACAATGCACTGGCATGTTGTTACCAACTTACAACAGGAAACGCGATTTTCGCTTAATAATGTTTCCGTATTTGTGTCACATTTAATGCCTAGGAAATATATAAACAACAGCAGTAATGAATAATAAATTCTTGGTTTCGGTAGTGCCATTTTCTGCTACTGACCTTGCTACCCAGCCGCTTGGAGCGCTAGTATCGCTCCAGCTGTCAAATGGTTGCATTTTTTCCCCTACTGAGTTTCGCGACTGTCTGTTTTAGACTGTGGTTAGCCGTTATTTTCATTTAAATTTCGAGCTGTCAAAAGACGATCGCAAAGGCCCACTTTTAGTGTTACTACCGTAACCTAAAGTGGGCCAATATAAAGCTGACGATAAAGTAAGTTTAACCCCCACACTGGAACCCCGCCCCCATATGAGCCTGCTGGATGTCGGCAGATCACGTGACGCATTTTGTGCAGAACGTGGTGAGGTTTCCTGGGGGACGCGGCAGGAATATTCCGCCGCCCGTCCTTTTCTTTCTTTTTTCCTTTTTTTTTTTTTTTCTCTCTCTCTCTCTTTTTTTCCGGGGCTCCCTACTCCCCTACACCCCGTCCTTTCGCTCCCCATCAGCGCCTTCTGCGGCGAAAAACTAAAACGTCCCCCGATGAGTATATTTGGAACAGAAGTCATGGCATATTGCTGCCGTCAGAGAGAAATGAAGATGTGGCTGTCTTCCATTGCAAAAGCTTTCTCCGACGCTGTCGTCGTCCAGTCAATGCGTGGAAAAAAACAAAAGTACTTCATTCTAGGCAACTATCTACTTCAACTTCGCTACACGAAATACTACTTTTGACGGCGACAAACACGCCTCCACCTATTTTGTTTAATCTATCCTTTCATCTGCATCTACATAGATACTCTGCAAATCACATTTAAGTGCCTGGCAGAGGGTTCATTAACCACTTTCATAACTTTTCTCTACCGTTCCATTCTCTAATAGCGCGCGGGAAGAAAGAACACCTAAATCGCTCCGTTTTCGATCTGATTTCTCTTATTTTATTGGGATGGTCATGTCTCCCTAAGTAGGTGGGTGCTAGCAAAATATTTTCACATTCATAAGTAAAAGTCGGTGATTGAAACTTCGCAAACAGATCACGCCGCAATGAATAACGTCTTTCTTTTAATGATTTCCACCCCAATTTGTGCAACATTTCCGTGACGCTTTCCCCCCCGAAACGTGATAAAACAAAACGAGCTGCCCTTCTCTGAACCTTCTCAATGTCTTCCGTCAGTCCCACCTGGTGAGGGTCCCACAAGGGGCAACAGTACTCCAGGAGAGGACGTACAAGTGTGATGTAGGCAGTCTCTTTGGTGGAGCTGGTGCATCTTCGAAGCGTTCCGCCAATGAAACGTAACCTTTGATTCGCCTTCCCCACAATATTTTCTATGTGTTCTCTCCAGTCAAAGTTGTTCGTAATTGTAACTCCTAGGTATTTGGTAGAATTTACGACCTTAAGGTTCGACTGATTTATTGCGTAATTGAAGTTCGGCGGATTTCTTTTAGTGGTCATGTGGATTACTTCACACTTTTCTTTATTTAGTGTCAATTACCAATTTTCGCACCATGTAGAAATTTTGTCTAAATCGCTTTGCAGTTGCTTTTGATCCTCTGTTGACTTCACTAACCGATAAACGACAGCATCATCCGCTAACAGTCTAAGGGAGCTATTCAGATTGTCTCCTAAATCGTTTATAAACACGAGGAAGAGTAGGGGACCTATAACGCTTCTCTGTGGAACGCCAGATATCACTTCTGTTTTACTCGATGACTTACCGTCAATTACAACGAACTGTGTCCTTTCTGATAGGAAATCGTGAATCCAATCGCACAACTGGGAAGATATTCCATAAGCACGCAATTTCATTAGGAGCCGCTTGTGGGGTACAGTATCTTTTGCAGATCTTTTGCAGAAACTTCTGCTGAACTTATTTCCGGCTTGAGCCAACCTTCACTGCCTACAATGGTGTGTGATTCGGTGCTTTGTATTAACGCTTACAGTTCTGGTATTTCCCCGACACAGCTACGACAATTTACAACTGTTATACCGATAGTTCCCAGATCTACATTTCTCCTGTGATCCATCTGCACCCTATGAGATTGCCCATTTTGTTTTTCCCCGAAGCCCTTTATCCTAAGAGAAACCGCCCAGTCCACGCCACACAGCCCCCGCTCCCCGTGTAGCCGCTTCCTGCATATAGTGGACTCCTGACTCATTCATTTACTCACGCCGGAAAGTGCTCACTGCTTAAACAACTGCACTAATGAACAGTACAACGTAATGGAGCCAAGTTTCCGACGCGAGTAAATGAATGACAAGAAAAATTCTATCCTAAAATTTAGTTTACAATATTGGTCACTATCATGAGCCACATTTACGCAGGAATAAGCCATTCGAATCATCTTTCTGTATTGCAGGGCACGACATAACCAAGGACCTTCCGCCACAAGGTAAAGTTATGTGCGTGATCTAAATGTAAGTTAGATGACAAAACAATTTTGAAACCGGTAACGGCGCTATTTAGCAAATAAATAACAGAATGAAATGTTGGTGGTTGGTGTTTTCTTCATTGTAACACTCATCCTGTACTTCATGCACAACCACAGGCTCCAAATGTCAGGTTTTGGCGAAACAGTGTTGTCTTTAATCTTCAACCTATTTGTGTCAAACTTTAACTTTCTCTATCCTGCTGGGCTCGTGGGGAATTTCATTTCGTCAGCCTGTAATTTTATTTCATAGTTCTTCTTCATTATCTAGGACTTACGTCTAGAAAACGAAGTAGCTACTGATATAACACTACAAGATCGAAGCCGTCCGGAGTGGCTTGTGGTTTGGCCCAGACAGTACCATTTAAGTAGCTGATTTCTCAATTCTGCCTTTTTTGTGCATGTTTCTTCTATATACCAGCATACTTCATAGAAATGTTTATGTACTTCTTCTTCTTGTGCTGCCTGTTACGGTACCCGTCTCTGTCGGGGTCTTCTTTTTCTATTTGTTTTTCCACGACATTTACAATTTCTTTCCTTCAGGGAAAGTCTCCCACGGTCCATTCTTTCTAGGTGTTCGTTCCATTTTCTTCCGTACTCTCGAATTTTATCATTTGGGTTAAAGATTTGCAGTTCTCTAATATCTTAATTTCTTAGCCTGTCTTCTCTTGCGCAACCTTTGAATCCTCTCAGGAATTTCTTGTGCCTGAATACGACTTTCTTGCTTGTTGGGTAATTACCCAAGTCTCACTTCCATAGAGCAATGTGGGGAGTGCGACAGTTTTGTAGAATTTAAGCTGGGTGTCTTTTACGGTTTTGTTTTTTTAGGTTTCTGTTAATTGTTCCACATACTCGGCTGAATTTACTAAGCCTAATTTCAATATCTTTGCTGTAGCAATATTTCATGTTACATCCGAGGTAAGTGAAATGGTTTACTTGATCTAAAGTCCTCTGAACTAATTGGTTCTTTCCCCATGAAGGCCATTGTCTTAGTTTCCTCTTCTGAGATTTCCATGCCAAATTTTGCCCTTATTTTTTTAGTAAGTAGATTCCTTTCAGAATGTCTTCTTCTTTATCCGCTAGGATCACTGCATTAGACTCGCGCATAATAGTTCGCGATCGGGAGCGCTCACTTTAGTTCGCGGTTCTTCCGCGAACTAGTTCGTTCTCTTAGTTCGTCCGCTCCCAGTGACGGCTGAGCGGCGTGGTCTGCCCATGCAGGTGGAGGGAGAAGTTCCCCCACCTAGCTGCTCCATGCGCTTGCTGCTTGAGCCGCTAACGATATCACGCAGACCAAAAGAAACAGCTTGTGGATAATTTCTCGCGATTAAGTTTAGACTTATCTCTATATCTTGGCATTATGGAATTTATTAGTCAGATATTGTAGAGTGCAGAACACTTCAAAGCAGAAATTTTGTAGCACTGAACTATGTAATCTAGCAGGCAGACGCTCACCTAGAAATGGCTCTCATCAGCAGAAGGCAAACACGTGATTTTTAATTCTGCTGTGCGCCCTCTCGCTATTGCCCGTCTGTCTTCGGAAAAGAATCCAACGAACTAAGAAGCATAATAGTTCGCGACCGGTAACGCATATTTTAGTTCGCGACCGATCGCGCATATTTTAGTTCGCGACCGATCGCGCATATTTTAGTTCGCGACCGGTAGCTCTCCTTTTAGTACGCAGCTCGGCCGCGAAGTAGGTCGCTCTTTTTAGTTCGTCCGCTCTTTTTAGTTCATCCGCTGTTTTTATTTCTTACGCTCTTTTTGGCTTTTGCTACCGCTTCTAAAAGAGCTCTTTCTTTTGTTATGACAGCATTTTTATATAATGAATCAGTGTTGCCAAAGCGTGTCCTGTTACCCGTATTTTTGGGCAATTAGACATCAAAGACTTAAGCAAATAAACCAGTTATTTACACGAATGGGTGATACAAAGGTATTCATCTACTTTGCATACAGAGTACTCGTAGTACTTTATTTTTAAAATGGATTTCTTGTGGCAGTGAACTATGAAACTACAGCTGGGCTGCATCTCAGCTCGAAATGACGGCAACTGGCAGAAGGGAATCGCGCGATTCTGCGCGCTCTCGCGTCCTCTCGCTGTTCCCCGGCAGTCTTCGCAAAAGGAGCGGACGAACTAAGAGGCGAGGCATCTACTAACTAGTTCGCCTAGTTCGTTCACGAACTACACAAAACTACACTGCATCATCAGCTTATAGTAGATAATTTAAAAGAGCGGTCCTGTCTAGGTAGATAGCCTTCTGCAATTTAGTTTTCGATATACTTATTATTTCATTAATTTAAATGTTGAACAAAGATGGAGCAGCCTTGCCGTACTCCTTTGTTAGTTGGTACCTCATTAGTGGTTTTCCCATTCATATCTAGAGTGACGAGGACATAGCCAAACAGGGGGGGGGGGGGGGGGTCTTGGTGGTCCGGACCCCACCCCCCATCACCTAAACGATAAAATACTACTCAAACTTATGCTAAGGCAAAGTATTACACTGTCAAATTATTTGTCAAAGAATTGGACAGAGGAAAATTGGACGTAGTGTAATGGGAACGTCGTCCAATATTTCATCCAATCTAAGGCCTCGGCCTAGATTTGATCAAAGAAATCGCTCGTCTTCTGTTTCCTGCAGTGAGAAATGTGACCGCTTGGAGCGCTAGTAGTATACAGCTTAGGAATGCCACTACAGCTGTTTTATTTGGAGGTTAAATATCTGACATTACTTGGACATAACGTTCGTATTCGTAAACATGGCTAGTAGTGGAATGTTTGTGTAGTGTTTTCTAGCAACAACAAAATTTTAAAAAAATCAGATGGGGAGTTGTATAACAGGTGACAAGGCCAATTCACACTGTCCGTCACGTCAATTCGCGTAGCCCAATACCCTGCGGCAAAAGTAAGATTGAGTTACAATCCGTGATGTAAAAAAGTCATTATATACTATCGGAATTGAAGAAGTAATACATCTAAATCTTAATACGGCTGAAGCAGATTTTAGAATGTATGATTTTTGGTAACGTGGTGTGCTAAGTTCTGGGAAATGAAACAACTTTCAAAACATCGACATCTGTTTGCAAGCGAATCTATGTATATATAAATACGTCTGCCAATTTTTGTATTGAAAGAAAAATAGAGCCTATTTACTTTATCAGCAATGTTTCCCACCTTACATTACTAATAACGTCATGAACACACACACACCAATGCTCGACGGTGGACTCGAACCTCCAAAGGGACTAAATGAAATAAGACACGACCTAGCTACCGTGTAGTGAAACTGGATGATATTGTTATCTGTCATACGCCGAAAAAGGGATACGCACTATCGACAGTCAACAAAGCCATCTATAGGTTTCAATTATCGATACATCGATAACAACATCGGCTATTGCCCTGTTGCCGCGGCGGAGCGGCCGAGCGCATTGAGGCGCTATGCTACGATGCGCGAAGCCGTTCCCCGACGGGGGTTCGAATCCCCCCTCGGGCATGGATGTTTGTGCTGTCTTTAGTATAAGGTTGTTCATAAGTAGTTTGTAAGTTTAGGGACTGATGATCCCGCAGTTAAGTCCCTTTAGCTTAACAAATATTTGAAACTTTAATTGTCCAGTCCTCCTTTAGCCGTTGTCCATTGTTGGCCTTACTCCATTATTGCTATGTTAAGCACTACATTGCAATGCTGTCACTGCCGTTTATTTCTTTTGTGTTGTTAAGATAAGTTTCCAATTATGAATAAGTTGATAACAAGGAAAAAAAGAGCGTTACGGTAAGTTAAAATACGTACTACTATAATAGCTTATTTATCTATCTATAGCCGTGGAGTCGTTATTTGGAGTAGCAATATTTCAGCATATCATAAGGCACCTCACACAGTGTGTTTAATAGTTTTTAAAGTTAGGTTTAAGAGTAATATTTTATCTAGAGGATGGATACGTGTCAATGGCAACAAGAGTAAAAGAACCGATAATATTGCAAATTAAATTATAGACTTACGCTTCCTAAATCAGTATGCAAGGTATTTATACTCAGTGCTCTTTTTCTAAAAAAAAGTTTGGGGGTACTCAGATATTAGATATAATGAAGCGAAAATTACTCATACGTGAATCATGGGATACCACCTGTCGACCTTCACCCATGACATCAACATGTCGAACTACGAAAAAAAGGTATCGGAGTCTTCAGTTGACTTTATTACACATATTTTGACCTATAAAACACCACTAAAAGACACAATAGAACAAAAACCATCCACACCTATCAACAACAATAAAAATCTTTTGTAATCTTGTTTGGCTCCAGAAATAGTGAAGATGGGTTGTGTCCCGTGATTCAACTGAATCAGTTCTTAATACAGCTGATAATTTAACTAATAAACTACAGTGTGCCTTACATTAATAGTGGTGGATTTTTTTAAGTGAAATAATTAGGTACTCAGGACTTTAAAGTAATACTGTATTGAAAATTTTTTATTGGTAACAAAACTTTCCTACTGAGTAGTTTAAATAGTAAGTAAGGTCTAAATATGTTAATTACTTATTCATCTAAAATTGATAAACTAAAATAAATTTTAACTTATAAAAACAAATTGTACTTCACATGTGTCCCACGTGTGACATTTCCTTGTCCACCCATAATGCTCTTTCATTGCAATTTTTATAAATTTTAATGATGTAACCTTTATTGGTGTTTCATCATGCAGAAAATTATTTTATCAGTGGGAACTCAATGTTTTCAAAACGAACAAAAAATGCAAAATTCACAGTTTCCAAATGCACATCAGTTCATGACTGCTGTAGTCAGCGCGCCTCCTTACGTTACTCTTGGTCTCAGTAGCGAGATGTCTGCCTTTCATATACCAAGAGTGTACAAAGCCCATGGGTTGCAACACCTGCAATGGAGGACCAACCAATTTAACAAACAACAGATTGCTGCCAGTAGAGACATGGAGTGAAGCTCTTGTAAGTGTCATAATGAGGTTCAATTGCGAAAACAATGTTCACATTCGCTAGTAGAAATGGGAACACATTTCACTGCATTGAGAAGAGGAAGGAGCGATGCTGGCATTTTCTTCTGAATCAAATAATATCTAAATCCTCTAAGCCTCACTGTCTCTGGAAGACCAAACCGACAACACAAGGTTTTTACACTTGGTTCACCTTATGTTACTGCAGGGCTTTCAGGCCAATTCGATGAGTCCAACACTTCTGCACATTCAGAGATAGCAATATCTTCTGTCTGCAGAAGATTCCCCATTCGCTGTTTCAGGCAATCATAAAACCTGCTGGGCTCAAGATGTCTGCTTTTTACTCTCCTTTCAAGAGTAATTCCTCCGAAGTTCAGCTCTTATACTGCCTTGAGAGCTTCTGAAGCGTCACGCTGCAGATCGCGCGGCCTCCCGCGTCGGAGGTTCGAACCCTCCCTCTGACATAAAAGTTTAGGGGGGACGCGTCCCCCAGCGTCCCCCCTGAAAAAGAGCACTGTTTATACTGATGCAAAAATTAATGCAGATTTTGCGAAACACCTATATAGCTACAGTCGTGGCTGACAGGCAGCGAGCTTGGTGACGTGCAAAAGTGTCGTTGCCAGTGTTCAAACACAAAGGAACACTTCTCATTCTCATAATCTGACTTCGTTTGGAAAAACAACTGAAGGTTCAAACGTTTCTATAGCTTATGGGAATTAACTACGGGGCCATCAGTCCCTAAACTTACAAACTACTTATGAAGTGCCGGCCGCGGTGGCCGAGGAGACTGAGGCGCTTCAGTCACGGTCTGCACGGCCACTACGGTCGGGGGTTCGAATCCCCCCTCGGTCACGGATATTTGTGCCGTCTTTAATATAAGGTAGTTCAAAAGTAGTTTGTAAGCTTAACAAGCATTTGAACTTACGAAGTAACTAATACTAAGGACGGCACAAATATCCATGCCCGAGTGGGATTCGAACCCCCGACCGTAATGGCCGTGCAGACCGTCACTGGAGCACCTCAGTCCCATCGGCCACCGCGGCCGGCAATAACAACTGAAGGTTCTGCTGAATAAACAATTTTTAAGAAATGTTGCCCTCAATTTTGTATATAAAATATTTCAGTATTTATAAGAAGGTCTTACAAACGCAAACTATGTGTATAAAATATAAACAATATGTTAGCCTAAGTTTGACTGTGAATAAATGGAAAACGTGAGGCTTTGTAAATTTCTCTTTAACCATTCTTCGACCCACCCCCCTCCCGTTTGACAATATCCTGGCTTCGTCACTGAGTGTGATATTCGTGGTTTGATATAAACTTTTTTTAGCATTTATTAGTGTTTTCGTTATCCGCGATTCATCATTATCTCCCAACGTTCTTGTCTATAGACATTGTCAAAAGATTTTTTTAAAAGCTTTTAATTTCATAAGTATATTATATACTAGCTTAAACCCGCGGCTCCGCTCGCGTGTTGGTTGATTATGATAGATGAGCTATCTTTTAATAGTGTGCTATGAGACTGTTAATGTTGTAATATGTGTAAAGTAACGCAACGCGTATTTATCTACGAAGTTTAAATAACAAATTTCACTCATTTTTGATGATGTCGCTGATAAAGCGGAATTGAAAAAATATTCCTATCAAATTGCAGAAGTGTATGCACTTACCGTTTATCAGTAAAGTAAGTTGTGTAGATCAAATCACACGTAAAAATGCACTCGTTTCGAAGAATCAACGAAATTCAACAATAATGATTGTAATAATATCACAGATCGATCTCTTGATGTAATGCGCTAAACGTCAAATCGATTTTTTTTAAGAGATGTATTAAAATAAATTTCTTTTTTACTGCTTTATTTATTTATTCTTGTATTTCCTTATTCGTATGCTTATCCTTACAGAGAGAGATATGAAGACATTGTAGCGCGCATAGACCGAATATATGGTCTGTGGCATCAGGTATCGCTGTATGTAACCTCCTTGCTATAGAGTGGCAAACGTCATCGCTGGCCTACAGTCAGATTTTTTTTTAAATAATTTGACGACTTTCAACCACCATATCTTCCACCCCCTTATAGCTATCGGCATGGAACTGCTATGGTGTACAACGGGAGACTTCGGACAACAATTACACACAGACCATTCGTTTGCGTTCTGTAGTTTTCGCTGCAGAGCGAAATATTAACACATACACATACACGTAGAATTTTATACACACCGATAACTTTCCATCCCAATACACTCCATCCTTTTATCATTATCAACCCTCAAGCAACAATGCAACCAATAAAACCATTTTCAAACAGTAAATATAATTTTCAAAGACTAATTATTGTTCCGCATTTCGCGTTATACTCTTCAAATTACTATATATATGTATCAGATCGCTATAAAACCGTGCCTGAAACCTTCCTCAGGTATAAATTAGTAACTGTACAAATATTTAAGTCTCTGCGTCTTGTCGTTTGGACGTGATAAGCGTACACCGAACAGACATTCACATTAATATATATAGATAGATAGATAGATAAATAGCTATCCGATCGCCATAAAACCGTGCCTAAAACCTTCCCCGGGTAGACATTAGTAACTGTACAAAGTTTTAGCTCTTTATGTCTTATGGTTCAGACGTGATAAACGTACACCGAACAGACATTCACATTTATAGATATAGATATGTTAGCCTAACTTTGTCTTGTAGAATAAATGGAACACGTGAGCCTTTGTAAATTTCTCTTTAACCATTCGGACACCCCCCTCTGACAATATCCTGGCTACGTCACTGAGAGTGACTTGGTTTGATATAAACTTTTTATAGCATTTATTAGTGTTTTCGATATCCGCGATTCGTCATTATCTCCCAAAGTTCCTGTCTATTGACATTGTCAAAAGACTTTTTAAAAGCAGTTAAATTAATAAGTATATTATACATTACAATACCACAACGATTTCGGTCCAGTGAGTTGCACAAAGATCATTTAATTGTCAGTGAAAGTTTCAAACAAATCTGTTCTGTAGTTTCTGCGAATTTATTGATGAAAGGAGAAAATATAAAAATGCAGTAAATCAAACAGACAAAATGGAGTACAGACGACTAAGAAATGAGATCGACAGGAAGTGCAAAATGGCTAAGCAGAAGTGGCTAGAAGCCAAATGCAAATCTGTAGAAGAATGTATAAGAAGGGGAAAAGTAGATACCGCCTACAGGAAAATAAAAGAGACATTTGGCGACAAGAAAAGCAACTCTACGAATATCAAGAACTCAGATAGGAAACCAGTTCTCAGCAAAGAAGGGAAAGCTGAAAGGTGGAAAGAGTACATAGAGCAGCTCTACAAAGGAAATGAACTTAGAGACGATGTTGTAGGAAGGGAAGAGGAAGTAGATCAAGATGAAATAGGAGATACTATACTGAGAGATGAATTTGACAGAGCCCTGAAAGACCTAGGTCAGAACAAGGCCCCAGGAGTAGATGACATACCGTCAGAGCTACTAAAGTCTCTGGGAGAGCCAGCCATGACAAAACTATTTGAACTGGTGTGTAGGATGTACGAGACAGGCGAAATACCCTCAGACTTTAAGAAAAATGTAATAATCCCCATTACAAAGAAATCAGGTACAGACAGGTCTGAAAATTACCGAACCATCAGTTTGATAAGTCATGGTTGCAAAATTTTAACACGAATTATATACAGGAGAATGGAAAAGCTGGTAGAAGCTGACGTCGGGGATTATCAGTTTGGGTTCAGGAGGAACATAGGAACCCGGGAGGCAATACTCACTTTACGTCTTATCTTAGAAGATAGATTAAGGAAAGGGAAACCTACATTTTTAGCTTTTGTAGATTTGGAGAAAGCATTTGACAATGTTGACTGGAATACACTCTTTCAAATTCTGAAGTCAGCAAGGGTAAAATATAGGGAAAGGAGAGTTATTTATAACTTGTACAAAAGCCAGACCGCAGTTATTAGACTCGAAGGGCATGAAAGGGAAGCATCAGTTGGGAAGGGGGTAAGACAGGGTTGTAGCCTTTCTCCGATGCTATTCAATTTGTACATCGAGCAGGCGGTGAAGGAAAGCAAGGAAAAATTTGGAATAGGGATTAATGTTCAGGGGGAAGAAATAAAAACATTGTGTTTTGCTGATGACGTTGTAATGCTGTCAGAGACAGCAAAGGACCTGGAAGAGCAGCTGAATGGAATGGACAGCGTGTTGAAGAGAGCGTATAAAATGAACATTAACAAGAGCAAAACAAAAATAATGGAATGCGGTCTTAGAAAATCAGGCGATGCTGAAGGAATTAAATTAGGTAACGAAACTATGAAGGTGGTAGATGAGTTTTGTTACTTGGGTAGTAAAATAACATGCGATGGTCGCAGTACAGAGGATATAAAATGCAGAATGGCAATGGGAAGAAAAGCATTTTCAAAAAAGAGAAATTTGCTAACATAGAATATTAATTTAAGGGTAAGGAAGTCTTTTCTGAAGGCATTTGTGTGGAGTGTTGCCTTGTACGGGAGTGAAACATGGACGATAAGCAGTGCGGACAGGAAGAGAATAGAGGCTTTTGAAATGTGGTGCTACAGAAGAATGCTGAAGATTTGGTGGGTAGATCGCATAACTAATGAAGAGGTACTGAACAGAATTGGTGAGAAAAGGAATTTTTGGCATACTCTGACTAAAAGAAGGGATCGCTTGGTAGGACACATTCCTAGACATGGAGGAATCGTAAATTTAGCATTGGAGGGAAGTGTGTGGGGTAAAAATCGCAAAGGGAGACCAAGAGATGCGTATAGTAAGCAGATTCGAGTGGATGTGGGTTGCCGTTCTTATGAGGAGATGAAGAGGCTTGCTAAGGATAGAGTAGGGTGGAGAGCTGCATCAAACCAGTCTCCGGACTTAAGACCACAACAACAACGACAGTTTCTGCGAAAATTGGGCGAGAATGTGCTTATTGTAACACTGTCGGTGTAGCGTCTACCGCTTCACCTTAAATTGGCCTCATCAGCAAACGGGCGGATAACCGTGTGTTTCGTCCGCTGTCATCCAAATCCCGACACACGTTAAATGCAAATTAAACGGCATAATGTTTGTTATGACGTGACCGGCAATTAATCGGATTGCAGGTGTTTTGCGACAGGGGCGAGTCGATTTATGGCAGCGCGCAAATGCGATAGCTTTTGCCGAACACCAATCGACGGGAATTAAGCGAATGCGAGCAGAAGCCAGCGCCCGTTGCCGTCTGTGGCGATAAATTGCGCAAAACGAAGCCTCGCGTGTCCCAGAAAACACGCAAAACATTGCGATGACGCGGAAAGCTGCGAGTTGCAAATCAGCCGGATTGTGTGTGTAATTGCTGCTCTGTCCTCTGCGTGGGTAGCCGCCAGTTATATGCGTGGAGGCTGAAGCGCAACATCCACAAGTACTCGAGCTATCCTGTCTTAATAAACAGGGTGATCAAAAGGTCAGTATAAGTTTGAAAACTTAATAAATCACGGAATAATGTAGATAGAGAGGAAAATTGTGACGGACATACTTGGAATGACATGGAGTTTTAATAGGGAGGGGGGGGGGGAGAAGGAAAAGTTATCGGTCTTTTTTTCTTCGAGGAACTGCGTGATTCTGGTTTTGTAACTGCTACCGTGACGGGTGAGAGGTACGCCGATATGTTACAGAATCGCATCATTCCCAGCCTGACTGATAAACACCTGTTGGAACGAACGATTTGTATGCAGGATGGCGCTCCACCCCATATTGCTAGACGCGTGAAAGATCTCTTGAGCGCGTCGTTTGGTGATGATCGTGTGCTCAGCCGCCACTTCCGCCGTGCTTGGCCTCCCAGGTCCCCAGACCTCAGTCCGTGCGATTATTGGCTTTGGGGTTACCTGAAGTCGCAAGTGTATCGTGGTCGACCGACATCTCTAGGGATGCTGAAAGACAACATCCGACGCCAATGCCTCACCATAACTCCGGACATGCTTTACAATGCTGCTCACGACATTATTCCTCGACTACAGCTATTGTTGAGGAATGGTGGTGAACATATTGAGCATTTCCTGCGAAGAACATCATCTTTGCTTTGTCTTAATTTGTCATCCTAATTACTGCTGCCGGCCGCGGTGGCCGAGGGGACTGCGGCGCTCCAGTCACGGTCTGCACGGTCACTACGGTCGGGGGTTCGAATCCCCCCTCGGGCATGGATATTTGTGCCGTCCTTAGTATTACCTACTTCATAAGTAGTTTGTAAGTTCAGGGACTGATGACCCCGTAGTTAAGTCCCATAAGCTCTACAAACATTTAAACATTTTTAATTTAATTACTGCTTTTCAGATCAGATGAAGCGTCATCTGTCAGACATTTTTTGAATTTTTTTTTCTTCTATTAAAATCCCAAGTCTTACGAAGCATGTGTGTCCATTTTTTCCTCCCTATCTACATTATTCCGTGCTTTATTAAGTTTTCAAATTTATACTGACTCTTTGCTCACCCGGCACATAAAAATTGAGGTATTTGTACCTATATTTCACTCTGCAGCCCAAAACTACACATCGCAAACGAATAGTGTTTGTATGTGGTAGTAGGTATCATTCTCCCATTGTGCACTATGGTGGTAGAGGATGGAAGATATGGGAGTTAAAGTTACCGACTTATGTAAAATTCTACGTGTGGGTGTCAATATTCTGCTCGTCAGCAAAACCTACACAATGAAGACGAACGATCTCCTTGTGTTATTGTAGCACAACGTCTCCCGTTCTACACCATAGCAATTCCGTTCAAATGTTTGTAAACCTTATGGGAATTAAACGGGGGTCATCAGTCCCTAAGCTTCGAAACTACTTATCAACTAACTTATACTAAAGACAGCACAAACATCCATGCCCGACGGGAGGATTCGAACCTCTGACGGGGAAGGGCCTCGCGCATCGTAGCATAACATTCAATGCGCTCGGCCTCTCTGCTAGCCGTTCCGTGTCGATAGCTATAACAGTGTGGAAGATACAGTGGTTGAACTTCGTCAGCTTATATAAAATTCGGACTGAAGACCAGCGATGACTTTGACACTTTAATAGTAAAGAGGTCATATACACCGAAACGTGATGCACATTCTTCAGTTGTTTTTCTGCAACAAACGTAGGAATAAAGAAATATAAGTACGTGTTGCAGTTTGGAAAGTAAAACTACCAAGGAAGATGCCAATGCGCAAGAAAGAAATTTCGCGTCCTCGCTCTGTTTCTAAAAGACAGAAAACTGCGTTGAAAAGTGAATCTACAGACGATAGAAACTTGAAATTTGTAGACGTTGTTTATCTTACTCTGTAGACATCAGCCATTTTTCGATATTTCCATCCCTAAGGGGGTGAAATAAGGGATGAACGGTTTTTTGAAAATGTGTTGGTATTAACGCAATTTTGAAGCAAGAAATACGAAATGTGGCATTTAGGTTTTTGATTGGAATTTTAAGAACACGTGTTTCGGTATTGTTTAAAATTCAACTATTAAGCGGGTGAAATAAGGAAAAATCTTTTAAGGGTGTTACTAAGACTATTTTGATGCTATAATGCAAAAATTTTGATTTGGCACCACGGTTTTAATTAAAAAGAAAGTGTTTCGAGATTTTTTTAATTCTGCCATCAATGGTGCAATATGGGGTGGCAAGTTGTATTAAAATACTTGATTAGGAAAGCATTCTTAAAGCTAAATTTATGAAAATTTATATTTAGAAGTGGAAAAAAAAAACAACGCAGACCATCCAGTCTACATGTGCAAAGCAGCGGAAGTTAAGCTAGTACTGTACGAAAATCAATATGTGTATGAATGTATGTTCCGTTGAAAGTAGCCTGTTATTAAAATAGGCAAGAGCTCGGACAGTTGAGATCTGCAAAAGTAAGATGAAGCGCTCACTGCTGCTCTGAATTACTTCATGAGTGGCCACAGTACATGCACAATGGAAGTGTATCTACCTGCTCACTCCTTAAGGGAGCAGCCAACGTTGTAACAAACACAAAATCAACGTTAAAAAATGAATGAATAGATAATTAAACATGGGACAGGGAGCATGAAATCATAAACCAGAGGTTTGATACTTTAAAATTATAATCTCTTCAGAAAAATGAACAAGCAACTAAATGTTGGGAGACCAAATTAAGCACACACGTTGTACAAAAGTGAATTAAATCATGTAATTACTGCCCCTAATAAAATTGTTTCTGCCCTTTATGAATATAGAGGAAATGTGGGAGGAAATTTTCAAATACACAATGGGTAAATGAAAGCACATTCATTCATTCACAGACACGTGTGTAATGCTTGGCAGTACATTACAATACTGGACACATGAAAGCAGAAGCGAATACAGCGGTGCGTTGACGAGATGTTGGATGTCTTTATCACAAATTTAAGTGTACTGTGCACTAAACAAACTCATGTGTGGGGAGGCAGCAGCTCGCTGTTCTTAAGTACCATGTGGTGTGCGACCACGCCGAATTTCTTAATGTTTTACAAACAGGAATTAATTTAGAATAGGCAAGTAAAGTACACATGAGATTTCCATACAGAAGAAAGCTAGTATTAATAAAAGCATGGCTGAAGACCGAAGTAGCGAGCATTACGAAAGCAAGTGGTGCAATCAGGTTCAATCGGTCATACAAGACAGGAAAGACGAACTCAAGCTAGAAAATCTGATAAATATTCAGCATTCTTGCAGATACAGATGCAACGTGAAAGGTTAGTTAAAAACACGAAGGAAGTTCAAACATACTAGGTTTACACAAAGACTGAAGTCCACACACCTGTATTCTAACCTGATCAAAACCGGGCACACAATCACCACTGGAATTAAATTGCAAATAATAAATTTACACTGAATTTACTCGAGTTCTGTAAATTAAGAAACACTTTGCCTCACATAGTGAAAGAATTTCTCAAAAAACTATCACTGAAAACCAAGACTGCCTGATAAGAAAGTAAAGTCCTAACAGCATGCCTTCCCCTCAGCATGGTTCGGCAGAGTACTTACTTCCACAGTCGTTGAAGCCAGAATGAAGAGTGCAGCTCTAAGGCCATGAAAAAACCTCCCCCCGCCACACACCGGAAATAGACGCGCTGAAAGCGCCTCAGAGCGCGTTCAGAACCTTCTGTTTACCATCCCTTGCTACCTGGCGAAGACAATTCCGTCTTCAACCGCTCCCAGAGAGGTCTCCTGTCACCTCTTCCGTCCAAGATTAGGTTGGTACTATCCATCTTGCCAAATAAGCCATCAGACGCCAGCGCAGACGACAAACGAAGCCATGCGTTCTTAACTGAAGTAAACGAAGCCTAAAGCGGGAGGCGGCGACAGTAAGCCATTGCGCGGCAGTCAGTCAATACTAAGAGCAAGCTCCCACATTCACATGAACACACAAGTTCAATCACACGGGTAGAAACACACATAAATATTACTGATAGATCTGAAGCATTGAATTAAAATTTGTGGTGCGGCCGGGAATCGAACCCGGACCTCCATGCTTACTAGGCAGACGTCTTAACCGAGGCGCCTTAATCGTTAGTGGTGTGGTAGTCTAACGGTTAAGACGTCTGCCTAGTAAGCATGGAGGTCCGGGTTCGATTCCCGGCCGCACCACAAATTTTAATTCAATGCTCAGATCTATCAGTAATGACTTTGACATATTTGAGACGTAAATCCGTCTCAGGGATTCTATATTTCTATTAATATATAAATATATTGTAAAAAGATATAAAAAAGCCAAGATCCCTGATCATCAATTTTTATTTACGACGACTGGTTTCGCTGAACTATGTCAGCATCATCAGGTCAAATAAAATATTTTACAAGGCCATAATCTTGTAATGTCAATCAGTTGTTATATAACATAATTTACACCGAATAGGTGCACTATGTCATTATAATAAAACATAATTATCACAGTGATAATTATAACAACTGATTGACATTACAAGATTATGGCCTTGTAAAATATTTTATTTGACCTGATGATCCTGACATAGTTCAGCGAAACCAGTCGTCGTAAATAAAAATTGATGATCAGCGATCTTGGCTTTTTTATATCTTTTTACAACATCATAAGTGGATCGCCTCCTAGAACGTAAACCAACTCAATATATAAATATGGTGCAAACATATATACATGGGGCACTGATCATTAATAAAAAGAATAAAATGATTAAGAGACAGACAGATAACATTAATGGTGCAGAAACACTTCAGGTTCATGAATAAATCAAAATGGAACATGAGCACACATTCAGTGAACGTGTTTCACCGTATGGTCTGCAAGACGACTGGAATGAGTTTGATGAATGTTCGGGAAATGTTGGCATTTGCCCAGCGGCTGATAAGGTGAAATTTGGTACCGACCAGATGAAGGTATTTATTGATTTGTGGGGTATAATGCGAAATTCGTTCAAAAATGTTCAAATGTTTGTATAGTCTATGGGACTTAACTACGGGGTCACCAGTCCCTAAACTTACAAACTACTTATCAACTACTTACGAACTAGGACGGCACAAATATCCATGCCCGAGGGGGGATTCGAACCCCCGACCATAGTGGCCGTGCAGACCGTGACTGGAGCGCCTCAGTGCCCTCGGCCACCGCGGCCGGCGCGAAATTCGTCATAATAATTACTCTCTGGAAAGGCTAGTTATTCCTTAACTGTACAATGTTAGCATATTTCAGAAAATGCAACTGTCAGCAGTGCGTGTCGCGACGTACGATTTTTATGCAGGATGGCGCTCCACCCCATATTGCTAGACGCGTGAAAGATCTGTTGCGCGCGTCGTTTGGTGATGATCGTGTGCTCAGCCGCCACTTTCGTCACGCTTGGCCTCCCAGGTCCCCAGACCTCAGTCCGTGCGATCATTGGCTTTGAGGTCACCTGAAGTCACAAGTGTATCGTGATCGACCGACATCTGTAGGGATGCTGAAAGACAACATCCGACGCCAATGCCTCACCATAACTCCGGACATGCTTTACAGTGCTGTTGACAACACTATTCGTCGACTACAGCTATTGCTGAGGAATGATGGTGAACATATTGAGCATTTCCTGTAAAGAACATCATCTTTGCTTTGTCTTAATTTGTTATGCTAATTATTGCTTTTCTGATCTAATAAAACCCCATGTAATTTATAAGATTTTAATAGATTTTAAGTAATTGCAGTTTATTCTACCGATACTCATCTTTTCAACAAGACGATGTATGGGGGTTCTGCTCGCTGCAACATTATTCTCCTGGGGCGTCGTGGTAGAAATAAATACTCGATATATACAATTTTTTACTTCTTGTTTAATTTAAATCAAACTTCTTCTCCACCAAATCATTACAATAACGTACACAAATTATCACAACAACACAGACTGACATAGATTCCAAAGTACTCGACAAAACTCCCACACGCAAGGCGGTGAGGCGAATATATAACATCGACAATAATGACGTTACATTATCCATTGTTCATAACAATTGAATATACTAATTTACAATTAACAAACACACAAAGAAAACATTTCATGTACACAAAAATAATCACAATATAAAATGAAAACTATACATACAATAATTTTAGATGGCACATCTTTTTAAGAGGAAATCGCAGTACTATTTGTTTCACAACAAAGAATAATGATAAATGTCAATTAATTTGTTAATGAGTAAATCATACATGTTCCTAACATATATTGAACTATCAAATCTCATGGCCATTCACAAAATACTAATTTACAATTAACAAACACACAAAGGTTACGCTGTGAAAGCAGTTTGTGCAGACTCAGCGGTCGAGGCGTGGGACGGACCGGACTGTCGACTCTAGGGGTACCGCCGCCGCCGCTGCTGCTGCCACTCGACACGGCTAGCTGGCACAGGCAGGCTGTGGTTTGCGGCCTCTTAGTGAACTGCTCGCAGCTCTGAAACGCCGGCGTTCTGCCTGGTTCTCCGCACTCGTGCACACCACAGCACACCACGGCACAGCTCCCACTGGCGGCCATTGTATGCAGATGGGGAGGGGCGCGGATATCCAGCGCGCGGCGTCGCCCACGTCACACTTCCTTCTGGCAGCATCCACATACCGCGTGATCAAAGAGTCAGTACAAATCACGGAATAATGTAGATAGAGGTGCAACAATTAATACACATGCTTGCAATTTGTGACGATACTGCTGGCCCTCTCATCTCAATGTTATCGTGCGATACCGTCTGCCTGGTCCTGCCATCTCAATGTTACCGTACGATACCGTCTGCGTCGGACCCAGAATCGTGTGGTTCAATAGTGATATATGTTGCGTGTGAAGTTAGTTACAAACGAAATAGCCAGCCTAGGAATCAGTGTAGGGCAGTGTCTCGGTGATACTGTGATCAAAACACGTGATAGATTTCATTAATTCAGAGATTCATCTTGGTGCTTTCCAGACAGTTCTATAAACAATACTTTTGTCATTGTACATTATTTCAATAAATAGACAGACGAAGGGTAAAAACTTTTGTAAAACATAAAAAAATGAAAATAAATAGCATTGTATATAAGTTAGGCTCATAAACAAGTTGTGTTGACCAGCTAATTGTGTTATTTCGACTATTACATTAATTATCAATATTGATTTCTTTGTATATATCGACTAACGTGAGATTTTGAGTATATTTTGTGAATGGCCATGAGATTTGATAGTTCAATATATGTTAGGAACATGTATGACTTACTCATTAACAAATTAATTGACATTTATCATTATTCTTTGTTGTGAAACAAATAGTACTGCGATTTCCTCTTAAAAAGATGTGCCATCTAAAATTATTGTATGTATAGTTTTCATTTTATATTATGATTATTTTGATGTACATGAAATGTTTTCTTTGTGTGTTTGTTAATTGAAAATTAGTATATTCAATTGTTATGAACAATGGATAATGTAACGTCATTATTGTCGATGTTATATATTTGCCTCACCGCCTTGCGTGTGGGAGTTTTGTCGAGTACTTTGGAATCTATGTCAGTCTGTGTTGTTGTGATAATTTGTGTACGTTATTGTAATGATTTGGTGAAGAAGTTTGATTTAAATTAAACAAGAAGTAAAAAATTGTATATATCGAGTATTTATTTCTACCACGACGCCCCAGGAGAATAATGTTGCAGCGAGCAGAACTCCCATACATCGTCTTGTTGAAAAGATGAGTATCGGTAGAATAAACTGCAATTACTTAAAATCTATTAAAATCTTATAAATTACATGGGGTTTTATTAGATCAGAAAAGCAATAATTAGCATAACAAATTAAGACAAAGCAAAGATGATGTTCTTTACAGGAAATGCTCAATATGTTCACCATCATTCCTCAGCAATAGCTGTAGTCGACGAATAGTGTTGTCAACAGCACTGTAAAGCATGTCCGGAGTTATGGTGAGGCATTGGCGTCGGATGTTGTCTTTCAGCATCCCTACAGATGTCGGTCGATCACGAAACACTTGTGACTTCAGGTGACCCCAAAGCCAATAATCGCACGGACTGAGGTCTGGGGACCTGGGAGGCCAAGCGTGACGAAAGTGGCGGCTGAGCACACGATCATCGCCAAACGACGCGCGCAACAGATCTTTCACGCGTCTAGCAATATGGGGTGGAGCGCCATCCTGCATAAAAATCGTACGTTCCAGCAGGTGTTAATCAGCCAGGCTGGGGATGATGCGATTCTGTAACATATCGGCGTACCTCTCACCGGTCACGGTATAAGGTCGGGTGTGGTGATGGATAAATATTTTTGATTGAAAAATGAGAATGAAATGGTTCATTAATGAGTTTGGCTCGAAACACACTGGTAATAGCTCGTAACACTCACATCTACACACACAGCATACAGTTCACTTTTCTGATTCAGGCCCTTTCACTATCAATCAAATTAATTGGCTTGTTAATTAACTGAGTGAATATGATTGCTAATTAGACTTTCCACATCACAGAAGATAGTACTTACCAACCTATCTTACAAGATATCCAGAGGATATACAGGGTGTTTCACTAAGTGTGTTTGCCTCTGTAACTTATAAAATAATAGGCGACGGGAAATTTTAATGCGGTAGGTCAACACAAGAAATGTTACACTTTCTGCTTAGCTATGAACATAGTTTATTGTATCATTTTGCAAAGAGTTACAGCACAAAGATATAATTTTTTAATGGAACAATAGTTTTTTCTATTGTGCATTGGATTCGTTGAAACCAGCTGCGCCCAAATCAATTTAAACTACATTCCTATCACTGTTAGTTTTGGAGCTACAACCCTTCAAAGTTTAGGGGGCGGAGGGTACGACAGCGTAGTTCAAAAATGTTCAAATGTTTGTGTAGTCTATGGGACTTAACTACGGGGTCATCAGTCCCTAAACTTACAAACTACTTATGAACTACTTACGAACTAGGACGGCACAAATATCCATGCCCGAGGGGGGATTCGAACCCCCGACCGTGGTGGCCGTGAAGACCGTGACTGGAGCGTCTTAGTCCCCTCGGCCACCGCGGCCGGCAACGACAGCGTAGCTGACTGGCTGGTGGTCATGAGACATGGGCCGTGCCCTAGGGGATAGCCACTCGACCAGGCAGCTACGCTATCGCAGACTCCGCCCCCGGAACTTTGAAGTGTTGTAGCTCCCAAACTAACAGTGATAGGAATGAAGTTTAAATTGATTTGGACGCAGCTGGTTTCAACGAATCCAATGCACGATAGAAAAACTATTGTTCCATTTAATAAAAAAAATATTCTGTATGTCCCGTTTTTTGTCGTAATATAAAAATGAAATTATGTTTTTTCTTTTGAAAATGACTGATTCTTTTATCTTTGTTGTTGGTTGTGGTATACTGAAACAATAGCTGTGCATAAGTACATTTACGTAATCAGATAAATTATTGACGTTAACTATTATAAAAATTGTCTGTTAATTATTTTTACTAATTTTCTCTCTCATTATTGTCAAAAATGGCTAACTGATTGATTGTTAATATGATATTGTTTATTATTATTTCATTAAAATTCCAACTATAATCACTGATCTCTATTTCTAGTGCACAAAATATTTAATTTTCTCAGTTCAAACTCAATCGTTATTGAATGAATTAAGGTGATATGTCCTCGTCAGTTAAACTTTCGCACTACTATCAAATATTTCTAATGACTTTTCAATTATTATTGTAAATTAGTTCTTATAAGGTCTGTTAGGTATTGATTTGTTAACTTTTAATTTACTCTTATATTCTAACATAAAAGTTACAAAATAGTACTGATCTGTAGCATTCGTTTCTTCACATAATCTTCACACAAGAATCCATCAGCAATGACACATACATCCATACAGTGGTCCACTTGATAATGATGATTCTGCGAGGCAAAACGTATTTTCAAACAAGTTCATTAAATGTTCATTCACGTGAGAGGGTCAGTTCCGCGATACACGAATCGTCTCACGACGGAGACACGTTCCGTAATCCTGTTTTAACACGCGTGACGCGATTGCACACACACGACGCGATCACGGAGTCTGACCCTTGCAGACACTGTTTCGATCAATGGCACTCCCGCACTTTTCAAAATAAACTTTCACTGTGATCATTTCTTCTTCCAATATACATACGTTCCGCGGTTTTCGTACCGGCGACTGCACACGACGAACCGAGACCCACACTCAGACTGCGTCTTTCACCGACTGCCTCAACATCAACTATATAGTGGCGCAGTAGAGCGCGCTGCTTACATTCACACTTAATACCTCTGGCAGCATAGTTTACATATGTGCAATCAAAATATTCAGTTAACATTACAAATTAAACAGATAATATACATGGTATGAACAAGTAAAGAAATACCTAAAATATTAGTTCACAAAAATATACAATACTTTTCCAAGTATGATACGATTACATATCTCTGTAATCAACCCGCAGATGGAAGGTCACCATCTGTTACCTTACAACTGTAGCAGTTACAAAACCAGAATCACGCAGTTCCTCGAAGAAAAAAGGCCCGATAACGGTAGATGTGGTAAATCCAACCCATACCGTGACTATCTCGTCGTGCAATGGTGTTTGCACGACAGTTCTGGGATTTTCGATAGTCCAAATTCTGCAGTTGTGGGCTTTGACAGACCCTAGGAGCGTAAAATGAGCTTTGTCCGTCCACAACAGATTCCTCAAGTAATCGTCATCTTCCGCCATCTTTTGAAACGCCCACACCGCAAATGCCCTCCGCTCCACTAAATCGCCAGGTAACAGTTCATGATGCCGCTGGATTTTGTAAGGAGAGCATCGGAGGGTACACCTAAGTGCCAACCAAACAGTAGGGCATGGAATGCCGGTGCGACGTGCGACTGCACGAGCGCTGACTTCCCCGTGCACAGACGAACCCGCTACAGTCTCCATTTCTTCCTGAACTGTCTCAGCAGCATTACGCCTTGTGCTCGGTCGGCCACTACGGGGTCTATCGTCTAAACAACCCCGGGCTTCGAACTTGGAAATCATTCTCGCCACAGCTGCATTTCTCAACGGACCTTTATCCGTTCGCATGCCATTCCTATGGCGATAGGATCGTAACGCTGAACTAGCACGTTCCCCATTCTGCCATTATGCGCAGTCACTGACGTTTTGCTGTCCAGTGCCATTGTCGGACATTTTCTGAACCTTTCTTTTTTTTTCTAATAAAACCGCATGTCATTCCAAGCATGTGTGTCAATTTTTACCTCTCCATCACATTATTCCGTGATTATTAAGTTTTCAAATTTATACTGACTTTTTGATCATCCGGTATATGCACTCCCAAATCACACACTACACATTCAATGCTTTCAATAACTGGACATCACCAGTTAGAAGTATTAGTGATCTCGCAAAGGCTTTTGATTGTGTAAATCATGGGATTCTTCTAGATAAGCTTAACTATTGTGGTACGAGTGGGACAGTGCACAAAATGATTTACATCGTACTTAATTGGAAGAGTGCACAAAGTTGAAATAAGCAGATCACATGGTATAGATGAAACAATTAATTACTCTAACTGGGGAGGTATAAAAAATTGGGTCCTACAAGGTTCGGTCTTCGGTCCTTTGCTCTTCTTAATACAGGGTGTCACCTAACACCTGCACCGCAAATATTGCAGAAACGGAAAGTGCGATTAATGTGCGGTTTTCACAGAATGGATTGGTAGTGAAGTACTCGTATTGTTAGCCGAAGTAATTAAAACAAACGGCGTGACCTACGCAGTGTCCAAATAATATATATATATGAATGTAAGTAATTACGTCTTGTACATGCAATGTAACATTGCCATATTCATGTATCTTCCTGTAAATCAAAATTTCTTCTCTATAATAGGTGGCTTAAGAAAATGGGCAAAGCCCGAAACTAGTCAGCATTTAAAATAAAAGCAGCTTCAAAGCAATATACAGAGTGTTACAAAAAGGTACGGCCAAACTTTCAGGAAACATTCCTGACACACAAAGAAAGAAAATATGTTACGTGGACATGTGTCCGGTAACGCTTAATTTCCTTGTTAGAGCTCATTTTAGTATTTCTCTTTCAGTGTAAAGAGAAATAATTCGTGCAGACAATTGTCAAAATATCCAATTGTTTCGTTAGTAGCCGGCCGCGGTGGCCGAGGGGACTGAGGCGCTCCAGTCACGGTCAGCACGGCCACTACGGTCGGGGGTTCGAATCCCCCCTCGGGCATGGATATTTGTGCCGTCCTAGTTCGTAAGCAGTTCATAAGTAGTTTGTAAGTTTAGGGACTGATGATCCCGTAGTTAAGTTCCATAAGCTGTACAAAGATTTGAACATTTGTTTCGTTAGTATGTACAGCACTTCCTCGATTCACCGCAGTAGGTCGAATTGAAGGAAGGTAATGTTGACTTCACTGCTTGTGTTAACATGCGACTCATTGCTCTACAGTACTAGCATCAAACACATCAGTACATAGCATTAACTGGTTAGTGTTCATCGCGAACGTGGTTGTGCAGTCAGTGCAATGTTTACAAATGCGTTGAGCCGGCCGCGGTGGCCGAGGGGACTGAGGCGCTCCAGTCACGGTCTGCCCGGCCACTACGGTCGGGGGTTCGAATCCCCCCTCGGGCATGGATATTTATGCCGTCCTTAGTCTTAGTTAGTTCATAAGTAGTTTGTAAGTGAATGAGGAAGTACAGTACATACTAACGAAACAGTCGGGTATTTTGACAATTGTCTGCACGAATTATTTCAATTTTTCATTGAAATATAAATACTAAAATGAGCTCTAACATGGAAATTAAGCGTTTCCGGACACATGTCCACATAACATATTTTCTTTCTTTGTGTGTGAACAATGTTTCCTGAAAGTTTGGCCATACCTTTTTGTAGCACCCTGTATAAAAATGTCTTTCCTATAATAATTAAGTGGCATATTAAGCCTATGGAGGGTGATAGAAAATTTATATAAAGTACACTTACTTCAGCCAAGATCGCTAGTTTAATTTTTTTTTTATTTATTTATTTATTTATTTTTTTTTTTTTTAAGAAATTGGCTATCTTTATTTAAACTAATATTAGATGTCGCTTCTTCAGAGACGCTTTTCTTCCCATAGCCATTCTTCATTTTATATCTTGTGTACTTCGGTCTTCAGAAGTTATCTTGCTACCCAACTAACAAGACTCATCTGCTACTTTTATTGTCTCCTTACCTAATCTAATTCCTTCAGCAGCGCCTGTTTTTCTGTTTTGCTCTTGTTGACGTTGACAGCGGTCCTCCTGTTTGTTGCAGGTAAGCGGCGCTATATATATAGCAGTAGGCGTGTCTGTGATGACGCAGCCTCAGCACCCCATACCAGCCGGTGAGTACAGGCCGGCCGACGCTGTGCCGTGGTTTCCAAACCATGTTTTGATACGCGGAACTGTTTCACGGTTTCGAAACCGCCGGGTTTTGTTCTGCTCGGTTTCGGATCACGGTAATTTGCATGCCTTTATGCGCGGCGGCGTTCCCGTCGATATATCTCGATCCATAGTTCGATATAGTGTTTCTGAACCGGAGATTCTGGCGCTACTAAAAAAAGAACTACTTGTTTAACCTATACCTAACCTAACTTTGACTTTAAAAAAGTGATCCTTAGCGTGGCTTTGAGAAGGTTAGGTATAGGTTAAATACGAATTATTTTTTTTTTTTTTTTTTTTAACTACGTGAGGGCGAATCTGCGGTTCAGAAATATTATATTCATTATGAAATGTGCGCCATATTAAACGTACGCCAGCAGGTTTCCATTTACAACAATGTGCAAAATACTAAAATTCTATTATTTAGTGCTTATACAGTGTTTAATTAATGCATTAATTACCCTCTCTCTCTCTCTCTCTCGCCGCGGTGGAGTAGCTGAGCGGTCTAAAGCGTCTCGCTGCGGAGCGCGCGGTTCCTCGCTGTGGAGGTTCGAGTCCTCCCTGGAGCATGAGTGTGTGTGTTTGTCCGTAGGTTATTTACCTAGGTTTAAGTAGTTTGTAAGCTACGGACTGATGACCACGCTGTTTGGTCCGATAGATTTACAGACATTTGAACATTTTGAATTACTCTAGTAAATACTACGTCAAATGTACTTCACGTGAAACACGCAATCTTATTGGTCGCCATAAAGTGACACCTGATTGTCTGCTATGCTGCGATACCACGACGTTCGATATATATCGACGGAAGCACCGCCGTGCACAAGGGCTAGCAAATTACCCGGATCACATTCGCGCTCGACATTGAAACTGTTCCGTCCTGTCGGTTTCACTGTTTCGAAACAGCGGTGTTTCAGAACAATAATGCTGGAAGGCGGAACCGACGAATTGTATCGAAACCGCGATGTTTCATTTTGCTGCAGCTCTGCACAGATACACATTTAACTTACTAGTATTTGAACTACTGAAAGAGTGTCAGAAACTAATGGACAAACGTGACTCTGTAGCTTAAGATTACTGAATCATGATTCGTTTCTAAAGTGAGTGCAGTACATATTTCGAAATGTCATAATGTCTGCTTTATAAACGTAAATGAACAATAAAACACTGCTCGCTATTTGCATTGAAAGATCCAGTAAAATTCTAGGTTTATCTATCCACGTACGGTAATAATATTAAAACACGTGACTACACCTACACTTTTTCGTGGTCCCTTTCTGATCGGCGGAAGTCGGCTGAGTTCGTATGTCTACGGAATGTTTATGCTTTCTACCAACCTTACCTCGTAACAGCATTGCACACCGTAGGTCTCGTCATTGTTGATTTGTGCTCAGTATTGATTATTGTCATCCACTTTATTTGCTAAAAAAGTCCACATACCCCGACGAATTTTTTAGAAAGAGGAAGGCTGTCCTTGAAAGTGGTGTGAGGAATGTTAATTCCGACTGTTATTCAGTTACGACAATAAAAAGAGACAGAAAGCTTAATAAGTCCCTTTAAAATACTACTATTTCGTAGATATACGTTCCAGTTTTCATGGGATTCTGCTAGATAAGCTTAACTATTGTCGTACGAGTGGGACAGTGCACAGAATGATTTAAATTGTAGTTAATTGGAAGAGTGCACAAAGTTGAAATAAGCAGATCACATGGTATAGATGAAACAATTAATTACTCTAACTGGGGAGGTATAAAAAATTGGGTCCTACAAGGTTCGGTCTTCGGTCCTTTGCTCTTCTTAATACAGGGTGTCACCTAACGCCTGCACCGCAAATATTGCAGAAACGGAAAGTGCGATTGATGTGCGGTTTTCACAGAATGGATTGGTAGTGAAGTACTCGTATTGTTAGCCAAAGTAATTAAAACAAACGGCGTGACCTACGCAGTGTCCAAATAATATATATATATATGAATGTAAGTAATTACGTCTTGTACATACAAGGTAACATTGCCATATTCATGTATCTTCCTGTAAATCAAATTTTGTTCTCTATAATAGGCTTCAGAAAATGGGCAAAGCCCGAAACTAGTCAGCATTTAAAATAAAAGCAGCTTCAAAGCAATATACAGAGTGTTACAAAAAGGTACGGCCAAACTTTCAAACATTAAAGTGATAATTTCGTGTTGCATCTGTGATGCGTTAACCCTTTACATGTTATTTCTTTTAAAACGTGAAATATAAACGCCGTAAGCTGGCGATAATGGGAGAAAGAGGCGGGGCTCGTTCTATCAATGTGCTACGAGCTGAATGCAAGCTTCAGCTCCCAACATTCTCCGCTCAGGGGCCACGTCTAAGTACGTGATCTGTACAACTTCCTTAAAAAAATTAATAACAAGCAATATGAAGTCTAAAATGACAAACTTTATACTAACAAGGGGAGAACGTAAGTATGATCTCGTTTTAAAGAGTTTGAACTTTTCTCCATACCGTTGGTTTCTTGCGAGCACTGTTGGCCGGACACTTATGTACAACAAAATATACTTTTGAAAGGTATAAATACATGAAAACCTAACATAGGGTGCCTTATTTGACGAATTTCATATTTATACTTCCATATTACGAACGTTTGGACGGTAAATAAAACCGCGCATTAAAGATATCTCCAAAACTCTAATTTTAACCCTTCCAGACCTGACTTTTTTTCTTTATCAAGGAAATTATTTTTAATGCTGTAATACTCTTAAATTAAATTTTCAAAGATTTTAGAAGCAAGATTTATGCAATTACATGCACCCATTTTCATATTACAACAATGCGTATACTGAAAAACAAGGCTTTTATTAAGAACTAAGTTAATTAATTTTATAGTGCCAACTGTTGTACTAAATAAACTGATCGTTGAATAACTACATCGTAAAATAACAACTACTACTTTCATTTATACAGCAGAATACAAGTAACCCACAAGTTCCGTGTTCTTTGAAGTTCGCAAAATGCTGCGCATTGCAACACCCGCTTCTTAATATTTTTATAGTGATCTTCCGCAGGCGGCAGTAATTGTGCGTGATGAAAGGTGTCGTATACATGTTCTTTCCATTGAGAAAAAAAAATGCTTCTGAACCATCTTAGACACCCTAGAAGTTAGGTACACATTTGTAGTCAGTGGGTCCGAAAGGGTTAAGATAAAGTTTATTTTACTAAAGTACCCAGCAGTGCAAATCTTAATCTCAAAATGTTAGATCAATAAATGTTATGTGATAATATGCCTTTTCATTATCACATGTAGGTTAGCACACACAACACCTATCAATATTAGACACAACAATAGAGGAAAGCCAAACGTATTAGTTCTATGTACTTTGATAAAAACCAATGTATTAGGCATAAAAACGTCAGTCCTCAGCAAACGGGAAAGCAGGAACGCCACTTATTGCGAAAGCAGTGCATTTGGTACAGGGTTTAAATTTTACTTATCGTCCTAGCGGCCTCGCGTGATAATGTTGGCATTAGCGAATCATGTTACAATCGAAATGAAATCTTCATTGTAGGAGGACAATTACTTTCACTGATGCAAGAACCTGTCAAACACAGATCAAGAAGAATATAAACATCTTGGCAAATATTTTCTGCCGGGTTTGTGATGTTGCCAAGATAACCACGTGAGGCCGCCAGGGTGGTAAGTAAAGTTTAAACCGATGTAGGAAATATGTAACTGCCAAGGCATCAGAGTAAAAGTTTATTTTTTGTTCTATAGTCGCTGGCCTCGAACTATGTGGTTCTATAGCAATACTTATACACAACACATTGACATTGTTACAATAAACAGGCTCATACTATTACAAAATACACACTGTTTCATGGCTTCATTTGTAACGAAACCGTCAAATGTTCCATTTCTCCCATCCGTATTGGCTAGCGCTGGCTGCTGGCTACTGTAGTTTATCATAGAGACTTGATGGACCCTTGGTGAATAATCACGTGAAGAGTACTTGACGAAGGTTTTCGGCCCACTTTAGGTTGCGGTAGGAACACTAAGAGCTCGCAATTTAAATGAAAATAACGTCTTAACCGATCATCTAATACGATGAACGAATTTGTAGAGGAGAAACTTATCTACAACTTTGCTCTCTTATGTTTTTCATCCTAACTCGCACCGTTACAGAGATATTTGCGAAAATAACGGTGATTTTACGCCGTCACTTGATTTTACGTAAGCCAAGCGTTCGGATGTGTCACATTACATTCCTCGCCTAGAACTCTCTCTAACATAAGCCATCTTGATTTCTGTATTTTATGATTTACTTGTTATAACTTACGGATTGTCATTTCAAAACAATGGCGACTGAAGAATTAACAAACACACGTCGTTCCTAGTACGATAAATTATTATTTAGTCTCGCTAAAACTCGAGAAAGTCTGAATCGATTTGGCTAATTTTAGTCTTGAAACATTTGTGTAAGTCCAGGGAAGGTTTAAACAGTGATAAAATATGGAAACGATGTCCAGAAAAGAGGAAAATCCGGAAAAACTGAAACAGCTTTTTCCAGTGAGCTATCAATACCGTTCATCCAATTGCGATAAAATTTTGTAAATTTCATGTTGAAAGCTATAGGAAAATTCGCATTAGAAAAAAATTGGAAATGTCGCCCGGAAAGTATGAAAATTTAGGGAAAACTGAAAGCTGTTTTTTTCTATGAATAAAAATGAATTCCCACATGGTTGTAAGGGCATCACTTGAGTACGGCTTGACAGGACAAGGTTTGTATGAAATAAATTTTTTGGAAAATCTAACGGAAAATTGGAAAATTTGAGACAAACTGCAAGTGCGTTTTTTATTTAATTCGGCATTATAACTGACTATTCGCAGGACGGAAAGGGGTAATTCTTTATTTATTTATTTATATTTTTTTGTTCATTACGGTGTTGGAAAAGTTTTCAGTAAAAATAAAAAAATAGGGAAAGTTAAAAAGGAAAGTCAGAAACTCCAACCAAGTTCCTTTTTCAATGTGTTTCTAAATGTTCTCAACACTATAAGTTGAGAACCGTTCATCCGATTGCAATAAAATTTTTATCATTTGACGTTCAACGAAGTATGAACGTTCTTATGAACTGAAAATTCGGGAAAGTTACCCGGAAAATTTTGAAAATTCGCGAGAAACTGAAAGAGCTTTTTTCAATGGGATCTCAATATCATTCGTCTGATTGTGATAAAAATTTTGCACATTCGACGTTCAAAGCGAGAGGAAGGTTTTAGTGAAGTAAAAGTTTGGAATAGATGGCCAGAAAATAGGAAAATTTGTGAAAAACTGAAACAGGTCTTTTCTTTGGGATATCAATATCATTTGTACAATTGCGATAACATTTTGCACATTTGACGTTCAAAGCAAAAGTGACATGAACATTATTCTGGACATGTGTCCGTGATTTACCCACTATCAAGCCGATAATTAGACTATATGATGATGCCTTTATAAAGCTACTGGGTCTAAAATAAATATGATTTATATTAATACGGTTTATATTAAGAGGTAAGTGATACGAAGTTTACCGAGTCATGTAGTCTAGTGTCTAAAAATGACACATTAGCAGTTAACAATTGCCATCAATAGTACGCCGTAGTGTAATGGGCAGCGTGTTAGGTTGCGATGTAGGTGGCCGGTAGTTCGAAACCCGCCACAACCTTTTTCCCGCCTTGGCTCTTGAACGGGTTTCCGGCACTCTTATTAATTAAATAGAGCTACGTTTCGCAATATTCAGAGTTGTGCATATGTAACAGTGCTCCCTCTAAAATGTGCATTTCTTCTATACCGTGAAATACGTAACGACGAATTGAACAGTGGTCTTCTGAAGCATATACACATACACTGGTAAGATACTGTAATAATATTCTAAACAATGTGCTGATACTGGTAGTTTCATATATAAATGAAAGTCCTACATTTCTGTGGCTACTCACGTTCCTTAATGAATGGAAGTGTGTACATCGCAACAAACTACTTAGGGCCTTCGTTTTTTTTTTTTTTTTTTTTTTTTTTTTTGAAGCATTTATTCACTAATTTTGGAAAATGTTGAGCCGGCCGCGGTGGCCGAGGGGACTGAGGCGCTTCAGTCACGGTCTGCACGGCTACTACGGTCGGGGGTTCGAATCCCCCCCTCGGGCATGGATATTTGTGCCGTCCTAGTTCGTAAGTAGTTCATAAGTAGTTTGTAAGTTTAGGGACTGATGACCCCGTAGCCCCATAGACTATACAAACATTTGAATTTGAAAATGTTGAAAGTCATAAAATAAAATCAATGAGTCTGCTGAAATGTTTGTCATTGACATGGTTGTAATGGACGCTTTTAACGTAGATTGTAATACATTACTGTAGTTCAGATATCACTTTGTTCATATTACTTTAAGTGTATTTTATCCGTGATGGATGTGTCTGACCTCTGTGACTGTTCCTAATGCAGAGTTGAGAAGAAAATCCGCTACCAGTCACAGTCCTGTTGTTGTTGTTGTTGTCTCCAGTCCGGAGACTGGTTTGATGCAGCTCTCCACCCTACACTATCCTGAGCAAACCTCTTCATGTCCTCATAAGATCGGCAACCTACATCTCTTTGAATCTGCCTACTGTATTCATCTCTTGTGGTCTTCCTCTGCGGTTTTTACCCCAAACACTTCCCTCCAACGCTAAATTCACGATTCCCTGATGTCTAAGAATGTGTCCTACCAATCGATCCCGTCTTTTTGTCAAGATATGCCAGAAACTCCTTTTCTCCCCAATTCTGTTCAGTACCTCATCATTAGTTACGCGATCCACCCACCTAATCTTCAGCATTCTTCTGTAGCACCACATTTCAAAACCTCTATCCTCTTCCTGTCCGCACTGTTTATCGTCTATGTTTCATTCCCATACAAGGCAACACTCCACACAAATGCCTTCAGAAAGGACTTCCTTAGGCTTAAATCAATATTCGATATTAACAAATTTCTCCTTTCGAAGAACGCTTTTCTAACCATTGCCATTCTGCATTTTATATCCTCTGTACTGCGACCATCATTTGTTAGTTTACTGCCCAAGTAACAAAACTCATCTACCACCTTTATTTTTTCGTTACCTAATCTAATTCCTTCATCATCGCCTGATTTACTAAGACATCATTCCATTACCCTTCTTTTGCTCTTGTTATTTTTCATCTTATACGCAACTTTCAACACACTGTTCCATTCCGTTCAGATGCTATTCCAGGTCCTTTGCTGTCTCTGACAGAATTACTATGTCATCGGCAAACGCAATGTTTTTATTTCTTCACCCTGAACTTTAATTACTTCTTCAAATATCGCCTTGCTTTCGTTTATAGCTTGCTCAATGTCCAAATTGAATAAAATCGGAGAAAAGCTACAACCTTGTCTTACTCTCTTCCCAACCTCTGCATCCCTTTCTGCCCTTAAACTCTGACAACCGCCATCTTCTTTTTGTACAAGTTGTAAATAACCTTCCGTTCCCTGTATTTTACTCCTGCTTGCTTCAGAATTTGAAAGAGTGTATTCCAATTAACATTGTCAAAAGCTTTCTCCAAATCTGTAAAAGCTAGAAATGTATGTTTGCCTTTCCTTAATCTATCTTCTAAGATAAGCCGTGAAGTGACTATTGCCTAGTCTTTACCAAGGTCGGTTTCTACCAGTTTTTCCATCCTTCTGTAAATAATTCGTGTTGAAATTTTGCAACCATGACTTATCAAACTGATGGTTGCGCATGCTTTCTTTGGAATGGAGATTATTACATTTCTCTTAAAGTCTGAGGTTATTTCCACTGTGTCATTCATCTTACGCACCAGGTCAAATAGTTTTGTCATGGCTGGTTCTCCCAGAGACTTCAGTAGTTCTGAGGGAATATCATCTACTACAGGGGCCTTGTTTCGACTTAGGTCTTTCCGTGCTCTGTCAAATTCATCTCTCAGTATAGTATCTCATATTTAATCTATTTCCTCTTCCCTCACTACAATGTTGTCTGTAAGTTCATTTCCTTTGTAGAGCCCCTCTATATACTCTTTCCACCTCTCAACTTTTCATTCTTTACTGAGAACTGGTTTTCCATCCGAGTTCTTTATATTCATACAGCTGCTTTTCTTGTCTCTAAAAGTCTCTTTTATTTTCCCCTATTTATACATTCTTCTACATCCTTGCATTTGCCTTCTAGCCACTCCTGCTTAGCCATTTTGCACTTCCTGTCAATCTCATTTCTTAGTCGTCTGTACTCCATTTTGCCTGTTTCATTTACTGCATTTTTATATTTTCTCCTTTCATCGATTAAATTTAGTATCTTCTGTGATATCCAAGGATTTTTTGTAGGTCTCGCCTTTCTACCTATTTTGTCCTCTGCGGCCTTCACTATTTCATCTCTCAATGCTCCCTCCTGTACTGTTTTATTTCCCCCCGTTTCTGTAAATTGTTGCCTAAAGCTCCCTCGGAAATTCAAAAGAACGTCAGGTTCCTTCGGTTTATCCAGGTTCCATCTGCTTATTTTCCTACCTTTTTGCAGTTTCAGCCTACAGTTCATGGCCAACAAGTTATGGTCAGAGTCTATATCTGCCCCTGGGTACGTCTTACAATTTAAAACCTGGTTGCGAAATCTATGTGTTAACATTTTAAAATCTATCTGGAACCTTCCAGTGCCTTCTGGTCTCTTCCACGTATACAACCTTCTTTTGTGATTCTTGAACCAGGTGTTTGTTATAACTAAATTATGTTCCGTGCAAAATTCTACCAGGCGCCTTCCTCTTTCATTCCTTTTGCCCAGTCCATATTCACCTACTATCTTCCCTTCCTTTTCCTACTACCGAATTCCTGTCTCCCATCACAATTAAGTATTCCTCTCCCTTAATGTCCTTTACCTCCTCATATATTTATTCGACCTTCTCATCATTGGTAGAGTTAGTGGGCATATAAACTTGTACTACCGTGGTCGGTTTTGGCTTTGCATTTATCTTGAGTATGATAATGCGATCACTGCGTTGCTCTTAAGTAGTTTACCCGTATTCCTCTTCATTATCAGACCTGCTCCTGTGATACCCCAACTGATTTTGTATTTATAATCGTGTACTCGCCTGACCAGAAATCCTGTTCCTCTTTCCACCGAACTTCACTAATCCCCACTATATCTAACTTCAACCAATCCATTTGTCTTTTTAAATTTTGTAACTTCCTTACCCGACTAAGGGATCTGACATTCCACGCTCCGATCCGTAGAATGCCAGTATTGTCTTTCCTGACGATCACATCCTCCTGAGTAGACCCCGCCCGGAGATCCGAATGGGGGACTATTTTACCTCCGGAATATTTGACCCGAGAGGATGCCGTCATCATATGTTCATACAGTAGAGCTGCATGTCCTCGGGAAAAGTAGCGGCTGTAGTTTCCCCTTGCTTTCAGCCGTTCGCAGTAGCTGTGTGGCAAAGCCACATTAGCTGATGTTACAAGGCCAGCTCAGTCAATCATCCAGACTGTTGCCCCTGTAACTACTGAAAAGGCTGCTGCCCCTCTTCAGGAACCACACGTTTGTCTGGCCTCTCCACAGATACCCCTCCGCTGTGGTTGCACCTACGGTACGGCTATCTGCATCGTTGAGGCACGCAAGCCACCCCACCTCGGCAATGTCTGTGGTTCATGGGAGTGGACCAGTCACATTAAAGATGGTATTACTAATTTATGACACAACCTATTTCGGCTTGTGCTCCTCTTCAGGTGCTTAAAACATACAGAATTTTACATGTGTAGCATATTGGTGGAAATCACTGTTTGAAAACAGATTATTTGGTATTAATAATAGCGAAAACAACTGCAGGTGGCGAGATGTGAATGCAGACACTGTTTACTTACATTTAATATTGTATCCAAAACAACTGCAGGTGGCGAGATGTGAATGCAGACACTGTTTACTTACATTTAATATTGTATCCAAAACAACTGCAGGTGGCGAGATGTGAATGCAGACACTGTTTACTTACATTTAATATTGTATCCAAAACAACTGCAGGTGGCGAGATGTGAATGCAGACACTGTTTACTTACATTTAATATTGTATCCAAAACAACTGCAGGTGGCGAGATGTGAATGCAGACACTGTTTACTTACATTTAATATTGTATCCAAAACAACTGCAGGTGGCGAGATGTGAATGCAGACACTGTTTACTTACATTTAATATTGTATCCAAAACAACTGCAGGTGGCGAGATGTGAATGCAGACACTGTTTACTTACATTTAATATTGTATCCAAAACAACTGCAGGTGGCGAGATGTGAATGCAGACACTGTTTACTTACATTTAATATTGTATCCAAAACAACTGCAGGTGGCGAGATGTGAATGCAGACACTGTTTACTTACATTTAATATTGTATCCAAAACAACTGCAGGTGGCGAGATGTGAATGCAGACACTGTTTACTTACATTTAATATTGTATCCAAAACAACTGCAGGTGGCGAGATGTGAATGCAGACACTGTTTACTTACATTTAATATTGTATCCAAAACAACTGCAGGTGGCGAGATGTGAATGCAGACACTGTTTACTTACATTTAATATTGTATCCAAAACAACTGCAGGTGGCGAGATGTGAATGCAGACACTGTTTACTTACATTTAATATTGTATCCAAAACAACTGCAGGTGGCGAGATGTGAATGCAGACACTGTTTACTTACATTTAATATTGTATCCAAAACAACTGCAGGTGGCGAGATGTGAATGCAGACACTGTTTACTTACATTTAATATTGTATCCAAAACAACTGCAGGTGGCGAGATGTGAATGCAGACACTGTTTACTTACATTTAATATTGTATCCAAAACAACTGCAGGTGGCGAGATGTGAATGCAGACACTGTTTACTTACATTTAATATTGTATCCAAAACAACTGCAGGTGGCGAGATGTGAATGCAGACACTGTTTACTTACATTTAATATTGTATCCAAAACAACTGCAGGTGGCGAGATGTGAATGCAGACACTGTTTACTTACATTTAATATTGTATCCAAAACAACTGCAGGTGGCGAGATGTGAATGCAGACACTGTTTACTTACATTTAATATTGTATCCAAAACAACTGCAGGTGGCGAGATGTGAATGCAGACACTGTTTACTTACATTTAATATTGTATCCAAAACAACTGCAGGTGGCGAGATGTGAATGCAGACACTGTTTACTTACATTTAATATTGTATCCAAAACAACTGCAGGTGGCGAGATGTGAATGCAGACACTGTTTACTTACATTTAATATTGTATCCAAAACAACTGCAGGTGGCGAGATGTGAATGCAGACACTGTTTACTTACATTTAATATTGTATCCAAAACAACTGCAGGTGGCGAGATGTGAATGCAGACACTGTTTACTTACATTTAATATTGTATCCAAAACAACTGCAGGTGGCGAGATGTGAATGCAGACACTGTTTACTTACATTTAATATTGTATCCAAAACAACTGCAGGTGGCGAGATGTGAATGCAGACACTGTTTACTTACATTTAATATTGTATCCAAAACAACTGCAGGTGGCGAGATGTGAATGCAGACACTGTTTACTTACATTTAATATTGTATCCAAAACAACTGCAGGTGGCGAGATGTGAATGCAGACACTGTTTACTTACATTTAATATTGTATCCAAAACAACTGCAGGTGGCGAGATGTGAATGCAGACACTGTTTACTTACATTTAATATTGTATCCAAAACAACTGCAGGTGGCGAGATGTGAATGCAGACACTGTTTACTTACATTTAATATTGTATCCAAAACAACTGCAGGTGGCGAGATGTGAATGCAGACACTGTTTACTTACATTTAATATTGTATCCAAAACAACTGCAGGTGGCGAGATGTGAATGCAGACACTGTTTACTTACATTTAATATTGTATCCAAAACAACTGCAGGTGGCGAGATGTGAATGCAGACACTGTTTACTTACATTTAATATTGTATCCAAAACAACTGCAGGTGGCGAGATGTGAATGCAGACACTGTTTACTTACATTTAATATTGTATCCAAAACAACTGCAGGTGGCGAGATGTGAATGCAGACACTGTTTACTTACATTTAATATTGTATCCAAAACAACTGCAGGTGGCGAGATGTGAATGCAGACACTGTTTACTTACATTTAATATTGTATCCAAAACAACTGCAGGTGGCGAGATGTGAATGCAGACACTGTTTACTTACATTTAATATTGTATCCAAAACAACTGCAGGTGGCGAGATGTGAATGCAGACACTGTTTACTTACATTTAATATTGTATCCAAAACAACTGCAGGTGGCGAGATGTGAATGCAGACACTGTTTACTTACATTTAATATTGTATCCAAAACGTGCTTTTTACGCAGTTTTGCGGCCACACTTTCTTTTGATAATCTCCTTACTATTTTTCTTCTCATTTTTGTAGTACAATTTATCAACGCCAGTACACAGAAATGTGAACTTACGCCATACAATTTGTTTATATTTGGATACAGAATTATTGCTGAAAGGGCTTATTTCTAACAAGGAAAGTACTTGGGCTCGAACAAAAATCGTATGAGAGATAATGTAAAGATCCCTTAATGCACCAGTGATACTCCCGCATCTGCAAAACTCTGCAGTCGTCCGTTAGAGGCCTCTGCGTGTGCCATGCCGCATTGCACTTTGACCTGTCGGTTCGCCAGTAGGGACGGTGCAGTGTACCTCCCAAGTTGCGTTTTGTGACGTTATTTGACTGGTGAAGTGTCAGATGGGGCGGCGATTGGTAATCAATCCTGCTAATGTATTGCGATTGGTTGAAATGAAGTTACTAAGAACCCTTCTTCGTGAAGATGGTATTAGTGTAGAAGATGAATCATTTGCATGTTTTCTCGTATCTCTTATGGTACAGAAATATGAGCATAAGTTAGATACTGTTGTTACAACCTTATAATAGTGATAATAGGGATGATAATGACGAACAACTCATTGTAAGCGGTAGTGCTACGGTAAGTGCGGGAAGAGGCTATGGAAGCAGTGGCAGTGAATACCAAAAGTCTTCCGAGAAGAACGTTAAAGTTGCAAGTATCATCACGGCTTTTGGTGACAATTCGCTAGAGAACATGTACGATGATTATTACATAAGTTATTGTTAAGATATCTGCATTACGTATGGCGTCTACAATTACATCTACAGTGCTATCTAGAGTATGGTTGCAGAGCTTTGCAGAAAAACGACACCCACCAGCAAATTGAGGTGTACGTAGAGATCCTGTAAGCAAACGTTCGTACAGATATGTTTCTTCGAGCTCATGTACTTTCCTTGTAAGAAAGTCGAAGATGTTACAACACAGTTAGGTTTTACAAGGTATGAATTACAAAGGCATTATACATGTATATATAAGTTTTTCTTTCGATATTTGCGTTACATCGATTGCTTTGGATCGTTGTTAATGACTATGTCAACATCGAAGCTCTTCTGGTAATGGTCATCCCATTATCAGGTTTCTCCCGGCAAGCATCGATATTTTCCCCTTTTCGACATTAGAGATACATCGATTTCGTAGATTCGTTGTCGATGTCGAAGTCGACATCGATGCTTTTCTGATATCGGTCGTCCCCAGGTTGATGCGAAACACAACTAGTTCTTTATTCACACGAAGCGATTGGACGGTATCGACAAGGGTTCGCAAATCGATTATGTATTTGTTGATTTCCAGAAGGCTTTTGACACCGTACCTCACAATCGGCTTTTAATCAGAATATATCGCCCCAAATTTGCGATTGGATAGGGGATTTCCTGTCAGAGAGGACACAGTTCGTAGTAATCGGTGGTGAGGCATCGACTAAAACAGAATATTGGGCGTTCCACAGGATAGTGTTATTGATCCTTTGCTGTTTCTTATTGCATAAACGATTTAGGGGACGCCGTCATTTACCATCTAGTAAAATCATCTGAAGATCAAAACCAACTGCAGAATGATTTGAATAAGATATCAGTATGGTGTAAGAATTGGCAGTTGACTGTAAATAACGAGAAGTGTGAGGTCGTCCACATGAGTAAGAAAATAAAACAGTAAAACTTTGTTTACAAGATAAATCAAAAAAATTTGAAGGCCGTAAACTCCACTTAATACCTAGGTATTACTATTAATGCAGACTTAAAGTGGAAACAACACGTGGATAATGTCGTGAAAAAGGCGAACCAGAGACCGTTTTATTGGCAGAATGCTTAAAATATGCAACAGAACTAGTAAAGAGACTGTATACACTACGCTTGTTCGTCCATTTTTGGAGTATTGCTGCCCTGTGTGGGATCCTTATCAGGTGGGTTTGATGGAGAACATCGAAAGACTCCAAAGAAGGGCAGCTCGTTTCGTATTGTCACGATACAGGGGAGACAGCGTTATGGAAATGATACAGGATCTGGGATGGGAATCATTACAACAACGGCGCTTATCGCTGCGGCATGGGCTACTTACGACACTCCAATCGCCAACATTCTCTTCCGAATGCGAAAATATATTATCGACTCCCACCTACATAGGTAGATATGATCATCAGAGTAAAATACGAGAAATCAGAGCTCGAACAGAGAGATTCAGGTGTTGTTTCTTCCCGCGCGCTATTCGAGAATGTAATGGGAGATAAATAGTACAACGGTTGTTCGATGAACCCTCTGCCAGGAACTTAAATGTGATTTACAGACTATCGCATGTAGATGTAGATGACAACATCGATGATTTTGTAATATCTGTCGTCCCCAGGAGCTGGTTTCTTCCGGTAACATCATGTTTCCGGACTTCCCGCCCCCCTCCGACCACCACCTGAAGTCCGTTATTTATCGTACATGGATTTCTATGAATCTATTTTTGCCTGATATCGGCTACGGCAGTTCCCGCTGCCGTCTTCGCTCAGCTGGAGGCCCGCCAGCCACAGGCGTGATGACGTCACCGCCACCTGGCGTGGCCCCCGAGGTCAACGCTCGCCTCCTCGAAAACACAGCACTGCGCCTGACTGCCGGCCAACAAGCGCACGTGCTCCCTTTGCTTTCGTTTCCGTCTTACAGCCTTTGTCGTCGTGTAGGGTGAGTTGGACCACTGGGTGAGACGGACCAGTGACGTATATCGCGAATGCGCCGCTTGACAGCAGCACCGTTCACTTGTGGATAAGCCAACGGTGTGGCGATAGGTCCGCCATATTTGAGGCAAACTGAGCTGGCGTCCGCTATGGTATTTGGGGTACCGGCAATAAAAAGCGACTATTCAATATTGATGTGCATCGAGTTCCGTCAGACTTTATCGAAGCTGCGAATTGACGAGCCTGCTAGTATGTTTCCTAAAACTGCGATAATAAAATATCACGAACCTGTCAGTCTTGAGTATTACTCAAGTGTTTGGGACCCGCAGCAGATCAGTTTAAAGGAGGACATAGAGGCGGTTCAGAGGCGAGCAGCTAGATTTGTTACCGGTAGGTTCGACCAATGCGCGAGTGTCACGGAAATGCTCCGGCAACTCAATTGGGGATCGCTGGAGGAAAGACTACGTTCTTTTCGTGAATTTCTGTTGAGAAAATTTAGAGGGCCGGAATTTGAAGCTGAGTGTAGTACGATCTTGCTGCCGCCTACTTACATTTCGCGTAAAGATCACAAAGACAAGATAAGAGAAATTAGGGCTCGTACGGAGGCAAATAGGCATTCTTTTTTTCCTCGTTCTATTTGGGAGTGGAATAGGAAAGGAGATGCCTAGTAATGGTACAGTGTACCCTCCACCACGCACCTTACGGTGAATTGCGGAGTATGTATCTAGACGTAGATATAAGACAGTTCCAGTTCGCCGGTCACGGTGGCCGAGGGGACTGAGGCGCTCCAGTCACGGTCTGCACGGCCACTACGGTCGGGGGTTCGAATCCCCCCTCGGGCATGGATATTTGTGCCGTCCTTAGTGTTAGCTAGCTCATAAGTAGTTTGTAAGTTTAGGGACTGATGACCCCGTAGTTAAGTCCCATAAGCTTAACAAACATTTGAACATTTTGATTTGAATTCCAGTTCGAGTTAACAATTAGCTGAGGTTTGCAATATCAACGAAAGTGCCACTGTGAAAATATTTATGTAGATTTTAATGCAAGTACAAGGTCTAAACCAGCCGCGAAACATACAGTGAACAGTAATTGTTACGACAAACAATCATGACACGGATTTGCATCAGTTGTTAATGTGAGTAACAACTGATTTCATAATGTCTAGTATATATTTACCTTGTGTTTACTAAACTAATTAAGTCTACAAACATGTAAAATTGCTATCCAAGAGTTTGGTTGTGAACTTTGGTGGACGAAATTTGAGTACAATAACGAAAGTGCTAACAAAATACTGCAGTTAAAAATTCACCTACTTCATTTGCTACAACAGCATTCCACTTCGAAATATGGTGTTGGCAATAAGTTTCCTTGTTGCCATGCTGAGACAAGTCACGTTTTGTGCGTGAAACTTGAGTACAAAGACGAACAGAATAACGCATTAAAAATGATCCTGTGTAAGCTGTCACAAAAGCATTCCACATCGAAATAACGTATCATAAATAACTTTCGTTGTTGCCACGATGAAATAAGTACATATTTGGGGTAAAGAACACAGACATATACAAGTCAATAAATTCTGACTGTTAGTATTACTTCCACACTTTGCACTGCTTACATGCCATCACACTCGTTCAGTTATTGTCAGCAACAAATAAAAAATGTTTTTAAGGAAGGAAGGTGTAGAGAGTCAAAAGTGTGTTTTCACCAACCAGAGAAGCAACAGAAGAAGAAATATATCAAAAACACAACAACACTACGTAGAAAACGGAGCATTTTTTATGGTGTGTACTTCAAGGAAATTGCAGGATAGGTCATCTGAAACTTCACACTTGGGTCAGCTGAGTGCCATTAGTCAAGAATTTTGTCAAAGTATAGACAGACAGAGCTCAAACAAGGCAATATATTAGGTGTTCTTGCAGAACGTACTTGTCGTTTTATCACTTCGATTTTGTGCATTTAAATGTTGAACACTCTTCACACATGTTTCAGCGGCAAATATTGTACAGACAATACACACTAAATACAACGCTTCAAGCTCAACAACAGTCCTCTCAAGTGTACTGACCACCAAAAATATGGCGGCCGAGTTTACACAAGTTGCCGCAAAGAGCGCTGTAGCTCGTGTGCCAGCCACTCTGTGAATTTCTAGCTCGTTGGGGTAAGCTCTTTGTTGAACGAAAGTCGTGCAACAGTATTGTTGTCAATTTCGTCTTAGTTCAGGAGAAAAATCACATTTTCTGTTTGGGTAAGTGGAAAAGTTTTATGGTGTAGTTAAGCCCCTTCAGTATTATGGCACAGTTTGCACAGTATTCCTGCAGTTTTATTACTAAAAGCTTGACGAATGTGTTGGCATGTACCTAACCTAAAAAGGTCACCGAGTTCTAAAACTGCAGACCGAAATCAGCGTGGTCCATCTCTCCCAGACAATCGGGATAGAGGGACCAGTTCTATTTGTGAGTGATGGACCATACATTTTAATTAGAGATGGATCACAATTAAGTATATCTTAAATGACCATGGAAATTACATTAATATTTTAAAAATTAATCGAATAACATGTTTTTGCACTGTTGGTATTTTTCTCACAAAAGCTGTTGGAAACTTTAAGAGTTTGCAGAGGAACAAGGGATTATTTTAATGAGTCGGCCTCCACATACATCCCACTAGTTGCAACCGTTGGATCGAACATTTTTCAAATCACTGATAAACTATTTTTACAAAAGCTTGCAACAATTTCTTGATAAATAATCCGGGAAGGAAAATAAACCGTCTTCAGTTTGGAAAACTACTAAATTCAGCGTGGGCTCAATCAGCCACCGTCGAAAATGGTGCAAGTGGCTTCAAGGCATGCGGAATAATTCCAGTGAGTATGTCTGCAATCCCCGACTATGCTTTTTTGTCGGAAGTTGAGTCAGTGCCAACAAACATAGGAGCTGAATCTGGCACTCAAGCCAACCAACCAGTTGACAGTTCAGCAACACACCTAGCGACCCAAAGCACGTCTAAAGAGCCGAGGTCCTCCGCCGACACAACGTCAAGCACCACAGCTACGAAATCTGAGACTTCCACGATTACCACATCGAAACTAACCACTCCAATGTCTAAGCAAACACCGGCATAGCTTTTGAGAGAGATATCACCTGTATATTGACAAAACACAGAATTACAACAGGAACGCAACAACTGTCTCCAAAGTGCTAAACTCTGCTGAAAAGATTAAAAGTGTAAAGCGAAAGAGGGATGAAAAAAGAAAGACACACACACACACACACACACACACACACACACACACACACACAAACTACCAACAAAGCAGAGTACTAGGGAAGAGAAAAAGAGACCCAAGAAACGAGAAAAGAAAAATGCTGCTAACAGTCCACCATGTTCATCAGACACAGAAAGCTGCGACACTGAAGACTTTGTAGAAGATGCTGAAAATAGCTTTGGCGAATGTGATGAAGATGAATGTGTGGGGTGTGGCGAAATCTATTGCGAAACCAACAAAAAAAGACGATTAGATTCAGTGTATTTCCTGTTCACGATGGTCACATGAATGTTGTTCATCATATGCTAATAAGTGTAATAATATAATAAAGTTTTCACAAAATTTATATCTATCTATATCTACATCTATATACATACTCCGCAATCCACCGGAAGGTGCGTGGCGGAGGGTACACTGTACCACTACTAGGCATTTCCTTTCCTATTCCACTCCCAAATTGAACGAGGAAAAAAAGAATGCCTATATGCCTCCGTACGAGCCCTAATTTCTCTTATCTTGTCTTTGTGATCTTTACGCGAAATGTAAGTAGGCGGCAGCAAGATCGTACTACACTCAGCTTCAAATTCCGGCCCTCTAAATTTCCTCAACAGAAATTCACGAAAAGAACGTCGTCTTTCTTTCAGCGATCCCCAATTGAGTAGCCGGAGCATTTCCGTGACACTCGCGCATTGCTCGAACCTACCGGTAACAAATCTAGCTGCTCGCCTCTGAACCGCCTCTATGTCTTCCTTTAAACTGATCTGCTGCGGGTCCCAAACACTTCAGCATACTGAAGACGTGGTCGTACGAGCGTTTTGTACGCGGTCTCCTTTACAGGTGAAGTACATCTTCCCAAAATTCTCCCAATAAACTGAAGTCGGCTGTCTGCCTTACTCACAACTGTACTTACATGCTCGTTCCATTTCATGACGCTCTGCAATGTTACGCCTAAATATTTGAACGACGCGACAGCATCAAGAAGCTCACTACTAATGCTGTATTCGAACATTATGTGTTTGTTTTCGTACTCATGCGCATCACCTTACATTTTTCTACATTGAGAGCTAGCTGCCATTCTTCGCACCAACTAGAAATTTTGTCTAAGTCATTCTGTATGCTATTACAGTCAATTAAAGTCGACACCTTCGTATACACCAGAAAATCATCAGCAAACAGCCGCGAATTACAAGTTACTCTGTCCATCATCATCATCCATGATCATTTATATGGATAGAAAATAATAGCGGTCCTGTCACACTCTCCTGGGGCACGCCTGACGATACACTCGTCTCTGATGAACACTCGCCGTCGAGAACAACGCACTGCGTTCTATTACTTAGGAAGTCTTCCAGCCAGTCACAAATCTGTGAACCTATTCCATAAGCTCGTATCTTCGTTAGCAGTCTGCAGTGTGGCACCGCGTCGAACGCCTTTTTGATGTTGAGATAAACACAATGTACAAATCAATGAAAATCCAGTGTTCATTTGCTTACTATTTACAAAAAACTGTTTCGGTCTGAAATGTCTTACTGTATTCATTACTACATACTACATTACTACATACCCCATACACCTATGGGTGAGATGGACCGCTGGTGTATGTTTTTATTTCGTTGTGTGACTTGCACTTTGAGTGGTAGGGCTCTAATAATATACTGTACGTAATTTTATTTGACAATCTATAGGAAAATGCTGCCAGAAGTAAAACAAAAATTAAAAACGGACGAATTTCACCCTAAAGAAAAAAAGTGGTGCAGCTCTCCCTGAGTTACCCTAACAAAAACAAAAAATATATTTTTCTTGGCAGAAAGATATTCTTTACAAGACACTACGTGGAATGGGTTTTACCTGGAAGCGATCTGTGAGTGAGAGAAAAAGATGCGGGTAGAGAGGAGTAATGTAGTTGATTGGCTATTTAAATATCTGATGCAAGTAAAAAAATTAAGGGAACAGAGCAGGAAATTGTTTTATGTCGCTGAAACCCGGGTCGACAACAACATTACCTACAGAAAATGTTGCAGGTTTGATGACAGCGTGGACAATGTTAGTGGAAGTAACAGCATAATTGAGTAGCCTGTTATCAAAGACGGACAGCTGTCGTTTGCCGGAAACTGAGATAAACGTCATTTTTTATTGCGAAACATAGAGCTAATATATTTATAATCTGATTTGAGCATTATCGACTTTAATGCTCGATGATTTATACCTGGAAGTGGCTAATATCAATTTGATTACTTAAGCACCTACAAATTATGTTTGAAAATACAGATGTCCGTCTTTGAAACCAAAACGTGTAGGTGTCCGCTTTTGATGTGAACACGCTTTCAGATGTCCGTTTCTGATACACAGAGATTCGCTTAGTGCTGACGAGAATCTTTTACATGCGTATAATACGGGAAATCATAGGAATATCGACATAAAGTGCAAAATATTAAATTTTTAACTCTTATTACATATTGGAAAAATCAAGAACTAAATGTTACTGCACATAATCTCTGAAACTATTAGCATAAGGTCTCTTGAAACTGTCTCCAGATCTTTCCTTAAACAACCTTACGTTATTTCTGACATCGAACTTCTTTCCAACAAGCGATAATTTCGTACAACACACCTTACAATAGAACAGTGTACTTTACGAGCTAGTTTTGCCTTTGTTTCTTTTCAGTGTTTATTTTCCGCTTTACAGGTTCTCTCAACCGCTTCCTAGCTTTTCCTTCGGACGCTAGTGATATATTATGTTCCATTTCTCTCGCTTTAAGATGATTATTAGTAATAATGCTATAAAAATTACTGAAAAACTTAAGTACGAGCTAATATCTCTTAGTACCTGGCATATGCTGTCGCCATGTCTGATTTTCGAGGTCATGTGATCGTATACTGTGTTCGCATTGGTGCACACTGCTTTATTCAACAAGTGGCCGAATTTGATATCAAGCTCTTATGTAGGTGTCCGCTTTTCATGTGAACTGTCAACTTAACATGTAATTTACCACAGTTACGTCAATTTTTGGAAAAACGGACTTCACAGATGAAAAGAGTGGGAAAACTTTCTTTAGGATCGACTGCTAACTAAAATTCGACCATTAGTTCAGGTTTTATATTAGGCTACTGTCGTTAATATTGGTTCCAAAGATGGGTTTTTACCGAAAGCACATTTAATTTATAAGGCGGGATGTGTCTGTCTACTCGGAAAATGTGTAGAAAAGTGAAGATATGTCTCATTTCATTTTTTTTTTCTTTTCCTTTCATATAGAACTCTGCCGACAGGGGAAACTTATTTTCCAACTCCGCCTCGTAAAGTAAATTTCACTTTAGTTAGGCCTATGTTGTTGCAGTGTCCAGGCACGCTTCCTATTCGTCGTTTTGTGGTGCAACTGTTTCCTGCTGCAGACAAGAGCTTGCGACCACCACAAGCCAAGTATTACGATTTGTCCCTAATTATCACGATCCCTGGGAAAAACTTACGGTTTGCAGATGCAATTTAGCAGCTCAATTTTTACTTTGTTTTACAACTGCCGTGGTAATTTCCGAACCCACTGGCAAGGATTTAATTCAGTAGTTTTGCAACGCAGTTTTTGGTTGGGTCATTTTTTGATCGGATGTAGTTTCAGGAATAACACGACACCGTTGCCTTTTATCATCAGTTTTGTACAGACAGTATAATATACACAAGCACTGAAGTAGCCAAATCGAGACGAGCTACTAGAATTAAATATTGGGGATCACCGGGAGAATGAGGAACAAGATGATCTCCGCGTTGATATCGAAAGTAATGCCGATGATGTATATATATATAAAAAAAAGCAGACCAAATGGTTGCAACGAGGAAAAAACGTTGAAACAGGAAATTTCTTGGATAGCAAACAAAATAATAAGAATTCTCGCACTAAAAGTGTACTTGATGGCCAGTGCAGCCCAGTGGGTTCCGAAATTACCACGGCAGTTGCAAAACAAAGTAAAACTTGAGCTGCTAAATTGCATCTGTAAAGCGAAAGACGAAAATGATTTGTACTGCAATTCAGCTACTAGGCCTAATTCATGTCCATCGTTTTTAGCGACTCCAGCGGCTACCACTTCACACCATCAATTTTTTTTTCTTGGTCAACTAATTCCGGGCCTTCATCTATGCCTTCCCCAGACTGTACTGATTCATCCCTTTCGACAAGTAGGCATTTCCTTCAATCTGTCAATGTCGGAATTGACATCTTTGCGAAACACAGCTTGTCCTTTATTCACATGAAATGATAAGTACCGTCAACAAGCGATCTCAAATCGATTCCATATTTCTGGATTTCCGGACACTGTACTTAACAAGCGGTTTCTAACGAAATTGCGTGCTTATGAAATGGCATCCCAATTGTGCGATTGGATTCACGATTTCCTATCAGAAAGGACACAGTTCGTTGTAATTGATGGTAAGTCATCGAGTAAAACAGAAGTGATATCTGGCGTTCCCCAGGGAAGCGTTATAGGTCCCCTACTCTTCCTCGTGTTTATAAACGTTTTGGAGACAATCTGAATAGCTCCCTTAGACTGTTCGCGGATGATGCTGTCGTTTATCGGTTAGTGAAGTCAACAGAGGATCAAAAGCAACTGCAAAGCCATTTAGACAAAATTTCTGCATGGTGCGAAAATTGGCAATTGACACTAAATAAAGAAAAGTGTGAAGTAATACACATGACCACTAAAAGAAATCCGCTGAACTTCAATTACGCCATAAATCAGTCAAACCTTAAGATCGTAGATTCTACCAAATACCTAGGAGTTACAATTACGAACAACTTTGACTGGAGAGAAGACACAGAAATTATTGTGGGGAAGTCGAACCGAAGGTTACGCTTCGAAGATGCACCAGCTCCACCAAAGAGACTGCCTACATCACACTTGTGCGTCCTCTCCTGGAGTACTGTTGCCCCTTGTGGGACCCTCACCAGGTGGGACTGACGGAAGACATTGAGAAGATTCAGAGAAGGGCAGCTCGTTTTGTTTTATCACGTCACAGAAATGTTGCACGATTTGAGGTGGAAATCATTAAAAGAACGATGTTATTCGCTGCGACGAAATATATTTGCGAAATTTCAATCAACGACTTTTATTTCTGAATGTAAAAATATTTTTCTAGCACCCACCTACATAGGGAGACATGACCATCCCAATAAAATAAGAGAAATCAAATTGAAAATGGAACGATTTGGGTGTTGTTTCTTCTAGACTTGCGCATAATAGTTTGCGATCGGGAGCGCTCACTTTAGTTCGCGGCTCTGCTGCCAACTAGTTCGTTCTTTTAGTTCGTCCGCTCCCAGTGACGGCTGAGCGGCGTGGTCTGAGTATGCAGGTGGAGGGAGAAGTTCCCCCACCTAGCTGCTTCATGCGCTTGCTGCGTGAGCCGCTAACGATATCACGCAAACCAAAAGAAACAGTTTGTCGATAATTTCTCGCGTTTCAGTTTACAGTTATCTCTATATCATTATGGAACTTATCCGTCAGATATTGCAGAGTGCAGAATATTGCAAAACAGAAATTTTGTAGCACTGAACTATGTAATCTAGCAGGCAGACGCTAACCTCGAAATGGCTCTTATCAGCAGAAGGCAAACACGTGATTTTTAATTCTGTTCGCGACCTATCGCGCATATTTTAGTTCGCGACCTATCACGCATATTTTAGTTCGCGACGTATTGCGAATATTTTAGTTCGCGACCGGTAGCTCTCCTTTTAGTTCGCAGCTCGGCCGCGAAGTAGATCGCTCTTTTAGTCCGTCCGCTTGTTTTGGCTTTTGCTACCGCCACTAAAACTACAGCTGAGCTGCATCTCAGCTCGAAATGACGGCAACTGGCAGAAGGGAATCACGCGATTCTGCGCGCTCTCGCGTCCTCCCGCTGTTACCCGTCTGTCTTCGGAAAAGGAGCGGACGAACTAAAAGGCGAGGGATCTGCGAACTAGTTTCGCGTAGTTCGCCTGTGGGAGCGCTCTTCCGAACTAGTTCGATCGCGAACTACACAAGGCTACTTTCATTCCGCGCGATAGTAGAGAATGGAACGGTAGAGAAAGGTTATGAAAGTGGTTAATGAACTCTCTGCCAGGCGCTTAAATGTGATTTGCAGAGTATCTGTGTAGATGTGGATAAGACGTGGCCTTAAGGCGCCGACTGTTGGGAGAGGGGGATCGCATACTGCAGTAAACGCAGTCGGGCGGCGGCCATCTTGGACGCCAGTGGTGTAGTATTTAAGTAAGAGGCGCGGCGGCGGCGTGGCGGGCCGAGATTTGGTTGCGGCGCGCGCGGTTGGCAGCCCTGGCGCAATAACGGCGGCGGATTTATTAGTTTCATAGGGGGCGGCCGCGCAGCCGAGATTGCCCCCGTAAATTCCCTGCCCCTCGCGGAGGTTGGCTGCCCTGCGCGGCCGCGCGGCTGTCTGTACGCAGTGCGGCGAGGGAGCCAGTGCTGCAAACTCACCACAGCACTTATATCGCAGATTGAAATTTGCATCGCCGCGACAAAAAAAAGAAAACAGAAAAGAAAGTCTGGTAAAGGTTTAATTTCCCAGTATATATAGATACAGCGAGCGGATAAAGCAATATGAAAACGATGCAGTGTAATACATTTCGGTAGAAGTTGGCACCACTGCGTGAGTGTTAAAACCAAGGAGGTTAAAATAAGGGGAGACGGCGCTACTAATCAAAGCTTCGCTGTCGATTGAAGCCAGTCCGCCATCTTGTGGAGCCAAGGAGATATGTTTTCAGATTAAAACACTCTGTGATTCTTGCCCTGTTAACTTTCATACATTTAAATGGCTGTCGAGTACATATTTGATATAATACACTTTTGTGGACAAATACAGCCCAGACAGTTGAACACACACTGGCAACCACAAATTTTATTGGGATAGTGTTCTGCTCACACCACTTGGAATAAACGTGACGTTATTTTTAAGTCACGCGCTGTATCGAAGACCACGCAAACAGCTATCGACTATTATCTGTTGCTCGATACTTCTATGTGACAGACGCTTTGCCGTATTTCTAAGAGTTTTGGTATTATAACACGCAGTAAGCCGTTTCATGGAAACAACACAGTACAGATGACTCACAAAAACCGTTCTCTGCTCCATTTCTTATCACTACATGTAAATAATAACACACCAACAGTCAAAAAATTCCGGAAACTGTAGAAGATACGTATACTCAAACCTTTGAGTTCTGCAAGTGGTCGTAGTGTAGTGGTTAGCGTTAGAGACCCACACTACAAAGGTTTTTGGTTCGTAACTCCTACGAATTTTTTTAAATCTCACAGTTTGTAACATAATGTAGATGTTACATAATCGTAAGACATTGTGGATCTTTATTATTCATATAACAGTAGCATCGTATGCAACTCACTTTTTAACATTTCAGCTTAAACCAATTACTCATTAAGGCTTAGAGAAAAGAGAAGTGTATTATGTCTTGTTCTGTTCTTAATATATATCAGTGACACTGCAGATAGTATAAGAGGCGCTGCTAATAGCAACGTCATACTAAAGGATAAACTTCTAGAATTCGTAACAGAAAAAGAAACTCTCCAAAGTATTTTGAACATTGACAAGCATTTCCATGTTTCGTGCTTAGTTTAATTTTATTAAGAAGACCTGTAGTTTCTTAGAAAGACGACGGCCAAGAAAGAAAAATAAAATAGAAACGGCTGACAATCACTATATCAAGATAAACTCGCGAAACTTCGAACGATACCAGTGTTTGTTTATAACCTATTGTCGCGAGAACGAGGTGTTTTTATGCTACCATTAAATAAGGCAATACCCAAGCATGTCACTTTTGCAGAAGACTGCAATCGAACCAACAACGACGTTTGTGATAATACGATAACTATTGAAATACACCAATTCACATTACACTAGCATATCACGTTTGCACCAAGTCACGTTTGGCCGCAAGTCGATAGCTCTTCGTGCGAGCTTCGATACAGCGTGTGACGTAAAAATGCCACGTTTGTTTCAAGTGGTGTGAACTGAACGCATATTGGCTCCACAATATGGCGACGGTGGCTTCACTTCTGTGGCGTTAAGGGCACCTCCCCCTAGTCTAACCTCCTTGGTTAAAACTGAGACGCGACTTTCGTGTTTAATGCCCGTTCTACACGGGAAGTGAGAGCTCACAAGAGAACCCTTGTTGCACCGATTACGCCGTGTAGAGGCGCCCACTTGCGCGAGACCACAGACATACATTACCAGCCTAGCAAACTTGCCTCTGCGATTGAAGTTTGATGCCGCCATTTGGCTCACCTCACGTCAAAAAGTTTCCGTGCGGTACTAGTCTGATCTTCTGAGCGATATGACGTTGTATGCTTTACTAGTTGGTTTGAACATTATTTGCATTTGAGCTAACACTTCCGCATTTTCTAATCGTATTATGAGAAGAACATGTTATGCACGGTTAAACATTAACATCTAGACAAAGACTTTCTACCATTTTGTTGTGTTGCCAACATAATCGTGAGAGGGCGGCGGGATGGTAGGTAAAATGTTACTGTTACGTACAGTTAAAGCGGAAGTAGTTATCTGAAAAACAGTAACAAGAATAAAGCTATGTGTAATCCACAACAAATGACACATTTATAACGGTCATACTATTAAAAGAAAACCCGAAGTTGATCGAACCAGGAAACGCGAGTCATTAGTGTGTGCGTCAAAGCAGACTATATGTCTCGTCAGAACTCTCAAAAGAATAAGGGTACACTTTTATATCGACCATACTACCGAAACAAAATCCGAAGTTGAATGAAATTGGTAACAGATTAATAATAACAGCAAATCAATGCAACTCATTACTGTACGTGTTGAAGCTTACTCAAGCTTAAAAATTTCAGCCATATACAAAACACGAATTTCCTACATGTCAAAACTCTAAGGACAGCATAGTTACGTCAGTTCATCTGTATTTTTACGACTGTTTTCTGTAATAACTCACACGACAGCTTGCTAGTTTATAGTATAGAAATATGGCGGCGAGACTTCACTGACACCAGTGATACCGTATACGGCATTGCTAGTCTAGTAGTGTCTGTCTGTGCGCAAGATGAACGCATACTACAGTTAGTAGACGGAATAGGATGGGTTCTATTCTCACGCGTGTGGAAGTGCTTCGCGCATGCGCAGACGACCGGATGGGGAACCCAGCTGACGAACAGCGCCAAGTCACGAATTTGTTTGAGAAATGTGTCCCCGTCTAAAAGCAGTCGTAAATATTGTACGACCTAAATACAAATAAACAGTTCCTGGGACGGATTTTCGTCTCGAATATGTCAAAGACATTAATGACAAATCTGAACAGTTTGAGACACTGAGCGGAAATGTTCTCTCGTATTTCTTCAAACCGTCTTGATTGCAAATTTTTTATTAGTTAATGACGCGTTTCGCCCTTTAGCAGGGCATCTTCAGATTATCTGCGTGACAGAATTTACACAAAATTACAAGGCGGAATTACAAACGATTATAATGGTACATGGGCTTATTTTGTGTTAAGAAGACAGTATAAATGATTAAAAAAAAAAAGCTTACAATGCGCTCTCCGTGGTGTGACACCGTAAGTTGTTATTGCGTTGTTCCTATTTTTCTGGAATGTTTTTTGGATTTCCTTGTGGCCCTACAAATGTCAATGTTAGGTTGTTGATGATCGGATGCTACCATTGACAACATGCAAATCTTACATATAGCGCAGAAGGGGCGTAAGTTAAATTTACTGGAAGAGTTTGAGATAGCGAAGCGCGCTTACTTTGGACACCCACACCTCCTAAACGATCAGTTGGCATGCGAAGATCAAACATTCCTAGATATTATGATGTCTCTGTTCAAACAAAATTCCGCTCATTTACAAATACCAACATAAATTATAAACTTCTGTCCTGCTTAATAACCTCCCTTTCGTTAAATTTGTATTCAGATAGGTAGATTTCACCCGTCCCGTCTTATACACCTGCTTCCTATGTCGCTCCCTACCCACACTCCCTCAGTCAGTCTGAACAAGTCGGCGGAGCAGCACACCACGCCCGTGAGCGCAATTGTAAACATGGCCTTATCTTGTGTCATCAGGGGCCACCGCTTCGATTAAGGTAATCTTCAAAATCGGTTTTATGTCTCTCACATCTTTACCGAGTATGTTCCAACTGTAATTCGTTGTTACCCGAACATTTGTAGGGTCACAAGGAAATCCAAAAAAACATCCCAGAAAAATAGAAACACCGCAATAACAACTTACGGAGTCACACCACGGAGAGCGCGTTGTCCATTTATACTGTCTTCTTAACACAAAAACCATAAAAACCGTTTGTAATTCCGCCTTGTAATTTTGTGTTAGTTCTGTGACGCAGATAATCTGAAGATTCTCTGCTAAAGGGCGAAACGCGTCATTAACTAATAAAAAAATTCCAATTAAGACTGTTTGAAATGTTCAAATGTTTGTACAGCTTATGGGACTTAACTACGGGGTCATCAGTCGCTAAACTTACAAACTACTTATGAACTACTTACGAACTAGGACGGCACAAATATCCATGCCCGAGGGGGGGGATTCGAATCCCCGACCGTAGTGGCCGCGCAGACCGTGACTGGATCGCCTCAGTCTCCTCGGCCACCGCGGCCGGCAAGACGTTTTGAAGAAATATTTATTCTAACTGATTGCTGTTGTACACCATGGATTGGAAATCATTTTTTATGTTCTCTCGTTTCCGTTTTTGGTCCAAAGTGAGCAGGCACGGCACCCATCTCGCACAGAGCTCCATCGTGGCCAGTTTTTCATAGACTATGCGATGCATTCCTTCAGTCGGGATGCCTACATGTTTAGCTACCTCGCGAACCTCTAATCTTCGATCTTCCATTAGCGTACCACAGACATGCCAAGTATCACGATTTTTCCGTAATTATCACGATCTGTAGGCTAAAATTACGGTCTTACGGAAGCTCCAGCTGAAATTACGGGGCCGGCCGCAGTGGCCGAGCGGTCTGCGGCGCGCCAGTCACAGTCTGCACGGCCGCTAGGTCGGGGCTTCGAATCCCCCCTCGGACATGGATATTTGTGTCGTCGTTAGTATAAAGGTAGTTCCTAAGTAGATTGTAGGTTTAGGGACTGATGACCCTGCAGTAAAGTCCCTTAAGCTTAACAAACATTTGAACTTTTGAACTTTTATTTATTTATTTATTTTTTATTACGGATTTCGCTATTTGATTTGTTTTTAGTGGTTTGACCGCATAGTCTTTTTCGGTGCGATCCAGTATTATTTCACAAATAGCGCAATACCTCATTGTCATCTGCCTAGCACAGACTATAATATAGGCTACACTAGGTGCGTCGCTGACTTCTCTACTGTGGGTACACTTGCAGTTGCCCTACGATTTGACGTACTTACGCTCATGCTGTTACGCTAGATCAAGTGCTAATGAATTATTGAGCACCATTCAAATAACTGTCGCACTTTGCGAAGGCAAAACGAATCTAATGTTCGATATAATTATTTATCACAAATATTCTACCAGTGTATTATTACTATTATTATTATTATTACTCGCTATATTTGTTGTATCTTCAGGGTTTTCAAGAGTTACACCTACGCCTCAAATTGACAATTTACTGTCAATAAAAAAATTTCCCCCCCTCCTCAATTTTCTTATCCGTATTACGATTCGTTTCTTTCGAAACATGGCATCTCTGCAACTACCATGTACCTTACCAACGGTTTCCCGTCTGGTGACTTCAACGGGCCGACTGGATCGAGCTCCGAGCTTAAAACTCATTGATCCAACAGTAAATGGTCTTCAGTATTGGTGCGGAACCATACGGACCTCATCCAACACGGATGTGATCTGTGCAACTCTTCAAATGACCCCACGAATTTCGTTTTTCTCTACACCAACGACCTAACGGAGCAGGCAGCCAACAAACAACAACAGCTGCCGTTCAAAACTTGCTATAATAGAAAAATTACACCAAAGATCGCTTTTTTGCAACTTTTTTTATTCTGCACAATCAGTTTCAGCAGTCTAGCCGCCATCATCAGGCACTCTACAAATATACAAGGAAGAAGGTAACAAATTCATACAAAATTTTACTAAACAATCTCATTTGCCTAATGTTATATACATACCATTTACAACAAATAACACAAGCTTCTTGATGTTTATGAAGAGTGCTTAATTTAGAAAACTCGCTTGTTTCGTCTTATATTTTAAAATACACGTCACTAATATGTCCAAGAGTCATTTTCAAATTAACGAACATACTCCAGAGACGCTGTTTAAGAGGTTCTGTGTGATAGTTTCCAGATTAGTCACTACATCTGTAGTTATTGGAACGCCATCTAATGAAAACTAAGCACTCTTCATAAACATCAACAAGCTTGTGTTATTTGATGTAAATGGTATGTATATAACATTAGGCAAATAAGATTTTTTGTAAAAGTTTTGTATGCAGTTGTTACATTCTTCGTTGTATATTTGTAGAGCACTTGATGACGGCAGCTAGACTGCTAAAACTGGTTGTGCAAAAATAAAAAAATTGCAAAAAAGCTATATTTGGCATAATTTTTCTACTTAAGGGTATATTACACGGAGCGTATTTGGTCGCTAGTCGCTGGCGAATTTGGACGCAGCAGCTATATTCGCCCCGTGTAAACGAGGACAGCGAACAAAGTCGCTACTCCGAGACGCGAGCGACTAATGTTGGCATTGTGTATCTCGCAAGAGTCTTAAAGGAACAGCTACCAAACAGCTAGGAAACATCGTTCATGTGAAACTCAGTTTGCCCTTTTCTCACATGACATCTTGCGAGCCATGGATGAAGGGCAACAGGCGGATTGTGTTTTTTTCGACTTCAAAAAGGCGTTCGATGCGGTGCCGCACTGCAGACTGCTAACGAAGATACGAGTTTATGGAATAGGTTCACAGATTTGTGACTGGCTGGAAGACTTCCTAAGTAATAGAACGCGGTACGTTGTTCTCGACGGCCAGTGTTCATCAGAGACGAGTGTATCGTCAGGTGTGCCCCAGGGGAGTGTGATAGGACCGCTATTATTTTCTATCCATATAAATGATCTGATGAACAGAGTAAGTTGTAATTTGTGGCTGTTTGCTGATGCAGTGGTGTATGGGAGGGTGTCGTCTGTAACTGACTGTAATAGCATACAGGATGACTTGGACAAAATTTCTAGTTGGTGCGAAGAATGGCAGCTAGCTCTCAATGTAGAAAAATGTAAGGTGATGCGCATGAGTAGGAGAAACAATCCCATAATGTTCGAATACAGTATTAGTAGTGAGCTTCTTGATGCTGTCGCGTCGTTCAAATATCTAGGCCTAACACTGCAGAGCGATATGAAATGGAACGACCATATAAGGACAGTTGTGAGTAAGGCGGACAGCCGACTTCGCTTTATTGGGAAAATTTTGGGAATATGTACTTCATCTGTAAAGGAGACCGCGTGGAAAACGCTTGTACGACCACGTCTTGAGTATTGCTCAAGTGTTTGGGACCGGCAGCAGATCAGTTTAAAGGAAGACATAGAGGCGGTTCAGAGACGAGCAGCTAGGTTTGTTACTGGTTGGTTCGACCAATGCGCGAGTGTCACGGAAATGCTCCGCCAATTCAATTGGAGATCGCTGGAAGAAAAACGGCGTTCTTTTCGTGAATTTCTGTTGATGAAATTTAGAGGGTCGGAATTTGAAGTTGAGTTTAGTACGATGTTGCTGCCGGCTACTTATATTTCGCGTAATGGTCACAAAAAGAAGATAAGAGAAATTAGGGCTCGTATGGAGGCATATAGGCATTGTTTTTCTTTTTTTTCCTCGTTCTATTTGGAGTGGAATAGGAAAGGAAATGCCTAGTAGTGGTACAGTGTACCCTCCGCCAGCATCTTACGGTGAATTGCGGAGTATGTATGTAGATGTAGATCGCGCCCTAAAGATGTGCAAAATATACTCACTGTAATCTCTGTGGAAATATCAGGCTTACCAACAAGAGTGCAGGTTCCGGAAATTTCTCGCTCTTTGACACAAATTTGTCGGACTTGTGAAACCACCGTCATTCATTAGAGAGCTTCGGCTGGCGGCGGTTAGAGGAAGCTGGCCTCCTGGCAGGGCAGCCGCCCCTCCATCTGTAATAATAACAAGCGAGCAGCGGCTGCCGGCTGCTTCACGCGGTGGCGTTGGCACGTGCTGCGGCCGACGGCCGTGACGTCACGCCGCTGCAGCCAATCAGGGGCGGGCGCGCCGTTCACTGCCCAGCACAGCCAACTTCGATTCAACTGCAACGGTTGCCAGTCCCTTGTTCCACTCGCAGAGGCAAAACAATGTGTTAAACTTCCTCAAGTATAGGCGTTAACACGGCTAAATTTAAAAGTAACAAAAACGAAGGAAGGATTAACATGGTGACGGCTGACGGCCGCCTTGCCTTCTGGACGGCGCACGCCTGCGTGGCGTCACGTGACGCAGGGGCGTAGGCCGGTATTGCACTATGAAATTTTTGATCAAATCTTTGACATAAAAATATCATCATAAGTTCGTAATATATCTCTGTTAGAAATCTTTGACGTGACGCTAAAAACGGGTATTACACTGTCGTCATATTTTTGATCGTATTTCAAGATGGCTGACAGTAAACACATCTTATCATGCGCTGTCATTGCTAGTACGAAAACTGCATCTTGAAGAAAAAAGAGGGGCTTACCAGGGGGAAACTATGGTAATCATTTCGTGCTGATGGAGCTGCAAGCAGAGGGCGCCAAGCCATATATAAATTACTGTATAATGGATGACACGATGTGTCGGTATTTACTCAGTAAGTGGCCCCACACATTAAAAATCGGTATAAGCACGTGGAAAGACTATATCGGCAGAAGAGAGTTTTACAGTGACAAAGCAATTTCTTGCTAGTGGGGTTACATTTTACTTACGGCGCGGCGGTATAACGTGCTCATGTTGGCAATGAAATGTTCGCTATACGAGGAGGATTAACTTACTGGCCGGACAAGAACGCATACAAGAACCTGTCAACAACAGAGGAGGAACAGCGTCGCTTATTACTAGATTGAGAAGAGAGCATATAAAATCTGCTTCATGCATTTCTATTAATGTTGTGGTTGATGTCACACACGAGGCCGAATTTCTCCGTTGATTACCTCCGCCATTCGAGTCTCCGCAATCTGTTCTTATTGAGGGTGTATGCGATTATATAGTGCTTCGTTTGCTTCAGATGACAGAACACACCGAATAAACTTCGACGTCATGTTTTGAAACAAGGACGTTTGTTTTCAAATAAGCGCGCGCCAAGAGCTACAGCGATGTTAGCGCTCCAAGCGGTTACAGTGAACAGTAGACAAACGACTTTTATGATCAAATCTACTGCGAGGCATATGATCATATTTTTTTGACAAAAGCAGAGATACGTCGAAGTTCCCCATTACACTATCAAATTTTTGTTATGTAAATTTTTGACAAAGAAATACGACGGTGTAATACTGGCCGAAGCTAAATCTTTCCTCTGGGGAGTTGAGAGCCAGAGCTATACTGAGGCGCCCTCAGACAGTTGACAGGTGCCAAAGCTGTGACCCCACCCTCCCCCTTCCCATAAAACAAACTTTTTTTATACGAATTTGAAAAAAATTGTGAGTAGTTGATGAAAGATTGAAGCGTTATTGAAAAAGATTGTAGACATGAAGAGCAGTCTTTTCTCGTATACCTTGAAAATGACGAGCGTTCAACTACCGAAAAACTGGCTGTTATCGAAGAAGTTGCCCAACTATATTCCCGTAAATCGTTTGAACATAGCATACAGAATAACGCCATCTATCGAACATTTTTGAACTTTTTTTTTTTTTTTTTCTAATAAAGTCCCATGTCATTCCAAGCATGTGTGACAGTTTTTACCTCTGTATCTACATTATTTCGTGATTTATTAAGTTTTCAAATTTATACTGAATATTTGTGTAACCTAACATAAAAGTTTACCAATTGGAATGACTCCACAGGACAGTGGCATTTTCTATGCCAAATAACAGTCGCAGGGAATGGCGCCACATTAAGGGAAACCAGTTTTTTATATCTTATTAAAAGTGTGTCTTTTACGTACAGAGTAATACCATAGCTAATACTACTTTATTATAATTTTTTCAGCCATGTATTTTGTTAAGTTTTATTGTTGAAATATATTGTGAAAGTATACGCAGAGGCGCCAGTACCCTGGGTTCCGGGTTAATGACGCCATACATTTGAAAATCAAGGATAAACCTACTTTCATTCCAATTTTAGTTCGACAAGTACTTGAAGTATACTAAAAGTCTAATACAGTAGAGTAGTAGTAAATAACTATTACTGTTCTAATAAGTATACTAAAAGTAAAATTGGAATGAAAGTAGACTTTATAATTTAGACTTGATTAAGAAATCAGAAGAAGTCATTAACCCGGAAATATATTTCTTTTAACGAGTGTGATTAAACGAGAACAAATGTATGACATCACAACCTTATTACTTCCGCGTATAATTGATACCACAGATGCTATTCGTGTGAAAGGAATTGTTAGTTTCGACTATTCGATCTGATTTTCGAGTTTGTATTTTACTGAAATAAGTACCTCTATAGGCTGTCAGTGCATTTTAATACTCGTATTAACGTAATCTGTAGGTATTTAGCTTCGATTTCGTGTCTCTAACCTAATTGTTTCGCAAAATCTTAGGCTTTAAATTGACGTTCATAGCCATATTTCGCAACTGGGGCAATGACGCCATGGTGGGGAATTTAGGAAAAAATGAAGTGTGATACAGATGCATTCATTTTGTGAAATGGGCACTTGCAGAATGTAGTAGTTTTGAAGTCCCAAAAACTGTATTTCTGTGTCACATACAAGTTTGCTGCCCTACTGTAGTAATGACGTTAGTAGATCACTGAAGTTGGTAGCAGTAACAAATATAAGACACGGTGGCCTTCGTTACACACTAGGCAAGCCTCGCGCGACAGTTTAAACAGTCTGTATTCTGGCTGGAATTCAACAATACTTGTTCATTGTTATTGAAGGTTAGGTGGTGGCTACCTGAGCAATTATTTTTAGTTGGCAAGTTTTAGAGTCGTAAAAGTTGTGCGCTACGCTTGCCTAGGCCTCACGAAGGCCACCAATAAGACACTCGAGACAACAAGTAAGAAGCCGAAGCTCAACTAAGCATCGATTACAACTTATGGACAGGTTAAAAGTAACACTCTGGCCAGGGCCTCAGTAGACAGTTTGCTGTGGTTGAGGCTGATTCGTCCGTGAGTTATAGTGTCAACTGATTTTATCCAGCTCTTCGAATGTTCATATTCATTACTCCACAATTTGCATACTTTTCTTTCTAAAAGGTAAGATATCTCGTAAGGCTAATTTCCCAGGGACACATCGAAGATTTTTTTCAGAGGTACCACAAGCCTGGGCTTTTTGACGAAATTGCGGAAGGCTACGTCATGGACCTGTATGTCCTATAGTATAATTCTGTTTATTCTAGTACATTTAGATAAATTATATAGTCAATACGTTTTCATTCCTGTGTATTTTCATTGAAGTTTTGAAATGTACGTTTGTTTTGAATGTATTTACATAAGTCCAAGTGATTTTCTTTGAATTACTTTTTTTTACAATTACTGTATTTACAATTGTTCTTCTACATAATATTTTCCCGTATAATAAATAATTCTTTACATCGATTATTACTTGTCCCCAACTTTCTGAAATTCACGTGTCTAAATTTGAACGGGAAGTATCCCATGAAAAGTAAAAATAGAAGTTAGTAACGTTAGAAAATACACTATATTATAAAATATACTGTTAAAATTTGAATTGAAACAGGAAAACAACAATTTGCGATATATTTAGAGGTTCGCTACTGCTTGTATTTTATACGTGTTCGCCTATGATGACACCACCATCTATCCTAGCGGCCTGCGCATGCCACTGTGGCGTGACGTCACAATTATACTGATATCGTGGTATATAATTTTTTGTATTGGTGTATATCGTATTGTTGGCCACGTAATATACGTCACAGAAGAAGTCAGGCCCAAGTGAAAATAAAGGTTTCATTGGCCTTCTTGTATGATTAATATTAAAAATCTGTAGCCTGAGTTTCGTTGTTAGCGTATTTATATAATGATGTACATGAATGTAAATGTATTTTTATTTATTTTTTTTTTCGATGAAGGCCGAGAGCGAAAATTTAATTTTTGTGACTGTCATTGTCATTCTAATTTCTTGTCTCCGTCTTTACGGCGAGTTGCTAGCTCAAATGTTAGTAAATCTTATGGGACTTAACGTCTGAGGTTATCAGTCCTTAAGCTTGCAAACTTCTAGAAATAACTTGAACCCAAAGACAACACAGACGCCGATGCCCGAGGGAGGACTCGAACCCCCGGCGGCGAGCAACCGCGCGCTCCGTAGCATGGCGTAAAAAGACCGCTCGGCCACTCCACTGCGGGAAGATGCTACCTAACGTTTATATTGACATTCGAAGTAGGACCTTTCGTGTTAGTTTACTTAGACACGTTCCCTCTGCCTCGTCTTCATTTGTGCGCTCGCTGATACGATCTGCTGTTGGGAGTTGGGGTCTCGCCTAAGGCCGGATCCACACATTGGACCCAACGTTGGCGCCAACAGTGTTGGTCCAATGTGTGGATCGGTGAAATAGCGTTGGAACCAACGTTGGCGCCAACGTTGGTACGGCTCCGTTGCTTGTCGGTATTTCGACCAAACATCAAAGGACGTTGGGCCAATATGGGTACGTCGTCCACACATTGGCGCCAACGTTTCATTCTGTCTTTGTCGTCTGCTCATCTCGAAACTTTTACTTTCTTCGTTCGTTCTTCGTCGCCGTTTTAAAGTTTCGAAATCTCTGTAAATATTAGAACTGGATCAGAAAGTGATTAATTTGAGAAAGAAACCTCAAAAAACGAAATGCCACAGCAAAACTTAGGCGCTAACTGTGAAATTAAAAACTTTCAAGACTTTCGACACACTCCATTACTGAATTTAATTTTTAAAATTAACGGTACAGTACTTAATATTTCATGTCAAGCTTTAAATATCGTTCTGCAAACTTCAAGCACTACTAGTGATATCACATGGTTATTTAAAAAGGGAAGTGTAGGCTTTTAATATTGTCTCCTTTAGCAAGAAATCGAAGCGTAATACGAAAAGAATTGCATCCCTCCAAAACATCTTTCTTTTTTTTTTTTTTTTTTTTTTTTTTTTTTTCCAGTCATTTAAAGTAGCAGGTCAAAGTTTTTATAAAGTGTATCGTTTACTTGTAGCATATTTTACAAAAATTAATGATTTCGTTCCGTACTTAAATGTTCGGTAGGAATTGATACAACACCCCATCATCTTTTACGTATGTTTCCTAATTTGATTTACAATGACAAAATGTAATTATTCACACTCAAAAGCGTTAATGCATTGGCCGCGATTTGTGCGTCAGATATGATTTCGTTGGCTCTCGACGAATTCAACTGAATGTTGGCTCCAATGTGTGGACGCTGTCTCAAAAATATTGGCCAATGTTGGCGCCAGCGTTGGTACCAATGTGTGCACGCGGGGTAACACGCTGCACAGCCGCGGCAGACAATTTGCGGTTGACTGCGCTCTGCTGTTTTGCGACGGCAGTTAAGCTTCGCTACAGGAACGCATCTGGCGCGATACCGGTCGCGAGCGCGGGCCGACTGCGCATGCGCGCGAGCGCCCGCCGACTGCGCATGCGCGCGACCGCCGCGCCTCCGGCGGCAGACGCCGCAGTCGCAGGCGCGGGCAGACGCGTGGGCGCCGGCAGTCGTGCGTGGGCAGCGGCGCCGAGCGGACCGCCTGCGCCTGCGCCTCCGCCTTCGACTGTCGCGCTGCGGCGAGTGCGCGCGTCGCCGATCGTTCGGGCCGACTCCGAGCCGGGCGCCCTCCTCCATCTCTCCTGCGGCATTTCCGCGAGTTCTCTAGCCGCACGGCGCTTTACAAAATAAATCCGACGCGTTCGTCCGTGCAGCTAAGCCCGAGACACACGCGGTTGCTTTCTGCAAACGACGCCTGACGCTAAAAAAAAAAGTGCTAGTTAAGCGTTTGAAACGTCTGCTTCAATGCCTGTTCCACTTCTCAATTGGTAAATATTAGCATCTGAATTTCTTCCTTCCTAATCTCCCCTCGTACCCTGTATAACTATATATACACTCCATGACCGCCCGTTCATTTATTTCCCCCTATTGTAGTCGAAATGTCTCCTTCGGCAGTCCTTTTGTAGAACGTCCTTTGCTTCGTAGCGGTTGGTTGCTCCCAAAAGTAATAAGGATGGCAGTAGGCAATGTGTGTGTGTGTGTGTGTGTGTGGCATATTGAGGTTTGGGTCGCTCGAGAGACGTGCCCAGATAGCGGAGTGGTAAGGCGGCCGCTCATCCCGGTTCGAGTCCCGGACCGATACAGATTTTCATACGTCACCATAAAATCGAACACCTGATGCTAATTGACATTCGCAGTTGCGAATACATCTCTTGTATTAATAAGGATTTTTCTGTTGTGTTATTTTTTTCGCAAGGAAGTATCGTGCAGTTAAAATATGAAACCCAGCTGAAACAAATCCGGCGGAGAAGAAAATAAGCAGGAGCGTGCATTTACTTGCTTGGCTCGAGGCTATTGTGCCTTTTTTCTGTCGCAGAATTACACAGAAAAGAGACAGTTACTGCTTTTGCTGCGAGGCCTACCATTATTTAAACAGTATTGTCTTCAGCGGCCATTATAGTACCTCTGTCATCATGCTTACTGACATTTTCAATGACTGCAGACGCGATATGTCGTATTTTAATGAACTAAGGATGAATTGCTTAAAGTCAAGATAGCAAATTTATTTTGATTGCCAGTTTCGCCTCTTTACCGAGCCATCTTCACATCTACATCCACATGGATACTCTGCAGGTGGCCGAGGGAACTGAGGCGCTTCAGTCACGGTTTGCACGGCCACTACGGTCGGGGGTTCGAATCCCCCTAGGGGATGGATATTTGTGCCGTCCTTAGTGTTAGCTAGGTCGCAAGTAATTTGTAAGTTTAGGGACTGATGACCCCGTAGTTAAGTCCCGCAAGCTATACAAACATTTGAACTTTTTGATACTCTGCAAATCACATTGAAGTGCACTGCAGAGGATTCATCGAACCACTTTTGTGATATTTCTCTATAGTTCCATTCTCTAATAGCTCGAGGGAAAACGGAACACCTAAATCCTTCTGTTTTCGATCCGATTTCTCTTATTTTATTATGATGGTCACGTCACCCTATTTAGGTGGGTGCTAACAATATATGATCGCATACTGTAGGGAAAGTTGGTCAAAGAAATTTCTCAAATAGATCTCGCCGCAGCAAATAACGCCTTTCTGTCAATGATTTCCACCCCAACTCGTGCATCATTTCAGTGACACTTTCTCCCCTATATCGCGATAATACAATACGAGCTGCCCTTCTCCGGATTTTCTATAAATCGTCTGTCAGCCCCACCTGGTGTGGATCCCACAATGCCGGCCGCGGTGGCCGAGGGGACTGAGGCGCTCCAGTCACGCTCTGCACGGCCATTACGGTCGGGGGTTCGAATCACCCCTCGGGCATGGATATTTGTGCCGTCCTAGTTCGTAAGTAGTTCATAAGTATTTTTTAAGTTTAGGGACTGATGACCCCGTAGTTAAGTCCCATAGACTACAAACATTTGAACATTTTGATCCCACAATGACCAGCAATACTCCAAAATAGGACGCACAAGTGTAATGTAGGCAGTTTCCTTAGTTGAACCGTTGTATCCTCTAAGTGTTCTGCCAGTGAAACGTAGTCTTTGGTTCGTTTCCGTACAATATATTCTGTGTGTTCTTTCCAATTTAAGTTGTTCTCGTGATTGTCACGCCTACGAATTTAGTTGAATTTACGGCCTTTTCTTCTTTTTTTTTTTAGTGGCCATTACATTTATCATTATTAAGGATCAATTGCCAATTTTTGCACCGTGTAGATATCTTATATAAATCATTTTGCTGTAGCTTTTGATCTTCTGGGACATTACTAACCGATTAATGACAGCATCATCTGCGAACAGTGTAAGAGAGCTACTCAGATTGTCTGTTACATCATTTATTAAAATAACAGTAAGAGTCCTATAACACTTCCCTGTGGAACGCCAGAAATCACTTTTATTCTACTCGATGACAATTACAACGTGCTGTGTCCTTTCTGACAGGAAAACACGAATCCAATTGAACAATAGTCTGATTAGAAGATGCTTGTGAGGTACAGTGTCGAAAGGCTTTCGGAATTCTGGAAATACGAAATCTAGTTGGCATCCCTTATTGGTAGCGCTCACCACATCATGTGAGTAAAGAGCTAGCTGTGTTTCACAAGAACGATACTTTCTGAATCCCTGTTGACTGCGAGTCAATAGAACAATCAATGTACCACTTAACTGCGTACTCCTGGAAGATGTTGAAGTCTCACGTATGAAACAGCTGCAAACGTGTGAGTACTTTACAGATGAGTTAGTGTGTTAGGTGTTTGACGTTGAACGTATAAGCGGAGTTGAAATTATTGGTCGGTCTCTTCACATAATAAAACGTCTTGAACAAGCATAATTATCATCAACATCACAGTGATAAAGCAATGTCCTGCAGTTAAAACACCGTCAGACCGTAAAATTTTTCAATGATGGTCATAAAACAGACTTCTTCTCTGGCATTATTACATTTTAATTTTTCGAAAAAAAAAAAGAAAAGACTTACTATGCTCTGGAGATGGGTCAGAAAAGAGCTGAAACTGTAATCAAAAATTAAATATGTGACTTTCGCTCTTAAACTTCTCAAATAACAGTCTGGTAGACAGAAATTAAAGGGGATGACTGACAATATTGCTTCACGAAATGATGCTGATTTCCCTACAGCTACCCATAAATTCCAGATCACGATATTGTGTAAAATAAATTTTTAAACGCGTATTCTACTTCAGCCGCATTTTTCTTCTTACTTTTTGCAAATTAGAGCATGACTCAAATGTTCAAATGTTTGTTAATCTTATGGGACTTAACTACGGTGTCATCAGTCCCTAAACTTACAAACTACTTATGAACTACTTACGAACTAGGACGGCACAAATATCCATGCCCGAGGGAGGATTCGAACTCCCGACCGTAGTGGCCGTGCAGACCGTGACTGGAGCGCCTCAGTACCCTCGGCCACCGCGGCCGGCTAGAGCATGACTCATTACCACCCTATTATAAACGTAGCTGCACCAGTGGCGAAACTATTATTAAATAGAATCGTCCTCAGTATTAATACGAAGCTTATACTGTCAGATTCCTATCAAACTGAACTGGTTTAATATTCTTTGGCATGTGCAATTTCTCTGTCACAATAACTTAAAACATGTGTTTCCGCCTGATCTGTAAATGCTTGAGCTTTTGCGTTATTATACTTTTTTTTCTTCGAAAATTAAATAGCGACTCTGGTGAAACGTAGATACAAACAGAGGTTGTCGTACAATTTATTGTAGCTGCGGCATAGCGTATATATGAGATTTAAATCCACCGTTTTTTCTGACAGTATTCAGCACAAGCGTATCCTATAACATTTTCTGACACGTACCTTTGTGGGGCGGTGCGACGCGGGGTTGGAACACTTGCGGGGAGTGACACTTGCGTGGAACCCGGGGCCCTTGGGGTGGCTGTTGGCTTTTCCTGGGTACAGGCACACCAACAAGTCTAGCACTGCTGTTGTCAAGATTCCACACTGTCAACATAACACCAAACTCAGTGGAATTGCACAACCCTTTGCAAGATGCAGAGCAATATAGTAACTTGTTCTAATGACATGCCGGCCGCGGTGGCCGAGGGGACTGAGGCGCTCCAGTCACGGTCTGCACGGCCACTACGGTCGGGGGTTCGAATCCCCCCTCGGGCATGGATATTTGTGCCGTCCTAGTTCGTAAGTAGTTCATAAGTAGTTTGTAAGTTAAGGGACTGGTGACCCCGTAGTTAAGTCCCATAGACTATACAAACATTTGAACATTTTCTAACTATATATTAATTCGTTGACTGTTCCTCCTGAAAACAAAAAAGTATTTTAATAGTGATAATGTTTGGAGAGTTGTTAAGACGTTCTCTACTACTACAAGACGATGACTTTCCACAGTCATACCTCCTAAAAGCATATTATTCAGAACACTAAGCATATCAAGACACCTGCGCAAGCAATAAATGTATTAGGCATCCTCCACAGATACGTTGATGTAATTGACCGCTATGTAGTTAACCCCACTATCACGCAACTTCCATCTCTTTAAAAATAGCTGCTATGCTTTTTAATAGGAGACGCAACCTTAAAGCTTCAATTTAAAAAAGTTAATAATAAGTCAATGAGTATTTTACGTACTTGAAGCGTTCATTCGAATTACTGTATGTTGTAGAAGTCTACGCCGAACCTAATTATAATCATACCTCTGAGGAGAGAACGTTGTTTGCACTTCTGCTTTTCCAGTCGGCTGTACTGTGCTACGTAACGACATCGTACCGTTCCATTTTACCGAGAGCTATATACGTATTGGTGTGATGTCTGTTCTTCCGAAATAAGACATCACACCAATATATGTATCATTTAGACGCAAAGATTCTGGGTTCTGTTTTCATCGCTAACGCGACTAACAACGTTAGACCCCGTGTGTAAACAGTTAAAGGTTGAGTGCCACTGGAAAAATGCATAAGTGACACCTGTTGTTTGAGACTTGAAGATGACCTGAAATTAGCCGAAATCGACATCTCATAATGAACATAAGGTGTAGCGGTCTATATTTCATAATGCAATTCCTAACATATTTAAAAGTTGTTCATAACCACCTACAAAAAACCTTTATAATGAGATTGTATATGTTGTTCAGATGTTTGTATAGTCTATAGGACGTAACTACGGGGTCATCAGTCCCTAAACTTACAAACTACTTATGAACTACTTACGAACTAGGACGGCACAAATATCCATGCCCGAGGGGGGATTCGAACCCCCGACCGTAGTGGCCGTGCAGACCGTGACGAGCGCCTTAGTCCCCTCGGCCACCGCGGCCGGCAGATTGTATATAATTCCACAATCAAATAGTGTTTTCAGAATGAAACTTCACTCTGCAGCGGAGTGTGCGCTGATATGAAACTTCCTGGCAGATTAAAATTGTGTGCCGGAACCGGGACTCGAACCTGGGACCTTTGCCTTTCGCGGGCAAGCGCACTACCGACTGTGCTATCCCGACACGCACAGTCGGTAGTGCGCTTGCCCGCGAAAGGCAAAGGTCCCAGGTTCGAGTCCCGGTCCCGGCACACAATTTTAATCTGCCAGTAAGTTTCAAATAGTGTTTTAGTTATTTGTAGTAATACACCCAAAGATCTGCCCTTGCTTTTAGTGCCTCGATCGCGCTTCAGTCACGGTCTGCTCGGCCATTACGGTCGGGGGTTCGAATCCCCCCTCGGGCATGGATATTTGTGCCGTCCTTGTTCGTAAGTAGTTCATAAGGAGTTTGTAAGTTTAGGGACTGATGACCCCGTAGTTAAGTCCCATAAGATTTACAAACATTTTAACATTTTTTGAGTGCCTCAATCAGCTGTTTATTTTTAGAGGTATTACTAGGGACAGGAAAAATGCGCATTTGCGAATATAGATGCGAATTCTGACTCAATCGGAAATTGTCATAAATGGTATTTTGGTGTGAAACACTATTTTATCAGAAATATTGAGAGATAACTTAATTTTCTGCTCTTAAATATGTACAAAGTAGACTGTAGGTACCGGAAAAATTCGCATTTTTCAATGAATGCGAAATATAGGCCCATGCTAATTTTGGGCCGGGCACAAGTAGCGGCTGGAGGGCGTGCAGTAGGGGTGGTGTATCCCTACTTCTGGAACACCCTGTTCACTGCCCGCAGCGTCCGGGTCTCCCCGCGAGTGTCTACACCGGGGCCGGCAAATCTGACGAACCCACTTTTTTATTTTTGTAGGACAAACTCAACATTCATGCCCAAGAGGGCATTCGAAACCAAAGCTCGGAAGGGGCGGCTTCGGGAACCGTGGCAAGGCGCTTAGACTACTTGCCGGCCGCCCCTGTCGCCACTGGAAACAGCGCCGTCGTGTTTACGCAGTAAGCACACAGTGGGAAACAGTCCGACGTACACCGCAGTATTCTTATGGAGCGTTGCCGGTCTTACGCGCCTTGCGTTTACTTACAACTAATATTGAAGACGAAATCTAATTTGGAAATTCAAATGCAATGTTCGATACTGCGATTGTGTGTTAATTCTCAAGCAATTTTGCTAAGCCCTCCAATGGCAGTTTCCGAGTGTTTTATTCTTCTCGCATTGTGGATAAAAATTGTGGTGTCGCACAAGTCCGAAGTGCGCGCCACCTACTTTCGCCGCGCGCCGCCATGCACGCACGGCGCGGCGTTCTTACGACGTCAGCCACGAGCGCCCTGTGCTGCAACTCCGCTCGTGGCCACTACTGAACGACATCGTTCACTTGGGACTGAGATAGCAACCAGTTAATACTTTGGAACTAGATAGGCACCAGTGAAGACTTGGCTATCGGACAGGCACTAGGCATGCTCAACTATGTATCAGCATTCTGCAGTACTGATCTAAGTTAAGTATTGTATAAATTCTGTGCAATATACAATATATATATATATATATATATATATATATATATATATATATATATATATATATATCGTTCTAATTTACTCTAGTATATATATCGTTCTAATTTACTCTAGTGTTTCTAGTTTCTGGCTGCTCCCCTCCGTACCTGCACCAGCGTGCTACCTTTATTACTGTGTCGGACTTCCTAATCGGCCACCGACACCTACGACGGAAACGAGACACAAAAGCGGCGACGACGTTGGGACACAAAAAAAAATGGATGAACATTACTAGTCAAACATGTTAAACACTTATGACTAGAGGTATTCCGAATGGGTAAATACACAGCGAGTAATTAAAAGGGATAAAGGCATTGGTAGTAAGCCTGGCATAAGTTGGGTTTAGACGTATTTTTCAAAATTTTTGCTATCCGTTTCTGAGTGATAGTCGAACGTTTTGGTTTTTGAGCCATGAATCACCCGTCTGCGCCTGCAGGAACAACAATTAAACTCTGACCGGCACTTTTGTTTGACAATACTACTCGCACACTATCACTTTGCCAACATTTATTTACTGTATACTGCTTTCCGTTGAATACATGTATCTGTTCACTACAATTGAAATTTTTTTATCTACGTTGATTTTGTAAGTTCATGCTGCGCGGGATTAACAGCTAAGGCGGTGCAGTCGATTACTGTGCGGCTGGTCCCGGCGGAGGTTCGAGTTCTCCATCTGGCATTGTTTTCGTTATTAGGATAATTTAGGTTGAATTGTGTGTGTGTGTGTGTGTGTGTGTGTGTGTGTGTGTGTGTGTGAGAGAGAGAGAGAGAGAGAGAGAGAGAGAGAGTGAGAGCTTAGGGACTGATGACCTTAGCAGTTAAGTCCCACAAGGTTTCACACACACTTGAACATTTTTGTAAATTCACAATGCTTGTTAAAATTAGCTATATTTCTTCATTCATGTTTGACTATTTTTGAGCTGGTGCCCGCGACTGTTTTGTACAAATCTGAAGAGAATGTCACCAATGAGTCGCATTTTATTTTCCAGATCTACATGTATTTCGGGTACAGTGCGGCTATTCTCAACGCTTTATGTTTACATCTATACCGTCATGCTGAACGTAACTGACAATCTGGCGGTTTACAAGTAGGCGCACATTAAAAGCTTTTGACACTGGCCACTCAGCGGCCGAAACCTCGGTAGATCTGAAAAGTAAAAACAAATATTGCGATTGATTGCTGACATTTCCTATAGATTTGTTTAAATGAAATTCCACAAACGTTTTGAAAAACAAAAAATCTACATCTACATACATACTCCGCAATTCACCGTAAGGTGCGTGGCGGAGGGTACACTGTACCATTACTAGGCATTTCCTTTCCTATTCCACTCCCAAATTGAACGAGGAAAGAAAGGATGCCTATATGCCTCCGTACGAGCCCTAATTTCTCTTATCTTGTCTTTGTGATCTTTACGCGAAATGTAAGTAGGCGGCAGCAAGATCGTACTACACTCAGCTTCAAATTCCGGCCCTCTAAATTTACTCAACAGAAATTCACGAAAAGAACGTCGTCTTTCTTCCAGCGATCCCCAATTGAGTTGCCGGAGCATTTCCGTGACACTCGCGCATTGGTCGAACCTACCGGTAACAAATCTAGCTGCTCGCCTCTGAACCGCCTCTATGTCTTCCTTTAAACTGATCTGCTGCGGGTCCCAAATACTTGAGCAATACTCAAGACGTGGTCGTACAAGCGTTTTATACGCGGTCTCCTTTACAGGTGAAGTACATCTCCCCAAAATTCTCCCAATAAACCAAAGTCGGCTGTCTGCCTTACTCACAACTGTCCTTACATGTTCGTTCCATTTCATATCGCTCTGCAATGTTACGCCTAGATATTTGAACGACGCGACAGCATCAAGAAGCTCACTACTAATGCTGTATTCGAACATTATGGAATTGTTTTTTCTACTCATGCGCATCAGCTTACATTTTTCTACATTGAGAGCTAGCTGCCATTCTTCGCACCAACTAGAAATTTTGTCTAAGTCATTCTGTATGCTATTACAGTCAGTTACAGACGACACCCTCCCATACACCACAGCATCATCAGCAAACAGCCGCAAATTACAACTTACTCTGTCCATCAGATCATTTATATAGATAGAAAATTATAGCAGTCCTATCACACTCCCCTGGGGCACGCCTGACGATACACTCGTCTCTGATGAACACTCGCCGTCGAGAACAACGTACTGCGTTCTATTACTTAGGAAGTCTTCCAGCCAGTCACAAATCTGTGAACCTATTCCATAAGCTCGTATCTTCGTTAGCAGTCTGCAGTGTGGCACCGCGTCAAACGCCTTTTTGAAGTCGAAAAAAACACAATCCGCCTGTTGCCCTTCATCCATGGCTCGCAAGATGTCATGTGAGAAAAGGGCAAGCTGAGTTTCACATGAACAATGTTTCCTAAACCCGTGCTGATTCATGGAAAGAAGCTTTTCCGTTTCAAGGAAAATCGTGGGGTGGGGTGGGGGGGGGGGCGGCAATTTAGCAGCAGCTGGCACGGGGCGGCACTTGGGCTTGCGCCGGCGCTGGTCTACACATTCCCTTTCCCCGCTAGTGTCACTCCCCGTCTACACATTCCGTTTCCCCGCTAGTGTCACTCCCCGTCTACACATTCCCTTTCCCCGCTAGTGTCACTCCCCGTCTACACATTCCCTTTCCCCGCTAGTGTCACTCCCCGTCTACACATTCCGTTTCCCCGCTAGTGTCACTCCCCGCAACTGTCACAAACTCGTGCGACGCAGTCCCGTTGCGCTGGGGGCAGGTCGGTTGAAATTCCCGTTCGGACAAACAGAAAATACGAACTACGACGGCGAGTTATGTTAGTAAACAGGTCGCGAACTGAGGGAGGCAAGGTGCGGGGGTGTCTCTGTACCACTGCGTGGGGTGCCGCAGTTAGAGCAGCCGAATAAAGCACAGCTCAAGAGCGGCACTTCTAGGGTGCGAACGCGCCCACAGAAATCCCCAGCTCCGGGCTTCTAAAGCCTTCTCCAACGATGGGGCGAGTGGTTGTACTTACAGGTGGAGTCAGCTGAAAACCAAAGCAACTTTCACGTTTCTACTGGCGTGTTTGCGACTTGTTTGATGACCCACCCTCGTAACACGATGCTGCGGTTTCCCACGCGTCTCCCTATTTATGACGTCATGTCTGCTAAAGTACTAGCTAGAGTTCCTAAAAACACAGGCTGGCGCATCCGCCATTTTCTTTCCGTGCGAATGCTATAAACACAACACGTAGCTTATACGATCAGAGTTGTTTTGTTCAAGTTTAGTGAAATATTCTACAAGTGCCCGGCATAGAGCCTTAGGTCGTGCTACTCTGAGCTTGCATTACGCTCTTGTTTACATCGATATGTGGATTAGACACAAAAATCTCGCGTTTCCTTTACTTATTGCTGTTTTTCTTTTCTGTTCAAATGTTTGTAGAGTCTATGGGACTTAACTACGGGGTCATCAGTCCCTAAACTTACAAACTACTTATGAACTACTTACAACTAAGGACGGCACAAATATCCATGCCTGAGGGGGGGGGGGGATTCGAACCCCCGACCGTAGTGGCCGTGCAGACCGTGACTGGAGCGCCTCAGTCCCCTCGGCCACCGCGGCCGGCCCTTTTCTGTTCAAATAAAGAAAAACGCGCAGACAACGTATATTTTTCTGCGATAAAAATCGCATACTGCGTTTAATTCTGTCAAAACTGATCATCTAAATAAAAGTTTTAAGCCATCTTGGCTTGTATTTGAATAATGACTGTCAATATGCGTGGTTTGTTTGCCGTCTTGCAATAAGTGTTTTTTGTCCGCAGTGACAAATACACCACATCGGATTTTTGCACGCACATTGCTGAAAGTACTTCTGTTATGTTACTCAGAAAGTTTCAGAACGTATTACAATCACTAAAACGAATAAGAATATTAGTGTTCAGGATCTAAACTTGACGGTCGTAGAGGCTCACGGTGCCAATGTTGGCAACAACCCGTTGAATGTTATTGGAAAACCCAATCGTATAGAATGAATAAAAAACTCCGTTCCTTCTCTAGGTCGACAGGCTTTTATATGTAACAGTACCGTTTTCTTGTCAGTAATTTAATAATCCTTGTAAAGCAAACATCTCGTTGCCAACATTACCACACTACGCCGCCGCAGTCGTAAGTAAAATTTACCCAGTAATCTTTGTCAGTTATGTTATAGTCTCTTATAGATAAGCGTGAATATTGGCATTTAAAGACACACATATTTAGCTCTAAAAACAGTATGTTCTGGAATGTTTTGCTGTGTTATGATAATTTGCGGTTGCTAATTCCCTAAAGGCAGCTCCTCTGTTAAGAGGTAGTACTTTCAGAAGAGCTAAACAAAAACTTACGATTTTTAGTATTAAATATTGCTTCAAGTCATAATAATAAATATTTATTTACAATACATTACTGTAAATTCGGTTCGAGTCTCTAGTTTTTGGGTCGACAGTTAATGATCCATTTCTTGTTCTTCTCTCAGAATGTCTCGGGAAACTAAACGTTCTGTAGCCACCTCTGGAATGATTTGAGCAGTTTATGGTAACAAAACCACCCGTACTGTCGTGATAAAGTGACGTGACGCAAAATCCTGTAGCAGCGCATTATGTTTAAGTTAAGAGCTACCGGAATGAAAATGGCGGATGCGTCAGCTCGTACTTATAGGAGCCTCAGTACAAGCCATTGATTGAAACAGTACTGCAGGTGTATTGATAAACGGATACTGTTTTCATAATACGCTAAGAATACTTCTGGTAGCAAAGAAGTAATGTATTTCAATGACAGTCATAATGCGCAAGTTTTTCACGCATCTCACAAGAAGACCACACGGTATCGAACTTCTTTATATTTATGGTACGTGCAGTTCAGAACTCAAACAACGCTCAGCCAAAGCCATTCGACGCAACTCTCAAAAATTGTCGAGAAAATCGACTCTGAAGTTGTGCAGGTACACATAAAGCAGTTTCAGTCGGTGGATCCAATCCCGCTGTGACAGAAATTGTTTTCCTTCTCAAATTCAGTTGTATAAAATATTTCGGGATCTCCAACTGCACGTGTTGTGGTGTCAGTTTTTGTTTATGCTTGTGTAGAGGAGCAGAACACATTGTCACCTAAAACGATCGGTGGCCGAGGGGACTGAGGCGCTTCAGTCACGGTCTGCACGGCCACTACCGCCGGGGGTTCGAATCCCCCCTCGGGCATGGATATTTGTGCCGTCCTAGTTCGTAAGTAGTTCATAAGTAGTTTGTAACTTTAGGGACTGATGACCCCGTAGTTAAGTCCCATAAGCTTTACAAACATAGGAACTACTCGGTAAAGGTATGTTCTCGGAACTTCGACAAAAGCCCGTACCGAGCGATAGAGCGTCTCTCCTGCAGAGTCTTCCACTGGAGTTTATCGATCATCGCAACATGCGTATAACCATTGCGAAAATGCAAGCAGTATTTTTTGTGTCCCAGCCTCGTCGCCGCTTTTGTGTCTCGTTTCCGTCGTAGGTGTCGGTGGCCGAGTAGGAAGACCGACACAGGAATAAAGGTAGCACGGTTGTGCAGGTAGGAGGTGACCAGCCAGTGGGTCAGCAGAAACTAGAAACACTAGAGTAAATTAGAACGAGATATATATTAAAATTTATACAATACTTAACTTTTACATAGCTCAGTACTGCAGAAGGCTGATACATAGTTGAGCTAGAGGCCTGCCTAGTGCCTATGCGATAGCCAAGTCTTCACTGGTGCCTATCTGATTCCGAAGTGTTAGCTGGTTCCTATCTCAGTCCCAAGTGAACGATGTCGTTCAGTGGTGGCCACGAGCGGAGTTGCAGCAGAGGGCGCTCGTGGCTGACGTCGTAAGAACGCCGCGCCGTGCGTGCATGGCGGCGCGCGGCGAAAGTATGTGGCGCGCACTTTGGACTTGTGCGACACCACAGTATTATTATCGCAATAGGATCGAAATACGAACAAACATCCAGTGTTGTATATTAGCTTATACAGTTCGTTACTCGTGAAATTTCCCGATTATAAACGAACCGTCGCCTTCGTGGAAACAGAAGGAAAAAATGCAAGTTTCAACATTCAGTAAATAACCATTAGCAATTTTGGCCTTTTTTACGTGAGAATGTAAGTTAATTTCACGAAATTAGGGAAAGAAATCGTTCACTTCTCGTTATTTCACTGAAGACTGCCAATTTCGTGTTATTGTTTGCGAAATATTCTTTTCTTTTTTTTTTTTATTGATAAACAGTGATGAATCACGCTTTTTTTAATGCTGAAGTACTCCACTAGATGTCTGAATTCTCTTTAAAGAGCCCTCTGGCTCGGGTTTTGTAACTTTTCTCTCTCTCTCTCTCTCTCTCTCTCTCTCCATCTTTCAGCTGTACTTGCATTCCGCACCCAACTTTTGCCGTTTCCATACGAGACGTGCCACACGCACAAGGAAGTCGTTGTCAGCTGCAGCGCCCCTTGCGGTAGACCGTCCAACTACAGAGAAGCGTCCAAACGGTACGCATTTGTTGAGTCGCCTGCTTCACGCTTCTACTTCGTTTGTTGTCAACGTACAGCAAATGAATCGACACGTTAACACCACTTTTCGAAACTGTATGATATATTGTAATGATTAAAACATTTATTTGTGTTTTACACTGCCACTGTGAAACTGTAATTGTTTTCGTGCAGTTCATGCGTAACTACGTCGCTCACACGTGTTAACGTCCTCATTATAAAATGCGATTACATACTTCCAGCCCCTGCGGAATTTGAGGCGGACTGCAGAACGATTCTACTGCCGCCAATTTACATTTCGCGTAAAGACCACAAGGATGAGATCAGAAAGATTAGGGATCGTACAGATGCATACAAGTATTCGTTTTTCCCTCGTTGTATATGTGAGTGCAAGAGAAAAGCGAGTAATCAGTAGTGGACTGAGTACCCTCCACCACACACCTCACGGCGAATTGCGGAGTATATATGTAGATCAGTTTCCTTTTACTGGATGAGTTCCTTCAATTATTACGTACTCTGTCCTTTCTGTCAGGAAATCACGAATCCAATCGCCCAACTGAGGCGATGCTCCATAAAGCACGCAATTTGATTAGAAGCCGCTTGTGAGGTACAGTGACGAAGGCCTTCCAGAAATCTAGAAATATGGAATCGACTTGAGATCCCTTGTCGATAGCAGTCATCACATAATGTCTGTAAAGCTGTGTTTCGCAAGAACGATACTTTCTGAATCCCTGTTGACTAGTTCAATAGATCAGTGTACCACTTAACTGCGTACTCTCTCACGTATGTAACAGTTGCAAAAGTGTGTAAGAGGCGCGTCCAGAAAGTAAGTTCCGTTTGGCAATAAAATGAAATTGTACACAGATACAGAAGAATTTTTATTGCACAAAATTCTACAACTCTTAAACTACTTTTCCACATAACTGCCGAAATTTTGCAGGCATTTGTCATAGCGTGGCACCAGGTTTTGTATACCTTCTTCATAGAAATCTGCCGCCTGTGTCTTCAACCAGTTGGAAACAGTTTCTTTCAGCTCGGCGTCATTGGTGAAGTGATGACTGCCAACTAATTATGAACCTACGGTTTTCCTGGATCTTGTCATCAATCGCGTGAACCAGTTCTTCTGTAACCAAAGGTGGACGCCCACTTCGTTCTTAATCGTGCACATCACTACGCCCGCCATTGAACTGTCGGACCCATCTTCTCACCATCGAATCACTCATCGCATTTGGCCCGTAAACATCGCAAATTTGACGATAAATTTCACTTGGTTTCACTTTCCTCGCATTCAGAAACCGAATCACCGACCTGATTTCACAGGCGGCGGGATTTTCAATCAACGCCGACATTTCAAACGAGCACAACAAAGCGTACGTAACTGACAGCGATCTCCAAATGGCGCACGTTCTTCTCCTTGATACACGTCGTCTACAGCGCATGTGCGGAACTGCAGTCGCAGCGCTGCAGCGGAGATAAATTGAAACGGAACTTACTTTCTGGACGCGCCTCGTACTTTACAAATGAGTTAGTGTGTTAGATATTTGACGTTGAACGTGTAAGCGGGAAAATTTATAGGAAAAGAGTTAAAATTATGTTTTGTTGGAAGTCGCGAGTGAATACTGTTAGTCAGTGTGGAGTTCATATCAATTGACAGTGATAGCAACAAAAGTACATATGATGGTTACACTGAATTATCTTTCACAATCTGGACGTATAAGGAATAAAATTGCATGGAGCCTATGTGGCACCAGAGGGTCTTCTACGTAGTAGCTTGCATACGATCCTTCTAGCATTAAATGCCAAGTGGCCTATATATTTATATCTATAAATGTGAATGTCTGTTCGGTGCACGCTTATCACGTCCAAACGACAAGACGCAGAGACTTAAATATTTGTACAGTTATTAATTTACACCTGAGGAAGGTTTTAGGCATAGTTTTATAGCGATCTGATAGATATTTAGTAATTTGAAGAATATAACGCGAAATGCGGAACAATAATTACTCTTTGAAACTTATATCTACTCTTTGAAAATGGTTTTATTGGTTCCATTGTTGCTTGCGGATTGATCATGATAAAAGGGTGGAGAATATTGGGATGGAAAGTTAATGGTGCATATAAAATTCTACGTGTGTGTGTCTCTTAATATTTCGCTCTGCAGCGAAAGTACAGAAGACAAACGAATTGTCTGTGTGTAATTGTTGTCCGAAGTCTCCCGTTGTACACCATAGCAGTTCCATGCCGATAGCTATAAGGGGGAGGAAGATATGGTGGTTGAAAGTCGTCAAATTATTAAAAAAATTCGGCCTGAAGGCCAGCGATGACGTTAGCGACTCTATAGCAAGGAGGTTACATACAGCGAAACGTGATGCCGCAGACCATATCTTTGGTCTATGCATGCTACAATGTCTTCAGCTCTTTCTCTGTAAGGATAAGCATACAAATAAGGAAATATAAGAATAAATAAAGCAGTAAAAATAAATTTCTTTTAATACATCCCTTAAAAAATCGATTTGATGTTTTCTCGCATTACATCAAGTACAATACTACAAATAACGTATTTTACCAGAATGCCCTAAAATGAAATTAAATTACTCTCACCATACGAGGTATTGCAACACAGGCTAAAAGGAATAATGTATGTATTATTTATTGTGAATGATTAAGCACTTCACATAATTTTATATTTTTATTTGAATGTTGATTAGAAATGTTTGTTTCTAAAGAACGTATTGTATTTTATAGCACACTACTGAAAGATAGCTTACCTATCATAATCAACCAAGACGCGAGCGGAGCCGCGGGTTTAAGCTAGTCAGCTATAAAAACATGATGTAATTAGTTCCTTTGCCCATTTTACTCTGGTTGCCATACCGCTTAGGAGACGTTCTCAAGTCATGCCGTTGGCGCAGCAGTTTGACGTTACTTCTGGCGTGGTTTGAAAAGGAAATGATGGATCTGTTTTCGGTGTAATGCAGTGATAGTTTTTTTTCTTTTCGTCAACTTCCTGCAAGATGAGATTTTCATGTCTGTGCAGAAGTTCCGCCTTACCTGGCGCAGAGTCTACCAGAAATACGAACAAGTGTTCTGTTAAGCTGAACTAGGGATTACTGTGCCCAGGGCCTTAGCCTTGAGGGGGGATGAAGGGGATCAATTCCCCCCCCCCCCGAAAAGCCTGACTAATGACATAATTCCCGATAAAGTAATTCAAAAGTATGCTGGATTTGCTTCTTAGAGATTTGTATCAAATAAAGTTTAATATTGTCTCTATTGAAATACATCTGCGGCCGTACTTCAGCTTATGTTGTAAAGCCTCACAAGCTAGGACATACGTCATAATTGGCTGATCCCTCCACCCCCCCCCCTAGTCTCCCCCGAAACGAAATTCTGACTACGGGCCTGTTGTGGCCATTGTAAGTAAAGTCTCAGTTTTAAGTAAAATCTTCTTCTTCTAACATATTAAGCAGAGTGTCCGTATATTTGCACGTGTTGCATAGAAATCTACAATTTTGTTCCAATCTTTATGAAATTTTGCACGCGTATTCTTCAATCCATGAGAACGGTCGCCGTAAGTGTAAGAATCACGTACGATACATAGTTCACGAGATATGACGTCATAAACAATGAGATGCGCGGAAAAACTGCTGCATTTAGCGACAATACTGCTCGTTTTCTCCCAAACCACTGGACCGATTTCAACCAAATGTGGTACAAACATTCCTTGCCGTGAGGTACAATTGCTGCAGGGTTAAGAATCATATACGACTCATGGTTCAAAAGATATTTCGTCATAACCAATAGAAATCGAAAAAATGCCATATAATGCGGCGAGACTTTGGAAATACACCGTATGAGAATGACAGTACTTAGCGACGTGCAACAAACGTTAAAAACAAATTCAAAACTTTATTAAACTTTTTGTCGCTGGTAACCATAGTAAAACGATGAAAGGAAAAACGTTTCTCGCTTACTACTTTTCCGCCGTTTATGGACTGGAACTACGGCTCTCGGTATGACGTTATAATTTATAATTTGAACACTACAAATTGTACCGACAGGACATTTAACAGACAGTATACACGTATACAGTTGGATTTAGCTTCTAAATTGTATCACAGTACGACACGTAGTTCATGCGATATGAGCACACAAATGGCAACGTTCTTGCAAAACTGTCACATCACGCACCAAGTTTTAATCTGTTACTTCTTTACTACTAATTGTATTCCTAGGAGATTTTACAAACATACAGCCCTGATACAAATGAGTATATACCTGAAAAATGGCAGGAATAAATAAATAAATACCCGGGCAACGCCAGGTGTTCAGCTAGTCATTTTATAAATGAAGATTACCGTATCAAATTCATACCTTGTTATAGCAAGTTAAAGTACATTCTACAAAGAACATGATTCAGATATAAAATTGCAGTTACAAACTACTGCACACAACAGTAAAAACAGACATGGGGGGGGGCGTTTCTGATTCTGTGTCCAGGGCCTGCAATCGAATGTGGGGGCCATGGTCTTGGGTCCTTTGCTGTTCTTAATATATATTAATGACTTGCCATTCTATATTCACGAAAATGCAGAGCTGGTTCTTTTCGCTGATGATACAAGTACAGTTATCACACATCACAGACAATAAATAACTGATGAAAATATAAACGACGTCTTTCAGAAATTCATTTAGTGGTTCTCTGCAAATGATGTTGTTGTTGTTGTGGTCTTCAGTCCGGAGACTGGTTTGATGCAGCTCTCCACAATTCCCTATTCTGAGCAAGCCTCATCATCTCCACATAAGAACGGCAACCTACATCTGTATGAATCTGCTTACTGTATCCATCTCTTGGTCTTCCTGTACGGTTTTTACCCCACACACTTCCCTCCAACGCTAAATTCACAATTCCTTGATCTCTAAGAATGTGTCCTACCAATCGATCCCTTCTTTTAGTCAAGGTATGTCAAATCTTTTCTCCCCAATTCTGTTCAGTACCTCCTCATTACTTACGCGTTCCACCCATCTAATCTTCAGCATTCTTCTGTACCACCATATTTCAAAAGCCTTAATCCTCTTCCTGTCCGCACTGTTTATCGTCCATATTTCACTCCCATACGAGGCAGCACTCCATACAAATGCCTTCAGAAAGGACTTCCTTAGGCTTAAATCAATATTCGATGTTAACAAATTTCTGTTTTTCAAGAACGCTTTTCTACCCATTGCCATTCTGCATTTTATATCTTCTGTACTGCGACCATCATTTGTTATTTTACTGCCCAAGTAACAAAACTGATGTACCTCCTTTTGCTTCGTTTCCCAATCTAATTCCTTCAGCATCATCTGATTTTCTTAGACTGCACTCCATTACCCTAGTTTTGCTCTTGTTAATGTTCATCTTATATGCACCTTTCAGCACACTGTCCATTCCGTTCAATTGATCTTCCAGGTCCTTTGCTGTATCTGACAGAATTACTATGTCGTCGGCAAAACGCAATGGTTTTAATTCTTCCCCGTGTGCAAATAGACTACCATTAAATTTTAATAAGACACAGTATAGAAAGTTCCATATAATATACATAACGACTCCATTAATAAATATAGGGTTAATCAGAAATCTGTAGCGAAGGTAGAATATTCAAAAAATTTAGGTGTATACATTGATGAGGGGTTGAACTGGAGAAAAACCACACTCAAGATCGTCTGAAACGTTTGAGTTCAACTACTTATGCTATCACAGTAATTGCAAATTTTGGTGATATACCTAAGTCGAAACAAGGCCCCTGGAGAAGATGATGTTCCCTCTGAGCTACTGAAGTCTCTGGGAGAACCAGCCATGACAAAACTGTTTCACCTGGTGTGTAAGATGTATGAGACAGGTGATGTATCCTCAGACTTTAAGAAAAATGTTATAATCCCCATTCCAAAGAAAGCAGGTGCAGACAGGTGTGAAAACTACAGAACCATCAGTTTATTAAGTCACGGATGCAAAATATTAACACGAATTATTTACAGAAGGATGGAAAAGCTGGTAGAAGCCGACCTCGGGGAAGATCAGTTTGGGTTCAGGAGAAATGTAGGAACACGGGAGGCAATACTCACTTTACGTCTTATCTTAGAAGATAGATTAAGGAAAGGCAAACCTACATTTTTAGCTTTTGTATATTTGGAGAAAGCTTTTGACAATATTGACTGGATTACACTCTTTCAAATTATAAGGTCAGCAAGGGTAAAGTACAGGGAAAGGAGAGTTATTTACAACTTGTACAAAAGCCAGACCGCAGTTATTAGACTCGAAGGGCATGAAAGGGACGCATCAGTTGGTAAGCAGGGTTGTAGCCTTTCTCCAATGTTGTTCAATTTGTACATTGAGCAAGCTATAAAGGAATGCAAGGAGAAATTTGGTGAAGGAATTAAAGTTCAGGGGGAAGAATTAAAAACATTGCGTTTTGCCGACGACATAGTAATTCTGTCAGATACAGCAAAGGACCTGGAAGAGCAATTGAACGGAATGGACAGTGTGCTGAAAGGTGCATATAAGATGAACATTAACAAGAGTAAAACTAGGGTAATGGAGTGCAGTGTAAGAAAATCAGGTGATGCTGAAGGAATTAGATTGGGAAATGAAGCAATAAAGGAGGTAGATGAGTTTTGTTACTTGGGCAGTAAAATAACAAATGATGGTCGCAGTACAGAGGATATAAAATGCAGAATGGCAATGGATAGAAAAGCGTTCTTGAAAAAGAGAAATTTGTTAACATCAAATATTGATTTAAGCCCAAGGAAGTCCTTTCTGAAGGCATTTGTATGGAGTGTTGCCTTGTATGGGAGTGAGACATGGACGATAAACAGTGCGGACAGGAAGAGGATTGAGGCTTTTGAAATGTGGTGTTGCAGAAGAATGCTGTAGATTAGGTGGGTGGATCGCGTAACTAATGAGGAGGTACTGAACAGAATTGGGAGACGTTGACTAAAAGAAGGGATAGATTGGTAGGACACATTCTTAGACATCAAGGAATTGTGAATTTAGCGTTGGAGGGAAGTGTGTGGGGTAAAAACCGCAGAGGAAGACCAAGAGATGGATACAGTAAGCAGATTCAGACAGATGTAGGTTGCCGTTCTTATGTGGAGATGAAGAGGCCTGCTCAGGATAGGGTATTGTGGAGAGCTGCATCAAACCAGTCTCCGGACTGAAGTTCACGACAACACACGTCTCATCTGGGTTCGAATCCCAGCCACAACACAATTTAAATTCAGTGCCTCTGCTTCATTATAATTTTCACTTCGATACGTCCATCCGATCCTTAGAAGAAGCCCTCGTGGAATCGGACAGACAGCACTAGCCCGGGAATGAGACCGCCGACATAGCAGCCAAGGCCGCAGCTCTTTTGCCTCGCATGGCTGCTTTTTGCGTCCCATCGGACGATGTTCAACGGGCTCTTCGCCGGGGTATCGTGTCGTCCTGGCACAGTGCGTGGTTCTCACTTACGGACAATAAATTGAGAACTAAAACCGATGCCGACCGCCTGGAGGACCTCCTCACGCCCCTCTCGGCGGGAGGTCATCCTGGCCCGGTTGCGGATCGGTCACTGCCGTTTCAGCCATCCGCCGACCCTGCACCGCTGTGCTCCTGCGGTGAATTGCTGACGGTGCGACATGTTTTACTGACTTGTGTTAATTTTAATCATCTCCGTGTAGCCCTTCACTTTTCGTCTACTCTGGAGGAACTTTTAGCTGATGACTCACGAGCAGCTGCTCGAGTTTTGCGTTTTATCAACATGGCCAATCTATCAAAAGATATTTAACCCTTTTAATTGTTTTTACCTTTGTTTTTAGCCTTCTTTTGATACTCTATCTGGTAGTTACTAATTTTTTCGAGATTTAGCGAATCTCCGTTCTTATCTGGGCGCTAATGACCTTAGCAGTTGTGCGCCCTAAAACCACAGCAGTAGCAGTGGTTGTATAAGGGGTGCGCTTTTGAGCTGGGTGGTGGTCGCCCTGTGGACACAGCGGGCAGCGCGCTGATTGGCTGTCACGGCCAGCGACCGCAGTTTCCGGTTCGTCACACGCTCCCCTCTGCTTGCGGAATCAGTCGGAACAGTTTGCAGAGTCCGCCGCGAGGGTAGGCAACCCGCGTAGCCGTCGCGCCCGTTGTGTTGCATACCGAGCAGGCGCTCGAGCCGCGGGAACTGCCGCTGCAAACTCGTCGCCACGGACTGTTTCCAGTCGACAGAAAAGTTTGAACAGGCGGAAACAAAGGGCGACGCGGCTTGCTCACGTGCTCTACGCAATGGGAGTGCAACAACCATAACTACGCTCTAATTCCAGTTTACAACTCACAGCAAAGACGTGGCGACAAGCTGCAACAAGCACATAAAAAAAGGCACACCCACACAACACTTCAGCTATCTTTCTTTATGTGCATATCACGGCTTGTCGTCAAGTCTTTCCGTTGAGTTGTAAACTGTCCTTCTTACTATACTGTTAATTCCAATCTGGACTTCCTATTATTAGATTATGCTCTAATTCCTTTATTCGTCACAATTAGCATCTAAGTCAAGGCTAAGGAAATCCATTCAAATTGTGCTTAAAGTTTTATGAAAATCTGTGAGGCATCCAATTATGTAACAGTGGATGCATTATTTGCGCTCCTCATTAAGAAAAAAACAACTCTTTATTATCTCCTGAACTATTTAGTACACAGGTAAACTTTTCTTCAGAATTGAACCCACAGCAGACTATATTACGACATTATAGATAAATATTTGTCCTTTTGATAGTAAATATTAAAAAACCAATTTTGCACACTCGACCTCCACTCCATGAGGACGGTCGCCTTAATAGTAAGGATCACGTACAACACACAGTTCACGAGATATGACGTCATAAACAATGAGATGCGAAAAAAATTGCTGCATCAAGCGACAATGTTGTACAATTCATCTACATCTACATAAATACTCCGCAATCCACCGTAAGGTGCGTAGCGGAGGGTACATTGTACCACTACTAGGCATTTTCTTTCCTATTCCACTCCCAAGTGGAACGAGGAAAAAAAGAATGCCTATATTCCTCCGTACGAGCCCAAATTTGTCGTATCTTGTCTTTGTGATCTTTACGCGAAATGTAAGTAGGTGGCACCAAGATCGTACTACACTCAGCTCCAAATTCCGGCCCTCTAAATTTACTCAACAGAAATTCACGAAAAGAACGTCGTCTTTCCTCCAGTGATCCGCAATTGAGTTGCCGGAGCATTTCCGTGACACTCGCGCATTGGTCGAACCTACCGGTAACAAATCTAGCTGCTCGCCTCTGAACCGCCTCTATGTCTTCCTTCAAACCGATCTGCTGCGGGTCCCAAATACTTGAGCAATACTCAAGACGTGGTCGTACAAGCGTTTTATACGCGGTCTCCTTTACAGGTGAAGTACATCTTCCCAAAAGTGTCCCAATAAACAGAAGTCGGCTGTCCGCCCTACTCACAACTGTCCTTACATGCTCGTTCCATTTCATATCGCTCTGCAATGTTACGCCTAGATATTTGAACGACGCGACTGCATCAAGAAGCTCACTACTAATGCTGTATTCGAACATTATAGGATTGTTTTTTCTACTCATGAGCATCACCTTACATTTTTCTACATTGAGTGCTACATTTCTACATTCTTCGCACCAACTAGAAATTTTGTCTAAGTCAACGTGTATGCTATTACAGTCAGTTACAGACGACACCCTCCCATACACCACAGCATCATCAGCAAACAGCCGCAAATTACAACTTACTCTGTCCATCACGTCATTTATATAGATAGAAAATAATAGCGGTCCTATCACACTCCCCTGGGGCACGCCTGACGATACACTCGTCTCTGATGAACACTCCTCGTAAACTACTGGACTCATTAGAAAAATATGATGAAAGGAAAAAAGATCCCCATGCTTACTACTTTTCCGTTGGTCATGGAATAAAACTACGGTATTCGGTATGACGTTACAATTTATAATTTCTGCACTACAAATTTTACACGAAGGAAATTTTACAGATAATATACACTAATACAGATTAATTTATCTTGGAAATCGTATCACAGTACGACACGTAGTTCATGATATGAGGACTCAAACAGTAACGTTCATGGGAAACCGCCCCATCACGCATCAGGTTTTAGTCTGTTACTTCTTTACAACTAACTGTATTGGCAACGGATATTACCGACTTAACAGCACTGACACAAACGAATACATACCTACACAATTGTACAGTTCCACAACATATAATTCAATAAATGTGGGACGGGTGAAAACCTGTCCCGTCATGCCGCACTCTTTAACATTTATACGCATTTACTACTAAGACACTCCCGTATTTCGGTCAGCTTAGGGAAATTCCTGAAAGTTGACTGCTCTTGACAACTTTGAACTGTGAACGGCAGCAGTTACATTACATTCCACTGCAAGTAAGAACTGCACTGTAGTGCTTAATAGAGTTGTGGCGATTCGTCAATGAGTCGTTCAAATGAACGAATACAAATAAAGAATCGTAAGAATCGCATCGTGATTCGGACGAATCGTCGTTCAAAAGAATCGTCTGTCTCGTGACGATTCCAAGATCCAACGATTCAGGATTCGAAAGCAAGTGGCGAATCGTGCCGAATGATTACGAAAGCCAGAAAGCGTGTGAACAAAGGAAGCACAGAACGAAGATCGTGAGCTGTTGATTATTAGCCTATTCACGAATTACACATGACAGAAACAAAGCGCAGCGAAATACACAGCTGCCAATACATACGAATATAGTCTTTTATACAGTTTACATGTTATGTATTTAAACGAGCAATACTTACACATTTATATTTCGCGTATCCCGGAAATGGCTGTAACGATTTGGATTATATTTTGTGTTTAGAGAGGTTTTAGAGTTCACCTACATAGTTGTAGTTTTTGTAAAAATTCATTTTTACAAAAATATTCTTTTTATATAAAAACGCGATTTTAAATGTTTTTAAAGCCATCTCAAAAAACTTTTTTGTCATTTTGGTTTTTACGTTATCAGCTTTCCAGAAAGAAAGCGATTTTACAAAGAAAACATTTTAATAAACGTGAATTTCTTGCATCTCGAAAGAAATGTAACATTTGGAGACGGATTTTTATTTTTAATGTTTATTTCGTGGTTCCTTCAACTAATTGATTTTATAATGATTAAATATCTCTTCATTACCATAGATTTAATTAAATTTATATTTAAATAGCCGAAGTATTCAAACAGAACGAAAAAAAAGTTTATAAGGTAATTGCAGGATTCGAAATAAGTGACCTACGTCCACTAAACCTACAACGCTACTAAATGAGCTATGATGACAGCAGAAATAGTTGGTAGTGTAATATGTATTTATAACCGTTCGCAAAACTTCAGACTATTTACTCGAGAATTTTTGAGAGCTGAATCGAATGGCTTTGTCTCAATATTAAGTCTGAACTTTACGCACCATAAATATTAAAAAATCAGATACCCGTATCGTCACCTTTTCGGCATTCTGTAAGATTCGTGCCGTCGCAGACCAGAAAAAATCGTGAACGAATCGTAGGAATAGATTCACAATGTGGGATCGAATCGCAAGAATCGATTTCTAAAAAAGAATCGTATTGTCCAACTCTAGTGCTTAACATAGCAATAATTGACTAAGGCAACAATGGACAACGGCGAAAGGGGGACTGGGAAATAGCCGATGTTGTTTTCGATGTATCGATAATTAAAATCTATAGATGGCTTTGTTGGCCGCGGTGCAGTAGCCGAGCGGTCTAAAGCGTCTCGGTGCGGAGCGCGCGGTTGCTCGCCGTGGAGGTTCGAGTCCTCCCTGGGGCATGGGTGTGTGTGTGTTTGTCCTTAGGTTAGTTTACCTTAGTTTAAGTAGTTTGTAAGCTACGGACTGATGACCACGCAGTTTGGTCCGATAGATTTACAAACATTTCAATTTTAATTTGCTTGTGTTCGCAAGCAATGAGCAAATATGGGAAAAGTGGGCAGTGAAAATTAACCGAGAAAGCAGGAACCGTACTGGCGACTTTTGGAGCAAGAAAGGCACTGCTGACATTTAGTAATAGAGCTACTGCCTGTGGAATTCCCGCGTGCTCTAGTGGTTGTGTACTGAATTCATTATGTGAAGATGCGAGCTGAGTCTGTCTGCTGCTTCACTACAGATAGTATCCGTTATTTTCGATTTTGTTTGATACTCTGTTCCTAATACTATCTACATAACGACGTTTTTGGTATTTCCCAGTGTAGGAAAATGTAAGAGCGACAGCGAAGTTAAAATGCATTACATCGGGGCAGAAAACGATAATTATATATTTTTGACGATGTTACAGCGGTCAATGAATGAAATAAATCGCAATTTGCGATCAGTTGTGGCTGCAGTGCACTAGGTTTAGATGGAATACCAAAGTGCGGCGAATGAAAATTTGTGCCCGGTCTGGATTCGAACCAGGGATCTCCTGCTTAGAAGGGAGATGTGTTGACCACTCCGCCACCAAGGACACAGTGACCAGCCCGACTGCAGAGGACTCTTCCCTGCACGTCTCCCGCCACACACAAATCTCCATTCGCCTCGCTGTCTCTTTCATATTAGCACAGCCTATATGTTCTGTAATGCTCGAAGCCACAATACCGTATTCCCGCACCAGGGAGAACAGACCACGAGGTATCGAGACACAATTAATTATCGTCAGGAGCCCAGCGTCGATTTTTGACGCTGTTACAGCGTTCAATCAATGGAATGGAGATTTGTGTGTGTCGGGAGACGTGCAGGGAAGAGTCCTCTGTAGTCGGGCTGGCCACTGTGTCCTCGGTGGCGGAGTTGTCAACCCGTCTGCCTAGTAAGCAGGAGGTCCCGGGTTCGAATCCCAGCCGGGTACAAATTTTCATTCACCGCACGTTGGTATTCTATCTGAACCTAGTGCAGCGTAGCCACAACTGATCGCAAATTGCGATTTATTTCATAGAAAGCGATGACGTTGTACTAATTTCGGCGATTAATATTCAGACAGGATTTTCTGAAATAGCATTATTTTATTTGAGATACATAACGTGGAGTATTTTTGTTACTAATCAACTGGAAATCAGTAGAACATCGTAAAATATGATAGTAATATTCGACAGTCATAGAAACTGTTTTACGACACTTATTTGCTTACACATGAAGACTACACGGAAAGAAGGGGTTAAGTCCAAATTTCACGAAAATGAGTTACTGGTATCCTTATGAAGTTCATCAGATGTACTTTCAGTTGGGTGAACTTAAATGAATGTAATGGGTTTAGTCACTGAGTTATGGCGAGATCAAAATACGGTACACACTGAGAAAACGGGTCCAGTCCATCCGAAACACCGAAAGAAAGGCTGAAGTCCAGCCGGTGTCGATTTCTCAGCAGTCAGCTGAATTTTTTTTCTCCCCTGCTGTTAAGGAAGTTTCATGGTTGACATCGTTAATTGCAATGTCACTGTTGATTTTCATATGTATGGTCGAAGCAAACACGGAGCAGATTTCACATTAGTTACTTTGCTTTATGCTGTGGCAGAACCGAATATCGTGTCGTGATTTGTGCTAACACAGAGTAGCCTTGACATTCACTTGAATTCTTTGTGGTGTAGTAGATTGAATTTCGTGTAATATCCAACTGAGGACTGTGTTTGAACTGGCGATGAAACATCCAGATTCAAGCTGCAGTGTAAGTCTAGAAAAAGACAGAGCTTTGGTAGTCAGCCTGAAGACGTAAAGGGTCCAGTTTTTTTAAAAATATTGTTTTATACTTTCAGGGAATTCTAAAGAAAGGTCGTAGAATGTACTGTATAAATTACAGAAGCGTATGTCAATAACCAGTGAAACTGCAACGTATTAAACTTTGAAATTACTCTCCTGAAAAGTATGTAAAATGGACTTAACCCCTTCTTTCCGTGTAGTCTTCACATGTATTAGGCCTGTATGGCATTTCTTTAACCAAGTACTGATTCAAATGATCAAATGTTTATATAGGTTATGGGACTTAACTACGGGGTCAACAGTCCCTAAACCTGCAAACTACTTACGAACTAGCTAACACTAAGGACGGCACGAATATCCATGCCCGAAGGGGGATTCGAACCCCCGACCGTAGTGGCCGTGCAGACAGTGACTGGCGCACCGCAGATCGCTTGGCCACCGCGGCCGGGGTATTCATTAGTAAGCTAGAAGAGGTGCTTTGGTGTGGTGGCTTATTTGAGTCGTCTAGTCGCTGGGTCGCCATGTAAGTGGACGGTCTGGTAAAAACATGGCGGTTGGCCACTGTCTCCCTATACAGCCTCGGGCCCCGCCGTTGCCGCTTTGTGCGGACACAGGAGGCACCGCCCCGCCCCTCCTCATCGCTCCTCACTCCCCATTACGGTTTTTACGGCTGCGGCCGATAACGTCTGAGAGGCGGCACTAAACCAGCAGTCTGCACTCGAGGGAGCAGATAAGGCGGGCGCTGCACACAGACACACCGCTGGTCGTTCACGTGCAGGCGACACCGCTGCAGCCTCCTGTCACACAGGAACTGTACATGACAAGTGAGGCTGGACACTTCCAATTTATAGCTGTTCATGTAGACAGTAAGCTGTCGTGGACAGCCCATGTTCACGATCTTCTTCCAAAACTAAATTCTGCTATATTTACCATTACAACAATATCTGAAATGAGTGATTTTTCAACGCGAAAAGTAGTCTATCACGCTTACTTTCACTCACTTGTGACGTACGGCATTATTTTTTGGGGTAACTCCCCTGAAGCAAAAAGGATATTTGTGGCTTAGAAACGAGCGATTCGAGCAATATGTGTAAGTTCACGAACTTCATGTCGACCCCTTTTCAGTAGTCTGGGAATTTTGACTCTGGCGTCACAATACGTGTTTTCTTTAATGTCGTTTGTTGTTAATAACATCAGCCTATTTCCACGAGTTAGTAGCTTTCACTCGGTGAATACTAGACACAAGTCGAATCTACATTTGCATCCCACCACCTAAACACTTGTGCAGAAATGTGTGCAGTATGCTGCGGCATCCATTTTCAATAAGCTGCCACAAGAACTAAAGAATCCTAGCACTAACCCACACGCTTTCAAATCTAAAATTGAAGAGTTACTTCATGGCTCATTCCTTTTTATTCTGTCGAGGAACTCCTAGAAAAGCTAATTCCTTTTTTTTTTTTTTTTTCTTTATTGATTCTTTTCCATTTGTCCTAAGATTGTCGTGTGCATAGGACTACTTAAAAAATTTCTATTGCCATTATTGTGTTAAACTTAATGTATTGACTTGTTCCATGACCATGGAGTCTCACTCCTCAATTACGTCCTGTGGGAAACCCCCCCCCCCCCCTGTCCTACGCTGTCCTCGTAGTTCGGTAAGATGCCGGCAGATGTCAGGCGGTTCCCACGCTTAGTACCGGTAGACCCCACTAGAGGGTAGGCTGTCCGGTGTGCCCACACACATATGTTTGTAGACTGGCAATGCCGTATGCAGTATCACTGAAGTCTCGTCGCCATATGTATATTCTATAAACGAGTGAGCAGTCAACTGCGTTATTACAGAAAACAGTCGTCAAAATACGGATGAACTGACGCAACTACGTTGTCTTTAAAGTTTTGAGATAATTGTCATCTGGTGTATTGTACAGGGTGTGTCAGGAAAGCCGCCTGCCAGGCGTGCCTGGACCGCTGTGGTGTTGGGTTCGTCTCCCGACCGCCACCACCGCATCCGCAGGCCACGGCAGCGACACATTCTATGTAGGACTCTATTGTGCCGCGGGCGAATGCATACACTGAGTTAAAGTGTAGAAAAACACTGCCATCTGACTAACCTGAGCTTACCTTTATTTACAGCAGATGTTCAGAATGATGCCCCTCTATGGAAAGAGCGGCCTGACATCTCTTCAACACATTTGTCAACACTCGACGAATTTCGGCTGCCGAAATCTGGGTAATGACTAGTCATATCCTGTCTTCCACCTCTTCGAGTGTATGGGGATTGCTTGCATACACCTTGTCTTTTAACATTCCCCAAAGATAAAAGTCACAGGGATTTAGATCTGGAGGACGAGGAGGCCAGTCAACTATCCTAACATCAAAAACACTTCTTATTTCTGTCACAGAAGCATTGACAATGTGTGGTCTTGCGATGTCTTCCATGAAAATAACCGTACAGCTTTTCTCGAAAAAATGGACGTAGGGTATTGTTGGCATACCTGCCAGAATTTATTGTTTCGTGAAAAAAGATTGAGCCGATTATTCGCTTCGCACTAATTGCACAGCACACTGCAGTTTTCACGTCATGAAGAGGTTGTTGATGTAACTCATGTGGATTTTCTGAACTCCAATGTCGATTGTTCTGCGTATTTACGTAGCCTGACAAATGCAGCCATGCTGCTTCAGAAAAATAGAGCATCTCAGGATCAACTTCCCCATCGTGCACAGACTGTAACAGCCCGGTACAGTAACGACGTCGGGAGTTCGTGAGTTGAAATTCGTCGAGTGTTCGCAAAAGTGTTTAAGAGATGACAGGCGACTCTTTCCATAGAGTGACACAATTTTGAACACCCACTGTAAATAAAGGTAAGCTCAGGTTAGTCAGATGGCAATGTTTTTCTACACTTTAACTCAGTGTATGCGCCCGCGGCACAATAGAGTCCTAAATAGAATGCGTCGCTGCCGTGGCCGGCAGATGCGGTGGCGGCGGCCGGGAGTCGAACCCAGCACAGCGATCTTTCCTGAGACACCCCTCAATAAATTTGATACTGTAATACCGGCCTAAGGAACACCTCCCTGCCTAGTAAGCAGGAGGTACTGGGTTCGAATCCTGGCCGTGGCACAAATTTTAATTCGATGCTTCTCCTTCAGATTTATATCTCTGGTATATGTCGAGACAAAATATGTGTCTGCACATTGATTTATTGTTTGATACATACATTAATAGTGATTTGAACTGTGAGACACTCCGGAGCAGACGCAAGGCCGCCAAGAGCAAACGGCCCGTGCTGCTCAGGAGGGGAAGTGTGGCAACGCGCGTCCACACGTCTCCAGTGTCACACACAGTGCAGTCTACTGGAGAAGTGCAAGTGGCAGCGACTTGAGCATCCGACCTACAACAGGTCACGTCGCCCTGAGACTTCCATATGTCTGGTCCGCTAGAAAACGTCTCAGAGGGAACAGCTTCAACTTGGTCGACGAACTGAAGGACACACTAGAGCACTGGCTGTTGTCACAACAACAGGAAATTTGGGAACAGGGAGTCTTTCATTAAACAGTGGGGTCGTTGTGCTGAGGCCTCTGGTAATCACTTTCGAATAAAGACTTCAATTATACTCGCAGTGTCTGTTCGTACCTTTTCATTTGAGTACCCTCGTGTGTACAGTACACATTCTAGCGAACCGAGCAACGCTCCGCAATAATTGATAAATATGTAATCTTTCTGCCCTCCACTTCCCCAATATCCATGTCCGTTTCTTATATTTCGTCCTCTTAGGCTCCTCAGGGTATTAGCTACCTGAAAACTCTACGTTGCTCGGTTGTTTATTTATTTTTATTTATTTATTTATTTTGTCTAGTCAGCGATTGCAATCCATACTCTTTTCAATCCATCGGGATTTTCGACTAATTACCTTCAATCCAGCGTGCATACCGCAAAGGTTATACTTTTCTGGAAGTCATTTTGTTATAATCTAATAAAATATTTATTAAATTAGTGGCCGGCCGCGGTGGCCGAGGAGACTGAGTCGCTCCAGTCACGGTCTGCACGGCCACTACGGTCGGGGGTTCGATTCCCTCCTCGGGCATGGATATTTGTGCCGTCCTTAGGATTAGCTAGTTCATAAGTAGTTTGTAAGTTTAGGGACTGATGACCCGGTAGTTAAGTCCCATAGACTTTACAAACAACAACATCTTACCTTTGTGCTGAACCGCCGATAGTAACACAAATGAAGAAAAAGAAAAAAAGGGACGAAAAGGACAAGCTTTCGGAACACAGTTCCTTCTTCAAGTGGGAGAGAAGGGAAGAATAAAGGATAGGAACGGAAGGGAAAAGTAATTCGCGACCTAGGTCATGAGGATGGTGTTTGAGGCGTGTGTAAGTCAGAAATACTGCATATTAGTACTGAGCCAAGCCAGGGAGGATATATATATAACCAAAGAGGAAAGATCAAGCAGTAAAGAGAAACAAGATGAGTGAACTGAATGATGCTGAGGGGTGTAGGAGGGGCGGGGGGTTGTCTAAAACGTTTTTGATTAACAGGGACAGATGGACACACACACACACACACACACACACACACACACACACACACAGGGGAGAGAGAGAGAGAGAGAGAGAGAGAGAGAGAGAGAGAGAATGTTTAAATGTTTGTATAGTCTATGGGACTTAACTACGGGGTCATCAGTCCCTAAACTTACAAACTACTTATGAACTAACTAAGACTAAGGACGGCACAAATATCCATGCCCGAGGGGGGATTTGAACCCCCAACCGTAGTGCCGTGCAGACCGTGACTGGAGCGCCTCAGTCCCCTCGGCCACCACGGCCGGCGGAGAGAGAGAGAGAGAGAGAGAGAAAAGGGGGTAAGGAAGGGATAATGAAAAGGTGAGCTGAGGATGGACGAAGGGGTGAGACAAAAGTCAAATATGTGTTACTGCAACTGATTAATTATTTTGCTGTTTGAGTACTTACTTTTCAACAAGTCAGTGGCGGCTGGGGGTTCACTTCTTTCAGTGCCGCATCTTGATTGACCCCCCCCCCCCCCACTTGGCGTCCAAAGAGACAATTTGGCGCAACTCTGCGAGTGGTTTGCTCCCCCCCCCCCCTCCCTTTTAGATATATTTTCCTTAAAAGATCTGCCGAATGCCTCACCTCGGCGTGTCTGCGCTCGCTTCAACTCGAGCTGAGGCGTCGGCCTACCAAGCTTCTGTATTTCGCACTTCTCTTCCAAGCTTAAAGCTGAGTAATTTGTTTCTAAGAGATACTGAACGTTGTTCATTTTTCTTTGATAATAAACACCAAGAGCATATGAATATGCACATGAACACGAAAACATAGTAAGTAATCGATTAGCCGGCCGCGGTGGCCGAGGGGACTGAGCCGCTCCAGTCACGGTCTGCACGGCCACTACGGTCGGGGGTTCGAATCCCCCACTCGGGCATGGATATTTGTGCCGTCCTTAGTATAAGGTAGATCATAAGTAGTTTGTAAGTTTAGGGACTGATGATCCCGTAGTTAAGTCCCATAAGCTATACAAACATTTGAACATTTCAGTAATCGATTACACTGTTAAGTGACTGTAACAAAGAGAACCTGTTACGATGAAGAGACAAGCTACCTTCCGGTCACGTGACCCTGTAAGCAGCACCCCCTCCCAACCTTACGCATGCGCAAAGCCTGCTCTCTTCCTCATATTTTTAAACAGTTAAATATTTGTTGAAGAGTATAAATGTCATTTACCCTTAAAATGGCGACACATTTGCTAAAACGTCCAAATATATCTGGCAAGTAACAATACAAAAGTCATTGTTGTTCCTGTATCTGTTAAAAAGAAAATTGGATTTAAGATAATTGCTTGAAGCCGGTCTCGAAACTAATACCTTCGAAAGCGCAAAGAGATGCCGCTAACCACACAGCAATTCTTGCTAAGTGGAGAGTATTCATGATCGCACATTCCTAAGACTTTTACAGTTGATGGGTCTTTAATTTATATTTCACCAAATGTAACGTGTTTTTTGATCAACCTTCATTGCGCCAAAAACCAAGATGAAGGGCGGATGTTGCCTTCATGGAGGATTCGCGCACGCGCAAGGCGAGCTGCGCAGAGTAGCTCCATTCCCTTTGCTTCGTGACTATTCGTGCGTAACCGCTGGCGTCTCTACCAGCTCCAACGCCAGTGTTAGAAGTGGCGTTTCCCCTCGCCCCTGCCTGCCGCGGGAGCGCCCAAAAAGCTGCCTCCAGGGGGTTCGGAAGAGGATTTGAACCTCAGCCGCGCATGCGCATTGCATCGCTGCTGCCACTGCCGCCTATACTAAGCGGCCGCGCTACGACTCGTATACGTGCCGTCTCCGTGACGTAAAACGTTTCTCATGCTATAAAAATACTTCGTATGTATACATAGGATAATCTAATAGGAGAAGGAAACGAAGAATTATAGTTTAAAAACACTTCTTATTTATTTACTTTATTCACGGTGAGATTTTTTCCGTGGGTTCACTGAACCAGTGAACACATAGGACGCGCCGCCACTGCAAAAGTTGAAGGACAACAGCAAATGTGAATATTTGTTTCGTAATTGCGCTACGTTTGCAAAACCAACCAACTGTACAAATCGGGTACAAAAACCGCTAAGTCAGTACTTCACTTACTATTTTAGACTACAGAACATAATCACAGATTTCAGCAATTAATACTGAGCAATTAATTATTTTTTTTACTTATTTCTGAAAGAAAAAAATGAACTTTTTAATAGTTTGGATAGGAAGAGATTTTCGCGATTATCTCAGTTTCGCTTATGCAGCTGACGCTCAACGTGACCTACTATATATCCTGCATGTAAATAAGAAACAACAACACAGTATATCAACGGATATAAAAAAACAATATCGAAATTGCCAAAGCTAGCTTCAAATTTGGCAAAAAAAAAAAAAAAAAATCTGAAAACTGTTAAAAAAACAGAACTAAATAGACGCCGAATTTATTAAAAAATTATAATAAAACACCGAGAAGGAAAAAATCAAATACTGTATTAAATAATAAATACATAAAATAAAAAGTGAAGTTCTCGACAACAATATTGAAGACAAACCTTAATGTACCACGAAAAACGGCAAAAGCAGTAAAAATTGAAGCAATAATGTGTCTAAAGGTAATACAAAATGAAGCAAAAAATAGCTAACTGCTGAAAACAAGAAAATTGGCACAAACAACAAAATTTGCCAAAAATGACACACTAGAATTTAAAAATGCAAAGTATTGACCAAAAGCACCGAATCGCTAAAATCAAACACCGTGTTTGGAAAAATGTCACTTGATTTGGGGAAAAAAAAAAAAATCCTGAATGTGGTAAAACGTAAAACGAAAGAATGCATTGAGAAAGCACTACACAAACAACAGAGAAATTAACCAAAAATAAATAAATGTGTTTACAAAATAACAGTGAATTTGCCAAAATATAGTTCCGAAATTGGCAAAAAACAGGCAAGCGACATTTAAAAAAAAATCGAACTTCGCCATAAAATAATGCGATTTTGTCCTTTTTGTACCCACAATAAACCGTTTCAAAGGAACGCATAAAAACTTATCGTATGAATTATGAATAGGTGTAAGCGAGGGTCGGTCTATCTCACCTAGATCTGGAAACCTGTAACCTTACGGTTACACTCATGGGAGTTTCGGAGATGCTACAAAAACCTGAGTGAAAGGTACCTTAAGTGAGAAACATTAGATATTTATCTCCTTACATATCGCTACTGGTTAGGTGAAAAGGCAAGATTGAACTAAAGGAGAGAAGCACACTAACTGTTGCACTGGAAAGTACCTACTGCCGCGCTCTTCACAGTGTGATGATGAGTATAATATTGTAAGAAAGAATTTGCAGAGACCGTATTTTCTCCGCTCGCCATGCGACGTCTTGTCAAATCGAGAGTTCTTTCAAGAGCGGCCAGCAGGTAGCAGCAGTGCGCTGCTACAGCAGCGCTGCAGCCGGCAATCGAAGGAACCACTTGCTCCGGAACGTCGTTTTGAGGTTATTGTCGCGTGGATCGTGGAGCAGTGAGGATGCCTACGCGTACGTCAAGTGTCGGGTGTTTGGTGCCAGACCTCGCCCGTGTCCACAGCCGGGACAACGCCCGTCCGGCGCCGCTGCCGCGTTGATTCAGTCGACGTCTGCGTCGTGCGTGTGCTGCGTCTCCTCGTTTCGTCTTTTTACAAGCGCCAAGGACGCCTCCGAAAAGCTGTGTGTGCCAGTGCCAACGGAACCGCCTCGCGGCTGACACGTTTACAAATAAGATCTTTCAGGAATACCCGAGTCCGTTGTGTCAAGTTTGCAGTTACGTTGAATTCCTGTACTATTGTTTCGTGTCCCTCAACGTATCTGCGTAGTGAAGTGTGTTAACGACTGTGTGATTGGCTCACTTGGTGTGACCTGCCATTTTTGTTGTTTTTGCTCTCCCGCACGTACCTGCAGTTGACTTTTCGCCTGACGACGAACCGTCGTGCCGCTGCTGCTTTTCGGGACAGCTCGCAGTATTCAAATGCCTCATGAAAAATAAGCTGCTTTGGTATGTTCAGCTTTTGTTTTTGTTTAGTACATAGGTAATGTTGTTATTAATGTTGATAAGATCCTCCCTACCAAGTATGCGACACGTAATTTGTATCACAGTTCTGTGCGAGTTTACAGACGTTATTACCCCCTCTCCTGTTTAGTTTGAGACTTTTTAGTAACTTCTTTTCCAGATTATTGGCCAAGAACTGTCATATGTCCAAAGATACTGTCCCGTAGGCTAATTCAGTTACGCATTACTTTCCCACTGCAGTGTGTTTCAGTGTTTTAATTTTTTTTAACGGACGTATGTGTTTTTTTACTATTTAGGCTATTGCAGGAGTTAAAATATTTCATCAATATATTTTTAAGGAGCAGTAAGAATTCTGCTAAATTTTCGTCTTTCATTTGATCAAATAAAAACTACCTAAGTTCTTTGTTCAACAAATGACATCAGTTCCTAGTTAGTATACGAATGAAGTTACTTATATTCGTGTAGTATACTATTCTCTTTCGATTCTCAGTGTTACAATTCGTTCTTTTCACAGTTAAACTCATAATACGAAATCACACCTCTCTTTATTACAGTAGGAGATAATGGTTTTAATGTTTTCAACAATAATGGCTTTGTTGTAACTACTTACTGTTGAGTAGTGAACAGTTTTCTCTGTTATCTCATGGAATGTTAGAAGATTTTTTTTTTTTTACGGTAACTTCATAGAAACCATTTCCGAATAGCTGTATCGACGGAGGGCGGGGAATTCAGTGATTGACAATTCGGATGAGTCAGGACTCGATGTTAAGTCTGGCGTTCGTGATTTGGATTCCCAGTAATTGGTAAACGTCACTCCTTGTGAATGCTGCATAGGGATTGTGACACTGACCCTCATCAAACCTGCTTGCTTCCTGCTCTTCATAGGGTTCTTGTTTTCTTGTAATATTCTTCTCAGATCGCACTTCCCTCCTGTCAGTTTTTTGTTTGAACGAGTTTTTATCTCGGAATTTACCTGCTATCGGAAAGATCTTTTCAGACTTCAGAAACAGGAAATTTCTAGATTAATAAAAAAATGCACTAGTATTGTCATTTTAATTTGAAATTTTTAGGAGCCAAGATATCTTGTGTTGTTGCATACCTCCTCGTAGCTCATATTTTAGCTTAATTCCTATGACAGTAATTCATTTGCCTTGAAATCGGAACTTGAGCTTGGCTCGGCGGCTACGTAGAACAAATAATTATCAAAAAGCTTCACATTATTTGAAGAAAGTTTGAACTTCTTTAGCTTTTGTGATTGTGAGTGTTATTCTTGCACTTTCAAGTTGAGCAGTTGTATAATTAATAAAAGCTGATATCCCCCCCCCCCCCCCTTTTTTTTGTGTTTAAATTGCAACTTGGCCGTTTTATATACGTTACTCCGAAATTCGTTGGCCTGGTGTAGCAAATATGGGCATTTTATGCCCCAGAAAAGCGGACGTCTGTTAATTGAGTGTATTCAGTTATAGTTGTAATTCGCTCCGCCTTTATTTTCACTTGCTGGAGATCTGAAGAACTACAGTATCCATGAAATTTAAATCGTCACGCGGTAGGCAGTTATATTAGTCTGTTGCCGTTTTCAATTTTGTTTCGGGCGATAATCTTTTATTGTTTCGTATTTCTCTTTTAAAATGTTTCCCATGTTGCCTTTTATGTGAAGGGCTAGTTTTGATGCCTTATACCGGGTGTCCCATTAAGCTGACAAATTGAAATCATTCTAAAATTGCTCATCGTCCACAAAAAAACCTTCCAGGCACAAAATGAATACCTGTATCTCCAATTCTCTCAATTACGGGGTAATTTCCTGAGAATAACCACAAACACATTTTTAATTTTATTGTATTTTTTTCTCTCAATACAGAGCCATCAATAAAAACTGTTTCTAGCAAAGATTTCACAGTGCCCTCCCCCCACCCCCTTCTCACTCAGTGGGTGGGTCTGATGGTTTGATTTCAGGTTAGGGTTCTTGAATGTGAAATCCTTCGTAATATTATGCATTTTTCCTCCCAAAATGTTTACTGCATTGCCGTAACTCTTTCACCATAATGTCCTCTTGTCTCCCCCTGTCCCTCTTGTTTTCATATTTGTATTCATTGAGGTATCCAACTTTTCCGATGTTTCATGTCTATTTGAACCATCTTGAACTTAGTTTTAATCCATTATTTTCCATAGCAGAATGAAATATTTCGAGAATGTCTCATTCTCTGCTTATAAATTTGTCTATACAACTTGAGTTTTCTTTTTCCCATCCGACATGGGCGTGTAGGTGGTCCACACCCCTGCCTTTTTTCCGCTCGCATTGCAACTTGTGTTCCAATTTGTAACGGCTGCTGCTCTGTTGGACACTGAAGTGAGTGAACTTTACAACTAGGCCCATTCCCACCCCCTACACACTGAGAAGTGACATTTATTCTGGCTGTCTTGCTATATTTCTGGTGTTTCTTGCTCTCAACATTCGTACTACATTGCCGAAAAATTTTCCAGCGATTTTACATTCCACATTCACTATTTCTCCATCCATCCCCCCCTTTTAATCGTTCGTCAGTTCGTGTTGATTCTACTGCCTGCAGTGCTTCCGAACGTGTGATTGTGCAGTAGAGTCTTTTTAATTTTGCGTCGTTTGATATGCCTCTTTCGTTGAAATGCCATATGGCTTTTATGGGCCGAGATATCTTCAAAAGGGTTCGGTCGCCTACTGCAAGTCTTTATACTGATTCCACTTCGGCGATGATGTGATGATGATGACGACGACGATGATGATGAAAGTGATAACAAACACACCACACCCAGCCTCCTGCCAGGAATGGACCCCTTGAATCGGCGGTCAGCGTACGCCTCTTTCGTTGTAAGTTACTGCAGTGATACAAAGCATAGAGTCGTTGCGTCATTTACTGGACGCGATTACACCCATTGGTTTTGACTCGTAGCATCTGCGAGTTGTGCAGCATGCAAAGTACTTAAATATTTTTACTAATATGTCATAATTTTGAAGGATGTAGTTAGGCAGGGACCTACAAGAGTACAGCTTAAATTGTTGCGAGTGAATAAGCGATGCTCTCGTGTTCAAAATATACCGATCGTTGGCCGCAACTGCGATATGCAAAGCGTCTTTCAAATTACCAGCAACATTTTAACGAGACCGTGATTTAATTAAAAACACTAATCTATTGAAACATTGACTATTTGCAGTTTACTACGACTGAGGGGGTAGGGGGGTTTCAGACATTTTGATGACGCCATTGGTCAAATCAGACGGGTGGAATCGCGTCGTAAAATTTTCCCCCGATTTGCGGGCAGTAAATTAAAATTATCCTCGTAAAGCGATTATTTCGTTGTCCACATTTGCATGCCGCCTCTGCTGTAAGGCCGGTATTACTCGGTCGTATTTCTTTATCAAAAATTTACATCCTATATTTACAGCACAAAAATTTGACATATCTCTGCTTTCGTCAAATAATACGATCATAGTGCCTCGCAGTAGATTTTGATCATAAAAGACGTTTGTCTTCTGTCCACTGCAATGCGAACTGTAACCGCTTGGAGCGCTAGCATCGCTGTAGCACTGGGACCGCACTTATTTGAAAACAAACCTCCTCGTTTGAAAACATGACGTCGAAGTTTAGTTGGTGTGTTCCGTCTAAGACAAAATTAATAGAACTTTATGAAGCAGACGAAGCACTGCATAATCCCAGACACCCTGAATATAAGAACAGATTAAGGAGACTCGAAAGTTAGAAGACAATGGCGGAGAAATTCGGCCTGCGTGTACAGCTGAGGATATTGCGAAAGATTTAATGACCTCGCGTGTTGTGTCAATCACAAAATTAACAGAAATATATAGCAGATATTTATAAGCTCTAATAATAAACATCGATGCTGTTCCTGCTCTGTTGTGACAGGTTCTTGTATGCGGCCTGTAAGTTAACCCTTCTCGTATAGCGAACATTTCGTTGCCAACATAAGCACGTTACACCGCCGCGCCGTAAGTAAAATTTAATCCCAGTAGCAAGAAATTGCTGTCTTCTGCCGATATTGTCTTTTCACGTGCGTATATTGATTTTTAATGTATGGAGCCACTTTACTGAGTAAATACCGATACGTGTATTATCCATTCTCCAGTAATTTATATATAACTTGGCAGCCTCTGCTTGCAGCACCCGCAACACGAAATTATTTCCACAGTTTCACTCAAGTAAGCCCCCTATTTTTTTATTATTTTGTTTATATAATGCAGTTTTCGTAGTAGCAATGACAACGCATTATAACATTCCCGCCATCTAGAAATACGACCAGGAATAATACGACAGTGTAATACCCCTTTTTAGTGTCACGTCAAAGATTTACATAAAAACAAATTTACGAACTTGATGTTTTTATGTCAAAGAAAATGTGTAAAAAATGTGACCATGTAATAACGGCCTAAGTAAATTTTAATCTTATTTTTTTCAAGTAATTATACTTTCGTAAACGTTTCCCATGCCTAGTCTCTATCATTGTAAACGTCGCGCGACAGTAGAGCCTATCCTTATCATCGATTTAGAGTACAGAGGTTCGATATATATCGATTGAGGCCCCACGACCTCGATCGCAAATATAATTGTAAATTACCAAATGTCAGGAATTTGCAAAATGACACGGGTAGGCCTACATACCTGTCAGCCATAAAGCAGGGACAACATTAATTATATATTTCTTAGAGTGGTAACCGCTGGAAATCCAATACCGTAGAATGATGGGAATAATCTTTCGTGTTGACCATGAAATGAATTCTGTTCGTGCTCTATGATTGACCGGATCTTGTATGTGGTCTTGTCCGATCAGTAACTTATTTATCCTCTCAAAGCAAACATTTCGTTGCCAACATTAGCACAATATGCTGTCGCTGCCGTAAGAAAAATTTAAACTTTATTTCTAATTAATTGTTCGTCCGGAAACATGTTTCCTTTGTGGCGGTAATGGCCACGTTCAATACATATCGGTTGATGCCCGGCGACTTTGATTGCAAACATTCTTCGAAATTGGCATTTAAGTTAATCTGTGATGGTTGAGTATGTGACATTGATCTCTTTACTCTCGATCAATGGTATGTGGTATTAGTATCATCATCGTTGATGATAGTGGAAGAGAGAGAGTTTGTTTTATCGTTTAGGCAAGTTGAAGGAATGCACTACCAATATAATAACGTAGTAACTAATCCACTTATGTAAATGTCATCTGAGTCAACATTAGCGCCATTCAATTCCTAACAGCAGTTATCTAAATAAATTTTAAGGGCATTCCGTTCCTACTGTTTTGTTTTGTCAAGTGATCGTTAATGAGTACAATTATTGAAATTACCATACGAACATAGACGAGAACTAGATGTTAGTTTGACCTTGAATTGGTAAAGCTGTCGAATGTATCATTGAATACAAGAATGAACGTAGTTACAGAAGTCTTAATCTGTTACTGTAGCCCAGCATCTACTCAAGATTTGAAGTTTATAGTCTGGTTGTGTGTTGACAAAGTCAACAATGATGTTCTGATGTCTTAATTGTTGAAGGATCGCATTCCGGCATTATTTACTATCTCGACACTCAGGCCTCATACACCCCGTTTACATGGGCTCCCAAAACCGGATTTCGTAAACCGATTTCCCAATTCCGCTTTTGGTTGGCCATGTAAACACTCCAAAATCGATTCTGGAAATCCGCTTCTCTAAAGCGGTTTTCCAGTTCCACAATCGATTTTCGTGCCCATGTAAACGCAACCGTTTTTGAAGCGTTATTGGCTTGTCAGATTGTGTTTTTATGGTAAGAATTTTCGGCACATATCGACAGAGTGATATTTTCTAATGTGAAATAAAAGTATTAATATTAGAGTGATCATGAATCTGGGTATTTAAGTAAAGAAAAATAACGATTATGCTGACTAAATCGGGGACTGAATCAGCTGTTTTGCAGCCGCCATCTTAAGTGGATTTGGAAATCCGATTCAGGCTGTGCCATGTAAACACGACAGCGAAAAACGGTTTACGAAAATCGGTTTTCGTCTTCCGGAAGATGTGTTCCATGTAAACGTAGTGATAGTCTTTTAATCTGTCCCAAACATTGATCTCTATAGTATCTGGATGTTGAACTTCAGTTGTCTTAGCGTGCCAGCCATAGATATTCATATTTAGTTTCTTGCCAAATTCAAACATGGCTGCTAAGAAACATTTAAAGAAAGAGTAGAACATATGTTTCGATTCCGTTCCCATATCAGCCTACAACATCGAATATTCAATTCCAAATCAATAGGTTAGCAAGCAATTCTTTGTCACGTAATAACTGATGAAAACTCATTTGCCAAATTTAAACATGGCGGACAATGCGAAATCGTGTGCAGAACATATGAATGTGCAGGCACGCTGCAATTCTATGCTCAGACACCAGAGTTATACATCCAGTTTGTATAAAGATCACTGGTCCCAAAGAATTAATGAGAACATCATTGACTAAAATTGACTTAATCCTAATGCAGGCAAGGTTTTAAAAGAAATCCTGATTGCATTACAACATACTGGTTCTGTAGTTTGTTCCTTAAGTTTAAGGCCGATGTAATATATATATGAATTGCTGTTCGTTAGTCTCGCTAAAACTCGAGAACGGCTGAACCGATTTGGCTAATTTTAGTCTTGAAACATTCGTGTAAGTCCAGGGAAGGTTTAAACGGTGATAAAATATGGAAAAGTTGTCCGGAAACGAGGAAAATGGAATAACTGAAATAGCTTTTTCCTGTGAGCTATCAATACCGTTCACCCGATTGCCATAAAATTTTGGGAAAGTTACTCGGAAAATTTGAAGATTCGCGAAAAATTGAAATAGCTTTTTTTCAATGGTATATCAATATCATTCGTCTGATTGCGATAAAATTTTGCACATTTGACGTTCAAAGCAGGAGTACGTACAAGAGTACGTACATTGCCGGCTCGACTAGTCATACATAAACATGACGGTACAGTGTTGTGTTCTTAGAAGTGGGCCTTAGGTACGTAGGCATATGACTACGTACTGTACTGTAAATTAAGTATAATGTATTACCCGCCCCCGACGTTTACCGTAGCCATACTTATGTATACAGTTCTTATATTAAATCATCACATCCAATCGCAGTTTACATAAGCACCGTTTTACATAATCGCCCTGTATCCGTAGTGAAAGACCAGTGTATCAGGTGGCATCGCAGATCAAGGCTGACATGTTGCATCCAAACCTTCGTTACTTATACGTCATAGGTACTGCTGTCTTCAACTATAAGGACGTCGTGTGGACATTTTAGACGCTTGTTCTTCCCAAACCATATCAGAGAGGAACTGTGGGGATGAGAACTAAAAGTACGTCCCCACCACGCACCGTGGCGTGGCCCTGTGCTGTTTGTATGCAGAATGTCTAATGTGCTCGAGTATGTTGTAGGGGGAAATCTGTGACCGTATTTTTTCAGATTAACAGAAGAGCTGTGTGTCAGAAGTGACGTGTACCGGAAGTTAGCCGGTTGCGTGTTTAGAGAGGAGAAAAAATAAACCGGTTTCCGGCAATCAACCGGCTCTTAAATCGTCCACTTTACGGACCAGCTGCCGTTCTGTTCCACCCACCACTTGCACCGAATTACCATCTGGAGAATCGCTGCCGCCGAGGCCCAACTCCACTAACCTGCGGCATTTCTGTTCATTTTACAACGTTAATATTTACACTGCACTGAATTATTTCAAAGACCACTGCATTCGAAGCGAGTGCTATATATATATATATATATATATATATATATATATATGTCTGTTCGGTGTACGTTTATCACGTCTGAACCACAAGACATAAAGAGCTAAAAATTTGTACAGTCACTAATGTCTACCCGGGGAAGGCTTTAGGCACGGTTTTATGGCGATCGGATAGCTATTTATCTATATATATTAATGTGAATGTCTGTTCGGTGTACGGTTATCACGTCCGAACGACAAGACGCAGAGACTTGAATATTTTTACAGTTACTAATTTATACCTGAGGAAGGTTTTAGGCACGGTTTTATAGCGATCTGATAGATATTTAGTAATTTGAAGAATATAACGCGAAATGCGGAACAATAATTACTCTTTGAAAATTATGTTTACTCTTTGAAAATGGTTTTATTGGTTGCATTGTTGCTTGAGGGTTGATAATGATAAAAGGTTGGTGTATATTGGGATGGAAAGTTATCGGTGTATGTAAAATTCTTCCTGTGTGTGTGTGTGTGTGTGTGTGTGTGTGTGTGTGTGTTAATATTTCGCTCAGCTGCGAAAACTACAGAACGCAAATGAATGATCTTTGTGTAATTGTTGTCCGAAGTCTCCAGTTGTACACCATAGCAGTTCCATGTCGATAGCTATAAGGGTGTGGAAGATATGGTGGTTTAAAGTCGTCAAATTATAAAATAATTCGGACTGAAGGCCAGTGATGACGTTTGCGACTTTATAGCAAGGAGGTTACAAACAGCGAAACGTGATGCCACAGACCATATCTTTGGTCTATGCATTCTACAATGTCTGCAGCCCTTTCTCTGTAAGGATAAGCATACGAAAAAGGAAATATAACAATAAGTAAATAAATAAAGCAGTAAAAAAGAAATTTCTTTTAATACATCTCTTTAAAAAAATCGAGTTGACGTCTCGCGCATTACATCTAGTGATCGATCTGTGATATTATTACAATCATTATTGTTCAATTTCATGATTGGATTGTACGAAACGAGTGCATTTTACGTGTGATTTGATCTACAGTACGTACTTTCCTGACAATGTTGATTAAAAATGTTTGTTTCTAAAGAAGGTATTGAATTTCATTTTAATCCTACAAAACCAAAACTCATAGCACACTACTGAAATATAGCTTATCTATCATAATCAACCAAGACGCGAGCAGAGCCGCGGGTTTAATATATATATCGTTCTACTGCGATCGAATCATGACCGGAGCGGCTTGAAGAACTATTTCGACAAAATGGCGAACCGGACGAACATATGCCCAGTTCCTTTTCCTAAAATCCATTGCTTTTAGAAGTTTTTATATATGGTTGACAGGTTCTTGTCTGTACATTTCTCCGGTGAGTAAATGAATTATGCCGCGGCGGAGCGGCCGAGCGCATTGAGGCGCTATGCTAAGGTGCGCGAGGCCATTCCCCGGTGGGGGTGCTCGGACCCCCCTCGGGCATGCATGTCTGCCGTCTTTAGTATAAGCTAGTTCATAAGTAGTTTGTAGGTTTAGGGTCTGATGACCCCATAGTTAAAGTCCCATACGCCTCGGTTGCACAGTGGTAGAGTGCCAGACTACAAATCCAAAGGTCGTGGGTTCGATCCCCGCTAGGTCCTACGATTTTTATCTGTCACTTTCCACCTCTTTCACCTCTGGCAGTATTGCTGATGTAAGAAATACCGAGTAGCACCGTGGTTCGTAACCCACGTTAAACTGTAGGTCCCCCTATGACTGGCTGCGTAAGTCAGTTCGAAGGTCGGAGGAAGGCAACGGCATACCAACTCCAAACAGGACCATGCCTTGTAAAGCACTGTGGTGTTCAAACCAATCTTCGGATTGTTGACTGCTTTACCTTTTTAAGCTCTACAAACATTTGAAATCCTCGTAAAGCAAACTTTTTTTTGCCAACAGTAGCATACTACTCCGTCACTGTCGTAATACGGATATTTTTGTATACTTAATGAGCAGACACACTCGTAACTGATATCGACGAGATTTAGTTCCCTGTTCACGAGGGAAAACAAAAACATTAATGCATTAATTTGTCACCGGTCAAAACACCAAATTTCGTCTCCACGACAGTCAGTTGCTCGCTTGATCCCCGAGGATACCTGGGAATTACCAAAGTATGTAGGTCTACTTTCTTAAATGCTTCTTCTTGCTTAACAAAATACGGCCACAAACCTGTGCTTTTCCTTGCTCTTGCAAATGCAGCACGAAACAGCTTTTAGGAAATATTGGATGAACGTGTATTACTATAGACTTACCCTACTCATCGAACATCATTGTCGAAGAAATAGGATCAATAATTTTCTTGTCCAGTAAATGTCGTAGTGTTAGACCGGCCTTACCGGTTCATATACGTTCAAACTGTTATAGGCTACGTATGAATTTCTGAGAATGCAGTTGTTGACGAATTACAGCAGTGAATCATTGACACCGCATTCGTAGGATACTGGTCGTCTGTGTTTCGTGACGTGCGCAGTTTAACGTATCTGATGGCTAAGCTTAGCTCCACTCGGAAATCTTATCTCGATCTGACTAAATACCCGTGCAGCGTTTATCAGACAGTACTTCACCACAGATAAGTGCATTGTCGTCGTTGAACAAGTATGACTAGTATTTTATGCAAGGTCCTTCACGTACAAGATGAACAACTCACGCGACACCCTGGAGAAGTAGGGCATATCCTTCTAACGCGGCCGGGCAAAAATGTTCTGTGCTGGAGAAACCGTTGCAAGCCTCGTTTAATACGTCGACTCGCTGACCGCCGAGGTTCGGTTAGGAAGTGAGTCGACAAAGCTGAGCACTAGAATTGCGGCTGACACGTTTTCTACGGTTGCAGGCCGGGTGATCCAGCAAGCCAGTCGAGAAGTAATAGGGCACACAAGTGTTCACACAACCAGCACATTTTCTGTGTCACCCATTAGTGCAGTCCATCCAAGACACTGTTTACTCTCTTGGCAAATCTGTCCGCTCTGTGGACCCCTGGCCTCATTGGCATACCGTGGAACGAACGTGTCGACCAGATGGACAAACAGACCACCTTTAACCATTGGCGTCACGGAATTCGACGAGTTAGCACTGCACAGGAAGGTGCGTGAGGCTTAGAGCACTGATTGGTCTACGGCGAATGCAATGATGTTTTCATGAACATTAATAAATGGTTTAAAGCCAACTCATTGTCATTAAACTTTCAAAAGACTCACTAGTGCAGTTCAGAACATGTAAGAGATTTCCCGTCAGCATATGTATTAATTATGAAGAACAGCAGATAGAAGAGGTTGACAGTATTAAATTCCTGGGATTACAGCTTGATAATAAATTTAGTTGGGAGGAGCACACCACAGAACTGCAGAAACGACTCGACAAACCTGTATTTTCAATACGTGTTATCAGACATAGGAGACATAAATAACAAAGCTTGCACACTTTGCTTACTTTCATTCCATATTGTCATATGGTATAATATTTTGGGGTAACTCCTCAAGTCAGGCAAAAGTCTTCAGAGTCCAAAAACGTGTAATACGTATTATTTGTGGACTACATTCACGGACGTCCTGTAGAAGCCTATTCAAAGAACTGGGTATATTAACTACTGCCTCTCAGTATATTTATTCCTTAATGAAATTTGTCATAAATAATATATCCCTTTTCGCAACAAACAGCCTAGGACTTAAAAGCACTTACTTTAGTTCAAAAAGGGGTCCACTAATCAGGAACACACATTTTCAATAATTTACCATCAAGTATAAAAAATTTAGCTACAAATAAAGGTCAGTTTAAGAGGAACCTAAAAGACTTTCTAGTGGCCAACTCCTACTCTATTAGTGAATTTCTAAATTGTACCAAATGATGCATGTATCGGTACTCATACTATATTAGTATTATATTATCAGCTAAAACTGTATTTATATTATTAGTATTATCTAATTAAAAATGGTCAGTCTCTGTTGCAATATTTTATTCTCCAATAACGCGTTTCGCGCTGTTAGCGCATCGTCAGACTGGAAAAAGACAAATGTTTTGTTACAGTCCGTGTACCTGGCGGGCAGCCTACCGGCCGCCAATGATAATCCTTGCGGACCCAACAAAGATATATATATGTTGTTGCCAACACATATAATGCCAAAACTTATGGTAGGAAATTTCCATTCAGTATCCACCTTACACCCCTAAGAAACCAACAACAGCCCGAAGAACTCTGCTGTCAGTTTGTTGAGCAGTGGACTCTCGCGAGACGAGCAACTTGAAACGTTCATTGCGCGCAGCTGCAGGCGCAACGTCCTGTCGCTAACATGTGGGGACAATACCTCAAACCTCTGACTACGGCAATTTCTGACGGCCTTGGAAGTGATTGAGATTGACAGGCCGTGAAAAGTGACCCCAGGCCCCCTCTATCAGGATGCTGTTTCGACCTCGCTTGACGATAATTTGGTGTGGCCCAGTGGCCTGGTTCAAGTCTTTAAAAGGGCGCCACTTCGGCGACTTGCGTGTCCCTAGCCACCCCAGTTATCCAACCGGGGAAAGGGGAATCCGAACCACGTGTCGTTTCTGGCGACTCCTCACATCGTGGAGAGGTGAAGGATGGGTTAAAACGCAGACTGAAAAGTCCCATGATCCAACCGGGCTTCGAACCTGCGACCACCGGGCCCGGCACCGCAATTGATGATCTGCAGCCTCGGCGCCTGGTGCGGGACTTGCAGTCGACCGCGACATGAATATGTGTTTAGTGCTGCGCTTGCATGGAAATGCAAACACTGCAATATCTCGGAGTATTTGCAGTGGAATGACCATATAAAAGCAATAGTGCCAGACTGACAAGGAGATCACATGGGTATCGGATTTTAGAATTTTGTGATATTTATGGTATGTGAACTTCAGAATTAGCGAAAGCCATTCGACGCAACTCTCTAAAATTCTCGAGAAAATCGACTTCGAAGTTTTGCAAGTACACATAAGTATCATCAATAACAAAAACTCACAGCATCCGACGGTGTAGCTCAGGTCGTAGCGTTCTGGCATCGTAACCCTAGGGTCGATGGTTCGAATCCTACCGTTGCAGATTTTGTTTTATCTTTTTTAGTTGTGTTTGATAAACTTTAACAATTTTTACTAAATATGTACGTTTTTTGTTTATTATTAATTTTCTATATCTTATAAAAGGTCTTTAATAATGATTTCAATCAAAAAACATAACATTTTTTAATCGTATTGGCTCCATTATTATTGACGACGGTAGTCTTTGATTGTTAAATTTGTGAAGAGCTACGAGGCGTTTTTTTCCCCCGAAAGTCGTCCCTGAACTACTATGGCTTTCGAAGCAACAAACCTACTCCATCATCGTTCTAGTGGACGACAAAGTGTTCAGCTCGACTATATATACATAAACAGACACAACACGTGGACTCAGAGATCCCAAAATGTTTAATATAACTGAATTTGAAAATGAAGAGAAAAAAAAAAAATACCGCAGCTGGATTCGAATCACCGACTCTATGGCTGTGAGGCTAGAGCGCTACCACCCAGCCACACCGACAGCTTCCGGAACTGACTGACTTACGTCTACTTCCAAAACTCCAGAGTCGATTTTCTCGAGAATTCTTGAGAGTTGCGTCGAATCGTTTTGGATGATTATTATTAAAGTTCTGCTCTTCGCATAGGAAATTGTTGACTTAGTGGCACAAAGCAATGACTCAGGAACAGACTTTTCTTTCATATGGATTCCTGCTCATTCGGCTATCACATACAATGAACAAGTCGACCAGTTAGCGAAATCTGCAGTCAGATCTGGGATTACACTTTATGCTCAAGTCCCTCCATCAGATCTCAATCCATGGATCAAATGGAAAATATATACTGGAAAGAATACTGGAAATCATCTTCATCGGTTAAGGCCAAATGGTATGCATCAATACAAAGATCAATACCGCAGAAACCTTGGTTCCATGATAAAAAGGTCACAAGAAAATTAATAACAAGTGTAATTCGGATGCGGTTTAATCATAGTTGTTTTCCAGCCCATCTACATAAAATAGGCATTCAAAACTCGCTTTATTGTGACTGTGATAATTCATCGTAATCACATTATTTTCAATTGTTCTAAATTCACAATGTATATTTTATGGAAAACCTAAGAAAGCCGGCCGCGGTGGCCGAGGGGACTGAGGCGCTCCAGTCACGATCTGCACGACCACTACGGTCGGGGGTTCGAATCCCCCCTCGGGCATGGATATTTGTGCCATCCTTAGTCTTAGTTAGTTCATAAGTAGTTTGTAAGTCTAGGGACTGATAACCCCGTAGTTAAGTCCCATAACTTCTACAAACATTTGAACCTAAGAAAAGCTAATGTGCATTTTCCTTGTGGATTTCCGAGTATTCTATATGACAACAACATATCCGTCTATAAAACAATATTTAAATTCATGTCATCTGCTCAAATTTAATTGCAAACCCATCAAAATTAGTGTTTTAAGAGATTACTTGTTGTAAATATTAGGCATGTAAGATATGTGTAAATTGTATTGCTGTATGTTTTTTTTACCAAATGCCAAATAAAATAAATTTTAAAAAAAGAACCTGATGCCGCCAACTGTCGCTGGAGCGCGCTGCGGTCGCGTGTAGCTTAAAGCTCTGTATAGTAACTTTTTCACATGTTATAGTGTGATATATTAACGCGATAATGGTCTCAATTTCTATTCATTATTACTTATACTTTCCGTGCTACATCCAATTAAGTAAACTACTGCGCAAAATTTTGCAGAGGAAAAATCGCATTGCGTAGACTTTGCGTACGGTTGATTTTAGCACATACAATGCTGCGGACGAAATGTACGTAAGATATCGAAATTTTATTCAAGGTTGAGAGCAGAACGATAACTCTTTTTATTCTCGTGATACAGTGTATTATGTCCGACGGATAGAAGCGGGAACTTGGCGTTTTTCTGTCCATGCGGACCTGGCTGCTCTACGGAATACTTTTCGTCCGATTTTAAGAAAACTGCTTGGTTTGTGGCTCCATATATAAAGGGGTCACCTATAGATTCAGATTGACCTGTACCGTAGCCAAATATTCGAATAAACCACGAACATGTCATCGGAGCATAGTGTAAATGAAGAAAACAATTTGAGATTATTTCTTGCGTATTATGTACTTATATCTCACATGAAATACAAAAAAATGCAAGGAGATACCCACTACATGACTTTTACCAGAAACAGAAATTAAAGGTGCCTTTACAACGCCAATTACATTTGAATGTCTAACACATGTCTTGTTTCAATTTTTTTTTCCTGTAATGGTACACTCTAGCACATGAAAACAAATGAGAAAAGACTGTTTCAGGAACTGTATATTAATTTCATATCTAAACGGAAATCTAGTTCACTCACTAATATATGAAAAATTTGTGTATTTTCGGCAACTACCTGCAGATCAACGACGCGTGAATAATTTAACTTCACGGCATTGTGCAGGAATTTTCTTCACAAATTTATTCAAATTAAAAATATATAGGTATCTGCTGCGTGATCCGAACGTCAGTGAATCTATAATTTACATTGTGAGTTAAAATCATCACAGCACTAGAACCGAAGTTCGCTTCTGGACTCCTAGTTTTCTCTGACGACTTTCATCAGCCAGGCTGTTCATGTTCCTGCATTCCTGATACCTAATGCAAGTGCTATAATGTTTACCTCCCTTCTTCGCTTCTTAAGAACACCCAAAAGTACAACACTGTGGCATTATTCAAACCAAAACATACGAATATTCACAACGCTTCTGATGGCAGCCAAGCAACGTATAGGACCAATATGGCGGAAAGAACCACGTGACTGTGTTTCAGTCATCATGAGCTGCAGACGGCGGCAAGCGGCGCGGATGAGGATGGCCGTACTTTCCCTATACAGAGTTTCAGTGTATCTCGCTGAGGCACGCCACACGTCTCGTGCGCACAAGTGACGCCGTCTACCAGCGTTCATTCACACGTTAGACTCGGCACGTTAACCGCAAACGTTCGGACATATTCCGGGACGATTTCTGTACAGAACCCTCGTTCGGCCTTCGCTCGAGTCTTGCACAAAAGTGACGAATCCGTAGCAGGTGGGTACGTGCAGAAGATGCAACGGAGAGCAGCACGGTCTCATTCACTAAGCGGGAAAGCGTTACACAGCGGCAGGCGCTGCAATAGAGCAGTTCTGTGTCGCGCTATGGGCTTCTGACAAATCGCCGAGATGGTCGAAAAGTCAGTATAAATTGGAAAACTTAATAAACCACAGAATAATGCGCATAGAGGGGTAAAACTTGACACACATGCTTGCAATTACATGGGGTTTTATTAGAACAAAAACAGGTCAAAAAATGTCCGACAGGTGGCGCTTCATGTGATAAAAAGAAGCAATAATTAGCATAACAAATTAAGACAAAGCAAAGATGATGTTCTTTACAGGAAATGCTCAATATGTTCACCACCATTCCTCAACAATAGCTGTAGTCAAGGAATAATGTTGTAAACAGCACTGTAAAGCATGTCGGGGGCTATGGTGAGGCATTGGCGTCGGATGTTGTCTTTCAGCATCCCTAGAGATGTCGGTCGATCACGATACACTTGCGACTTCAGGTAACCCCAAAGCCAATAATCGCACGGACTGAGGTCTGGGGACCTGGGAGGCCAAGCATGGCGGAAGTGGCGGCTTAGCACACGATCATCACCAAACGACGCGCGCAACAGATCTTTCACGCTTCTAGCAATATGGGGTGGAGCGCCATCCTGCATAAAAATCGTGCGTTCCAGTAGGTGTTTATCAGCCAGGCTGGGGATGATGCGATTCTGTAACATATCGGCGTACCTCTCAGCCGTCACGGTAGCAGTTACAAAACCAGAATCACGCAGTTCCTCGATGAAAAAAGGCCCGATAACGGTAGATGTGGTAAATCCAACACATACCGTGACTTTCTCGTAGTGCAATAGAGTTTCCACGTCAGTACTAGGATTTTCGGTAGCTCAAATTCTGCAGTTGTAGGGGTTGACAGACCCTCGGAGCGTGAAATGAGCTTCGACGGTCCACAACACGTCACTCAACCAATCGTCATCTTCCTCCATCTTTTGAAACGCCCACATCGCAAATGCCCTCCGCTTCATCAAATCGCCAGGTAACAGTTCACGATGCCGATGGATTTTGTAAGGATAGCATTGGAGGGTACGCCAACCAAACAGTAGTGTATGGAATGCCAGTGCGACGTGCGACTGCTAGAGCTCTGACTTCCCCGTGCAAAGACAAACCCGCATTTTTTTCTTTTGTTCTAATAAAACCCCATGTCATTGCAAGCATGTGTGTCAATTTTTACCTCTCTCTCTCTCTGCATTATTCAGTGATTTATTTACAAATTTGTACTGGCCTTTTGATCACCCTGTGTGTGACGCAAACAGACCACAAAGATTATATTAGAGAGACTGGAGCCCACTCGGAGGCTTGCCGATAATCGCTCTTCTCGCGACTGGGAGGGATTCACACGGTCCCTGCTCCACTCGCCGTGAGATGCCGTGCGCAGTGTAGGAACAGAATAAGGAGCATACAGAAAGGAAACTCCCGCTGCAGTCTGTCGTCCAAAATTTAGTGCGCATGCGCGGAATCGGCCATCTTGAAAAGCAGTAAACGCGTGGTCACTCCCTACTCTGTGGCGTGGTAATGCGCCGTCTTTGATTCTTAATTGTGTATTTTAACTGCCTGAGTAGCATAAAAGTAAACAAGTATTTGGTTCAGTACAGTACAGTGAAAAGAAAGAACTGTGTGTCAGTAGGTGGAGCTGTTCCGTTTTTATTACGAGCAGCAATAAAAGAAAAGGCGGCCGATGGTGTTCAGCACCTAATTGCCGCAATAATTCCAATACAAATAACGATATAAGTTTCTTCACCTTCCCAAAAGATGCTGAGCAGTAAGTGAACGTCGCTATATGTGCAGTGAAAGTTAAATGTTATCAGTTTCGAATGAGAGCAATGTGTGCATAATTAATAAAAGTAGCGTTGCTTCTTCTCTTGACGATAACTCTCGCTGTTGCTGCAGCAGTTCAACAGCAGCGAAATGTTGAAGTACATTTATATTTTATAAGTTTAACGTTGCAGGGAATAATTTAAAATGAATGACAAAGAATAGTGCGTAAGTAGGCAGGTAAAATTTTACTTACGGCATTGGAGGCGTAGTGTGCTAATGGTGGCAACGAATGCTCTTCGGATACCCAAACAAATAGATTAAGGAGAATAATTATTTTATGCTGTTCCTGCTCTGTGGCTGACAGATTCCTCTATATGCCCTTCTCCGATCAGTAAATTAATGATACTCCTAAAGCAAATACAACTTTTATATATGCCAAGACGTCATTATTTCTGTGTAATCACGTTGTACTGCTAAGTCTGACTCAATATTTTGTGCGAATTTATTCGTGTCAAATAAAACCTGGCAGTTGTATAGTCACTTTCTTGTTTATAACTAATTTCCCAAACATAACTCCGCGTTATTTGGGATATTTTTTAGAGATAAGCACCAAATAAAACGATCATCGTTTCCACCGTACATTTTCGTAGGTGTCTTAAAATTTAGGCCTTTTTTTTTTCGTTGGATTACAATTAGGTGCAAGAAGAGGGCGCAAAATAGATGAGAGCATAATGAAAAGACGTTTCCTTTCGTAAAAGTCGGTGAGATTAGCTGCAGTTCGTAAAAAATCATTTCCAGCCAAAGTACTAAGTGACTATGGTTCGGCGTTTACTGCTTTTCAATATGGCGTCGAGCGCAACGCTCGGTAACATACAGATCAAAGGCGCCGCCCCCAGCTTTCCCTTCTGTGTGCTCCCTACTCTGTGGCGTGGGAGTAGACAGACAGAGCACGTGGTTCGAGCTAACGTGTGGTGCGAGCCGAGTAGGACTCGAATATTTCGAAACAGCCGTCGTCGGAAACCGCGGTCGTCATTTTCTGATACGGTCCAAAAGCCTCGCAGTAATTGGTGGCTTCCGCAAAGCTCGCGTCGCGGCAGCTACCGGAACTCGTGGCCGAACCGAGGATTTCTGGCTAGCGGCAACGCAGCGCAGCGCCTTATCTCGGCCAGAGCAGAGCAGAGATACGGGAGCGCCGGAGCCGGACGAAACGTTGCTCATGGCGCAGTCACGTGACCCACCGCGCCTAAGCACTGCCTGCACTTGACCCTAAAGGCTAGTCTAGTCTACACGACGACACTAGGTTTCGTGAAATGAATTGCGCGCAACTGATTTCTTGTATGTCTGTAGACACGGCGCCAATACCATACACTTCAGTTTCGTCGTTTTGTGAGTGCCCTAGTCGCCGTAGAATGAAAGTTTTGGTAGCTGTAAGAGTTGTGGCGGAGCTATCTCTGTGTGATGTCGCTGCATAAGACTAAACATGAAAAAGAATTAAAAACGTGTTTTGGTTCGTGACTGGATTAAAAAAAGACTTCAGCTCGGTTGCTTAGCGACCTTGCTGAAAGAAATTGTAATTGTAATTGAAAACCCTAGAAGCTATTTTAATCAACTTCGAATGACAATAAAGCAGTTTACCTTCCTTTTAAACAGAGTTAGTAATGCAATAAAGAAACAAGATACTGGTATGCGTGGATCATTGTTACCAGAACTGAAACTTTCTTGTCAAGTAGATATTCGTCTTTGCAGTACCTGTACTGTGTTTCAAAATCCACAATTGAAATGTATGTAAATCTATCGGACCAAACTGCGTGGTCATCAGTCCATAGCTTACAAACTACTTAAACCTAGGTAGACTAACCTACGGACACACACACACACACACACACACACACACACACACACACACACACACACACACCATGCCTCAGGGAGGACTAGAAATCCACAATTGCCATAGTTCGTTTGTGTAAGTATTTGCAATTGAATGAATTTTAGTCTACAATTCACTAATCGTCAACCCATCAATATTTAATTCACGAATAATTGCTTCAATAGCACTAATATGCCGCTGCTTCAAATCGCACAAACACCTATCCATCGCATATTTGTTCAAAAACCGAATTATTTCTTCCGTTCCCCCCTTTATGTTGTATTTTGTTCTGTATTGATCATAACCTAACGTAAAAACACGCGCAATCAGTTTCGCCAAAGTTGGAAGGTGCCGAAACTGTTTAGTTTCGCCAACGAGTTGCGCGAACGCCTGCCGCGCATGCGCAGTGGCCAGTAGCGCAGTTTCGTGAAACCTAGTGGCGTCGTGTAAACTAGCCTTAAGGCTGCGGTCGCACTGGCTGCTAAATCGGTGGGTTTCACCGATGACAGACATCGGCGGAAAATGGCCGATCCTTTCAGATCAGTACTAGACTATGGGCACTGTCACAAACTAGCCGATCTCATCGCCCGAACGAAGAGACTTCGGACGACAGTCGCTGAAATTGTAATCAGTTTGTTTTCTTCGGTCAGACTGATCGACGTTCTCAGATGCTAGATACAGGGTGTCCAGAAAAGGACTCCCTGATTTCAAAATTAAATATCTCGAAAACAAAGATCGACAGAGGAATGCAGTAAACGGTATGTTTATTGTGAAAGCTGTAAGACGTTTATACAGCAGTTTCAAATAGTTACAAAAAGCTGCTAACAGATGGCGCTGTACGCTGTACAGCTCATATCAGCATACATAAGTCAAATAATCGTATGAAAACACTCTTTGCAAACAATCACATCACAATGTTTTCAAAATGTTCACCATTGGCACTACAGAGGTGGCGCAAACGAAGAATGAAATTCGCCATCACATTTCGTAGTGTCTCAACCGAAATGGATTCACATGCCACACAGATCGCCGATTCAAGCTCGTCCAGCGTGGCGGGATGCTTCGGGTACACCATGTCTTTCACTGTGCCCCACAAAAAAAAAGTCACAGGGAGTCAAATCCGGCGAATATGGAGGCCAGTCCATGCCTGCACCAGTAAATCTGTGATATTCCAAAGCAATGACCCGACTCCCGAAGTATTCCTCAAGAAAGCGAAACACTTGTTCGGTCCGATGTGGTCGGGCTCCATCTTGCATAAACCATTCAGTACCTGGTCGATCCTTCAACGCTTGGTGTTCTGCTTATTCATGTATCCATTCAGGTGGGAGTGTGCTTCATCTGTAAACCATATGCAGCCAACATCAAATCCTTCACTATCAATCATTGTGAGCATCTGATTAGCAAAGGCAACCCTTTGTTGCACAGCTCGTACGAGTATGGCCTGGAGCGTTTGAATTTTGAATGGAAACATGTGTAGGCTCTTTCTTAGTATTTTCTGCGTGCTGGAACGCTTCAAACCAGTCTCAGATGCAATTCTACGGACGGATGGCATTGGATTTCGCTGAATAATTCCAGAAACTGTGGCGAAATTTTCAGGTGGAACTGCGGTTTGCTTGCGGCCAACATGCCCCACTAGATCATCAGTTACGCTGCCTTTTCGTTGAAATTTTGCGAAGAGCGTACAAATCGTTTTCGACTCGGGTCCTTTTGGAACATTAAATCGTGCTTGAAAACTTCGCTTTGTTGCCGTAGGACTCTCTCCTAACCTTTGGTACTCTAGCACCAGAAAAACGCGTTGTTCCATAGAGTACATGGTTTTAATCTCTTCCTTCGGTAAGCTAACCTCCTTTCACGTTTCAGTAGTGGAACTGATCGCTCTGTGCTTATACTAGGCATTACGTATGGCGATTACAGCGCCATCTGTTAGCAGCTTTTGTAACTATTATTTCAAACTACTGTATAAACTTCTTACAGCTTTCACAATAAACATACCGTTTACTGCATTCCTCTATCGATCTTTGTTTTCGAGATATTTAATTTTGAAATCAGGGAGTCCTTTTCTGGACACCCTGTATAAATAGTGAGAAACTGATATGCTTAGTGAAAGAAAGAGATTGTGGCACCCAGAAGACGATAAATATCACAATTGGGATATAATTCGGAATCTATAGTCTGATATTACAGTTCATTGGGAACCCCAGGTTGGTTAAATCCTTTATCAGAAATGCTAGGCGTAAATTATAACCTCAAAAAATGTGTTCTATTCGGGATTGTGGCTTATCTTGAGGTCATTGTAGTGGCTATCTTACGTTGTTTTGCACGTGATAATCGATTATTAGCTGTCCACAAATTGTTCTCACTGGTTCTGGAGTTCTTTAACAAAGTGATGAGTCTGTTCTGTGAAGTGACCTGCAAGTGTGGTGCAGGCCTACGTGTGATTCCGCTTTTCAGTGGTTTCTGTGTTCAAAATTATTCTTGATTTCACACTAGTCTTTCACAAATATATTGAATGACAATCATTAATGTCCAAAGTACCGTAACTTCATTTCTTTCGTCATAATCGGATGTTTCTGGGTGCCCTTATACTGTGTACTTCAGGGATTTAAATGCCGAAAAACTGCGTCCGTTATTACGAGAATTTTTCTTGCCTTTAGTGCATTTGTTTACATAAATACATCGTGACGTTTCCATGTGTGATTTTATGCACCTCTTGCACAGATGTAGTCTTTTTGAGGTTATTGTTATGAGGGAAATCGTAGAATACGTAGTAAAATCTTATCAACTTTTTTACATACTAAATAGTAAGTCTGTCTAAACTTGCAGGTATTGTCTGCTCCATTAAACTGGATATCACAACACAAAAATCGTCACATACACTTGTTTTTGTACACAGGTAGGCCTAAGTCACGATTATTATGTTGCATATTCTGAGTAATGGAAACAGGCACAGTACCTTTAATAAGACAGAAAAAGTTGTGGTTTCTAACATTACGTCTCGCTGCGGAGCGCGCGGTTGCTCGCCTTGGAGGTTCGAGTCCTCCCTGGGGCGTGGGTATGTGTGTTGTCCGTAGGTTAGTTTACCTAGGTTTAAGTAGTTTGTAAGCTACGGACTGGACTGATGACCACGCAGTTTGGTCCGATAGATTTACAAACATTAGGATCACACACACACACACACACACACACACACACACACCTCACTATTTTTTCTGTCCGATTTTTCGAACTTACGTAGCTAACCTAAAAGAGACAACTGCAGTGCAAGTGTGTCAGGAAATCACACATTGAAACGTCGAAAAAGTAGCGTACTTATGTAAACAAAAGCACTGGAAGATGCGAATAAATCCTTGAAATTCGGTGTGATGAGCAATAAACTTCCCTAACTGGTGTAGATTTTCATTATGTAATGGAGGTTAACTGGTGTATGTCTGCACAACTTCAAATAAATTCAGCAAAACTGTAAAATTGCTTTTCAGTGACACCACGAAATATCAAGTATGTAATAGACATTTATCCTTTTTCCGGTACCTCACATATTCGTAAAGATTGTCTGGGAGTAGCAGTAACTGACAACAGTACACAATCCTCGTCACTTTATTCGTTCCAGACAGGTGTAGCTCATTCGTGTGCATTCGAGGTCTTAATTAATAACAAAAGCCGCATTGTAGCAATAATTTCGAAGCATAAAAATGTCTGTGGAATCCATTGCACGGCAGGGAATGGAAATCTAACATACTTCAGACATAGAATGTATTGAAACCTAACCTAACCATGTGCTTTAACCGGGCCAGGTGACAGACTATGTGGGATGCAGTGTGATGTTTTCAGTGGAACTCGGTCGACAGTGTCTCACGACGGTCTGTCGGTGCCACTGTCAACACAGCCTAACACGGCATCTAGTGGACATTGCACGTCGAGACGTCAGTCGCAGAAATAATTGACCTGTCTTCTCTGTCTTACGATTGCTGCCAATTTAATCCAACCACCAGCACTGTTTCCAAGCGTTATGTGTTGTCCAAATCAACTGTGAAATAAGTGATGAAACGTGTGTGTCCGGACATGAACGTCCTTTCGTTATTAATACTACAGCCGGCGGCGAGGAGCAACTAAACATTCCTCCTTTCTAGACGCATAGGCTACGTCACGTTCCTCTGCCCCTCGCATTCCTCGGAGCCAAACTACTTTTCCGTGCTAATACGAACATGAGAAAGGCTAGGTGTCGACAGTATTGGCGATGCCGGGCCAGGTCTGTCAGACAAGGATGTACTTTATCCATGACGTTGTATAGTATCGCTGTGGAACCATTACTTTTATATTTGCACCTCCGTCTGAAAGGATTAAAAATTTTCAACACCAAAACGGTCTGCCATGCACATGCGGATGACATAAGTATTCTTGTCATCACGAAACAAGAGATCGAAACTGTGCAATAAATTATTATGGCTTTTTCCAGTGCAAGTGGAGCAAAGCTAAACGAGCATAAGTCGAAGATTTTGGCCATTGGACCCAACAGCGATCAGATGGAAACTACCTGGCAGACAAGGTAAACGGTTTAGGAATGTTCTTAACACCGAATCCATATGAAATCATGAAGGCAAATTGGGAGTATAAACTGAATAAGAGCCACACTAAAGAACACACAACCCGATCATTAAATCGTCTGCAAAGAGTGCTGTGTATCAACACAGCAAGGCATATAACATGGGAGCCGTGCTACCTGATGCAGCACACACAATTTTAACTGCCATATACTGGCACGTATGGAGAGGCAGCATTTTCAAAGTCTCCCTCCAAACGATGACTTTGCCTCGTACTGATGGACGCCTGGGAGTAAAAAAAATGTTCAAATGTTTGTTAAGCTTATGGGACTCAACTACGGGGTCATCAGTCCCTAAACTAACAAACTACTTATCAACTACCTTATACTAAAGACGGCACAAATATCCATGCCCGAGGGAGGATTCGAACCCCCGACCGTAGTGGCCGTGCAGACCGTGACTGGAGCGCCTCAGTCCCCTCGGCCACCGCGGCCGGCGCCTGGGAGTCAAGGATGTCCAATCACAGTGCACTGCATTGTTTATTTAGCAAACCACAAAAATATTACAGAGCGCCCAACTTGGTATTACCAAATACCTCTTTAACTACCTTGGCGCCAGTAAATGTGGGACATATTAATGCTCAACTAGCCTGTGTCTGTAAATATTATACAGAATTAAGTTATTTACAAGAAGCTGCTCACAGATATACCACTTCGAAGTTGTACGTTTCACTGATTATGGGACACCCACGAAACCCTATAAAGCTAAAATATTCAAACGAAAAGTGGAAAAATATCTGAAAAAATATAAATAATAAGATCCTTACGACAGATGAGCAATCTGTGTGGTATGACATTGTTAATGAAAAAGTTCCAACCGGAGAAAAACTGTATAAAATTAAAATGAAGCCTGACCATATTGTGACCACTGCCAATTGGTAGACAATAGCACGTACCTTTGTTTGCAGAGGTCGAAATACCATCTGGAAGTGGACCCGAAAAAAGCTAGCAATTATCAACAGGACGTCGGAAAATGCAATGCAGACTGGAATCTATCGTTGGCTACTTGGAAAATTTATAAACTACATCGTTAGAAACAAAAATACAACATTAGAAGAATTTGTGATGTATATTAAAGAACAACACAACAAATTACAGATGCTACCCAAATATAAACAACAATTTCCTCTTTCATACCCAGAAATAAGAATGTAAATAAGTTAAATGTAAGGAGGCATAACAAGTTGTTCAACGATGATTTTCTAAAGCTACAACAAACCAGCAGAAGATAAACAATATATTGAAAGTATAAAATAGATTTCAGGAGCAATAGTCGATAATTTGTTTTTACATATTGTGTATAAATGCTTTGTACAATAATAATAATAATAATAATAATAATAATAATAAAGAGAAAGGTGGACTCGAGGTAAAGCGCTCAACTGGAAACCGAAGGGTCCTGGGTTCGAAACCCGGTCGGATCTCGGAATGTTATTACTATAGTTTATTTTTTATTTTATTTTTCAGTCTGCACTTTAACCCATCCTTCACTTCCCAACGATGTGACGAGTCGCCAGAAACCACACGTGGTTCGTATTCCACGATAAGCTGTGGGTGTCCTTTCTCTTCCCTGGTCGGATAACTGGGGGTAGGCTAGGGACTCGCAAGTCGCCGAAATTCTCTCGGGTTTCCAGCCGCGTCAGGTGGTTTGATATGCACGCTTTCGGCCGAAATCTCGTCGGCCACTGTCTTACCATCGCTGCCGCCGTCCTTGTATACCTGCGCGGCCTGCTGTGACGTCACTGGTGCTCAGCCGCATCGCCACATATGGCAAAGTTTCGGCCGCATGCCTGCCGCGCCCGCTTCAACCGCCCGATGGCCGCTCAGCTGCAAGCCGTCGTCTCTGTTAAGAGATTTTTCAGGTATTTTGATTTCGATAGCCTCTTTAATTACGCTATCCCAGGCGCAAAACAAATGGGTGCCTTAGCCGTAGTGTCTACCGGAAACCCACGCACACGGACCTGTATCTGTACGCTACGGGCCACCACCACCCATCGCAAAAACGATCTGCCCTAAGGACGCTGGTGCACAGAGCAGAAGTAGTCTCGGACAACGAACATCATGAGTCACTTAAGGAACGTGTTGAAGATAAATGGCTACAGCAACCGCCAGAAAACACAAGCCCTCCATCCGAAGACACGCAAGCAGGAGACCGTCGAGGAGGAGACAAGGAAACTCGCATTTTTGCCGTTTTGTGGCTCGGTAGCGGGAAAGATTAGCCGGCTCCTTAAGAGACACGAGATCGACACGGTCTTGAGGCGTACAAAATTGCGACATATGAGACCTGTGAAAGATGATCTAGGCATTAGAACGCCAGGTGTGTTCAAGATACCGTGTGGGTGTGGACAGTTCTACATCGCGCAACATTGAACAGCGCTGTTTCCGCCTACGTTATCCGGAGAAATCATCAATTGCGGAGTACGCTCTAGAAAACAAACATCGCATTACGTTCGAGGATACATCAGTCATTACCAGAACAAATACTTTCTGGGATAGCGTAATAAAAGAGGCTATCGACATCAAAATCTCTTAACAGAGACGGCGGCTTGCAGCTTGGGACGGTGGTTGAAGCGGGCGCGACAGGCACGCGGCCGAGACATTGCGATGCGGCTGAGCACCAGTGACGTCACAGGGGGCCACGCAGGTATATGAGGACGGCGGCAGCAACGATAAGTCACCACTTGCCACTGGCCGAGGAGATTTCGGCCGAAAGCTCGTGGATATCAGATCTCTTGACGCGGCTGGAAGCCCGAGAGAATTTTATCAGCTTCAGTTAACTTCCGATGTTACCTCTCCTGGCAAATACTGTAGTAAGATGGGATAGAAAACGTACGTCGTCACAGCTAACTGTCTACATCCATACTCCCCGAGCCACCCGACGGTGTGTGGCGGAGGGTACCTTAAGTGCAACTATCGGTTCTCCCTCCTGTTCCAGTCTCGTGTTGTTACCGAAAAGAAAGATTGTCGGTATGCCTCTGTGTAGGCTCTAATCTCTCTGATTTTATCTTCATGTTCTCTTCGCGAGATATACGTAGGAGCGAGCAATATACTGCTAGACTCCTCGGTAAAGGTATGTTCTCGAAACTTCGACAAAAGCCGTACCGAGCGACAGAGCGTCTCTCCTGCAGAGTCTTCCACTGGAGTTTAGCGATCATCTCCGTATCGCTTTCACGATTACCAAATAACCATGTAACGAAGCGCGCTGCTCTCCGTTAGATCTTCTATATCTCCTCTAACAACCCCACCTGATACGGATCCCACACCGGTCAGCAATATTTTAGCTGTGGACGAACAAGTGTACTGTAACCTACTTCGTTTTCGAACTGCGTTTTCTTAGTATTCTCCCAATGAAGCTAAGTTTGGCATCTGCTTTACCGACGATTGATTTTATATTTTCGTTCCATTTTAAATCACTCCTAATGCCTACTCCCAGAAAATTTATGGAATTAACTGCTTCCAGTTGCTGCCCTGCTATAGTGTAGCTAAGTGACAAGGATCTTTCTATGTATTCGCAGGACTTAACACTAGTCTACATTGAGATTCAATTGCCATTCCCTGCACCATCCGTCAATTCGATACGGATCCACCTGCATTTCAATACAGTTTTGCATTGCTACAACCTGTCTATATACTACAGCATCATCCGCAAAAATACTCAGTGAACTTCCGATGTTATCCTCAAGGTCATTTATATATATCGTGAACAGCGACGGACCCACGACACTGCCCTGTGGCACACCTGACATCTCTCTTACTTCGGCGCAATTGCCTTACCTCTCTTTCAGCGAGCGGACCTACTGTGACGTTTGTGTGGGTTCCTGGCCACGAGGGAGCGTTGGGGAATGAGGCTGCGGACACGGCTGCCAAGGAGGCAGTTCTCCTCCCTCGGCTGTCTACCTTTTCTACTAGCTCTGATGACCTTCGCGCTGGCGTCTCCCGGCGTATCATCTCACGTTGGTTTTTGCGTTGGTCATCCCTATCAGGGAAGAAATTGCGAGCCATTAAACCTGTGCCTGATCTCTGGTCAACGTCATCTCGACCCTCTCGTCGAGAGGAGATTCTCCGTCATGATCTATGTTTACCATTTGAAATGTCTTATATTGTAGTTGATGATCCGCATTCTGCTGACAGAGTTTTACTATTTATACGTCGTGCAAAAATGGCGAAAGCCATTTAAGTTCTCACCCCGGTTCGATTTTACTATGGGCAGTATTGGGCACTAATGACCTCAGCAGTTGTACGTCCTAAAACCACTATTAAAAAAAATTAAAAAAAACTCCGGAAGACTTCTCTCCATTGAGAATGATATTCTGCATTCTGTTACCTAGGAACTCCTCAATACAATCACACAATTGGTATGGTAGTCCACATGCTGTTACTTTGTTCAAATCAAATGTTTGTACAGCTTATGGGACTTAACTACGGGGTCATCAGTCCGTAAACTTACAAACTACTTACGAACTAGCTGCTACTAAGGACGGCACAAATATCCATGCCCGACGGGGGATTCGAACCCTCGACCGTAGTGGCCGTGCAGACCGTGACTGGCGCGCCTCAGTCCCCTTGGCCGGCTATTTTGTTCATTAAATGACTGTGGGGAACTGTATGAAACGCCTTGCGGAAGTCGAGAAGCACAGCATCTACCTGAGAACCCGTGTCTATGGCCCTCTGAGTCTCGTGGACGAATAGCGCGAGCTGGGGTTGACACGATCGGCGTTTTCGAAACCCATGCTGATTCCTAGAGAGCCGATTTGTAGTCTCCAGAAATGTCATTTTGCTCGAACATAATACATGTTCAGAAAATTCTAAAACTACATCTACATACATATTCCGCAATTCACCGTAAGGTGCGTGGCGGAGGGTACACTGTACCACTATTAGGCATTTTCTTTCCTATTCCACTCCCAAATAGAACGAGGAAAGAAAAGAATGCCTATATGCCTCCGTACGAGCCCTAATTTATCTTATCATGTCTTTGTGATCACTACGCGAAATGTAAGTAGGTGACAGCAAGATTGTACTACTCAGCTTCAAATTCCGGCCCTCTAAATTTACTTAACAGAAATTCACGAGAAGAGCGTCGTCTTCCTCCAGCGATCCCCAATTGAATTCCCGGAGCATTTCTGTAACACTCGCGCATCGGTCGGAACCTACCAGTAAGAAACCTAGCTGCTCGACTCTAAAGGAAGACATGGAAGCAGTTCAAACTGATCTGCTGCGGGTCCCAAACACTTGAGCAATACTCGAGACGTGGTCTACAAGCGTTTTATACGCGGTGTCCTTTACAGATGAAGTACATCTTCCCAAAATTCTGCCAACAAACCGAAGTCGACTGTCCGCATTACTCACAACTGTCCTTACATGCTCGTTCCATTTCATATCGCTTGACCGACGTTAGAGATGTAGGTAGGGCTATAGTTCTGGCCGTCTTTTTAAAAACGGGCATGACCTGCGCCATTCAGTGAGGATAAGGCAGGCCTGTGTGAAGGACGGAGCGCCAGCGTGTGTTGACTGGCGCGGCGGCTGGGCGCCTCCTCACACAGGAGCGCATCGATCCGCGCCCTGAGGAGCAGAGGGGGCCTCCCCAGAAATATTTGCCCTCTCCCTCTCCCACTCCCACTCCCTGCAGCTGCACCACACCACCAGCCAGGCAGCTGCCACCGCGCTATACCAAGCGGTTACATTTCTCATTGCAATGAACACAAGACAAACGACTTTTACTATCAAATCTACTCCAAGGCACTACATATTTCTTGACGAAAGCAGAGATATGTCAGCCGGCCGCGGTGGCCGAGGGGACCAGTCACGGTCTGCACGCCCACTACGGTCGGGGGTTCGAATCCCCCCTCGGGCATGGATATTTGTGCCGTCCTTGTTCGTAAGTAGTTCATAAGTAGTTTGTAAGTTTAGGGACTGATGACCCCGTAGTTAAGTCCCATAGACTCTACAAACATTTGAACATTTTTAGAGATATGTCAAAGTTCCCTATAACACTACCAAATTTTTTATGATGTACATATACGATATAAATTTTTGACAAAGAAATATGACCGTGTAATACAGACCTTACCAAACTACGAATTTCGTCTTTATTGTCGGATGAGGTAACACTACAAATTAAAGATTAACCATCTATCCTCGGTTCGTTACCCTGTACATTTCCGAGAACGTCGGACGAGTATGAGCGCTCACCCCCAGACGTGATTCTGGTGTCAGTATTTTCTGCACCTTTTCGGTATTTTCTTGCCTCTCTCTCCTCACAATGTTATCTTCTTTTATGAACTTCGTATTTTTCCCTAAAATATGTAGTTTTAGAGGTTTGTACTGCATTCTTAAGGATCTTAGAGCAAACTTATAAGGTACAATTTTTTCTATACCTTTGCACATCCAAACTGAAGGCCTAGTATATACTTCCATTCAGACAGCCAGGCAGCCCTGAGATCACTGGCAGCTCCTGCAACAAGGTCTAAAATTGTTGCAGAAGGTCACAGGGTTCTGGTGGAGCTAGGGGAAAGCAATACAGTAAACCTATTGTGGGTCCCCCGGGGATCAGTAGCAACGAACATGCCGACAGATTAGCCAGGATGGGGGCAGAGACTCCGTTTATTGGACCGGAACCTGTCCTGACAATAACCAAGGCAATGATCAAATTGGAGCTACGTAACTGGCTCAGAACACAGCACGTAGAATATTGGATCAAAGTCTACCAACAAAAACATGGCAAGGTAATGATGCCAATGCCATGTTTTAAAAGAAGCTCTGCAATCCTGGGTCTGAACAGGAGAGAGATTAGACTCATGGTTGGGTTGCTGACTGGCCACAGGAATTTCAAAAAACACCTACATACAATGGGAATAACAGAAGAGGACCCTAAATGTAGGATCTGTGATGACGGTGATGAAACTGCATCACATCTGATCTTCGAATGCATTGCATTGGAGAGAAAAGGCACAGAACATTTGGGACAACCAGACCCGACGAAATTGTGTTTAATAAAGAACTGGTAAAGGGACTCCTTGCACTGTTCAAGGGCATTGGTTGGCTTTACTAGATATACAGGGAGCGATACCGCACAATAAACTTAGTTTCGGTGCGGGCAGTGGCGGGTTAGATCAAGACTGTTTGGCTTCCCGCGAAAAATCAAATTAAATCAATATTCTTCTCTAAATATTTTACATCAGCCATTTCTACTTCTAAAAAGTTCAATCGATCATTATTATGTTTAAATTTATCTAATTTTCATGTGTGTTGTAACAAAATATTACAGCAATGTAGTTATGTTACATACCTCTCAAAGTTATTAGAAAATCTAAGAAATAACAAGTCACGTTCTAGTTGGTGCAACATTTCATTGCGTCCCCGGTCCCAAAAATACCCAAGCGAACGAATATAAGTTGCGAATGACACGTGTTGGACTGTGGTACACTCCGCAGTAGTCTTGTCTAGTTCGCAAGAGCGCTCCCACAGGCGAACTACGCCAACTAGTTCGCAGATCCCTCGCCTCTTAGTTCGTCCGCTCATTTTCCGAACACTGAAGGCTAACAGCGAGAGGACGCGAGAGCGCGCAGAATCGCGTGATTCCCTTTTGCCAGTTGCCGTCATTTCGAGCTGAGATGCAGCTCAGCTGTATTTTCGTAGTTCACTGCCACAAATTTTCTTTTCTAAGGTATTCAGCAGAGTCTAAATATAATACTCATTCCATACTGTAAACTAAATAACTGTTTTATTTAAGTATTTGATGTCTAATTGCCCAAAAATACGGCTAATAGCACACGCTTTGGCAACACTGATCATTATATAAAACAGCTGTTATAACAAAAAAAGAGCTCTTTTAGTAGCGGTAGCAAAAGCCAAAAAGAGCGGACGAACTATAAAGAGCGACCTACTTCGCGGTCGAGCTGCGAACTAAAAGAAGAGCTACCGGTCGTGCACTGAAATATGCGCGATCGGTCGCGAACTAAAGTTCGTTGGATTCTTTTCCGAAGACCGACGGGCAATAGCGAGAGGGCGCGCAGCAGAATTAAAAATCACGTGTTTGCCTTCTGCTGATGAGAGCCATTTCGAGGTGAGCGTCTGCCTGCTAGATTACATAGTTCAGTGCTACAAAATTTCTCTTTTGAAGTATTCTGCACTCTGCAATATCTAATTCCATAATGCCAAGATATAGAGATAACTCTAAACTTAAACGCGAGAAATTATCCACAAACTGTTTCTTTTGGTCTGCGTGATATCGTTAGCGGCTCAAGCAGCAAGCGCATGAAGCAGCTAGGTGGGGGAACTTCTCCCTCCACCTGCATGCGCAGACCACGCCGCTCAGCCGTCACTGGGATCGGACGAAGTAAAAGAACAAACTAGTTCGCGGCAGAGCCGCGAACTAAAGTGAGCGCTCCCGATCGCGAACTATTTTGCGCAAGTCTAATACCACCTGCACTCAGCCTACATCTACGTACATACTCCGCAATCCATCGTAAGGTGCATGACGGAGGGTACACTGTACCACTACTAGGCACTCCCTTTCCTATTCCAATCCCAAATACAGCGAGGGGAAAAAGAATGTCTGTATGCCTCTGTACGAGCCTAACTTCTCGTATCTTGCCTTTCTAATCTTTACTTGAAATGCAGCAAGATCGTTCTGTAGTCAGCTTCAAATTCCGGTCCTTTACTTTCTTTTTCTTTCCTTTTTTCCCCAACACAATTAATTGAAAAGAATGTCGTTTTTCCTCTAGCGATACTCATTTGAATTCCCGGAGCATTCCTGTAACCCTCGCACATCGGTCAAACCTACCAGTAACAAACCTAGCTGCTCGCCTCTGAAGTGCTTCCATGTCTTCCTTTAAACTGATCTGCTGCGGGTCCCAAACACTTGAGCAATACTCAAGACGTGGTCTACAAGCGTTTTATACGTGGTCTCCTTTACAGGTGAAGTACATCTTCCCAAAATTCTCCCAATAAACCGAAGTCGGCTGTCCGCCTTACTCACAACTGTCCTTACATGTTCGATCCATTTCTATCGCTCTGCAATGTTACGCCTAGATACTTGATCGACGCGACTGCATCAAGAAGCTCACTGCTAATGCTGTATTCCAACATTATGCGATTGTTTTTCCTACTCATGCTCATCACCTTACATTTTTCTACATTGAGAGCTAGCTGCCATTCTTCGCACCAACTAGAAATTTTGTCTAAGTCATCCTGTAATGCTATTACAGTCAAAGACGACACCTACCGATACACCACAGCATCATCAACAAACAGCCGGAAATTACTCTGTCCAACAGATCATTTTTCAGATCTCAACGATGTGAGGAGTCGCCACAAACGACACGTTTGGATTCCACGTTAAGCTGTAGGTCCCATCTCCCCCGTTGCATAACTGGCGTAGGTAGGGACACGCAAGTCGCCGAATTGACGTCCAATTGAAAGACTTGCACCAGCCCAATGAGCCACACGAAATTATTATTACAGATATATAAATAATACCGGTTCTATTACACTCCCCTGGGGCAAGCCTATAACATATCGGATTTTTTCTTCCTTGGCTGGTTCAAATAGTTAACTAAAGTAGTTAAAAAGCTACAACAATGTATTGCCTGTGGGAACGAAAAATCTTCCTAAAAAATATTCTTTGGAGTACCACAAGGATCAGTTTTAGGTCCACTTTTGTGCGTCTTGAATGTCAGTGACATTTCATGCTGCTTTTATACACATGTGCTTCGCAACAGTTGTTAATATAGGGCCTCTTCGTATCTTGGCATTTTAGGATGTCGGACCTCAGTCAGTAAAATAGGTCACCCAAATCACAAAACAAACTACATACAATGCATTGCCCTTCCAAAGAAATCTTTATATAAATGAATACAATTGATAGACACGAAGGAATGTCGCTATGTTTTAAACATAAATGAAACGTGCCGAAAAAAGTAAAGAAATGTCGTTAATTATGCAATACACAAAGCGAAATGAGTAGCACTATGTTCAGTGTTCGTTGGTATTACAGATAAGATTGCGTCGCTTAATTCTGACACAGACGTAAGCTTCCTTGCTGAACTTCGCCTTACTTATTAGGCAGCAGTGGCGTCTTAGTTCTTTGGTGCACTAAAGCGCCTCTATAGCTAGTAATAATAAATAGATTTTTCTGTGTCGTACGTTGGTTAAATTTTACTTGGAGTGGCAGCTGTTGTAGACTATGTTAACGTTGGCAACGAAATATGCGCTTTAGAGGGATCATTAATTTACTGATCGGAACAAAATTATTTATTTCACTATCAACACAAAGAATTATTCCCCTGATTGTATGTGACTGATTTTCCAAAAAGGATTCAACGGCCGTTGCCAACATCAATACACTACACCGCTGCCGTAAGGAAAATCGTAGCCCTTGTTTCAGTGTATTACACCTTAGTTTAGATAGTAAAAAACGCAGCATCGTCATCTATTTGTTATTTGATATACTATGTAAGTCTATCGGTTTTTGCTCTGCTACGCTGTAATTCAAGCATAGCATACACCAGAAACTACAAATTACAATATCTTTTTTTTTTTTCGCCTGATCCGATTTCGATGAAATTAAGCTTTAATGTTGCCCCAAGGTACTCTTAGTTGACCTATGAAACCCCATGAAAGTTCGTGTAGTACTCTCGGCATTTGCTGTACTACACCATGCTTATAAGCATAGTATGCACAGAACAAATTACGATAACTTTCCTTCCTCTGATCCGATTTGGATGAAATGAAGCCTAGGTTACTCTCCAACCCTCAACGAATAGACATAAGCGATGGCTTTTAAATAAATGATTAAATTATATCTTTATTTTCTCTGATCCGATGTTAATTATTGAAGCCTTTATGTAACCGCTCGATATGCTCAAGTTATTTATGGAAACTCGATGCAAAATCGTGAAGTTGTTTTGGAGATACGAGGTTTTTTATAGTTAATGAAAAAACCTAAAATTTCAATATATTTATTTATAAAAATGAATGTTTATCACTTGGTTCATAAAACCTTCCTTTTTTTTTTTAATGACAGCTACCATTCATTGGCATGCATAACCTTGTGTGTGTGTGTGTGTGTGTGTGTGTGTAAAATGTCTTGGTCGCGCTGTTTTTATTTTAACATCATCAGATCTGATGATGTATCGAAACGCGTAATGTTAAAATATAAACAGTGCGACCAAGACATTAAAAACAAAATTATGCAAATGAATGTATGTCCTCTGTGTTCATAAATTATTCATTCGATTGCAATGAAACTTTGGTCAACTCTTCGCCGTACGCCCACGAAGGTTCCTGACCCCTAAAACAACAGAGCATACATAGCTCAGGAGATGAGACGTTATAAATAATGAGACGCCACCGCGTGAGAATACCCAGATTTACGCGTCAATTACTGGAAAGAGGTAGTAGTTAGGACACGCAACAAATTTTGTATGTGATTTCGAACGTTTACGAAGCGTTTTGTAACAAACTACTCCCCCCTCCCTTCCCAAATGATGAATCTCGTCGTCGCACTGGCCGAATTCTGCCTTCTCCCGACTGCCGCAGCTACCGGACACGTCCGTGACACCGACGATAGCGAACCGGTGGCTAACGGAGAAAACCAGTGACTACACGCTGCTCTTGTACCGATAACTCGGCTCTTTTAGTGTTTCAACTTTCTCTCGAACGTAGCAAAAGGCTGAATTGTATATATGTAATAGCTCTAAAAAGGGTAAAGCAGTCAACAATCCGAAGATAGGCTTGAACACAACAGTGCTTTACTAGGCATGGTCAAGTTGGTTTAGGAAACATCGTTCATGTGAAACTCAGCTTGCCCTTTTCTCACATGACATCTTAAGAGCCATGGACGAAGGGCAACAGGCAGATTGTGTTTTTCTCGACTTCAAAAAGGCGTTCGACGCGGTGCCACACTGCAGACTGCTAACGAAGATACGAGCTTATGGAATAGGTTCACAGATTTGTGACTGGCTGGAAGACTTCCTAAGTAATAGAACGCAGTACGTTGTTCTCGACGGCGAGTGTTCATCAGAGACGAGTGTATCGTCAGGCGTGCCCCAGGGAAGTGTGATAGGACCGCTATTATTTTCTATCTATGTAAATGATCTCATGGACAGAGTAAGTTGTAATTTGCGGCTGTTTGCTGATGATGCTGTGGTGTATGGGAGGGTGTCGTCTGTAACTGACTGTAATAGCATACAGGATGACTTAGACAAAATTTCTAGTTGGTGCGAAGATTGGCAGCTAGCTGTCAATGTAGAAAAATGTAAGGTGATGCGCATGAGTAGAAAAAACAATCCCATAATGTTCGGCCGGCCGCGGTGGCCGAGGGGACTAAGGCGCTCCAGTCAAGGTCTGCACGGCCACTACGGTCGGGGGTTCGAATCCCCCCTCGGGCATGGATATTTGTGCCGTCCTAGTTCGTACGTAGTTTGTAAGTTTAGGGACTGATGACCCCGTAGTTAAGTCCCATAGACTATACAAACATTTGAACATTTTTGAACATAATGTTCGAATACAGCATTAGTAGTGAGCTTCTTGATGCTGTCGCGTCGTTCAAATATCTAGGCGTAACGTTGCAGAGCGATATGAAATGGAACGAGCATGTAAGGACAGTTGTGAGTAAGGCGGACAGCCGACTTCCGTTTATTGGGAAAATTTTGGAAAGATGTACTTCATCTGTAAAGGAGACCGCGTATAAAACGCTTGTACGACCACGGCTCGAGTATTTCTCAAGTGTTTGGGACCCGCAGCAGATCAGTTTAAAGGAAGACATAGAGGCGGTTCAGAGACGAGCAGCTAATTTTGTTACCGGTAGGTTCGACCAATGCGCGAGTGTCACGGAAATGCTCCGGCAACTCAATTGGGGATCGCTGGAAGAAAGACGACGTTATTTTCGTGAATTTCTGTTAAGGAAATTTAGAGGGCCGGAATTTGAAGCTGAGTGTAGTACGATCTTGCTGCCGCCTACTTACATTTCGCGTAAAGATCACAAAGACAAGATAAGAGAAATTAGGACCCGTACGGAGGCATATAGACATTCTATTTTTTCCTCGTTCAATTTGGGAGTGGAATAGGAAAGGAAATGCCTAGTAGTGGTACAGTCTACCCTCCGCCACGCACCTTACGGTGAATTGCGGAGTATGTATGTAGATGTAGATGGTCCTGTTTGGAGGTGGTATGGCGTTGCCTTCCTCCGACCTTCAAACTGACTTACGTAGCCATTTAGAGGGGGGCCTACAGTTTAACGTGGGTTCCGAACCACGGTGCTACTCGGTATTTTCACATGAGCAATACTGCCAGAGGTGAAAGAAGTGGAAAGTGACAGATAAAAATCCTAGGACCTGGCGGGGATCGAACCCGCGACCTTTGGATTTGTAGTCTGGCACTCTACCACTGTGCATAGCTCTACAGATTCAAAAAGGATGGTTTGGCTCAGAAACGGGCGGTTCGAGGAATATGTGGTGTAAGTTCGCGAAAGTCGTGTCAGTAGACTGGGAATTCGTCGCAATATTTTCTTTAATGTCTTTTGTTGCTAAGTTAGCAGCTTTCCTTTGGTGAAGACTAGACAGAAATCGCAACCACATTTCGATGACACCTCCATGACTTGTGCAGAAAGTCGTGCAGTATTCTGTAGCATCCATTTTCAATAAGATGCCACAATAACTCAAGCATCTGAGCAGTAACGCACACGCTTTCGTCTAAGTTGCACAGTTACCTCATGGCTCACACCTTTTATTCTGTCGAGGAACTCCTCGAAAATTAAAAACTTAATTCCCTTGTTTCATTCTGAGATCTTTTTACTTAGACGTAAGATTGTCATGTGCATAGGACTACTTTAGGTTTTGGCCCACTTTAGGTCACGGTAGTAATACTATAAGTGGGCCTTTGCGATAGTCTTTTGACAGCTCGAAATTTAAATGCAAATAACGGCTTAACCAGTCATCTGGCACGAAAATTGAATAACCTAATTTGTAGAGGAGAAAATTCTCTACAACTTTGCTCAATTATATTTTTTTCATATCTTGCATCGTTGCAGAGATATTTGTGAAAATAACGGCGATTTGACGATGTTTGTCTGTAACGTGTTCCCCTCTCTCTAGGTTGAACCGTTCAACCGATCGCCACCAAATTTTACAGACATAATTGTTGGCTACCAGAGACCAGAACCTCGCTTTTTCAGATATTTCGGACAAAAAATACATTTGTAACCTCAAAAAAGGCTGTTTGTAATGTAATTTCCATTGCAAATAAACCGTTCATCTGACGCGAAAATTGAATAAACGAATTTCTGGAGGAGAAAATTCTCTACAACTTTGTTTCCTTATGTTTTTTTCCATATAATTCCAAGCGAGTGTGTCAATTTTTACCACTTTTTCTACATTATTGCGTGATTTATTATGTTTCCAAATTTATACTGACTTTTTGAACACCTGGTACTACATATCCAGAGATGCGAACCATTAAGAATCAATCGTAATTATTTCCTCCAATAATTATGACATTACGAATAACATGGCTAAAATTACGATTTTTTTCGAATATCCAAAGTCACAGATGCTTCAGGAATCAGAAAGAACCCCTCACCAAACTTATGATGGCTATTCTTCTGGTGCCTCACTGTAATTTCCCTGTGGGCAGAGTTTAGTTTGGTGAGGAAGAATAAGGCCGAGTTTAAAGCTAACATGAACACAGAACTGATTGTGCAGAAGATGCATATGACGTCACGCCCAAAGCATGTTACCAATGTACTTCCTGCGAACAGGAACTGCTAGCAGCTAAGGGGGCAACTAAAGTATTCAATTCAAAAAATGATCCTCCTGCTTCACTTATGTAGTGCCGATCTGAGAAGAATTTAGTGCTATTATGAACAACGGACTGTTAAGGGCTCTGTTAGATACATGATACCAAAACAATTAAATATGCATGTATCAGTGTACTTTCAGCAAACAGGAGCAGATTATTGGCAACTAGAGTTTTCAATTTAAAAAATGATTCTTGAACTTCTACTTCACAAATGTAGTGCTGATCTGAAAAATGTTCAAATGTTTGTAAAGCTTATGGGACTTAACTACGGGGTCATCAGTCCCTAAACTTACGAACTACTTACGAACTACTTACGAACTACTTACGAACTACTTACGAACTACTTACGAACTACTTACGAACTAGGACGGCACAAATATCCATGCCCAAGTGGGGATTCGAACCCCCGACCGTAGTGGCCGTGCAGACCGTGAATGGAGCGCCTCAGTCCCCTCGGCCACCGCGGCCGGCTGCAGACCTGAGACCAGGATTTAGTACTAATATAAAGTCGGGCCCGGTCGGACGTCGGATTTTTTCAGTCTGCACTTTAACCCATCCCTCACCTCTCAACGATGTGAGGAGTCGCCAGGAACGACTCGTGGTTCGGATTCCCCATTCCCCGGTTGGATAACTGGGGTAGGCTAGGGACACGCAAGTCGCCGAAGTGGCGTCCAATTGAAAGACTTGCACCAGGCCAATGAGCCATACCAAATTATTATAGTACTAATATAAAAACAGAACTGTTACGTGATGTTAGTGCAGAAGGTCCATATGGTGCAAAAACAAAAAGCATGCTACCAGTGCAAACAGGAGCAGTTAAGGAGGCAACTACTGTTCAACTCAAAAAGAAACGATCGTACTTCAACAATTGTATTGCAAATCTGAGATGACGTCAATCTGCAGATAAGAAAAAGAGGCTCTGTACATATCAGTATTTGTTATGTTGCATTTGTTTTAATATGTGTTAGTTTTTCTGTAATGTCTTATTTAGCGATGCCGATGCATAAAAATTCCCCCTCCCCCTCCCCGGTAAAAGCACTGCCTGGCCTGACTTGGCCATTACTAATTGGCTTTTTCAAAAGTTGGCATTGTTGTTGTTATGGTCGTGTAAGTTACAATAAGAAAATCATCAAATACGCAACGCAAGATGGCGTATGCCAGAGACAGTTCTGGGCGAGGAATGTCACGTGACACTTCCGAACGGCTGGTTTTTGTTAATTCAACGGAGGGTATCAAATCTCCGTTATTTTTGAAAATATCTCTCAAAGGATACGAGATACGAAATAATAATAATAATAATAGAGCGAAGTTGTAGAAAATTTTCCCCTCTACCAATTAGGTTATTCAATTTTCGCGTCAGGTGAACGATTTATTATGTTGTTGTTATCGTCTTCAGTCCGGAGACTGGTTTGATGCAGCTCTCCACACTACTCTATCCTGAGCAAGCCTTTTCATCTCCTCATAAGAACGGCAACCCACATCGAATCTGCTTACTATACGCGTCTCTTGGTCTCCCCACACACTTCCCTCCAATGCTAAATTTACGATTCCCCGATGTCTAAGAATGTGTCCTACCTAGCGGTCCCTTCTTTTAGTCAGGGTATGCCAAAAACTCCTCACCAAGTCTTTTCAGTATCTCTTCATTAGTTATGCGATCTACCCACCTAATCTTTAGCATTCTTCTGTAGCACCACATTTCAAAAGCATCTATTCTCTTCCTGTCCGCACTGCTTATCGTCCATGTCTCACTCCCGTACAAGGCAACACTCCACACAAATACCTTCAGAAAAGACTTCCTTACACTTAAATTAATATTCGATGTTAGCAAATTTCTCTTTTTCAAAAATGTTTTTCTTCCCATTGCTATTCTGCTTTTTATATCCTCTGTACTGCGACCATCGCACGTTATTTTACTACCCAAGTAACAAAACTCTTCTACCACCTTTATTGTTTCGTTACCTAATCGAATTACTTCAGCATCGCCTGATTTTCTAAGTTGGCATTACGCATATCTATGTTTTGTGCTCGTTTTTACAGCAAGTAAAAAAATTGAAAGTTAATTGATTTAGTAAAGCGAATGAAAATGCGTGTCAGATGTCGTGCGCAGAATTTTACGAGAACCTGTTAGTCGGGTAGTGTAGTGTGGACGCGGAGTGAGAAGTGTGGAGAAGGCAGCGCCTGGCGACGCTCCCAATTACTGCCTGTTTCCGGTCTACCAACACTTGCGATGGCGGCGCGGCAGGCTGATGAAACGCATCGCTGCAGCCGCATTACGCCTGCCGGTGCACAGTGTTGCCAACCAGGCAGCACACGCGACACAACACTCATTTTGGCCTACTGTAGGTTGCGGTTCGTTCACCAAAGAAGACCAAGTGAACACTCCAGAATTCTATCCAAGAACAGCTGCCAGCATGCGAAAATTAGATGTCCCTGGAGTAGGAAAACAACTCGCTAAACAAAAACAAATCTTCCGGGCCAGATTGTAAACAAACTAGAATCCTCTCAGAGTATGCTGATGCAATTGCTCCGTACTTACCTGTCATATACAACCGATCACTCAGCGAAAGATCCGTACCCAAAGACTGGAAACTTGCCCAAGTTACTCCAATATTCAAGAAAGGCAATAGGAGTGATCCCCAAAATTACAGGCCCATCTCATTGACGACGAATTGCAGTAGGATATTGGAACATATACTTTGTTCCAACATTATGAACTACCTCGAAGACAACGACCTATTAACCAATAGTCAACACGGATTCAGAAAGTATCGCTCTTGCGAAACACAGCTTGCCCTTTATTCACATGAAGTGTTAAGTGCCATCGACAAGGGATCTCAAATCGATTCCATATTTCTGGATTTCAGGAAGGCTTTTGACACAGTACCTCACAAGCGGCTTCTAATGAAATTGCGTACTTATGGAATATCTCTCCGATTGTGCGATTGGATTCACGATTTCCTATCAGAAAGGACACAGTTCGTTGTAATTGGCGGTAAATCATCGAGTAAAACAGAAGTGATATCTGGCGTTCCAGAGGGAAGCGTTATAGGCCGCCTACTCTTCTTTTATTTATAAACGACTAGCTTAAACCCGCGGCTCCGCTCGCGTGTTGGTTGTTTATCTATTTATCAGGAACGTAAGTAGTGTAGATCCAATCACAGGTAAAAATGCACTCGTGTCGAAGAATCCGATCACAAAATTCAACAATAATGATTGTAATAATATCACAGGTCGATCACTTGATGTAATGCGCGAAACGTTAAATCGATTTTTTTACAGAGATGTATTAAAAGAAACGTCTTTTTTACTGCTTTATTTATTTATTGTTATATTTCCTTATTCGTACGCTTATCTTTACAGAGAAAGAGCTGAAGACATTGTAGCACACACAGACCAAATATATGGTCTGTGGTATCACGTTTCGCTGTATGTAACCTTCTAGCTGTAGAGTCGCAAACGTTATCGATGGCCTTCAGTCCGATTTTTTAAATAATTTGACGACTTTCAACCACCATATCTTCCACCCCCTTAACTATCGGCATGGAACTGGTATGATGTACAACAGGAGACTTCGGACAACAATGACACACAGACCATTCATTTGCGTTATGTAGTTTTCGCTGCAGAGCGAAATATTAACACACACACACACATAGAATTTTATATACAGCGGTAACTTTCCATTCCAATATACTCCACCCTTTTATCATTATCAACCCTCAAGCAACAATGCAACCAATAAAACAATTTTCAAAGAGTAAATATAATTTTCAAAGAGTAATTCTTGTTCCGCATTTCACGTTATATTCTTCAAATTGCTAAATATCTATCAGATGTCTATAAAACCGTAAAAACCTTCATCAGGTATACATTAGTAACGGTACAAATATTTAAGTCTCTGCGTCTTGTCGTTCGGACGTGATAAGCGTACACCGAACAGACATTCACATTAACATATATCGTTGCAGTTGGCCGGAACACACAACGTTTCATATGTTAACTGCAGCGTACCGCCTGCCATCTGTTGAGTGCATTTGCTACTACTTTCGTTGCAGTTTATGTACGCTATTTATACGTGGCAGTTCCGCTTTGTACACAAAATAGGGTTGGTATCTAGATCCCATTCTTCACAAAACGTCAATGTTTTTTTCTTGCCATGGTACTTAGAGCATATTTTATTTAAAGTCTTCTATTTATATACATACTTCCTTCATTTGTTACAACAAATGAAAATGAATGCGGTGTAAACGCCAACATTCAGATTTCTTGTGTATGTAATTATATATCAGTTAAGCCGTTTTGGCAGTATCCCAGAATCTTTTTGTATATTCGAAAGTAAAAAAGATAACAATAACAAAGAAAAAAAATTTCACTATAGGACACGAACCATTGCCCAAAAAACGGTTTTTTATAACATAACGCGATAACCCTCGCGGCTAAACATGACATACCCTACATAGCACTTCTGCTGCTGTATTAGAAGGTTCTTACAACCGTTACGTATTTCTATGGATATATTTTAAATAAATAACTTGTAATAAACATTTTGAAAAGTAATCTATGTCCTAATCCAAGACATAAGAAATCTCTACATGAAATTTCATCTGAATCAGTGCTGTAGTTTTAGCGTGATGCGGTAACAAACATACAAAGTTTCGCATTTATAATATGTATAGGATTTAAGAGACAATCTGAATAGCTTCCTCAGACTGTTAGCGGATGATGATGTTGTTTATCGGTTAGTGAAGTCAACAGAGGACCAAAGAAACTGCAAAGCGATTTAAACAAAATTTCTGCATGGTGCGAAAATTGGCAATTGACACTAAATAAAGAAAAGAGTGAAGTAATACACATGAGCACTAAAAGAAATGCGCTGAACTTCAATTACGCGATAAATCAGTCAAACCTTAAGGTCGTAAATTCTACCAAATACCTAGGAGTTACAATTACGAACAACTTTGACTGGAGAGAACACACAAAAATATTGGGGGAAGGTGAACTAAAGATTACGTTTCATTGGCAGAACGCTTCGAAGATGCACCAGCTCCACCAAAGAGACTGCCTACATCACACTTGTGCGTCCTCTCCTGGAGTACTGTTGTCCCTTGTGGGACCCTCACCAGGTGGGACTGACGGAAGATATTGAGAAGGTTCATAGTAGGGCAGCTCGTTTTGTTTTATCACGTTACGGGGGAAATGTTGCACGAATTGGGGTGGAAATCATTAAAAGAAAGACGTTATTCATTGTGGCGTGATCTGTTTGCGAAGTTTCAATCACCGATTTTTACTTCCGAATGTGGAAATTGTTTGCTAGCACCCACCTACTTTTAGGGAGACATGACCATCGCAATAAAATAAGAGAAAACAGATCGAAAACGGGACGATTTAGGTGTTCTTTGTTCCCGCGCGCTATTAGAGAATGGAACGGTAGAGAAAAGTTGTGAAATTTGTTAATGAACCCTCTGCCACATCTTACATAGATATTCCGCAAATTACATTTAAGCGCCTAGCAGAGGGTTCATTAAACACTTTCATGTCTTTTCTTTACCATTCCATTCTTTAAAAGTGCGCGAGAAGAAAGAGCACCTAAATCGTTCCATTTTCGATTTTATTGGGATGGTCATGTCTCCCTAAGTAGGTAGGTGGTAGCAAAATATTTTCACATTCAGAAGTAAAAGTCGGTGATTGAAACTTCGCAACCAGATGACGCTGCAATGAATAACGTCTTTGTTTTAATGATTTCTACCCCAATTCGTGCAGCATTTCCGTGACGCTTTCCCCCCTGTAACGTGATAAAACGAGCTGCCCTTCTCTGAACCTTCCAAATGTCTTTCGTCAGTCGCACCTGGTGAGGGTCCCACAAGGGGCAACAGTACTCCAGGAGAGGACGCACAAGTGTGATGTAGGCAGTCTCTTTGGTGGAGCTGGTGCATCTTCGAAGCGTTCTGCCGATGAAACGTAACCTTTCGCCTTCCCCACAATATTTTTGTGTGTTCTCTCCAGTCAAAGTTGTTCGTAATTGTAACTCCTAGGTATTTGGTAGAATTTACGACTTTAATGTTTGATTTATCGTGTAATTGAATTTCAGCGTATTTCTTTTAGTGGTCACGTGTATTACTTCTCACTTTTCATTATTTAGTGTAAATTGCCAATTTTCGCACCATTTAGAAATGCCTTTTGACAGCTCGAAATTTAAAAGAAAATGACGGCGTAACCGTTCATCTGACACGAAAATTGAATAAACGTATTCGTAGAGGAAAAAACTCTCTGCAACTTGGCTCTTTTACGTTTTTCTCGTATCTCGCACCACTTCAGAGATATCTGCAGAACTAACGGCGATTCGCCACTGTAACGTGTTCCCATTTTTCAGGTCGCGCAGATTCAACCGATCGGCAGCAAATTTTACAGATGTAATTGTTGGCCGCCAGCGACCAGAAACTCCGTTTTTCAAATATTTCGGCCAAAAAACTAGATTCGTAACACTTAAAAGTACCGTTTGTGATGTCCTCTCGACAGCAGGAACTTTAATTGCAAATACCGCATTAACCGTTCACGGTCATAAACGTACGGCAGAAGCTCATGAAACTAAGGACAATGAGACAGTCTAACACGTGAACAAATACTGTTTTCAACGCAAACGTATGTTTTTTGAATGGATGCCTCATTGTTTTCTAATCGGTGATTAGCATGAACCCAAGAATAATGGCGTTGGTATGATTGAAACGCGTCATTTTCATGTGCAGAGTTTGGGAAGCGAAGTTGACGTCTGAAATACATAGAGCGCAAGACCGACCGTTCTGCGGCGCCAGTCACGGTCTGCACGGCCACTACGGTCGGGGGTTCGAATCCCCCCTCGGGCATGGATATTTGTGCCGTCCTTAGTGTTAGCTAGTTCATGAGTAGTTTGTGAGTTTAGGGACTGATGACCCAGCAGTTAAGTCCCATAAGCTTAACAAACATTTGAACATTTTTGTCCATACTCAACTCAGAGTTTGCACGCCTTCCGGGCGCGATCTGCTTTGAAAGAGAAACGATGACAGAGATTGATTATTTTATTTTTGCAAATACTGTAAAGCAGCCATTTCTAAACCACAGCACTGTCCATAAGCGACCAGTTATTGTATGTAAATTGCATATAGGCCTATATAATATTAGGCAATAAGACCTTTTGTAAAATTTTTGTATGCAGTTGTTACATTCTTCCTTGTATGTCTGTAGAGGCACTTGAAGATAGCAAGTAGACAGCTGAAACTACTCGTGCAATAATAAAACAAGCTGCAACAAAAGCTATCTTTGGCATCATTTCTGTGACAAAGCGGATGTGGAAACTCACGATTGAGTCTCGACCTTGTGCTTTGTGTGTTTCAGACGTAAAGTTCGCTTCCCAAATTCTCCACATGTCACTGACGCATTGCGATGCAACCAACGCCATCCTTCTTGTGATTTTCCATGCTATCGATTGCGTAACAAATAATATGGGGTATCCGTTCAAAAAACGTAAGTTTGTGTCGAAAATATTTGTTTACGTATCATCGTATTTACTTTGATAAGCCCCTGCCGTATCTGTATGACCGTGAAAGTCGTTTCTCAATATGTGTTGTAGTTCCAGAGATATCTTGTTTGAAGAAGTTGAATAGCACATCTCTATCCAGACAACCAAATAACGTGAAATTTGGTACACGTGCACAAAATTACATTGGGAAGGTTCTTAAACAGGTTTCGTTCTATCCCAATCTCACTCTGGCCTGTTCTAAGCCGTGTGATAATGAACCCCCCCATGATGTGACTGAGGAGCTGAATGTCACCATTCAGAAGCAGCTTCCAGGGCAAGGATATGCCTACAAGTCCACAGACTGCATCCTTAATGATTCAGTACAGTATCTTATTGAGCTTTTGAATTCCATCCAGACTCCTGATTTGGAAGCCCACAACTTGATTCTGAAACTTGGTGCTCCAGTAATGCTGATCAGAAAGATCGATGCAACCAGGTTGTGGAATGGCACAAGATTAATTGTGAAACAGCTGACGCAACTTGTAATTCAAGCCACGGTACTCACAGGGAGTGCTAAGGGTGAGGATGTCTTCATTCCAAGAATACCTATCATTCCCTCAGACAGCGCCATACAATTCAAGAGAATACAGTTCCCTTTGAAACTGTGCTTTGCCATAACAATCAACAAGTCACAGGGCCAGTCTCTTGGGACTGCTGGTATAGACTTGCAGACACCACGCTTCTCTCATGGACAGTTGTATGTGGCCTGCTACAGAGTGGGCAAAGACGAGAATCTTTTTGTACAGACTCCAAATGGAACTGCCAAAAATGTTGTTTATCAGATTTATTTAACATAAATGTCAGAGTTGAAGGGCATGAAAGGGATGCAGTGATTGGAAAGGGAGTAAGACCGGGTTGTAGTCTTTGTCCATTGTTATTCAAATTGTACATTGAGCAAGCTATAAAAGAAAGCAAGGAGAAATTTGGTGAAGGAATTAAAGTTCAGGGGGAAGAATTAAAAACATTGCGTTTTGCCGACGACATAGTAATTCTATCAGATACAGCAAAGGACCTGGAAGAGCAGTTGAACGGAATGGACAGTGTGCTGAAAGGTGCATATAAGATGAACATTAACAAGAGCAAAACTAGGGTAATGGAGTGCAGTGTAAGAAAATCAGGTGATGCTGAAGGAATTAGATTGGGAAACGAAGCAATAAAGGAGGTAGATGAGTTTTGTTACTTGGGAAGTAAAATAACAAATGATGGTCGCAGTACAGAGGATATAAAATGCAGAATAGCAATGGGAAGAAAAGCGTTCTTGAAAAAGAGAAATTTGTTAACCTCGAATATTGATTTTAGCCTAAGGAAGTCCTTTCTGAAGGCATTTGTATGGAGTGTTGCCTTGTATGGGAGTGAGACATGGACGATAAACAGTGCGGACAGGAAGAGGATTGAGGCTTTTGAAATATGGTGCTACAGAAGAATGCTGTAGATTAGGTGGGTGGATCTCGTAACTAATGAGGAGGTACTGAACAGAATTGGGGAGAAAAGAAATTTCTGGCATATCTTGACTAAAAGAAGGGATAGATTGGTAGGACACATTCTTAGACATCAAAGAATTGTGAATTTAGCGTTGGAGGGAAGTGTGTGGGATAAAAATCGCAGAGGAAGACCAAGAGATGGATACAGTAAGCAGATTCAGACAGATGTAGGTTGCCGTTCTTGTGTGGAGATGAAGATGCTTGCTCAGGATAGGGTAGCGTGGAGAGCTGCATCAAACCAGTCTCCGGACTGAAGGCCACAACAACAACAAATGTACCCTTTTATTACATGCAAATGAACGGTTTTGTACGCTTCTACAGAAAACCTTATTTTAAACCCGGGCACTTGCAGCCAGTCGTCTATATGGGGTCGGGGAGTTGTTACCAGATAGATCGTGGGTAGCGGTAGAAAACAGACAGGTTCTTTGACCTCCTGTCGCTTCCCAAAGACTGTGCCGCTGACTTCGCCTACCGCAGCCTGTTGTGTAGCTCTCCGCTCACAGCTTGCAGACAGTATCTTCATCTACGCTGATGGTTCCAAGACTGGCCGTGGTGTCGGGTGGGCCTTTGAGCTCGGTGACGTTTCTTTCCAGTATCGTCTCCCAGACTGCTGCTCGGTCTTCACGACGGAGCTCTTCGCCACTCAGGCCACCAGGACACCAGCCTTCTAAATGTGTCATATGCTCAGTCTCCCTCAGTGCGCTCCACAGCCTATGCGTGCTATATTCCGTCCACCCAATAGTTCACTGGATCCAACAGTGCCTTCCATATTGCCAATGGCGCCACTGTTCTGTTCCTTTGGGTTCTCGGCCGCGAGCACAGAGCAACATAGAGGCCTTACCATGACGGTGAAGTGAAGCCGGCTGAGCGCGACACCCAACCAACATGGCGGCCGAGCGCCAGCCGGACACTGAGTTCGCTGTCCGTTTATTCCTTTTTCTTATATTTTAAGTCGTTCCTTTTGCAACATTGTCGGTGTTTTGGCCCACTTTAGTTTACAGTACTGACATTAAAAGTGGGCCTTTGCGATCGTCTTTTGACAGCTAGAAATTTAAATGAAAATAACAGCTTAACCATTCATCTGATACGAAAACTGAATAACCGAATTTGTAGAGGAGAAAATTCTCTACAACTTTGTTCCCTTATGTTTTTTTCATATTTTGCATCGTTTGAGACATATTTGCAAAAATAACGGAGTTTTGACACCTTCCACTGAATTAACGAAAACCAGCCGTTGGCAGATGTCACGTGACATTCCTCGCTCAGAACTGTCTCTGGCATACGCCATCTTGCGTTGCGTATTTGATGATTTTGTTATTGTAACTTACACGTTGCTATTTCAAAGCAATGGCGCACTAAAGGATTAACAAAAACACGTCGTCCTTCCTACGATAAATGATATTCTAGTGTCTACAAATGCCATATTAACATCAGTTAACAACGACCATTAATAGTATGACATTAAAGATGACAAATCCTTAAAAGCGTAGTGGGGAATGCGTTGGACTGTGATGCTGAAGGTCAGTGGTTCGAAACCCGCCAGTAGCTAATTTTTTTTCTTAGAAGCGTTTCAGACTGTTTTATTGATAAATTTTTTATTATTTAGATTATTATTTTGGTCCAAAATGTTTGAAAAAACTTACAAAACTACACATCTAAAGTGGGCCGTAAAACACGTCAGTGCGATTTAAAATTTAAAAAAAATTAAAAAAATAGTGGTCAAGATTAAAATCCTTAGCTTGAGGAAATCTGTTGTCCTTGTTTCTTTATCTTTTCTTGTAGGATAATTGTATCGCCTTTTTATCTGTGGCTCCTTTCAGGTGTTCTTACTAAGCACGGAAAAGGAATTTCTGGCATACGTTGACTAAAAGAAGGGATCGCTTGGTAGGACACATTCTTAGACATAGAGGGATCGTAAATTTAGCATTGGAGGGAGGTGTGTGGGGTAAAAATCGCAGAGGGAGACCAAGAGACGCGTATAGTAAGCAGATTGAAGTGGATGTGGGTTGTCGTTCTTATGAGGAGATGAAGAGGCTTGCTCAGGATAGAGTAGGGTGGAGAGCTGCATCAGACCATAACAACAAGAAGTAAGCACGGAGAAGGGCGCTCATTATGTTTGCAGCTTTGCGCCCTAATCCCCCCAGTCCAGAGACGGGAGGCTGGGCCTGCCTGGCGGCTAGACCATCGGCCTAGGTGAAGGCGGCACGCTTGAGCTGCCGCGACTGTGGCCCGAGGCTTGGCAACGCCGGCTCCTCCTCTGTCAGCTGCTGCTGCTGCTGTTACTGCGTCCACTCCACAGCTAGCTGCTAAATTCGCTCCGTGTAAACAGGGACAGCGAACAAAGTCGCTGCTCCGAAACGCGAGCGTCTGAAGTTGAAGGGTGGGTGGGCTGCTTTAGACGCTGGTCGCCCCGTGTCATATACAGGAGCGTCTGAAGTAGCCACCAGTCGAGTCAAGATGTCGAAGGAAATTGTAAATGCTGGCGTTGTGTTTCTCGCAACAGTTTTAAAGGAACAATTAATGAACCAAAAGCAAAACGGAAAAGTAGAAAAGAATAAAAGAAAATTGATTAGAAGGATGATTGCGAGGAGGGATAAATATGGAGCTTCTGCAAATCTTTTGGGTGAATTATCGTGTGAAGGTCCTTCTGCCTACAGAAATATAATGAGGATCACATAAGAAATTTTTGATAGATTACTGTAAATGGTAAAGCATAAAATAAGGAAACAGAATACCATCATGAGGATGGCGATCTCGCCAAGAATAAAATTTAAATAATCCTTATTTTCAATGTCTCATAATACTGGAAATTTGATTACAGTTCCACTTCATATTTTATTTGGTGGAACACAGAACTTTTAATATCTTTATTTACGTTGATGATCACAAAATTTCTCGTCGTTTTGACGACCGGCTTCTGTCGGTGATGACAGCAGCAAATCAGAAACAGGATACATCAAGTATTACACTACCTTATAAAACATAAATAATGCATTAACTTACAGTCATCAATACATGTAATATAGCCATATGGCATCATCACAGCACAAGTGTATCTTCATTAAGGAATGTAACAACAGGTATGATGTATAATATTTTTAACACGTTTTATATATTGATGATTGTAATGCCTTATTTATGTTTTATAAGGTAGTTTATTACTAAATGTGTCCTTGTGTTTCTGATTTGCTGTATACTTGAAAATGGTCATCACTGACCGATACCGGTCGTCAAAACGACGAGAAATTTTGTAATGATCGACGTAAATAAAGATATTAAAAGTAATTACAGAATGGATCACTGATATAAATTCGCGACCACGTCGCACCTTCGGAAACAGAATTGTTTGGTATCACCTAACCTCCAAAACAATATGTCATACGCTACGTCGTGTTTCAATTGTTTTTACGAAGACGCTAGCGTCTGAAGTCGCTGCGTGTCATTGCGTCAGCGTATTCATTCGCTATTCGCCCATACGCCGAACGACAACGGACGCCAGCGACTAGCGACCAAATACACTCCGTGTAATATACCCTTAAAGAATAGTCTACACGACGACATTAGGTTGCGACACTCGTTGCATGAAATCAGTTGCGCGCGATTGGTTTCGTGTACGTCTGTTGACACGGTGCCAATACTATACCACAGAATAGGGAGCATACAGAAGGGAAAGCTGGGGGCGGCGCCTTTGATCTGTATGTTACCAAGCGTTGCGCTCGACGCCATATTGAAAAGCAGTAAACGCGGAACTTTAGCCACTTAGTACTTTGGCTGGAAATGGAGTTTTTACGAACAGCAGCTAATCTCACCGACTTTTACGAAAGGCAACGGCTTTCATCTATTTTGCGCCATCTTCTTGCACCTAATTTTAATCCAACGAAAAAAAGGCATAAATTTTAATACAACTACGAAAATGTACAGTGGAATCGATGATCCAAACTCCAAATAACGCGGAGTTATGTGTGGGAAATTAGTTGTAAACAAGAAAGTGACTATACAACTGCCAGGTTTTATTTGACACGAATAAATTCGCACAAAATATTGAGTCAGACTTAGCAGTACAACGTGATTACACAGAAATAATGACGTCTTGGCATATATAAAAGTTGTATTTGCTTTAGGAGTATCATTAATTTACTGATCGGAGAAGGGCATATAGAGGAATCTGTCAGCCACAGAGCAGGAACAGCATAAAATAATTATTCTCCTTAATCTATTTGTTTGGGTATCCGAAGAGCATTCGTTGCCACCATTAGCACACTACGCCTCCAATGCCGTAAGTAAAATTTTACCTGCCTACTTACGCACTATCCTTTCTCATTCATTTTATATTATTCCCTGCAACGTTAAACTTGTAAAATATAAATGTACTTCAACATTTCGATGCTGTTTAACTGCTGCAGCAACAGCGACAGCGAGAGTTATCGTCAAGAGAAGAAGCAAGGCTACTTTTAATAATTACGCACACATTACTCTCATTCGAAACTGATAACATTTAACTTTCACTGCACATATAGCGACGTTCACTTACTGCTCAACATCTTTGGGGAAGGTGAAGAAACTTATATCCTTATTTGTATTCGAATTATTGCGGCAATTAGGTGCTGAACACCATCGGCCGCCTTTTCCTTTATTGCTGCTCATAATAAAAACGGAACAGCTCCAACTACTGACACACAGTTCTTTCTTTTCACTGTACCAAATACTTGTTTACTTTTATGCTACTCAGGCAGTTAAAATACACAATTAAGAATCAAAGACTGCGCATTACCACGCCACAGAGTAGGGAGTGACCACGCGTTTACTGCTTTTCAAGATGGCCGATTCCGCGCATGCGCATTAAATTTAGGACGACAGACTGCAGCGGGAGTTTCCTTTCTGTATGCTCCTTATTCTGTGACTATACACTTCAGTTTCGTTGTTTTGTGAGTGCCATAGTCGCCGTAGAATGAAAGTTTTGGTAGCTGTAAGAGTTGTGGCGGAGCTATTGCTTCTCTGTGTGATGTCACTGCATAAGACTAAACATAAAGAGAATAAGATACGTGTTTGGGATTCGTGACTGGAATAGAAAAAGACGTCAGCTCGTTTGCTCAGCGACCTTGCTGCAAGAAATTCTGATTGGAGCCCCTAGAAGTAATTTAGAACGTCACCAGGGCAGTTCACGTTAGTAATGCAATAAAGAAACAAGATACTGTTATGTGTGAAGCATTGTTACCAGAACTGAAATTAATTTAATTGCATGACGTTTCTTGTCAAGTAGATATTCGTCTCTACAGTACCTGTACCGTGTTCAGAAATCCACAATTGCAATAGTTCGTTTCTATAAGTATTTCGAATTGAATGTATTTTAGTCTGCGATTCATTAATCGTCAACCCATCAATATTTAATTCACGAACAATTGCTTGAAAAACACCAATACGCCACTGCTTATTCCTGTAATTTTCATCGTTGAAATCGCACAAACCACTACGCATCGCATATCTGCTCAAAAACCGAATTATTTCTTCAGTTCCCCCCTTTATGTTGTATTTTGTTCTGTATTGGTTCTAACCTAACCTAAAAACACGCGCAATCAGTTTCGCCAAAGTTGGAAGGTGCCGAAACTGTTCATTTTCGTCAACGAGTTGCGCGTTCGCCTGCCGCGCATGCGCACTGGCCAGTAGCGTAGTTTTATGAAACCTAGTGGCGTCGTGTAAACTAGCCTTAATTAAGGAAATAGTTACTACTAGATGACCCGGTTAACTTCGTATCACTTACCTCTTAATATAAACCATATTATTTTAGACCCAGTTGCTTTATAAAGGCATCATCGGACAGTCTAAGTATCGTTGAACGTCAAAGTACAAAATGGTATCGCAATAGTACGAATGATATTGATATCCCAAAGAAAAGAGCTCTTTCAGTTTTCCCCTAGTTTTCATATTTTCTGGCCAAATATTCCAAATTTTTACTTCACTCAAACCTTCCTCTCGCTTTGAACTTCGAATGTGCAAAATTTTATCGCAATCGGATGAACGATTCTCAACTCCGTGTTGAGTACCATTAGAAACACATTAAAAAAGGAACTTGGTTCGAATTTTGCGACTTTTCCTTTTCAACTGTCCTATTTTTTACTGAAAACTTTTCCAAGACCATAATGAACAAAATACATAAATAAAATTACCCCTCTCCGTCGTGCGAATAGTCAGTTATAGTACTGAATTCAATCAAAAATACGTTAAAAAAACACACTTACGGTTTGTCTCAAATTTTCCAAAAAAATTATTTCATACAAGCCTTGTCCTGTCAAGCCGTACTAAAGTTATGTTCTTACAACTATGTGGCAATTGATTTTTATTCATAGAAAAAAATCGCTTTCGGTTTTTCTAAATTTCCACTTTTCCGGGCACTTTTCCTTTTTTCATTTTTTTTATTTTTATTTATTTATTTTTTTATTTTTTATGCGAACCTTCCTCTTGCTTTCAACATGATATGTACAAAATTTTATCGCAGTTGGACGAACAGTATTGATAACTCACTGGAAAAAAAATGCTATTTCAATTTTTCCCGATTTTCCTCTTTTCTGGAAAACTTTTCCACATTTTATCACCGTTTAAATCTTACCTGCACTTACACGAATATTTCAAGACTAAAATTAGCCAGATCGGTTCAACCGTTCTCGAGATTTAGCGAGACTAACGAACAGCAATTCATTTTTATATGTATAGATAATTTTTGCGTTACCAGCAATACTAAAATATCGAGAGACAAACATAATACGGAAATTAATGTAAAAACAGCCGAATTTTATTAATTCAGTGGTACAAAGAACAACTTCTCTGGCACGCACTTCTTTCACCATACGTCTCCATATTTCGTCCCTTGTGACTCATAAGCATTGATAGAGTCCCAAGGGACGAAATATGGAGAAGCAAGAGGGAGCAGTTTGTGTCAGAAGTATGTGAGGTTGGTGAAGGAAATGTACAGGGGAGCAATGAAGTAGTGTGGGCGCGACGAAGGAATTTCCAGTAACAGTGGGTCTGCGCTTAGCCCTCACCTCTCTGTCCTGATTATGGATGGGCTGGTGAAAGATGTGGAAAAGGAAGCGCCACGGAATGTGATGTTTGCGGATGATGTGGTGCTTTGTGAGCAGAGCATCGATAGACTTCAGGAAAAGTTGGAGGATTGAAGGAAGGCACAAGAAGAAAGAAGGATGAAAATTGGCAGGACGAAATCAGAATATTTAGCACTGAAGAATGGGCAGATAAGGTCTTGCATGATCCTGGAGGAGGAACTGAAATTTAAATACCTGGGGTCGTACATACAGAGGGACGGAGGACTGGAAAGCGAGGTACAGCACCGAATAGACTGTGGTCGGATCAACTGGAGGAAAATGAGCGGAGTGTTGTGTGACGAGAAGGTGAGCAGTGGGTTGAGAGGGAAAGTGTACAAGTCGGTGGTAAAGCCTGCTAACATATACGGGGCAGAGGCGTGGCCAATCACAGTAGCCCAGGGAAGGAAGGTGGAAGTGGCAGAAGTGAGGACGCCGAGGTGGATGTGTGGGGCAACAAGTAGGACAGAATTGTAAACGAATTTGTTAGAGGAGATGTGAAAGGTACAAGAGAGTAGAATAAGGTGGTATGGACACTTGCAGAGAAAAGGGAAAGAGTATATCGGAAACAGAGTTGGAGATATAAAGATTGAAGGAGTGAGAAGGAGAGGAAGACCGAAGATGAAGTGGAAGGATAAGATAGCGGGGGACCTAAGGAAGAAAGGATGAAAGATGGAAGAAGCAGTGAATAGAGTATAATGGAGGAGGAGGATCCAGAAGAGCAACGCAGATCCTACTTGATGTGGGACAAGGCTATGCTAAAGAAGAAGAAGATTGATGCAAAGGACAAATACGTCATGAACAAATACATACGATTAAGTGTATATTTGCAGCTTATTCCGCTGAAAGTAAGGGAATCAGAATTTTCTATTATGGTTTGTTCTTACAGTGACAGGCACATTGACGTGTGTCAATTCCGTATGGAGTCTAGTGATCAGCACATTATACACATCACTCGTCGTCTTATAGATGCATATACTTTTAAGAGTAACTACTCTAGCTTAAGAAACCAGTGTTTTGGTGATTCTCGCCGTTTCTGGTTCAGGTGTAGCAACAATTGTGGAATTGTGTTCTTTGTTGAAAACACTTTGGTTGGTTTTATTGTTTTATTGCCACGTGTATGATGTTTTTCCTTCGCCTACAGCCGTGCTGGTTGATGTGGCACGTTAAATACTGTATGTATTGCATTCTGCTTACGATTCGTACATTCCACCCATATCGTTTTTTCTGCCATTCTAATGAAGAGATCTTAACGTGCTCTGCTAAAGGGCACGGAAAAAGGTTCATTTAACGAAGTTATCTATACGACAGAAAACATTTCTGGTGAAATTCTTCTCACAAAGGCTCAAATGCATGTTTAAGTAAGGTAATTTATGAGCGCTAAAATTTGAAGTTAAAATGAATTGTAATTTCAGTTAAAACAGATTTATTTTTACATAACAATTTTTGCTTTACAGTCTTTTATTTTGGATTTATGCAACTTAAATTACTGCAATGCAAATCATTTATCATGAAAATTACTGTAAAACTAATCAGTAATTACTTTTAGAAAGGACAGACAGAGACGCCCATGGCTGGACTTGTAGGTAAGAGTGGAGGCATCTGTAGTGGGTGGCAAACTAGGCATTGTCTGCCTGGCTCACAACTACATTAAAACATTTAAATCGAATGGCATTTCAGGTGTCATCATCACGGCTCTCTGTTCTTTTTGTGTACAGAGGCAGTATAAATTTGTTATACTCAGAACAAGGGTTGTATGAAATAAAACTGGAATATTGGAGAACAATAAAGTGCGTTTTTCAATACGACCCTCCGTTTCTGTTGCATAGAAAACTATAGTTTTGTTCCGCTATTAATGAAATTTTGCACACTTGACCTTAAAAACTGTCTGTATAAAATTTCGTTCGGTGCATGGTGGAGGGTACTTGACTTACAGAATTTGACTAAATGCATAGTTCTGCTCCTAACTTTGTGAATTTTTTCACCCATGACCTTAAAACGAAAAGGACGATCATAAATGTTTATATGGTACATAACAGAGGGTACCTTGCAGAAAACTTTGCCGAGAGAGGGAAAGGTGTAAACGAACAGAGAGATGGCAGAGAAAGAGGTGGATGCAGAGAGAGAGAGGGGGGAAGGGGGTGTGGACTACGAAGGTGTAGGATAAACAAACACCAGGGCAACGGCGTATCTACAGCTAGTGTATTATAATAAACTTGCCCGTCAAACATGAACCTTGAAAACAGGCACAAGGTGTACTGAACTGCGGAAAGAATGATAAACCCACAGCTGAGCTTGGCGTGTTTGTAATCAGAACTGGTGTGACTTGAGTGACAGGCAGTACAGCACAGTAGGGTACAGTAGCAGTATATGACGTTGCAGCAGCCTGCCTAGGCAGCACGATGTCTCAACCCGGCTGAGCGCCGTCTGCTCTGCATCGACCCACTTCCTCTGGTGTAGAGACAGGTCGTCACCATCTCACGCTGCACTACGCCACCTCTGTCCTGTGCTGGGCGGTTAGGGATCCTTGCTGTTCAAAATATTAAACTGAGTAGAGGCTTCGAATTAAAATATATGCCGCGGCCGGGATTCGAACCCAGTACCTGCTGCTTACTAGGCAGACATTGAATGGTTGGCTCAGCTTTTTAATCACACAGCCACGTCTTCATCAACTCCGCCTCGTGTTCACTTATAAATACGTTTCAGATTGCCAAGCAGCGGAATAGCAGCGCAGCAGAGTTAAAGCTTGTGTAGAATTAAAAAACTGTTTCGGGATGTTTTGAATTCTGCAATCGCTGGTGCAATAAAGGTTGTGGCAAGTTGAATCAAAAAGTTGATTGAGAAAGTATTTTTAAAGCTAAATCTATAAAAATTTATATTTAGAAGTAGAAACAATCAATGGATACAATCCAGTCTAAGTGTGCGAAACAGCGGGAATTAAGCTAGTCTTCAATGTATATGAAGACAGTCTCTGGATGTTGTTTATTTGATATTTCGATAAATAAAGCAATACGTTCAGCGTGCATGACCACACGGAGTCGAATAACAAACAGTTCTTCTAATGAAGTCTTCTCGGCCTAGTCAGTACGTTGTTCTGCAGCAACGTTTTGCCATGTTTCTTACTATTATATGTGTATATATTTCTTTTCACGACGTTACAGCGTTCACTGAATGAAATAAATGGCAATTTCCGATCAGTTACGGCTTCACTGTACTAGGTTTAGAAGGAATATCAAAGTGCGGCAAATGAAAACTTGTGCCCGGCCGTGATTCGAACCCGGGATCTGCTGCTTACTAGGCAGACGCGTTGACCACTCCGCCACCGAGGACACAGTGACCAACCCGACTGCAGAGGACTCTCCCTCCACGTCTCCCGCCACACACAAATCTCCAGTAATTTGAACGCTGTAACGTGGTCAAAATATATAATTGTATACAAGCCGAGGCTGGGCTCCCGACGGCAATTAATTGTGTCTCTAAACCTCACGGTCTGTTCTCCCTAATGCGGGAATACAGTATTGTGGCTGCGAGCATTACAGAACAAATAGGCTGTGGTATAGGATAGCATGGCGAATGGAGATTTGTGTGTGGCGGGAGACGTGCAGGGAAGAGTCCTCTGCAGTCGGGCTGGTCACTGTGTCCTCGGTGGTGGAGTGGTCAACGCGTCTGACTAGTAAGCAGGAGATCCCGGGTTCGAATCCCGGCCAGGCACAAGTTTTCATTCGCCGCACTTTGGTATTCCTTCTAATCCTAGTACAGTGAAGCCATAACTGATCGCAAATTGCGATTTATTTCATGTTTCTTACTTGTCATCTTCAACACAGATTGCAAGTAAGAAACTTGTTGAAAAATTAGTATGGATGAAGAAGTAGTTGGTAAGTCTAGGGTCAGATGACGTAGCAGTGTGGTCCAGTGGGTTTGATCGTGACTACGGGTGCTAACAGCTTTGGCAGAGACGCTGAGGCTGCAGGGAGGATACAGTGCGGAAACTGCGCAGACTGGCGACAGAGCGGCAGCCACGAATGCCGCGCTCACAACTCGCAGCGCTGTTTGAAGCAGAACTGGTCAACATTGCTGCTTCCCTCTCAAGGTACTCTGCCCGCGTATTCCGTCGCGACTGCTCGCCGCAGCTCTGTGAAACAACACGCGTGGACTGATGCCGTTCTGTTCTGGGTTTTCTGGTGGACGAGGAAAAAGAGAAAGAGCAAGTAAGGGTACTTTTTACCATGTCTTGCCCTTACAGCAGTTTCCAAACACGGAAAAGTGAAGCTATTTACTCTGACTTAATAACAGGCCATTTGTGAGATGATGAAGAGAGGTACAGAGGGTTCATCCAGCTCAGTTCGACTTTATTTTGCGCGTGGTGAGAGAATATATAGCACGTACAGCCAGGCTTGCCGGTGTCTTCGGCTCCTCAGTTTGGCCGCCCTCGAGAGAAGCCGTCGTTGGATACTCTGTCTCTCTGGCTACTCCCCTGCCCCCCCCCCCCCCCACTTCCGGCGCCCACCCCTCCCCTGTGCTGCTGGCAGTACTAAAGGCGGGTTTACACCGGCCACAAAAACGGCGCCACAGCGTGTGCCATTACGGCTTACGTGGAAGTGGCGCTGTCAAAGCGCTTTCCACTCACTCCTGTCACATTCCTAGTTGCATGGCTGGCAATGTGGCGTCAGCTGAGACATTAGTGTTGTTATTTACGTTATCCTATTAGAATTGATATGAAATGACAATAAGAGGCAAATGAAAGGTAAATGTTGTTTTTTCGGATTGTATTTTGCGTATAAACGCCGGCCGCGGTGGCCGCGAGGACTGAGGCGCTTCAGTCACGGTCTGCACGGCCACTACGGTCAGGGGTTCGAATTCCCCCTCGGGCATGGATATTTGTGCCGTCTTTAGTATAAGGTAGTTTGTAAGTTTAGGGACTGATGACCCCGTAGGTAAGTCCCGTAAGCTATACACTCATTAAAACATTTTTTTTTTTTTGCGTATAAACAACTAGATATTAAATATAGGTATAAACCAAGTAGCACATGTTAACAAAGCTCCATTATGAATTCTTTCTAGTAGGCCTTTTCCGCGCACACACGGAGTCGGCACTGTGTTAAACGCGGATTTGGCGTGTGTTAATATGTGCAGAGTGGCCGGATGCCCTTCCTGCCGCCACCCCATAGTCCTCTGGGAGGGGAGGAAATGTGCACCCCAAATGTCTGCGTTCAGTGTTATATGTGTGTGCGAAAGTGTAAAGTATTACGAAATGTTTGCGAATCGTGTAACTCAGGCGGGACTTGGGGACCAGCCCGGTATTCACCTAGTGGGATGTGGAAAACCGCCTAAAAACCACATAGCCTACAGGCTGGCCGGCACTCCGACCCCCTTCGTTAATCCGCCGGGCGGATTCGAACCGGGGCCGGTACGCCTCCCCGTCTCGGAAAGCGGTGCGTTACACCACACGGCTAACCCAGCGGGTACTGAACTAGTTACGAATGAAAAAAGTAAATTCCGATTGGGATACGCTTATCGAGGTCTGTAAGAAAGTCCAATATCGACATTAGAGACCCAGTACTTGATCAAGAGATGCTACGAGTGCCGTTGTGATATATGACACCTGACCATTACCTCTCATCTCTTCACATTTGATATCTTGTCAACAAAACAAGTTCGGTGTTCTGGTGTAATGTTCTGGGTGCCATTTACAATATTCTTGTGTGGTTCGCGAACGAACTAGATCGGGAGAGCTCTCCCACAGGCGAACTACGCGAACTAGTTCACAGATACCTCGCCTCTTAGTTCGTCCGCTCCTTCTCCGGGGACTGACGGGGTACAGCGAGAGGAAGCGCGCAGAATCGCGTGATTCCCTCCTGCCAGTTGCAGTCATTTCGAGCTGAGATGCAGCTCAGCTGTAGCTTTAGTAGCGGTAGCAAAAGCCAAAACGAGCGGACCAACTAAAAAGAGCGACCTACTTCGCTGCCGAGCTGCGAACTAAAAGGAGAGCTACCGGTCGGTCGCGAACTAAAACATGCGTTACCGGTCGCGAACTATTATGCCAAATGTAGCTCGCTTCTTAGTTCGTTGGATTCTTTTCCGAAGACCGACGGGCAATAGCGAGAGGGCGCGCAACAGAATTAAAAATCACGTGTTTGCCTTCTGCTGATGAGAGCCATTTCGAGGTGAGCGTCTGCCTGCTAGATTACATAGTTCAGCGCTACAAAATTTCTGTTTTGAAGTATTCTCCACTCTGCAATATCTGACTAATAAATTTCATAATGCCAAGATGTAGAGACAAGTCTAAACTTAATCGCGAGAAATTATCCACAAGCTGTTTCTTTTGGTCTGCGTGATATCGTTAGCGGCTCACGCAGCAAGCGCATGAAGCAGCTAGGTGGGGGAACTTCTCCCTCCTCCTGCATGCGCAGACCACGCCGCTCAGCCGTCACTGGGAGCGGACCAACTAAAAGAACGAATAGTTCGCGGAAGAGTCGCGAACTAAAGTGAGCGATCCCGATCGCGAACTAATATGCGCTAGTCTAATTTACAATGTCAGGAGCACTTATTTGAAACCTAATATAGCTACCTACTCAGTTGAATACGACTTTGTAATCTATAGCTAATTTTGAGGTTATGATGCTTCGTACAACTGCACTGACAGTTACTGTAATAGAGTTCATCCCCTTTAGTGAGAGATACACCGAGTCAGAAATTACGTCAATCTTCACTTCCTTTCTGAAATCCATGTGGCAAGTGTTGATAAGCAATGAAGAAGCCAATTCCAAAATCTGACTACACTGCCCGTAGAAGACTTATTTTCCGTATTTGTGCAATTAAATAGGCTGTTAAGTAACTACTAACAAGTATTCAGTAATGACTCACCAACACATTGACACACAAATCTTGAGCATACACTCTACTCTATAAGAACATAATAAAATTCGCAAATTAACTACATTATGCCTCTGAAAACTTTGCCCTGCATTCCGATGTCTCACTAGCACTGTTAACCACAAACCATACTTAAAACCACATATATTGGAAAGATCTTCAATTTGGCGAGAAATTAAAACGCACGTCGTTTGTAAAACGTAGGCATAAATACACGAAAACACTGAATGGAGCTTTAGCCTTCAAATAAATATGTCGGCGGTTTGTTTTGATTCTGAGACATGGCGTCGAAAAGTTAAAATGACTTTAACTGTGAAAAGTGGCGACAGTCGAGTGGCGCCACATGAATTTTTCGTTTCGACACTAGCATTTTCAGTGACGTAAGTGAAATGGCGCCGTTTTCGTGACCAGTGTGGACGCGCCTTATACGAGGAACGTCCAGAAAGTAAGTTCCGTTTGCTTATATAAAACAAACGTGTACAGATACAGAAAAAATATTTATTGTACACAAATCTACAACTGGTAAACTACTTTGCTACATAGCTGCCAAAATTGCGTAGGCACTTGTCATAGCGTGGCACAAGTTTCTGTATACCTTCTTCACAGAAGGTTGCCGCCTGTGTATTCAGCGATGTAGTAGCATGTTCTTTCAGCTCGTCATCATCGTTGAAATGTTGACCACCAAGGACAGATTTTTAGGTGTAAGGAGAGGTGAAAGTGGCTAGGAGCGAGGCCCGGCTGTACGGATGATGGTCAAACACGTCGCAGTGAAATTGCCGTAAGAGTTGTTTGGTCACATTCACCACATGAGGTCGGGCACTATCGTGGAAACAAACACCAACCTTTTGGTGGAAATCCTCTTCTTACACCTAAAATTTGTCCTGTCAACATTTCAACGATGATGACGAGCTGAAAGAACATGCTACCACATGGCTGAATACACAGGCGGCAACCTTCTGTGAAGAAGGCATACCGAAACTTGTGCCACACTATGACAAGTGCCTACAAAATTTCGGCAGCTATGCAGAAAAGTTGTTTAACAGTTGTAGATTTGTGTACAATAAATTTTTTTTTCCTGTATCTGTACACGTTTGTTTTATACAGGGTGTTACAAAAAAAATACGGTCAAACTTTCAGAAAAACATTGCTCACACAAAAAGAAAGAAAATGTTATGTGGACATGTGTCCGGAAACCCTTAATTTCCATGTTAGAACTCATTTTAGTATTTCTCTTTAAAGGTAAATTGAAATAATTCGTACAGACAATTGTCAAAATATCCAATTGTTTTTTTTAGTATGTGCTGTACTTTCTCGATTCACGTCATTAACAGAGATTTTGTGTGAACGTTTGGGCAGCAATTGTTGGTGATGTCTTGATTGGGCCTCATGTTCTTCCACCTACGCTCACTGGAGCACGTTATCATGATTTCATACGGGATACTCTACCTGTGCTGCTAGAACATGTGCCTTTACAAGTACGGCACGACATGTGGTTCATGCACGATGGAGTTCCTGCACATTTCAGTCGACGTGTTCGTACGCTTCTCAACAAGATATTCGGTGACCGATGGATTGGTAGAGGCGGACCAATTCCGTGGCCTCCACGCTGTCCTGACCTCAACCCTCTTGACTTTCATTTATGGGGGCATCTGAAAGCTCTCGTCTACTCAACCCCGGTACCAAATGTAGAGACTCTTCGTGCTCGTATTGTGGACGGCTGTGATACAATACGCCATTCTCCAGGGCTGCATCAGCGCATCAGGGGTTCCATACGACGGAGGGTGGATGCATGTATCCTCGCTAACGGAGGACATTTTGAACATTTCCTGTAACAAAGTGTTTGAAGTCACGCTGGTACGTTCTGTTGCTGTGTGTTTCCATTCCACGATTAATGTGATTTGAAGAGAAGTAATAAAATGAGCTCTAACATGGAAGTTAGGCGTTCCCGGACTCATGTCTACATAACATATTTTCTTTCTTTGTGTGTGAGGAATGTTTTCTGAAAGTTTGGCCGTACCTTTTTGCAACACCCTGTATAACCAGAGGGAACTTACTTTCTGGACGTACCTGGTATTAAGGCTAGTGGCGGTAAAACGTTGCCCTTGCTTCGTATTATGCCATAATTGTTAAAAGTAGATTCAGCGATTATATTTTTTGGACAAAGAATTGATGGTACCGAATGTTTGAATTTTGAAGTAAGTTAGTTAAAGTACAGCACAAAATGAACATTAAAGCAAATAAACCGCGGATTGCATATTAAAGTTGGGCACCATACAAGCAACAGCACGTTATAAAACTTACGGAAAGCATCTAGCTGGATCCTGCACTTCGTATTGTAGAAGCTGTAAATGATAACTTTTATGTCTTATTTAATAAGTGAATGTTCGAGATACTTTCCGTAGGAGATCAATGTTCAGACTGTTCACTTCGCTTTTCATTGTTGTGTGACCGTGGGTGGAACATGAAGTTACTGGTAATGATACAATAATATAGAAAAAATGATCGGACTTCGTGAAATTACAAAAGAAATGACTGCAGGTTCTAAAATCAAGCAAAGTATAGTATAAGGATGATTGATTGAAATTTTGCAGACAATGCGAAGCGATTGTAATGGCGTCTGAACATTAAACTATTACGGATGTAGAGGAGCTGAAAACCTTAAGAGATTAAATATTTGGCGTGGAGGGATTCATTTAAATAAAAGCCAAAGAGAGGGGATGATTTTAAATTTAAGTAATATATTTTTACAACTTGCATGACAATACCTGTATAGATACATGAATGGAAGACGTCCGTATAGAACTAACATATACAAGAGAGTGAGTAAAACTACTATCACGGTTCCGTCTTCTCGCTTGTTTGGGAGTAAAAAATGACGAACGAAATTCAATTAGTTGCATTGCGAGTCAGAGGGAACCGGAGGCGATAAGTATCGCTGATCAAAGATAAACAAAAATAAAATAAAAATTCAGTGTATCGTTAGAGCGGCGCTGGGCGGCGCCAGCTCCCGGAGCGCGTTCGTCGTTACCTAGCCGCCTCCGCCTGTCTGTCTCCCACACTCACACTGGTGCCCGGCTGTTCCGGTTTCCACGCAGCGAGTGAGGACCGCGATGTAATCTGCGAGGAGAGAGCGTGGCGTGGCGTGGCGGTGGCGGAGTTGCGCCAGGCTTCCTTCCAGTGTCACAACGAATCCCGTGTCCACAAACACGCTGGCACGCCGTTCAAGTGAGCTGCCCAACAGTTTCTACTGCAAAAACCACTAACAAAAATGCCCCTTTTGTCCTTGCAGAGATATTTGCAAAAATAACGGCGATTTGACGATGTCTGTCTGTAACGTGTTTCCTATTTTTCGGTCGAACCTTTAAACCGATCGGTACCAAATTTTACAAACATAATTGTTGGTCACCAGAGACCAGAACCTCCCTTTTTCAAATATTTCCGACAAGAAATACGTTGGTAGTACGAAAAAAGCCATTTGTAATGTAATTGTAAATGCAAATAAACCGTTCATCTGACGCGAAAATTAAGAACTTTAGAAATTGTAACAAGACTGTTAACTGTCATACTGTGCAAAATATCTATAATATTATGACTGTAGCACAATATTGTACAAAAGTAACATGTATTACAGGCGACTGATGATGCTTCATAAATAAAGAAGGGAAACGCGTATGGCACACAAAAAACTCCTTTCATTTAGTTGTTAAGAAGGTAATACACGTCCACGAATTGATTAAACGAATTTGTAGAGGAGAAAATTCTCTACAACTTTACCCTTATGTTTTTTTCTTATCTCGTATCGTTTGAGAGAGATTTGCAAAAATAACGGAGTTTTGATACCCTCCATTGAATTAACGAAAACCAGCCGTTCGCAGATGTCACGTGACATTCCTCGCCCAGAAATCTCTCTTGCGTTACGTATTTGATGATTTTCTTATTGTAACTTAGACGTTGTCAATTCAAAGCAATGGCGCAGTGAAGAAGTAACAAAAACACGTCGTTCTTCGTACGATAAATGGTGATCTGGTGTCTACAAATACCACATTAGCATCAGTTAACAACGGCCATCAATAGTGTGAGATTAGAGAACGCAACTTCTAGCTGTTAGGCGTAGTGTAGTGGGCAATGTGTTGGAGTGTGACGCTGAAGGTCGGTGGTTCGAAACCCGCCACTACCTATTTTTTTTTTTTTTTTTTTTTTTTTCGTAAAAGTGTTTCTGACACTCTTGTTAATTAATTTTTTATTATTTAGATTTCTATTTTGGTCCAGGATGTTAGCAAAAACTTATAAAATTACAAATCTAAAGTGGGCCGTAAAACTCATCAGTGAGATTTTATATTACGATCGCTGTTCTCCAGTAGTGGCGGTGGTGGTTCCTGAACAGAGTGCGGCTTTCCGTAGTGGGCGGCGGCTGCGTGTACTGTGTGGTGAGCAACAGGTGCCTGGCTGCTAATCCCCACCAGGAAGGAAGCGCCGTGCTTCACTTCTGGGACGGGGGGCTAGCCAGTAGCCAGTAGCCAGCGCGCGCCGCTTTCGTTGGCGGCGTCCGCCGTGGCCCCCTGCCAGCCCTTCTGTTTTTTTACAACCTGCGAAACACGACTCCCCGTGTCTCTGCCTGACCTACTTCTAAATTTATCCACGTTACGTGCATTGCTCCGAGGTCTGCCAACGTATTATAAACCTTATGAGATAATTTATACCGCAGCAGTCACTTTTAATAATATTTTTAATAGCACGACGCGTTTCGGCAGCAAGCTGCCATCATCACGCGCATTTTACAGTTACAGGTTCATTATGTTTTGTGTTGTGGGTGCTAGTAAGGTTATGCTTGGACGTTTTAACAGTTTTGTTCATGATCTTGTTATCTGGCGCACGCACACCACAAGGACAGAGTTACGTATTAGACATGCGCATAATAGTTCGCGATCGGGAGCGCTCACTTTAGTTCGCGGCTCTGTCGCGAACTAGTTCGTTCTTTTAGTTCGTCCGCTCCCAGTGACGGCTGAGCGGCATGGTCTGCGCATGCAGGTGGAGGGAGAAGTTCCCCACCTAGCTGCTTCATTCGCTTGCTGCTTGAGCCGCTAACGATATCACGCGAACCAAAAGAAACAGTTTGTGGATAATTTCTCGCGTTTAAGTTTAGCGTTATCTCTATATCTTGGCATTGTAGAATTTATTAGTGAGATATTGCACAGTGCAGAATACTTCAAAAGAGAAATTTTGTAGCACTGAACTATGTTATCTAGCAGGCAGACGCTCACCTCGAAATGGTTCTCATCAGCAGAAGGCAAACACGTGATTTTTAATTTTGCTGCGCGCCCTCTCGCTATTGCCCGTCGGACTTCGGAAAAGAATCCAACGAACTAAGAGGCGATACACGTTTGGCATAATAGTTCGCGATTTTTAGTTCGCGACCGATTGCACATTTGCACATGTTTTAGTTCGCGACCAATCGCGCATATTTAGTTTGCGACCGGTAACACTCTTTTTACTTCGCAGTTTAGCAGCGAGGTAGATCGCTCTTTTTAGTTCGTCCGCTTTCGCTACCGCTAGTAAAAGAGCCCTTTCGTTTATTATGACAGCTGTTTTAAATAATAATCAGTGTTGCCGAAGCCTGTGCTATTAGACATCAAATACTTAAGCAAATAAACCAGGTATTTAAACGAATGGGTGATACAATGATATTCAACTACTTTGCAATGCAAACTACAGCTGAGCGGCACCTCAGCTCGAAATGACGGCAACTGGCAGAAGGGAATTCGCGCGATTCTGCGCGCTCTCGCGTCCTCTCGCTGTTCCCCGTCAGTCTTCGGAAAAGGAGCGGACGAAGTAAGAGGCGAGGGATCTGCGAACTAGTTCGCCTGAGGAAGCGCTCTTCCGAACTAATTCGTTCGCGAACTACACAAGACTATTATTTATACACCCCATTTAGTCATTTTGTATTACATGTTTGCACTGTACCAAAGAGATGCACCCGATGATGGGAGCTTACTGTCGAAACGCGCCCTGCCAATAAAAATATTAGTAAAAAGTGACTGCTGTAGGATAAATAGTTTCAAAAAGATGACCTACTTCTCTATCCTAGCTCTCTCGTTTACATTCCCCAAGTCTCTACTTATGTGAACGGAGCTATGAAATATTTGCCCTATCACCAATATTGGTACTGAAATGATTTCCCGCCGTATGCAAGACTTCTAACTTAGCCTAAAGCGAGAAATATACAAAAAAATGTCAAGACTTGCATTTCTTGGCCTAATTTCGACAAAACTAAAACAGATAATTTCTGTCTGCTAATGTAAGAGACCTGCACAGTGAAACAACGTATAAAAACGATTAGATGTGTCTGCGGTACTACCATGATTTCAGAAGCACAGCAAAGAAATCGCACTGATGACAGCACAAACGTTCCGAAACAGGTATGAGAAAAACGATATCAATTGATATTAGCCGAAATCGCAGCATTTCGAGGCGATGTGATAGGTTAATGCTGTTCAAAAGTGAACCGCCAAGATAGCAAAATACTTAAAAGCTGTAATGTTTCAACTTATGTATTCTTATATTCAGACCAAGTGCTATGTTGCACATATTGTTTGATCTCCATTTTTTTTTAATATGATGACAAACTATAAAAATTTGATATCACGAGGTCGTGGTGGTGGTAGCATAGTCCACTGAACCTGGTCGTCATTAAATAAATATTTTGAGATCTTGGCGTTTCACTTTTGAAGGTTATTAATACAAATTGAAATGTCTTGCATACGGCAAGAAGTTCTCAAAATTTATTTAAGCAAGCACCGATGAAACATCTTCAAAATCTAAAAGATTGTTCATTAGAACTGACGTTTAGCGCCCCCAAGAGACTTGTGTGTGTGTGTGTGTGTGTGTGTGTGTGTGTGTGTCCTTAGGTTTGCTTAACTTAGTTTCGAACTTAAGTAGAGGAAACTATTTACTCCGAACCGATACAATAGCGTTCCATGTTGGCACCTGTAGTGACCAGCGTTGCAAACAACCCGTTGCCAGCGATGTGGAAGTCATTCTCACCACAGTTGCATTTGTCAACGGACCTTTACCCGTTTGAATCCCCTTCCTATGGCGACAGGATCGTAACGCTGAACTAGCACATTCGCCATTCTGATTCTAGAGCTTCACTAAAAGCGCTTTTTCAGGTAACGTCAACATGCTGCGACTGCTGGTGCATCTGATTCTCTCTCCCATTACAGCTCCTTTTATATGCGACTAGCTGAACCCCCCGCTGCTTCTCATGCGTAGGCTGGTTGGTCTGCACCAGTTGTTTCTTTTTAATCCTGACGAAGAATCCATATCTTAAGTTTCGTAGTTATAGCTTGAAAATTGAGTTAACAGCACCATATTATTGAAAATCAATTTTGCATCCCGTATTTCACCCCCTTATTAGTCTAATTTCCAAAAATACCGAAACACGTGTCTTTTAAATTCTAACCCCGAATCCAAATCCGAAAATTTGTAGTTCTAACTTCAAAATTGTCTAAATAGAACATATTTTCGAAAAACACCCCCTCTCCAATTTAACCCCGTTGGCGGTTGAATTTCCAAAAATACCGAAACACGTATTTTTTAACGTGTAACCAACTATACAAATATCAATTTTTGCACCTCTAGCTTCGAAATTTTATCACTAGAAACGTGTTTCCAAAAAGAATTTTTAATCCTGACAAAGATACCATATCCGAAGTTTCGTAGTTGTAGCTTAAAATTTGAGTTAACAGCAACATATTTTTGAAAATCAATTTTTGGCGTCACCTATTTTACCCCCTTATTTGTCGAATTTCAAAGAATGACGAAACACGTGTCTTTTAAATTCGAACCCTGAATTAAAATCCGAGATTCTGTAATTCTAGCTTCAAAATTGCCTAAATAGCTACGTATTTTCAAAATACGTTTCATCCCCTATTTCACCCCCTTACGGACGGAATATCGAAAAATCGCTTCTTAAATGACGCCTACAGAGTAAGATCAACACCCTCCACAAATTTCAAGTTTCTATCTTCAGTGGTTTGGGCTGGGCGATGATGAGTCAGTCAGTCAGTCAATCAGTCAATCCGGACACTTCCTTTTATATACAGAGATTAAGATTATAATGCGAGGGAACTGACGCTTTGCTGTTCAGCGCCATCTGCCGGACATTTTTTCCCTAATAAAACTCCATGTCATTCCAAGCATGTGTGTTAATTTTTACCTGTATATACATTACTCCGTCATTTATTATATTTTCAAATTTATACTGACTTTTTGATCACCCGGCACATTCGCTGCTTTATGCAACTAACACCTAGTGACAAACATTATAGAATACAGTGTGCTATGGCCGCGTTTTAGAACCAAAATGGCCGCCACCGCAAAGGATGACAGTGTGGACAGACCTTCCCTATACAGATGAAATAAATCGCAATTTGTGACCAGTTTTGACTTCACTGTATTAGGTTTAGATAGAATACCAAAGTGCGGCGAATGATTATTTGTGCCCGGCCGGGATTCGAACCCGGGATCTTCTGCTTACTAGACAGACGCGTTGACCACTCCGCCACCGAGGACACAGTGACCAGCCCGACTGCAGAGGACTCTTCCCTGCACGTCTCCCGCCGCACACAAATCTCCATTCGCCATGCTATCCTATACCACAGCCTATTTCTACTGTAATGCTCGCAGCCACAATACTGTATTTCCGCATCAGGGAGAACAGACCATGAGGTATCGAGACACAATTAATTATCGTCAGGAGCCCAGCCTTGGTATTCCATCTAAACCTAATACAGTGATGCCATAACATCGCAAAATGCGATTTATTTCATTCATTTGAACGCTGTAATTCGTCAATATATGTATATAATTGTATGCAAGCCGAGGCTGGGCTCCTGACGATAATTAATTGTCTCGATACCTCATGCAGTGTTGCCAACTATCAGTCAGAGAAAATGGTAAAACAGTCCAACAAAAATGGCCAGAAATGGTTAAATTCTAATTTATATGTTTTATGCATAAAAAATGTGAATAAAAAACTCACCTAGCAAGAATAAATATCATCGTTCTCATCCTCATTTTCTTTGCTACTGCTGCTGCAGATTTCAATGGTCTCCCTCGTGTATGTAGCATTCGTACCAACGAGCTTCAGTATTTCTTCTGGGATTTCATATGAAAAACAGCACTTATGTTCGCGTCTCAATTCATACCTTACACTCAGAATAGCAGAGAGTGTATTCGTTTTAAGTCTGTTTCTGAGTTTTTCACCAAGTTCACTTGGCTAAAAATTCTCTAGACTTGTCTGTTGAAAGTGGCTGTTCCCATCCCTTGAAGTCAGACATGTTTTCCCATTCCTTCCTGTAAGTTTGTGTATATTGCGGTTTCGGCGTGGCTCACAAGACACTGGTACAGCACAAGGCATTCGTCCAACACTCAGTGTTAACAGACGTAAAAAAAGAGACTTCACACCACACTGTTGTACAGCGTTTCCAAGCAAGTGCAACTACATAGTGTTGGCCATTGTTTGTATGTTGCAAAACAGTGAATCGATATGCGGAACTGTTTCATTGTCTCGAAACTTCCAGGTATCACTGTTTCGATACAGTGGTGTTTCATTTATCGTACTTTGGAGGAACATTAAAAGTAATAAATCAATAAATACATTTCTATTCATTATAAAAACTTCAGAGTTTTGCATTTTTGTTGTGAAAATTATCGAATAATAAAAATGGCTAGAAATGGCTATATAATACCGCCAAAATGTCTAGGAATGTCAGCAGTAGCTTTTTTTTGTTCAGAAACAGTGGCTAGACGCCACTTCAAAATGGCCAGATCTAGCCATAAAATGGCCAAGTTGGCATCTCTGACCTCATGGTCTGTTCTCCCTGATGCGGGAATACAGTATTGTGGCTGCGAGCATTGTAGAATAAATAGGCTGTGGTACAGGAAACAGACAGCGTGGCGAATGGAGATTTGTGTATGTTGGGAGACGTGCAGGGAAGAGTCCTTTGCAGTCAGGCAGGTCACTGTGTCCTCGGTGGCGGAGTGGTCAACGCGTCTGCCTAGTAAGCAGGAGATCCCGGGTTCGAATCCCCCAAATTTTCATTCGCCGCAGTTTGGTATTCCATCTAAACCTTGTACAGTGCAGCCATAACTGATCGCAAATCGCGGTTTATTTCATTGATTGAACGCTGTAACATATATAGTCCCGTATATAGACGTCGCTTATGTGACCCCTCCCGCCCTGCCCCCTGGAGCTGGCTGAGTGTGTGGCTACGTTGTAGGGAGCTGGGACCGTCGGCGGCCAGAGGCTAGGCTAGACTTAGGAGGATGCCCGCTAGCTGCCGCTGAGACGTGTGCTGTGCGAGTGCGTGCACCATGCTGCCGCCGCTCGTGGAACTGGACAATGACGAGGCCAACAACAACAACAACGGCGACCACCACGCGGCCAGCGACGACGCCGGCGTGGACGTGGTGGGCGTCAAGGCGCGCGCCAACAACAACAACAACAACAACAGCAGCGAGCAGTGCGCGTGGTGGTGGTACGCAGAGCCAGGGCAGAGGTGAGTCGCCACGTGCGCTCATATCCCAGCAAAACAACCGTCCCGCATAGACTAGCTGCTGGCAGTAGGCGAAGCTCTAAAGCAGGGGTGGGCACGAGAGCTGCCCGCGAGCAGCGAGAGCCGCGAGGGCAGCGCTGGGCGGCCTCGAGAGCCAGCAGGGCGGGCAGCAGGGCTGTGCGCTGTGCACGGGTAGGGGGCGGCTGTGCAGCTGCGAGGACAAGCTGAAATACTTATTGCACGTACAAAACACGTGAGGTCTTTTCAAACTGATGCGGCTTCCGTGAAAAGGGCACCGCTACAATCACATCTGCCACAGCATGTTTGATAGGGAAGTAAGTGTTACCCGAAAATTGTGTATCCTGTACCATGCAACGGTTGCTCATGTAGGGATGAAGCACAGTTTCGAACCACTGTAAAACCTACTTTCGTGGCCACAAATAGGACATAGACATAAAGAATTAAGAAAAGACTCTTTTATTCTAAATTTTACGTTATATTTTCACAGAATTGTGTAGATTTTTTTAAACAAAATGTAACAAAACTGAACTTTCTGCAACTAAAAACCTGCTTCATTACAATGACGAGAAACTGGGTGGTCGGTCAGAAGGAAACAATTATTAACTTTCCTTACATCCTTAGGAAAGGATGAAAACTGTCACCATTCTGAAGGGGAAAAAATTCCGGAACTCAAGACCTGAGAGCAATGGAAAAAGTTTCCTGCCCATGTCAGTGGTACCACAACGAAGTTGTCGTGGTACGATAAAGAACTTCTCAAAAATAGCCAAATAAGTGCATGGGATAATTTGTAAGCTAAAGGAAAATAAATATCCCTACTGCGGGAAGCAAAAACCTTCTCCCTGGAGGAAGTAAAAGGGATAACTAAACTTAACTCCTGTGATATATAGAAAACATAAAGGGGAAGAAACTCTATGATCACAAAGCCTATCAGTTTCCTGTCAAGATAAACATCAAGGTGACATACACATAAAAGAATTGTCGCTTCAGAGGAGAGGTACTACGAACAAAAAGAAATAAGCATTAATTTACCTAATTCTGCATTTATTTAAAATGATTTTGAACCAACATCTCGAAGTTATCGAGAACGAGTGTTTCCGCGTGGTGTAGTGAGGTGCGCGGCTAGTCGAGTGTGAGTGGGGGCAGTGCTGGCTGGCGGAGTGGGGGGGGGGGGGGGGGGGGAGCAGGCCGCGTGAGCCGCTGACAGCGCTCGCGCTCGCGAAACGGCATTTGCCCAGCCCTGCTCTAAAGCGTCCATGTGCAGATGCCAGGAGGCGGCGCCGTTCTAAGTATGCTGTAAGCATGTGCAAAAGAAATGAGAGTTGTCTGGTAGTCTTGTGTATTTCGCGAACGAACTAGCTCGGAAGCGCGCTCCTACAGACGAACTACACGAACTAGTTCTCAGATCTCTCGCCTCTTACTTCGTCCGCTCCTTTTCCGAAGACTGACGGGTAACAGCGAGAGGACGCGAGAGCGCGCAGAATCGCGTGATTCCCTTCTGCCAGTTGCCGTCATTTCGAGTTGAGATGCAGCTCAGCTGTAGTTTCATAGTTCACTGCCACTGGTCATTATACAGGGTGTTACAAAAGCTACGGCTAAACTTTCAGGAATCATTCCTCAGAAAGAAAATATTGTGTAGGGGAGACCGGGGCACATTTTCCATAGGGGCAAGTTTTCCAAATCCGTTTATTTTCGAAACAAACCGCTAGATGTTACCACCGGCGATACTGTAGGAAGTAGCAACAAAGCACGCTTCATTTATGAAAGTTTCAGTGTTGTACCAGCAGTCACAACGTCGGCAGGGCTGTTTTCGTCATTTTTGCAAATGTGAGTAAACTTTCGCGTTTTTATTGAAACTTAAAATAAACATTCTAGCGTTAAACTTATAATTTTGACATTGCACACACTAAAAGTGGGTTTCTTTCTTCACGTAAGTGTGCATTTGTTTTTTAAATAGCTTACACTGTTACTCATGGACGTACTGTTATAGTTCCTAATATGGCGACGGGGCACGTTTTCCGAGTGCATATGGGGCACATATTCCTTATTGCTTTGAGTCTTACGCCAAGTCTAAAGCAAATGAAAAGTGGGTACTGTGTACGAACTGCAAGAAATGGGCGCAGGGAGACTGTACGAAAGGGAATGTTCCATTTTCTGTTTGCTTACATTGTGATTCAGACAATCAGTATAAGTATTGTTAAAAATGTCTGTATTTGTAAAATATTTAAGTCACATATTTTGTAAAACCATTAAATAGCAATTGTTTTTATTTAATGTGGCTATTTTTACTATCCTCTTTTGTAATGTATTGTAAATTCATGATAAAAATACGTATTCAGTGAAATCAAGATAATTATCTCTGTTTTAACATTGAAAGTATAATTGGAATATTTGCCCCTGTACATTTTAAGTAAGCTGGAAAACTTGCTCCGCATACGGGGCAAATTTTCCAACGCAACATGGTCAGACAAAACCATTTGCTACCAAGAATGATATTTACTATTTTCAAAAATATCTGTACAAGACTGTAAATAAAGGTGTAGGAAATATAATGATCCGCTGTTTAACGCAGAATCGATAAAAATAAAAATGTAAAATGGTGGAAAACGTGCCCCGGTCTCCCCTACATGTGTCCGGAAACACTTAATTTCCATGTTAGAACTCATTTTAATGTTTCTCTTTAAATGTAAATTGAAATAATTCGTGTAGACAATTGTCAAAATACTCAATAGTTTCTTTAGTATGTACTGTACTTCCTCGATTCACCGCCAGTTGGCCCAATTGAAGGGAGGTAATGTTGACTTCAGTGCTTGTGTTGATATGCGACTCATTGCTCTACAGTACTAGCGTGAAGCACATCAGTACATAGCATCAACAGGTTAGTGTTCATCACGAACGTGGTCGTGCAGTCAGTGCAATGTTTACAAATGCGGAGTTGGCAGATGCCCATTTGATGTACGGATTAGTACGGGCAATAGCCGTGGCGCGGTACGTTTGTATCGAGACAGATTTCCAGATCGAAGGTGTTCCGACAGGAAGACGTTCGAAGCAATTGATCGGCGTCTTAGGGAGCACGGAACATTCCAGCCTATGACTCGCGACTGGGGAAGATCTAGAACGACGAGGACACCTGCAATGGACGAGGCAATTCTTCGTGCAGCTGACGATAACCCTAATGTCAGCGTCAGAGAAGTTGCTGCTGTACAAGTTAACGTTGACCACGTCACTGTATGGAGAGTGCTACGGGAGAACCAGTTGTTTGCGTTCCCTGTACAGCGTGTGCAGGCACTATCAGCAGCTGATTGGCCTCCACGGGTACACTTCTGCGAATGGTTCATCCAACAATGTGTCACTCCTCATTTCAGTGCAAATGTTCTATTTACGGATGAGGCTTCATTACAACGTGATCAAATTGTAAATTTTCACAATCAACACGTGTGGGTTGACGACAATATGCAGGAAATCGTGCAATCACGTCAGCAACACAGATTTTCTGTGAACGTTTGGGCAAGATTTGTTGGTGATGTCTTGATTGGGCCTCATGTTCTTCCAAATACGCTCACTGGAGCACGTTATCATGATTTCATACGGGATACTCTACCTGCGCTGCTACAACATGTGCCTTTACAAGTACGACACAACAAGTGGTTCATGCACGATGGAGCTCCTGCACATTTCAGTCGACGTGTTCGTACGCTTCTCGACAACAGATTCGGTGACCGATGGATTGGTAGAGGCGGACCAATTCCGTGGCCTCCACGCTCTCCTGACCTCAACCCTCTTGACTTTCATTTATGGGGGCATTTGAAAGCTCTTGTCTACGCAACCCCGGCACCAAATGTAGAGACTCTTCGTGCTCGTATTGTGAACGGCTGTGATACAATACGCCATTCTCCAGGGCTGCATCAGCGCATCAGGGATTCCGTGCGACGGAAGGTGGATGGATGCATGTATCTTCGCTAACGGAGGACATTTTGAACATTTCCTGTAACAAAGTGTTTGAAGTCTCGCTGGTACGTCGTGTTGCTGTGTTTCCATTGCATGATTAATGTGATTTGAAGAGAAGTAATAAAATGTCCTCCGTTAGCGAGGATACATGCATGCATCCTCCGTCGCATGGAATCCCTGATGCGCTGATGCAGCCCTGGAGAATGACGTATTGTAGCACAGACGTCCACAATACGAGCACGAAGAGTCTCTACATTTGGTACCAGGGTTGCGTAGACGAGAGCTTTAAAATGCTCCCATAAATGAAAGTAAAGAGGGTTGAGGTCAGTAGAGAGTGGAGGTCATGTAATCCTACCAATCCATCGGTCACCGAATCTGTTGTGGGGAAGCGTACGAACATGTCGACTGAAATGTGCAGGAGCTCCATCGTGCATGAACCACATGTTGTGTCGTACTTGTAAAGGAACATGTTCCAGCAGCACGGGTAGAGTATCCCGTATGAAAACATGATAACGTGTATCAGTGAGCGTAGGTAGAAGAACATGAGGCCCAATCAAGACGTCACCAACAATTGCTGCCCAAACGTTCACAGAAGATCTGTGTTGCTGACGTGATTGCACAATTGCGTGCGGATTCTCGTCAGCCCACAGATGTTGATTGCGAACATTTACAATTTGATCACGTTGGAATGAAATTTACATTTAAAAAGAAATATTAAAATGAGCTGTAACTTGGAAATTAAGTGCTTCCGGACACATGTGCACGTAACATATTTTCTTTCTTCGTGTATGAGGAATGTTTGGTGAAAGTTTGGCCGTACCTTTTTTGTAACACCCGTTATAAGAAAGGAATTATTACTACGTCCACGCCATTGTACTCGGAGGTTATCCAACGACTGACGCGCTGTTGCAGTCCAGATGCTGCAGTGTATGAGATGCTAAGTGGTGGCGCGCCGCTCCGCTCAGTGCTATCGTAGCTAACAGGCGCAGCGGCAGCGGCAGCGGCAGGTGCTTTGCTTGCTCCCGCCAGCACATCCTTGTGGGCTGCCCTCGGTGTGGTGGCTGGCAGTGAGTAGCAGCCCCTGGCCGGCTGCCAGCGCTCTGTCCTCGCAGCCGCAGCTACGCTAGCCGCTTCCTTCCTCGTCGCCTTCACCGAACGCCTCACTCCTCCCCTCCTAACCTCCCGTACATCCTGCTCTAGCCTCCCCTCCTCTCCTCTTTCCTACTTGCAGCAGCAGTGGCCGAGCGGTCTGCGGTGCGCCAGTCAGGGTCTACACAGCCGCTATGGTCGGAGGTTCGAATCCCCCCTCGGGCATGGATGTTTGTGTCGTTTCTAGTGTTAGCTAGTTGATAAGTAATTTGTAAGTTTAGGGACTGATGACCCCCGCAGTTAAGTCCCTTAAGCTTAGCAAACATTTGAACATTTCTCTCCTACCTGCCCCACCACCCAACAGCTAGTCACGTGACGTCCACGATCGCCACTGCTGCATCGCCGCATTTCAAATGTTTGTATAGCTTATGGGACTTAACTACGGGGTTATCAGTCCCTAAACTTACACACTACTTATGAACTACTTACGAACTAGGACGGCACAAATATCCATGCCCGAGGGGGGATTCGAACCCCCGACCGTAGTGGCCGTGCAGACCGTGACTGGAGCGCCTCAGTCCCCTCGGCCACCGCGGCCGGCTCGCCGCGTTTAGTTCACTATTCACTACGTTTTTAAATCTCTCGTACTTAAGTAGTATGGTTATTACTCCTTAGGTTTACAAGACAGAATAAATTTGAAAACTTAATAAATCACGTAATAATGTACATACAGAGGTAACAATTCACACACATGCTTGGAATGACACGGGGTTTTATTACAACAACAAACAAACAAAAAAGTCGGACAGATTGCGCTTAATCTGATCAGAAAAGCAATAATTAGCCTAACAAATTAAGACGAAGCAAAGTTGATGTTCTTTACTGGAAATGCTCAATTTGTTCACCATCATTCCTCAACAATAGCTGTAGTCGAGGAATAAAGTTGTGAAGAGGACTGCAAACCATGTCCGGAGTTACGGTGAGGCACTTATCAGTTCCGATCGGAAGATTCACTTGAATGCCAGTCTTGTTTAAAGAACTGTGTTACAGGGCCGGTATATACACGGTTATCGAAACATTCAACACGAGATTAATCGAGCGTAAAACGTATGACCTAGGACGACTATAGTAGTGAGAGCTTCTCATCTGCTGCGACTCTCATTAATGTTTTTACTCCGTCTTTTTTTCGTTTCTAATAAAACCTCATGTCATTTCAAGCATCAGTGTCTGTCTACATCATTCCGTTTTCAAATTTATATTGTCTTTTTGATCACCCGGTATGTTATTTTAGTTGCTTACATTTAACTTCATTTGAACAATGAGTTACATCCTGAAGTAGTACACGATCTTCTCGTGTAGACAGTGCAACAAGTCAACCTAACCTATATGTACTCAAATGTCATTGCACCTGATGATGGGGGTTTAAACCCTCGAAACGCGTTGTGGCTACAATAAGACTAAGTGACTGGTGACATAAATACCTTGTATTTTTAATCAAGTTGAAACAGTGACGGTAAAGCCTTCACTAAAATGTTCTCATTTAAGGTACGCTAAATGTAGCCGTATAAATTAGTAAACAGCCGCGCTGCTTGTAGATGTCATTTGGTGAGGATGGCGAGCGCAGGTGTCGGCAGAAACATGGCAGGTGCGCGCCGCTTCCGGCTGTGGTGGGGAGGCCGAGGTCACGGAGGTGTGTGCTGCGCCATCTACTCTGCAAACCACATTCAAGTGTCTGGCGGAGGCTTCATCCAACCACCCTCATACTATTCATCTACCATTCCATTCTCGAATAGCGCGCGGGAAGAAACAACACCTGAATCTCTCCGTTCCAGCTCTGATTTCTCGTATTTTATTCTCGTGATCATTTCTATGTAAGTAGGAGACAGCAATATATTTTCGCATTCGGAGGAGAATGTTGGCGATTGGAGTTTCGCAAGTAGCCCACGCCGCAGCGATAAGCGCCGTTGTTGCAATGATTCCCATCACAGATCCTGTATCATTTCCGTAACGCTGTCTCCCTGTATCGCGACAATACGAAACGAGCTGCCCTTCTCTGGACTCTTTCGATGTCCTCCGTCAAACTCACCTGATAACGATCCCACACTTGGCAGCAATACTCCAAAAATGGACGGACAAGCTTAGTGTATGCAGTTTCTTTTGTAGTTCTGTTGCATCTAAGGGTTCTGCCAATAAAATGCAGTATCTGGTTCGCCTTTCTCACGACCTTATCTACGTGTTCTTTCCAAGCAGCGCACTATTCTCGTGGAGCACTTAATGCCATAGAAAGGAGACCTTACATCGATTCCACTCTTCAAGGATAGCCCGACGGCCTTGGACAACACAGTTCCTGACAAGCGGTTTCCAATCATATTGGGGGTCTGCGAACGTCAGAGAGGTCACAGCTGAGCTCTGCTCTTCAACATATATAGTTGACATGTCAAGTAATATGCGACTAGTGCTTAATTTTGTAAAAAGGTATTCCAGTCTGGCCAGACCATTGCTGTCTTGTTCACATATTGTCCAGACTACATGCCGGATAATTGTTACACCTGCATGAAGACATTTAGTGACACAGGAAGGTCGTAAACATGCTTATCAAGATCGCTTAACACACACACACACACATTACTATTGACTACTAGTATTGCCTGTGCTCGAAAGTCTACCAATTGTGTTCGCAATGGTCACTGGGCGCAAAAATTTATGTATCATGTCGCCGGCCTCACGTGATTATGTTGGCGACATCAACAACACGATAGAAAATCTTTGCCCATTTGTTCGAACCACATAGAATGACTCGGTTAGTGTATCGTACAGACCATGAAGTAAACAAATAATGCTGTTCCTGCTTTATGGTTGACAGGTTCTTGTATGTACCCTTGGCCGCTCAGTAAAAATAATTGCCCTCGTAAAGCGAAGATTCCACGAGAAAACATCAGCGTTGTCAAGCGATTGGCTAAAATGAAGACTCACAGGATTCTCACTATTCAGCATCTGTTGCCAACATTATCACAGGAGGCTGCTGGGATATTTGGTAAATTTTAACCGGCAGTGTGAGGTATGAAACGGTATCTTTTACGTGTTAAGGAAAATGCCTGACACAATAACAACAAATAAAAACGGTAGTATATACTTCTCATGCCATTTTCAAATTATATAACTTTCATTACCCTAATATTTGAAATGGAATTACAATTTCGGTGTTCGTATATTTATAAAACGCCAAGAAATGTTATTTCGATACTGCGATATTCAGAATTCCAGAGCTGACAACACGTCGACTTCGTAGTTCCACCCGAGCATCGCTAGATGCCTCTCCCGGCGCGTCATTCACTATATCGGCATTCATATGAAAACATCCATTTCCTTTAACCAGTCTTAACCACCGCGAAAATGAAACATTTGAACGGCACAAGAAAGTGAGTTGGGAGCACTCCATGTTTCGATATTCACTTATTTTAATACTGCAGATGCGCTGCATTACAGCGTCTTTGGTCGAGGTGAATAGCCAATCAGTGAGCCGATTGTTGGAGAATGTAGAACTTGATCCAAGCTGTAGGTAGGAAAATTTCTACTTCCTTTTACCACTTTTAATGGCTAAATGCACACATAATATTTATATTCGTGAAATCTACGACAAAGAGTCTTTCGAATTATGTAACTTTCATTGGCCTTCTTGTACGAATAAATCAGTGATCTGTACCACAATTTTCGTGTTAGCGTATTAATATAATGATATTTTCGTTAAAAGGTCTGCAGAACAGCTTACCTCGGCTTGTTTGCGCTCGCTTCAACTCTAGCTGAGGCGTCCGCCTACCAAGCTTCTTTATTTCACACTTCTCTTCGAAGCTTAAAACCGAGTAATTTGTTTCTAAAAGACACTAAAAGTTCTTTATTTTTCTCTGATAATAAACACCGGAAATATATGAAAATGCACATGAACACCAAAATACATCAACTGACTGATTACACGGTTAAGTGGCTCTAACAAAAATGTTACGATGAAGAGACAAGCTACCTTCGGGTCACGTGACATTCAGCCCCCCCTCCTGACCTCACGCATGCGCAAAAGCTGCTCTCCCCCCACATCTTTCCAAACCACTGGAGTATCCAGGATCGTGTTCGGGGGGGGGGGGGGGGGGCTGGCTGGATACGCCACTGTTCCAAACAGTTAAATAATTTAATTGCATCGACATCTTTGGAAGAAGTCTCTCTCGATGCTATGTTATTGGCCGGAGAACTTTATAATAATACATTGGAAGTTTTGGGTAAAAAACATTCGTACGTCAAGAGGAATTAATTCACGCTCATGAGGATTGCGAAGAGTTGGGGTGGTCAAACGAATCCGGTGATATATGATGCAAGTTTTCAACATGACGAAAATATGCCAACTTGTAAAAGTCATATCTCGAAAACGCACTTCTTTAGTGCAACCTTGTCATGTTACTTTTATAGGCAAGTCAAAAATTCCACAAAGTGCTTGCAAAATTGCAGCGCATTGTTACGGGAGAATCGTTAAATTAATTCACTGGAAGATTGTATAAAAATTCATTCTGTAATTCACCATCAATTATCGTCACCGATATTCCGAGACATGATTCAATATGCCTGGTTTCTCTCAAAATTATCAGAAATTAGAAACATTTTCTTAAATGTTAATGGGACATGTTTTTGTACAGATTTATTGCAAACGCCCTGTGATTGTAAAAAATCCGCTTTTTATATGTTGCGCAAGATGTCGCAAAAATTATTGCTTTGTTTTTACAATAATTGCCACTGCGGGTCTTGTTTGTAATTATTATATGTATAAAAATTGAATGTTTTCCAGCAGGCTTCGTTATTATGATTAAAAACCCAATGTTTCTCCTCATATGCGTTACAATGAAAAATGTAAAACCTACTGCCATGAATTGTGTTGTTGGACAAAAAGAAAATAATTTTTATTCAATAATACAAGTAATTTGTTGAAGATAATTTATGTGTGGGTAACTTTCTGGTGGCTAACAAAAGAAAATGAAAAAAGACAAGAAGTGCCAGAGTAGGAATCGAACCCGAGACCTCTGGCGTAACAGCCCGAGCCCTAACCATCTAGGCCAGACGGCGGCTCGGCAATGGACTAACATTTTATACTCGTAAGGCACCTAAGAAACTTCGGATCGATTTTTCTCGTGATTTTCCGAGTAGTGTGTCCTAATATTTCAACCGCGTGAGGTGTTAGGGGTCTTCTTTCACAACAGAAAACTTGGAACAAATCCCCGACCCCACGGTCGTGCCGTCTCTTTGTCAAACAATTTTTGTGTGAGAGTATGGGGAGGGGTCGGGGGTTACAGTCTGCACAGCTCCCAATCTGGAGGACCAGGGAATTTTGTTCGGATGCCACTCCTATAGGCGAGAAGAAAAATGAAAGACATTCCTCAGGCCTGGAACCTAACACCATTGCGGTCGAAAGAATAGGAGTTGGCCAAGGGAGGCCGATAGGAAAGAAAACAAGACGCAAGTAAGTGGAAGTAATGAGAGACTTAGTTAGCTATGGGCCCATGTGGTTGCCACCCACATACCTCTGGGGGACTAGTCACCAACTGACCTGTGTGGCATGGGCGACCCTACCAGGAGCACAGCTCAGTGGCTCATTTGAAACACACAAACCTCCCCACCAGCGTTAAGGTGGTAGTCCTCGAGGAGGACTAGGCTTAATAGAGAAATTTACTTTTTGTTAAAACTGTATAATTCCATTTAGATTATCCATTTCGGATGATTCAGAACCCGTGACTGTCAATTTCAATATGATTAAGGAAAATGCACCAGTCACTTTTTCTTGAAATGATGTTTATCCCATGAACCGGTTTTTCAAAACTTTTCAGGTTCATCTTGAGATGGATCATGTTACAGGACCACTTTAAGTGTCATGTTAGGCGCTGACTGTGGTGGGAAGACGGATATATACTTTAGTAACTCGAATTACTCATTGTTTATGTCGTGTTCTGTATTTGTAACAATAGGTGAAATTTGCTGCTTTACTTACTGCGACTGTATGGCCGGATTTTTGTGGTAAATTTCCATTTCTTGCGTCTCCTTTTGTTTATGTCACAAGAACACACATTACTTTTTTGTATTCGGTTCTACACTGCACTATAAACAACACTTTACAAGCGTCCAACAAGTGCTTTTACAGCTGCTGTTATTTAGAAACGCCTTCATTCGAAGATATAACACTGCTTGTACAGGTGAGTTTGTTTTGAGTATGACAGTCGATCATTCAGCAAATAATTCTGTCAATGTTAAACTGCAACACCCCCTCCACACATCCCCTCCACTCATGACAACTCTTTCATATGCTTCTGATAAGGTAAAAACACTACCAAAGAACAAATACATAAATGCTTTACCCACATCTAAATACCTACCCCTTCAATCCTACAATAATAGAGCAACCAGATTCGAACTGTCTTTAAACACAATAAACAGAAGCTAGTCTTTATTAATATTCTAGAACAGATTAGTGTACGAATAAATATAAGCAATAGTACGAATTTTATTCTTGTAGTTTTAACTGATTATATACATACATATTAAGTAAACACTCTGCAAAGAATATAGACTGCATTTATTATTTTGCAGTTTAATATTGACAAAATTATTTGCTGAATGATCGACTGTCATACTCAAAACAAACTCACGTGTACAAACAGTGTTATATCTTCGAATGAAGACGTTTCTAAATAACAGCAGCTGTAAAAGCACATGTTGGACGCTGGTAAAGTGTTGTTTATAGTGCAGTGTAGAATCCAACAGAAAGAGGTGATGTGTTCTTGTGACTTGAACAAAAGGAGACACAAAAAATTGAAACTGACCACAAAAATCCGGCCACACAGTCGCAGTAAGTAAATCAGCAAATTTCGCGTAATCTTACAAATACAAAACAGACCTAAACAGCGTGCAATTCGAGATACCAAAGTATGTCTCCGTCTGCCCAGCACCCAACATGACGCTTAAAATGATCCTGTAACACGATCCGGCTGAAGGTGAACCTGAAAAGGTTCCAAGACCCGTTCACGGAATAAACATAATTTCAAGAAAAAGTGACTAATGCATTTTCTTTAATCATATATATATATATATATATATATATATATATATATATATATATATATATATATATATAATTCCATGTTTCACATTAATTCTGAATTGGATAGAATATATATAAATATATTTATTTTTATTATAGTGTGTTATCGATTCCAATAAGCGCAAAGTCTGAAAACTGTTTCCAGGAACCGTTCGTTAGATAAATTACAAGATGTAATAATTTAAAAAAAAAAGTTATCTACTTCTTTAATAATTGTCTATACAGTGGGAGCTTTGTTAATCAGCATAATTCGGTTCTGAATTTTGCTAAAGTTGGAAACACTCGTTATGCAAAATATATATTTCTGTCTTAAACAATATAAAAAATGTCTTCCATTCCGAAAAATACACATTACAAACAGCGTCCAAGAATTTACAAGAAAGCTGTATCAGCAGAAAGATCATTAAATTTATCGCCTTTGAGATAACGAGCATAGTTTTGTTAGAGGTGTTGTTGAGCGGGGTGCTGCGGAATTGCCAGAATACTTTTAATTGGTAGGGGGTCGCATACTGGAACAGGTTGAAAATCACTGCCGTCTGGCAGTACAGGGCGTTAATGCGCTCCAGGTGCATTTTCTTATCTCTATACGTATAAGACGCATTTGTTGTCTGTCTGTCTGTTCTGTTATAACTCAAGATTCAGACAACCAGATAACGTGAAATTCGGTACGCGTACACAAAATTACATGGGGAAGGTTCTTAAACAGGTTTCGTTCCATATTTTGGAAAACCAACCGGAAAATTTGAGAAAAAGTGAAAGTGCTGTTTCAATGTGTCCGTGTAAATCTATATGTTCGCACTGATCTCGATGAAATTTTGCACAATTGACCTTCAAAACAAGAGGAAGGGCACTGTCTACATGAAATTTCGTTCAGTGCGTAGTGGAGGGTACTTAGAGATTTCGCCAAAATACACAGTTTTGCTCCGATCTTGATGAAATTCTGTACATTTGAATTCGCAAAAATGTTGTTTATCACATTGCTTTAACATAAATGTACCCTTTTATTAGATTAAAAAAAAATAAAAAAAAGAGTTTTGTGCGCTTCTACGGAAAACCTTATTTTAAACCCGGGCAAAACCGGGTAGGGTACTCGCAGCTAGTATTTAGATTAAAATCTAATTCCATCCTGCACTTCATAACTGGCACGAGCAATAATTTTGGTAGTCGTCGTTCACCGTCATTGGCACAGAAACAACTGAATTATAACCACTAATCTGTGACACCGCCGTGAATAGTGAATATTTCGCACTCAAACCATTAGCAGAGAGAGCACTGTTGCCTCGCTTTTGCTCTTTATGTGTGAAATTATTGAAATTTTCTCCTGCTGGTGTTACACAGTTTACAGATGAAATCTGCTTAAAAGTCGTTGTTACTGTCATCTGTGATCTGATGAATGTTTCCTTTCAGCTGATATTTTTGGTGGATGTTTTTTAAATAGCTCTTTTAACGATCCCCGTGTTCCGAACCTAATTTTCGTTTCCGTCTGTTCCAGGTGAGTTCCCAGTGTTGAATGCCTCTGCACCATGCCAGTCTTCCCTGGTGAGTTGTATTCAGTTTGTCTTCTCGGTCCACGGCGATTTCCAAAGCCCTACGTCTGGAAACAATGCAGAAAACTGTGCCAGGCTTTTTTTTATACACAAATGCTTTGCAGTTAAAAGTGAATTTTTAAAAGCGTCTCTATTTCGAGATGCGCAAGTTTCTGTTTACTTTCAAATTTACATTCGGCTCTGAGGATATCGCAATTTTGTGATTAGAAAAATGTGACTGTTGGTAAGTCTATAGCTGCAGTAAGTAGTCTGTAGATGGAGCGGGACCCTGCAAGATGCCAGGGCGAGAGCTAAATAGTTGTGGGTAATTCGGAATCGCTGTCACCGGTTTCTATTGTACAAGAGGCTAACATGTCTCGCATTCCAGCCAGCTTTTACGGTTTATTCGTAAAATTTACGGAAGTAGCATCATTTCACAGTTTCACGGATGGGCTGTGTTGTTTTTACAACTTGGAGGGCAAACATTTGAAGCGTTAACCCTCCTGGAGGACCCAGGAGCACTTTGTCTTTCCTGTCCAGCCACCATCTTGTCTCCCAGCGCCGTGGTCTCGAATAGCCTCCTCCTCAGTTGTGCCCGAGACGTTGACAAGGGAACATCGACCCTGTGTATCTGTAGCCCTTACTTTTTGGACTGTTTTGTTGAAAAGCAAGGCTGCGGTCCGAACGGACACCACGTGGTAAGCCGGTAATAAAATATGACACACGCAGTAATTTTTTTTTCCTCTTCGATTTTCAATCTTTCTAGATATGCAAGAGTAATTTTCACTGTCTTTATCATGGATAAAACTGGAAATGAGAAAAAGTTCTTTTTTTAAATCCTGATACACGGAGACCTGAAGTCAATGAATTCTATAATAAGACGAAAGGAGGTGTTGATTGTTTTGACAATGTGTCACTTTTACGCAACAAATAGATACTCTCTTCATTGGCCAATGCGATATTTTTATGGCATACTCGATACGATGGGGGGTAAAATGCTGGATTTTATTCATCTTGCTGGAAGTGAATGGTCTCTACAAGATTTTTTGATAATTCTTGCCTACAGCTAGGCTCAACCTCGTATGAAGCGAAGGCAAGGTAATGAGAGGATCAGCAAAACCTTACGTCTCGAAATAGGGACTGTTCTTGGAACTAAGGAAGCTCGCCCTGTCTCAGCTAGGCCGTCACTCAAGAAATTGAGATGCCACATGTGTGACAGGAAAAAAGGATATTAAAAAAAGCTAGCTGTCCAGTTTGCAAGGAACATGAAAAACTAAGTCGATCATGTTTGATGTGAGATGCTGCAGATTTAGAAAGTGAACCCAGAGAAGACTGATTCCGTGATGGAAATCTGCACAATTAGTTTGCTCATATTTTCAAAGATTTTGTATTATTCAAGTTTATATACTTTTCTTAGGCTATTTTTATATTCAATGTCACTCGTGTTTATGTCTTATATGTCTATTAAGATATAGCAGTTTTGTTTTGTTTACATTTTATAATTCGTAAATGTACCCGCTCGCGTACCATTTTCTTGCTTTGTTGGTTTTCTGAAATGACGGATTGCTTCATTCCATGCATTTTCAGTGCTGTAAGCCACAGTTTAGCATTCTGAGTCTTGAAATTTTGAGGGTATACTCGTAGGCATCACTGAATGCGTTGTACGGTGTTTTGATGCCGATCCTATGCGTTTACACGAGCACAGCGCCAAAACTGTGAGTGGGGTTCGGGCAGACCCCACACGTTCAGCGGTGCTCGACGGCGGGTAACATTCGATTGTTTGCGTAGGTAGAAGGCAGTTCTGCGATGGTGGATAAAAAATCTGTGATACAATTGATGCCTTTAAGAGAGTGTTGTTTGTGTTGACATTGACTTGAAAGTCGAGATAACAGTTCTTCCATGTGAATCTTGCCGGCCGCGGTGGCCGAGGGGACTGAGGCGCTTCAGTCACGGTCTGCACTGCCACTGCGGTCGGGGGTCCGAATCCCCCCTAGGACATGGATATTTGTGCCGTCCTAGTTCGTAAGTAGTTCATAAGTAGTTTGTAAGTTTAGGGACTGATGACCCCGTAGTTAAGTCGCATAGACTATACAAACATTTGCACCATGTGAATCTTAGGTTTCGACAGGCTCTGCACCGCAAAATCAAAGAAGTGATCGGAGGTTAGTTGTTGGCATTCAGACCTAGATCACAGTGATTAATGTCACTAAGAAGAAATATTATGTTTTCCACTCAATCTTAAAAATGTAAATCATGTATCTTAGAGTAGTATACTTAATTATTGTAAAGTTATAAGTGCTGAAACTTTTGTGAAGTACAACTTTAGCACCAAGCAAAATATATAAATAAATTTTGTAAATAAAATGTAACCTTCCCCAGATGGCTGAAAAGGGTATTTGCAAGCTCTAAAGCAGCCCGCGCCATCCCCTCAAAAAGGGGCAAAAAAAAAAAAGGGAGCGTCAGTCTTTCGGCTCATTCTAAAGATGGCTGAACGTTACACAGCCCAAATATTACAAGAAGGAGAATTCTTGCGGCTGAACACTCGAAACTTAATGGAATTGTCTAGTTTTATTGATGCGAAATTGGAGAATATTCTCTGGTGTGAGCAACTTCCCCCTCCCTGTTACGCTGAGAACGTACTCGGCTGAAGTATATTCTGCGACTCGCTTCATTCATGCGGACCTGAGTATGTTGTCTGGAATTCAGACACTCCGTTTTATTCATAAGGCCCGCTAAATCAGACTCTGTCCAGCCGCCAGCCGGTGCTCTGTTCTGCAACACTCCGCTACTCTCTCTCTAAAATCTTGAAAATATTTGTAAATGTCCGTGATTTGGCTACCGCGGTTGTCAGTCCCTAGCCTTACCAACTGCTTAAACGTACTTCACCCTCCAGGGGGATGACGATTCTTTGTTCAGTACGGGGCTCCGAGCTGCTGCAGCCTTCCTCCCTGGACTGCACTTGCTCTCCCGTTCGCTCCCCCTCCTTCGCCGCCCTCACTCCTTCCCCTCCCCACCGGGGGACTCGTGAACTAGGCAGCACGGTCCGCCTATCCCAAACAAGCAAACCAACCTAAAGCCGTCGTCACACGGAGCGAGTCCAGCGCGGGGCTGAACGCTCGGAGACGGCGCCACTTGTGCACGCGAGACGTGAGCTCCGGCGACAGTTGGCGGCGGCATCAGCTGCTGGAAACACACTGTTTACCAAATCAAAAGACTGCAATTCCTGATTTACCTCAACTGAATCGCTTATTTCCGCGCTTGTGCTTATGTTCGTTTTGTTCTGTTATAGTCCTAAATAAATACCTATAAACATAAGACTCTTATACAAGTTGCATCTTCTGTCAATGAGTGCAGCGAATTATAAAAGTTGCATCACAAACTATGCGATATAAAATAAGAACAGACATTCACACGAGATAAATATTATTGCAACAGTCTCGCTTTTCAGTAAAACTTAAAGGTCATTCTTCCACGGTCAATGTTACTATTCAGTAGAACAAAGTTAACAACGTGTAAAATGCAATACATGAAACAATAAGTGCCTATTTTACTCTGGTGTGCAAACTGTCTTGTTCATAAAACGAATCCAACAAACTCACTCCTCAGAGGGGGTGCACTTATTTTTACGTAGCATCGAATGTTATGCAGTATACTTCTAAAAAATTTATAGAAAAGTCTTTGAGTCTATCACAAAAACCGTATAAAAGAAGAAAAAAATATTTGCTTATGTGGAGCCTTGAACCAACACCGCAACCTCCTTTCTTTCGCAGACTTACCCCCTATGCTACGGCCAGTTTCATTACCAATGGTTCATCACCTACGGTATTTAGACGTGTCGTATATGCTACTGGGTGATATGTCGGTTGCTGACATGTAATTACAACAAATGATACAAAGAATTATTCGTCTTGATAGATCTTCAATCCGCCTTGCCTTGAAACGGCAGGTTACTGTAATACGGAAAATTTTTAACCACGTATAGGACGTTTCCAGTCATTTATTTCAACAAATAGTACCTCAATGGCCGGTTTCCGAGATTCTCGATTTACTCTGTTACTTCTACTTACTTTGAAATGTGATACATTCATAAGACCTAAGTTATGTACATAAAAACCACGAAGTACGACGGCCAACATGGCGTTTTTGTCTCTCTACCGGAAAGAGCTGCCCCCCCCCCCTCCCCGGATAGCCGCGTGGTGTGACGTCGGTGGCGTTCTGCCACCTTATTGGTGATGGTTCAGACACTCGTTGGGAAAGTAGCACGCTCGATAGTGCCCCCACAGGTTGGGAAAGCCTCGCCAAAGTGCGGTTTGCTCGTTGTGACGTCAGAAACTCGACACGTTGGCCACACTCGTTCAGGTACACACACACACACACACACACACACACACACACACACACACACACACACACACACACACACACACACACGCCCAACGGAGAACTCGAACCTCCGACGGGGAGCAACCGCGCGCTCCGCAGCAAAGCGCCTTAGAGCGCTCGGCTACTCCACCGCGGCCCGCTGCGCTCTCGCTTTCTTTCTCTCTCCCTCCATACATGTCTCACGGTCGCCATTTTTATCGTCTGCACAGTAGGCGTAGCGCCACCAGTGGGTGTGACCTCAATTGACAGTCGCTCGTAAAACGTCCTCCACATTACCGTGTTTACGACCGCTATACACTATCGCGCTAATATTTCTCCGTGCCGGGATTGTCACAGTTATGCACGGTTGTGTGTGGGTTTTTAAGACCTTTATGCAAAACACAAATTTCCCTCTTATTCTCTGCAGAAATTTCTTCCGGCATCAACAGCATGTGATCAAACGCATCCGCACACCAATTAGAGGACTGCAATACACAGGATGAAACCGAACTCCTGGAGAGATAGAGAGAGAGAGAGAGAGAGAGAGAGAGAGAGAGAGAGAGAGAAGGCATAGGATGCGAAAAGGAGAATTTTGAAGCAACTTGTACGTTACACTGGAGCAGTACTACACTGCTCTGTGTCGTTGTGGCACCCACTCGTGCAAGGGTCGGTCACTGCCTTCGCGCGCTGTTCCAATGGAAACGTACCAATCGGCACTGTAGGCATAATTTGCATACAAAAGTAGTACAAAAACCCGAGAAGAACTATCCCACTGTTTAACGGGCCCTGTGGCTGTCATCTACTGTGTCCTGCTATTCGTCAGAGTTGAAGCGCTACCCTATAACATGTTTCTTTCCCCCCCCCCCCCCCCCCTTTTTTTTAACAGGCGAAACAGATGGAAGTCCCCTGACTGCAGGGCGGATGCTCGAGCCGCTGCCACCTGAACTTGGCCAGTGCACTACACTCGGTGTGGCCTTGGACACGTGTGGACGCACGTTATCATACTTCAGAGCCTCTCCCTCCGTGAACAGCCCAGCCCAGCAGTTTGCTCTCGATGGACTTGTCTGGGCTGCACAAATCGCTGTGAATGTTTTTTTTTCGTGCTCGAGGAATTCTAAGAGTGTTGGACCTCGGACGTGGAAAAAGACGGTGAGCATCACCTTGCTTGCTAAGGGCAGAACCTCGAAATTTTTATGAGGTGACGACACGTGTTTCACGTCCCTAGATGTCGCACTACGTTATCCCAAAGCGGAATATTCTACTTACAAACTACTTAAACTGCATCTAAATCTACAGGGGATACTCTACAAATCACATATAAGTGCCTTGCAGAGGGCTCACGTACCACCTTTATACTATTTACCTCCCATTCCATTCTCGAATAACGCGCGGGGTGAAAGAACACCTGAATCTCTCCGTTCGAGCTCTGATTTCTCGTATTTTATTCTGATGATCATTTCTACCCATGTAAGTGGAACTCAACAATGTATTTTCACATTTGGAGGAGAATGTTGGTGATTGGAGTTTCGTTAAGAAGCTCACGCCACAGCGACAAATGTTGTTGTATCATTTCCGTAACGCTGTCTCCCCTGAATTGTGACAATACGAAACGAGCTGCCCTTCTTTGGACTCTTTCGATGGCCTCCGTCAAACCCACCTGATAAGGATCCCACACTGGGCAGCAATACTCCAAGATAGGGCGGAGAAGCGTGGTGTACGCCGTTTCTTTAGTAGTTTTATTGCATCTTTTAACTAACTTACGCTAAGACCAACATACACTTATGCTCAAGGGAGGAATCGAACCTACGACTGGCAGCAAACGCGCGATTGGCAGCAAGGCGCCTTAGAACACACTTTCATAATCGGAGCGCTGTGGCGAGGGAAGGTACTCAAGCCGGCCGCGGTGGCCGAGCTTTCTGCGGCGCTCCAGTCACGGTCTGCACGGCCACTACGGTCGGAGTTTCGAATCCCCCTCGGGCATGGATATTTATGCCGTCCTTAGTATTAGCTAGTTCATAAGTAGTTGGTAAGCTTAGGGACTAACGACCCCGTAGTTAAGTCTCATAGACTCTACAAACATTTGAACATTTGATTTGAACAACACACACATCCATGCCCCAGCGAGGACTCGAACCTCCGAGGGCGAGGAACCGCGTGCTCCGCAGCGAGGTGCCTTAGACCGCTCGGCTACTCCACCGCGGCTGAACATACAATGTGTGGTGTAGAAATTATAAATTGTAACGTCATAACGAATGCTGTAGTATTAGTCCATGAACAGCGGAACGTTACTGTTCGTGTGCTCATACCTCATAAACTACGTGTCGTACTGAGATACAATTTAGAAGGTACATTCAACTATATATGTGTATACTGTCTGCAAAATTTCCTGTCGCTGCAATTTGCAGTGTTCAAATTATAAATTGTAACGTCATACCGAGAGCCGTAGTTTTACTCCATAAACAGCGGAAAAGTACTAAGCGAGAAACTTTTTTCCTTTCATCATTTTGCTATGGTTGTCAGCGAGAAAAGGTTTAATAAAGCTTTGAAATTATGTTTAAAGTTTGTTGCAAGTCGCTAAGTACTGTCAATCTCATACAGTGTATTTCAAAAGTCTAGCCGCATTATATAGCATTTTTTGCAATTTCTATTGTTTATGACGTCATATCTTCTGAACCATATGACCTATGTGATTGTTAACCCTGATGAAATTGTTACCTCACGGTGAGGAGTATGTGTACGAAATTTGGTTTTAATCAGTCCAGTGGTTTGGGAGAAAATGAGCAACATTGTCGCTAAATGCAGCAGTTTTTCCCGCATCTCGTTTATGACGTCATATCTCGTGAACTATGTATCATACGTGATTCTTACACTTACGGCGACCGTCCTCATGGACTGAACCTTGCTTACGTGTACAAAATTTCATAGAGATTGGAACAAAACTCTAGATTTGTATGCAACACGAACAAATATACGGACACTCTGCTTTATATATGAGACTAGCTGAACCCCCGCTGCTTCGCATGCGTAGGCTGGTTGGTCTTGCACCAGTTGTTTCTTTTTAAGCCTCATGAAGAATACATATCTTCAGTTTCGTAGTTGTAGCTCGAAATTTGAGTTAACAGCACCATATTTTTGAAAATCAACTTTTTTTATCTCATATTTCACCCCCTTATTGGTCGAATTTCCAAAAATACCGAAACACGTGTCTTTTAAATTCGAACCCCGAATCCAAATCCTAAAATTGTAGTTCTAAGTTCAAAATTGCCTAAATAGTAACATATTTTCGAAAAACATCTCTCTCCAATTTAACCCCGTTGATGGTTGAATTTCCAAAAATACCGAAACACGTATTTTTTAACGTCTAACCAACTATACAAATATCAATTTTTGCAGCTCTAGCTTCAAAATAATATCAATAGCAAAGTGTTTTCAAAAATAATTTTTGATTCTCTATTTAACCCTCTTACTTGTTGAATTTCCAAAAATACTAAAAATCATGGATTTTTAATCCTGGCCAAGATTCCATATCCGAATTTTCGTAGTTATGGCTTAAAATTTAACAGCAAGATATTTTTGAAAATCAATTTTTTGCGTCACCTATTTTTCCCCCTTATTTGTCGAAGTTCAAAAAATGCCGAAATACGTGTCTTTTAAATTGGAACCCTGAATTAAAATCCGAAATTTTGTAGTTCTAGCTTCAAAATTGCCTAAATAGCTTCGTATTTTGAAAAAACTTTTCATCCCCTATTTCACCCCCTTACGGACGGAATATCGAAAAATCGCTTCCTAAATGACGCCTACAGAGTAAGATCAACAGCCTCCACAAATTTCAAGTTTCTATCTTCAGTGGTTTGGGCTGGGCGATGATGAGTCAGTCAGTCAATCGGGACACTTCCTTTTATATACATCAGATAACGGAGGTGGTGTATTACACTTAGAATCCCGTTTCGTGACCTGTGTTCAGAATACCAGTAGAGCAAAGAGCGCGCAAAGGAAAGTGGTCCCGCTACATGTACATCAACATGGGATACTGTGCAAATCACATTTAAGTGCCTGGCAGAGGGTTCATCGAACCACCATTATACTATTTATCTCCCATTCCATTCTCGAATAGCGCGCGGGGAGAAAGAACACCTGAATCTGTCTGGTCGAGCTCTGATTTCTCGTATTTTTTTCTGATGATCATTTCTACCTATGTAAGTGGGAGTCAACAATATATTTTCGCATTCGGAGGTGAAAGTTGGTGATTGGAGTTTCGCAAGTAGCCCACGCCGCAGCGATAAGCGCCGTTGTTGTAATGATTCCCATCCCAGATCCTGTATCATTTCCGTAACGCTGTCTCCCCTATGTCGAGACAATACGAAACGAGCTGCCCTTCTTTGGACTCTTTCGATGTCGTCCGTCAAACCCACCTGATAAGGATCCCACACTGGGCTGCAATATTCCAGAAATGGACGGACAAGCGCAGTGTATGTAGTTTCTTTAGTAGTTCTGTTGCATATTTTAAGGGTTGTGCCAATAAAACGCAGTCTCTGGTCCGCCTTTCCCGCTGCAGGTTGGTTCCTCCTCCAGGCTTGGAACCTGCGGCCGTCGTCCGCACACGGCCTGCAGTTAATTGCGCGACACGAGTAGCAGTGTGGAAGCCGTGTGCCTGCGTCGAAACTGCAGGGTGCCTGCAGGCGCGCGTCTGTTTACGAGCGAAGCGATAAACGACCCAGCCGTATCTGCTGCCCACCTCCAGTAGCCTGAGAGCTTGCTCTCCCCAGGTACGTCTGCAGTCCGCTCGATCCTCTTCTTATCTGCGTCGGCAGTCAGGTTTAGCTTTATCGGCGACCGGTGTTCGTCAAACAAGAGCTTCCTTTCAGGAGACACCCGGAGGGACAGTTACAGCACTGCTGCAGCGTGGGACCTCAAAATCTTCAAATGTCTGTAAATCTACCGGACCAAACTGCGTGGTCATCAGTCCGTCATCTTCGGAATCAAATCACACTCACGACGACTTACGTCCGGGCAGTATGGTGGACGGTACAGTACTTCCCAGTCCCGTCGACCGAACAGAGCAGCCACAGCTTGCGCTGTATGCGCCCGCGCATTGTCGTGGAAAATGATGGGGGTTTGAGTCGAAAGTGTTGCCGCTTCTTTAGCAAAGCTGGCCGCAGGTGATGTTCCAAAAACGAACAGTAATACTGTGCACTGACGGTCTCCCACAGTTTGCCGACCTTGGTTGAAGGCTTTTACCCAACGCGCCACTGTTCGGTACGGCCATGCCGATTCCCCGCTCGCCTCTTGAAGACCTCGATGTCACTGTCGTGCTGTACAACCTCTGACACATTCAGTTTCGATGCAACTCCGATGTTCCCGTTTCGAAAACACAGTGGCACCGTTACGTTAGACCGCTCGTTCACCAGTGACTGTTTCTCTGTCGATTGTACGCACGCCGGTGATGTGGGTCGGGGCGAGTCCATTGCTCGGAGGTGAGGTAGGCATGTCTACAACGTGTGCTGTCAGCGACAATAGTGCATTCCACATAGTGTTGCCACTATCTAAGTTCGATACCTCGTATGTAGTCATTGATAAGTATTGAAATAGTGTCTAAGTTTCTTCTGCTTCAAACTAGTCAGAAAGGACACAGTACGTTGTACTTGACAGTAAGTCATTGAGCAGAACGGAAGTGATAGCTGGCGTTCCACAGGGAAGTCTTGTAGGGCCCCCACTGTTCCTTATATTTTTTATAAACGATTTAGGAGACAATGTGACGATCTGTTCCCGGCTGATGCTGTCACTTAGCGCATAGTAAACTCACCAGAAGATCAAAACTGCAAAATGATTTACATTAAGATATATGCATGAAAAAAAAAGGCAATTGACCCTTATAGTTAGTAGTGTGAGGTCAGCCATATGACCACTAAAAGAAATCCGTTGAACTTCAGTTACACGATAAAGCAATCAAACCTTGAAGCCTTAAATTCAATTAAATACCTAGGAGTAGCAATTACGACAACTTAAATTGGAAAGAACACATGGAAGGCGAACCAAAGACTGTTTCATTGGCAGAACACTTAGAAGATGCAACAGCTCTACTAAAGAAACTGCCTTCACTACACTTGTGCGTCCTATTTTGAAGTATTGCTGCGCATTGTGGGATCCACACCAGGTGGGACTGATGGAGGATATAACGTTCAGAGAAGAGCAGCTCGTTTTGTATTATCGCGATATAGGGGAGAGAGAAATGACGCACGAGTTGGAGTGGAAGTCATTAAAAGAAAGACGTTATTTGTTACTGCGAGATGTATTTGCGACATTTATTTCACAAACTTTCCCTTCCGAATGTGAACAGCTTTTTTTAGCACCCACCTGCATAGGATCATTCAAAATAAATCAGATCAAAAACAGAAAGATATAGGTCAGAAACTAGTTTAGACTGCAGTTGTGACTGGCTGAAGTTCTACTAAGTCATTAGTTCTTCCAGCTACGCCGTTGCCTCCGCACGAGGCATTGTTTCTTTCACTGAACTACCACTTTCGTTGTTTACTTTGCCATCATAATCGTTCTCTGTAGTAAAACAGGTGGCAATACTAATTCCACGTCGTCATCAAACCGTAAGCAGTATTGCTGTCATTGTGCAACCAGGCGTCTACCTCAGCATAACCTGCCTCCTAACAACGAGGGATGTTTGTTAACATTTAAAGGAATTCGGAGGCGTTCACAACTTAACACGGTTTCGAGCTGGAATAGCAAATAACGGGCGTGTTTTCCAGGACTTCAGATGCGACAGTTCAGCGACAGTTCACGAACGTGATCCAAGAAGATATCTAATATATAAAGCAGTGTGTCCGTATTTTTGTACATGTTGCATACAAATCTTCAGTTTTGTTCCAATCTTTATGAAATTTTGTACACGTAAGCTTCAATCCATGAGGACGGTCGCCGTAAGTGTAAGAATCACATACGATATATAGTTCACGAGATATGACGTCATAAACAATGAGATGCGCGAAAAACTGCTGCATTTTGCGACAATGCTGCTCATTTTCCCCTAAACCATTGGACCGATTTCAACCAAATTTGGTACACACATTCCTTTCCGTGAGGTAACAATTGCTGCATGGTTAAGAATCACAAAGGTCATATGGTTCAGAAGATATGACGTCATAAACAATAGGAATAGAAAAAAACTGCCACATAATGCGGCGATAGTTTATAAATACGCTGTATGAGGATGAGAGTAATTAGCGACTTGCAACAAACTTTAAACATAATTTCAAACCTTTATAAAACGATGAAAGGAAAAAAGTTTCTCGCGTAGTACTTTTCCACTGTTTATGGTGTAAAACTACAGTTTTCGGTATGACGTTACAAATTGTAATTTGTACACTACAAATTGCAGCCGCAGGAAATTTTACAGACAGTATACACACATATAGTTGTATGTACCTTCTTAATTGTATCACAGTACGACTCGTATTTCATAAGGTATGAGTACATCAGCAGTAACATTGATGGAAAACCGCCCTATAACGCACCAAGTTTTACTCAATTGCTTCTTTACTACTAATTATATTCGCAACTGATGTTACTGACATACAGCACTTATTCAATTGACTATATACCTGAAAAATGGCAGGAATAAATAAATAAGTACCCGGGCAACGCCGGGTTTTGAGCTAGTGTAGCTAAAAAAAGTCAGCAGTCAACAATCCGAAGATCGAAACTTCCTGGCAGATTATAATTGTGTGCCGGAACCGGGACTCGAACCTGGGACCTTTGCTTTTCGCGGGCAAGCGCTCTACCATTGAGCTACCCCGACACGACTCACGATGCCGCCTCACAACTTTACTTCCGCCAGTACCTCGCCTCCTACCATCCAAACTTCGCAGAAGCTCCCTGCGAACCATGCAAGACTAGCACTCCTGGAAGGAAGGATATGCTGGAGACATGGCTTAGTCACAGTCTAAGGGATGTTTCCAGAATGAAACATTCACTCTGCAGCGGAGTGTGGAAAGTAGGAGGGGAGGTACTGGCGGAAGTAAAGTTGTGAGGCGGCATCGTGAGTCGTGTCGGGATAGCTCAGTCGGTAGAGCGCTTGCCCGTCCCAGGTTCGAGTCCCGGTTCCGGCTCACCATTTTAATCTGCAGAGTGAAAGTTTCATTCTGAATTCGAAGATTGGTTTGAACACCACAGTGCTTTACTAGGCATGGTCCTGTTTGGAGGTGGTATGCCATTTCCTTTCTCCGACCTTGGGACTGACTTATATGGGGACCTACAGTTTAACGTGGGTTCCGAACCACGGTACTACTCGGTATTTTTCACATGAGCAATACTACCAGAGGTGAAAGAAGTGGAAAGTGACAGATAAAAATCGTAGAACCTGGCGTGGATCGAACCCGCGACCTTCGGATTTGTAGTCTGGCACTCTACCACTGTGCAACCGAGACGCACACATAATGATATATAATACAACAAATAAAAATTGCAAAATACAAAAAGAAAATTACAATAGTTATTAGCTTCGATTAATTGATACAATAAATACATATTATTAATAAGCTCATTTTATGTTATGTAATGTATAGAATTATTAATTTAACATCAAAATTTTACATGAAATAATGTATGAGATGTTAGGAAATTTAATTAATTTATTCTGGTTTAAGACAGAGGCTAATAGTTGCAGTTGGTATTTCTGTAGTGTGGTGTGTGTTGTATCGGACGTGACCAGCAGAAGTCGACCAAATACACAATCACCTCGTTTACACGGGCTCCCAAAACCGGATTTCGTAAACCGATTTCCCAATTCCGCTTTTGGTTGGTCATGTAAACGCTCCAAAATCGATTCTGGAAATCCACTTCTTTAAAGCGGTTTTCCAGTTCCACAATCGATGTTCGTGCCCATGTAAACACAACCGTTTTTGAAGCGTTGTTGGCTTGTCAGAATGTGTTTTCCTGGTAAGAATTTTCGGCACATATGGACAGAATGATATTTTCTAATGTGAGATAAAAGTGTTAATATTAGAGTGAGCGTGAATCTGTGTATTTAAGTAAAGGAAAATAGCGATTATGCTGACTAAATCAGGGACTGAATCAGCTGTTTTTCAGCCGCCATCTTAAGTGGATTAGGAAATCCGATTCAGGCTGTGCCATGTAAACACGATAGCGAAAAGCGGTTTACGAAAGTCGGTTTTCGTCTTCCGGAAGATGTGTTCCATGTAAACGTAGTGTGTGTGGAGTGGTGGCGGCGGTCGGCACGCGGGACTTCCGCTGCAGCCGGTTGTGCGCTGAGCTGGCGGCGCGGCGTTCTGGGAATGGGAAGTGTATAAGAGCGGGAGAGCCGGCCTACCACTGCGTCACGTCATGCTGACTCTCGATTGTGTGTATCGACCAGCGAGGCTTGTTCCGGTGCGAGCTCTCTGCTGCAGAGACGCCATTTTGCCTTTAGCATTTTCATTATGTTCACCATGTAACTCACTTGTTGCTATTGCAAAGTAATGGCACTCTGAAGAGGTACCAAAAACGCCATTCTTACAACGGGATGCCGCCAATTGTGAAATTCAGGTTCGATTCATACTGCGCATAATGAAAGCTCATGGCCAGGGGTGTAATTTGGCAAAGCACCAAGATGCATATCTCAACCGATGTCGAGAAAATCGACAATTAAAAAAAAAAAAAAAAAGCCGTTGCGGTGAAATACTCTCTACGATTAGTAATATTGTACAGAGGCGTGGCGTAGCGGTAAGTGCTCGTTTTGGTAATCCGGAGGTCGCCGGATCGAACTCGCGGCATGCAATTTCTTTTCTAATTATTATATCGCACGAACCAGAGTGATAGTTATCATAGAAATATGGAAAGCAGAAAACACCACGAGATCGAGCACATCTGATAAACGATGCGTTTTTACAAGAACAATTGTTTTTTAAATTATCTGTTGGTAAACACACCTGATTGACATCCTGAAAAATTGTTGTATCGTTCTTCAGGTTTGACTTACACTATACGTATTCGTTTCGGAATATTGTTTATACTTCTTCTGTTAACTATACGTGGTAAACATTATGAAGAAAATTAATAACATTTGTGAAATACAACTTTGTTTGCGGAAAACAATGATATTCGAAGTCGCCAGTTGCATATAAGTTGTTTGAAAGTCGTGGAAAAACTGGCGACTTCGAACATCAAATGGTTTATATATGAGAGAGAGAGAGAGAGAGAGAGAGAGAGTACATTTGAAATAAATAAATTAAAAAAAAACAGATAATAAAAAAGTTGCATGCCGCAAGATTCGATCCGGCGACCTTCGGCTTACCAACCCGAGCACTTACCGCTACGCCACGCCTGTGTACAGTATTATTAATCGTAGAGAGTATTTCACAGCAACGGCTTTTTTTTAATTGTCGATTTTCTCGACAACGGCTGAGAAGTGCATCTTGGTGCTCTGCCAAATTACACCTCTGGCCATGAGCTTTCATTATGCGCAGTATGAATCTAATCTGAATTCCACAATTGGCGGCCTCCCCTTGGTAGTAAGATTGATTGTAAACTAAACAAATGCCCTGTTGGTGGTTATAACTCATGAAGTTAGTAGTAAAAAGAGATAGAAACAGATTAGCTACGTCAAATAGCGTAAATACGCTGTTTGACTAGATGTTCAGTGTAGCGTTGTGGACAAGGACGTGTGAGGATATGTGCAGCACAAGTTCGACTGCGGTGTTCTCTTCTTTTACGTTTAATGCGAGTGCTGACAATATTATTAATCAAACAGAATTTAAAGATAACGGTGAAGCATTGACTCAAAATTCGTGATGCGACAGGGAATCGAACCCGGAACTCCATGATTATTAGGCAGACGTCTTACCGCTGGACCACCACATGACTAGCGATTAAGGCGCCTCAGACAAGTCTAAGCAGGATTTATCGCTATTTAAGGCAGGGAGTTCCAATATGTCCATTGGCGAGGTCCTATTCCGCTGCATAGAGAACCTTGGCAGTAGTAGCAATAATTCATGGGAACACAGAAGCTGAATTAAAGTTTGTGACGTGAAGGAAGTCGTGCTTAATCTATTCCGAAGCGCCCTTAATCGCTAGTTATGCGATAGTATAGCAGTAAGACGTCTGCCTAGTAAGCATGGACGTCCGAGTTCGATACCCGGTCGCATCACAAAGTTTAATTAAATGCTTCAGATTTATCTTTAATGTCTTTGACATGTTTGAGACGAAAAACTGTCTTAGAATTTGTTTATATCTGTTGTTGTTGTGGTCTTCAGTCCGGAGACTGGTTTGACGCAGCTCTCCACAATACCCTATCCTGAGCAAGCCTCTTCATCTCCACATAAGAACGGCAACCTACATCTGTCTGAATCTGGTTACTGTATCCATCTCTTGGTCTTCCTCTGCGGTTTTTACACCACACACTTCCCTCCAACACTAAATTCACAATTCTTTGATGTCTAAGAATGTGTCCTACCAATCTATCCCTTCTTTTAGTCAAGGTATGCCAGAATTTTCTCCCCAATTCTGTTCAGTACCTCCTCATTAGTTACGCGATCCACCCACCAAATCTTCAGAATTCTTCTGTAGCACCACATTTCAAAAGCCTCTATCCTCTTCCTTTCCGCACTGTTTATCGTCCATGTCTCACTCCCATTCAAGGCAACACTCCACACAAATGCCTTCAGAAAGGACTTCCTTAGGCTTATATCAATATTCGATGTTAACAAATTTCTCTTTTTCAAAAACGCCTTTCTACCCATTGCCATTCTGCATTTTATATCCTCTGTACTGCGACCATCATTTGTTATTTTACTTCCCAAGTAACAAAACTCATCTATCTCCTTTATTGCTTCGTTTCCCAATCTAATTCCTTCAGCATCACCTGATTTTCTTACACTGCACTCCATTACCCTAGTTTTGCTCTTGTTAATGTTCATCTTATATGCACCTTTCAGCACACTGTCCGTTCCGTTCAACTGCTCTTCCAGGTCCTTTGCTGTATCTGATAGAATTACTATGTCGTCGGCAAAACGCAATGTTTTTAATTCTTCACCCTGAACTTTAATTCCTTCTCCAAATTTCTCCTTGCTTTCCTTTATAGCTTGCTCAATGTACAAATTGAACAACATTGGGGAAAGGCTACAACCCTGTCTTACTCCCTTTCCAACCAATGCATCCCTTTCATGCCCTTCAATTCTGACAACTGCTGTCTGGTTTTTGTACAAGTTGTAAATAACCTTACGCTCCCTATATTTTACTCCTGCTTGCTTCAGAACTTGAAAGAGTTTATTCCAATCAACATTGTCAAAAGCCTTCTCCAAATCTACAAAAGCTAGAAATGTTGGTTTGCCTTTTCTTAATCTATCTTCTAGGATAAGCCGTAAAGTGAGTATTGCCTCCCGTGTTCCTACATTTCTCCTGAACCCAAACTGATCTTCCCCGAGGTCGGCTTCTACCAGCTTTTCCATCCTTCTGTATATAATTCGTGTTAATATTTTGCAACCATGACTTATTAAACTGATGGTTCTGTAGTTTTCACACCTGTCTGCACCTGCTTTCTTTGGAATTGGGATTATAACATTTTTCTTAAAGTCTGACGGTACATCGCCTGTATCATACATCGTACACACCAGGTGAAACAGGTTTGTCATGGCTGGTTCTCCCAGAGACTTCAGTAGCTCTGAGGGAATATCATCTACTCCAGGGGCCTTGTTTCGACTTAGGTCTTTCAGGGCTCTGTCAAATTCTTCTCTCAGTACAGTATCTCCTACTTCATGTTCATCTACATCCTCTTCCCTTCCTAAAATATTGTCTCGAAGTTCATTTCTTTTGTAGAGCCCCTCTATATATTCTTTCCACCTTTCAGCTTTCCCTTCTTTGCTGAGAACTGGTTTTCCATCAGTGTCCTTGATTATTCATAGAGCTGTTTTTCTTATCTCCAAATGTTTCTTTATTTTCCTGTAGGCAGTATCTATTTTTCCACTATTTATATAGTCTTCCACATCCTTTCATTTGCCTTCTAGCCACTACTGCTTAGCCATTTTGCACTTCCTGTCAATCTCATTTCATAGTCGTCTGTACTCCATTTTGCCTGTTTCATTTACTGCATTTTTATATTTTCTCCTTTCATCAATTAAATTTAGTATCTCCTGTGATATCCAAGGATTTTTTATAGGTCTTGCCTTCCTACCTACTTTGTCCTCTGCTGCCTTCACTATTTCATCTCTCAATGCTACCCATTCCTCTTCTACTGTTTTATTCCCCCCTGTTTCTGTCAATTGTTGCCTAAAGCTCCCTTTGAAATTCTTAAGAACTTCAGGTTCCTTCAATTTATCCAGCTCCCATCTCCTTATTTTCCTACCTTTTTCTAGTTTCCTCAGTTTCAACCTACAGTTCATAACCAACAAGTTATGGTCAGAGTCTGTATCTGCCCCTGGGTATGTCTTACACTTTATAACCTGGTTCCGAAATCTATGTCTTACCATTATAAAATCTATCTGGTATCTTCCGGTGTCTCCTGGTCTCTTCCACGTATACAACCTTCTTTTGTGATTCTTGAACCAGGTGTTTGTTATAACTAAATTATGTTCTGTGCAAAATTCTACCAGGCTGCTTTCTCTTTCATTCATTTTGCCCAGACCATATTCACCTACTATCTTCCCTTCCCTTCCTTGTCCTGCTACCGAATTCCAGTCACCCATAACAATTAATTTTTCCTCTCCCTTAATTGTTTTAATAATTTCCTTTAGCTCCTCATATATTTCTTCGATTTCCTCATCATCGGCAGAGCTAGTTGGAATATAAACCTCTACTATTGTTGTCGGTGTTGGCTTCGTATCTATCTTGACAATGATAATGCGATCACTGTGCTGGTCATAGTAGTTTACCGCATTCCTATTTTCTTATTCATTATCAATCCTACTCCTGTGATACCCCAATTGATTTTGTATTTATAATCCTGTACTCACCTGACCAGAAATCCTGTTCATCCTGCCACCGAACTACGGATCGGAGCGTGGAATGTTAGATCCCTTAATCGAGTAGGGAGATTAGAAAATTTAAAAAGGTAAATGGATAGGTTGAAGTTAGATATAGTGGGGATTAGTGAAGTATTGTCTTTCCTGATGATCACATCCTCCTGAGTAGTCCCCACCCGGAGATCCGAATGGGGGACTATTTTACCTCCGGAATATTTTACCCGAGAGGATGCCTTAACGGTACTGCATTGTAAGTAACGCATACCTACATTTTAAAGCTAACTATTTCGAGAGATATTTTATGCCATTGGAAATAAGTACCCTATTTGTTGATGTCAGCAGCCTTTATCTGAAGTCACCATATTATGCAATAAAGGGTGAAATTTTATCTTCTATCCAAACGTTGGCAACATCAACAACACGATAGAAAATCTTTGTCCAGATGTTCAGACCACATAGAATGACTAGATTAGTGTATCGTACAGACCATGAAGTAAATAAATAATGCTGTTCCTGCTCTATGATTCTTGTATGTACCCTTGTCCGGTCAGTAAAAGTAACTGCCCTCGAAAATCAAAGGTTTCACGACAAAAAATTGACTAATGGCGACGTCTCATGTGTCTCGCTATTCAGCATCTGTTGCCCACATAGTCGCAGGAAGCCGCCGGGATAGTTGGTAAAATTTAACCCAGTAAAGCACGCAGTTAAGGGGGTAATTTTATTTAACTACTTCAATAGTGGTGCAAAGTGAAACATCAAAACCTGAAAAATACAGCAAGTATTACAATACAGCAAGTTCTAAAATGTATCTATAGTCTAGAACAGGGACAGCGGGTTGCGTCGGCGGTGTTTTGATATCGCTCGTAGGTTGGCAACGCACATTTCGCGTAGCCAAAGGCATGTCACTTTCACGTAAACATTGCGAGCGAGACACGATGGAATAAATTTATAGCGCCGAAATTACAGCGCTTTTCTGGTTTGTTGTTTTTGTGAGTGAATGTTTGCGATTGTGTGTAAACATTCTGCCATGCATATCAATATTTTCCTTACATATTCAAGATTTGGTTTGAATGAATGTGTCACTACTTTTGACACTACAAACTAATCCATTTACGTTTACTCGTCCACATACGAAGCCCCATGCATTAATTAACAAAAAAAAAAAAAAAAAAAAAAAAAAAAAAAAAAAAAAAAAAAAAAAAAAGAGAGAGATAGAGAGAAACGCCAATCGGCTGAAACGTTATTTACTTGCAATGAAAATTGCTTGGTCCTGTGCAGAAGAAAAGGCTTACGTTATTTTGTGTTTAGTAAAACTTTTATACACCATCATATTTTTCGTCGAAAGACTGTGTCCTGCTGCCTTACTCAGTGGACATAGTCATCTAACTCAGATCGCGCCAGTGTCAACCACTTTTTGCGTATCTTCTCAGTTTTTGGTACTTGCAAGAACAAGTTTTCCGGAGTCTTGACAGGTGTATTGGTACAGTGCGGAAATAAGCAATATTTGTAGGTCATTATGCAAACGATAACGCCCATACCCAAGGCCTCGGCCCAAACAATATACAGGTATTTGTTTATCTTACGAGAGCAGCAGCAGCAGCGTGTTATATGACGTCACAGGCATCACGGGACTCAAATGTAGCGTTTTAGCGGGCTTTCAAATTATTTGAATTTCATTTCTTTTTTTTTTTTCTTTTTTAAAGTACTGAAATCCACGAGGTAGAAAAGCATGTTCGGACCATAATATGACATAATTAACAATTTAAAACGATTTCCAGAAAACAGTCAAATACCCTATTGAAAGCAGCACACGGACGAACCATGTCTATGCACGATTGCCCTGCAAATGGCGGCTTCTGTCACATTCAATGTGCGGACGCGACACTAGCGCCAGCGAGCGGTCTAGTTGCCTTGTATGGGAGTGAGACATGGACGATAAACAGTGCGGACAGGAAGAGGATTCAGGCTTTTGAAATATGGTGTTACAGAAGAATGCTGAAGATTAGGTGGGTGGATCGCGAAACTAATGATGAGGTACTGAACAGAATTGGGGAGAAAAGGAATTTCTGGCATACCTTGACTAAAACAAGGGATAGATTGGTAGGGCACGTTCTTAGACATCAAAGAATTGTGAATTTAGTGTTGGAGGGAAGTGTGTGGGGTAAAAACCGCAGAGGAAGACCAAGAGATGGATACAGTAAGCAGATTCAGACAGATGTAGGTTGCCGTTCTTATGTGGAGATGAAGAGGCTTGCTCAGGATAGGGTATTGTGGAGAGCTGCATCAAACCAGTCTCCGGACTGAAGACCACAACAAAAAGTCTATGGGTGAAGCTGTGCTCCCCCGTCAGGAGCAGAAACAAATGAAAGGCGGTCGGCGTATTGTGTCTGCGGCCGCGGGTTCTGCCCAAGTGGGTCGCTTTCTGCGTTCGGGGAGCGGGTATCGGGTGTCACTGGACTGCACTGCCAACGGATCCGCCGTCTCGAGTGCCGGGGTTTGCCAGCTCTGCGATCAAATTATAAACTGTCCCCTGATACACACTCCTGAAGATGGGAAAAAAGAACACCGTGGATTCGTCCATTCAGCACAGCGAAATGTTGAGGGTGTATACAACACACGATCACACAGGCAGAGGCATAGGCGTGCGAAATGTCGGCGTTAGTACCGTGTGCGCCCTCCTTTTGCATCAATGCAAGCCGTAATTCTTCCGTGTAGACGGTCGTAGAGGTGCCGAATGTGGTTACGTGGAATGGCTGCAATGCAATTTTCGGCTTCAGGCTCAGGTTCGCGTTCACCTCGAACTCACCACACTCCCGAAGGAGAGTACTTCGGATGCTGTTTAGTGCTCGAGGTTTCTTGAACTTCCTGCACGGCTCGAAAATTCCGTCTTCATATATACGGATGGCTCTGAGACCAATGAAGGTGTCGGATGTGCGTTTGTCGTCGGGGATGACGGTTTTCAGTACAGGCTTAATGACCACTACTCGAATTTCACCTCGCTGCGGAGCGCGCGGTTGCTCGCCGTGGAGGTTCGAGTCCTCCCTGGGGCATGGGTGTGTGTGTTGTCCTTAGGTTAGTTTACCTAGGTTTAAGTAGTTTGTAAGCTACGGACTGATGACCACGCAGTTTGGTCCGATAGATTTATAGACATTCGAAGTTCACAGCTGAGCTTTTCGTACAGGCTGTACAATTCATCCGCCGACACCGTTCTCCTTCCTATGCCATCTGCTCTGACTCCCTCAGCGCTATCCAGAGTCTGAGCGACCCCCTTTCGTCTCACCCTGTTGTGCACCGAATCAACCGTCATTAGCTTCTGACGGCCCTCGCGTCCACCTCCTGTTGGTACCTGGCCACGCAGGCGTGCCTGGTAACGAGGCTGCAACTCTCCTACCTCGGACAGCTACGTACTGTGTCCCATCGCACGATATTCGAGGAGCTCTTACCCGTCGCCTTATATCGTCATGGCATAATGTGTGGTCCTCGCTCACAAATAATAAGCTCCGGACCATTAAACCGCTCCCGGTGTCTTGGATGACCCCCTCACGCCGCTCGCGACGAGGTCATCTTGGTTGCGGATCGGACACTGCCGGTTCAGCCACCGCCACTTGCTCAGTGGTGACCCCGCACCGTTATGTTCCTGTGGCCACCCGCTGACTGTGCGCCATGTTTTATTGTCTTGTCCAAATTCTACTCCTGTTCGGATTGCACTCAATCTACCGGATACACTGGAAGAAATTTTAGCTGATGACGCACGAGCTGTTGCTCGAGTATTGAATTTTATCGACTTGACCAATTTGTCAAAGGACATTTAGCCCTTTTGTTGTATTTTATCCTATGTTTTTAGATGTTTTCATATAGGCTTATTATCATTGGGTGTATCTCAGTTTTGATTCGGGCGCTAATGATCTCAGCAGTTGTGCGCCGTAAAACCACAAAAATATATATAAATAATAATAATAATAATAATAATAATAATAATAATAAATTGCAGTTTCCAAATGCTGCTTCAGTTGGACCAGATTACGTCCTGCTAATGCAGACCGCCCAACATGACTTTTCGTGCGGTCCCAAACATGCTCAATGGGAGGCAGATCTGGGGATCTTGCTGGACAGGGTAGTTGACGCACACCTTGAAGAACGCGTTGGGTGGTACGGTGTACATGTGAACGTGTCCTGGTGGAAAAGCGTACCGCCTGGTCGGTGCATGTCATAGCAAGACGGGATTGTAGTAATGCATTAATGATTTTTTTTAAAATAACTTGTGCGATGCTTGTCGCTGACTTCTGCCCTCTCTCTGCCAGCGTATCGATAAACATATGACATTTGTCACGTTCAACTTTTTTGCAACAAGCTGAAGGGAGACAGCGGAATTGTTCGTCACTTACTTTCTTCTGCTTCGTGTGCTAGAACGTGTCCCAGTATTTGGTGTATTTGATGTAAGTGTGAGCTTAGTTTTTTTATTAATTTCAACACACCCCCACAGTTAATTTGAAATATCTTACTTACTTACAATCCCTTCTCCATTTTCACTAATTTTAAAGTTATTTATTTTCAGCGGATCCAGTGATGCTCGGGTATTGTTGCGATTTGTTTCGCGATTGTACTAGAACATTCTCTGTGTAAGTTTTATTTATTTCGTGTCTATGAATGGTTTATTACATTTTAATGCCTGCAGAAAAATCTTCGTAATGTTTATGAAGTCCGATAATTTTGCAGTTTTTGGCGACTATCATGATTAATTTTCAACACGGTCATAGAACAATAGTAAACGAAATGCACAATCCCAGCATCAATTTATCGAAGTAATATTCCAGTCATCTCAGCTAGAATCACTACAGAACATGACCGAAATATTTGTACCAGCTCTCAATGAGGTAAAATTTAGATTCCGCCGACTTCTTCTGTAATGTTGCTTTCTGGTGTTGTATTTGCCACCGAAATTACGACCGCTACCATTTAATGGCGGAATCCAATAATTTTGTTTAAATTGTTCCTTCCTTGTCAAAATTGCTTAGTAATCTCACTTAAAAATATTTCACTACCTGGTAAAATTTCATTTGTGGTCCCCAATCTCAACTTTAATACACAACACCCATTTTCATACGAAAGCAGCATTACAGGATGAATGGTGGTTTCAGTGTACCGTGCACTGTTCAGTGTTCTCTAGACGATCACTAGGGGAGAATGGCGAGTGTAGGACATTGCTTCGTTCATGATGATGGACGATCACGCCTGCCGTTAGTGTATCCTCGGCTCACGTTCCAACATCGTTCATCGCGCTTGCAGTGGCATCGCAATAGGCACTTACGAAGGGACGAATGGACGTGTGTCGTGCCGCGGTGCAGTAGCCGAGCGGTCTAAGGCGCCTCGCTGCGGAGCGCGCGGTTGCTCGCCGTCGGAGGTTAGAGTCCTCCCTGCGGCATGGATGTGTGTGTTGTCATTAGGTTAGTTTAAGTATCAACAAATAATAAAATTCCTTGAGACAACATCGTCTCGTTATACCAAAGGTATTAAACATCTCTACATCTACATTGGATACTTTGTAAATCACATTTAAGTGCCTGGCAGAGGGTTCATCGAACCACCATTATACTATTTATCTCCCATTCCATTCTCGAATAGCGCGCGGGAAGAAAGAACACCTGAATCTCTCTCTCTTCGAGCTCTGATTTCTCGTGCTTTATTCTGATGACCATTTCTACCTATGTAAGTGGGAGTCAAGAATATATTTTCGCATTCGGAGGAGAATGTTGGCGATTGGAGTTTCGCAAGTAGCCCACGCCGCAGCGATAAGCGCCGTTGTTGTAATGATTCCCATCCCAGATCCTGTATCATTTCCGTGACGCTGTCTCCCCTGTATCGTGACAATACGAAACGAGCTGCCCTTCTTTGGACTCTTTCGATGTCCTCCGTTAAACCCACCTGATCAGGATCCCAAACTGGGCTGCAATACTCCAAAAATGGAGAGGCATTGAATTAAAATTTTTTGCTGTGGCCGGGATTCGAACCCGGAACCTCCTACTTACTAGGTAGGTGCATTAGACCTCTCAGGTAACACAGCGTTGTAGCCAAAGCAACTACACGGACTGTCTTAAAGCATTTCACAGTGAACATAAGGCAGAATTAAAGTGTGTGGTCTAAAGCACCTATCAAGTAAGTAGGTGGTCCCGGGTTCGAATCCTGCCATAGCATAAATTTTAATTCAATGCCTCTCCTTATGTTTAATACCTTCAGTTTAAGTTCAAATGTTCAAATGTTTGTGTAGTCTATGGGACTTAACTACGGGGTCATCAGTCCCTAAACTTACAAACTACTTATGAACTACTTACGAACTAGGACGGCACAAATATCCATGCCCGAGGGGGGATTCGAACCCCCGACCGTAGTGGCCGTGCAGACCGTGACTGGAGCGCCTTAGTCCCCTCGGCCACCGCGGCCGGCTCAATTTAAGTAGTTTGTAAGCTACCGACTGATGACCACGCAGTTTGGTCCGATAGAGTTACAAACATTTGAACACGTGTCGTTCTTAGTAATGAGAGTCGCTACTGCCTCGATGCCAGTGATGGTCTTCGCGTGTGTGGTGTCGTGCAGGGGAGCGCGAAAACCTGTAGTGTACACTAGTGATGGGAACAATCGAATGAAAACAATCGATTCATTCGGTTGTTGGGGAAAAATCGATCATTCGGTTGTAGTTTCTCGTATCGGTTGAATTATTCATTCGTTCTTCTGAGTGAAACCAGTCGGTGGGACCAACCGAATGAAACAACCGATTCAGTCGATTGGACTATTCATTCGTTCTTCTGAGTGAAACCAGTCGGTGGGACCAACCGAATGAAACAACCGATTCAGTCGGTTGGACTATTCATTCGTTCTTCTGAGTTAAACCAGTCGGTGGTATCAACCGAATGAAAAAATCGAAGCAGTCCGTTGGACCACTCATTCCTTTTCTTTTGAGTTAAATCAGTCGATGGGGCCAACCGAATGAAAAAATTGACACAGTACGTTGGCCTTTTCATTAGTTCTTTTGAGTGAAACCAGTCAGTGGAAGCAACCGAATGAAAGAGTCAGTCAGTCGTAGTTTTACTTTATTTTTTTTTTTTATTTTTTTATTTATTTATTTTTTTTTTTTTTCGAATGAAAGTAGTCTGTGGGAACAACCGAATGAAAACATGCGAAACTTTTACAGTTTTGTACATTGACTGAATTATCATTCTTTCTTTTAAAGTGAAAAGAGGCAGTACGTTTTTCGCGGGGAGTGGGGACTCGAGAGGGGGTGCTCCTCGCTTGCGTTTTCACTGCTGACAGCGCTAGTCCAGCAGGCGCGCGCCAAACTCCACACAACAGTGTCTGGCGGCGTCGCAGGGCGTGCCATCGCCGATTGTTGTCGGTTACTTACTGTCTCAATAAAGAAGCGTCGAAACTACACGGTGTTCCAAAATGATCGCTACAAGTTTAATCTCGCATACTGTATCTCCGAAGTGGGGACAGGCAGAAACGTGCGGTTTGCGGCTTATTGTTCATACATATCTAAGGTACTAGTAGGACAGAGTTAAGTATTTTAACTTTGAGCATATTTGCTAGATCCAAATTCGAAGATCACTAAAACATTAGATATTGTAAAAAAAGTTTATTAAAGTATTTTGTACAAAAATGTTTCTTATAAAAATATTTTTGTTAATTCCATCTAATTTGAAGGAGTACGAGAAGACATACAACATTTATCAGTGCTGTAAATTTCCTTCAGCGCGTCTGTATTCGTCAACGGTGTATGAAAACATTCATCTCAAGTTTCATAATTATTCACTCTTGTCACAGATATTTCTGTGGTTATCGGTGAAACGGTGTGGAGGTTTATTCCATCCCTGCGCCATGTACCATACAAAATCTTAGATGCCACTTGTTTTGAAAGTCAAGGGTGCTAAATTTCATCAGGATCGGAATAAACTCTATATTGGCGTCGACTTCTGGAATACCTTCTCTAATGCATCGAACTAAAGTAGATGTAGACGGTGACCATTCTCTTTCTTTGAAGGTGAAGAGTGAAATATATCATTAAAATTCGAATACAAACGGAATTTGTTTAGGTTAGTAGGTAAAGTACCCTCCGCCATGCACCTACGAAATTTATTGTACACAGTTACCTTCGCCTTGTTTTAAAGGTCTAGTGTGCAAAATTTCATCAAGATCGCAGCCAAATTGTGGTTTTTGTCGAAGTTAGTATGTAAAGTACCCTCCGCCATGCACCGAATTAAATTTGATGCAGGGAGTGACGTTTCTCTTGCTTTGAAGGTCAAGTGTGCAAAATTTCATCAAGATTGGAACAAAACTGCAGATTTGCATGCAATAGAAACAGACACACGGACACACTGCTATATTCTTAAAATTTGTCTTTAAGAATGTTTCATGCTGAACCACGGTTCATTTATACCCGAAAAGGCTGAAGGAGTATGCAAATAAAGTCACACAAAGTCGATGAATTAATAAAAACATCCATATAACTGCAGAAACCGACAAAGACTTTTTCCAGTCGGTTGTATCGCATCAAGTGAATCCACTCAATGCCGAGAACATTCATATAAAGGACAGAGACTTGTTTCATTCGGTGGTCGCTATTCGACTGAAACCACTCAAACCCACTGAATGAGTGAAAACATTCATATAGCGGCTGCAACCGACAGAGACTGGTTTCATTCGATTGTTTCGCATCGACTGAAACCACTCAAACCCCACCAGTGAGTGAAAACATTCATACAGCCACAGAGACTATTTTCATTCGGTTGTTTCATTCGACTGAAAAAACCGACTGAACGAAAAAACAACCGATTGACCAATCGGTTGTTAAAAACAGTCGGTTGTCCCATCACTAGTGTACACTACAGCGGCAAACTGGGCCGACATATGGCATCGTGGTGGTGGGAGCCGTACCCTACAGTGGTCGTTCTCCTCTGGTGTTCGTTGTTGGAAACCTGAACAGTACACGGTAACCTGAAACCATCATTCAACCCGTCTTGATCGCGCGGCCTGCTGCGTCGGGGGTTCGAATCCTCCGTCGGGCATGGATGTTGTGTGTTGTCCTTAAGTTATGTTAACTTACAAGGAGAACACGAAGTATGGTACCAATGGAATTTGATGGGTCGTAGGTATGTTGTGAGGGAATTCCTCCAGACCATCAAGGTAAAAGGATTTGCTGCAATGGACCTTGATTTCTAAGAAAATCGAAATCAAATTCGCAGCAAATTACCAAGCGTAACGTGTCTTCTTATACATGGCGGTTACCGCTTGAGTAATGAACATGTATTTGGACTGAAGCAGCATTTTCAAAAGAACTTCGTTTTTAGGAGCTTTTGTGGGCTATAAATTGTAGCAACTGTCAAAAATAAAATTCGGAAATCTCTCATTTGCAAAGGATGCTCAGAAGTAACAGATAATGTTATGAATAACAGGTGTTCGTTTACTGTGGTTAGTTATACTTTTACGCATAGAAGTAAATCTTTAACAATTCATTCACGTTCAAACTTCCGCTGTTAATGAGAATCGCAAATACTTGACCACTATTTCATAATATTACTGCTGAATAAAAGTATTGTATGAATTACTGCATTAGGTTCGTACCTCTGCTTCACAAAAATAATAACCCTGTATACTAACATATTTTGTCGGTTACCTACTAGTTTGATAAAGTGAATACGTAGCTACCAATAAATATGTCCATATGTGAGCTGTTAATGTTAGCACGTCACATTCTTGAAGATATTCAGTTTGATACCTGCCACATAGCTAAGAAATTATGATAGGTACCGTACAGGAAAGGCACTGAAGCAAGGACGAGGTGAAAAGATGGTTTAAACGACGATGAAGAATCTAGTCCCCTACAATGTGAAAATCGTGTGTACGTTTCAAAACATTACAATGTCCGAAATTCGCTAAAACAAAACTAGTGCAACATGTCAGTACGTATCGAGAACGCGAACATAATCATAATCAGTTCCTTGTATATACTTCAGCACATCAGGTTGCAATTCATTTCTGCTTTCAAAAGGTTGCAGACGATATTAATATCAGTCTGGTATTGTGAACTGTGTGAATTACACTGCACTGACAGTTTCTTAAATTGAATCGGTCGGAAGAGAAAGGAACTATGTCACTTTTTTGTACTTTTCAGGAGAGACAAAAATCTGCTTTATTGTTAAATAGTTTAACAGATTGCTTTGAAATTTTCGACATTTGCTGTACTCTAACCATACATGCTTTGAATGAAAATAATTTTTATATATTCTACAAAGTATCTTCTGGAAAAAAAAATTGAAATTTGTAACATAGTTCCTTTCTCCAGTCAGCGAAGGAATTAGTAATTTTCGAGAGTATAATACATTCAAAGATACACATTTCTGGATTAAAGCTCACACTTATTGGTAAATTATCTTCAGCTGAACATGAAAACAACTATTTAATCGAATTCAAAGATCGGAATAGTTTATATCACAGTGAGTTATCACTTGAAGTTAGTCATTTCAAAATCTCTTCATAAAAAATCTCGGTGTCTTCTCCATGAATGTGTTTCATCAGTTTCCGAAAATATCATTTTTATATTGATTCTCACTTTGAAATTTTCATGAAAATGTTTCCTTTAGAAGTCTTATTTCACATTTACGTCTGGATATTTCTTAAGGAACATTTCGTGCAAAGTTTTCAGATCCGACCTTGGATCTAGGTATTTCATTTCCTTCCCAGCACAGTGAGTTTCTTTGAGTAGGAAATATGTGATACTGGGTACTATCAAATTTATCACACTTTCCGGAATTTTTGTTATGCATGGATTTCTTCCACACGTGTCCTTTTGACATTTAGAAAGCGGTATTCCATCACTTACAACACTCAACAATAACGTGACACCTGACGAAGTTGGCGCCAAATTACTGTTTTGTTGCGCTTTCTACACCTGCATGCCGCAGACCAACGCCATCTAGCGTGTAGCTGGTGTAGTAGAAGCTCACTACCAGTAGAATTTGCTGATGGGATGGGACGTGCGGCGGAGAAAGGAACTAAGTCACTGACTTGATTCCTTTCTGCTCAGCACGTATAAAATTGACCTCATGTTACTCCCACAGGAAGAAGCCAAACATTGTTCCTTTCACCACAGTAAGGTGTATCTTGGTCGGTTTACTACATTTATGTAAAAAAGTGAAAATCACCAAAAAGTGACCTAGTTCCTTTCTCCACCGACCGATTCAATTATAGACTGCCATTAACTAGGGATGGCGGTTATCGCTCAAACAACCGGTTTTCGGTTATACCGGTTCTTTTCATATCCAGTTTAACCGCACCGTAAAAATTGCTCAAGATAACCGGTTTTCGGTTTTTTATTGCTATTATTTCCAGTAGAGTTCGACCGAAACATATTTTGCTGCCGAAACAGAAACTGTAATCTTCGGTTCTTTTAGTTTCGGCCGAAACCGAAACTAGAAGAACTTTAGTTAAAATTTAGGTAAATTTACCTTACCAGTCCTTCCATATTTTGCAAGATCCCCTCCCAATACTAAGCCTTCTTGAGTGTGTGTAAGCCTAGCCAGGAGGCCGTAGAAGACGATATACGAAGCATACAGGTTTACTGGCCCAGTATTTCCATCCGGCAGTTGTGAATATTGAGCCAACCACTCCGTAAGTTGGACTTGTGAGCCAGCGTATACGAATATCTCGTTACATACACAATATATGTAAGTTACAGTCAGTAAATAAACTTCAATCAGTGCTGCAGAAGTATTTAGAAAAATAAAATCACAGTTCCGACTAACAGTACGATTGTTGTCAGTGTAAATTTACGCAAATTGAACTAGGAAAGCTCTGTACCACATGATCAAAGAATGTTCAAATGGGTGTTAGTTCTTATGAGACCTAACTGCTTAGGTCATCGGTCCCTAGACTTAAAAACTACTTAATGTAACTTAAACTAACGACAACATACACACCCATGACCGAGGGAGGATGGAGGACTCGAACCTCCGACTGGAGCAGCCGCGCAGTCCGTGACATGGAGCCTTAGACCGCATGGTTACCTTGCGAGGCACCACATGATCAATGTTACCTAAACCCATATTGGTTATTAAAAAAGCCACTCACTTTCAAGGAATCACATTAATAAAACTTGTTAGCATAACAGTATGATAATATATTAAAAGTTATTATTCCAAGCTTAGAGTACATCACTTATGTAATAGGTATATGAATGGAGTTTTCCTTCTCTTCCAAGGAACATTTTGGATGCTTTCTCCTTAAATGACATAGCATGTTTGTAGTACCTCCATTCGTTTTCAGCTTTTTAAAGCAAATGGAGCATTGTACCTCACTGCTCCCGTACTTGGTGAAGTACTTCCACACTCGGGATGGTGCCATTTAAGACACAACCGATGTCCGGCGACGACAGCAAGGAACTGCCGCATGACCAGACGGAGGCAAGTCTCGTACACTGCCGGTGCACGCGCGTCGTCTAATAGGCCACGCCACACGGCAACAGCTGCATCGATGCCTCAGTAGCTGCACCAGTCCTTAAGTTGTTATGCCACGCGTTTGTTGCGCGTTTCTGACTGCCGGGATTGTTCTTAAATTATCAATGATCGCTTTTCTTAGTTACTGCGATGACCTAATATTTCACAGCAGTGGAAATTTTAGGAATAGTCCTAAATATTAGGGTCTACTAGTTTTAATTTTTTAAAATTATTTACAAAAAACACATTTTGAACCACTACTACAGGAAGTAGTCGTGCCGGTTACAACCGACACCAAATAAATACAAAAAAAAAACGGTTATTCAAAACTAAAATACCGGTATCGGTTTTAACCGGTCGGTTTTTCCCATCCCTACCATTAACAGAAGCAGTGATATTACTTTAATGAAGTTTTCGTAATTGTATTAGAAAGTTCACAGCAACGTCCAGTGACCAGGCAGTATGAAAGTAACAGCATTAAAAACGGCAACTGCTCAGTTTGCATCGTGCCATTCCACTGTTATTGCCTACTGGCCGCTTGGAGCGCTAGTAACGCTTCAGCTACAATTTTTTTTCCTACAGAGTTTCGCGACTGTCTGCGATAGACTTTGGCATCAGTGAGCGGAGACCTCACCAAACCGAAGATAACATCACTCCAGGCAGGCAAACACAGCTATCGAACCCACGGCTCGGTGTGACACACGCGGTCGACACTGCCACACGTTTCTGTTCTACGCTCCAAGCGGCCAGCGAGCTACACTTCTCAATACGATATCGGCTGAGTGTGAACAGTGTCGTTTAAACTGATTTTAAAATACTTTTTACATCTACATACATACTCCGCAATTCACCGTAAGGTGCGTGGCGGAGGGTACACTGAACCACTACTAGGCATTTCCTTTCCTATTCCACTCCCAAATTGAACGAGGAAAAAAAGAATACCTATATGCCGCCGTACGAGCCCTAATATCTCTTATCTTGTCTTTGTGATCACTACGCGAAATGTAAGTAGGCGGCAGCAAGATCGTACTACACTCAGCTTCAAATTCCGGCCCTCTAAATTTACTCAACAGAAATTCACGAAAAGAACGTCGTCTTTCTTCCAGCGATCCCCAATTGAGTTGCCGGAGCATTTCCGTGACACTCGCGCATTGGTCGAACCTACGGGTAACAAACCTAGCTGCTCGCCTCTGAACTGCTTCTATGTCTTCCTTTAATCCGATCTGCTGCGGGTCCCAAATACTTGAGCAATACTCAAGACGTGGTCGTACAAGCGTTTTATACGCGGTCTCCTTTACAGGTGAAGTACATCTTCCCAAAATTCTCCCAATAAACCGAAGTCGGCTGTCTGCCTTACTCACAACTGTCCTTACATGCTCGTTCCATTTCATATCGCTCTGCAATGTTACGCCTAGATATTTGAACGACGCGACTGCATCAAGAAGCTCACTACTAATGCTGCATTCGAACATTATGGGATTGTTTTTTCTACTCATGCGCATCACCTTACATTTGTCTACATTGAGAGCTAGCTGCCATTCTTCGCACCAACTAGAAATTTTGTCTAAGTCATCCTGTACGCTATTACAGTCAGTTAAAGGCGACACCCTCCCATACACCACAGCATCATCAGCAAACAGCCGCAAATTACAACTTACTCTGTCCATCAGATCATTTATATAGATAGAAAATAATAGCGGTCCTATCAAACTCCCCTGGGGAACGCCTGACGATACACTCGTCTCTGATGAACACTCGCCGTCGAGAACAACGTACAGCTTTCTATTACTTAGGAACTCTTCCAGCCAGTCACAAATCTGTGAACCTATTCCATAAGCTGGTATCTTCGTTAGCAGTCTGCAGAGTGGCACCGTGTCGAACGCCTTTTTGAAGTCGAGAAAAACACAATTCGCCTGTTGCCCTTCGTCCATGGCTCACAAGATGTCATGTGAGAAAAGGGCAAGCTGAGTTTCAAATGAACGATGTTTCCTAAACCGGTGCTGATTCATGGAAAGAAGCTTTTCCGTTTCAAGGAAATTTACTATATTCGAACTGACAATATGCTCTAAAATTCTACACGAAACTGATGTCAACGATATTGGCCTGTAATTGTATGGGTCAGTTCTCTTTCCTTTCTTATACACGGGAGTCACCTGCGCTTTTTTCCAATCACTAGGAACTTTGCGCTGAATTCGCAATAAATGCAAGCTAAGTAGGGGGCCAACGCCACAGAATAGTCTTAGTAAAACCGAACTGGTATTCCATCCGGACCAGCAGACTTTTTCGTATTTAGCTCTCTCAGCTGCATCTCTACACTGGAAATACGTATTGCTATGTCCCCCATTTCGGAATTAGTATGTTCATCAAATGATGGTACATTTGTGCTGTTTTACTACAGGAAAGGTATGTAGGAACATAAAAATAGCTAATAGCCAGAAAATAACTCCACGTTTGTCTTTATGAGGTTTACTAAGAACCATTGGATGGGATGAAACGATACTTTGCCGGGCAGTTTATTTAAGATTATCCTAAAATCTAAGACTTCCAGTTTCTATTAAGAACAAAAATTTCTAATAAACAACAGAAGACCCAACCGTATACAGAAAGACGTTGGTATTCTACTCAGAAACGTCGGTAATTGCTTTACTACAATTCTAGCCAGATCAGTAAGTGTTGAATTATATATCTTTGACGACATTACAGCGTTCATTTAATGAAATAAATCACAATTTGCGATCAGTTATGGCTTCACTGTACTAGATTTAGATGGAATATCAAAATGCGGCGAATGAACCCGGGATCTCCTGCTTACGGAACAAATAGGCTGTGGTAATAGGAAAGAGACAGCGTGGAGAGTGGAGATTTGTGTGTGGCGGGAGACGTGAAGGGAAGAGTCCTCTGCAGTCGGGCTGGTCACTGTGTCCTGGTGGCGGAGTGGTCAACGCATCTGCCTAGTAAGTAGGAGATCCCGGGTTCGAATCCCGGCCGGGCACAAATTTTCATTCGCCGCACTTCGGTATTTCATCTAAAACCTAGTACAGTGAAGCCATAACTCATCGCAAATTGCGATTTATTTCAGTAAGTTTTGAACATAAGAAACTTCCATGGAATGCATTACGTAGAATATTAAATATACCAGATGAGCCACTACAGCTGTAGCTGAAGGGAAGTCCTCACAAACGTGACAGTAAAACATCGAAAGCAAAAACACAGTTTCCCAACAAAGCAAAAACCAATTCCATAATTGTTACTACATCTGAATCACAAACGGCAAGATTCTTGAAGACAATTGTTTTATAATCAAAAGTATGAGCTTATAACAGAGACGAAGTGTAAAAGTTTTCGAATCATTAGAGTCCATATGGAATTTTAACACCTCAAAATTCCTGTCATATAGGGACGGACCAGAACAGGAATTAATGTTTCTCATCTGCTTATATTTTCACTTACAGCGGAGTATGCTACAAAATATACACATTGGTATTTCCTCATGAATAAGTTGTTGTTGTTATCGCTGAATCAGGTAAATTCGGCTCTTTTTACATAACGGGTGATCAAAAGTCATTATAAATTTTAAAACTTAATAAATCACGGAATAATGTAGATAGAGAGGTAAAAATTGACGCACATGCGTCAAATGACACGGGCTTTTATTAAAACGAAAAAAAAGAGAGAAAAAAAAAACACGAAAAATTCTTAGAAGCGTGAGACATCTCTTTCGCGCGTGGTTTGGTGGTGATCGTGTGCCCAGCCGCCACTTTTGTCATGCTTGGCCTCCCTGGTCCCCAGACCTCAGTCCGTGCGATTATTGGCTTTGGGGTTACCTGAAGTCGCAAGTGTATCGTGATCGACCGACATCTCTAGGGATGCTGAAAGACAACATCCGACGCCAGTGCCTCACCATAACTCCGGACATGCTTTACAGTGCTGTTCACAACATTATTCCTCGACTACAGCTATTGTTGGGGAATGATGGTGAACATATTGAGCATTTCCTGTAAAGAAGATCATCTTTGCTTTGCCTTAATTTGCTATGCTAATTATTGCTTTCCTGATCAGATGAAGCGCCGTCTGTCAGACATTTTTTGAACTTTTTTCTCTTCTAATAAAACCCCGTGTCATTCCAAGCAAGTGTGTCAATTTCTACCTTTGTATCTACATTAATCCGTGATTTATTAAGTTTTCAAATTTATACTGACACTTTGATCATGCGGTATTTTCAAAGCTTTGAAGTCTATTTTCTTAGAATTATTCAGAATTGCCTCTATTGGCTTTGGCTGATTGTTATTTAACTTCTGAAGTTGAGGTACCACCACCACCACCACCACCACCACCACCACCACCACCACCATCATCATCATTATCATCATCATCATCATTATTAGAGACTGATTATGCCTTTCAGCGTTCAGTCTGGAGCATAGTACCTCCAATAAAATTCCTCCATGATCCCCTATTCAATGCTAACATTGATGCCTCGTCTGATGTTATGCCTTTCACTTCAAAATCATTCTGCACCAAAACTAAGTACTTTCTTCTTGGTCTACCTCGACTCCTCTTACCCTCCGCTGCCGAGCTCATGAGTCTCTTAGGGAACCTTGCTTCTCTCATGCGTGTAACATGACCCCACCATGTCAGTCTGTTCGCTCTAAATGCTTCATCTATGGTGTTCATTCCCAGTATTTCTTTGATTTCCTCATTATGGACACCCTCCTGCCATTTTTCCCATCTATTAGTGCCTGCAATCATTCTTGCTACTTTCATATCTGTAACCTCTACCTTGTGAATAAGGTAACGTGTATCCACCCAACTTTCACTCCCATACAACAAAGTTGTTAGAAAGATAAAACGTTGCACTGCTAACTTAGTCTTCGGACTTACTTCATTCTTGCAGAAGAGAGTAGATCTTAGCTGAGCACTCACTGCATTAGCTTTGCTGCACCTCGATTCCAGTTCTTTCACTATGTTGCCATCCTGTAAAAAAAAATACATCCCAGGTACTTGAAACTGTCTACCTGTTCTAACGTTGTTCCTCCTATTAGGCACTCAATCTGTTTGAATCTCTTTCCCACAGACATAATTTCGTTTTGGAGATGCTGATCTTCATATCATAATCCTTACACCTCTGATCGAGCTCTAAAATAGTAGTTTGCAACCTTTCAATCGAATCGGCCATTACAACTAAGTCATGCGCATATGCGAGACCATGAATAATATAAATAACATATATATGTATATTTCTTCGGTTTTTTGGCCTTGTCTTCCGCAGTTGCAGTTATACAATTTTGTATAGGATGTGGGACCGTCTTTTGCAACTGTAAATTAGTCTACTTTAGACCAGACGCGTTTCGCTTTATTTTAAAGCATCTTCAGTGGTCAGCTGTACAATAAATGGTTAGTATTACATTATTTGTTTTAGTTATTACGAAATTCGATCTGTAACAGTTCTCATGTAGTTGGATTGTTTTCATTCTGAATAAATTGGACTATTAATATTACTCACGAATTTTTTATGTTTTATCTTCATGTGTGGTTTGTAGCACCTTGTCACTTGCTGTCACTGCTTATATTTACACTATTTTACACTTTTTACAGTAACATTTCTACGCAGGTTTTTGAAAACATAACCATTTTCTGTGGCCAGGCAGGCTCTGTATGTCGTTTGTTTTGTCTGTCTTTTGTCTGTGTGTGTGTTCTTTTCTTTCAAGTTCTTTGGTTAAACACATCTCACAGCACGAAACAAAGAACTTGAAAGAAAAGAACACACACAGACAAAAGACAAACAAAACAAACGACATACAGAGCCTGCCTGGCCACAGAAAATGGTTATGTTTTCAAAAACCTGCGTAGAAATGTTACTGTAAAAAGTGTAAAATAGTGTAAATATAAGCAGTGACAGCAAGTGACAAGGTGCTACAAACCACACATGAAGATAAAACATAAAAAATTCGTGAGTAATATTAATAGTCCAATTTATTCAGAATGAAAACAATCCAATTAAATGAGAACTGTTACAGATCGAATTTCGTAATAACTAAAACAAATAATGTAATACAAACCATTTATTGTACAGCTGACCACTGAAGATGCTTTAAAATAAAGCGAAACGCGTCTGGTCTAAAGTAGACTAATTTACAGTTGCAAAAGACGGTCCCACATCCTATACAAAAATATATATATGTCTAAAATCGGATACCCATGTTGTCTCGTTGCGAGCTGAAGACAGTGGGACAGAAGAGTCAGGTGGCTGTAGTGTATTGGAGAGACGGGAGAGAATTGGAGCAGCGTTCGTGGGCAGCGAGGTGTCTGCTTAGTGTGGGCACTGGGCGCCTACCTGGGACACACGTGCTCTATCTTTCTCCCACCTTTCCCCCACCTTTCCGCCCCCCCCCCCTCGCCGATAACGCCCGCCTCGCGCTCCTTCTGTCCGGACCGAATGCCCGCAGTCCCGTAAGCTGCCGACTGCCAACAGCGCCTAGGCGGGCATTATGGGGCCAAACTTCCGCGCCAACTGTAAATGTGCGTTATGTTGTTAAGGTCTTCAGTCCGGAGACTGGTTTGATGCAGCTCTCCACAATACCCTATCCTGAGCAAGCCTTTTCATCTCCTCTTAAGAACGGCAACCCACATCCACTTGAATCTGCTTACTATACGCGTCTCTTGGTCTCCCTCTGCGATTTTTACCCCTCACACTTCCCTCCAATGCTAAATTTACGATTCCCCTATGTCTAAGAATGTGTCCCACCAACCGATCCCTTCTTTTAGTAAGAGTATGCCAAAAATTCCTTTTCTCACCAATTCTGTTCAGTATCTCTTCATTAGTTATGCGATCTACCCACCTAATCTTCAGCATTCTTCTGTAGCACCACATTTCAAAAGCCACTATTCTCTTCCTGTCCGCACTGCTTATCGTCCATGTTTCACTCCCGTACAAGGCAACACGCCACACAAATGCCTTCGAAAAGACTTCCTTACCCTTAAATTAATATTCGATGTTAGCAAATTTCTCTTTTTCAAAAATGCTTTTCTTCCCATTGCCATTCTGCATTTTATATCCTCTGTACTGCGACCATCACATGTTATTTTACTACCCAAGTAACAAAACTCATCTACCACCTTTATTGTTTCGTTACCTAATCTAATTCCTTCAGCATCGCCTGATTTTCTAAGACCGCATTCCATTAATTTTGTTTTGCTCTTGTCAATTTTCATTTTATATGCTCTCTTCAACACGCTGTCCATTCCATTCTACTGCTCTTCCAGGTCCTTTGCTGTCTCTGACAGAATTACAATGTCATCAGCAAAACGCAATGTTTTTATTTCTTCACCCTGAACTTAAATTCCGATTCCAAATTTTTCCTTGCTTTCCTTCACTGCCTGCTCGATGTACAAATTGAATAACATCGGAGAAAGGCTACAACCCTGTCTTACTCCCTTCCCAACTGATGCTTCCCTTTCATACCCTTCGAGTCTAATAACTGTGGTCTTTCTTTTGTACAAGTTGTAAATAACTCTCCTTTCCCTGTATTTTACCGCTGCTGACTTCAATATTTGAAAGAGTTTATTCCAGTCAACATTGTCAAATGCTTTCTCCAAATCTACAAAGCTAAAAATGTAGGTTTCCCTTTCCTTAATCTATCTTCTAAGATAAGACGTAAAGTGAGTATTGCCTCCTGGGTTCCTATGTTCCTCCTGAATCCAAACTGATCTTCCCCAAGGTCAGCTTCTACCAGCTTTTCCATTCTCCTGTAGATAATTCGTGTTAAAATTTTGCAACCATGACTTATCAAACTGATGGTTCTGTAATTTTCACACCTGTCTGCGCCTGATTTCTTTAGAATGGGGATTATTACATTTTTCTTAAAGTCTGAGGGCATTTCGCCTGTCTCATACATCCTACACACCAGTTCAAATAGTCTTGTCATGGCTGGCTCTCCCAGAGACTTTAGTAGCTCTGACGGTATGTCATCTACTCCTGGGGCCTTGTTCCGACCTAGGTCTTTCAAGGCTCTGTCAAATGCGTAACACTCTTTTGATTTCGCGTACGTATTCATTTGAGCTACGTCGCGAAAAGTATGTCTCACTTAAATATACAACTACAAAACAGCTTCAGACTCTTTGAATATACAGCAAGTATCCGTTGTATGTAAATTAATCACACATACTGTGTAGAAATCGGCCAACAGCTCTTCCTAACTAAACCGAATTATAACATTTAGCTTTTTAGTGTTCTAAGTGCAGCGTATGAACGGAACTGATCGTCACACACAGCTGTTTGGCACAGCACTTTCTCAGTGTATTCTACGATTGTGAAACTTTTGTGCAAAAATTAATTTCGGAAGAGTTTCACAACATTTCGTACCTGCTAGACTGCCTCACGTGCTCTCCAATACTTAGATATTTTATAGCCGGCCGCAGTGGCCGAGCGGTCTGCGGCGCGCCAGTCTGTACGGCCGCTATGGTCGGGGGTTCGAATCCTCCTTCGGGCATGCTTGTTTGTGTTGTCCTTAGCGTAAGTTTAAGTTAGTCAAGTAATTAGTGTGTAAGTCTAGCGACAGATAACCACGCAGTTTGGTCGCATAAGACGTCACACACATTTCAACATTTTTTTAGATGTTTTCTAGCCTTAAAGTAACAGAGCTGCCTGAAACAGCTAATGTTAAAAATTGACTGTGAAAACGAAATATCCCATCAGATATATAACCGAAACATAGCTTCTTACCTTATGAATACAGAAACCAGCCACTACCAAATTCTTTTAAGAACACCAAGTATGCCGTAAGTATGCCACAGCAGTGTTGGCACTATCTAAGTTCCGACCCTCCTATTTTACTATGGGAATGGTGGTAAAGACTGCATAATCCCATATCAACAGGCGATGGAGAGTAGTGTGTGCTGTCAAATAGAGCTTTGAAGGTAATTGACTGTACTCACAACTACGTAATTACGTCAGAGTTCATTTTCTAGTTCTTTTGCACTTACTTCTTCAGAAAAAAAGTAAACTTTCCGTAGTAAACGATTAACGACTAAGATAAGAAAATTTCAGTCTGCGTAAGGAAGTATCATTAACAACAAAACCAAAAGATACAAAACAATCTCATAGTGATTACCATTTAATTTCTATAAAGTAATTTATTTTTTTATTTTTTGAGAAAAGTAGTTTTCACCAATATCAAAAGTTTTAATCAGGAAAGCAATTGCACGTAGCAATTACATCAGTTTCCTATTACGTAGCCGGCCGCGGTGGCCGAGGGGACTGAGACGTTCCAGTCACGGTCTGCACGGCCACTACGGTCGGGGGTTCGAATCCCCCCTAGGGCATGCATATTTGTGCAGTCCTTAGTTGTAGGTAGTTCATAAGTAGTTTGTAAGTTTAGGGACTGATGACCCCGTAGTTAAGTCCCATAAGCTTTACAAACATTTGAACATTTTCCTGTTACGTAAATTTACTGTGAACCACCATTAAAGACTACACACTTTTTTGTCGGTCCCTCTACAAAGATTGGGAACCACTTCCCGAGTGGTCGGCCGGTCTCGTCTCGTGGGTTTCCCAACCTAAAAATATCCAGGCCTACGCAAAATATCCTACCGACTGTAAAAAAATTAATCTTAATTTCAGGAGAAAATAATCTCAAAAAGTTATGTAGAAATCTGCACTCACACACTTACTCCGCATTTTAGTGCCTGGCATACGATTTATCAAACCGCTTTCGTAATATTTCTCTACCGTTCCATAATCTAATGGCGCGCGTGAAACACATGTAAATCTTCTCGTTTTCTAATTGATTTCTGTTACTCTAATACGATCATTTCTCTGTACGTAGGTGGGTGGTAATAATTCCCATTCGCAGAAAAAAGGCAGTGAAAGAAATTTCGGAAGTACATCTCGCCGGTTGGAATTATTTCCTCCCTAAATTCTCCATTTTCGTGACACTGACCTCCCCTACATCGCGATAATAAAGAAAAAATAAAATAAAATAAAAAGATGCTCTTCTCTGAACTTTCTCTAAATCGTCCGTCAGTTCCACCTGGTGTGGATCCCACAATGCGCAGCAATACTCCAAACTAGGACGCACAAGTGTAATGTAGGCAGTTTCTTTAGTAGAACTATTGTATCTTGTAAGTGTCTTGCCAATGAAACGTAGTCTTCAGTTCGCTTTCCCTACAATATTTTCTGTGTGTTCTTTCCAATTTAAGTTGTTGTTTGTAATTGCTACTCCTACGTATTTAGTTGAAATTACGGCCTCAAGGTTTGACTGATTGATCGTGTAACTGATGTTTAACGGATTTCTTTTAGTGCTCATATGGTTGACCTCACGCTTATCTTTGTTAAGGGTCAATTGCCATTTTTGGGCCATGCATTGCTTTTGATCCTTCTGGTGGGTTTACTAATCCATAAATGGCAGCATTATCCGCCAACAGTCTAAGAGAGCTACTCAAATTGTCTCCTAAATCTATATCTATAATTGTGAATGTCTGTTCGGTGTACGCTTATCACGTCCGGACGACAAGACGCAGAGACTTAAATATTTGTTCAATTACTAATATATACCTGAGGGAGGTTTTAGGCACGGTTTTATAGCGAGCTGATAGATATTTAGTAATTTGAAGAATATAACACGAAATGCGGAACAAGAATTACTTTTTGAAAATTATTTTACTCTTTGAAAATGGTTTTATTGGTTGCATTGTTGCTTTAGGGTTGATAATGATAAAAGGAATGGAAGTTATCGTTGTATATAAAATTTGATGTGTGTGTGTGTGTGTGTGTGTGTGTGTGTGTGTGTGTGTGTGTGTGTGTGTGTGTGTGTTAATATTTCGCTCTGCAGCGAAAACTACAGAACGCAAACGAATGGTCTGTGTGTAATTGTTGTCCGAAGTCTCCCGTTGTACACTGTGGTGTCGCACAAGTACAAAGTGCGCGCCACCTACTTTCGCCGCGCGCCGCCATGCACGCACGGCGCGGCGTTCTCACGACGACAGCCACGAGCGCCCTCTGCGACAACTCCGCTCGTGGCCACCACTGAAGGACATCGGACTTCGGACTGAGATAGCAACGAGTTAGGACCTTCGTAAGCAGATAGGCACCATTGAAGACTTTGCTATCGTACAGGCACTAGGCAGGCCTCTAACAACTATGTATCAACATTCTGCAGTACTATGTAAAAGTTAAGTATTGTATAACTTCTGTGCAATATATATCTCTTTCTAATTTACTCTATTGTTTATAGTTTCTGGCTGCTCCCCTCCGTACCTGCACCAGCGTTCTCTCTTTATTCCTGTGTCGGTAACATTCCACTCGGCCACCGACACCTACGACGAGGCTGGGACACAAAAGCGGCGATGAAGTTGGGACACAAAATACACCATAGCAGTTCCATGTCGATAGCTATAACGGGGTGAAAGATATGGTGGTTGAAAGTCGTTAAATTATAAAAAAATTCGAACTGAAGGTCAGCGATGACGTTTGCGACTCTATAGCAAGGAGGTTACATACAGCGAAACGTGGTGCCACAGACCATCTTTGGTCTATGCGTGCTACAATGTCTTCAGTGTTTCTCTGTAAGGATAAGCATACGAATAAGGAAATATAAAAATAAATAAATGGTACACTGCTGAAAGAGAGCTCATCTATCGTAATCAACCAACACGCGAGCGGAGCCGCGGGTCTAAGCTAGTCGTTTATAAAAGTAAGGAACAGTAGGGGCCCTATAACACTTCCCTGGGGAACGCCAGATGTCACTTCAGTTCTACTCGATGAATTTCCGTGAGTTACAACGTACTGTGTCCCTTCTGACACGAAATCGTGAAAAAGTCGCACAGCTCTGATGATATTCGATAAGGTCGCAATTCGTTGAGATGGCGCTTCTCTGATACAGTGTCAAACGTGACACCAGTGTGGGCAGGGCAATGCATGCTCCTGGCGGTGGGCTTCGCTTCCCAAAACGTTGGTCCAGCGCAGTATTGAAAGGAGCCGCATCAACGCACGGGAACTGCAAAAGCATCACGTGGCTGCTGACGAGAGCAACGGCCGCGGTGGAGTGGCCGAGCGCTCTAAGCTGCCTTGCCGCGGAGCGCGCGGTTGCTCGCCGTCGGAAGTTAGTCCTGCCTCGGGCATGGATGTGTGTGTGTCGTCCTCGGCGTAAGTTTAAGTAGTTTGTAAGCGCAGGGCCGATGATCGCAGCAGTTAAGTCCCTTAGAGTTACCAACGTGTGAACATTTCTCGAGACAACGCAGCCTTGCTACTGATTTACTCTTTCCCTGGCTGCGAAATAGTTTCCTATTTGCTTCTTGTTGCGTGTGTGTCTATCCGAGTCTGTAGTGTCTGTTTTATTGTAGACTATTTCTGTTTCCCGTTTGTCTCACTACTGGTGCGTGCTTTGAGACTAGATCCTTGTTGTTGTTGTTGTTGTTGTTGTTGTTGTTGTTGTTGTCTTCAGTCCGTAGACTGGTTTGATGCAGCTCTCCACGCTACCCTCTCCTGTGCAAGTCTCTTCATATGAGAATAAATTCGGCAACCTACATCCTTTTGAATCTGCTTACTGTATTCGTCCCTCGGTCTCCCTCTACGAATTTTACCTCATACGCTTCCTTCTAATGCTAAGTTGACAATTCCTTGATGTCTCACAATGTGTCCAACCAATCTGTCCCTCCTCGTAGTCAGGATATGCCAGAAACTCCTTTTCTCCCCAATTCGGTTAACCACCTCCTCATTAGTTACATGATCCACCCATTTAATTTTTATCATTCGTCTGTAGCACCACATTTCAAAAGCTTCTATCATCTTTTTATCTGAACTCCTTATCGTCCACATTTCACTCCCATACAATCCTACACTCCAGACAAATGCTTTCAGAAGAGACTTCCTAACATTTAAATAAATATTGGATGTTGACGAGTTTCGCTTCTTTAGAAACGCTTTTCTTCCCAAAGCCATTCCGCATTTTATATCTTCTTTACTTCGGCCATCAGAAGTAATCTTGCGACTCAAATAACAAAACTCATCTACTACTTTTATTGTCTCATTACCTAATCTAATTCCTTTAGCATCGCCTGATTTTCTGACATTGCATTCCATTACCTTCGTTTTATTCTTGTTAATGTTCATCATATATTTTCCTTTCAAGACTGTCCATTCCATTCAATTGCTCTTCCAGATCCTTTGCAGTCTCTGACAAAATTGCTATGTCATCAGCAAACCGCAAACTTTTTTTTCTTCTCCCTGCACTTTAATGCCGTCTCCAAATTTCTCCTTTCATTCCTTCACAGCCTGCTCAATGTACACATTGAACAACATCAGGGAAAGGCTACAACCCTGTCTTACTCCCTTCCCAACCTCTGCGTCCCTTTCTTGCCCTTCGTCTCTAATAACCGCTGCCTGCTTTTTGTACAACTTGAATATAACTCTTCGCTCCTTATGTTACCCGTGATACCTTTAAAATTTGGAAGAGTGTATTCCAGTCGACACTGTGAAAAGCTTTCCCCAAATCTACAAACGCCAAAAAAGTAGGTTTTGCCCATCCTTAACCTATCCTCTAAGATAAGTCGTAATGTGAATATTGCCTCCCGTGTTGCTACAATTCTCCTAAATCCAAACTGATCTTCCCCGAGATCGGATTCCACAAGTTTTTCCATTCGTCGATAAATAATTCGTGTTGGTAGATCGTTCAGTACCGAATTCGGAGGGAGAGTGTAGCTTTAAAGGAATTGAGGGGATCCACAACTATTTCGTTATACGTATCTATGTTATTCGTAGTGTTATTTGTATTTTTTCATTGTTAAAACTAGGAACAAATTGAGCGTAGTAAACTATTACGTTTAAAACTAAAAAGTGTTCTGTTCGCCAATCTCGAAAGACCACCTCGGCAAAGAATTTGAATAGAGTTTGTTTCGTGCTGAATGTAACTTTTATATGGTTTGCGACAATCAGTCCAAAAAATTTGTGTGTGTTACTGCAAAGAAGATTGAGACTCGCTGCTCTAGACTTTTGTATGATATTTTGTGATTTAGAACGTAGAATACATTAGTGAGGAAACCACATTTTCCCCACAGGACATATTAACCTGGCCAAAAGAAACGTTTCCTTACGGAATCCTCCTGCATTTCATTTTCAGGAGCTTTGTAGCAGCGTCTTCCCAAAGATATAGGTTACCACTCGCAGCGTATCACCAGTACATGTCATTGAAAATATTTTTTTAAGATTATGTACTTTGTATCTTACTTTTTATAAAATGGTGTGTGTGTGTGTGTGTGTGTGTGTGTGTGTGTGTGTGTGTGTGTGTGTGTGTTTTCCACATCCACTCCTAAACTACTGGACCGATTTCAACCAAACTTGGTACATGTGTTCCTTAATATCAGGCAACAAACGCTGTCGGGGTAAGATACACCTACGACACATACGTAAAGGAGATATGACGTCATAAACAATGACAGTAGTGAAAAATGACCACATTGTGCGATAATATTCCACATCTGCTCCTAAACTAATGGACCGATTTCAACCAAATTGGTACACACATTCCGTATGTGAGATAACAATTGCTGTAGGAGGGCGAAGCACATAGGAGAAATAACACCACATAGGAGAAATAACATCATAAACAATAAGAGTTGCAAGAAACTGCCACGTAATGCGACGAGATTTTATAAATCTATATCTATAAATGTGAATGTCTGTTCGGCGTACGTTTATCACGTCTGAACCACAAGACATAAAGAGCTAAAACTTTGTACAGTTACTAATGTCTACCCGGGGAAGGCTTTAGACGCGGTTTTATGGGAATCGTATAGCTATTTATCTATATACATTAATGTGAATGTCTGTTCGTTGTACGCTTATCACGTCCGAACGACAAGACGCAGAGACTTAAATATTTGTACAGTTACTATTTTTTACCCGAGGAAGGTTTTAGGCACGGTTTTATAGCGATCTGATAGATATTTAGTAATTTGAAGAATATAACGCGAAATGCGGAACAATAATTACTCTTTGAAAATGGTTTTATTGGTTGCATTGTTGCTTGCGGATTGATAATGATAAAAGGGTGGAGTATATTGGGATGGAAAGTTATCGGTGTATATAAAATTCTACGTGTGTGTGTGTGTGTTAATATTTCGCTCTGCAGCGAAAACTACAGAACGCAAACGAATGATCTGTGTGTAATTGTTGTCCGAAGTCTCCCGTTGTACACCATAGCAGTTCCATGCCGATAGCTATAAGGGGGTGTAAGATATGGTGGTTGAAAGTCGTCAAATTATTTTAAAAAAAATCGGACTGAAGGGCAGCGATGACTTTTGCGAGTCTATAGCAAGGAGGTTACATACAGCGAAACGTGATGCCACAGATTATATCTTTGGTCTATGCATGCTACAATGTCTTCATTTTTGAACTGTAAGAATAAGCATACGAATAAGGAAATATAAGAATAAATAAATAAAGCAGTAAGAAAGAAATTTCTTTCAATACGTCTCTTTAAAAGAATCGTGAGTCGTGTCGGGATAGCGCAGTCGGTAGAGCGCTTGCCCGCGAAAGGCAAAGGTCCCAGGTTCGGATAATTCTTGATAATGAGTCGTGTGTTCAAATCAGTATAATGTTATAAGAATAATATTATCCTTCAGCGATTTTGTAAATATATTCACTAACAGTTGCCAGTCACAGATATCCGTTTTGGTTTCATGTCACGAGACACTTGTACACGAAGGCAAATGAAACCATCACGAAACGTAAACATTAGGGCACCCTCGCACTACAACTCAGACAGTTCTGCGCATGCGCGAATCTAGCAGCGTTAGGCCGGTATTACACTATCAAATTATTGGACAAAGAATTGGACGAAAAAATTGGATGAAATATTGGTCATATTTTTTGACAAAGAAATTGGATGAAACGCAAAAGGGGGTATTACACTATCATCCAATATTTTGTCAAATTTGCTTCAGAATGGCGGTGTTATGCTCAGCTGTTGTTCATACTACAGTTGCGTTGTCTGCATTTAGAAGGGAACGAGGGAAAAAAGAAAAGGAAACGCACTTGGATGAAACCGTGGGTGTCAGAGCGAGATAAATAAAATTTGTTACGGGACCGCTAGGATTTTCCTTTTTTATACAGTCGGCAGAACAGCCAGGCCGTTCACTGCTAATTATTTTGTCGCTCTTCATCCTTCACAGTTAGCAATAGAGTAAGAAAATGGCTGACTCAAACAGTGTATACGAATAAGATTGTTAAGTAGATAAACCAAGTTTCATTAAATAACGTTTTAAATGGAAAATGTGAGCACTGACAAAGAGGATAATCTAAATTGTTTATGGCGTTATTAACAATGTAAGGGGGGAAACATTGCTGATAAAGTAAATAGGCTCTATTTATTTCCTTACAAAAATTGGCTGACGTATTTACATGTACACAGATTCGTTTGCAAACAGATGTCGATGTTTTGAAAGTTGTTTCATTTCCAACAACTTAGCACACCACATTACCAAAATCATCATACATTCTAAAATCTGCTTCGGCCTTATTAAGATTTAGGGGTATTACTTCTTCAATTCCGATAGTATATAATGACTTTTTTACATCACGGATTGTAACTCAACCTCACTTTTGCCGCAGGGTATTGGGCTACGCGAATTGAAGTGACGGAGTAGTGTGAATTGGCCTTGTCACCTGTTATACAACTCCCCATCTGATTTTTTAAAATTTTGTTGTTGCTAGAAAACGCTACACAAACATTCCACTACTAGCCATGTTTACGAATACGAACGTTATGTCCAAGTAATGTCAGATATTTAACCTCCAAATAAAACAGCTGTAGTGGCAAGGAAGCTGTATCACAGCCTAATGGCTGTATAGTGTATACTACTAGCGCTCCAAGCGGTCACATTTCTCACTGCAGGAAACAGAAGACGGGCGATTTCTTTGATCAAATCTAGGCCGAGGCCTAGATTGGATGAAAAATTGGACGATGTTCCCATCACACTACGTCCAATTTTTCTTTGTCCAATTCTTTGACAAATAATTTGATAGTGTAATACCGGCCTTAAGGTGTGATTCGTATGCATCGTCAGACGCATGCGGCTGCTACAGATGGCGTTATATGGGACCGTGGACCATGTCGCCTGCAGCTGACGCTACGGGCGCGCGCGGCTGTGGAACAACCGCTCTGCCGGCCGCGGTGGCCGAGGGGACTGAGGCGCTCCAGTCACGGTCTGCGCGGACACTACAGTCGGGGGTTCGAATCCCCCCTCGGGCATGGATATTTGTGCCGTGTTTAGTCTTAGTTCATAAGTAGTTTGTAAGTTTAGGGACTGATGATCCCATACTTAAGTCCCATAAGCTTAACAAACATTTAAATTTTTTAACAACCGCTCTGGGAGCAGTCTAGACGCAGCCGCGAAGCATGTCTGAGGTAACAGTACTGTTCACGGTGGTGGAACGTGAGAAACTGCTAGAAATGGTTTCTAAACTAACTTGTATCTACCATGTATCGTTACCAGTATACAAGGACCAACTGTGAAGGATAATGCTTTGAAAGAGAGAGCGGAATTCGTGCAAAGAACAAGTAAGAAAAGTACTATATACTTTCTGTTTATTCACAATGTTTATTACTTCGTTGTCCAGAGAAATAATACAAATTATACTAAATAAGAATAAGTAGCATCCTCCCACATATATTCAGTTATTATTATTACAATGAAGTGTACGCAAAGTGAATACCAAAATCTGATGTATGTTATAAAAGTTCAACTTATTAGAATGTGGATACAAATTTTTGTTCGGTAACGCTATGGAGTTGGAAGCCTACTGAGTTCTGTTAACGTGATCAGTTTGCCACTGTGTTATACCTGTACCTGCACGGCTGTTAAGTATTCTGTAAATGAATCTCCCACAAAAAATCCATCAGCATGTGCATAACCGCCACTCCTTGCTAATGGTCCAAAATTTTCAGTAGGTAAGTGGTTCATTGTGGAAACATCCCTTAGGCTGGTAAAATATAGGGAGCGAAGAGTTATATTCAACCTATACAAAAACCAGACTGCGGGTTTTAGAGTCGAAGGGCAAGAAAGGAACGCAGAGGTTGGGAAGGGAGTAAGACAGGGTTGTAGCCTTTCCGCAATGTTGTTCAATCTGTACGTTGAGCAGGTAGTGAAGGAATGGAAGGAGAAATTTGGAAAGGGCATTATAGTGCAGGGAGAAGAAATAAAAACCTTGCGGTTTGCCGATGACATAGTAATTCTGTCAGAGAGCGGAAAAGATCTGCAAGAGCAATTGAATGGAATGGACAGTATCTGGAAAGGACGATATAACATGAACATTAACAAGAGTAAAACGAAGGTAATGGAATGCAATGTCAGAAAATCAGGCGATTCTGAAAGGAATTACATTAGGTAATGAGACAATAAAAGTAGTAGATGAGTTTTGTTATTTGGGTAGCAAGATAACTTCTGATGCCCGTAGTAAAGAAGATATAAAATGCTGAATGGCTATGGGAAGAAAAGCGTTTCTAAAGAAGCGAAACTTGTTAACATCAAATATTAATTTAAATGTTAGGAAGTCTCTTCTGAAAGCATTTGTGTGGAGTGTAGGATTGTATGGGAGTGAAATGTGGACGATAAGGAGTTCAGATAGAAATATGACACAAGCTTTTGAAATGTGGTGCTACAGGCGAATGATGAAAATTAGATGGGTAGATGACGTAACTAATGAGCAGGTGCTTAACCGAATCGGGGAGAAAAGGAGTTTCTGGCATATCCTGACTAAGAGAAGGGATAGATTGGTTGGACACATCCTGAGACATCAAGGAATTGTCAACTTGGCATTAGAATGAAGTGTGTGGGGTAAAAATCGTAGAGGGAGACCGAGGGACGAATACAGTAAGCAGATTCAAAAGGATGTAGGTTGCCGAATTTATTCTCATATGAAGAGACTTGCACAGGACAGGGTAGCGTGGAGAGCTGCATCAAACCAGTCTGCGGACTGAAGACCACGACAACAAACACAAGTTGTTCACTTCTGTTTAATTCAAAATGAGGCTCGTTATTTTTCTCTAAGAAAGTATCTGTAAATTGTGTAAACAGCAAGCAACAATAACCAAATTCAGTCGTTTCTGGCTTCAGAATGATCGGCGAATAAAATATGCGAAATGGTTGACTTAACAGAGCGAGGGCGTTTTCAGAAACTGCCAGGTCGTGAAAGACGGTAGTTAAAAATAGTTCTTCGTCAGTATTAGCGCCTCGACGAGAGAAGCGTTACATCATATTTGGATGTAATCGAAATGTCTCATTGCCTGCAAAAACATGTGGCACTTCTATGTTCGAATCCAGCAGCTTAATAGGCGGAGGAAACATCTTAGCTCTTGAAAACAGTTTCCCGATATTACTTTTTTCCCATTGTCACCTTCTTGATGAGTTGTTCAAAGCATCCTTCCTCAGTTCTTGTGAGGTAAATGGGATGTGTTTCAGCGTCTCTTACATAGCTGAAGCTGAATTTCTTCAGCGTCTTCTAACATCAGATAAAACAACAAACCGCGCTCACTCATGCGTCTGTGTCGAATGGATGAGGAATCACCAGCTAGGCGTCAGCCGCAAAGAAACGCAGAACGGCAGCCGTATGAGTCGGCTAAAGTGTCGCTCAGCGGCATGAGAAGCGCCTCGGTGCGTCCGTAGCAGCGTTACGTTGGCAACGTATGATCTGCACGAAACAGTACTGAAGTGCGTTTTAACCTTCCTTTTACGAGGCCAATTACTTTTACTGACTGGACAGGAGGACACCGAAAAATATTATTAGTATTACGAAAATGTCGTGATTTTCAAGGTTGTGGTAGGTAGGAACCTTAGAGTACAGATTAAATTGATACGAGTGAACGAACGAATGGACAAGGGTACATCGACGAATGTCATTATTTTTACGAATATGTCGTGATTTTCAAGGTTGTGGTTAGACAGGAATTTAAAAGAGTACAGTTTAAATTGTTGCGAGTGTTACGAATTTTACGAATGCGTCATGATATTAAAGGATGTGGTTAGGCAGGTACCTAAGATTTTTGTTTGTTTGTTAAGCTTATGGGATTTAACTACGGGGTCATCAGTCCCTAAACTTACAAACTACTTATCAACTACCTTATTCTAAGGACGACACAAATATTCATGCCCCACGGGGGATTCGAACCCCCCGACCGTAGTGGCCGTGTAGACCGTGACTGAAGCGTCTCAATCCCCTCGGCCACGGAACCTAAGAGTACAGCTTCAATTGATTTGAGCGAATGTAATGATTTTTTACGAACATGTCGTGATTGTAGCGGATGTGGTTAGGCAGGAATCAAAGAGTACCAATTTAATTGTTGCTTTCGTTCTACCAAATTATGAGATTTAAAAAAAAATCATTTTAGAGATAGTTGTTACGTAAATTCAAATGCGTATGCCTAAGTGTTACATGTGAACAGAAAGACATTGCATGTGGAGAAGCGTAGTATTATAGTGTGCAATGTTCAACATTCCAATGCTGTGATTGGAAAATAGAATGAGAGAAACGCGTTGTTAACACATTCCTTTTCACATCTTGTAAACATTGTGTGGTGTGCCGCCATTCATCCCAGTATCCACAGCGACTGTTGCCAACACTAGCGCACTACGTCACGTGAGTACATTAGGCCTTGCCGCCGATCGAGACTTTTACCGCATGAGTCGGACGCGGCACAGGAATCCCACTCCCACCTCGAGATTCCGGGCAGAATGTGGCAGCTCGCGGCTGCAGCCGCTCGGCAAGTAGCCAGAAGCGGGAGAAGGCGCTGCGCGAACTTGATTTCAGCTCTGCGCATGCGCGAGTAGATGGCTGGCAGATGCGTGTGTGTGTGTGTGTGTGTGTGTGTGAGAGAGAGAGAGAGAGAGAGAGAGAGAGAGAGGGGGGGTTAGGGGGGGAGGGGTGGTAGCTCGGCGCTGCCTCGGGCAGCTGCCTGCCTCCAGTGACTCACCGCTCGCCGCCGCCGGCTTCCTGCTGCTGCTGCTGCTGCGGCGTTCTGGCGTTCTTTCTCGCGCCCTCCTTTCCCCGACAGTCCACGTCATCACGCACTGACACTGCTTAACGACTTTGTAAGGAAAGGCCCAACAGCCGTTTCGCAGTAGAGTTGGGAGACGCGATTCTTTCCCAGGAATCGATCCTTGGCGATTCAGTCCCACATTCCGAATCCATTCCTACGAGTCGACACAGTCTGCAATCGCACGATTCTTACAGAACGCCAAAAGTTCTACATCCTGTTCATAGATGGCATTGGAATCTAACCTTGTCAATATTTACCTACGATTCGTTCACGATTCTTTCTGGTCTGCGACGGCACGATTCTTTACACAATGCCTTAAAAGGAGACAATATGGATATCGGATTTTTTATGGTGCGTAAAATTCAGACTTAAAATAAAAATGGACTCTCAAGAATTATCAAGACAGTCTTTAAAGTTTTGCAAGCGGATATAAATACATATTATGGTACCTGTTATTTCTGCTGTCAGCGTAACTCATTTGCTAGGTTGTTAAAGAAGTCAATGTAGGGCACATTGATCGAATCTTGTTGCAACCGCGAATACTTTTTTAAATTTCATTAAATCTGATCGTCATAAAATATATATTATGTAAAATCATGTAGTTTCAGGAAACACGTCTATATAGGTACACTTAAAAAATCAAAGTTCATGCCCGGCCGTGGTGGCCAAGCGGTCTGCGGCGCGCCAGTCACGGTCTGCACGGCCGCTACGGTCGGAGGTTTGAATCCCCCCTCGGGCATGGATATTTGTGTCGCCTTTAGTATAAGGTAGTTCATAAGTAGTTTCTAGGTTTAGGGACTGATGACCCCGTAGTTAAGTCCCTTAAGCTATACAAACATTTGAACATTTTTTAGATAGACTTCTTTTCGTTCAAAAAAATGTTCAAATGTTTGTATAGCTTATGGGACTTAACTACGGGGTCATCAGTCCCTAAACTTACAAACTACTTACAAACTATAACGGCAGAAATATCCATGCCCGAGGGGGGATTTGAACCCCCGACCGTAGTGGCCGTGCAGACCGTGACTGGAGCGCCTCAGTCCCCTCGGTCACCGCGGCCGGCTGCAGTTAAGTCCCTTAAGCTTAACAAACATTTGAATATTTGAACAACATCAAAATCCATCTGCAAATTCTAAATTTTATTAGAGATACTAAAAATTCGCGATTTTATATAAATCGTTTGTTTTTGAAAAATCGGTTTCTTCAAGGGAAGATAAACTAAGAAACATAAGTAGTAAAAAATGTTTTCGAGGTGATGTTAAAAAACATTTAAAATCGCATTTTATATGAAAAGTATATTTTTGTAAAACTGAGTTTCTACAAAAGCTACAACTTTTTAGGTGAACTAAAACCAAATCGTCAGAGCCGTTTCCGGGATGCGCGAAGTATAAGTCCAAGAATTGCTCGTTTAAATATATTACTGTACATGTAAACTGTATAAACTGCATCTACAACGCGTAAGAAGTACATAATTTTTCATCATACTTCCATTTCTTCGTGATAATCGAGTGTATCGGCTGCTGTGTATTTCGCTGCGTTTCGTTTGTCAGCTGAAATTCGTGAATTACAAACAGTTAACGGCTCACGATGTTCGTTCCGTTCTTCCTTCGTTCACACGCGTAATCCCCTGACTGCTTTCTGGATTTCCTAATCATTCGGCACCATTCGCCAGTCGCCTTCGAATCACGAATCGTTGTAACTTGAAATCGTCATGAGACAGACGATTCTTCTGAATGACGAATCGCCCCAATCACGATTCGATTCTCACGATCTCACGTTCAAACGAACGAACGACTCACTCACGAATCGCCACAAATGTAGTGCGCACTTGCTTGCAGCCCTGCCCTTGCGCCGCGGCTGCGTAGCAAATAAATTCCTTCGCGCGAACAGTCGCCTTGTATGCCACCCCATTGCTAGTAAATGACGAGCAATCGAATGAAGCTATATTCCACGCCATGTGGCTGCCATTTGATGCTGTCCGTTGTGTGTTTGCTCATGTCTACGGTGCACTGCGTATCCTTGGAGTGGTCTAAGGAAGCGATAGACATACACAAACGAAGCGTGCCTTTATCATACTACACTACTGGCCAAAAGGAAATGCAGATGGTAAATGGGTATTCATTGGACAAGTATACTAGAACGTGACATGTGACTACATTTTCACGCAGTTTGTGTGCATAGATCCTGAGAAATCAGTACCCAGAACAACCACCTGTGGCCGTAATAACGGCCTTCACATGCCTGGGCATTGAGTCAAACAGAGCTTGGATGGCGTGTACAGGTACAGATGCCCATGCAGCTTCAACACGATACCACAGTTCATCAAGAGTAGTGACTGGCGTATTGTGACGAGCCAGTTGCTCGGCCACCATTGACCAGAGGTTTTCAATTGGTGAGAGATCTGGAGAATGTACTGGCCAGGGCAGCAGTCGAACATTTTCCGTATCCAGAAAGGTCCGTACAGGACGTGCAACATGTGGTCGTACATTATCCTGCTGAAATGTAGGGTTTCGCAGGGATCCAATGAATGATAGAGCTACGAGTCGTAACACATGTGAAATGTAACGGCCACTGTTCAAAGTGCCGCCGATGCGAACAAGAGGTGACAGACGTGTAACCAATGGCACCCCATACCATCACGCCGGGTGGTATGCTAGTATGGCGATGACGAATACACGCTTCCCATGTGCGTTTACCGCGATGTCGCCAAACAGGGATGAAACAGAACATGGATTCAACCGAAAAAATGAAGTTTTGCCATTCGTGCACCCATGTTCGTCGTTGCGTACACTATCATAGGCGCTCCTGTCTGTGATGCAGCAGCAAGGGTAACCGCAGCCACGGTCTCCGAGCTGATAGTCCATGCTGCTGCAAACGTCGTCGAACTGTTCGTGCAGGTTGTCTTGTAAACGTCCCCATCTGTTGACTCGGGGATCGAGACGAGGCTGCACGATCCGTTACAGCCGTGCGGATAAGATGCCTGTCATCTCGACTGCTAGTGATACGAGGCCGTTGGGATCCAGCACGGCGTTCCTGCCCTTCTGTTCTGAACAGAGTAGCTCCCTTTTACACACACTAGCAACCGGAGTTCCTCAGAAAAGCTTAATGATTACAGAGACTAATGCTTACGCCACTGATAAGCGACTGCTGCTGTAAGACGCAGTTTACAGTCGACGCCAGAGTCTAGCATATACAGTCACGACACTTCCGCAGATTTCTGTTACACGCTGCGATAGCAGCGCTCCAAGCGGCCGGCAAGCTACGTTTCTGAATACGATAGTTGATGAGTGCGAATAGTATCGTTTAGATTGACTTCAGCATACTTTTTACATTAAGGAACGTATGTAGTGCGTTATAAATAGGTAATAATTAAAAATAGCTCCCCATTTATCCTCCTTAGGTTTGGTAAGATCCCTGACAAGGTACGAAACGGTACATTACAGGACAGTTAATTTACAATTATCCTGTAACATACAGGCTTTAAATGAGTAATTTCATTTTCTTTTAAAAATGAGAATTTCTAGGAAACACCAGGAGACATACCCTTTAGCAGAGAGACGTCAATTTCTACGCAGAAACGTTAAGTATTTTTCAATACAATTCCAGTAAAATCGGTGAGGGTGGAACATAGGAAACGTATATATAATGCAATAAATACGGCATTTAACGTACCAAATCAACCATCACAGCTGTAGCTGAAGGAGAAACTTCGCAAACATGGCATTATAACGATAAAAGCAACCAAACTGTTTTCCAATAAAGAAGAACCCAATTACATAATTGTTGCTACGTCTGAACCACAAACGGCAAGAATCATCAAAACATTGGTTTTTTAAAGCTAAAGTAATTACACTAAAAAGAATATGCGCGTATAAGAAAGACCAGTGACGTGTAGAAATGTGAGAATCATTAGACTCCACACCGAATTGATACACGTCAAAAACTGACTGTCATAGTAAGAAAAGACAATAATAGAAATTTATTACACCATTATGTTTATATACAACTTACTTTCAGCGGAATAAGCTGCAAATATACACATATTCGTAAGTATTTGTTCATGACAGAGTTGATCTTTATACCATTGAATCATTGAAATGAGGCAGTTTTTAGATTAATTTCCATATTATGTTTGTCTCTCGATATTTTAATAATGCTTGTAACGCAAAAATTATAGTGAGTATTTCGTTAATTACGTACAAAAGCGATTATAAACAAACCTCACTACTTCGGCAGCTTGCCCACCGCTAGGAGCGCTAGTGTCGCAGCAACTGTCAGTTGGTAACAGCTTTCACAGCAATGAGTGTCGCGACTGTATATGTTAAGACTGTGGTCGACGCCTGACACCGCCGCTGTATAACAAAACACACAATCGCTGCGCGTCTGGTTCTCCCCAGCCGCGTCTCTCCGCTTGTCCACAGCGCGGCGGTCGTTCTGCTGGACGGGGTGTAGGGAAGTGTTGAGGACGACACAAGAAAGTTAAAAACAGGTAATAAAAGTGGAGCTTCTGCAGGTCACAACAGCCGCCTAGACGGCATACGGCATAGCTGTGGAGAAAATGGATCTCTTTCTGATGTACCGAGGTCCGGCCGCCAGAGTACAGTCAAGAAAATGAATTGTGGTATGTTTAGCTGTGACCCGAAAGGCCGTGAAAACGAACCACACCACATCAGCAGCTGAGCTGGAGTTACCTCGAGGGTCAGTGCAAACAGTGTTCCAAATACACAAGATTGCAGTTCACTTTCTAAATTTACAACGCGGATTACTCGAAGATCATCCTCATCAACGTCTTGTGAATTGATGCTCGACCAACAGGAATATGATACTAACCTATTCAGTAATGCTGTCTGGTCTGACGGCGCCAATTTTGAGTGGATAAGCTAAAATACACAATGTTGAATTGGTTATTTAAATGCCCCGTTTCCTCAGGAAGTGTTGAATATATAAATGTGGTGTTTTTATCGCATCTTCACGCATGTTTTGTAACTGTACTGCTCTAAATTCACTTTAAAATAACAACCCAAAAATAAAGTTATGATTTTTTCCCCTAAACATATAATACTTTATATACATTCGCGCCTGTTCCGCAAGAACAAACGTAACTTTTGATCCTGCAGTTGTTATTCTTCATATTCACAGAATACTGGTCTGCAAAGCGACCAGCGTCATAATTTAGGTACTAACAAGAAAAATACCAATACCATAATTTTATGTAATGACGGCAATGTATCTCATTTTTAATCGTCTATAATGGTGGCGACACTGTTGTAAGGCACACTACAGGTGGGGGCCTCTAACGGAGCCACGAGCTATCACCTGAACGACGTTGACATGCACAGTACACGTTGGAGGCCTGTCGATGCATCACCTGTTTTAACCGATATTTTAAAAAATTATGTAATTAGTGACGTGTGTTAACAGTGGATAATGTACAAGATTTTATCTTTCATTTGCTTCATGCATTGTATTATTACGGCTGGAAAAAGGTAAACCTGCAAATGCCACTTTTCTAGCATCAATACTAACTGCTGGTTTTATGATTTTTAATATGGACAGTGTACTCTCTTTTTGTAGACCAACGGTTTGAAAATGGACAATTGACTCAGAAACTAGTCACTAACTCCAAAATATTGTAACTGTGACGGAAAAATAAATTGTTTTCAAAATATCCTGCACCATCTTTACGATGAATTTTCATGGTAAATAATTCATTGATGTAGATTCAGAAGTTTCTGAGACAAATAGGCATTAATACTGAAAAACATCACTTTCAGTAAATTGCTTTTAATGAAATATGAAAAAAAAAAATATACAGCTACCGGGTGATCAAAAAGATAGTATAAATTTGAAAACTTAGTAAATCACGGAATAATGTAGATAGAGAAGTAACAATCGACACAAATGCTTGAAATACGAGGGTAAATCAATTACTATCCACCATTTAGTTTTATTTTTTATGTTGGTAGTACTGTCGCTTTACGTTGGTGACGCATGCTTTATTTGTTGTTATATCTTTGCAATTTTCAAGTTGCTACGTTAGTTTCGTTGTCGCTGCCGTGCTGTTAACCTTGGCTGCTCCGCTGTCTGTTTGCACCAAAGAAGAGCAACGTTCAGTGGCACGTTTTTTGTCAGCGGAAGGTGTATCAGGGGCCGAAATTCATAGACGACTTTCAGTACAGTACGGGAGCAGTGTCTTGCCACAACGAAATGTGTACGAGAGGATTGAAAAATTCCGAAATGGTCGCACGAGTGTTAAGCACGATGAAGGAGCCGGACGACCGTTTACCGCCACAAATCCATTGAGCGATCACGTGGATTGATTCTCTTAGACAGACGATTAACTATTGATGAAGTGCCCCATCGTCTTCAAATTAGTCACGGTTCTGCCTAAGAAATTATTCACAACAGACTTGGGTTTCGTAAAGTTTGTGCAAGATGGGTCCCAAAACAACTCACACAGTTGCATAAGCAAACGCGCCTCGACATCTGCAAAAACATTTCGATCGCTATGGTAACGAAGGGGACAACTTCTTAGACAGAATCATTACTGGTGACGAAACATGGATCCATCATTACGAGCCGGAGAGTAAACGGCAGAGTATGGAATGGAAACATCCAAATTCGCCGTGCAAGAAAAAGTTCAAGACACAACCGTCCGCAGGAAAACTGATGCTTACGGTGTTTTTGGGATGCACGAGGTCCTGTACTGGAACATTATGGTGAAAGGGGCACAACAATAAACAGTTTACCTTACAGTGAGATGCTTACTGACAGGCTAAAGCCTGCAATTCGCAGCAAACGCCGAGGATTGCTGTCAGAAGGTGTTGTTTTGTTGTACGACAATGCCCGTCCGCATACTTCTCTCCACACTGCTGAAACGCTCCAGAAACTCAAATTCGAAGTACTGGATCATCCTCCATATAGTCCCGATCTTGCCCCTTTTATCATTTGGTTGGTCCACTCAAACAGGCATTGAGGGGCCGTCGATTTGACTCGGACGAAGCTGTGAAGGAAGCGGTGCATTCCTGACTCGCAGCTTAACCGAAAACCTTCTTTTATGAGGGCATAAGGAAGCTTTGAGAGCGATGGACGAAGTGCATTGAAAAGCAAGGAGACTATGTCGAAAAATGAAGTTCTTGTAAGTTTCGTATTTTATTACAATAAAAATTTATAACTACTTTGCGGATAATACTTGACTTACCCTCGTAACACGGGGTTTTATTAGAACGAAACATCTACCGTTATCGGGCCTTTTTTTCATCGAGGAACTGCGTCATTCTGGTTTCGTAACTGCTACCGTGACGGGTGAGAGGTACGTTGATATGTTACAGAATCGCATCATGCCCAGCCTGGCTGATAAACACCTGCTGGAACGTACGATTTTTATGCAGGATGGCGCTCCACCCCATATTGCTAGACGCGTGAAAGATCTGTTGCGCGCGTCGTTTGGTGATGATCGTGTGCTCAGCCGCCACTTTCGTCATGCTAGGCCTCCCAGGTCCCCAGACCTCAGTCCGTGCGATTATTGACTTCGGGTTACCTGAAGTCGCGAGTGTATCGTGATCGACCGACATCTCTATGGATGCTGGAAGACAACATCCGACGCCAATGCCTCACCATAACTCCGGACATGCTTTACAGTGCTGTTCACAACACTATTCCTCAACTACAGCTATTGTTGAGGAATGATGGTGAACATATTGAGCATTTCCTTTAAAGGACATCATCTTTGATTTGTCTTAATTTGTTATGCTAATTATTGCTTTTCTGATCAGATGAAGCGCCATCTGTCGGATATTTATTGAACTTTTTTCGATTCTAATAAAACCCCATGTCATTCCAAGCATTTGTGTCAATTTTTACCCCTCTATCTAGATTATTCCGTGATTTATTAAGTTTTCAAATTTATAGTGACGTTTTGATCGCCCAGTGTCAGCATCCTGCTGGATGGTAGTGCTTGTCACCTCCATCATCTTCCTCACCTAACGCTGCCCCCCTCCTCTTGGATCTGGCTTCTGTCCACATAGTTTCTTGCAATTTCTGTTGTTGTCAATCACAAACAAATTTTTTCATTGGAAGTATATATTCTAGAAGGCTGTGTTTTCTACTGTATTCCAAAATCTGTAGTCTTCCAAAATAGCTTGTTACAATACTACTAAAAGTGGAGGCAACTTCCTAGGCGGACCGTTCTCTACAAAACAGTAGAAAACACAGCCTTCTAGAATATATACTTCCAATGAAAAAATGCCAATACGCGAAATGATGGAATACGAAATTCTCAGAAATGTCATTGCATGATGAGTAAATAATCGAATATATCAATAAAACATACACCAAATTAAGCATAAACATCCATATTTTCATAATTTGCATAAAAGTAAAAAATGTGAAATTTTATCGCTTTCTTCGGTACGACACCCCTTAAATGACATTTCGCCTACTTGGACGATATTTTCTGAAGCAGCACTGAGATGGGCTGACTATTTGAATGTGTTTCGTAATAACGTGGCACGTGGACTTGCGACGTGTGGTGAAAACTTTCAGGAAATGTACTTTAAACACGATGGTACCTTAGCGTCCGCGATTATTTAGGTGAAACATTCTTAAGGACAGTGATAGGTAAAAGGACAGATTTTGACGTTCACCAGATAGCACGCCACTGGATTTGTTTTTCCTGTGGGGTCTCTTTAAGGACTCTGTTTACACCCATAGCCTCACATCATAGCCGAATTAAAAGATTACATACACGACGCATTTCACGATTTAAATACTTGGTGATACCGCATTACGCCACATTCCTCCAAAAAGAGTTCAAAGATGCATTAATAAAGAGGGACCACAAAAAGTAATTGTAAGCATTTCTTCATGCACTTCTGTTTGTATAGATATATTTAGATATTTTTAATGAACTCGCAGCATATGTCCATCAGAATGTTCGTTGGAGTTCGTGTAAAAATTTAAAGTAATGAAGACGCGGCAGCATTGAATGGGGGATCATATGCTCCAGATTGAACGCTGAAAGGCATAATCAGTCTATGATGATGATGATGATTGATGATGATGATGAAACCTACGTTTCGTGACTGTTCATTCTATAGTAAGGTAGATAATACGACAGCAGCAAATTTAGGATGAAACCTGCATAATGTCTCCGTCCATACTGATACGACAGTGGTAACGGTGACAGATGGACTCCAGCCAACGCTCTTGCGTCAGGTATTTTAGTGTGCTATCAACAATTTTAATTTTTTTTATTTAGCCAATTTCAATGACATTAAATCCATAAAGTTGTACTTTGTGACCCAGAGACCTTTACGTTGTACACCCAAACCAGTCCATCATCACCTTTCCATCGCCATTATTTGCGGTCGCTTGCACGAGCACCTTGTTAATAATAAATTTCTCTTCTTTGCAGGTAAGAGACCATGGACTTGTCGGTAGTGACTCGAGTTGGGTGAGTCTAGAACATCATTTAACACAGGTTAATCTGTCTGACAGAGGTAACTTTTCCATCTAGTGCCGCAGTCACATCTGCGAGATGACGATAAATATACAAGTATTCCACAATTTGTGAATATAGATATTCACACTTACTCTAATCCTTTTTGTAATCTTCTCGGGTCTGCAGCCGGATACTAAAGTGAACTTGACACAATGTTTCAGCGGCGCAACTACCCGCCATTCTCAGGTGAGCTTACTGATAGACAATCTCGCCGGAACTGTTCCTGCGAGATTGTCTATCAGCAAGCTCACCTGAGGATGGCGGGCAGTTGCGCCGCTGAAACATTGTGTCAAGTTCACTTTAGTATCCGGCTGCAGACCCGACAAGATTACAAATAGTTATTACGCCGGGAAAACCTTTGTGGTTACTCTAATCCTTATTTCCTGTCTGCTAAATAGGACTAATTCGTTTCCAAAGTAACACAATTAATTTTCTGGTGAAATCGGAATGTATTGGTGGGCAGATTCTTAGTTCCTGCTTGAAGGTTGCATTTTCATGTAATTAGGGAAGTCGTAGCTACTCGAAATGAAGTAATTACAAATCAGGAATTCTCTGGCGGCGGCGGCAGAGCAACACGTGGTAAATGTTAAAATGTTTGTAAATCTATCGGACCAAACTGCGTGGTCATCAGTCCGTAGCTTACACAGTGTGTGTGTTGTCCTTATGTTAGTTTACCTAGGCTTAAGTAGTTTGTAAGCTACGGATTGATGACCACGCAGTTTGGTCCGATAGATTTACAAACATCTGAACATTTTTTGGTTTCCTGGTGGCCCTCTACTCTCGACTGATGCGCCCTTTGACACACAGCCTCGGCGGAACGGCCGAACGCGTTGAGGCGTTATGCTACGGTGCGCGAGGCCTTTTCCCGTCGGGGGTTCGAATCCCCCCTCGGGAATGGATCTTTGTATCGTCCTTAGTATGAGGTAGTTCATAAGTAGTTTGTAAGTTTAGGGACTGATGACGCCGCAGTTAACTCCCTTAAGCTTAACAAACATTTGAACATTTTACCACATAAAGACATCCACTTCCTATAACCACAATTAACGGCTCCGTACACAGGTGATTTTTGTTTTGTGTACATATATATGCTAACACTCATGAACCACAGACATTGCCGAGGTTGGGATGGCTTGCGTGCCTCAACGATGCAGATAGCCGTACCGTAGGTGCAACCACAGCGGAGGGGTATCTGTGGAGAGGCCAGACAAACGTGTGGTTCCTGAAGAGGGGCAGCAGCCTTTTCAGTAGTTACAAGGGCAGCAGTCTGGATGATTGACTGAGCTGGCCTTGTAACATCAGCTAATGTGGCTTTGCCACACAGCTACTGCGAACGCCTGAAAGCAAGGGGAAACTACAGCCGTTACCTTTCCCGAGGACACGCAGCTCTACTGTATGAAAATATAATAATGGCCTCCTCTTGGGTAAAATATTCCGGAGGTTAAATAGTCGGATCTCTGGGCGGGTACTACTCAGGAGGATGTCAACAAAATAAAAACATGCATGTTCTAACCTTAAATTCGGTAGATAATTTAAAAAAAAAAAAAAAAAAAAAAAAAAAAAACTTTCAAAACAGAAATGGATAGGGTAAAGTTAGATACGGTACGCATTAGTGAAGTCCAATGGCACGATGATCAGGATTTTTGGTCAGGTGAGTGAAGGCTTATAAATACAAAATCAGTTGGTGGTAACGCAGGAGTAGGTCTGATAATGAATAAGAAAATACGCATGCGGGTAAGTTACTATAAACAGCATAGTGAACGCATTATTGTAGCAAAGATAGACACGAAGCCAGCAACGACTACAGTCCAGCTAGGCATATGATATGCTTAGTTGATATTACGATGACTGGTGCATTGAAGCCGGCCGCGGTGGCCGAGGAGACTGAGGCGCTCCAGTCACGGTCTGCACGGCCACTACGGTCGGGGGTTCGAATCCTGCCTCGGGCATGGATATTTGTGCCGTCCTAGTTCGTAAGTAGTTCATAAGTAGTTTGTAAGTTTAGGGACTGATTACCTCGTAGTTAAGTCCCATAGACTATACAAACATTTGAACATTTTTGGTGCATTGAAGATGATCATTATATGATTGAAATCGATCTGCTAGAACAATAAAAATACGACCAATGCTGCTTACTACATTTACTATTAACGACTGCAGTAGTACAAGTTTATATGCCAACTAGCTCTGCACTACGGTCGGGGGTTCGATTTCCTCCTTGGGCATGGATATTTGTGCCGTCCTTAGTATTAGGTAGTTCATTAGTAGTTCGTAAGGTTAGGGACTGACGACACCTTAGTTAAGTCCCATAAGTTCTACAAACGTTTGAACATCTTTGAACTAGCTCTGCTGATGATGAGATCGAAGAAATATTGAGGAGATGGAAGAAATTATTCAGAACGTTATAGGAGAAGAAAACTTGATAGTGATGGGGGACTGGAACTTGGTAGTAGGAAATGGAAGACAAGGAAATGCGGTAGGTGAATATGTACTGCGGAAAAGGAATAGAGAAGGAGATCGTCTGGTAGAATTTCGTGCAGAGTACAATTTAAGTATCACAAACACTTGATTTAATCATAATGGAAGGAGGTTATATATATGGAAGAAACGAGGAGATACTGGGAGGTTCCAGATTGACTTTATAATGGGGTAAGGGAAAGATTTAGAAACTAAGTTTTAAACTGTAAGACAGATCCAGGGGCAGATATAGACTCTGACCATAACTTACTGGTTATGAAGTGCAGATTAAAACTTAACCCTTTCGCGGACCGTGGGAGATATACTTCCCACTAATAGTATTCCTTTACTGCATTCATGAGAATACGTGTTCCCACTTCCGTACGCTCCTGGCCCCTAACGGTAGTCCGCTGCACTAGCTGTCGTTTCTGTTTGTCGCTAAACATGCCTTTAAGTGCTGTGGGAAATATATATCCCACCAAATAATTTGTGTTACCAGGGTTCTTGGGAAGTATGCTTTCCACCAAAAGTCCGTTGTGCCCGATCCCTGAATGTTCTTCGTGTCCTCAGTGGCACGTCATGGGGAGCGGATCGAACCGTCCTGCTTCGCCTGTACCAGGCCACTGTTCAGTCGAAGCTCGACTACGGAAGCCTTGTATACTCTTCTGCACGGCCGTCGATTCTCCGCCGTCTCAACTCTATCCACCATCGTGGATTACGTTTGGCGACCGGTGCATTTTATACCAGCCCTGTTGAAAGTCTGTATGCCGAGGCTGCTGTATTACGCTTGACCACTCGACGTGACATACTCTTGTGTCGGTACGCATGCCGCCTGCGGTCGATGCCCAACCATCCATCTTCCAGATTATTTTTTGACGACTCACTCGATCGCCAATATCAGTTGTCTGCGATTGCCTTGCTTCCACCTGGAGTTCGGTTTCGCCGCCTGCTACAGCGGCTCGATTTTACCCTTCCTTCCACCCTTCGGTTGAGCGAAAGCCCATTGCCACCGTGGCATCAGGCCCAGGTTCACACACACCTCGAACTTAGTTCGCTCCCCAAGGAGAGCACTCCGGATTTGGTATACCGCTCGAGGCTTGTCGAACTCTGCTCGCGGTTCGATAATGCCGTATTTATTTACACTGATGGTTCCAAGAGCACTGCCGGTGTCGGATCTGCCTTCGTCGTCGAGGACAACCGGTTCCAATACAAGCTCCCTGACCGGTGCTCGAACTTCACGGCTGAGCTTTTTGCCCTCCACCAGGCCGTTTTGTACACCTGCCGCCACCGCCAACCTTTCTATGTCATATGTTCGGACTCCCTTAGTGCCCTGCAGAGTATTAAGGACCCTTTCTCGAACCATCCTCTCGTGTATCGGATCCAACGCTCCCTCCAGTTGCTAGCAGATGACAGCTGTCACGTTTCTTTCCTGTGGGTCCCTGGCCACGTAGGTGTGCCCGGGAATGAGGCCGCCGACATAGCAGCCAAGGCCGCAGCTCTTTTGCCTCGCATGGCTACCTTTTGCGTCCCATCGGACGATGTTCAACGGGCTCTTCGCCGGAGTATCGTGTCGTCCTGGCACAGTGCATGGTTCTCACTGTACGACAATAAATTGAGAACTGTAAAACCGATCCCGACCGCTTGGAGGACCTCCTCACGCCCCTCTCGGCGGGAGGAGGTCATCCTGGCCCGGTTGCGGATCGGTCACTGCCGTTTCAGCCACCGTCACTTGCTATCCGCCGACCCTGCACCGCTGTGCTCCTGCGGTGAACTGCTGACAGTGCGACACGTTTTACTGTCTTGTGTTAATTTTAATCATCTCCGTGTAGCCCTTCACTTTCCGTCTACTCTGGAGGAAATTTTAGCTGATGACTCACGAGCAGCTGCTCGAGTTTTGCGTTTTATCAACTTGGCCAACTTATCGAAGGATATTTAACCCTTTTAATTGTCTTTTATCTTTCGTTTTTAGCCTCTTCTTGATGTTCTAACTGGCAGTCACCAATTTTTTTTTTTGAGATCTCTGTTTTTGTCTGGGCGCTAATGACCGTAGAAGTTGTGCGCCGTAAAACCACAAAAAAAAAAAAAAAAAAAAAAAAAAAAAAAAAAAAAAAAAAAAAAAAAAAAATCCACCAAAAGTCGTTTCTGAAAGGGGCTCGGGAAATATATATACCACAATGTTTTTTGTGGCTCTTGGGTAGCTTGACATCTTGTGGTAGTACACTGAACCAGGTGTATGAAAACTGCTACAGCAATCAGTTTGTGTGTAACGCTGGATCACTACTGTTGTCGGAAGAGTTTGCTCCGCGTCTGAAGTATAAACCCCGGGCGGGCGTAGCTTACGGGGTGTGGGAGGCAGGATTGACACACCTGGCGCGCCCCAAGGCAGCTCTGCTACCTTCTGTGCTCTGTGAGCTGACCTGTCTGAATTAAGAAGCAACTGTCGCTGCAATCACTGAACAGACACTTAATCGACGTTTGCGAACAAGTCAGCTATACATTTGATGTGTGCCGTGTGACAAAAAAAAAGTTCAAATCTTTGTAAATCTATCGCACCAAACTGCGTGGTCATCAGTCCGTAGCTTACAAACTACTTAAACCTACGTAAACTAACCTAAGGGCGACACACACACACACACACACACACACACACACACACACACACACACACACACACACACACACTCCCAAGGGAGGACTCGAACCTCCGACGGCGAGCAAGCACGCGCTGCGCAGCGAGGCGCCTTAGACCGCTCGTCTACTCCACCGTGGCTGCCGTGTGACTAATGGTACCCACGTTGAACACTTATATGGACTAGTATTGCCTGTAGTCGAAAATCGACCAATTGTGTTTGCAATGGTCACTGGGAGTAAAATTTTAGGTATCATGTCGGCGGCCTCGCTTGATAGTGTTGGCAACATCAACAACACGATAGAAAATCTTTGCGCATTTGTTCGAACCACATAGAATGACTCGATTACTGTATCGTACACACCATGAAGTAAACAAATAATGCTGTTCCTGCTTTATGGTTGACAGGTTCTTGTATGTACCCTCGTCTGCTCAGTAAAAATAATTGCCCTCGTAAAGCGAAGATTCCATGAGAAAACATCAGCGTTGTCAAGCGATTGGCTAAAATGAAGACTCACAGGATTCTCACTATTCAGCATCTGTTGCCAACATTATCATAGGAGGCCGCTGGGATATTTGGTAAAATTTAACCGGCACTGGGAGGTATGAAACGGTATCTTTTACGTGTTAAGGAAAATGCCTGACACAGTAACAACAAATAAAAACGGAAGTATATACTTCTCATGCCATTTTCGAATTATATAACTTTCATTAGCCTAATATTTGAAATGGAACTACAATTTCGGTGTTCGTATGTTTATACGACGCCAAGAAATAATGTTATTTCGATACTGCGATATTCAGAATTCCGGAGCTGACAACATGTCGACTTCGTAGTTCCACCCGAGCACCGCTAGATGCCTCTCCCGGCGCATCATCCTTTATATCGGCGTTCATATGAAAACATCCATTTCCTTTAACCACTCTTAATCACCGCGAAAATGAAGCATTTGAACGGCACAAGAACGTGACTTGGGAGCACTCCATGTTTCGATATTCACTTATTTTAATACTGCAGATGCGCTGCATTACAGCGTCTTTGGTCAAGGCAAATAGCCAGTCATTGAGCTGATTGTTGGAGAATGTAGAACTTGATCCAAGCTGTAGGTAGGAAAATTTCTACTTCCATTTACCACTTTTAATGGCTAAATGCACACATAATATTTCTATTCGTGAAATCTACGACAAACAATCTTTCGAATTATGTAACTTTTATTCGCCTCCTTGTAGGAATAAATTAGTAATCTGTACCACAATTTTCGTGTATCGTGTTTATATAATGATCTCGCTAAAAGTATTTGATTTGCTCTTTGACATATGATGCAAGTTTAATATATGTTATAATGCGTTAGAAGCGCGATATCGATGTATAACAGGCAGTATAATCAGGGTGGGGAGACGGGTAGCAGGTGGCCGTGTGCCGCTAGGCCCCTGAATGGGAGGCTCAGGCGTTGGTAATGGGATAATGCGGCAGCAGCAGGCCACAATGGCCGCCTGCATTATTGAGGCGGCTCAGCGCTGGATCCGCTAAGGCCGCGGCCCGCGTGGGCTGCACACTCTAGCGACGGCGCGACACCCAGCGACGAGGCACTGCTGCTGCTGCTGCAAGCGGCCACATTAGGCGACGGGGCCGGCTGTCCTACGTGAGCGCGTCAACTCCTCTCTGCAAGATGGCCGCTACAGCCGATCACCTGTTCCTAAGGTTTGCCAACTGTACAATAACGATAGCTGTAGAGTAAGGCAATAAAGGGCCGGGGTATATGGGCTGCAGCCAAGACTGGAGGGCGTCATCTCTCTAGGGAAACTGGCCCCAGTATTCCAGGCCGAAATCACTGCCATCAGGGCGTGTGTGGAAGAGAATTTGTGTAGGTGCTACAAAGATCGTAGCATCTATATCTATTCAGACAGCCAGGCAGCCCTGAGATCACTGGCAGCTCCTGCAACAAGGTCTAAAATTGTTGCAGAATGTCACAGGGTTCTGGTGGAGCTAGGGGAAAGGAATAGAGTAAACCTATTGTGGGTCCCTGGCCACTCGGGGATCAGTAGCAACGAACATGCCGACAGATTAGCCAGGATGGGGGCAGAGACTCCATTTATTGGACCGGAACCTGTCCTGACAATCACCAAGGCAATGATCAAATTGGAGCTACGTAACTGGCTCAGAAGACAGCACGTAGAATATTGGACCAAAGTCTGTCAACAAAAACATGGCAAGGTAATGATGCCAAAGCCATGTTTTAAAAGAAGCTCTGCAATCCTGGGTCTGAACAGGAGAGAGATTAGACTCATGGTTGGATTGCTGACAGGCCATGGGAATTTCAAAAAACACCTACATACAATGGGAATAACAGAAGAGGACCCTAAATGTAGGATCTGTGATGACGGTGATGAAACTGCATCACATCTGATCTTCGAATGCATTGCATTGGAGAGTAAAAGGCACAGAACATTTGGGACAACCAGACCCGAAGAAATTGTGTCTAATAAAGAAGTGGTAAAGGGACTCCTTGCACTGTTCAAGGGCATTGGTTGGCTTTACTAGATATACAGGGAGCGATACCGCACAATAAACTTAGTTTCGGTGCGGGCAGTGGCGGGTTGGACCAAGACTGTTTTGGCTTCCCTGGAAAAATCAAATCAACCAAGGCAATAAAGCTTTATTAACTTTAGGAAATAAGGCGGAAAAGGAATGCTGTGGATTACATTTACAAAGCGAGGAATGTTCGTGTACTATTTCATTCGGAACTTCAAATACGAAAAAAAAGACTGTGAATATCACCGGCCAAATTCTTCGAAAGTACAACGACGAGTACAGCTACTTTCAACTATGTTCTCAACGAGTTTTTGTGATTTCAAACCATCAACAACTGAATAAGTTCCAAATATGTCTTATTGGAAGACGATAGTAAATCACTCAGCTCGTTCAGTTTTTTCATTAGGCGGTGTAGCGTAGGGGTAGCAACCTGGGCTGCTAGTTTGTAATACCAGTAATTTTTGCGGTCGCTGGTTCGCTTCCCGTTCCACCTTATATTTTAAATACTGCAATTACAACAGTTTCACCTTTAATTTGTGCAAGGTTTTATGCATTATCTTTAGAAAGCACGAAAGATTCTTTTTTAAACGTTTTTACCCCTAGTTCAGCTTCATTGCAAACACACGTACCCAACTGTACACCTACCAAACACATTACATTCCTACTGAAACATTATATCCTGACATTTTACTCAGAAACGTAGTTTACACGCATCTCGTTTGACATCGTAGAGTTCTCTCTCTCTCTCTCTCTCTCTCTCTCTCTCTCTCTCTCTCTCTCTCTCTCTCTCTCTCTCTGAGGAGTACTGTAACTTTGTTGTTACCGGTACTGCAAATGCACAAAACACACAAATGCGAGTAACTCCTCAAATTACGTTCATCGTGGTGTAAATGAAACTATCACTCATAATAAAAATACAGATGACTGATATATTAGAAACATTTTAAAAATTTAACTTCAGTCGTCTAGAAAAGCCATAAGAAAATTTACGAGCTGGTTATCCAAAGCAAAATACTTCATTATATGTGCAAGGTGAACTTTATTCTCCGTTATTTCACAAACTTCAGGAATTACTGGCTCGCAAAAATCTTGCGACATCGGTCATAACCTCTACAAGCAGTGAGTTGTCAACGAAACTCGACACTTTGTAGCGCGTGCGACAGCGACAAGATTCAAACAGGCTGGAATGTGAAACGTGTCTGGTTGCAGCGCGCGACAGGCAACGCCACAGTCGGCTGTCACGCAGGACGTCTAGCTGTCGCTAGTGTGTGTAGCCCCCGTAGGCCGCGGGCGCGCGCCAAAGCTGTAGCCGCCATTTCTGTTCCACCGCCAGCCGCAGACACTCTGCTGTTATCGCCTGCTTCATTCCTAATATAACGCGTGATCAAAAGGTCAGTATACATTTCAAAACTCAATAAATCACGGAATAATGTAAATACAGGGGTAAAAAATTAACACACGTGTTGCATTCCTGCCACCTCTCCCGATTTAGGCTGGAGTCCCTTGATTTTTCGCTTTATCTCGCGCCTCATGATTTTGCCATATTTCTCCCGATTTTTAGCTTTTCTCCTGAAACCCAAGATTCGATTTTCCGCCAACGGTCAAAAGTCCTTTGTTCATTTATCAGTTAAAAATAAATAAGTATCGAAATTCATAGAAATTAGGAGATGCTCTTTTTGCACGCATTAATAATAATAATAATAATAATAATTTCGTGTGGCTTATTGGCCTGGAGCAAGTCTTTCAACTGGACGCCACATCGGCGACTTGCGTGTCCCTAGCCTACCCCAGTTATCCAACCTGGGAAAAGAAAGGGGACCTACAGCTTAACGTGGAATCCCAACCACGTGTCGTTCCTGGCGACTCCTCACATCGTTGAGAGGTGAAGGGTGGGTTAAAGTGCAGACTGAAAAATCCCGAGGTCCGACCGGGTTTTGAACCCGCGACCCTTCGGTTTCCAGTCGAGCACTTTACCCCAAGACCACCGGGCCCGACTTTGCACGCATTTGCAAATACACGTGTAGTGTTTCGATGTTGTGCTGCTTTTGAATGTGATGTTTTGTCAGTGTACGTAAGTGAAATCACTTCAGTGGTTTTTTTAAATCGCTGGTAACCTTTTGATTGGATAGTTAGGGGCATGAGTTTCATACGCGATTTGCAGAAAGGCAACTTTCGTGTAAACAGCTATTTTACGTGATTATGGGATTTCAATTCGGTGATGTGTGTTCCAGTATGGCAAGAAATATAATCAATTTTTAAGCAGTTTTCGGAACATTTTTTTCTATTTTGTACTCTTTGTCGATGTGATATTTCCACATCACATGGTGGAAAAAGAAATGTACCGAAATACATGAAGAGATAATGAAAAGCGTGTGAGTAACAATAAAAGACTGAAATTGGTGAAAAAAAGTGAAAGTGATCATGTGACACATGCAGAGTGCTTATTTACAGTGTTTATTGTAGAGTAAGGTTTACCAATTAAATAAGATGGCTATGTGCGTAGCAGTATAGCACAAATATACAGCTGTGAACATTTTTGTTCCGTTCAAAAAAATCAATCACTTTACCTGGACCGGCTACAAAATATAAGGATGTAATCAATAATTGCGTTAACGCAAGTTTTTTGTAGCCATTATGTAGCGTTATGAGATAATAGGAAAAGACTAAATTCAGTTATGTCAAGGTTTATAGTAAAGTGTGCCGCACTTTTCGATAGAACGTATCTCCTGATTTTATGAAGAATCTCCAGATTTTCTAAACTGGATCTCCTGATTTTTACATTTTGAAAATTGGTAGGTATGCGTGACATGCTTGGAATGATATGGGATTATATTAGAACAAAAAAAAAAAAGGGTCAAAAAATGTCCGACAGATGGCGCTTCATCTGCTCAAAAAAGCAATAATTAGCATAACAAATTAACACAAAGCAAAGACTATGTTCTTTACACGAAATGCTCAATATGTTTACCATCATTCCTCAACAATAGTTGTAGTCGATGAATAATGTTGTGAACAGCACTGTAAAGCATGTTCGGAGTTATGGTGAGGCATTGGCGTCGGATGTTGTCTTTCAGCATCCCTAGAGATGTCGGTCGATCACGATACACTCGCGACTTCAGGTAACCCCAAAGCCAATAATCGCACGGACTGAGGTCTGGGGACCTGGGAGGCCAAGCATGACGAAAGTGGCGGCTGAGCACACGATCATCACCAAACGACGCGCGCAACAGATCTTTCACGCGTCTAGCAATACTTCTTTCTTTCTTTTGTTCTAATGAAACCCCATGTTATTGCGAGCATGTGTGTCAATTTTTACCTCTCTCTCTACATTATTCCGTGATTTATTAAGTTTTCAAATTTATACTGACTTTTTGATCACTGAGTATATATCAAAAGGAAAAGTAGATATTCAGATTAAAAATTAATCTCTTCGCAGTAAATTATTTTAATTTGGTTTAAAATAGTCGTTAAACATATTTTCTGGAATTTGACCACCCGTGTGTGTATTGTAACTTTTTCTTACTTGACAGCTCACTTTTAAGCGATGCCGAATGCACTACGAAAGCTGCGCTGGCATACAGAAATCGTCCGTTTTCGAATGCCATAAAATTCCTCTTGCAATACACTCCCAGGTCGCTACTTTTTTACGATGTTTTTTTTCAGATTTCCTATAAAATACTTTTTTAATGCACTAGATATGGAAGTAAATCATCATGATTAACCAGGATGCAGTAAAAGATACGAGATATTTCAATTTCTCATTGCAATGCGAATGTTTACAGATTAAGAACGAACAGGCTTAACACCAAAGTTAGCATTCATTACAGTAATGTTTCCCCACCATTTTAAAAATCCAACCCTCTTTCGCCTAAAATTAATTTCTCGATCCCTACCCCATCTCCAAAACCGTAACACAACAAAGTGTGTAATTTGTAAGGCAGCGAATTCAATTTTCTTCTGTTGATACAACTTTATAGTAAAAAAAAAAAAAGAGCTTATGTACCTTATAGGACGAATTTATAGTTCCTCGTTTTAAACGGAACCCATCCTATTTTACAATAATTCCAACAGAAAGATATATGTTGTTTAACGACGTTTCGCATTGCAGGCAAAGCTGAGAAGCAGATTATGCTCGTTGAGCAAGGTTCCATTGTATAGTCAACTTGTAAACAACTGAATTGCTCAAAATTACTTCAGTGTATTTTGTAAATTTAGCTGTCCCCTGGTACCTGAAAACAGCTTACAGTCCTTTCGTTTTCTCCTGTTAACACGGTGTGTTTATTATAAAACAACTTTTGTTATATTGAACAGAGAATTGATGATCTACAGGGTTATGTGAAATACATTTTACTTTACTTGTGAATATGCTTTTGTATTGTGCAACCGCCGGTATCCAGACACACAGTATACTGGTCTGATTATTTTACGATGCAAGTATTTCCCCAAACAAGACTTCGCGACCTCCAGGGGGGCCGGGACCCTACAGAAACATCCGTGTTACTACGTCAGGGAACGGCATCCCGCATCGGAGCATAGCGCCTCAATGCGCTCAAAAATGTTCAAATGTTTGTAAAGCTTATGGGACTTAACTACGGGGTCATCAGTCCCTAAACTTACAAACTACTTATGAACTACTTACGAACTAGGACGGTACAAATATCCATGCCCGAGGGGGATTCGAGCCTCCGACCGTAGTGGCTGTGCAGACCGTGCCTGGCGCGCCGCAGACCGCTCGGCCACCGCGGCCGGCTCAATGCGTCGCCGCCAATAATTTATTTTCGCAATGCTGTGTGTGTGTGGTTCAAACTCTGATAACTAAACATATGTCTCTTATTTTCTTTTTGTTGTAATAAACAATTCAAAAAGTTAATTTTCAAGGTTGTTCACAAATATTACCCGAATGTTTTGTTAAAATTGCCAGAATTCTAATGTTTATAATAACGAAGTAGTACTTCTGGACACTCTACTTCAATATAATTTATCTTGAAATACGCGTCTCCGAATGTATTTAATGCACCGTTTCATTTACTCTGCAAACTCTCGTATTACGAAAGTGGAAATTCGATATCCATCAAATACGGCGTCACTTCTTTTTCACGGTTCGCAAACCTGTCGCGTCGTATTTGGCAGATTTTCGTATTTGTACTTCAGAATTTTTCAAATATGCACTCCAGATACTACACGGCATTAAAAATCTTCATAAATGAGCCATTTTCACCGCGATTTTAAGTCCTGAAGTGCTCACAAGCACACGTTAGCGATGTGTCTGAATGGTACTTACTAGTCTTTTACCGTACTTTCTCGTACAAACGGAGTATTTATCAGTTACAGGAAACATTTTTACAACGTTAAAGTAGAAAGGAATTTTGTGAATTCAAATAGTAATCATACATATTAATAGCAATACAAGTATCCCATAATTATTCCGCAAAGAAGTTAATGGAAGTAAAGGACAGTATCCGGTGAGGTTGATTTGGTCGAGTGGTTTATGCGAGAAGACGACTGGGATACTCACGTGCAGGATTGCCGACGGGTTACGTTCTTTGAACATTTGGCCCCCCATAATATTAATAAAATTAAATAAAGCAATATAAGGTAAAGCAGTCAACAATCCTAAGATTGGTTTGAACACCACAGTGCTTTACTAGGCATGGTCCTGTTTGGAGGTGGTATGCCGTTGCCTTCCTCCGACCTTCGAACTGACTTACCCAGCCAGTTATAGGGGGACCTACAGTTTAACGTGGGTTCCGAACCACGGTGCTACTCGGTATTTTTCACATGAGCAATACTGCCAGAGGTGAAAGAAGTGGAAAGTGACAGATAAAAATCCCAATACCTGGCATTGCAACAAAAAAAAAAAAAAAAAAAAAAAAAAAAAAAAAAAAAAAAAAAAGCGGCAAGTGGTGAGTAGAGATGTTGCAGGTTCGAATCCTGCCGGCTGCCAAGTATTTTTTTCACGTCATCTCTTATGAAACACTTTTGTAATCGTTTAAGAGAAGCATGATCTGCAATATTCTTTAGCATGTACATGTAAGAGCTAGCGCCAGCAGTAGTTTCTTAGACAACTTGGATTGACTCAGATAAAACGAAAGATGAAATTGCTGCGAGTGAAACAAACATAGGATTTGCTTTTTATTCGTGTTTTTTTAGCCTTGTTACAAATAATTCATTCATGACTCCTCTCAATGCTTGAAGCGCGGTTAGAAACAAATATAAGTTTTCAGTCTTCATTTGGACGATTACATAATCATCAATATGGAGATAGAAAATTTTTGTACGCTTCAAACTATGTTTTAAGCACTGATGAGAGTCTCACAATGACCAAAATAAAATTTTGCGACAATAAAGAAATATTTGCGACTGCTCTTCATCATACATATATATACAGGCACTGACCATTTGTATTAAAGATGGAATCAAATCTGACGTTTCAGGTTTTGTCCAGTTAACGACAGAAGATACAGAAACCGATTATGAGTGAAACTAAAACATTCCTTTAAGCTTTTCCGCATCGTTTTGTATTAAAATATTGTACGCTCCTTCTTCAGTAAAAACATTAGTCTGACTAATTTGCGCTTCTAAGAGCTGTCTCGACTAATATGTAATGCTTTTCCTTTGCTACAACTTCCATGTACTTCCGTTGTTCACTGCCAGCACTGCGCTCTCTCTGCTGCTAACGCCGCGCCTACCAAACACTGCGCTCGTCTAGGACACACGGTAGCACCTAACGCCTTCCAGCGAACGGCAAAAACAAATTCAAACCTTTCCGGAACTTTTCTCGTTTACACCCCCACAAAAAAATGCAAAGGGGAAAAGTTTGTCGCTTACTACATTTCGGACGTCGGTTTGGTAAAACTTCTGCGTCAGACGTGAGATTTTAGTTCATTATTTCACAATCGCTGAATACATTGGTAGGAAATTTTGCAGTCATCGACAACATACAGCACAGAAAGCAACTACAAAATTATTTTCCCGTGCGACAATTAGTTTAGGAGATATTGTGTGATAAACATAGAGTAGCGAGAATAAACAACATTAACAGTTTAAATATTTTCTTTTACTGTGACAATAATTTTTGCCGGTCGCGGTGGCCGAGGGGACTGAGGCGCTCCAGTCACGGTCTGCACTGCCACTACGGCCGGGGGTTCGAACCCCCCCCCCCTCGGGCATGGATATTTGTGCCGTCCTTAGTCTTAGCTAGTTGATAAGTGGTTTGTAAGTTTAGGGACTGATGACCCAGTAGTTAAGTCCCATAAGCTATACAAACATTTGAAACAATAATTTTTAATCGTAAAAGAGGTGTCAGTTGGTAGTTCTCGTAACACTCTGTCGTGTTATGTCGCCAAATTATAAAACACACGACTTTTATTTTGGCCTACTTTAGGTTACTATAGTAACACTAAAAGTGGGCCTTTGTGATCGTCTTTTGACAGCTCGAAATTTAAATGAAAATAACGGTTTAACCATGCATCTGACACGAAAATTAAAGAACCGAATTTGTAGAGGAGAAAATTCTCTACAACTTTGCTCTCTTGTGTTTTTTTTTTTTTTTTTTTTTCCATGTCTCGTATCGTTTCAGAGATATTTGCAAAAATAACGGCGATTTTGGGATGTCTGTCTGTTGTCCGTATTGTGTTCCCTGTTTTTAAGACGAACCGTTCAACCGATCAGCACTAATTTTTACAGACGTAATTGTAGGCCGCCAGACACAAGAACCTCCCTTTTTCAAATTTTTCGGGCAAAAAATACCGTTGTAATACCAAAAAAGGCCGTTTGTAATATAATTGCAAGCTAACCGTTCATCTGACACGAAAATTGAATAACCTAATTGGTAGGGGGTAAATTTCTCTATAACTTCGCTCTATTATGTTTTTTTTTCATATCTTGCATCGTTGCAGAGATATTTGCAAAAATAACGGCGATTTGGCGATGTCTGTCTGTAACATGTTCACACTTTATAGGTCGAACCGTTCAACCGATCGGCACCAAATTTTACATACATAATTTTTGATCACCAGAGATCAGAACCTCGCTTTTTCAAATATTTCGGATAAAAAATACATTAGCAACACCAAAAACATGTGTCCCCAGTGGTGTAGGGGTCAGCGCAACTGCCTAGAAAGCAGGAGACCCGGATTCGAATCCCGGCTGGGTACACATTTTCAGCTTTGCCCAATAGCAGTTGAAGTCATATATTCTATGAATATTAAAATAATAACAGCTGCAGGATCAGAATGTGACGTCTGTTCTTTCCGAACAGACGCCACATGTATATATATAATATGCCGGTGACGGGCAATGATCCTATCGTTAGTGGGGAGGGGTGGGCAAGTTTGAAGCCCTTACTCTTACGGGAATTAGTTAAACTACGAGTTTGAGTACTATGGGCAGGGCGAAGCTGGGAATTTGTATCTGACGGGAGGCGTGCATGGGTAGTCCTTGCAGGTGCGGTGATCACTGTGTCCCCAGTGGTGTAGGGGTCAGCGCAACTGCCTAGAAAGCAGGAGACCCGGGTTCGAATCCCGGCTGGGTACACATTTTCAGCTTTGCCCAATAGCAGTTGAAGTCATATATTCTATGAATATTACACCAAAAACAGCCGTTTGTAATGTAATTTTAATTGCAAATAAACCGTTCATCTGACGCGAAATTTGAATAAACGAATTTCTAGAGGAGAAAATTCTCTACAACTTTGTTTCCTTATGTGATTTTTTCATACCTGGTATCGTTTCAGACATATTTGCAAAAATAACGGAGTTTTGACACCCTCCATTGAATTAACGAAAACCAGCCGTTCGCGTATGTCACGTGACATTCCTCGCCCAGAACTCTCTCTGGTATACGCCATCTTGCGTTGCGTGTTTGATGATTTTCTTATTGTAACTTACATGTTGTCATTTCAAAGCAATGGCGCACTGAAGAATTAACAAAAACACCTCGATAAATGATAATGTAGTGTCTACAAATGCCATATTACAATGAGTTAAGAACTGCCATCAGTAGTATGAGATTAAAGATCGCATCTTCTAATTGTTAGCCGTAGCGTAGTGAGCAATGCGTTGGACTCTGACGATGAAAGGTCAGTGGTTCGGAACCCGCCACTACGTAAATTTTTTTTCCTAAAACTCTTTCAGACACTCTTATTAATTTTTTATTATTTAGATTATTATTTTGATCCGAAATGTTTACAAAAACTTATAGAACTATAAATGTAAAGTGGGCCGTGAAACACGTGTGGGATTTTTTTTACATCCTGACGGGCTGAGTCGAATGGTTGGAAAACGTTTCACGCAGCGATTCGCGGGCCAAGGCTGCTCAGCAGCAGTGCGCATGCGCGGAGAAGCAGGCACACAGTTGTGATTGGCTGATGCGAGCCTATCAGGCAACACAGCCCGAACCGCTAGCGAAAGGCTTACAAAATTAAACGGGGGCACTGCTTCGATAACTAGGCCCTCGGTGCGCTCTCTCTCCTAACGGAACTTTGTCGCAGAATACCCGGGCCGTGCCCTGCAGTGATAGTCGCGGCACGTTAATGCGGCCGATTGTGGCCGCTGAATGGTGCGCTGCGGACAATTAACGTGATGAGGCGTGCCGTGCCGCTGATCCCGGCTGCTGCTGCTGCTGCCGCGGCAGATAACGGCTCTCGCTCTGGCTCTGGCGCGGGGCCTGCGCGGTATTAACTGCGCAGGCAACCACACACTCCGCTGCGTCCGACAGTCATCCAACCGCCGAAAGGAAAGCGGGCCTACTGCTTTACGTGCAATCCGAAACACGTGTCGTTCCTGGCGACTCCCCGCATCGTCGAGACGTGAAAGAGCGGTCTGCGGGGCGCCAGTCACTCTGCACGGCCGCTACGGTCGGGGGTTCGAATCCCCCCGTCGGGCATGGAGGTCTGTGTCGTCTTTAGTATAAGGTCGTTCATAAGTAGTTTGTTGACAAACAGCGGCTTTAGACGCATGCGACAAGTCCACCCGAAGCTGCGGACGTGAAAGAGACCAAGGAGCGGTAAGGCAAGGGCAGTGAAAAAGTAGGAGGGGTGCGAAGGGACTCAAGAGATGACAGGAGGGAACGAACACGGACCGCGATCGGAAAACCCGACCTCGGTCGTTGTCGTGGAGACGGGACTGTAGCAGCTGGAAAAAGAAGCCTGCGATTCGGAACATGGACGCCACTGAGTCTCCGTCGCCAGTTTCAGGCGGTTTTAGAGTCGTTCTGTGGCGCGGAAGTCGTGTACACGGATGGTTCCGTGGTCGACGGCCGTACTGGCTATGCATACGTCCATGGTGAGCATACTGAACAGCATTCACTGCGGAATTGGTTGCCGTCTATCGGGCACTCGAACATCTCAGAGCGTGCTCTGGGGAGTCTCTGGTCATCTGTTCTGACTCCCTGAGTGGCTTGGAAGCCCTCGCCAAATGTTTCACGAAACACCCTTTGGTGCTATCCATACAGGTGTTTGTTTCCAGGCTTGTTCAGTCTGGTCGCTCAGTGGTCTTTGTTTGGACCCCAGGACACATCGGCGTTCCTGGAAACGAACGTGTGGACCAGCTGGCTAAGCAGGCTACTTCCTCCAGTCCATTGGCTATTGGTCTTCCGGAGAGCGATCTCCGACTGGAGTTCCATCGGAAGATCCGTAGCCTGTGGGATTCCGAGTGGGCTAACTCTGCTCACCCCAACAAGCTTCGTGCAGTGAAGCTCTCTACGGCCGCATGGAAGTCCTCACTGCGGTCGTCTCGTAGGGAATCTGTTGTCCTCTGTCGCCTACGAATCGGCCACACGTGGCTGACGCATGGCCACCTTCTTCGGCGGGAGGACGCACCACAGTGTGACTGTGGCGCCCCCTTGACAGTGTTCCACATTCTGGTCGACTGTCCACTTTTAGTTGCCTTGTGACAGTCTCTTAATCTGCCAGATGCGCTTTCTTTTATGCTACGAGACGATGCTGCTATACTTGAACGTGTTTTAGATTTTAATCGCGCAGCTGGTTTTTATCGTGTGATTTAATGGTGGTGTGTTTTCTTCTTCGTTTTTCCTTGTATCCTTTCCTCAAATTTGCCAGTGATTTTTTACTCTTTGACTTGTTAATGCATTTCCATAGGAACGCTTAACACAAAGTTTTATCTCTCAGAACGGAACAAGGGACTCATAACTGTTGCTGTTTAGTCCCTTCAAAATCCACACAACTTTGCTCACAACTAATTTCATAGGAAGTACAAGTACATCTAAAATAAAAGAAGGGCAACATTGTTAAAAACAGTATATTTCGGTTAAAACAGTGCATACGTGACGTGTCTGGTGATACTGCAAGATATGATCCATTGATAAACAAAATATCTGCTACTACAACAAAACTACTGCACCTCATTATTGACGGCTAACATTCAAAGGAAAAAAATGTGAATCCATCATAAGTAGAAATTACATTTAATGTGATCATAAGTGACAGGTTGCAAATGAGCACTCCATTCCCTGTTGATACGGTACAGTAACAGATAAAAAAGTTACCACCTTTCAATCACCTTGAAAACAAGATTAAAAGAGATGAAATTGGGGAAACATTAAAAATTTAATATGCAATAACGGAAATAAGGCATATAAACTGTAATTGCAACCTCGGAATAAACGGTGCACGAATTGCTCTGTAAGTAGTATCAACAGCCTTCCCTAGATCGCAGCACTCTAATTTTTAATCGCGATTGCTATCGTTTACTAATAGCCTTTATTCGCTACTGTTTTTACTTATGACCTGCATCCTAGAAGCTACTATAGTCGGAATATCACACTTATTAATCCCCATAGTACATTAATGATACCCTATCTTCGTTATAAATCGTATACTGCACAGCAAAGAAAAGATTTATGAATATCGTCGTTGGAAATCGTAGAGATAGTACCTCCTGACATTGCTAGCGCCGTGATCAAAAGTTCGAACATTTCCCGAGATTTCCCGACCCGTGACGTAAATTGTTCGAACAGTTGGAGTCACGTTCAGACCCAGCTGTAGAGTGTAGCAGTTGATGTCCCAGAGAGCGGGTGTCTGCGGTGTTGGTCTTCCTCGCAGGCAGGCAGGCCCCCCTCAGATAAACGCCAGCCGCCGCCCGCCTCCCCCACCACATCCGCTGCTGCGTCACAGACCACGACTGCCAGCGGCAGCCTGCAAGCGCCGTCCGTTAAGGCTAGTTTACACGACGACACTACGTTTCATGAAACTGCGCTACTGGCCAGTGCGCATGCGCGGCAGGCGTTCGCGCAACTCGTTGGCGAAACTAAATAGTTTCGACACCTTCCAACTTTGGCGAAACTGATTGCGCGTGTTTTGAGGTTAGGTTAAGACCAATACAGAACAAAATATAATATACAGGGGGGAACGGAAGAAATAATTCGGTTATTGAACATAAATCCGTTGCGTAGGTGTTTGTGCGTTTTTTTTTTTTTTTTTTTTGTTTTTTTTTTTTTTTTTTTGGACTTCTGAGTGTTGACTCAATATGGCCACCTACAACTCACAGTGGAAATGTACATATATTTAAATGAACAGACAAAACAGAAGTACATTTTGTCAAAATGGAAAGTGGAAGCAAAGCGAAAACTGCATTACATTACAATTTAAATACTGTTGGAACATTTTCACATATTTACAAGCAAAACCTTATATTACCAACACACTTTATGCTTATAGATTGTGTACAGTGATCTTAATAAACTTAACTATGGTTTTATATACACGAATGTCTTTTGTAAACAAAAGGGAAGAAGCTGACTGGGGAAGGGGATATCCCATCTTCACCAATGTCTGCAGGAAGTTCAAACGTTCTCGGTCAAATTTGGGGCACCTGAACAGGATGTGGTTTGACATCAGCTTCGTTTCAGGATCACACTCACATGCCGCCGAATCGTAGACGTTGATCCGATGTAGATGTTTTGGATAAGAGGCGTGATTGAGCGATTTTAACGGCGCGTTAGTGTTCTTCTAGCAATTATTTGTGAAATTAAATATTGATCTGTTGACGATTAGTGGATTGCAGACGAAAATACATCCAATTCAAAATACAAACGAAGTATGGCAATTGTCCATTTCGGAACACGGTACAAGTACTGCAGAGACGAATATCTACTTGACAAGAAACGTAATGCAATTTGTAATTTCAGTTCTGGTAACACTGCTTCACGCATAACGGTAACTTGTTTCTTTATTGAATTACTAACTCTGTTTATAAGGAACTTGAACTTCTCTGGTGACATTCTGAGTTAATTAAAATAAATTTTAGGGTCTTCCATCACAATTTCTTTCAGTAAGGTCGCTGAGCAACAGAGCTGACGTCTTTTTTAAATCCATTTACGAACCCAAACACGTCTCTTATTCTTTTTATGTTTAGTCTTATGCAGCGACTTCACATAGACAAGCAATAGATTCGCCACAACTCTTACAGCTACCAAAACTTTCATTTTACGGCGCTACAACACTCACAAAACAACGAAACTGGAGTGTATAGTATTGGCGCCGTGTCTAGAGACATACACGAAACCAGTTGCGCGCAATTCATTCCATGCAACGAGTTTCGCAACCTAGTATCGTCGTGTAGACTAGCCTTTAAGGCGAAGATCCGCCGCCAAAGCTTCAGGTCTAGCGCGACAGCCATCTAGCGGCGAAACACGTGCAACTACCGTGATTCTTAGCAGACACTTGATCCGCGCGCCGGAATACAGACCACTTATGAGGTTCGTTTAAGCAGCTGCCAGCGAGCTACTGGCGCATGCGCAGAGCACAAATTAAGTTCAGGCAGCGCTTCGCCCGCTTCCGGCTACTTGCCGAGTGGCTGTTTGCTGTTTAAGCAGTAACCGCAAGCTACCAGATTCTACCCGGGGAAATATTTCTGGTGCGCTCAAGCTGCCAGATTCGCGCATGCGCAGAACTGTCTGCGTTGTAGTGGGAGGGCGCTCCACGTGATCTGTGTTTACGTTTCGTGATGGTTTCATTTGTTTGTCTTCGTCTACAAGTGTCTTGTCATATGAAAACAAAACGGATTTCTGTGACTGGGAACTGTTAGGTGAATTTATTCACAAAATCTCTGAAGGCTAGTAAAATAATATATTTCAGTTTTCTGATTTTATTTCCACGTTATTAGCAGAGATCAAGCATTGAGTTGTACGTGTAATACGCACATGACGGGTCATGTCTATTATTGTTGTAATATTGTAGTTATTTGGACACACGACTCATTATCGAGTGTTCATACAAGATCAAGAATTATCCGATTTGAAGAACACTTAAGTTGTTTTTGTCGGTTTGCGAAAAAAAAATTGGCTTTTTTCAATCAACTGTTCTTTGCCACAGAGAAAGAAAACAATATTCCAGACTGTTGCCTAGTTTAAACTGTTCGCTATGTTTTAAAGAGCTCGCGTTGTACTTTATAATGCATATACTGTTAACAGATTTCATATTCTGCTATAAAGGCGAATAGTGGTTCGAGTAAGGTTACGAAATTGATACTCTTGGCTTATCCTCGGATGTGTTGTTTGTTTCATGAAACAATGTAGGATCTCTTAATGCTGCACGTACTGGTATTAGTAAATGTTTTCTTGAAGGTTAATACACATGCGATTTAATTAGTAATTGAGAATAAAATAAATACCTTTATTGTCAGCTTAATAAGAAAAAATGTATTCTTTTAGGCACCCACTATCCACGAAACAATGTTTCATATATCTGTGCTACATTCTCTAGGCTTCAATTTGTGTTTTTTACGTTTTAAATTTATAGACTCACATTCTTCGGCAAATTACTGAAACACACTGCCAACAAATCGTTCACTGTATACATTTTCGTTACTTTGTGCGTATGATGTATTACGTGAATGGCCATGGTTTCATTAAGTCACACTAATAAAACCGAAAAATAACCCATTGTTGTTCTGCATAATTGCTCGGCATTATATAGGAATACCAAGATAACGGGGTCGCAGTTCAGCTGTTCCATTGCTACGCATGAGAATGCTACCAGAATTGGGACGAAAAGCGTTCAAGCAGTGCAAGCTCCAAATACGTCATCGTAGCTGCGCATGCGCAGTAATGCCTACACGCCCGCGCTTAAAAATAGCTTTATGGCAGCTGCTTAAACACTGCTTGAACGTGTTTCTTCCCAATTCTGGTAGGATTATAATGCGAACCGGTGGAACAGCTGAACTGCGACCTCTTTATTTTGGTATTCTTATATATTGCCGAGCAGTTACGCTGAACAACAATGGTTAATTTTTCAATTTTATTAGTATGACTTAATGAAACCATGAAAGGATATTAAAACTTTTCACATAATATCATACGTACAAAGTAACGAAAATGTGTATTGGTGATAAAACACTGAACGTTATGATGACAGTATGTTCCAGTGGTTTACGAAGGAATGTGTCTAGACATAAATTGAAGCTTAGAGGATGTACCACAGATGTATGAAATATAGTTTTGTGACTAGTAGGTGTCTAAAAGAAACTTTTTTCTTATTAAGTTCTCAATATTACTGATTAACCTTCAAGTAAACATTTACTAATATTCGTACGTGCTGCATTAAGAGATCCTACACTGTTTCATAAAACTTAACACATCGGAGGCTAAGCGAAGAGTATCAATTTCGTAACCTTACTCAAACAACTATTCGCCTATAAAAGTATATCTACATGGCCAGATTAACACAGGTGTATCTTGTATTGTTTTCTTTGTGGTTTTCAGAATACCCTCATTTTTAGTTCTTTATTATAGGACAATATGAAATCTGTTAACGCTGTATGCATTATAAAACTCGATCTCTTTAAAACACAGCGAACGGTTCAAACAAAGCAACAGTCTGGAATATTCTTTCAAATAAATTGACTCCTCTGTGGCAAAGAACAGTTTATTGTAGTTGATTGATAAAAGCCAAACTTTTTAGCAAACTGACAAAAATAACTTTAATGTTCTTCAAATCGAATAATTCTTTATCTTGTATGAACACTCAATAATGAATCATGTGTCCAGTTCATTACAATATTATAACAATAATATACATTTCCGCTTGGTGGTTACTATATAAAATACATATTTTTCAATACAGCATGCCCGATTTCGTTCACTGTAAACTGCACAATATTTAACGGCTAAAATATATAAAATAACCTATATTATTTTATGAGCCTTCAGCGATTTTGTTAATAAATTCATGTAACAGTTCCCATTCACAGAAATCCGTTTTGTTTCCATATGACAATAGTACACTAAGGCAAACAAGTGAACCTATCACGGAATGTAAACACTGGTCACGTGCAGTGATGGGAACAATCGAATGAAAACAATCGATTCATTCGGTTGTTGGGAAAAAATCGATCATTCGGTTGTAGTTTCTTGTATCGGTTGAATTATTCATTCGTTCTTCTGAGTGAAACCAGTCGGTGGGACCAACCGAATGAAACAACCGATTCAGTCGATTGGACTATTCATTCGTTCTTCTGAGTGAAACCAGTCGGTGGGACCAACCGAATGAAACAACCGATTCAGTCGATTGGACTATTCATTCGTTCTTCTGAGTGAAACCAGTCGGTGGGACCAACCGAATGAAACAACCGATTCAGTCGGTTGGACTCTTCATTCGTTCTTTTGAGTTAAACCAGTCGGTGGTATCAACCGAATGAAAAAATCGACGCAGTCGGTTGGACCACTCATTCCTTTTCTTTTGAGTTAAATCAGTCGATGGGGCCAACCGAATGAAAAAATTGACACAGTACGTTGGCCTTTTCATTAGTTCTTTTGAGTGAAACCAGTCAGTGGAAGCAACCGAATGAAAGAGTCAGTCAGTCGTAGTTTTACTTTATTTTTTTATTTTTTTTTTTTTTTTTTTTTTCGAATGAAAGTAGTCTGTGGGAACAACCGAATGAAAACATGCGAAACTTTTACAGTTTTGTACATTGACTGAATTATCATTCTTTCTTTTAAAGTGAAAAGAGGCAGTACGTTTTTCGCGGGGAGCGGGTACTCGAGAGGGGGTGCTGCCTCGCTTGCATTTTCACTGCTGACAGCGCTAGTCCAGCAGGCGCGCGCCAAACTCCACACAGCAGTGTCTGGCGGCGTCGCAGGGCGTGCCATCGCCGATTGTTGTCGGTTACTTACTGTCTCAATAAAGAAGCGTCGAAACTACAGGGTGTTCCAAAATGATCGCTACAAGTTTAATATCGCATACTGTATCTCCGAAGTGGGAACAGGTAGAAACGTGCGGTTTGCGGCTTATTGTTCATACATATCTAAGGTACTAGTAGGACAGAGTTAAGTATTTTAACTTTGAGCATATTTGCTAGATCCAAATTCGAAGATCACTAAAACATTAGATATTGTAAAAAAAAGTTTATTAAAGTATTTTGTACAAAAATGTTTCTTATAAAAATATTTTTGTTAATTCCATCTAATTTGAAGGAGTACGAGAAGACATACAACATTTATCAGTGCTGTAAATTTCCTTCACCGCGTCTGTATTCGTCAACGGTGTATGAAAACATTCATCTCAAGTTTCATAATTATTCACTCTTGTCACAGATATTTCTGTGGTTATCGGTGAAACGGTGTGGAGGTTTATTCCATCCCTGCGCCATGTACCATACAAAATCTTAGATGCCACTTGTTTTGAAAGTCAAGGGTGCTAAATTTCATCAGGATCGGAATAAACTCTATATTGGCGTCGACTTCTGGAATACCTTCTCTCATGCATCGAACTAAAGTAGATGTAGACGGTGACCATTCTCTTTCTTTGAAGGTGAAGAGTGAAATATATCATTAAAATTCGAATACAAACGGAATTTGTTTAGGTTAGTAGGTAAAGTACCCTCCGCCATGCACCTACGAAATTTATTGTACACAGTTACCTTCGCCTTGTTTTAAAGGTCTAGTGTGCAAAATTTCATCAAGATCGCAGCCAAATTGTGGTTTTTGTCGAAGTTAGTATGTAAAGTACCCTCCGCCATGCACCGAATTAAATTTGATGCAGGGAGTGACGTTTCTCTTGCTTTGAAGGTCAAGTGTGCAAAATTTCAAGATTGGAACAAAACTGCAGATTTGCATGCAATAGAAACAGACACACGAACACACTGCTATATTCTTAAAATTTGTCTTTAAGAATGTTTCATGCTGAATCACGGTTCATTTATACCCGAAAAGGCTGAAGGAGTATGCAAATAAAGTCACACAAAGTCGATGAATTAATAAAAACATCCATATAACTGCAGAAACCAACAAAGACTTTTTCCAGTCGGTTGTATCGCATCAAGTGAATCCACTCAATGCCGAGAACATTCATATAAAGGACAGAGACTTGTTTCATTCGGTGCTCCCGCATCGACTGAAACCACTCAAACCCACTGAATGAGTGAAAACATTCATATAGCGGCTGCAACCGAGAGAGACTGGTTTCATTCGATTGTTTCGCATCGACTGAAACCACTCAAACCCCACCAGTGAGTGAAAACATTCATACAGCCACAGAGACTATTTTCATTCGGTTGTTTCATTCGACTGAAAAAACCGACTGAACGAAAAAACAACCGATAGACCAATCGGTTGTTAAAAACAGTCGGTTGTCCCATCACTAGTACTCAAGGTACCCACGCACTACAACTCAGACAGTTCTGCGCATGCGCGAATCTGGCAACTTGAGCACACCAGAAGTATTTTTCCGGGTGGAATCTGGTAGCTTGCACTTACTTCTTAAACAGCAAACAGCCACTTGGCAAGTAGCCAGAAACGGGACAAGGCGCTGCTTGAACTTCATTTCTGCTCTGCGCATGCGCGAGTAGCTCGCTGGCAGCTGCTTAAACGAACCTACTGTGAACATAGCCTAAAGGCCATTTCACACCGGCGCGGCGTGGCGTATCTCGGGCTGCAGCTCCTGGGAGACGTCGCAGTCGTGCCTGTCTGGTGATGTAGTCAAGTGGGGCATCTCAGAGCGACGTGGCCGGCACACGTGCAGTACAGTACAGTACAGCAGTAAGCGTGTGTCCAGCTGCGCAGTTTGTGGATAATTTCTCGCGTTTAAGTTTAGAGTTACCTCTATATCTTGGCATTTTGGAATTTATTAGTCAGATATTGCAGAGTGCAGAATACTTCAGAGCAGAAATTTTGTAGCACTGAACTATGTAATCTAGCAGGCAGACGCTCAACTCGAAATGGCTCTCATCGGCAGAAGGCAAACACGTGATTTTTAATTCAGTTCGCTACCTATCGCGCATATTTTAGTTCGCGACCGGTAGCTCTCCTTTTAGTTCGCAGCTCGGCCGCGATGTAGGTCGCTCTTTTCAGTTCGTCCGCTCGTTTTGGCTTTTGCTACCGCTACTAAAAGAGCTCTTTTTTTTGTTATGACAGCTTTTTTATATAATGACCAGTGGTAGTGAAATATGAAACTACAGATGAGCTACATCTCAGCTCGAAACGTCGGCAACTGGCACAAGGGAATCACGCGATTCTGCGCGCTCTCGCGTCCTCTCGTTGTTCCTCGTCAGTCTTCGGAAAAGGAGCGGACGAACTAAGAGGCGAGGGATCTGCGAACTAGTTCCCGTAGTTCGCCTGTGGGAGCGCTGTTCCGAACTAGTTCGTTCGCGAACTGCACAAGACTATTTGACACTGAATACAATAAAAAGAGTTGATCATGACTATCTCTACATCCCGTCAACGGCACATTGATATCTGGGGTCAGACCACGGCAAATTGAACACCATTTCTGGTACTGTCCACGAACAGTACTGAAGTTAGCACACCATCTCTACGAATGAGCTTTTAACACGTCGCTTTCCAGAATGAAACTTTCACTCTGCAGCGGAGTGAGCGCTGATATGAAACTTCCTGGCAGATTAAAATTGTGTGCCGGAACCGGGACTCGAACCTGGGACCTTTGCCTTTCGCGGGCAAGCGCACTACTGACTGTGCTATCCCGACACGACTCACGATGCCGCCTCACAACTTTACTTCCGCCAGTACCTCGCCTCCTACTTTCCAAACTTCACAGAAGCTCTCCTGTGAACCATGCAAGACTAGCACTCCTGGAAGAAAGGATATGGTGGAGACATGGCTTAGCCACAGCCTAAGGGATGTTTCCAGAATGAAACTTCACTCTGCAGCGGAGTGTGCGCTGATATGAAACTTCCTGGCAGATTAAAATTGTGTGCCGGAACCGATACTCGAACCTGGGACCTTTGCCTTTCGCGGGCAAGCGCACTACTGACTGTGCTATCCCGACACGACTCACGATGCCGCCTCACAACTTTACTTCCGCCAGTACCTCGCCTCCTACTTTCCAAACTTCACAGAAGCTCTCCTGCAAACACGCAAGACTAGCACTCCTGGAAGAAAGGATATGGTGGAGACATGGCTTAGCCACAACCTAAGGGATGTTTCCAGAATGAAACTTTCACTCTGCAGATTAAAATTGTATGCCGGAACCGGGACTCGAACCTGGGACCTTTGCCTTTTCGCGGGCAAGCAGACTACCGACTGTGCTATCATTTGCGAAAAGGCCAATGTCCCAGGTTCGAGTCCCGGTTCCGGCACACAATTTTAATCTGCCATGAAGTTTCGCGTAGCTTTCGGTTTGAAGGGTACGTGTCTCTAGTCAGGATACGTGCTACGAGCTGCCACTTCTTTCCGAAGACGTAGCTCGAGATACGCTACGCCGGTGTGAAGTGACCTTAAGCCAGTGCGCTACCTGTCGGTGGACGACGTCATCGTTACAGCTACTATCCTCCAGACGGCACTTGCCGCCACCGGATCCAAATCAGTGTCCTCTTGCAGCAGGTGTGGTGATACGCTTTTTGTGGCGGCGTGTGTTGCCGGTGTACGGCTGCTCGAGACACGGCGGGTGTGTCAGCGTTTCGCGTCGCAGCTCTGTCGCTGTGGAAGGGCCGCACACTTCCGCGTTGAGTCAGCGCGGCCTGCTGACTGGTGCAGTAGCTGCTGACTGCTGCTGACTGCCGCTGCCTCCAGAGCTGCCTACTCAGCCGCTGTGTCACCATACACGGAACCCTACACTGCCGAACGCCGGCCCGAATGCGTGCGTTTCTACTGACTCACCAGCTCCAGGCTAATTTGTAACTCTCACCACTGCCGTACTCCGGTCCACAGACTGTGACAAGTCTGACACTCACTGCTCTAACATCTGTTATGCCGTCCTTCCCCAAACGCCATCTGGTGCAATACATGCATACATACTAAAACAAATCCGCTGAACTTCAATTACGCGATAAATCAGTCAAACCTTAAGGTCGTAGATTCTACCAAATACCTAGGAGTTACAATTAGCCGCCTGCGGTTGCCGAAGGGACTCAGGCGCTTCAGTCACGGTCTTCACGGCCACTACGGTCGGGGGTTCGAATCCCCCTCTTGCATGGATATTTTTGCCATCCTTAGTGTTAGCTAGTTCGTAAGTAGTTTGTAAGTTTAGGGACTGATGACCCCGTAGTTAAGTCCCATAAGGGCTACAAACATTTGAACATATTTAGTTAAAATTACGATCAACTTTGACTGGAGAGAACACACAGAACATACTGTGGGGAAGGCGAACCAAAGGTTACGTTTCATCGGCAGAACGCTTCGAAGATTCACCAGCTCCACCAAAGAGACTGCCTACATCACACTTGTGCGTCCTCTCCTGGAGTACTGTTGCCCCTTGTGGGACCCTCACCAGGTGGGACTGACGGAATACATTGAGAAGGTTCAGAGAAGGGCAGCTCGTTTTGTTCTATCACGTTACGGGGGGGGGGGGGGGTGTAAGCGTCATGGAAATGTTGCACGAATTGGGGTGGAAGTCATTAAAAGAAAGACGTTATTCATTGCGGCGTGATCTGTTTGCGAAGTTTCAATCACCGACTTTTAGTTCTGAATGTGAAAATATTTTGCTAGCACCCACCTACTTAGGGAGACATGACCATCCCAATAAAATAAGAGAAATCAGATCGAAAACGGAACGATTTAGGTGTTCTTTCTTCCCGCGCGCTATTAGAGAATGGAACAGCAGAGAAAAGTTATGAAAGTGGTTAATGAACCCTCTGCCAGGCACTTGAATGTGATTTGCAAAGTATCTGTGTAGGTGTAGATGTAGAGTCTCGGCGTGTCTGGCCTTTTGGTGGCTTTCATCTGGACCCCGGGCCACATAGGCATTCCAGGGAACGAACGAGCCGATCAGCTGGCCAAGCAGGCCATCGCCTCCCAGCGTCTGGATGTTGGTATCCCAGAAAGGGACGTCCGTTTGGGTCTGCGCCGCAAGATACCCATGGCCTGGAACTCAGAATGGTTGACATTGAGCACGCCCAAAAAGCTCCGTGCGATCAAGTCTTCGACAGCAGCTTGGGAAACGTCTCTTAGGCCGTCTCGAAGGGACTCACTCATCCTCTGTCGCCTGCGTATAGGCCACACATGGCTCACGCAAAGCCACCTCTTACGTCGAAAGGACCCACCAGACTGCCGTTGTGGCGCTCTGTTGACTGTAGTCCACATCTTGGTGGACTGTCCACTTCTAGCTGCATTGCGGCAGACTTTCAGCCTGCCTACTGCGCTCCCTTCGATTTTAGCTGACGACGCCTCTATGGCTGACTGTGTTTCAAGTTTTATTCGCGCAGCTGGTTTTTATCATAAGCTTTAACGGTGGGTTCGTATTCCTGATCTTCAGGCATACACCGCTTATAGTTTTAATCTGTTGTCACTTTTGTCTTCTCAGTCCTATTTCGGACTGACAGTTGTAGTATGTGCAGAATGGTTCGCTCATCCATTATCATCCTAGTGATCAGCAAGCCAACAACATCTGCTGTCATTTTAAGTATAGTTGATTATTAGTTCCACCTCTATTGTGGTTCCCTTTTTCTTTTTATGTTGTAATTATGGCCAACACTGATTTTCGTATGTCTTGTGTACTGGTTGCAGGGTGCTTATTTTTAAACATTCATGAAATCCTGTGATCTCTTAGCTGGGAACAGGGGACTGATGACCCGGTAGTTTAGTCCACTTTAAACACCCAACACCAACCAACCAATCTCACGGGACGTGGAAACGCACGTAGAGGAGGACGTGGTGCCTTTGCAGTACGAAATTCCACGTTCCATTGGCCTGCCAAGTGTGGAATGAAGGGTCCGGGCCGCGGTGGAGTAGCCGAGCGGTCTAAAGCGTCTCGCTGCTAGCGCGGTTGCTCGCCGTGGAGGTTCGAGTCCTCCCTGGGGCATGGGTGTGTGTGTTGTCCGTAGGTTAGTTTACCTAGGTTTAAGTAGTTTGTCAGCTACGGACTGATGACCACGCAGTTTGGTCCGATAGATTTACAAACATTTGAACATTTTGAAGGATCCGGCATGTTAGATTTTTTGCTTCGTGGAGTGGAACGTAGCCAATAAGAAGCGACCTGGTTGTCACGTGACAAGCACAACTTTCGAGCCGCCATATTGCAAACGGAACTCCGTATTTCATGCCTTCTTTCGTCGTAGCGTGCAATGTATAAATATATATAAAGCGTTAGAATACTGAATAACTTTTGAAAACGCATCATTCTAGATATGATTTGTTACTATAAATTACCGGAAACGAAATTTTCATGGCTTTAAAGGATGTCGTATTTAACGTGTGCCTGTGTTATAATTAGTACTAGCTTAAACCCGCGGCTCCGTTCGCGTGTTGTTTGATTATGATAGATAATGCGCGAAACGTTAAATGCTTATCCTTACAGAGAAAGAACTGAAGACATTTTAGCACGCATACACCAAAGTGTCGCATCTCGTTTCACTGTATGTAACCTTCTTGCGATAGAGTCGCAAACGTCATCGCTTGCCTTCAGTCCGAATTTTTTTATAATATGACGACTTTCAACCAGCATATCATCCAGCCCCTTATAGCTATCGGCATGGAACTGCTATGGTGTACAACGGGAGACTTCGGACAACAATTACACACAGATCATTCGTTTGTGTTCTGTAGTTTTCGCTGCAGAGCGAAATATTAACACACACACACACACACACACACACACACACACACACACACACACGCCTAGAATTTTATATACACCAATAACTTTCCATTCAAATATACTCAACCCTTCTATCATTATCAACCCTCAAGCACCAATGCAACCGATAAAACCATTTTCAAAGAGTAAATATAATTTTCAAAGAGTAATTATTGTTCCGCATTCCGCGTTTTATTCTTCAAATTACTAAATATAATTCAGAGAGGTATAAAACCGTGCGTAAAACTTTCCTCAGGTGTAAATTAGCAACTGTATTAATATTTAAGTCCCTGCGTCCTGTCGTTCGGACGTGATAAGCGTACACCGAACAGACATTCACATTTATAGATATAGATAATATGAAACAGTATCGTTCCTACGCTACAGTTCAAAGCCAGTCTATGAAAGGAGCGTCTTTATGATACTTTCTCATAGATAAATAAGGCATTACAGCCTGTTTTAGTTGCATAATATATCACAAACACAGCGCACGCTCTCTCGAGGAGAAATAGCGCAGTTGGTAGCTGAGCTGCGGAGCACAAGTTGACAGCAACTCGGGTTCGCGGCACCATACTTCTAAAATATTTTTTTCCTTTTTTGTTTCTGGTTCTTTCTTATTGATTTAAGTGTAATATCCGATATTCGTTGTTATTTCTTTTTAAGACGACAGATTAGCGTGGTGGTTAGCGTTACGAGCTGTGGAGGAAGAGAGATGTAAATAACAGGTTTGCATCTACACTCTCGCAGATATTTTTAACCATTTCGTTTAATTATGGTTAATACAATTATAATATTTGGTAGTCGACGAACTTTGTCCACGAGAAAATTTGTTGAGTTTTTCGTTCTAGGCCGCAGGTACAAATAAAATTCGAGACAGTACCCTGCGTCACTTTCTTTGCCTACGGTGTTTGAATTAAGTTGCTGTTCAGTACAGAGCTGGAATAGTTCAGTTTGACAGTGCAAAGTGAACTTGGCTAGCGCGCGGTTACAGAAGCAGATGCAAAAATTATCACAACGAGCATTGTCGAGCTGGCGCGTTGTTCCAGCGAGTATAACGAGTAAAATATATGGTCAGAAACTATTATCTCCGAATATACAGAATATGTACAATGTGGAAAATGGGAATATAAGAGCAAAACGACTGGAGCTGGTGCAAATGATATATTTCACCATTGACTTTTTTAAGAATTTTTGCCAAAGTTGATTTTGTAAATTTCGTTATCTCAACTGCTTCTTGAAGAAAGAAACAAAATAAATAAATAAAACGATTTCTTGCCTGCAAGCATAAGAAAGCATTTCGTTTTTTTCCGAAGTAGGTTAAGAGAGATACCGTGTAATTTTACGCACATCCATCTTTGTAAACACGGTGATCTAGGCGCCAGCCCGCAACGGTCGCTGGAGAGCGCTGCGGTCGCAAAGCCAATCACGGTGAGCAGCTCGTTGTGTTCCGTGGGATGTGGCGGGTGGTTCCAGAGCGTGCTGTGGCTATACAGTACTAGGTAGACAGCACGTCTCGCGTACGCCACGTTGGGACAACGCCTTCCGTGTGATATGAGGACGGGTCTGGACCACCACCGCGGCGCTCTGGTGTGACGTCAGGCAGAGTAGGTTGCTGACTGGCACAGAGTAGCATTTGTCTGTGATAGTGGGCCGTGCCGCGACGGCTACCCGTTAGCAACCTACGTCACACCAGGGCGCCGCGGCCTTCTCGCTAGCTGGTGTTGTCTGGACACCAGTGTTCCCTACGGCCGCCATTTTCGTTGTAAAGCAGACGGCGCTGCCCACTATCGCTAGCAGAGAGAACAGCCAGTTTGCGCACCCTTTGACTCAGAAATTATATCCTTACATATAGTAATAAAAAACTGATGATTGGAAAAAGTGAGAAATCTCGCACGAAAGATTTCTAATTACAGTATACGAAAAGATTAAGTACGTTTGAATGACGAATTCACTATGCTTTGCAGTGAAGCACTAACAGGAAAAAATCGCTTGGCGAAAAATGCTCCCGTAACATGTCAATGGTGTAAATATTATCTTCATTAACGATGATCACCGAAAGTAAATGTAACTTGCGCAGATAATTGCTAGAATTCTTGTACTTTTTTCAGTGGACACTTAGCCAAATAATGAATACGGTTTGACTACTATAATTACAGTAATCAAAGTAATCATATATAACTGAAACAAAAACATTAATTTTACATAAATAAATTTGAGTTTTGTAATTTCTCACTTGGCGCAGTGACTGTCTTGGATTTTTTTACAATATCTCTCCTACCTTCTCCAACTTAATTTCAGTTAAAACACTACGATCTGCCCTACGTTTGTCTGAAAAAGATCCACTATTTCGAAATTTCTTCCATGGGCGTAATGTCGAATAATTGCAAACTCATACCAGGCAAATGACCATACCGAATCGAAAAGATATATATCAGAAGAAAGCACATACAGCCTTATGTTACACAGATACTCGGGGTAAACAGAATAAATGAAAAGGCTATATTTTCCCTACAATGGTGGTTGTACCGTTAGTCATATCAGATATACATTGCAATCAGAATGGATGTAGCCACATTCTCTGTAACGTGCACACTCTCTCGCAGTTTTACGTTCACTGTTTTAAGAAAGTAAGACTGACTAGTGACAAAAATTATCCGAGTACAGTACGCTACAGCCGCGTTATCGGACCAAACTGCGTGGTCATCAGTCCGTAGCTTACAAACTACTTAAACTAAGGTAAACCAAAGCCACCTAGATGCAAGAGTAGTCATAGCTCAAGAAAACATTTGTCTTACGTTGCGTTGTGATGAGTTTGGGAATACGTACACGTTGCACACTGTGTTTCAGAATATTTTAAATGTTATTTATGTCTTTCTTGGTGCAGATGTTTACTGTTAGGAGACAAAATGCCTAATGTGAATCGACCGATTCCAATATCTGTAAGATATGTTACTAATAGTTCATAAATATCTTATACCAAAACAAATTTGTCTGTGAATCACATAGATAACATCAATAACATTCTGAAACACAGTGTACAACTTGTACGTATTCCCAAACTCATGACAGCGCTACGTAAGACAGTGTGCTTGTGCTATGACTACTCTTGGCAGGCAGCGCACAGGCCTGGTATCTAGGGGGCTTTGGGTAAACTAACCTAAGGACACACACGCACACACCCATGCCCCAGGGAGGAGTCGAAGATCCGACGTCGAGCAACCGCGCGCTCCGCAGCGAGGCGCCGTAGACCGCTCGGCTTTTCCACCGCGCCCCCGCCGCATTATAGACCCAAAATGGCCGCCGCCGCAAAAGATCACGGTATCGTGACCAGACCAAGCCCCCACAATGGCGTAAGCGACCGACTGCGAACAGCGGACAAATTGAAGAGCGCCTCGGCGGCCATTGTGGTGGCAAACTTCCGCCACAACTTTAAATGTGCGTAAGATTCTTTTGATTACCACCAACAGTCGACTTGACAGGCATCTTATCCGCATGGCTCTAACGGATCGTACAGCCACGTCTTGATCCCTGATTCAACATATGGGGACGTTTGCAAGACAACAACCATCTCCACCATCAGTTCGACGACGTTTGCAGCAGCATGGACTATCAGCTCGGAGACCGTGGCTGCGGTTACCCTTGACGCTGCATCACAGACAGGAGCGCCTGCGATGGTGTACGCAACGACTAACCTGGGAGCACAAATGGCAAAACGTCATTTTTTTCCGATGAGTCCAGGTTCTGTTTACAGAATCATGATGGTCGCGTCCGTGTTTGGTGACATCGCGGTGAAAGCACATTGGAAGCGTGTGTTCGTCATCGCCATACTGGCGTATCACCCGGCGTGATGGTATGGGATGCTACTGGTTACACGTCTCGGTCACTTCTTGTTCGCATCGTCGGCGCTTTGAACAGTGGCCGTTACATCTCACATGTGTTACGACCCGTAGCCCTATCATTCATTGGATCCCTGCGAAATCCTACATTTCAGCAGGATAATGCACGACCGCATGTCGCAGGTCCTGTACGGGCCTTTCTGGATACGGAAAATGTTCGACTGCTGCCCTGGCCAGCACATTCTCCAGATCTCTCACCAACTGAAAACGTCTGGTCAATGGTGGCCGAGCAACTGGCTCGTCAGAATACGCCAGTCACTACTCTTGATGAACTGTGTTATTGTGTTGAACCTGCATGGGCATGCAAGCTCTGCTTCACTCAATGCCCAGGCGTATCAAGACGTTATTACGGCCAGAGGTGGTTGTTCTAGGAACTGATTTATCAGGATCTATGCACCCAAATTGTGTGAAAATGTAATGACATGTCAGTTCTAGTATATATTTGTCCAATGAATACCAGTTTATCATCTGCATTTCTACTTGGTGTAGCAATTTTAATGGCCCGCACTGTATATATGCTTTCGTACGAATCGTAATTTCTCTTATCTTGTCTTTGTGATATTTACGCGAAAGAGTGTTCTGCAGTGAGCTTCAAATTCCGGCCCTCTAAATTTCCTCAACACAGTTTCTCGAAAAGAACGCTGTCTTTCCTCCAGCGATCCCCAATTGAGTTGCCGGAGCATTTCCGTGACACTCGCGCATTGGTCGAACCTACCGGTAACAAATCTAGCTGCTCGCCTCTGAACTGCTTCCATGTCTTCCTTTAAACTGATCTGATGCGGGTCCCAAACACTTGAGCAATACTCGAGACGTGGTCATACAAGCGTTTTATACGCGGTCTCCTTTACAGGTGAAGTACATCCTCCCAAAATTCTCCCAATAAACCAAAGTCGGCTGTCCGCCTTACTCAAGACTGTCCTTACATGTATGTTCCATTTCGTATTGCTCTACAACGTTACCCCTAGATATTTGAACGAAGCGACTGCATGAATAATGTCACTACTAATGCTGTATTCCAAAAGTATGGGATTTCACGCATTTCTCATAACTTGGAACATATTTTCTTGAGTTTTTTATTATTTATTTTTTTATACATTTATAGAGTGCGGTACGACGCAATATTTTTAAACCATTTTGAGAAATATGAGTTTTACAATGGCAGCAGGCGAAGCATAGTAGCAGTTGAAGTGTCAGCCATCACCCGAATCAAATGGAGCGCTTGAGACAGTGTTCACGTTGTTTGAATTTTGTTTACCTTTTTTTAAATCTCTATGTATATAAAAGCGAAAGGACACTCACTCACTCACTAAACACGAAATCTCGGATTCTACTTCACCTATGAAGCTGAAATTTGTCAGGAATGTAGTTTATAGTTAGCAGAAGTTAGCTAAGAAAGGGTTTTGCGATAGGGCCAATAGTTCAGGAGATATCATGTCATTTAGACTGAAAACTTCTCTGTCTTGCGGCACGTGATAGTGACTTTATCAGTTCACTATTTGAGAAGGAGAGGACTTAGCGACTTGCAACAAACTTTAAATTTAATTTCAAACATTTGGGAAACTTTTTTTCGCTGACAACCCCAGCAAAATGATGAAGGAGAAAAGTTTGTCACTTACTACTTTTTCGGCGTTCATAAAGTAAAATTACGGCATTTGGCATGACGTTATAATTTATTACCCGTACAATATTAACTGTATTCGTGAGAAATGTTACAGACAGTATACACACACAACATTGAACGTTTGTTCGAAATTTTATCATAGTAGGACACACAGTTCATGAGATATGGAGTCATAAACAATGAGGTTAATGAAAAAAAAGGCATCATCACGCATGACATTTTGATTTGTTACGTCTTTCCTACTAACTCTATTCGCGACGTATTTTGCAGACATTTTACATGTACACCACTGCATGTAGTTGCGAAATAGTGTCGTATGACAACATATATTTCAGGTGCTATGACGTCCAAGACAATGAAATGCGTGAAAATTCTCTCTAGTAGGCACGAAGTTGTAATTTACTAAGTCTTTACTGCGAACTAGTCTTGTGTAGTTCGCGAACGAACTAGTTCGGAAGAGGGCTCCCACAGGCGAACTATTTCGCAGATCCCTCGCCTCTTAGTTCGTTCGCTCCTTTTTCGAAGACTGACAGGGAACAGCGAGAGGACGCGAGAGCGCGCAGAATCGCGTGATTCCCTTCTGCCAGTTGCCGTCATTTCGAGCTGAGATGCAGCTCAGCTGTAGTTTTAGTGGCGGTAGCAAAAGCCAAAACGAGCGGGCGAACTAAAAAGAGCGACCTACTTCGCGGCTGAGCTGTGAACTACAAAGAGAGCTACTGGTCGCGAAGTAAAATACGCGCGATAGGTCGCGAACTAAAATACGCGGGATAGGTCGCGAACTAAAACATGCGCTGCCGGTCGCGGACTATTATGCTAACGTGTCTCGCTTCTTAGTTCGTTGGATTCTTTTCCGAAGACCGACGGGTAATAGCGAAAGGACGCGCAGCAGAATTAAAAATCACGTGTTTGCCTTCTGCTGATGAGAGCCATTTCGAGGTGAGCGTCTGCCTGCTAGATTACATAGTTCAGTGCTACAAAATTTCTGCTTTGAAGTGTTTTGCACTCTGCAATAACTGACTAATAAATTCCATAATGCCAAGATATAGAGATAAGTGTAAAGTTAAACGCGAGAAATTATCCACAAACTGTTTCTTTTGGTCTGCGTGATATCGTTAGCGGCTCAAGCAGCAAGCGCATGAAGCAGCTAGGTGGGGGAACTTCTCCCTCCACCTGCACGCGCAGACCACGCCGCTCAGCCGTCACTGGAAGCGGACCAACTAAAAGAACGAACTAACCGCGAACTAAAGTGAGCGCTCCCGATCGTGAACTATTATGCAGAAGTCTACCCGCAAAATACTTTCACAGCCGACGTGTTCTATGTATAAACTACATACCGGCAAAATTTCAGCTTCATAGGTGCAGTAGTTCTAGAGATTTCGTATCTAGTCTATTGCGTGAAAGACATTTCGGTTATATATATAAAAGACGTCGGCTGTGAAAGTATTTTGCGATAGATGCATGGCGGACAGACTGACGAAATCTAGTTTCATTCCGATCTTCATCAAATTTTGCACGCTGGACGTTCAAAACGGGATGAAGGTCACTTGGTGTTTGCAAGGTACATAACTGAGGGTACCTTGCAGAAAAATTTTCCGAGTGTATGTAGGTGGAAATGAACAAGGAGATGGGAGAGAAAGAGGTGGATGCAGAGAGAGGGGGGAAGGAGATGTGGACTATGAGAGTGTAGGATAAACAAACACCCGGGCAACGCCGCTTTTACAGCTAGTTTATAGTAGTTGAAAGGCAAGAAGAGCGTGTCGAGCTTGTCGCATCAGTAGCCAGCAGTGAAGTGGTGGCCGCAGTTGAGTTCCCGTGGCCGCTAGACGGCGCCGCCCCGCCCCGTGTGTGGCTGTCGGTTGCGTAACGCGTGAGTCACGGCACGGCACGGCAGCAGCTGAGCACGCCCCTCTCGCTTGGTTGTCGGCGCGCTGCTAACCGCCGCACCGCTATCCGACCTACACACCTGCTGCAGGCCGCTGCTCGCTGACACAGATCTCACGCCGTCAACGTTATTTCCCGACTACTGACACCCAGATCTGGCCACCGTCAATCAACCTTAGTTTAAGTAGTTTGTAAGCTACGCACTGATGCCCACTCAGATTGGTCCGATAGATTTAAAAAAAAAAAAGAAAAACTTCGTTAAGCCCTTGATTTGATTTTCGCAGGGAAGCCAAAACAGTCTTGGTCCAACCCGCCACTGCCCGCACCGAAACTAAGTTTATTGTGCCGTATCGCTCCCTGTATATCTAGTAAAGCCAACCAATGCCCTTGAACAGTGCAAGGAGTCCATTTACCGGTTCTTTATTAGACACAATTTCTTCGGGTCTGGTTGTCCCAAATATTCTGTGCCTTTTATTCTCCAATGCAATGCATTCGAAGATTAGATGTGATGCAGTTTCATCACCGTCATCACAGATCCTACATTTAGGGTCCTCTTCTGTTATTCCCATTGTACGTAGGTGTTTTTTGAAATTCCCATGGCCTGTCAGCAATCCGACCATGAGTCTAATCTCTCTCCTGTTCAGACCCAGGATTGCAGAGCTTCTTTTAAAACATGGCTTTGGCATCATTACCTTGCCATGTTTTTGTTGACAGACTTTGGTCCAATATTCTACGTGCTGTGTTCTGAGCCAGTTACGTAGCTCCAATTTGATCATTGCCTTGGTTATTGTCAGGACAGGTTCCGGTCCAATAAATGGAGTCTCTGCCCCCATCCTGGCTAATCTGTCGGCATGTTCGTTGCTACTGATCCCCGAGTGGCCAGGGACCCACAATAGGTTTACTCTATTGCTTTCCCCTAGCTCCACCAGAACCCTGTGACATTCTGCAACAATTTTAGACCTTGTTGCAGGAGCTGCCAGTGATCTCAGGGCTGACTGGCTGTCTGAATAGATATAGATGCTACGATCTTTGTAGCACCTACGCAAATTCTCCTCCACACACGCCCTGATGGCAGTGATTTCGGCCTGGAATACTGAGGCCAGTTTCCCTAGAGAGATGACGCCCTCCAGTCTTGGCTGCACCCCGTATACCCCAACCTCGTTAAGCCCTTTTTACACGGGAAATGACTGCTTGCGAGATTACCCATGATGCACCGGTCACGCCGTCCGCGTTCAGTGTAGACGCGTCCACTTGCACAAGGTGCTCGCATGCGATCGCTAGTAGACGGAACAGGATGGATCCTATTCTCACGCGTATCGAAGTGCTTTGCGCATGCGCAGACGACCGAATGGGGAACCCAGCTGACAAACGAAGTCGGCAATTTGTTTGAGAATGTATACTTGTCTCCTGCTCAGAGCAACGTAGTTATTCGACTCAGTCGTATTTTAGGAGGTGATACTATAGAGGAATTGCACTAAAAATTTAATACGAGGCGCGTCCAGAAAGTAAGTTCCGTTTGGTTATATAAAACGAACGGGTACACATACAGAAAAAAATATTGATTGTACAAAAATCTAAAACTGTTAAACTACTTTTCTACATAGCTTCCGAAATCTTGTACGTAATTGTCATAGCATTGCACAAGGTTTTGTGTGCCTTTTTCATAGAATGTTGCCGCCTTTGTATTCAACCATGTGGTAACATGTTCTTTCAGCTCGTCATCATCGTTGAAGTGTTGTCCACCGAGGACAGATATTAGGTGTAAGAAGAGGATTATTGTCAAAAGAATTTTTTTTTAATTTTTTTTTAATTTTTTATTTCACCATAATGCCCTACCTCACACACCGAATGTGACCAAACAATTCTTACGGAAATTTCAATGGGACCTGTTTGATCATCCTCCATACAGCTCGGACCTCTCGCCTAGCGACTTTCATCTCTTCTTACACCTACAATCTGTCCTTGGTGGTCAACACTTCAACGATGATAAAGACCTGTTACCACATGGTTGAATACACAGGCGGCAACCTTCTGTGAAGGATGCATGCAAAAACTTGTGGCACGCTATGACAACTGCCTACAAAATTTCGGCAGTTATGTGGAAACGTAGTTTAAGAGTTGTAGAATTTTGTGTAATAAAAATTTCTTCTGTATCTGTCTACAATTTCATTTTATTACCAAACGGAACTTACTTTTTGGATGCACCTCGTAAACCTGTGTACAATTTTTATTGAATACAGAGATATAGGTGTTAATATGAAATCCAAACAAACGTAGAGCATATGTAAATGAAGACATTTTCACTGATTTATCCGTCGGTTCTTGGTTGTACAACATCACACTTACTTAAAAGTACAATTTTGTGTATGTTCTACACGTTCATTTCCACTTAGTTACCCGGTTTACGGCTTACTAGGACATATTCAGACTTTAAACTACGTCGAAAGGTGGTATTTAAATAGAAATGAATACGGTGCTCTACGAAGAACCGACGAAAGAATCAGTCAAAATATGCAAATCAATTTGTTGTGCATACCAAGAACTGTATGTCTGTACCCAATAAAAATTGGACACACACTTTATATGAAATTTTAACTGCATTTCGTTTTTATTACCATCTTCGAAAATAGGCTATTTCCTATTTTTCCTGAAACATTCTATAGTTAATACATGAAATATTTGTTTATGCTGAGCATTATTTCAAGCTTAATCAAAGTGAAAGGTCTGTGTATAGACACCTGAGCTTGTTCATCACATACATAGGCGCTTCAAACTGCAGGGGCTGGAGGTATGTAATCGCATTTTATAACGAGGACGTTAACACCTGTGAACGACGTAATTACGCATGAACTGCACGAAAATAAATACAGTTTGACAGTGGCAGACTAAAACACAAATGTTTTAATCATCACAATATATCATACAGTTTAGAAAAGTGATGTTAACGTGACGATTCATTTGCTGTAAGTTGACAAGAAACGAAATAGAAGCGTGAAGCAGGCGACTCAACAAATGCGTACCGTTTGAACGCTTCTTTGTAGTTCGTCGGTCTATCGCAAGGAGCGCTGCAGCTGACAACGACTTCCTTGTGCGTGTGGCACGTCTCGTGTAGAAAGGGCTTTAAGCGTTAAAGCGGTACTCCGCGCACACTCTACTGGAAGCTAACGATAAAGCCGCCCTCACATCACACGGGCCGTGTTGTCCCAACGTGGCGCAGGCCGGACGTGCTGTCTGCCTAGTGTGGCTACAGCACGGCCGGCCGCGGGTATGGATATTTGTGACGTCCTTAGGATTAGCTAGTTTGTAAGTTTAGGGACTGATGACCCCGTAGTTAAGTCCCATAGACTATACAAACATTTGAACATTTTTGCTTTTAGTATTGTACCTAAACGCTGTTCCTCATACACTGCATCTGCTTCCGTAAACACGCGCTAGCCATGTTCACTTTGCACTGTGAAACTGAACTATCGCAACACTGTACTGAACTGCGACTTAATTCAAATACCGAGTGGCCTAGAACGAAACACTCAACAAACTCCCTCGTGGACAAAGTTCATTGTTGTTTCTAATAAATAAGGTCGAATACCGAATATTATAATTGCATTAAATAAGCAAATAAGTTACATAAACCTTAATTATACCAAATGGTTAAAAATATCTGGGAGAGTTATATGCAAACCTATTATTTACATCTCTTTTCCTCTGCAGATCGTGACGCTAACCATTACGATAGTAAGTCGTCTTAAAAGGGAATATCGGATGTTATACTTGAATTATAAGAAGGAAGCTGAAACGTTAAGGAAACAAAAAAGGGAAAAATAAAAATATTTCGGAAATGCGCAGAATCGAACCAGCTTCCGCAGATCGATTTCCGGACTCCGCGACGCTACCAACTACGCTATTTCTACTCTCAGGCATGTACTTCTAAATTTAGATATACTACACATCTAAAACATGTTGTAATATGTTATTTATGTATGACATAGTATCACAAAGATGCTTTTTTGATAGAATACGTTACACCATAGCAAAGGAACGATATTCGTTCACATTGTGGAAATTATAACACTGACACACGTTAAATACGATATCTTTTAAAGTTATGAATATATAGTTTCCGGTAATTTATTGTAACAGATCACACCTAAAATGATGCGTTTTCAAAAGTTTTTCAATTTTCTGGCGCTTTAAAAAGATTGTACATCGTACGCTAAAACGGAAGAAGGTACGAAATACGTATTTCCGTTTGCAATATGGTGGCTCAAAAGTTGTGCTTGTCACGTGAAAACCAGATCGCTTTTCATTGGCCACGTTTCACTCCACGAAGCAAAAACATAACATGCTGGATCGTTCATTCCATGTTTCGCAGCGCAGTGGAACGCGGAATTCACGCTGTAACGTCACCACGTCCTCCTCCACGTGCGTTTCCACGTCCCGTGAGAGGACGGCGTAAGCTGTCGGTGGCGGCCTGGTCAGTGTGACGTAGCACGGCCTGTTGGAGGCCTCGTCTTCTAGGTGGTGGTGCATCTGCCCCCTTGGACGTTGGGGGCAGCTCTATCTCTGTTTCTCCCAAAGACCCTGAGTACTGTTGACCAGTCTGGGATCCGTACCAGATGGGGTTGACGTAAGAGTGATCCAAAGGAGGGCTGCCCGCTCCGTCAACGGGATCATTTGGTGAAGGCGAAAGCGTGACGCAGATGCCCGGCAAATACCAGTGGCACACTCTACAGAGCAGACGTTCTCTATCGAGGCATCGGCTCCGGTCAAATTCCAGGGAGCGAGCGTTTCTGCAAGACTCAGCCAGTGTGCTGCTTCCTCCTCCGTGTTATCTCCCGGAAAGACTGCTGTCCTTTGTCGTAGACTGCAGTGCTGACAATGCTTTGATGCAGCTCTCCATGCTGCCCCGTCGTCTGCAAGCCTTTCCGTCTCTCAATCATAACGGCAACCCACATCTTTTGAAATCTCTCAAATAAAAGGCTGCCTTGAATGCAAAAATCAGTTCCACTCAGATATCTACATCGATACTCTGCAGATCATATTTAAGTGCCTGGCAGAGGGTTCATTAACCACTTCCATAACCTTTCTCTACTTTTCCATTCTCTAATACCGTACGGGAAGAAAAAAATCGCATTGACGTGTTTTACTGCCCACTTTAGATTTGTAGTTTTATACGTTTTTGCTAACATTTTGTACCAAAATAATAATCTTAATAATAATTAATAATAATAAATTAATTTATGGGAAAACTTTCAAAACCATTTGAAATTAAAACTGGGGTTAGACAGGGTGATGGGTTGTCGCCTTTGTTGTTCAATGTAGTTCTGGATAGAGTCATGGAAGAATGGGAGAAGAAACTTGAAGAAGAAAAGTGCTGGAAACCAATTTCATTAGGAACCAAAAAACATAACCTAAGAATCCCCTACTTAGCCTTTGCAGACGATCTCGCAATAATGGCAGATTCTAGTGAAGGGCTATAAAACAGGTAGAAATTCTAAAAGACAGTGCAGAAAAAGTCGGGCTACAGATATCATTTGAAAAGACAGTGTTCACAACAACAAATTTAGAAATTTCCAAATTACAAACCAAATACGGAGAAATTATCTCGGAAAAATTTGCACAACAAGAAAGAATACAAAAAGCTCTTTAAATGCCAAAATTAGGCATTACAATAAAATCATTAAACCATCAATGTTATATGCCAGCGAAACCTTGGCACTAAACAGGAAAACTGATCTAGAAAATCTAAAGAAAGAAAAATAATTAGAAAAATTTTGGGACCAAGCTGGACCGAGAATGGATATAGATTACAGAAAACATCAAAAATTGAAGAATATTCTAACATAGAGATAGACATGAGGAAAAGACGCCTCAAATTCTATGGCCACATAATGAGACTCCCTGAACACAGATTAACAAAAAGAATTGTAAAATACGTAGATTCTCTTGTTAATGGAGGAGAATGGATCCAAAAAGTTAAAGATTTGGAATTAGCCAAAATTACTAAAAAAGAAATAGCTGCAAGGAACAATTTTAGAATAAAAGTTGAAAAGTGGGAGGTTAAACCAGAGACAAAAGCACCGAGAACTGGAACAAAATGCAGTGAAGAAAGAAGAACTAAATTTTCTCAAACAATAAAAAAACTGGTGGGAAAATAAAAAGAACCAGAAGAACAAGAAGAACGGAAAATGAACCAGCTTTACTTAGCGTCTTCCACACGGGAGCTTTACGACTAATAATAATAATAATAATAATAATAAATTCATTAATAAGTGTCTGAAACACTTTTAGGAAAAAATTTAGGTAGTGGCGGGTTTCGAACCACCGGCCTTTCGCGTCATAGTCCAGCACCTTCCCCACTACGCTACGGCTATAAATCAAAACAGGAGTTCTTTAATCTCATACTATTGATGGCCGTTGTTAACTGATGTTAATATGGCATTTGTAGACATTAGGTTATCATTTATCGTACGAAGAACGACGTGTTTTTGTTAATTCCTCAGTGTGCTGTTGCTTTGAAATGACAACGTGTAAGTTACATTAAGAAAATCATCAAATACACAACGCAAGATGGATGGCGTATGCCAGAGAGAGTTATGGGCGAGGAATGTCACACGACATCTGCGAACGGCTGGTTTCCGTTAATTCAATGGAGGGTGTCAAATCTCCTTTATTTTTGCAAATATGTCTCAAACGATACGAGATATGAAAAAAACATAAGGGAGCTAAGTTGTAGAGAATTTTCTCCTGTACAAATTCGGTTATTCAATTTTCGTGTCAGATGAATAGTTAAGCCGTTATTTAAATTTCGAGCTGTGAAAAGACGATCGCAAATCGTTCCGTTTTCGATCTGATTTCTCTTATTTTATTGGGATGGTCATGTCTCCCTATGTAGGTAGGTGCTAGCAAAATATTTTCACATCCAGAAGTAAAAGTCGGTGATTGTAATTTCTCAGGGGGGACACCAGCGACGTGATTCCTAAGTCTTTGAAGGACCTGGATGTAAGTTTGTTGATTCAGTGTTTTTCGTTGAGGAACAAATACCTTATGGATCACGCCTTGGTGATCATAGAAGCAAATCAACAGGACCTTGATTTTTGATTTGCTTTTCCTGGCCGTCTTCGGTCGTGGTGAGCTGCTTCAGCGCCACTCTGCACTTTGTCTTTTGGTTTCAGAGTCACACTCGAAAACCCGTGCCTCGGCACTTGTCACAACATGCTTGAAAACGTCAGGTTCAGTTTTCAATGCGGTCGGCGAGGCCACGACACACAGTCATGCGATGCTCCTTTTGTTCAGTTGTCAAATTCTGCGCCATCATTTTCGCACAAATTTTTCTCATTTGCAAATCTTAGAGTAAGAGTTTGGTACACTGCTGGGCGACCAACACTCAGTTCACCATCCGTTGGGCGCCGGTCTGTTGATAACAGGTCGCTCACTCTGGCAACATTTTCATCGCTTCGTGTCGTGATCGTGCCTCATATTCGACTTCCTCTCTACCATCCATAAACGCCTTATGCCATCGAAACCACACCCATGTTTTCATTTTGTAAATGTTTCTGCTCCATATCGTTTGAATTTCACACAAAATTTTATAGCGTTCGAGTTTTGTACTCGAGATTTCTCCAATGAGGAACACTAACACAGACTATGCCGACTATCGGCAGAGTAGTGTATATAAAAAAAAAAAAAAAAAATAGACTCAGGCGTTAAAGATATGTTTTATCTTCATTTCTCTACTTAATTTCAGAGTACATTGAGACATTTGTCAAACCGCTTTATAAGCTTCAAAAAGCCCTCCAACAAAAAGTCAGGGCTTTGCATACGGAAGAACCGTTGAACGTCCATAGAGTGGAAACATCCGTCATCACCTGTCCGAAAGAAATTCAGAATCACTCCGTCTGCAGGTAAAGTGCTACTCACCGTTTTCTGAGACTCCCAAGGAGTTTTGTTGCTGGACTTTTTGGAGGATGCAACCATCAACGCTGCGCGGTACTGTGCCACTCTGTCGAAACTGAAAGAGGGGATTCGGGGAAAGCGGCCTGGCCTTCTCAGATCTGGCGTTCTGCTGTTGGATGACAATGCGAGATCACATTCGGCGACGCAACGCAAAATCGTATTCCAACTAAGGGTTGGGAGCGCCTACACCATCCGCCATTCAGCCCTTATCTCGCACCAAGTGACTTCCGTCTGTTTCGAGCTGTGAAGAAGACTCTTGGCGGAAGGCGCTTGGGAAACAACGCTGACGTCACACGGGCCGTTCAACGCTTCTTCCGCAGGCAACGCCCTAACTTTTTCTTAGACGGCTTGTGGAAGCTTATAAAGCGGTTTGACAAATGTCTCAATACACTTGCAAATTATGTAGAAAAATAAAGATATGTCTACTATATCTACATACATACCTCGCAATCCACCGTCAGGTGCGTAGCGGAGGGTACACTGTACCACTATTAGGCATTTCCTTTCCTATTCCACTCCCAAATAGAACGAGGAAAAAAAAGAATGCCGATAAGCCTCCGTACGAGCCCTAATTTCTCTTATCTTGTATTTCTGATCACTACGCAAAATGTAAGTAGGCGGCAGCAAGATCGTACTACACAGTGGAGTAGCCGAGCGGTCTAAAGCGTCTCGCTGCGGAGCGCGCTGTTTGATCGCCGTGGAGGTTCGAGTCCTCCCTGGGGCATGTGTGTGTGTGTGTGTGTGTGTGTGTGTGTGTGTGTGTGTTGTCCGTAGGTTAGTTTACCTAGGTTTCAGTAGTTTGTAAGCTACGGACTGATGACCACGCAGTTTGGTCCGATAGTGTGGTGTCGCACAAGTCTAAAGTGCGCCACCTAGTTTCGCCGCGCGACGCCATGCACGCACGGCGCGGTGTTCTTACGACGTCAGCCACGAGCGCCCTCTGCTACAACTCCGCTCGTGACCACGACTGAACTGCATCGTTCACTTGGGAATCAGATAGAAACCAGTTAACACTTCGGAATCAGATAGGCACCAGTGAAGACTTGGCTATCGGATAGCCACTAGGAATCATCAGTAGGCAGGCCTCTATCTAATCTATGTATCAGCATTCTGCAGTCAAGAACAATGTAAAAGTTAAGTATTACTGAGTCTTTATAAAATATATATCTCGATCTAATTTACTCTAGTGTTTCTAGTTTCTGCTGTCCCACTGGCTGGTCACCTCCGTATCTGCACACGCGTGCATCCTTTATTCCCGTGTTGGTCTCTTTTCTACTCGCCCACCGACACCTACGACCGGCGGAAACGAGACACAAAAGCGGCGACGAGGCTGGGATACGAAAGAGATTTACAAACATTTGAACATTTTGACACTCCGCTTCAAATTCCGGCCCTCGGAATTTCCTCAACAGAAATTCACGAAAAGAACGTCGTCTTTCTTCCAGCGATCCCCAATTGAGTTGCCGGAGTATTTCCGTGACACTCACGCATTGGTCGAACCTACGGGTAACAAATCTAGCTGCTCGCCTCTGAACCGCGTCTATGTCTTCCTTCAAACCGATCTGCTGCGGGTCCCAAACACTTAAGCAATACTCAAGACGTCGTCGTACAAGCGTTTTATACGCGGTCTCCTTTACAGGTGAAGTACATCTTTCCAAAATTCTCCCAATAAATCGAAATTGGCTGTCCGCCTTACTCACAACTGTCCTTACATGTTCGTTCCACTTCATATCGCTCTTCATTGTTACGCCTAACAGCATCAAGAAGCTCACTACTAATGCTGTATTCGAACATTATGGGATTATTTTTTTCTACTCATGCGCATCACCTTACATTTTTCTACATTGACTGCTAACTGCCATTCTTCGCACCAACTAGAAATTTTGTCTAAGTCATCCTGTATACTATTACAGTCAGTTAAAGACGACACCCTCCTACACACCACAGCATCATCAGCCAGTCTTTAATGTCTCATTTTATTTTTTCCCCCTTTCATACTGAACTCTCACCACATCGACAAGGGAAACTTATTTTCCGACTCCCCTAGCATGTTACAAACTCAGTTGTGTTCACTGTAGGTACTTGAAAGTTTCAGTGATTGTAGCCAGAGGATGCGTCTATCAGCTACACTGGTTTCGTTGTACTGCAGAGAGTAGTTGTTGAAGTAAAGTCTCATTACTCTCCTGACTGACCTCGTAACTCTTAAATGTAAATTACTGGTGATGGACGCTTAACAGAAACGCGAATAACCAGTAGTGCGAAGTTTAAAAAGAGTTTGAAACCTCCCCCCCCCCCTTTTTTTACATCCTTTATTACTTTCATTGGTCAGTAATTACAGGTTTTACGTTTCCGTTTCGGCAATAACAATAAGTAAGTTAATGCTTCTTTCGTTCATATTTCAGAAGAAGAAGAAGACGTGTATAAAGAATAAAACACTGATCTGCTCCTTCGTTTTTATCCTATTGGTTTCCATTTTTCGTTTAGAGCGTGTTTTCTTAATTCAGCTTTCCCTCCGTATATCACATAACAGGAGTTTTACCCATTTTTACCCCAATTTTTTCCATAAAACCTCCGAAATTTTGTAAAATCCACCACATATTCCCACTAGGCAGTAGACGCAAGACTTGCCCACCGCACAGGTAGTCAGAGTTGGTGGGAGAAGCAGTGAGTTGGTGGCAGTGGCCGGGGTCAGCTGTGGCAGCAGAGCGCGGCGCTCCCAGGACAGCAACCCGACCCCCGACAAGTAGGCGCGAAACCCACACCGACACCGCGCCAGCTAGCGGCCGGTTCCCACGCCCACCGTCCCAGCGTCCACTGCGAAACGTCGCCTCTCAAGTCATAGCTCCGTACTCAGCTATAATTTGCAACCGATCACTCAGCGAAAGATCCGTACCCAAAGACTGGAAAGTTGCCCAAGTTACTCCAATATTCAAGAAAGGCCATAGGAGTGATCCCCAAAATTACAGGCCAATCTCATTGACGTCGGTTTGCAGTAGCATTTTGGAACGTATACTTTGTTCGAACATTATGAACTACCTCGAATAGAACGACCTTTTAACCAATAGTCAACATGGATTCACAAAGTATCGCTCTTGCGAAACACAGCTTGCCCTTTATTCACATGAAGTGTTAAGTTCCATCGACAAGGGATCTCAAATCGATTCCATATTTCTGCGTGCTTATGGAATATATCCCCAATTATGCGATTGGATTCACGATTTCCTATGAGAAAGGACACAGTTCGTTGTAATTGACGGTAAGTCATCGAGTAAAACAGAAGTGATATCTGGCGTTCCACAGGGAAGCGTTATTGGTCCCCTACTCTTCCTCGTGTTTATAAACGATTTAGGAGACAGTCTGAATAGCTCCCTTAGAATGTTCGGGATGATGCTGTCGTTTATCGGTTAATGAAGTCAACAGAGGATCAAAAGCAACTGCAAAGCGATTTAGACAAAATTTCTGCATGGTGCGAAAATTGGCAATTGACACTAAATAAAGAAAAGTGTGAAGTAATACACATGACCACTAAAAGAAATCCGCTGAACTTCAATTACGCGATAAATCAGTCAAACCTTAAGGTCGTACATTCTACCAAATATCTAGGAGTGACAATTACGAACAACTTTGACTGGAGAGAACACATATAAAATATTGTGGGGAAGGCGAAACAAAGGTTACGTTTCATTGGCAGAATGCTTCGAAGATGCACCAGCTCCACCAAAGAGACTGCCTACATCACACTTGTGCGTCCTCTCCTGGAGTACTGTTGCCCCTTGTGGGACCCTCACCAGGTGGGACTGACGGAAGACATTGAGAAGGTTCAGAGAAGGGCAGCTCGTTTTATCACGCTACTGGGGGAAAGCGTCTGGGAAATGTTGCACGAATTGGGGTGGAAATCATTAAAAGAAAGACGTTATTCATTGCGTCGTGATCTGTTTGCGAAGTTTCAATCACCGACTTTTACTTCTGAATGCGCAAATATTTTGGTAGCACCCAACTACATACGGAGACGTGACGATCCGAATAAAATACGAGAAATCAGATCGAAAACGGAACGATTTAGGTGTTCTTTCTTCCCGCGCACTATTAGAGAATGGAACGGTAGAGAAAAGTTGCGGAAGTGGTTAATGAACCCTCTGCTAGGCACTTGAATGTGATTTGCAGAGTATCTGTGTAGATGGAGATCACCCAGTGCTACTACTTTGGTCGCCATAACCACTTCATTTGCACATGAAATAATTCCTGCTGCTTCGCACGCGTAGATTGGATAGCCTGCATTGATGGTTTCTACTTGTAAATATAAATTTTCAAAGATTTAGCGTTGAAAATGCGTTCCTAATCAAGTGTTTTCATACAACTTGCCATTCCCTATTGCACCATTGATGGCAGAATTCAAAACATCTCGAAACACCTTTTTTATTTTTTTATTTATGGGAGCAAAGTGCGTGGTCATCAGTCCGTAGCCTACAAACTACTTGAACTCAGATAAACTAACGTAAGGAAACACACACACACACACACACACACACACACACACACACACACACACACACACACACACGCACGCACGCACGTTCCAGGGGGGACTGGAACCTCCGACGGCGAGGAAACGCGCTCTCCCCAGCGAGGCGCCTTAGACCGCTCGGCCACACCGCGGCAGAAGGGTTTTAATAGTGAGAGCTTGTCATCTGCTGCTACTCTCATTAATGTATTTACTCCGTCATTATTTTAGAACTTTTATTTTTGTTCTAATAAAACCGCATGTCACTCAAAGTGTCAATTTTTACCTCTCTCTCTACATTATTGCGTGAGTTATTAAGTTTTGAATTTTATACTGTCTTTTTGATCACCTGCTATATGATGAACACTGACAAGAGAAAAGCAACAGTGATGGAATGCAGTGTGTGTCGCAGTCACAGAAGTCACTGATACCGTAAATACTTATTGTATTGTATGGGTGTGGTGTGTGTTCTTTAGGACGTCCGAAAGTACACCAATACAATAAGCATCACAACGCGACGACCGCGTGAGCTTCAGTTACTTCACCGCAGATGCGGTCATACGTCCGACCTCGCACGGGAATCCGTAATGGCGTGTGTAAGAGGGCATGATCTATAGGGGCGCTACAAACATAGCGTGCAAGTTGTGGCAGTTTGAGACGGACGGGAGGCGAGCGCGGGTGGCCAAGTGGTTTAGGCGACCGCTGGCCTGAAGCGGGAGACCCGGGTTCGATTCCCGGTCCGACTCATTTTCAGTTGCCGCCATTGCTTAACCCCTAGCTGCACGCGCCGCTGAAACTTACGGCAATAAAATATTTATTGAACAATAAAATTTAAGTAGTACAACTGTTACAAATGACTCATGATGCCAAAAATAATACTTTAGTGAATATTTGACTACCTAAGAAGTAAGTATAAAAATAGACTTAGAATAAGGTATGATGTAAAAAACAGTGTGCATCCTTACGATATCCTGAATTAAACGAAATTATTGCCATCTTGAATAAGAATTTTAATATTTCAAATATAACTCATTACTTATGACTAGGTACTAGGTTGCATAAAAAACATAGCGATGAACTAATATTTAGAAAAAATGTTTTTAAGTATATCATTTAGTTTCAGTTGCTGTGGTGAAAAGTAATTTCGGCTGTGGTGTAAATGTTACTCAATGCCTGCCCCAAAAATAGTTGAAATTCACTGGACAGTTTGAGGTTATTGGCATTCGTTCCCTGATTGTTCACTCTCGCTGGAATGGTCATCTTCAATAATCCTCTCTTCTTCGTCACTGTCGTCGCAAAAAAAAAAAAAAAAAAAAAAAAAAAAAAAAAAAAAAAAAAAAAAAATATTGTTCGAATCTGCCTTCACGCTCTTCATCAGAGAGCTCTCTTAGAAGCTCCGCAATCTCTTGTGCCGTAGTATAACGGCTAGGACTGAAAGCTGAGAAATGAGGGAATAATGAAAGAAATAGTAAACCAAGTAACCGACGAACGTCAGTAGAACAATTATACGAATCAAGAAAAATTTAGCTTATTTCTGTAATAGAAGTAATAATAATTATTCATTTGTAAATGTATAGTACTAAATAGTGCGCCTCGGTTGCACAGTGGTAGAGTGCCAGACTACAAATCCAAAGGTCGCGGGTTCGATCCCCGCCAGGTCTAAGGATTTTATCTGTCACTTTCCACTTCTTTCATCTCTGGCAGTATAGCTCATGTGAAATATACCGTGAAATAGCACCGTGGTTCGGAACCCACGTTAAACTGTAGGTCCCCCTATAACTGGCTGGGTAAGCCAGTTCGAAGGTCGGAGGAAGGCAACGGCATACCACCTCCAAACAGGGCCATGCCTAGTAAAGCACTGTGTTGTTCAAACCAATCTTCGGATTGTTGACTGCTTTACCTTTTAGTACTAAAAAAGCACGTAAAAAGTAGTAAAATAAATACAGTGTCGTATATTATAAATTTAATTGTAGAACAACAACACGCGCAAGCAGTACGGGGTGCCGCAAACAGTAGAAACACAAATACACGCAACCGGAACGCAGTATCGCAGCGACGCAGTTTCTCAGTTACGAGCTTGCAGCCAACTAGCTGTAAACCACAGAGGCACAGAGGCATGTTTGGGTCACGTGGAATCTCTTGATGGGAGAGTACATGGAAGGTCAACCTCAACCCCCTCATTAAAGGTAAAGCAGTCCACGATCGGAAGATTGGTTTGAACACCACAGTGCTTTACTAGGCATGGTCCTGTCTGGAGGTGGTATGCCGTTGCCTTCCTCCGACCTTCGAACTGACTTACGCAGCCAGTTATAGGGGGACCTACAGTTTAGCGTGGGTTCCGAACCACGGTGCTACTCGGTATTTTTCACATGAGCAATACTGCAGAGGTGAAAGAAGTGGAAAGTGACAGATAAAAATCCTAGGACCTGGCGGGGATCGAACCCGCGTCCTTCGGATTTGTAGTCTGGCACGCTACCACTGTGCAACAGAGGCGCACACCCTCTCATTATAGCTGCCAAAACTCAGAAATACGCACATTGCGGCACGGAGTGCCCAAATGCGGCCAATGTCAATCCTTTCTTTGCTATCCTCCTTCCTTCCGTTCCTTTGATTATCATTTGCTGATACCGTAAAGCCGCTGTTTAGCGTCTCGCTAGCGTGCAGGACCGTCGCGACCGCAACTGACTAGGGCCGGCAGCGCAGCGGAACACACAGCCCAGCAGGACCGCGGCTAACTGCGCTGTTTGCGCCCGTGCGTTAGCGGAAGTCTGGCGTGGGGATGGCTGTGTGTGTGTGTGTGTGTGTGTGTGTGTGTGTGTGTGTAGCGGGGCAGGCCGGCGCCCATTACACAATTGTCTCTCCCGCTCCACGTCTGACGTCGGGCGCGTCATCTGCCGCTGTCTCGCGTTCACGCCAAATACTCGCGCTTGCAGGCAGTGACGTCGCGTTTGAACCTAAATCACTACCACTGAAAGGGCTGACATATTCGCGTCTCTTAAGTACTGCAGAAACGTCTGCTGTGCTGCTCAAATTCTGCACCACATCTACATCTAGATGGGATACTCTGCAGGTCCCTGACAGAGGGTTCATCGAACCACCTTTATACTACTCATCTCCTATTCCACTCTCAAATAGCGCGCGGGAACAAACAACACCTCAATCTCTCTGATTTCTCGTATTTTATTCTGATCATAATTTCTACCTATATATAATTGGCAGTCAACAACATAGTTTCGCATTCGCAACAGAATGTTGGCGATTGTAGTTTAGTAAGTAGCCCACGCCGCAGCGATAAGCGCCGTTGTTTTAATGATTCCCATCCCAGATCCTTTATCATTTCCGTAACGCAGTCTCCCCTGTATCGTGACAATACGAAACGAGCTGCCCTTCTTTGGACTCATTCGATGTCCTCCGTCAAACCCACCTGATAAGGATCCCACACTGGGCAACAATACTCCAAAAATGGACAGACAAGCGTAGTGTATGCAGTTTCTTTAGTAGTTCTGTTGCATCTTTTAAGGGTCTCTGTTTCGCCTTTCCAACGACATTATCTACGTGTTCTTTCCAGTTTAAGTCTGAAGTAATAGTAATTACTAGGTATTTTGTGAACAATACGGCCTTCACATTTGATTTATCTTGTAAACAAAGTTCAATGCATTTCTTTTCGTACTCATGTGGACGACTTCACACTTCTCATTATTTAGAGTCAATTGCCAATTTTTACACCATACTGATATCTTATTCAGATCCTTCTGCAGTAGGTTTTGATCTTCAGATAATTTTACTAGACGGTCAATGACGGCGTCATCTGCAAACAACCTAAGAGAGCTACTTAGATTTTCCCCTAAGTCGTTTATATAAATAAGGAACAGCAGAGGACCAATAACACTACCCTGTGGAACGCCCGATATCACCTCTGTTTAAGTCGATGCTTTACCATCGATTACAACAAACTGTGTCCTCTCTCGCTGGAAATATCCTATCCAGTCGCAAATTTCGGGGCGATATACCATAACCACGCAATTTCTTAAAGCCGTTTGTGAGGTACGGTGTCAAACGCGTTCAGGAAATCAAGAAATACGGAATCGTTTTGCAACCCTTGTCTATAGCACGCATCACTTCGTGTAAGTAAAGAGATAGTTGTGTTTCGCATGAACGATATTTTCTAAATCCGTGTTGACCTTGGGTCGATAGATCATTCAGTTCGAGATAATCTTCTCTACATATAAAAGGAAGTGTCCTGATTGACTGACTGACTGACTCATCATCGCCCAGCCCAAACCACTGACGACAGAAACTTGAAATTTGTAGAGGGTGTTGTTCTTACTCTGTAGGCGTCATTTAAGAAGAGATTTTTCGATATTCCGTCCGTAAGGGGGTGAAATAGGGGATGAAACGTTTTTTTAAAATACGGAGCTATTTAGGCAATTTTGAAGCTAGAACTACAAAATTTCGGATTTTAATTCAGGATTCGAATTTAAAAGACGTGTTTCGGCATTTTTTTGAAATTCGACAAATAAGGGGGTAAAATAGGCGATGCAAAAAATTGATGTTCAAAAATATGTTGCTGTTAACTCAAATTTTAAGCTACAACTACGGAACTTCGGATATGGAATCTTGGTCAGGATTAAAAATCCATGATTTTTAGTATTTTTGAAAATTAAACAAGTAAGAGGGTTAAATAGAGGAACAAAAATTCTTTTTGAAAACACGTTGTTATTGATACAATTTTGAAGCTAGAGCTGCAAAAAATGATATTAGTATAGTTGGTTAGACGTTAATAAATACGTGTTTCGGTATTTTTGGAAATTCAACCATCAACGGGGTTAAATTGGAGAGGGGGTGTTTTTCGAAAACATGTTGCTATTTAGGCAATTTTGAAGTTAAAATTACAAATTTTCGGATTTGGATTCGGGGTTCAAATTTAAAAGACACGTGTTTCGGTATTATTCGACCAATAAGGGGGTGAAATACGAGATGGCCGGCCGCGGTGGCCGAGGGGACTGAGGCGCTCCAGTCACGGTCTGCACGGCCACTACGGTCGGGGGTTCGAATCCCCCTCGGGCATGGATATTTGTGCCGTCCTAGTTCGTAAGTAGTTCCTAAGTACTTTGTAAGTTTAGGGACTGATGACCCCGTAGTTAAGTCCCATAAGCTTTACAAAAATTTGAACATTTGAAATACGAGATGCAAAAATTGATTTTCATAAATATGGTGCTGTTAACTCAAATTTCAAGCTATAACTACGAAACTTAAGAAATGGATTCATCATCAGGAATAAAATGAAACAACTGGTGCAGACCAACCAGCCTACGCATGCGAAGCAGCGGGGGTTCAGCTAGTTCATAATATTTGAATATAGGATATGTTGCAAAACTGCTGCAAATTGACGTCAATGAAACAGGGCTTTAGTTTAGAGGGTTACTCCTACTGAACATAGGTGTGACTACGCTAGTACCCCCTGCGGAGACGACTTCCAGCAAGTCTTGCCTTGAGCGAGAGGGCTGCTTTGTGCGACATGTAGGGACGCGGAGCAGGCGTGGCGGCGCTCGCCGTCTTCTACTGACGTCCGAGGCCCGATACTCGTCCAGTTCCTCGAGCACGGAAACGACATTAACGGTTATTACATTTCTCTGGCTCTTACGTCGAAATCAGATATTTTGTTTATGGAAAAACGATTGCTTAACGTATCGCCTCTTTCAATGATTCCTTGCTCCATTTGTCACCATGTCTTTCTTATGAACTGCATAATCCGTCATCTTAACCGCAGTCCATATTTTGTATTCAGACCTAGACGTGCACACAGTCTTATAGAATAAATTCATTAAACCGTTATTAAAATGTCAGTAAATCCACAAGGTTTAAGATGAATCAACTGATATTCATTAATACGAAAGTATTACTAATGAAATAAATCGCAATTTGCGATCACTTATGGTTTCACTGTATTAGGTTTAGGTGAAATACTCAAGTGCAGCGAATGAATATTTGTGCCCGGCTGGGATTCGAACCCGGTATCTCCTGCTTTGATTTTTCCAGGGAAGCCAAAACAGTCTTGGTCCAACCCGCCACTGCCCGCACCGAAAGTAAGTTTATTGTGCGATATCGCTCGCTCCCTGTATATCTAGTAAAGCCAACCAGTGCCCTTGTACAGTGCAAGGAGTCCCTTTACCAGTTCTTTATTAGACACAATTTCTTCGGGTCTGGTTGTCCCAAATATTCTGTGCCTGTTAGTCTCCAATGCAATGCATTCGAAGATTAGATGTGATGCAGTTTCATCACCGTCATCACAGATCCTACATTTAGGGTCCTCTTCTGTTATTCCAATTGTATGTAGGTGTTTTTTGAAATTCCCATGGCCTGTCAGCAATCCAACCATGAGTCTAATCTCTCTCCTGTTCAGGCCCAGGATTGCAGAGGTTCTTTTAAAACATGGCTTTGGCTCACTAGGCGGACGCGTTGACCACTCCGGCAGCGAGGTCACAGTGACCAACCCGACTGCAGAGGACTCTCTTCATTCGCCGTACCTTGGTATTACATCTAAACCTAGTACAGTGAAGCCATAAGTGATCTCAAATTGCGATTTATTTCATTAAAAAATGAACGCTGTAACGTCGTATATATATATATATATATATATATATATATATATATATATATATATATATAATTATTACTTGCATGAAACGTATTTAAACCGCAGGAAAAATTGTTACAAAAGCAGCATCCAGTTCCTAGCCTCGGTTTCCAACAAAACAAAATGACCGAGCAGTTCTATTTCGAGAGAGACGACTGCAGAGCGGTGCTATAGTGCACGTTAAACAGTCTGTAGAGTTATCGGAGAAATACACAATTCGTCATCTGACACTCTTCGTCAACTTAACCGTACCACCTCAAGAATAGAACGCAAAAACCATTTCAGGTCACCCAACGTGAAGGTTGGAACTCCACCACTACCGGCGGCCACAAGATAGGCAACGGTTGAACTTTCCCTCATCTGTTGGGTTGGCAACAGGTACCCTTTCGCCAACATGTATGCACTGGTCAAGCAGCTCCAGAGCCCCATTCGGTTGCAGTTCCTGGTGGTATCGACGTCGGCGGATCAGCGCGCGGCAGTCGCCGTAGCTTGGGGGCAAGCGGCCTGTCCTACCTAGACTGACGCGCCGGACTCGACGTGATCACCGACACGACACACTTAACCACTTCCGTGGAAGCGGTCGCCTTACTTCTGCAATTGCGCCGTCTTTTCGGGTGCCGCTATTCCGGTGTGTAGCATGGTCGATGCCTAGTTCCTGCCCCTGTTTCTGTGATCGTGCACAGACTCAAGGCTAGTTTCTTAGCGCTCTTCTTAAACTCTCTCTCTGAGGACTGATTTTTATTTATATTATTATTCTTCTTCTTCTATGTATTTTGCGACTTGGCCTACAGCCAGTCTATTCCGCGCCCAGTGGCTGCATTCAGTGTCTGACGGTTTATGGAAACTAGTAACTTATTGCCTATGATCGAAAATCGACCAATTGTGTTTAAAATGGTCACTGGGGGTAAAAATTTTACGTATCATGTCGGCGGTCTCGCGTCATTATGTTGGCAACATCAACAACACGATAGAAAATCTTTGCCCATTTGTTCGAACCACATAGAATGACTCGGTTAGTGTATCGTACAGACCATGAAGTAAACAAATAATGCTGTTCCTGATTTATGGTTGACAGGTTCTTGTATGTACCCTCGTCTGCTCAGTAAAAATAATTGCCCTCGTAAAGCGATGATTCCACGAGAAAACATCAGCGTTGTCAAGCGATTGGCTAAAATGAAGACACTCAGGAAACTCACTGTTCAGCATCTGTTGCCAACATTATCATAGGAGGCCGGTGGGATATTTGGTAAAATTTAACCGGCACTGGGAGCTATGAAACGGTATCTTTCACGTGTTAAGGAAAATGCCTGACACAATAACGACAAATAAAATCGGAAGTATATACTTCTCGTGCCATTTTCCAATTATATAACTTTCATTAACCTAATATTTGAAATGGAACTACAATTTCGGTGTTCGTATATTTATACAAAGCCAAGAAATATTATTTATCTACTGCGATTTTCAGAATTCCAGAGCTGACGACATGTCGACTTCGTAGTTCCACCCGAGCACCGCTAGATGCCTCTCCCGGCGCATCATCCTTTATATCGGCATTCACATGAAAATATCCATTTCCTTTAACCATTCTTAATCACTGCGAAAATGAAGCATTTGAACGGCACAAGAAAGTGGGTTGGGAGCACCCCATGTTTCGATATTCACTTATTTTAATACCGCAGATGCGCTGCATTACAGCGTCTTTGGTCGAGGCGAATAGCCAATCAGTGAGCTGATTGTCGGAGAGTGTAAAACTTGATCAAAGCTATAGATAGGAATATTTCTACTTCCTTTTACCACTTTTAATGCGCAGATGCGCACAATATTCGTGAAATCTACGACAAACAATCTTTCCAATTACGTAACTTTCATTGGCCTTCTTGTACGAATTAATTAGCAATCTGTACCACAATTTTCGTGTTAGCGTATTTATATAATGATTCTTATTCTTGTACGTATTTTGCGACTTGGCCTACAGGCAGTCTATTCCACGCCCAGTGGCTGCATTCAGTGTCTGAGGGTTTATGGAAATTTGTGACATGGCTACATCGCCTCTATATGCTTTATTGTTAATATATGTTTCGACTGGCTATCCCAACTTCCATTTTTCTGTAGCTTCAGTTACTGTCGCTTTTTGTAAAGCTTTTACCAGCCGCTGAAACCCCTGCTGTAAGAAAATTCATATGTTCAAACGTTTGTTAAGCTTAAGGGACTTAACTGCGGGGTCATCAGTCCCTAAACTTACAAACTACTTATGAACTAACTTACAGTAAAGACAGCACGAACATCCATGCCCGAGAGGGGATTCGAACTCCCCCCCCCCCCCACCCCTACTCCTGCTGTAAGAGACGAAGTCCGACCGCCTGTGACAGAAGATATGCTGTTGAGTTGCCTGTCAGGGAACAATGATAGTCGGAGACTCTTTGAGGGGTAATTTTCCCATATTTTCTTTATTCCGCGACAACTACAGGTACATCCAACATGCCCTAGATTAGATTAGTTAGTTCGTTCCATAGATCCGTATTGAGTTGATCATCGTGGATGTGGAACATGTCAATTCTTTTCAATTATTAGTAATAAAGGTACATACACTTTTTACAAACTGATAACATAATAACACAAATAGTATGAATACAGATATATGCATCATTTGGTTCTATTTAAGGATTCGTCATTGGAGTAGGAGGAGTTGGCCACTAGAAAGTGTTTTAGGCTCCTCTTAAACTGATTTTTATTTGTAGCTAAATTTTTTATGGTTGTTGGTAAATTATTGAAAATGTGTGTTCCTTTTTAAACTAAGGTAAGTGCTTTTAAGTCCTTGTGTAGATCATTTTTGTTCTAATATTGTAGGTGTGAACTGAGCTATTTGTTGGGAAAAGGGATATATTACTCATGGCATATTTCATTAAGGAGTAAGTATACTGAGTGGCAGTAGTTAATATACCCAGTTCTTTGAAGAGGCTTCTGCAGGATGTCTGTGAATTTACTCCACAAATAATACATATTACACGTTTTTGGACTCTGAAGACTTTTGCTTCACTTGAAGAGTTACCCCAAAATATTATACCATATGACTTTAGGGAATGAAAGTAACCAAAGTATGCAAGCTTTTTATTTAATATTGTCAACCTCTTCTATCTGCTCTTCTTCGTACTTTATGCATATACTGGCTGGGAATCTCTTACATGTTCTGAACTGCATGTAGTGAGTCTTTTCAAAGTTTAATGTCAATGAGTTGGTTTTAAACCATTTATTAATGTCAATGAAAATATCGTTAGCAGACCTTTCTATAACTAAGCTCCACGTGCTATTTATAGCAGTACTTGCATCAACTGCAAACAAAACGAATTCTGCTTCTGGCAGTGTAACTGAAGAGAGGTCATTAATGTACACAAGAAAAACCAGAGGCCTTGTTGGACACCACATGTAATTTTTTTTTCCAATCTGATGACTGTCGGCTTAATTTACTAGTCCCTTGCACTGACCCTCTTTGTTTCCTGTTACCAAGGTAGGACGTGAACCATTCTGCAGCAATTCCCGTGACCCCATAGAATTCTAATTTACTTAACTGATGTTATGGTTCACAAAATGAAATACCTCTGATAAATCACAAAAAATACCTGCTGCTTATAATTTATTATGTAATGAATTAAGTACATTCTCACTGTAAGTGTAATAGCCTTCGCGATATCGGAGCCTTTCAGAATTCCAAAATGTCTTCTAGACAGTATGTCATTTGAGGTTAGGTGCTTGAGAAGCTGCTTGTACATTACCTTTTCTAGAAGGTACAATACGCACACTGCGTATGATATCCCGTGATCCCGTAATTGTTTTGCGCAGTGTACTATCTGCCGCCGCGGCATCACAGTCGGGACTGGCATGTTTTGCAGCCCCTGTCGGCCGCTGCTCGCCGCCTTATCGGCGGAAGCGGCGGTCGCCTTGGCCGCGTATGCAGAGTGCGCCGTGTTGCGTCGAGTCGCGTTGGCTGGCCGGCAGGTTGCCGTTAGTCGGTCGGCCGCCGGAAGCTGTGACCGGGCCGACACAGAGTGCCCCAGGCAAGGAAGGGCCCCCACCTCAAACGCCCACTCACCAGCGAACACATGCCAGCGGACGACACTCGAACAGGCTGCGTGGGGCGGGGCGGGCAGGGCAGAGGCCGCGCAGCGTGGCGCTGCCGCTGTACTCACAAGGAAACCTGCCCAAGTGGCACTCTCCGAGTTTTACGAAATTTGCATATGTTGTAATACATGAAAAACTATAGGACACGGTTTTTTTTTTTTTTTTTTTTTTTTTTTTTTTTTTTTTTTTTTTTTTTTTAGCGGCGGAGAAACGTATTTAAGGGGCGAAACTGTCCCTCCAAAATTGTCGCTTAAATAGAAACATGGCTATAACTTGGAGAAGCAATTTTAATGATGTTTGGTATGAAAATATCTTTTGATGAAAGACAAATTCCATAGATTCAACTTCGATAAAATCAAAATAATTTTTTGAGCTATCCCCCTAATTATCACGCTCCCTGCAATGTACTTAGGCCGATCTCTTATCAAGATACGGAAGAAAGCGAGGATCCTATATATTGCACAAAATACGACAGTGACAGTGGCAGTGGGGGATATATGAATGTTGCAATTGGAAAAATTCCCGTTACGGACTCACTCGGAAAAGGTAGAGGCGCAGCAACCACGCACAGTGCCAAAATGCTACGGGAATATATATTAACGGGGTGCAACAGAGAGAGAGAGAGAGAGAGAGAGAGAGAGAGAGAGAGAGAGAGAGAGAGATGCACAAAACTAACCTAACGGGTGTACATCAACATAGTGTATTTAGTATCAATATAAAAGACGGACAAAGTATTCCAGGACTTGAGAGTGATAAGAGGAATGGATATAAAATACAATCACGTCCTCGTTAAGACGGCAAGTAACACCTACCACTAAACAGGCACTAACAGTCCACAAAATAGGAACAAAAAAGAAAGAAAGAAAGAAAGATCCTGGAAAACTCATTTAGTAAATTATCTTAGCACAGAAACTTTATGTTAATCACGTATAATAACCTGTATGGTACAGTATAAAATGCGAAACTGAATGGCTAGTTCAACTGGATTGAGAGAAAAGCTTTCGAAGCATCCGGTAAAGGAAACAATTCCAAATTTCGAGGTCAGGATGTATTCTCAAGCATCTAGTTTGCTCCCGACACTCGCCTTGGACTCGAGTGGCGCTGCGGTGGGCGACCGAGTGGGTAGCGGGCAGTGTGGACGGTCGGGCCGGTCGAGCGTGTCCCGCTCGAACGAGCGAGGAGGAAGTCGAGCGCAGCCACACGCCTAGCCGTAAGCTGCAGTACCGACACCTGCCGGACTGTCAGAGAACGACATGTATCTCGCGATTCGAGCGAGCAACCGAGCGAGGTGCAGACCTCTAATAGTCTGCGCACACACTTGCAAAAGTTACCAGAGCTATCCTGTAGGATCTTAGTTAACCATACTCTGTATTTAATACCCGAGTGTTGTATATACGCAAAATACATTCCCAGACAACATCATTTACCCGTCATTTCGCTCTTATAGTAGTTTTATATCAATTCTAATACGATAACCTAAATGACAACAGCAATGCCTGTTGGGAAAAAAGAAGAAAAGGCTGACGCCACATTGGCAGCTATGCAACTAGGTTTGTGACAGGATTTGAGTGGAAACCGGTGTGACAGCGCCACTTCCACGTAAGCCGTAATGGCACACGCTGTGGCGCCGTTTTTGTGGCCAGTGTAAACCCGCGTTTAGTACTGCCAGCAGCACGGGGGAGGGGAGGGCGCCGGAAGTGGGGGGGGGGGGGGGAGGGCAGGGGAGTAGCCAGAGAGACAGAGCGTATCCAACGACTGCATCTCTAGAGGACGGCTGAACTGAGGAGCCGAAGACACCGGCACGCCTGGCTAACGTAGTGCGGGGACTCACCGATGTCTGGAGCCTCTAGAACTACACGGGATACTCTGCAAATCGCATTTAAATGTCTCACAGAGGGTTCATCGAACCACCCTCGTACTATTCGTCTACCATTCCATTCTCGAATAGCGCGCGGGAAGAAAGAACATCTCAATCTCTCCGTTCGAGCTCTGATTCTCTTATTTTATTCTGATGGTCATTTCTACCTATGTAAGTGCGAGTCAACAATATATTTTCGCATTCAGAGGAGAATGTTGGCGATTGGAGTTTCGTAAGTAGCCTACGCCGCAGCGATAAGCGCCGTTGTTGTAATGTTCCCATCCCAGATCCTGTATCATTTCCGTAACGCTGTCTCCCCTGTATCGTGACAATACGAAACGAGCTGCCCTTCTTTGGACTCTTTCGATGTCCTCCGTCAAACCCACCTGATAAGAATCCCACACTGGGCAGCAATACTCCAAAAATGAACGGACAAGCATAGTGCATGCAATTTCTTTAGTAGTTCAGTTGCATCTTTTAAGGGTTCTGCCAATAAAACGCAGTCTCTGGTTCTCCTTTCGCACGACATTATCTACGTACTATTTCCAGTTTCAGTCTGAAGCAATAGTCATTCCTAGATATTTTGTGGAGTTTACAGCATTCACTTTTGATTGATTTATCTTGTAAACAAATTTCAACGCATTTCTTTTCGTGCTCATGTGGACGACTTCACACTTCTCATTATTTAGAGTCAATTACCAATTTTTATACCATACTGATATCTTATTCAGATCGTTCTGCAGTTGGTTTTGATCCTGGATCTTCTCATGCGTGGTCGTTTACATCTCTCTGCAGGCTGTGTGTTCTTCATGCAATATACACATTGGACGTGAGCGTTCAGGAGAACTTGGAACCAACACTTGTTATGGCCTACTTCAGGCTACGGCAGTAACACTAGAAGTGGGTCTTTGCGATCGCCTTTCGACAGCTCGAAATTTAAATGGGAATAACGGCTTAACAGTTCAACTGAAACGATAGTTGAATAAACGTATTTACCGAGGAGGAATTTCCCTACAACTTTGTTCTCTTATGTTATTTCCATGACATATTTCGGAGATATTAAAAGAGAAGCGCCATTTGGCACTGTCACATGATTTTAGGTGAAGAAGTACGGACAATGAAAATAAAGTTGAAAAAGAGTTTAAAATACCAAGGCAATGCAGGTGATAATATTTTAACGGATTTTATTTATTTATTCGTGTCAAAAGTGTTGCATACAAAGGTCAAAGACATGAGTAAAACTATAGTACAAACAAGAGATTATATATAAATAAATTACAAGACCAGTAAATATAATGAGACCAAAAATTAGCAAGCTGGACGGCATTCTCCTCGGCCTGCAGTAGGTCCTCTAGCGTGCAGGGTACTGGGCTCTGAGGACAGCTGCACAGGTGCTTGCTGGTTTGTTCTGGTCCACAGATCGTTGATTCATCCCCGAGGTGGTTCCATGTGGCTCTGTCGTCCTTTGTTCTGCCCACCCCACTTCTTAGTCTGTTGAGAGACTTCAACGTTTTCGTCTGGGGGGAGGGCCTCCACAGGTGGAATCCACGCATTTCTGGCTGTGCACAGGTTTTGTCGTGCCATTGAAGGTGATGTACCACAGTTGACAGTAGTTTTCATAAAACTCTTCGTGGATTTCAGCCTGCTCGGGGGAGTTTGGTGTCCATGTAGCGGGTGAGCAGCGTATTGTTCTACTTTGCGTCTCTCTACATTTGCGACAATTTCCCGTCTTATATCTGATGGGCCTATCCCCGCGAGGTTGTGCGGTTTGTGAGTAGGCGTTGTCCTCAGGCACCCTGTTCTTATTCTACTTCTCAGTTATTCTCAGAGTTAGAATTAAATGTAGGATTGTAAACGTTAATTATTGTAAATGTTAAGTAAAATTCGCTATGTTATTGATATTATAGAAACCCAAAATGTATGTAATACAAAAGTAAAATATAAACATAATAGATTACCCTTAGCGTACACCGGGGCCACAGGGCTCGAGGTTTATTGCGAGGCCTCTGATGCTGGCTTCTGGCTGGTCGCAGCCCCCTCTGTACAACCCACAACTTTTTGCAACCTATCGCAATTCCCTGGGGCACGCCTGACGATACACTCGTCTCTGATGAACACTCGCCGTCGACAACAACGTACTGCGTTCTATTACTTTGGAAGTCTTCCAGCCAGTCACAAATCTGTGAATCTATTTTGTTAATCTGTTTATCTTACTAGACAGTAAAGTTTCATTTTTGTCACCTATTTTCTGACATTTATAACCTATTTTTGGAAGTGATAGAACCTATTTTGGGTAACTAATTGCCGGCCGAGGTGGCCGAGGGGACTGAGGCGCTCCAGTCACGGTCTACAAGGCCACTACGGTCGGGGGTTCGAATTCCTCATCGGGCATGGATATTTGTGCCGTCCTTAGCTAGTTCATAAGTAGTTTGTAAGTTTTGGGACTGATGACCGCGTACTTAAGTCCCATAAGCTGTACAAACATTTGAACATTTGGGTACCTAATTTAAGATTTTTAGAACCTAAAAGTCCGAAGTGTAATGATGATGCCATAGCTAAGTCCCAAACATTTGAACACACGTTTTGTAACGTTATTTGCATGGACAGCTTTAAATCGGTGTGGAAGTGAAATGATTACACGTTAACTCTCTCAGAGGCGTCAGCCACGCATTGGACAACGCCTGGCTGTCAAGTGAGGCAGCGGCTGTCATTGTGTGTTGCCACCTAACAGTGCCCCGCCACATTTGGCGGCCAGGCGCCTTACAATACGCGGTTAACATCTGCTTGCCCTGCAGCAGGTTGGTACTACTTGAGACGTGGTTTGGTGTGTTTGCAGGTCCGGCGAGTCTGCGGCGAGCCATGCGCTGCTGGAGGAGCTGGTGGAGCGGCAGCGGCCGGCCAGGGCGGCGCCCGCGCAGCCCCACTTCCAGCAGCAGGGGGCGGCGGGGGCGGCGGCAACCGGGGGCGGCGGGGGCGGCGGCGCCACCGCCAGCAGCGCCGGCTCCCTCGACAGGGTGAGTCCGCTCGGCCTCCCTGCCACCGCTCATACGCCTGCTGCCAATACTTCAACCAGCGAGCACAGAACACAAAGAGGCCTTACAATGGCCGGCTGAGAGCGCCACACCCAACCAACATGGCGGACACAGTGCAGTTTACTCAGTTCGCTGTCTGTTAATGCCTTTTTCATATATTTCCAGGCGTTCCTTTTTGACAGTCTGTTTTCGCCATAAATAATTACAAATTTCAGCTAGAGATAGCAAATCATACTATTATATAAAATAGAACCACATTTTTTCCTCTGTCTGTACCGTTAAGCTTTTATAACTCGAGGAGTACCGAACGTATCGTCATGCCTTTCTTTCTGTTTCTTCTTTAGAATCCTGGCATAACGTTAGGCTATATTTAATGTCAACTTGAATATATGAAAAAAAACGTAAAATAGGAATCATAACGTAGAATCGCTTACCGCTTCTGCACTTTGTCAGCTCTGGAGCCTAAACTATAAGAGCTAGGCCAGTGTACGTAGTATAAACTTGCAGAACTCACAGACATCTACAAGGGGGAAAAAAGTAATCCTTTCCTGTTCTAAAGCGCTGGCGCCAGTTGGCTTCAGACTGCTGATAGAGTGATGGTGAGATATGTAACAGTTACACATGTGATCTCCCGGTCTTCGCTTAAATCGTTATGAGTTCTATAATTCTATACTATGTACTTTGGCGCAGGTCTCATAGTTCACGGTACATAGGTCACGAAAGTGCGAAATTGATGACCCATTCTACGTTATTATTGTTATTTCAATTGTTTCTCATTTTCCTATTTGCATTTAATGGAGCCTACGTTGAACCCAGAAATATAACGAAGAAACTGAAACAAACCGCATCACGTTGCGTTCTGCAGTTCTCGAGTTAGTTTAAATATTACCCGTGTGAAGCCGACTCGGCTCACCTATTTAGTGTTAAAATAAATTAAAAAAATTTTAATTCATAATTATTGAATACCGAAAATTGTATCGTAAATTAGAAATGTTTATGAATATTGGTCAGAAAGTACAAGGTGAGTGGGCAACACAATCTGTGCTCGCTGGTGGGCAAGCTCGCTGAAAGTAACGAGCAGAATTTGAGAAGTTGCACCTCTTTATTGCTGAGGAAGCTATAAAAAAAGTTGTTCAAATAAAAAGTACAGTTCATTTCATAATCTACAAATTTCTCGATGAAGAAAATTTCCTTAACACAAAATAAAAAAAGTGGCAGGCGACTAATTTTCTCATGTCACAATTTTTATTTCATATAAAAGTAATAGTTTGAATTATTATTTTTGTTCAAACACAGTACCTATTGTACTTGCTAAGAACACTGTTGCATTCCTTCAGTATTCACATATCTGCGTGAAAAATTCGGTAATTTTTCTGCTATCCAAAGGGCTTCAAATGAGAATGTAATTAAGGCGAGCGCCCCTTGAACTACGCATTTATCGGCCCAACTCCGTTTCTACAGCCAACCAAGATGGCTGCCGGACTTCACTGCCTGTGCGGTAATATAGGCGGTATAGCCTCCCTATGTTATTCTGTGCTCGCTGCTTTCAACTGGACCACACTTGGCCAACTTGCGTGTCCGTACCCTACCCCAGTTATCCAACCGGACCAAGGCAACACCACCTAGAGAGAAGGCAGCGGCGCTCTAGTGTGACGTCAGGCAGAGTAGGTTGCGCGCGCATGGCTGACGGGGTCGCCGCTAAGGCACGGCCCACTGTGCCGAAGCGGCCAGCCAGTCAGCTGTGCGCGCGCAACCTATTCTGCCTGACGTCACAAGAGAGCGCCGCGGTGGTGCTGGCTAAGGGGACGTACAGCTTAACGCGCAACCAGTCACGCGTCGTTTCTGGCGCGACCCTGACGTCGCTGAGAGATGAAAGCCGGGTTAAAACGCATACTGAAAAGTTCCGTCATCTGGTTTCGACCCCGCGACCCTGGGGTTTCCTGTCAAGCTTCACCCGAGACCATCAGACCCGACATGTCCTTCGTCGACACCGCGCTTCCCACTACTCCCAGAGAGTCCGCGTGGGCCGGTGTGCGGGGCTGAGCCGCGCCGGACCGTATCCAGTATGTGGTAAGCCTTCGCGCGGAGGGCGTGCACAGTGTGTCTCTATTTACGTCGTTTTGAGGACCGCTCATAATCCTCCACTTCGTATGTGACGTCTGACAGGCGGCGTATGACACGATACGGTCCAAAGTATTGTTTCAGTAGCTTTTCTGACAGCCCAACTTTCCGTACAGGGGTAAAAATCCGTACCAGATCTCCTGGGCTATACTCAACAAGTCGGTGCTTGTCGTCATACCGCTGACCGTCCTTCTCCTGGGCGTCCAGTGTCCGTATGCGAGCCAGCTGTCTTGCTTCTTCGACCCTGGTGACGAGCTGTTTAACATCCTGAGTGTCGTCCGGTTGGAAGGGGAACAGTGTATCGTTTGTCGTCTCAGCTTCACGGCCATGGAGCAGGAAAAACGGAGTGAAGCCAGTGGCGTCTTGTCTTGCGGTATTACAAGCAAATGTCACGACTGGCAGAATTGTATCCCAATCCTTCTGCTCTATATCGATGTACATCGACAGCATATCTGCTAACTTCTTGTTAAAACGTTCTGTAAGACCATTTGTCTGAGGATCCCAACTCGATGTAATGAAGCTGCTGCCGGCGGAATCGGTACGAGATGCCCTGGAGGTAATTGCGGCACATGCTTCCGTCGCTGGCACTCTTTACAGTTACTCACATAGTGTTTGACAGATCGGTAGAGACCTTTCCAGTAATACCTGTCCAGGGTCTTCACGAATTCCAGATGACAGGATATTGGAGCATCGTGGAAATGTTTGAGAATAGCTGGCTTGAGATGAGCTGGAACGACCAGTAGCCATTTGGGGCCCAGTGGATCGTAGTTGCTCTTATACAATCTCCTGTTTATACGTTGAAACTCTCCTTTGGTAAGTTCTCCTTTCTCCAAGGCCTCTATTGTTTCATAATAATGCTGACTCTTGCCTCTGTTCAACTGTAATGTCGCCTAACTCAGTGACGGCTAAAATTTCATCCATGCTGCTATGTTCGGCTAATGGATTTCTCGAAAGGCATCCTTGTGTTTGCTCCCGTTCATGAATACCACTGTGACGTCGTATTCTTGGAGTCTTAGTGTCCACCTTGCTAGTCTATTTGATGGAAAGCTATCACCTTTTCAGCACCTATCTGAATTTGTGCAAGCACTGCACCAATCCCATAACCTATAGCCTCTGTGTGAAGTTCGGTTTCCGCATTCTCGTAGTTTAACGCTAGAACTGGTGCGAAGTTAGAGCCTCCTTAAGTGACCGGAGAGCTCTTTCTTTTGTCTCATCCCAGTAAAACTTGGCGTCTCCCTGCAGTTCTTGCAATAGACGTGCGTAGCTACAAAAACCTATGAAACGACGATAGTATGAGCACAGCGCGAGGGAACTTCTCACATCACGGATGTGCTGAGGAGTTGGAAATTCTGTGACTTCTTACTTTATTTGCATCAGGATGCACACCATGTCCGTTGACTAGGTGCCGCAGGATTTTTTTCTCTTCGGCGATGAGGAGCCACTTCTTTCGGTTGAGACGGAGTCCTGCTGCCTGACCACGGTTGACAAGTGCCTTAGATGTTCTGTAGTGTTCTTGAGAAAACGACAATATCATATAAATTACAAAGACATTTTGTCCATCTAAGGTGTCGAAACAAGTTCTCGATCATGCATTGGAATGAGGCCGCGGCATTACATAGTCCAAATGGCATGAATTTGAATTCATGGAGGCCGTCGGGTGTAATAAAAGCAGTGTTCTCCATGGCAGCTTCGTTAACCTCGATTTGCCAGTAACCTGTCTGCATGTCCATAGTTGAGAAGTATGTAGCTCCTTTCAAGCAGTCCAAGGTGTCGTCAATGTGCGGCAATGTGTAGACGTCTTTCTTTGTGATTTTGTTCAGCCGCCGATAGTCGACACACAAACGCCCCGTGCCATCCTACTTCTTCACGAGGTCCACCAGAGACGACCAGGGATTCTCTGAAGGTTGAACAATGTCATCGTGCAACATCTCCACTTCTTCTCGAATTATCCGTCTTTCAGCTGGCGACACCCTGTACGAACGCTGGCTAATTGGCAGATGATTCCCAGTATTGATACGGTGTTTTATCGTGAACCGTTTCATCTGGCTCTTCTCCTGCCTGGCCCGGAATGCACCTGAAAATGGGTGCAATATGTATAACACCTGCTGTTGTTATTCCTGCGTCAGAGCGGGCCCTATATGCAATGCCGTAGTAGTTTCCTCCAGTGCGTTGTCGGTAGTAACAGCAGACCATGAGACTTCGTCGATGACAGTGAGGGGCTGGTTCAGCTGTTCCAATACACATTCGTGAAAATTAGCGATCCAAAGTTCTCCTTATGGTAACCGCTGATGTGCAGATTTCCTTTGTTATACTGATTAGGTTGTTGCGATGGACAAGCACTTGACAGTTCAGCTGGTGATCTCGGCTGCTTACTGGAACTTTCCTCATTGTTAACGAACGGCAGGATCTCAGCATTCTCGACAGGAAACAACCTCCCAGGAGAGTTGGTGTTACGTGTACTCGACGGAACGACCTTCTCAATTCGTAGCTCAGATCTTCCACAGTCAATCATCTGCGGTTGAAGGGCTTGCTCCGATGGTTAGCTTCTTGCGGCATAATAATTCTCAAATACTCATCTTCTCTTCCTACAGTATCGTACGATTGGTCCAGGAAGCCCACAGTGAAAATACAATGGCGTGTTGTCTTCTGTCCTCCAGACATATTTCCGCCTGCGAGGCTTCACAGTTGCCGGATTTACCCTTCCTTCCACCTTTCGGTTGAGCGAAAGCCCATTGCCACCGTGGCATCAGGCCCAGGTTCACACTCACCTTGAACTTAGTTCGCTCCCCAAGGACAGCACTCCAGATTTGGTACACCGCTTTAGGCTTGTCGAACTCCGGTCGCTGTTCGATAATGCCATATTTATTTACACTGATGGTTCCAAGAGCACTGACGGTGTCGGATCTGCCTTCGTCGTCGGGGACAACCGTTTCCAATACAAGCTCCCTGACCGGTGCTCGAATTTCACGGCTGAGCTTTTTGCCCTCCACCAGGCCGTTTTGTATACCTGCCGCCACCGCCAACCTTTCTATGCCATATGTTCTGACTCCCTTAGTGCCCTGCAGAGTCTTAAGGACCGTCTCTCGAACCATCCTCTCGTATATCAGATCCAACGCTCCCTCCAGTTGCTAGCAGATGACAGCTGTCACGTTTCTTTCCTGTGGGTCCCTGGCCACGTGGGTGTGCCCGGGAATGAGGCCGCCGACATAGCAGCCAAGGCAGCAGCTCTTTTGCCTCGCATGGCTACCTTTTGCGTCCCATCGGACGATGTTCAACGGGCTCTTCGCCGGAGTATCGTGTCGTCCTGGCACAGTGCATGGTTCTCACTGTACGACAATAAATTGAGAACTGTAAAACCGATCCCGACCGCTTGGAGGACCTCCTCACGCCCCTCTCGGCGGGAGGAGGTCATCCTGGCCCGGCTGCGGATCGGTCACTGCCGTTTCAGCCACCGTCACTTGCTGTCCGCCGACCCTGCACCGCTGTGCTCCTGCGGTGAACTGCTGACAGTGCGACATGTTTTACTGTCTTGTCTTAATTTTAATCTTCTCCGTGTAGCCCTTCACTTTTCGTCTACTCTGGAGGAACTTTTAGCTGATGACACACGAGCAGCTGCTCGAGTTTTGCGTTTTATCAACTTGGCCAATTTATCAAAGGATATTTAACCCTTTTAATTGTCTTTTATCTTTTGTTTTTAGCCTTCTCTTGATATTCTAACTGGGAGTTACCAATTTTTTGAGATCTAGCGAATCTCTGTTCTTGTCTGGGCGCTAATGAGCTTAGCAGTTGTGCGCCACAAAAAAAAAAAAAAAAAAAAAGTTGCCGGAGGAGTTGGTTGTGGTCGCGTCGGTCGGTTCGTAAGCTGCCGTTTGGCGGCTGCGGCGCAAAGTCGTACTAGGGCGAGGCCATTCTTCACGTTGGATGCGACTGGCGCGGCTGACAGGCGCTAATGTTCCAAATACCTCTTCCTCAGCAACGTCGGCTCCCTCGTGACATACAGGACCGACATCCATGGCCATAATCTAGTGTTCAAATTTTTATTGAGATGAGGTTCAACAGCCGTAAGATATTTGAGGAAATGCATACTGTAAACCATCAGCTGTTTATTATTTTTCCAAACTTCCAAAATTAACGATGATCATCGCTAATTTTATCTCATTTATGTGTTCAATAGTTGTGTTAGTTTCTCTTGTAATAGACCTTGGTTCTGTGGTGTCACACAAGTCTAAAGTGCGCGCCACCTACTTTCGCCGCGCCCCGCCATGCACGCACGGCGCGGCGTTCTTACGACGTCAGCCACGAGCGCCCTCTGCTGCAACTCCGCTCGTGGCCACCACTGAACGACATCGTTCACTTGGGACTGAGATAGGAACCAGCTAACACTTCGGAATCAGATAGGCACCAGTGAAGACTTGGCTATCGGATAGGCACTAGGCAGGCCTCTAGCTCAACTATGTATCAGCCTTCTGCAGTACTGAGCTATGTAAAAGTTAAGTATTGTATAAATTTTGTTTAATATATGTTGTTATGGTCTTCAGTCCGGAGACTGGTTTGATGCAGCTCTCCACCCTACTCTATCCTGAGCAAGCCTTTTCATTTCCTCATAAGAACGGCAACTCACATCCACTTGAATCTGCTTACTATACGCGTCTCTTGGTCTCCCTCTGCGATTTTTCCCCAACGCACTTCCCTCCAATGCTAAATTTACGATTCCCCGATGTCTAAGAATGTGTCCTACCAAGCGATCCCTTCTTTTAGCCAGGGTATGCCAAAAATTCCTTTTCTCACCAATTCTATTCAGTACTTCTTCATTGGTTATGCGATCTACCCACCTAATTTTCAGCATTCTTCTGTAACACCACATTTCAAAAGCCTCTCTTCTCTTCCTGTCCGCACTGCTTATCGTCCGTGTTTCACTTCCGTACAAGGCAACACTCCACACAAATGCCTTCAGAAAAGACTTCCTTACACTTAAATTAATATTCGATGTTAGCAAATTTCTCTTTTTCAAAAATGCTTTTCTTCCCATTGCCATTCTGCATTTTATATCCTCTGTACTGCGACCATCACATGTTATTTTACTACCCAAGTAACAAAACTCATCTACCACCTTCATTGTTTCGTTACCTAATCTAATTCCTTCAGCATCGCCCGATTTTCTATGACCGCATTCCATTATTTTTGTTTTGCTCTTGTTAATGTTCATTTTATATGCTCTCTTCAACACACTGTCCATTCCATTCAACTGCTCTTCCAGGTCCTTTGCTGTCTCTGATAGAATTACAATGTCATCAGCAAAACGCAATGTTTTTATTTCTTCCCCCTGTACTTTAATCCCTATTCCAAATTTTTCCTTGCTTTCCTTCACCGCCTGCTCGATGTACAAATTGAATAACATCGGAGAAAGGCTACAACCCTGTCTTACTCCCTTCCCAACTGATGCTTCCCTTTCATGCCCTTCGAGTCTAATAACTGCGGTCTGGCTTTTGTACAAGTTATAAATAACTCTCCTTTCCCTATATTTTACCCCTGCTGACTTCAGAATTTGAAACAGTGTATTCCAGTCAACATTGTCAAATGCTTTCTCCAAATCTACAAAAGCTAAAAATGTAGGTTTGCCTTTCCTTAATCTATCTTCTAAGATAAGACGTAAAGTGAGTATTGCCTCCCGGGTTCCTATGTTCCTCCTGAATCCAAACTGATCTTCCCCAAGGTCAACTTCTACCAGCTTTTCCATTCTCCTGTAGATAATTCGTGTTAAAATTTTGCAACCATGACTTATCAAACTGATGGTTCTGTAATTTTCACACCTGTCTGCGCCTGATTTCTTTGGAATGGGGATTATTACATTTTTCTTAAAGTCTGAGGGTATTTCGCCTGTCTCATAAATCCTACACACCAGTTCAAATAGTCTTGTCATGGCTGGCTCTCCCAAAGACTTTAGTAGCTCTGAGGGTATGTCATCTACTCCTGGGGCCTTGTTCCGACCTAGGTCTTTCAAGGCTCTGTCAAATTCATCTCTCAGTATAGCATCTCCTATTTCATCATGATCTACTTCCTCTTCCCTTCCTACAACATCGTCTCTTAGTTCATTTCCTTTGTAGAGCTGCTCTATGTACTCTTTCCACCTTTCAGCTTTCCCTTCTTTGCTGAGAACCGGCTTCCCATCCGAGTTCTTGATATTCGTAGAGTCGCTTATCTTGTCCCCAAATGTCTCTTTTATTTTCCTGTAGGCGGTATCTACTTTTCCCCTTCTTATACATTCTTCTACAGATTTGCATTTGGCTTCTAACCACTCCTGCTTAGCCATTTTGCACTTCCTGTCAATCTCATTTTTTAATCGTCTGTACTCCATTTTGCCTGTTTCATTTACTGCATTTTTATATTTTCTCCTTTCATCAATTAAATCTAGTATTTCCTGTGATATCCAAGGATTTTTTGTAGGTCTTGCCTTTCTACCTATTTTGTCCTCTGCTGCCTTCACTATTTCATCTCTCAATGCTACCCATTCCTCTTCTACTGTTTTATTTCCCCCTGTTTCTGTCAATTGTTGCCTAAATCTCCCTCTGAAATTCTCCACAACTTCACTTTCCTTCAATTTATCTAAGTCCCATCTCCTTATTTTCCTACCTTTCTGCAGTTTTTTCAGCTTCAGCCTAAGTTCATGACTAACAAGTTATGGTCAGAGTCTATATCTGCCCCTGGGTATGTTTTGCAGTTTATAACTTGTTCCGGAATCTATGTTTTACCATTATAAAATCTATCTGATACCTTCCGGTGTCTCCTGGTCTCTTCCATGTATACAACCTTCTTTTGTGATTCTTAAACCATGTGTTTGTTACAATTAAATCATGTTCCGTGCAAAATTCTACCAGGCGACTTCCTCTTTCATTCCTCCTGCCCAGTCCATATTCACCTACTATTTTTCCTTCTCTTCCTTTTCCTACTACCGAATTCCAGTCTCCCATCACAATTAAGTTTTCCTCTCCCTTAACTGTCTGAATAATTTCCTTTAGCTCCTCATATATTTCTTCGATCTCCTCATCATCGGCAGAGCTAGTTGGCATATAAACCTGTACTACTGTTGTCGGTGTTGGCTTCGTATCTATCTTGACAATGATAATGCGATCACTGTGCTGCTCATAGTAGTTTACCTGCATTCCTATTTTCTTATTCATTATCAATCCTACTCCTGTGATACCCCCAACTGATTTTGTATTTATAATCCTGTACTCACCTGACCAGAAATCCTGTTCATCCTGCCACCGAACTTCACTAATCCCCACTATATCTAACTTCAAGCTATCCATTTCCCTTTTTAAATTTTCTAATTTTCCTACCCGATTAAGGGATCTAACATTCCACGCTCCGATCCGTAGAATGCCAGTATTGTCTTTCCTGATGACAACATCCTCCTGAGTAGTCCCCGCCCGGAGATCCGAATGGGGGACTATTTTACCTCCGGAATATTTTACCCGAGTGGATGCCATCATCATATGTTCATACAGTAGAGCTGCATGTCCTCGGGAAAAGTAACGGCTGTAGTTTCCCCTTGCTTTCAGCCGTTCGCAGTAGCTGTGTAGCAAAGCCACATTAGCTGATGTTACAAGGCCAGCTCAGTCAATCATCCAGACTGTTGCCCATGTAACTACTGAAAAGGCTGCTGTCCCTCTTCAGGAACCACACGTTTGTCTGGCCTCTCCACAGATACCCCTCCGCTGTGGTTGCACCTACGGTACGGCTATCTGCATCGTTGAGGCACGCAAGCCACCCCACCTCGGCAATGTCTGTGGTTCATGGGGGTGGGTTTAATATATATCTCGTTCTAATTTACTCTAGTGTTTCTAGTTTCTGCTGTCCCACTGGCTGGTCACCTCCTACCTGCACAAGCGTGCATCCTTTATTCCTGTGTCGGTATTTCTACTCGGCCACCGACACCTACGACGGAAACGAGACACAAAAGCGGCGACGAGGCTGGGACACAAAAGGTTCACCATCACACCGGCTGGCATTGCTGTTATGTTTTTAACCAAGACTTGATGCCTAGTGACGTCTTATTTATTTTTATTGTGTGACATGCATGCCATTATGCATAAGGAGGCACATAATGCACCTGTTTAATCAGTCTGTCCTGTTCTCTTCCGTGAAGATGGTTTATAACCGAAACCGGTAGAAGTTTGGAAAAATAATAAACAGCTGATGGTTTACAGTGTGCATTTCCTCACATAATCTGGTGCTCGCTTGGACCAATAGTCGCGGCTGTCAGAAACTGTTGTAATTCTTCTCTGGCAGTTTGTCGTATGATGGAAGCAAAGTCACGTTTGTTTTCCACAATGGCCATAGGGACTAGATTTGGGAATCTGTAGTACTTCTTTCATCCAACCCACCTCTGTCGCATCTCTTCAATTTTCTGGCACCATTGGATGAACTCTTGTGTCGTCGAAGTGTGTTTTAACAGAACAACTTGATACATGCCTTCCGCAGTGCGCTTCATCAGGTGTGAAACTTTATCGGCCTCCGTCATATCTGGGTTAATTGACATATGGCCAAAACACTCTGTATATACGACTGTTTAGACTCATCATGCCGTTGTGCGCTGTTCTTCAATTCCTCTTCTGATAAATGGTCTTACCGCTGGTGGTCTTCAAACGACTTCTTAAATTGTCTGGAATTTTTCCCACCTATCGAGCTTGTCCTCGTTATTTTCAAACCACTGCTGGTCCGTCCCGTCCAGGTAGGAATATACGTTTGCCAAGCTCATAATGTGATCCCACCTATTATTATACCTGACGACTCGGTCGTATCCTTTCAGCCATTTATTTGGGTCCTGTCCGGAGTCTCCCAAGAACACCGTGCAGCAACTGCGAGAGAGTAATACTCTGTGCTAGAGTTGATCGATGTTCATCGCAGTTACACAGACATTGGTGTTAGAATCAATTTTTTAAAATATTTCTAGACTGATGCTATTACCATGAGTGACGGAAATATGTCACAACTGAACAAAGGCATAGAGTACAGTACAGAATACACATTTATATAGACCTATAACCTGGTGTGTAAGATGTATAAGACAGGTGAAGTACCCTCAGACTTCAAGAAAAATGTTATAATACCCATCCCTAAGAAAGCAGGTGCAGATAGGTGTGAAAACTACAGAACCATCAGTTTAATAAGTCATGGTTGCAAAATATTAACGCGAATTATATACAGAAGGATGGAAAAGCTCGTAGAAGCCGATCTCGGGGAAGATCAGTTTGGGTTCAGGAGAAATGTCGGAACACGGGAGGCAATACTCACTTTACGACTTATCGTAGAAGATAAATTAAGAAAAGGCAAACCTACATTTCTAGCTTTTGTAGATTTGGAGAAGGCTTTTGACAATGTTGATTGGAATAAACTCTTTCAAGTTCTGAAGCAAGCAGGAGTAAAATATAGGGAGCGTAAGGTTATTTACAACTTGTATAAAAACCAGACAGCAGTTGTCAGAGTTGAAAAACCAGACAGCGGTTGTCAGAGTTGAAGGGCATGAAAGGGATGCAGTGGTTGGAAAGGGAGTAAGACAGGGTTGTAGTCTTTCTCCATTGTTGTTCAATTTGTACAATGAGCAAGCTATAAAGGAAAGCGAGGAGAAATTTGGAGAAGGAATTAAAGTTCAGGGTGAAGAATTAAAAACATTGCGTTTTGCCGACGACATAGTAATTCTGTCAGATACAGCAAAGAAACTGGAAGAGCAATTGAATGGAATGGACAGTGTGCTGAAAGGTGCATAAAAGATGAACATTAACAAGAGCAAAACTAGGGTAATGGAGTGCAGTGTAAGAAAATCAGGCGATGCTGAAGGAATTAGATTAGGTAACGAAGCAATAAAGGAGGTAGATGAGTTTTGTTACTTGGGCAGTAAAATAACAAATGATGGTCGCAGTACAGAGGATATAAAATGCAGAATGGCAATGGGTAGAAAAGCGTTCTTGAAAAAGAGAAATTTGTTAACATCAAATATTGATTTAAGCCCAAGGAAGTCCTTTCTGAAGGCATTTGTTTGGAGTGTTGCCTTGTATGGGAGTGAGACATGGACGATAAACAGTGCGGACAGGAAGAGGATTGAGGCTTTTGAAATATGGTGCTACAGAAGAATGCTGAAGATTAGGTGGGTGGATCGCGTAACTAATGAGGTGGTACTGAACAGAATTGGGGAGAAAAGAAATTTCTGGCATACCTTGACTAAAAGAAGGGATAGATTGGTAGGACACATTCTTAGACATCAAGGAATTTTGAATTTAGCGTTGGAGGGAAATGTATGGGGAAAAATTGCAGGGGAAGACCAAGAGATGGATACAGTAAGCAGATTCAGACAGATGTGGATTGCCGTTCTTATGAGGAGATGAAAAGACTTGCTCAGGATAGAGTAGGGTGGAGAGCTGCATCAAACCAGTCTACGGACTGAAGACCACAACAACAACATTTCGTTTGTGGCGTGGTATCCTGGACCATATTAAAATTTTATTAGAGAATCCAGCTGAATCTTCAGGACGGAGATACCGACGCTTCTATAAACAACACTTCATAGTATCTAGAACAGCAGTCAATTCTGCTGACTGCCGGGCTTTTACTAGTACTAAATACGCCAAGAATTAGCTTTTACGGTTTCTGCAGTTTGTATATTTGCACTCTGCACCCGTACATCCTGCTGTTTCTTCTCCGTGTTGCGGGATCATTAATTTGGCGCTTGTTTTGTACGTTGTAGTTCAATTGTTTAATTTACTGGGTCTGCTGGTAATGTTTCTAACGCAGTAACAGCTGGAGAATAATGTGTTGTGTCGAATACCCTAAAGTATTGTAACAGTAAAAATAAAAGTTCTCCAAAGCAAGAGCTAATTAAATCTGCTTTTAGGTAATGACCTGCAAACACAATTTAGTTTCTCCCAAACATGTTTCGCTGGCGTTGCAGCGTCATCAGTGGGATACTTATTTTATCATGTCTGTCAAATGAACAATGAAATGATTATTCTTTGTACATTAAGTGTAGAAACCACAGATAATTGTGAAACCAATATAAATCGCTTCTTATTTTTATAGGTATACTAAGCCTACCTTAATACCACGTGTAGTTGTATTTGTGGTTCTTTATCTCACAAAACATCACTGTGTATTTTTGACAGTTTGTCATCTGGAAACCGAAACGTATGTAGTTAATGGGATGAATGGTTAGCTTTTAAATATCGGGATTTTTTACGAAAATATAGGACATCATTTTTGTGTTTTGGTTTATTTCACTGTTGCGACTACTTCTATAACAAAATGTCTGTGTGTTTATGAGTGACACAAACTTCTCATAAACACATAGATATTGGGGTATTGGAAACAGGTATTCAAGTATTTGAAGCTGTCACCTGTTGCCAAATAACGCAATCTAACTTCTAAATTTGTTCTTGGCGAGCCGGCCGCGGTGGCCGAGGAGACTGAGGCGCTCCAGTCACGGTCTGCACGGCCACTACGGTCGGGGGTTCGAATCCCCCCTCGGGCATGGATATTTGTTTCGTCCTTAGTCTTAGCTAGTTCATAAGTAGTTTGTAAGCTTAGGGACTGATGACCCCGTAGTTAAGTCCCATAAGTTCTACAAACATTTGAACATTTTGTTCTTGGCGAGATCGTCATACTCATGACGGTATTCTGTTTCCTAATTTTATCCTCTACCATTTTCAGTAATCTATCAAAATTTTCTGATCCCATTCTTACTATATTTCTGTAGGCAGAAGGATCTTCATACGATAAGTCCCTCAAAGTATTTGCAGAAGCACCATATTTAGCCCTCCTCACAATCCACTTTCTTATCCATGTACTTTTATTTTTTCGTACTTTTCCGTTTTCCTTTTAGTAGATTAATTAATTTGGTAGCTTAATTTATACTGTTGCGAGAAATAAAAATTACTTCTCTCGACATGTTGATTCGACTTGTGGCTACTTTATTACACGCTCCTGTATATGACACGGGGCGACCAGCACTAGAAAGCGACAAAAAACGCCTGCGACCAGCGTAGCCCACCCTTTACCTTCAGACGCTCGCGACTTTGTCCGCTGTCCCTGTTTACACGTAGCGAATTTAGCAGCTGCGTCCAAATACGCCAGCGACTACCGACCAACTGCGCTTCGTGTAATAAACGCTTAAAGGCTAGTTTACACGACGACGCTAGGTTTCATGAAACTGCGCTACTGGCCAATGCGCATGCGCAGCAGGCCTTCGCGCAACTCGTTGACGAAACTAAATAGTTTCGGCACGTTCCAACTATGGTGAAACTGATTGCGCGTGTTTTTAGGTTAGGTTATGACCAATACAGACCAAAGTACAACATAAAGGGGGGAACGGAAGAAATCGTTCAATTTTTGGACATACATGCGTTGCATAGTTGTTTGTCGGAGTTTGACGATAACATTTCAAGAATAAGCAGCGGCGTGTTGGTGCTCTTGAAGCAATTATTCGTGACTTAAATATTGATGGGTTAACGAGTAGTGAATTACAGACTAAAATACATTCGTTTCGAAATACCTATACAAACGAACAAATGGCAACTGTGGATTTCGGAACACGGTACAGGTACTGCAAAGACGAATATGAATCTCTAATTGACAAGGAACGTAATGCAGTTTGTAATTTCAGTTCGGGTAACAGTGCTTCACGCATAACGGTAACTTGTTTCTTTATTGCATTACTAAAAAAGCAGTCAACAATCCGAAGATTGGTTGGGACACCACAGTGCTTTACTAGGCATGGTCCTGTTTGGAGGTGGTATGCCGTTGCCTTCCTCAGACCTTCGAACTGACTTACCCAGCCAGTCATAGGGGGACCTACAGTTTAACGTGGGTTCCGAACCACGGTGCTACTCGGTATTTTTCACATGTGCAATACTGCCAGAGGTGAAAGAAGTGGAAAGTGACAAATGAAAATCCTAGGACCTGGCGTGGATCGAACCCGCGACCTTTGCATCTGCAGTCTGGCACTCTACCACTGTGCAACCGAGGCGCATTTTTAACTCTGTTTAAAAGGAACGTGAACTGCTGTGGTGACATTCTAAGTTGATTAAAATACCTTCTAGGGTCTTCAACCGCAATTTCTTTCAGCAAGGTCGCTGAGCAACCGAACTGACGCCTTTTTTTAATGCAGTCACAAACCCAAACACGTTTCTTCTTCTCTTTATGTTTAGTCTTATGTAGCGACTTCACACAGAGGAGCATTAGTTCCGCCACAACTATTTACAGCTACCAAAACTGCCATTCTACGGCGACTACGGCACTCACAAAACAACGAAACTGAAGTGTATAGCATTCGCGCTGTGTCTACAGACATAGCTGGCCGCGGTGGCCGAGGGGACTGAGGCGCTCCAGTCACGGTCTGCACGGCCACTGCGGTCAGGGATTCGAATCCCCCCTCGGGCATGGATATTTGTGCCGTCCTTAGTATTAGCTAGTTCGTAAGTAGTTTGTAAGTTTAGGGACTGATGATCCCGTAGTTAAGTCACATAAGCTACACAAACATTTGAACATTTCTACAGACATACACGAAACCAATTGCGCGCAACTCATGTCACGCAGCCTGGTGCATCGTGTAGACTACCCTTTATAAGACGGCACTTCTTTATAACGCGCCATCACTAGGCGAGAAAGGCGAACGAACGCGAGACGAAGCACAGACGTTTTGGAGAAGGCACCGCCCTAGAAGCGAGCAGCAGTGAGGAAATGGAAGTCACGCTTTCTAGCGGCAGCCAGACCCACTTGCTATGGTCGGCGGCATTTCCACAGGAAGGCTTTTTCTGTGTCGCACAGCTCAACGTTCAGAAAAGAGACGTATTCAACGGCATTAACTGTTTTCATGACTCCATTCACAGATCAGAAGTTGAGTTCCTTACCATTTATTTGCCAGCAACTCCCAGAAAATGTGGTATTCAGATTCTGTAATTCAGCCGAAAAAGATGGGGCGTCTGAAAGATACGTCCTGTATAAAATATTTTACACAGAGAAGTTAAAGGGCGAAAACTTGATCTTTGCGAAGAACTTCAGATACTTAAACATCTAGATTTGATTTGATTTTTTCAGGGAAGCCAAAACAGTCTTGGACCAACCCGCCACTGCCCGCACCGAAACTAAGTTTATTGTGCGGCATTGCCCACTCTATATCTTGTAATGCCAATCAATGCCCTTGAACAGTGCAAGGAGTCCCTTTACCAGTTCTTTATTAGGCACAATTTCTTCGGGTCAGGTTGTCCCAAATATTGTGTGCCTTTTACTCTCCAATGCAAAGCATTCTAAGATTAGATGTGATGCAGTTTCATCACCGTCATCACAGATCCTACATTTCGGGTCCTCTTCTGTTATTCCCATTGTATGTAGGTGTTTTTTTGAAATTCCCATGGCCTGTCAGCAATCCAACCATGAGTCTAATCTCTCTCCTGTTCAGACCCAGGATTGTAGAGTTTCTTTTAAAACATGGCTTTGGCATCATTAGCTTGCCTTGTTTTTGTTGGTAGAATTTGGTCCAATATTCTACGTGCTGTCTTCTGAGCCAGTTACGTTGCTCCAATTTGATCATTGCCTTGGTGATTGTCAGGACGGGTTTCGGTCCAATAAATGGAGTCTCTGCCCCCATCCTGGCTAATCTGTCGACATGTTCGTTGCCACTGATCCCCGAGTGGCCAGGGACCCACAATAGGTTTACTCTATTGCTTTCCCCTAGCTCCACCAGAACCCTGTGACATTCTGCAACAATTTTAGACCTCGTTGCAGGAGCTGCCAGTGATCTCAGGGCTGCCTGGCTGTCTGAATAGATATAGATGCTACGATCTTTGTAGCACCTACGCAAATTCTCCTCCACACACGCCCTGATGGCAGTGATTTCGGCCTGGAATACTGAGGCCAGTTTCCCTAGAGAGATGACGCCGTCCAGTCTTGACTGCACCCTGTATACCCAGGCCCCAACGCTTCGGTCTGATTTTGACCCGTCAGTGAACCAGACAATATCCCCCGTACGGTGTCGAACTATTTTCTCCCTACTTCCAATTGTTATACTGAAAAGCTTGTTGAAGCAGTATGGGGTTATAATATAGTCGGCTGGCATTTCCCCAACCTTTCCTATGTTTACCTCACTGACTATTTTAGTGTGTGATTCTGGATATCCCAAAGAGTTCCAGTTGTTGCCAGATTTGAGTCTGTATGCACCAGCCGCTGCCTCCATCTTGACCCAAAGCTGTAATGGGGTCATATCCAGGATGGTTTCCATCCCAACAGTTGGTGTGCTGCTAATTCCGCCTGTAATGGCTAAGCATTAAAATATTTTAAACAGAGAAGTTAAAGGGCGAAAACTTGATCTTTGGGAAGAACATGAGATCTTTAAACCTCTAGAACTCAAGGATGACAATTTATTAAATGATCAGTTCAATCTCGCCTTAAACAATATTTTGAAGGTTTCAAACCCATACTGTTCACGAAATCTTACAGCTACCGGTAGCCTTTGCGATTTGTTCATTTCCTTAAAAATCTGAAACCTGCTTACAATTGTAATTTTCCTTTGTAATTGGCCGGCCGCGGTGGCCGAGGAGACTGAGGCGCTCCAGTCACAGTGTGCACGGCCTCTACGGTCGGGGGTTCGAATCCCCCCTCAGGCATGGATATTTGTGTCGTCCTAGTTCGTAAGTAGTTCATAAGTAGTTAGTAAGTTTAGCGACTGATGACCCCGTAGTTAAGTCCCATAAGCTTAACAAACATTTGAACATTTCAACTTTGTAATTGACTTGACAGCCATTTTATCTCATTTGCGTCACCATACTATAAGCCACGTACTAATCCAGTTTATTTTTATTCATCTGAGAAGTACACTTTTCTGTTATTATTGTTCGTTTACGCAGTGTATTTCACCAGTATTTGTTAGCATATTTTTACAATTGACCTTTGTAATATTGGTTTCCACAGCTTCCCTCAAACTTCTCACCTTCTTTTTATCCAAATATTCCATTTATTGCCGTCGTTATAAATTCACTGTACAGTCTCTCAATAGTTACTTAATCCGCTGATAGATCCACAGCGCATGCGCCACCAGTCCTGGTACGCTCGCTCCTTGCTTCAAATCAGTAAGAATGAATGACTGCAATTGCGCTGACGCATCTTTCAGTCTAAACCACATTCCATAGATCGTAGGGATGTCAAATTTCTGTGATATGCAAGTATAGTATCATCTGCATATCTGCGGTTGTTTACATTTATTCCAACTATTTTGATTCCTGTCTCTTCATCTATCCTATCATTCCTCATAAAGTGCTCTGCAAACACATTGAATAAGAACGGAGACAGTACGCAGCCTTGCCGGACCCTTTCTGGATCTTTATCCATTTTGTTGTGCCATACAAAGTTCTCACTGTGTCTTCTCGGTCAAGGTATAAACTCCGTAACAGACGAATGAAATGAACTGGTACGCCCATTTTACTGAGTACGTCCCATAATTTGTTGTGATCGACGCAGTCAAAGGCTTTAGGATAATCAGTATAGCAGAGGTATTCGCGTTGTTGTTGTTGTTGTTGTTGTTGTTGTTGTTGTTGTGGTCTTCAGTCCGCAGGCTAGTTTGATGCAGTTCTCCACGCTACCCTATCATGTGCAAGTCTCTTCATCTGAGAACACTTTCGGCAAACTACATCCTTTTGAAACTGCTTACTGTATTCGTCCTTCTGTCTCCCTCTACAATTTTTTACCCCACACACTTCCTTGTCTCAGAATGTGTCCTACCAATGTATCCCTTCTCTTATTCAGGATATACCAGAAAGACCTTTTCTCCCCGATTCGGTTAAGCACCTCCTCTTTAGTTACGTGATCTACCCATCTAATTGTCATCATTCCTCTGTAGCACCACATTTCAAAAGATATCATCTTTTTATCTGAACTCCTTATCGTCCACGTTTCACTGCCATACAATGCTATACTGCAGACAAATGCTTTCAGAAAGGACTTCCTAGCATTTCTTTAGAAACGCTTTTCTTCCCATAGCCATTCTGCATTTTAAATCTTTTTTACTTCGGCCAACAGAAATTACCTTGCTACCCAAATAACAAAATTCATCTACTTTTATTGTCTCATTACCTAATCTTAATTCCTTCAGCATCGCCTGATTTTCTGACATTACATTTCATTACCTTCGTTTTACTCTTGTTAATGTTCATCTTATATCATTTCAAGACACTGTCCATTCCATTCAATTACTCTTCCAGATCTTTTGCGGTCTCTGACAGAATTACTATGTCATCGGCTAACCGCAATGTTTTTATTTCTTCTCCCTGCACTTTAATGCCCTCTCCAAATTTCTCCTTCCATTCCTTCACTGCCTGCTCCATGTACAAATTGAACAACATAGGGGAAAGGCTACAATCCTGCCTTACTCCCTTCCTAACCTCTGCGTCCCTTTCTTGCCCTTCGACTCTAATAACCGCCGTCTGGTTTTTGTATAGGTTGAATATAACTCTTCGCTCCCTATATTTCACCCCTGATACCTTCAGAATTTGGAAGTGTGTTTTCCAGTCGACATTGTCAAAAGCTTTCTCCAAATCGACAAACGCTAAAAATGTAGGTTTCCCTTTCCTTAGACTATCTAAAGTCGTAATGTATTGCCTCCCGTGTTCCTACATTTCTCCTAAATCCAAACTTCTTTCCCGAGGTCGGATTTCACAAGTTTTTCCATTCGCTTGTAAATGATTCGTGTTAGTAAGTACTCGCGTATACAGCCTGTATTAATCTCGCTGGAAATGCGGTAGTGCGTGGTGCCCGCAGTTTGGTAGCTGTTGGCCGACTAACCAGCACTGGACGGCGGCGCCTGGCCCGGGAAATACCTGCACAAAGTCGTGTATTCAGTCTGCGCGAACAGGTGGCGCCATATCGGTGCCTGCGGCGTCGGCCCCATGCCATCTGGGGCTGTCTGCGTTTGTCCCGCGTGTCCGTGTAGACGTGGGAACGAAACCATCGCAGCGCGCAAAATGGTGCACACTAATGGCAGAGCCCAGTTTGTTTGGGTCGCTACTGACGCGTTGCGATTTATTCGCTCATTACAGCAGCGCGTAATTTCCTATTTGTGTAGCGATCGGACAGTTATTGTGATCGGCCCCTTTGAAAAAGCTGATTGGCGCGTTAGCCTTTTGTTACTGGCCGAGTTGCAAATTACGGCGCCAGTAATGTATAATGCGGCGTTAATTTAACCGTTTTAATGACGTCATTTGTAACGTGGCGGTCGAAAGCGCGGAGGGAGCGGTCGTCTGTTGTAGCGCGAGTTCTGTTGTTCTGCAGTGATCACACACGCCGGCACAAAAAGTACACACACCGCTACTGTAGACGTGACCTCTGACTTTTACGCAACATAAACAAGCACATAAAATAATGAGCTACCATAGGGAAGTGACCTTCTTTCTGATAGGACACATCTCTTAGCATCAAATAATCTGAGCTCATAACGATCATCAAAACGGATACAGGCTGCCGTACGGAGATTGAATATCGAAAGTCTCAAAGTCACCAAAAGTAAAAGTAAAGTACATACTTGTACAGAAAAGCAGATAGAAATACAATACATTGCTTCTTGAAAGTCACTTTCCTCTAATTCCAAACACTAAACGTAAGTGTAGACCAGATCTGGGTTCCAATTCAAAGAACTGGTATCGACATTGACAGTTAAATACCAAAGAAGGAGGTGATCCGCCGTGGTGGAGTATCCGAGCGGTCTAAGGCGCCTCGCTACGGAGCACGCGGTTGCTCGCCGTGGAGGTTCGAGTCCTCCCTGGGGCATGGGTGTGAGTCTTGTCCTTAGCTTAGTTTACCTATGTTTAAGTAGTTTGTAAGCCACGGACTGATGACCACGTAGTTTGGTCCCATAGATTTACAGACATTTGAACATTTGGAGGTGATCCCCCTTCGAACACAAAACAGGTCAGTACACTGTTGCAAAAACAACGAAAAAGGCATGCTAAACTTAAACGAACTCAAAATCCCCAGGATTGGCGATCCTACACAGAAGCTCGAAATTTAGCGAGGACTTCAATGCGAGATGCCTACAATACTTATCACAACGAAACTCTCTTTCGAAATTTGACAAAAAACCCAAAGAGATTTTGGTCATGTGTTAAATATAAAAAGGTAAAGCAGTCGACAATCCGAAGATTGTTCTCCCGACCTTCGAACTGACTTACCCAGCCAGTTATAGGGGGACCTACAGTGTAACGTGGGTTCCGAACCACGGTGCTACTCGGTATTTTCCACATGAGCGATACTGCCAGAGGTGAAAGAAGTGGAAAGTGACAGATAAAAATTCTAGGATCTGGCGGGGATCGAACCCGCGACCTTTGGATTTGTAATCTGGCACTCTACCACTGTGCAACCGAAGCGCAATGAACATACTAGGGGCAAAACACAAACAATACCCTCACTACGTGATAGTAATGGCGATCCTACCGATGACAGCGCTACTAAAGCAGAGTTACTAAACATAGCTTTTAGAAACTCATTCACCACAGAAGACGAAATCAATATTCCAGATGTCGAATTACGAACAGAGGCCGTAATGAGTAACGTAGGAGTAGATATCATCGGAGTAGTGCAGCGGCTAAATAACTTAACAAGAACAAGTCTTCTGGCCCGGACTGTATACCCACTATATTTCTATTTCATTATGCTGAAGCGATAACTCCTTAATAACAGCCATGTACAACTGCTCTCTCAAAGAAGGATCTGTACCAAAAGATTGGAAAGTTGCCCAGGTCACACCTATATTCAAAAAAGGCAGTAGGAGTAACCCACAAAACTACAGGCCTATTTCATTGACTTCAATTTGCAGCAGAGTTTTTGGAACATATCCTGTATTCAGATATTATGAATTATCTCGAACAGAATGATCTATTGACCCAAGGTCAACACGGATTTAGAAAATATCGTTAATGCGAAACACAACTAGATCTTTACTCACAAGAAGTGATGGGTGCTGTCTACGAACGTTCGCAATCCAATTCCGTATTTCTAGATTTGCAGGACGCTTTTAACACCGTACCTCACAAACGGCTTTTAATCAAATTGCGTGGTTACGATATATCACCCCAAATTTGCGACTGGATAGGGGATTTCTTATCAGAGAGGACACAGGTTTGAATAATCTCCTTAGCTGTAGTCGTAACTTTTAATGTCATGCCACTTAATATACGCAACTGTATATTGTGTGTTTTATTGAAACTAGTATTGTTTGTGGTCGAAAATCGATCAATTGTGTTTACATTGGTCACTGGGGGTAAAATTTTACGTATCATGTCGGCGGCCTCTCATGTCGGCAATATCAAGAACATGGTAGAAAATCTTTGTCCCTTTGTTCAAACCACATAGAATGACTCGATTAGTGTATCGTACGGACCATGAAGTAAACAAATAATGCTGTTCCTGCTTTATGGTTGACAGGTTCTTGTATATACCCTCGTCCGCTCAGTAAAAATAATTGTCCTCGTAAAGCGACGATTCCATGAGAAAACATCAGCGTTGTCGAGCGATTGGCTAAAATGAAGACTCACATGATTCTCACTATTCAGCATCTGTTGCCGACATTATCATAGAAGGCCGCTGGGATGTTTGGTAAAATTTAACCGGCACTGCGAGATATGAAACGGTATCTTTTACGTGTTAAGGAAAATGCCTGACACAATAACGACAAATAAAAACGGAAGTATATACTTCTCATGCCATTTTCGAATTATATAACTTTCATTAGACTAATATTTGAAATGAAACTAAAATTTCGGTGTTCGTATATTTATACAACGCCAAGAAATAATGTTATTTCGATACTGCGATATTGAGAATTCCAGAGCTGACAACGAGTCGACTTCGTAGTTCCACCCGAGCACCGCTAGATGCCTCTCCCGGCGCATCATCCTTTATATCGGCATTCATATGAAAACATCCATTTCCTTTAACCACTCTTTAATCACTGAGAAAATAAAGCATTTGAACGGCACAAGAAAGTGAGTTGGGAGCACTAGATGTTTCGATATTCACTTATTTTAATACTGCAGATGCGCTGCATTACAGCGTCTTTGGTCGAGGCGAATAGCCAATCAGTGAGCTGATTGTTGGAGAATGTAGAACTTGATCCAAGCTGTAGATAGGAAAATTTCTACTTCCTTTTACCGGTTTTAATGGTTTTAATGGCTAAATGCACACACAATATTTATATTCGTGAAATCTACGACAAACAATCATTCGAATTATGTAACTTTCATTGGCCTTCTTGTACGAATAAATTGGTAATCTGTACCACAATTTTCGTGTTAGCGTATTTATATAATTATTTAACGAGAGTCCATTTGCAAAGAAACATACAACCATTTTCTGAAAGACATTATTTACAATTTCACCAGTTAATTCTTGTCATGTGTGATTATACTAGTATCGTAAGGAAAAAGCACAAGCTTTGCATCTTCTACATCTACATACATACTCCGCAATCCACCGTAAGGTGCGTGGCGGAGGGTACACTGTACCACTACCAGGCATTTCCTTTCCTATTGCTCGCCCAAATAGAAATAGGAAAAAAAGAATGCCTATATGCCTCCATACAAGCCCTAATTTCTGTTATTTCTGTTATCACTACGCGAAATGTAAGTAGGTGGCAACAAGAGCGTTTCACACTCAGCTCCAAATTCCGGCCCACTAAGTTCTCTCAAAAGAATTTCTCGAAAACAACGTTGTCTTTCTTCCAGTGATCCCCAATTAAGTTGCCGGAGCATTTCCGTGACACTCGCGCATTGGTCGAACCTACCAGTAACAAACCTAGCTGCTCGCCTCTGAACTGCTTCTATGTCTTCCTTTAAACTGATCTGCTGCGGGTCCCAAACACTTCAGCAACACTCGAGACATGGTCGTACAAGCGTTTTATACGCGGTCTCCTTTACAGGTGAAGTACATCTTCCCAAAATTCTCCCAATAAACCGAAGTCGTCTGTCCGCCCTATTCACAACTATCCTTACATGCTCGTTCCATTTCATATCGCTCTGCAATGTTACGCCTAGATATTTGAACGACGCGACAGCATCAAGAAGCTCACTACTAATGCTGTATTCGAACATTGTGGGATTGTTTTTCCTACTCATGCGCATCACCTTACATTTTTCTACATTGAGAGCTAGCTGCCATTCTTCGCACCAGCTAGAAATTTTGTCTAAATCATCCTGTATGCTATTACAGTCAGTTAAAGACGACACCCTCCCATACACCGCAGCATCATCAGCAAACAACCGCAAATTACAAGTTACTCTGTCCAACAGATCATTTATATAGATAGAAAATAATTGCGGTCCTATCACACTCCCTTGGGGCACGCCTGACGATATGTTCATGTATATAGAATGGCCAGTACTTAACAGAACAAAGGACCCAATATCGATCCCTGTGGGACCCCGTCCTTGACGTCTGCCTAGTTCGAGGCAACAGCGGACTTTCCTGAATTATGTGAAGCACTTATTTCAACTTTGTGCACTCTGCCAGCTAAGTAAGAATTAAACCATTGGTGCACAATCCCGCCGATAAGACAGAAAAGCGTATCTAGAATAATTCCATGATTTACACAATCAAAACCCTGTGAGAGATCACAAAAATTTCCAATACATTTCAAAGCAATTAATATTTGATTAGGAAAAGTATATACAGCAATTTCTGTTGGAAAGCCTTTCTGAAATCCAAACTGACTATATGTGAAGCTATTCTTGAATACATTACTTTCTCAATAATTTTTGATAGAGCAGTCAAAAGTGAGATTGGGCGTCACATCCTGACATCCGACGTTAATGTAGGAGCTTAATGAAGACACAGTTTAGTCTATCGAGGAAAAGTACTTTGCTTACGTATATGGCTGAGGATCCTACTTATCTGTTGGGAACAGGGTTTTAGTACTCTGTTGGAAATGCTGTCAATTCCATGTGAACTTTCTTAGTGAGTTTATTATTTCAGAACTTCGTAATGGTGACTGTCTACAGCTTGTATACATTTTGAGTAATCATTTTTAAGCCTTACTTTGTATGTTATGCCTCTTTGTTAATCTACCAGTTTCACTTGTTGCAAGCATCATCAGGAATTAAAAGACCAAAACGATTCTAAGCCAAGCGTTTAATTTATTCTACTTTATCTCAGAGATTTAAATGGAACACTTATTTACGCATGGGACACGCCATAATGTTTGTCTTAATAGTTTGGCATGCTTGCTACAAGTGTAGCTGGTTGATTATTAAAGACGTGTAACATCTTAAGTCCTAAAAATGATTTATTCAAAATATATTTTCTTAATTTCATGGGGGCAGATGGGTGCAATTTCACTTATGTCCAATTGCATAGGTTTGGTCTCTTACATCAACAGCCTTGTCTCATCTAATGAATTTGTAGATCTTATATTCTCAGCTTTTGACTTTTTGTTAGTAAATTTTTGATTGAGCTCGATAGGAACACAGTCTTGCTATGTTCTTGGTTCCCGTGTTTGCCTTACAAGGAGACGACATGAGTGTGTCGTTTTAGAATATTTTCATGTTTACAGTACGTGAAGTATGGAAATTAAATAACAATCATTCAAAGCCATTCGACGCAACTATTCTCGAGGAAATAGACTTGGAAGTTTTGCAGGTACACGTGAGTACCGATATCTAAAACAGTTCCCCCATCTGTTGGCGTAGCTCAGGTGGTAGCGTTATGAGCCCACAACCATAGAGTCGTTGGTTCAATTCCTGTAGCATCTGATTTATATTTTTATTCTTTTCGTTGTGTTTGAATATCTACACAATTTTAATAACTTTCGATAATTTTTATAAAAATGGACGTATTTTTATTTATTAGTAATTTTCTATATTTTATAAAATGATGGTTTCAATCGAAAAACACACATTACATTACTTACAGTTGCGGCTTCACTATTAGTTTGTGAAGAGCTACGACACAGTTTTTGAAAAGTCTTCTCCATAGTTACTGATGGCTTTTGAAGCAGCTAACCTACTCAACCATCGTTTTAGGCTACGACAAGCTGTTCAGCTCGTCTACACACACATAAAAACTGACACAACACATGTAATTAGAGATCCATAATGTTTTAGGAAACTAAATTAGAAAAGGACGAAAAAATATCTCTCAGAAACGTAACAGTCAAAGACTACCGTCGGCAACTAATGGTGAAGCCGATACTATAACAAATGTGACGTATGTTTTTTAGTTGAAACCATCATTATATTACAAAATTACAAATAAATAAAAATACCTGAATTTTTCGTAAAATTTACCGTTAGATATTAAAATTGTGTAGGTACTCGAACACAAATAAAAAATAAAAATATAAATCAGTTTCTGCAGGAATCGAACCAACTAATCTACGGACGTGGGGTCAGAACGGTACGACCTAAGCTACACCAAGAGATGGGACATCTGCTGTAGTCATTGGTACTTGCGTGTACCTGCAAAACTTCAAAGTCGAATAGTAGTATAGTATATTTGTTAAGCTTATGGGACTTAACTACGGGGTCATCAGTCCCTAAACTTACAAACTACTTATGAACTACTTACAAACTCGGACGGCACAAATATCGATGCCCGAGGGGGGATTCGAACCCCCGACCGTAGTGGCCGTGCTGACCGTGACTGGAGCGCCTCAGTCACCTCGGCCACCGCGGCCGGCTTCAAAGTCGATTTTCTAGACAATTTTTGAGAGTTGCCTCGAATGGCTTTGACTGATTCTTATTTAAGTTGTATACTTCACGTACCGTAAACATGAAAAAATTCTAAAATCCGACACCCATGTTGTCTCCTTGTTAGATTAAGTAAATCAATCAATATACATATATAAAAATGGACCGTGGGACGTGTGTCCGTATATTTAACTTGGCAGCCAAAATTATTCACTGCAGACCAACGGCGGCTATGAATGCGAGAAGCCTTTAGGTTGTCGGTGTGCACTATGGTGTTTTGGTCGCGGTGTGTGGCGGTGGGTGAGTGTGGCGAACAAACATCCGTAAAATGTGGAGCAGTACGACGATCAACAGGTGCTCAAAGATAAAACACAGGGGAACACAGACATACATTAACTGAGCATTAACTACACTGGCAATGATCTCAATATAAACACTGGAAAGACAACTGTAGTGCTTAGGATCAAAATACTGACAACTGGATTAGAGAGGCAAATACACGTCGAGCGTCACGGTTTCATAGTACATAGTACCGTCTCCATATTATCTTTTGAGCTCACTGCAGTACACAGACTGTAAACATACGTTGATGTATGTCCGTGACGGAAAGTTCGTAAGTCATAGGTTACTTTGGTTTAGCGGACAGTATCTCGTTAGTAACAGATTAATACCATTCGTCCATCGATGCTCTAATTTACATAAGAATTATTTGCAAGGAAAATCGAATTTATGTAGTTCCGTTTCTAATTTCGGCGTATCCTCATTACATTTTGAGAGGGTTTTGTTAAGGAATGCCTAAAAAACGCCATGGTATGGAAAAGAACAAGGTAAGGCGACGTTAGTTACATAGTTCACCAAATAACTAATTATGGCATTGCTGCGTGTTTTTTATTCTCATAACTATCGTGTAATACACTACAAGAAGGGGTACAATTATACTTACGGCGGCGGCGGTATGTGCTTATGTTGGCAACGGCCGTTGAATGCTTTTTCAAAAATCAGTCACTTAGAATGAGAGGAATAATTCTTTATGTTCACGACGAAATACATAGTTTATGTCGTTCTCGTCAGGAAATTAATCATTCTCCTAAAGCGAATAGTTCGTTGCCAGCGATAGAAAACTAAACCGCTGCCACTGCAAGTAAAATATAATCCACATAGAACACTTTTTTTCCGTGGCTGTATCCCATAGCCTATGCTTTGCAATGTCATGGAAAGGAAAGAAGTGCATCTTTCAACGGGTATAACCACTAAATTGTGCATAGAATAGAAATATCTATGGAGTGACCATTCCTTTCTGTGCATCTTCTCAATTAAGCTGGAATTACCACGTTATATTGAGACAAATCCGCTCTTTCCACACATTTATTTGCTCTTACGAATGGTCTGTACCGCATTGCCTGCAAAGAAGCTCCACCTCCTTTTCACAGAGCAACCACGTAACATGAAATAATAAATGTGTCACAGAAGCAACGAGAAAGTTGAGGAAGCGTCGCTAAAAGGGCCATTCATACATAGTCATCCGTTGTAACCCGACAAAAGAGGACCAAGATAAAGTCAGCGATTAGTAGATTTTTTCAATATCACGTGCCATTTCTACCTTAATGTTGAGGACACAAAGTTTACTCTGCGCATCTGAACGCTCACTCCAGAGATATTTATGCTGTGTGCTTGCCACTAGAGATAATATAGACACGCGAACGACAAACTCATCAGAAACCTCTGTGCTTTTATAACTGTTCGATACAATATTGTGATTAAAATAATTTGTAATTTCTCATTTTGGTGGAAACTACATTAAGATAGAGAAATACGTCTTCTTTTGCAAAGACAATTTTACTTAGTCACAATGCGGCTTTTGAATGTATAGTTCTATTGCACAAGGTCGATTTCAACTTCGTGCTTTACGAACTAATCACTGCAGGACGTGGGGACAAGTATTAGCTGAAAGAGTGGACAATGCTTTAACAGAATCAAGACAATTCACTGGAAATACTATATTTAATGGAAAGTTCTATATAGACGATCAGCTGACGCCATTCGTTCGACGATCATCCAGACTTAGTTTATCACACATTAACACCACCATGGCATCTTATTTAAACAGACATGAACTGCTCTGTTGATTTAATTACCAGATTTTCGGTATTCGTCGAGTTTTCGATAATAGGGAGCACTGCATACAGAATTACTACATTGACCCCAGTGCAACACTGCAACATTCTAATACTTCAGCATACACTTACTGTGGGAGATAAACAGTTTAGTACTACATCATAGAAAAAGTACTTGGTGCTGTTATTATTATTACTGTTTCTCATATCAACGATAGAAGTGTTTTCGGAAGTTTACGCCAAACAGACAATTACACACCGCAATCTTAACTTTACGAACACAAACTATCATCGAATTTACATTGTTCCGGAGTTTGGACTTTAATTAATTTCACTTTTTGTATGAAAAACATTATGAACATTCATCGCTTTCGACAATGACTTCTTCTTAAATTTGACATCTAGGCTGGGAGGACTGAGTTTATTGACAGAGCGATCCAACAAGGATTCTCGTTTTGCTGACCTAGGTCAGGAACCCTAAAAACCTATGATATACACAGGTCCCACTTTAACAGCCGTCGCGAAGCACGGGCATATAAGCTAGTTTTATTATAATAGGTGTTCATCTCAGAAATGATACTGCGTTGAGAGCAGAAAAGCAGCGACAGCAAAGCGGAAGAGCTCAGTGACGTCATACGTGGGCTGGTCATCGTCTGTGGCGTGAGTAACGGGGACGTTTCTCCCCTTATACAGCCGTCCGAGTCGACCTGCAGGTGACGAGGTTGTGAGGTGGATAAGGGAAGGCGCAATGTCAGGAACTGGCGTAAAGGATGAATGCAAAACAGTCGCGCGAAATGAGCGCGCTGGGTCAGTCGTGAGCAGCAGGCAGACAAATGGAACGGGGTGCAGTGGGCAGGCAGCGGAGGAGTGGGGGCGACTGCTTCTGCTGGCTGAGTCGCGAGGCAGCCTGCGGCAGTCCGGTGGCAGCGAACGTCTCAGCAGGGTCACCTGTCGCCAGTGGCAAAGTTGAGAATATGTATTAGACCGGAATTCGAACCCGGATTTCCCGCTTCGGGCCAGAGGCCGCCCTAACCGAAGAGGCCGAGTAGAGAGACGCGCCGCCCTGACCGATTTCTCAGCTTACCGCAGCTCTGCGACTGGATAGGAGAGGACGCAGTCTGCAGCAGTCGAGGCTGAGGCATCGACTAAAGCAGAGGTGAAACCAGCGCTCCACAGGGTAGTGTTACTTATCTGCGTAAACGATTTAGGAGAAAATCTGAGCAGCTCCCCTACCTTGTTTGCAAGATGACGCCGTCGTCTACCGTCCAGTAAAGTCATCAGAAGATCAAAACCAACTGCAGAAAGATCTGAATAAGATATCACTATCGTGTAAAAATTGGCAATTGACTCTAAATAATGAGCTGGCCGCGGTGGCCGAGGGGACTGAGGCGCTACAGTCACGGTCTGCACGGCCACTACGGTCGGGGGTTCGAATCCCCCCTCGGACATGGATATTTGTGCCGTCCTTAGGATTAGCTAGTTCATGAGTAGTTTGTAAGTTAGGAACTGATAACCCCGTAGTTAACTCCCTTAAACGATACAAACATTTGAACATTTTCTAAATAATGAGAAGTCCGTTAAACTTTGTTTACAAGATAAATCAATCAAAAGCGAAGGCCGTAAACTTCACAAAATACCTGGGAATTACTATTGCTTCAGAATTAAACTGGAAAGAACACGTACATAATATCGTGGGAAAGGCGAACCAGAGACTGCGTTTTATTGGCCGAACCCTTAAAATATGCAGCAGGACTACTAATGAAACTGCGTACACTACGCTTGTCCGTCCATTTCTGGAGCAGTGGCGTAACTATGGGGGGGGGGGGATGAGGGGGATACAATCCCCCCACCCAGAACCCGAAAAAAAAGAAAAGAAATCGTATAACAGCAATCTGTTAAAAGTAAAGATTAAAAACTTGTGGTGTTTTACCATAATCTTTCACTGGATGGAAGTGAATTAGTTTCTTCAACAGGAGTGGTAGATGGTAGTCTGTCGGGAAACTGACTAAAATTTTGCTCGTCAAGCAGATCTATTCCCCCCCAAAGTCAACTCCTAGTTACGCCACTGTTCTGGAGTATTGCTCCCCAGTGTGGGATCCTTATCAGGTGGGTTTCACGGAGGACATCGAAAGACTCCAAAGAAGGGTAGCCCGTTTTGTATTGTCACGATACAGGGGAGACAGCGTTACGGAAATGATACAGGATCTGGGATGGGAACCATTACAACAACGGCGCTTTTCGCTGCGGCGTGGGCTACTTACGAAACTCCAATCGCCAACATACACTACGTTTACATGCAACACATGTTCCGGAAGACGAAAAGCGAATTTTGTAAACCGTTTTTCGCTGTCGTGTTTACATGTTATAAATGTTCAAATATTTGTAGAACTTATGGGACTCAACTACGGGGTCATCAGTCCCTAAGCTTACAAACCATCTATGAACTAGCTAAGACTAAGGACGGCACAAACATCCATGCCCGAGGGGGGATTCAACCCCCGACCATAGCGTCCGTGCAGACCATGACTGGAGCGCCTTAGTCCAATCGGCCACCGCGGTCGGCTTACATGTTCTAGCCTGAATCGGATTTCCTAGCCCACTTGATATGGCGGCTGAAAAACAGCTGATTGCCACTATGGTCGGGGGTTCGAATCCCCCCTCGGGCATGGATATTTGTGCCGTCCTAGTTCGTAAGTAGTTCATAAGTAGTTTGTAAGTTTAGGGACTGATGACCCCGTAGTTAAGTCCCCAAAAAAAAAAAAAAAAAAAAAAAAAAAAAAAAAAAAAAAAAAAAAAAAAAAAAAAAAAAAAAAAAACAGCTGATTCAGTTACTGATTTAGTCAGGACTATCGCTATTTTCCTGTATTTAAATACGAATATATTTATACTTGTATTTCACATTAGAAAATACCACTCTGTCCATATGTGTCGTAAACTCATAACAAGGAAACACGATCTGAGAAGCCAAGAACGCCCCAAAAACGGTTGCGTTTACATGGGCACGAAAATCGATTGTGTAACTGAAAAACCGATTTAGACATGTGGTTTTCGAGAATAGACTCCCACTTACATAAAAAAGAAATGTTTGTAGAGTCTATGGGACTTACCTACGGGGTCATCAGTCCCTAAACTTACAAACTACTTATGAACTACTTAAGACTAAGGACGGCACAAATATCCATGCCCGAGGGGGGATTCGAACCCCCGACCGTAGTGGTTGTGCAGACCATGACTGGAGCGCCTCAGTCCCCTCGGCCATCGCGGCCGGCCCACTTACATAGGTAGAAATGATGATCAGAACAAAATACGGGAAATCAGAGCTGTAACGGAGAGATTCAGGTGTTCTTTCTTCCCGCGCGCTGTTCGAGAGTAGAATGGAAGATAAGTACTATAAAGGTGGTCCGATGAACCCTCTGCCAGGCTCTTAAATGTGGTTTGCAGAGTATCCCATGTAGATGTCGATGACTTCCTCTTGCTCGCATCCTATATCGGATTATCGTATGGTATCGAGCGGTTTTATGCGTCCGTACAGAAATGGTGAATTGCCTTTGGGGACAGATACACAATTCCAGAATGAAACTTTCACTATGCATCGGAGTGTGCGCTGACATGAAACTTCCTGGCAGATTAAAATTGTTTGCCGGAACCGGGACTCGAACCTGGTACCTTTGCCTTTCGCGGGCAAGCGCACTACCGACTGTGCTATCCCGACACGACTCACGATGTCGCCTCACAACTTTACTTCCGCCAGTACCTCGCCTCCTGCTTTCCAAACTTCACAGAAGCTCTCCTGCGAACCATGCAAGACTAGCACTCTTGCAAGAAAGGATATGGTGGAGACATGGCTTAGCCACAGCCTAAGGGATGTTTCCAGAATGAAACTTTCACTCTGCGGGAGAACTTCTGTGAAGTTTGGAAAGTAGGAGGCGAGGTACTGGCGGAAGTAAAGTTGTGAGGCGGCATCGTGAGTCGTGTCGGGATAGCACAGTCGGTAGTGAGCTTGCCCGCGAAAGGCAAAGGTCCCATGGTCCCAAGTTCGAGTCCCGGTTCCGGCACACAATTTCAATCTGCCAGGAAGTTTCAGATACACAATTGTTGATACGGTGTCTTCTTTCAGACATGTCGTAAGGTTTTCGTAGTTAGGGTGTGGTGGACTTACTATGGGACGTGACAAATCGCTAAATACTGGAGGGCTGGACACGTTCCACAGGACTGTGTATTGCGCGGTGGGCAGGCGATGTATGGGCGTGGCACTGCATCCTTCCCCTTTCTGAAATAGGAAAGTCAGCTGTTCATATCACACAAGCGCTGTTTTCATTCGGGAAAGTCTCCGATGAATCAATACGCAGCTGAAATCGTTTCAAGTGTTGTCAAACCGTTACTGTAATCCTCCATATACATACTTATTTCCTGTATCTCCTATGTGGAGCATAGGGCATGAACGGAGCCTGTTCTGCGCCAGCGCCTTGATTTCAGTCCAGGCCTTCCCTCCTTCCTCGGTCCCTTCTGCTACTATACTCCTCCTCCATGTATTCCTTGGTCTGCCTCTCCTCCTGCTGCCTTGTGGGTTCCATTCCAGGGCTTGTCTTGCCACGTTGCCTTTACCACGCCTTAATTTACACCCAATCCACTTACATTTCCTACGGCGTATCTCAATATCAATGGGCGTTTGATGAGTTTTTCTCCATTGTCCTTCCTTGGAGATTACTTCTGGCCATCATAACCTCCAGCTTCTGTTCACAAATATTTGAAGTCTGCTAATCAGCTGCTTCTTGGTTTCCCATGATTCACGCCCATACAGCAGTAGCGACTTGACATTTGTATTGGATATGCGTGGTTTTGTATAGCTGTCAAGTTCCCTTGATTTCAAAATGTGCAAATGCTTGTTAAGTTTATGGGACTTAACTGCAAAGTCATCAATCCATTACTTATGAACTACCTTATACTGAAGACGGCACATGCCCGGCAGGAGATTCGAACCCCAGACGGGGAACGGCCTCGCGCATCGGAGCATAGCGCCTCAATGCGGTCGGTCACTCCGACGCGATCCCTCGATTCCAGATTGGGCTCAGCATTGCAAACGCCTCTTTGGCCTTATTTAATCTGCTTCTTATATCTTCGATAGTTCCCCCCTCAGGGGTGACTAAGCTTCCCAGGTAGCAAAACTGCTTGTTGACTTGCTCGGTCGTTTGGTTTTCTAAAAAACATGAAATAAAAGCCTCCATTTCGGTTATTATAGCGCATCTGCTTAGTTTTCTTTCCATTTATCTTCAACCCTACCTGCGATGCTTCGGTTTTTAAATAATTCAGTCCTCCAACCTGGATGTCAGTCGCCATTGAGTTCCTCCTCGGAGATTCATTGCCCTCTGCACCACAAGATCCAGCACCATATTATAGGGTGTTACAAAAAGGCACGGCCAGACTTTCAGGAAACCTTCCTCACACACAAAGTAAATATGTTACGTGGACATGTGTCCGGAAACGCTTAATTTCCATGTTAGAGCTCATTTTATTACTTCTCTTCAAATCACATTAATCATGGAATGGAAACACACAGCAACAGAACGTACCAGCGTGACTTCAAACACTTCGTTACAGGAAATGTTCAAAATGTCCTCCGTTAGCGAGGACACACGCATCCACCTTCCGTCGCACGGAATCCCTGATGCGCTGATGCAGCCCTGGAGAATGGCGTATTGTATCACAGCCGTCCACAATACGAGCACGAAGAGTCTCTACATTTGATACCGGGGTTGCGTAAACAAGAGCTTTCAAATTCCCCCATAAATGAAAGTAAAGAGGGTTGAGGTGAGGAGAGCATGGAGGTCATGGAATTGGTCCGCCTCTACCAATCCATCGGTCACCGAATCTGTTGTTGAGAAGCGTACGAACACGCCGACTGAAACGTTCACAGAAAATCTGTGTTGCTGACGTGATTGCACAAATGCGTGCGGATCCTCGTCAGCCCATACATGTTGATGGTGAAAATTTACAATTTGATCACGTTGGAATGAAGCCTCATCCGTAAATAGAACATTTGCACTGAAATGAGGAGTGACATTGTTGGATGAACCATTCGCAGAAGTGTACCCGTGGAGGCCTGATAGTGGCTGCACATGCTGTAGATGGTACGCAAACAACTGGTTCTCCCGTAGCACTCTCCATACAGTGACGTGGTCAACGTTACCTTGTACAGCAGCAACTTCTCTGACGCTGACATTAGGGTTATCGTCAGCTGCACGAATAATTGCCTCGTCCATTGCAGGTGTCCTCGTCGTCGTAGATCTTCCCCAGTCGCGAGTCATAGGCTGGAATGTTCCGTACTCCCTAAGACGCCGATCAATTGCTTCGAACGTCTACCTGTCGGGACACCTTCGATCTGGAAATCTGTCTCGATACAAACGTACCGCGCCACGGCTATTGCCCCGTGCTAACCCATACATCAAGTGGGCATCTGCCAACTCCGCATTTGTAAACATTGCGCTGACTGCAAAACCACGTTCGTGATAAACACTAACCAGTTGATGCTACGTACTGTTATGCTTGATGGTAGTACTGTACTGTAGAGCAATGAGTCGCATATCAACACAAGCACTGAAGTCAACATTACCTTCCTTCAATTGAGCTAACTGGCGGCGAATGGAGGAAGTGCAGTACATACTAACGAAACAATTGGGTATTTTGACAACTGTCTCCACGAATTATTTGAATTTACATTTAAAGAGAAATACTACAATGAGGTCTAACATGGAAATTAAGCGTTTCCGGTCACATGTCCACATAACATATTTTCTTTTGCCGGCCGCGGTGGCCGAGGGGACTGAGGCGCTTCAGTCACGGTCTGCACAGCCACTACGGTCGGGGGTTCGAATCCCCCTCGGGCATGGATATTTGTGCCGTCCTTAGTTGTAGCTAGTTCATAAGTAGTTTGTAAGTTTAGGGACTGATGACCCCTTAGTGAAGTCCCGTAGACTCTACAAACATTTTAAACATATTTTCTTTCTGTGTGAGGAATGTTTCCTGAAAGTTTGGCCGGACTTTTTTTGTAACACCCTGTATATATATATATATATATATATATATATATATATATATATATATATATATATATATATATATATGGTGTATCAAAAGGATTAGCGCATTCTCTCACGGTTGAAAGTACACGATAACAGGAGCGTAAATGTCCCAGTAAACATGGATCTACGAACGAGCCGTTTGCGCGATAATTATGACTGACGTCATTGTAAACATCGTCCTAGTGAGTACACAATTTTAAAATTAGGCGTCAGTATTAAGCTTTACAGGGCATTTGAGTCACTTTATTGTGAACACGGTGCTAGTCAGTGAGATGGAGCTCCGGCACGTTCGCTGCTGCTGTGAGTTGGCGTCTAACGAGCAGATACGTCCACAGATGGACAGGTCAAGGCGGACCTGTACTTCGGCCTCCAAGACCACCTGATGCGAATCCTTTGGGTTTCTCACTCTGGGGTCACCTCAGAAGCCAAGTGTACAGCACACCTGTTAACGCGGTTGAAGGACTGCAGCGGGGAGTTCTACATTCTTGTCGAGAATTCCGAAATAATCCAGGGGTTTTCAAACTAATTCGAAATTCATTTCAGATACGTATTGCATACAGATGCAAGGGAGACACCTCGAAGTCCACTGCTTTAACAGGTAACCCACGAGTGAAAAGGGAACTAAATGCGATGTAAAACGTAATAGTAAAGTCCAAATTTGAAATTAATGTGTACAAACTAGGATGATTTTTACAATGATGTCCGTGGCGGCTTGGAACCATACATTCGTAATTATCTCTCAAACGGCTCTTTTGCGGACCCGCGTTTACTGGAACATCTATGTGGGGTAACATGTTGAAGGACGCCGGAGGCCTCTGAAATTATACATTACATGCACACCCTATTTACCATATACATTGATTCTCTGCCAATCACATTTAAGTGCCTGGCAAAGGGTTGATAAACCACTTTCATACCTTTTTTGTACCGTTCCATTCTGTAATAGCGCGCGGGAAGAAGGAACACCTAAATCGTTCCGTTTTCGATCTGATTTCTCTTACTTTATTGAGATGGTCATGTCTCCCTAAGTAGGTGACTGCTAGCAAAATATTTTCACATTCATAAGTAAAAGTCGGTGATTGAAACTTCGCAAACAGACCACGCCGTAACGAATAACGTCTTTCTTTTAATGATTTCCACCCCAATTCGTGCAACATTTCCGTGACGCTTTCCCCCCCCCCCCGTAACGTGATAAAACAAAACGAGCTGCCCTTCTCTGAACCTTCTCAATGTCTTCCGTCAGTCCCACCTGGTGAGGGTCCCACAAGGGGCAACAGTACTCCAGGAGAGAACGCACAAGTCTGATGTAGGCAGTCTCTTTGGTGGAGCTGTTGCATCTTCGAAGCGTTCTGCCAATGAAACGTAACCTTTGATTCGCCTTCCCCACAATATTTTCTATGTGTTCTCTCCAGTCAAAGTTGTTCGTAATTGTAACTCCTAGGTATTTGGTAGAATTAACGACCTTAAGGTTTGACTGATTTATCGCGTAATTGAAGTCCAGCGGATTTCTTTTAGTGGTCATGTGTATTACTTCACACTTTTCTTTATTTAGTGTGAGTTGCCAAATTTTCGCACCATGTAGAAATTTTGTCTAAATCGCTTTGCAGTTTTTTTATCCTCTGTTGACTTCACTAACCGATAAACGACAGCATCATCCGCGAACAGTCTAAGGGAGCTATTCAGATTGTCTCCTAAATCGTTTATAACAACAAGAAAGAGTAGGGGACCTATAACGCTTCCCTGGGGAACGCCAGACATCACTTCTGTTTTACTCGATGACTTACCGTCAGTTACCACGAACTGTGTTATTTCTGATAGGAAATCGTGAATGCAATCACACAATTGGGGAGATATTCCATAAGCACGCAATTTCGTTAGAAGCCGCTTGTGAGGTACAATGTCAAAAGCCTTCCGGAAATCCAGAAATATGGAATCGATTCGACATACCTTGTCGATGGCACTTATCACTTCATATGAATGAAGGGCAAGCTGTGTTTCGCGATACGTTCCCATTGGCCCCTAAAGTCCCCGTCTTTCCAAATGTACCCAAAAGGTACCTATTTTTTCAATTTGGTCCCTAAAGTAACTTTGTCTTCCAAATTGTCGTATTTTGATAACGGCAGTGTAGCTGACCGCGGGGCGAGGAGACTGTGGTACGCAGTGCCAGAAACTTTTGCGCGACTTCCTCTTCACCTTTTATGGTAGAAATGACGCATGGAAGTAGTTGGTATATGTTGGCAGTAGCTCCAACGAGGACGACTTGCGACTCCTATCGACCACAAAATGTCGATCAGAGCCAAGGCGTGCTGAGGAATGTGTTAACCGACTTCAGCTGTGATCGGAAACGTTCCGCCACTGAGATCGGCGGTGGTTCTACGTTATTGTCGGCCAGTCTATGTATGTATCACATAAAATGCATTTTTTTAAAAAACCATCAGCTGTTTATTAAAAACCTTATACATCTACCAGTTTCGGTCATGGACCATCTTCATGGAAAAACTATACAAAAAATACAAAATAAACGTAATTGATGTGTACAAACACAGAGGGGACATAATCAGCAAAATTACATATAAAGAGACTGAAAATAGAGAATTATGTCAATTTAACATATAGTTAAAATACTTACAAGGTGTTAAAACAGAATGGTAAAATGCATCAAATAAAATACATACAACTGAGGTAAACAGGAGTCAGTATAACTAAAAGTGTAAAAAATTACTATGGTCATCTTAGATAAAATATATCAGTCAAACATGACATAAAAGGTGAATAAAAAGGGAGGGAGTGCCTTGTGCTATGCAATGCAACAAATACTTAGGCAAATAAACCAGTTATTTACACGATTGGGTGATACAGTGGTGTTCAACTACATTGCATACAGAAAGATTTCTTGTGGCAGTGAACTATGAGTCACTCATCGCATTCGGTCCGTAAACATCGCAAAATTGCCGATAAATTTCACTCGCATTCAGAAACCGCATCACCGACCTGATTTCACAGGCGGCGGGATATTCAATCGACGCCGACATTTCAAACGAGCACAACAAAGCGTACGTAACTGACAGCGATCTCCAAATGGCGCAAGTTCTTCTCCTCGATACACATCGTCTACAGCGCATGTGCGGAACTGCAGTCGCAGCGCTGCAGCGGAGATAAATCGAAACGGAACTTACTTTCTGGACGCAGGTCGGCCGCGAAGTAGGTCGCTCTTTTTAGTTCGTCCGCTCTTTTTGGCTTTTGCTACTGCTACTGAAAGAGCTCTTTCTTTTGTTATGACAACTTTTTTATATAGTGATCAGTGTTGCCCAAGCGTGTGCTATTATCCGTGGGTGCGTTGTTCCGAACTAGTTCGTTCGGGAACTACACAAGACTACTTTAAGGTACAACCATGTTACAGAAGATCAACAGTAATAACTCCCTCGTCATCCCAAAAAAGGAAACCTGTCTAATTCTTTCTACTGATCGATGGCCTTTGAAGATCTTAGGTCTTGGCGAAAGGTGTGAATTCTTTTGTTTCGTGGTCAAAACAGTACTCGCCATATGAGAGGACGGCTACTGCCAGGAGCTCGCAGCAGACTTGGCCCTTCGGCCGTCGCTACCCACTTGGCAGGCAGTTTCCGGTCCCCACCATCTCATTGCCAGCTTAGGCTGGTATTACACTATCAAATTATTTGTCAAAGAATTGGACAAAGAAAAATTGGACGTAGTGTAATGGGAACATCGTCCAATATTTCATCCAATCTAAGGCCTCGGCCTAGATTTGATCAAAGAAATCGCTCGTCTTCTGTTTTCTGCAGTGAGAAATGTGACCGCTTGGAGCGCTAGTAGTATACAGCTTCCTTGCCACTACAGCTGTTTTATTTGGAGGTTAAATATCTGACATTACTTGGACATAACGTTCGTATTCGTAAACATGGCTATTGGCTAGTAGTGGAATGTTTGTGTAGTGTTTTCTATCAACAACAAAATTAAAAAAAAAAAAAAAAATCAGATGGGGCGTTGTATAAGAGGTGACAAGGCCAATTCACACTACTCCGTCACTTCAATTCGCGTAGCCCAATACCCTGCGGCAAAAGTGAGGTTGAGTTACAATCCGTGATGTAAAAAAGTCATTATATACAATCGGAATTGAAGAAGTAATACCCCTAAATCTTAATAAGGCCGAAGCAGATTTTAGAATGTATGATGATTTTGGTAATGTGGTGTGCTAAGTTGTGGGAAATGAAACAACTTTCAAAACATCGACATCTGTTTGCAAACGAATCTATGTACATATAATACGTCAGCCAATTTTTGTAAGGAAATAAATAGAGCCTTTTTACTTTATCAGCAATGTTTCCCCCCTTACATTGTTAATAACGCCATAAACAATTTAGATTATCCTCTTTGTCAGTGCTCACATTTTCCATTTAAAACGTTATTTAATGAAACTTGGTTTATCTACTTAACAATCTTATTCGTATACACTGTTTGAGTCGGCCTTTTTGTTACTCTATTGCAAACTGTGAAGGATGAAGAGCGACAAAATAAATAGCAGTGAACGACCTGGCTGTTCTGCCGACGGCATAAAAAAGGAAAATCCTCCCGGTCCTGTAACAAATTTTATTTATCTCGCTCTGACACCCAAGGTTTCATCCAAGTGCGTTTCCTTTTCTTTTTTCCTTCCTTCTCTTCTAAATGCAGACACAACGCAATTTCTTTGTCAAAAAATATGACCAATATTTCATCCAATTTTTTCGTCCAGTTCTTTGTGCAATAATTTGATAGTGTAATACCGGCCTTAGCGGCCGCAGTTCAGTTGTGCAGCCGCGCACCACCTGTGGTTCGCCTATCAGCTCGCCCAGTAGTTGGCAGTTGCCAGCTTCCCACTGCGTGGTTTGTCTGCAACGCTGGTTCCCCGTCGTTGGACCGCCCCTGCGCACTGCTCTTGTCAGTAGTGCTGTCTCTCTAGATATTATCCAGCACCCCCCCCCCCCCCTGTTTCAGCTTAGAATCCGTGTCCATTTCCTACATCTACATGCGATACTCTGCAAATCACTTTTAAGTGCCTGGCAAAGGGTTCAACGAACACGTGTATACTATTTATCTCCCATTCAACTCTCGAATACCGCGCGGAAACAAACAACACCTCAATTTCTCTGATTTCTCGTATTTCATTTTGATGGTCATTTCTACCTATGTAGGTCGGAGTCAAAAATATATTTCCGCATACGGAGGAGAATGTTGGCGATTGGAGTTTCGTAAGTAGCCCACGCCGCAGCGATAAACGCCGTTGTTGTAATGATTCCCATCCCAGGTCCTGTATCATTTCCGTAACGCTGTCTCCTCTGTATCGCGACAATACGAAACGAGCTGCCCTTCTTTGGACTCTTTCGATTTCCGCCGTCAAACCCACCTGATAAGGATACCACACTCGACAGCAATACTCCAAGATAGGATGGACAAGTGTAGTGTATGCAGTTTCTTTAGTACTTCTGTTCATCTTTTAAAGAGTTCTGCCAATAAAATGCAGTCTCTGATTCGCCTTTCCCGCGACTTTATCTACATGTTCTTTCCAGTTTGTCTAAAGTAATAATAATTTCCTAGGTATTTTGTGGAGTTTACGACCATCAGCTCTTGATTGATTCATCTTGTAAGCAAAGTTTAACGGATTTTTTTTCCTACTCATGTGGACGACTTAGAGCTGCTTAGATTTTCTCCCAAAACGTTTATGTATATAAGGAACAGCAGAGGACCAGTAACACTACCTTTTGGAACAACCGATATCACCTTTGTTTCAGTCGATGCTTTACAACGAACTGTGTCCTGTCCTCTCTGACAGGAAATCGCCTACCCAGTCGCAAATTTGGGTCGATATACCATAACCACGCAATTTGATTAAAAACCGTTTCCGAGTTACGGTGTCAAAAGCCTTCTGGAAATCAAGAAATACGGCATCTGATATACCTTGTCGTAACACTCATCACTTCGTGTGAGTTAAGGGCTAGTTGTGTTTCGCATTAACGATATTTTCTAAATCCATGCTGACCTCGGGTCAGCAGATCATTCTGTTCGAGATAATTCATAATATTTGAATACAGGATACGTTCCGAAACCCCTGGCCGGCCGCGGTGGCCGAGGGGACTGCGGCGCGCCAGTAACGGTCTGACGGCCACTACGGTCGGGGGTTCGAATCCCTCCTCGGGCATGGATATTTGTGCCGTTCTTAGTGTTAGCTAGTTCACAAGTAGTTTGCAAGTTTAGGGTATGATGACCCCGTAGTTAAGTCCCATAAGCTATACAAACATTTGAACATTTCCAAAACCGTGCTGCAAATTGACGTCAGCGAAATAGGCCTGTAGTTTAGTGGGTTACTCCTACTGCCTTTCTTGAATATAGGTGTGACCTGTGCAACTTTCCAATCTTTTGGTACAGATCCTTCTATGAGAGAGCGGTTGTATATGACTGTTAAGTAAGGAGCTATCGCTTCAGCATAATCAGATAGAAATCTAATGGGTATACAATCCGGACCAGAAGACTTGTTCTTGTTAAGTGATTTTAGTTGCTGCACTACTCCGATGATATCTACTTCAACGTTACTCATTCTGGCCTCTGTTTGTAATTCGAAATTTGGAATATTGGTTTCGTCTTATTTCGTGAATTAGTTCTGAAAAGCTGTGTTTAGTAATTCTGCTTTACCAACGCTATCATCGGTAGTATCGCGATTAGTACTATCACGTAGTGAGGGTACTGTTTGCGTTTTGCCCCTAGTATATTTAACATATGACCAAAATCTGTTTGGGTTTTCAGTGAAATTTCGAGAAAGAGTTTCGTTGTGGAAAGTATTGTAAGCATCTCGCATCGAAGTCCTCGCTAAATTTCGAACTTCTGTGTATGATCGCAAATCCTGGGGATTTTGTGTTCGTTTAAATTTAGCACGCCTTTTCCGTTGTTTTTGCAACAGTGTACTGACCTGTTTTGTGTACCAAGGGGGATCACCTCCTTTTTTATTTGGTATTAAACTGTCAATTGCTTTCGATACCACTTCTTTGAATTGGAGCCACATAAGGTCTACACTTCCGTTTAGTGTTTGGAATTGGTGGAAAGTGACTTTCAAGAAGCAATGTATTGTATTTCTATCTGCTCTTCTGAACAAATATATTATTTTCATCTATTTTTGGTAACTTTGGGACTTTCTATATTCAATCTCGCTACGACAGCCCTGTATTCACTAATACCTATATCCGTTTTCATGCTCGTTATGAACTGAGGGTTATTTGTTGCTAAGAGATCAAGTGTCTTTTGACATACATTTACGATTCTAGTCGGCTCATGAACTAAATGTTCGAAGTAATTCTCAGAGAATGCGTTGAGTACAATTTCGCACGATGTTTTATCCTTACCTCCTGATTTGAAAATATAATTTCACCAACAGATTGAGGGTGAATTAAAATCTGTTTGCAATTTGACACTTTTTTTTGAACGTTTCTGCTATTGTATCGTCAGAGTCGGGAGGCCGGTAAAAGGAACCAATTATTAATGACGATTAATTATGATTTTGGAGTACAACCTCTACCCAAAACAACTCACAGGAATTATCTACCTCAACTTCACTGCAGGATAGACTACGTTTCATGGTGACGAAGACGCCTTCACTTACTTTGTTTAAACTTCCGGCGGTCATGAAATTGGGCGCCTTTTTACAAAAACATGTTAAAAAAGTGTCAGTAAGCGATCGCAGCACGGCAGTGCCCAACGGTATTCCTTAGTTAGGACATTAGTAAACAGATAGCTTAGCCATGTCACTCCTGGACGAAATTTTGAAGTACAAGGCCACAGTAACTTCCCTTCCACGAGACATACAGTGTTTTCTAGAGCAGTGCAAAGATAATACTGCGCCGCGGTGGAGTAGCCTAGCGGTCTAAAGCACCCCGCTACGGAGCTCGCCGTGGACGTTAAGAGTCCTCCCTGGGGTGTGTGTGTGGTAAGCTACGGACTGATGACCACGCAGTTTGGTCCAATAGATTTACACACATTTGATTTGAGATAATACTGCAATGGATCGACCGGAAGGTACTCCTAGCACGAAAAGCGGTATTTGCTATTTATATGGAAGTAAGAAAAACAATAGGACGTCCTTGCCCTGTCACCAATGTGGACGATTTGTATGCCAGAAGAAACATTCAGTGATGGTGGTTGCATGTAATTCGTGTGCAGAGCCTGAAGAACAGTATGATCTGTAATTTCACTAGTATTAGAATTTTCTTTCCGGATTTCCTCTGTCCAAATCTCTTTAGTTGTGTACTTATTTTTTTTCTGTACATGCAGTAAGTCTGACTTTTCTTGTTTGCAAACCGAATAATATGTTTACCCACTTCACAGATCATTTTCCTAATGTTCATTTTGATTGACAGACTTTTTATGTTAATTGAAATAGTTAAGTATAGATAAAAAAGAACGGCATAAGATTTCTGAACTAATGTTTTTCGATAGCCAAAATTTCTTATACACAGCGAAAATTAAGAATAAAAACTTTAAAAACTATATAATGTGCCTTGTGTCTTCCTAATGTATTTGTTTAAAAAAACGATAATTAATAGAAACACGCATTTATATACACGAAAAGAGAACAAACTCGGAAGCTGCTAATCCTTTCTGAACACCGATGTTTTGCAAATACTTCTGCTGAACTTATTTCCGGCTTAAGCCAATTTCCCGTACCTAATGAAATTTGGACAGGGAATTGAAGTTCAGAGGATGACATAGTAATTTTGTCAGAGACCGTAAAGAGTCTGGAAGAGCAGTTGAATGGTATGGACAATGTCTTGAAAGGAAGATATAAGTTGAACATTAACAAGAGTAAAACGTATGTAATTGAATGTAATGTAAGAAAATAAGGCGATGCTGAAGGAATTAGATTAGGTAATGGGACAAAAACCAGACAGCGGTTATTAGAGTCGAAGGGCATTAGAGGGACGCAGAGGTTGGGAAGGTAGAAAGACAGGGTTGTAGACTTTCCCCAATGTTGTTCAATCCGTACATTGAGACAGCAGTGAAGGAATGCAAGGAGTAATTTGGAGAGGGAATTAAAGTTGAGGGAGAAGAAATAAAAAGTTTGCGGTTTGCCGATGACATAGTAATTCTGTCAGAGACCGCAAAAGATCTGGAAGAGCAATTGAATGGAATGGACAGTGTCCTGAAAAGAGGTTATAAGATGAACATCAACAAGAGTAAAACAAGAATAATGGAATGTAGCGTCAGAAAATCAGGCGATGCTGAAGGAATTAGATTAGGTGATGAGGCAGTAAATATAGTAGACCAGTTTTGTTATTTGGGTAGCAAGATAACTTCTGATGGCCGAAGTAAAGATGATATAAAATGCAGAATGTCTATGGAAAGAAAAGCGTTTCTGAAGAAGCGAAATTTGTTAACATCCAATATTAATTTAAATGTTAGGAAGTCCTTTCTGAAAGCATTCGTCTGGAGTGTAGCAATGTATGGGAGTGAAACGTGGAATCTTTTAAAATGTGATGCTACAGACGAATGATTAAAATTAGATGGGTAGATCACGTAACTAATAAGGAGGTGCTTAACCGAACTGGGGAGAAAAGGAGTTTCTGGCATATCCTGAGAGAAGGGATAGGTTGGTAGGACACATTCTGAGACATCAAGGAATTGTCAATTTAGCATTAGAATGAAGCGTGTAGGGTAAAAATCGTAGAGGGAGACCGAAAGGTGAATATAGTAAGCAAATTCAAAAGGATGTAGGTTGCCGAACGTATTCTCAGATGAAGAGACTTGCACAGGACAGGGTAGCGTGGAGAGCTGCATCGAACCAGTCTGTGGACTGAGGACCACAACAACAACAATGATGTGTGTTTCGGTGCTTTCCATTAAAGGAGAAATTATGGAACATAGGTACCGAGGAAGAGTTTCTCTATTAAAACGTGAACTTGGATCCGCGTATTTCAATACATAAAGAACCTATGCCACGCTGTATTTTCGACAATGCAGTTGATCTCCGCTGCCGCCTTCGGTACAGGTGAGGTGGAACTGTGCGGACAAAACGGGCGCTCCCCTGTCGAAATGTGTGCTTTCTGCAATCTGTGAGTGCAGCCGGCAGCCGGCAGCCGGCAGGAAGCGGCGTGTCCCTCAGAACAAAGGCGTCTGCATTGTGTCCGGCGCTCGATGGAAAGCCCGCTATTGTCCGCAGCCCAGCAGGTACAGTAGGGCGGTAGCTCATCCAGCGCTTTTTGTCTCCGTCTCGAAAGGCTGCAAGCAATCTCACTGACAGCCGCCGTCTGCTCGCTGCAGCACTGCACACTAGAGACTTGCGCATAATAGTTCGCGATCGGAAGCGCTCACTTTAGCCGCGAACTAGTTCGTTCTTTTAGTTCGTCCGCTCCCAGTGACGGCTGAGCGGCGTGGTCTGCGCATGCAGGTGGAGGGAGAAGTTCCCCCACCTAGCTGCTTCATTGCGCTTGCTGCTTGAGCCGCTAACGATATCACGCAAACCAAAAGAAACAGTTTGTGGGTAATTTCTCGCGTTTAAGTTTAGAGTTATCTCTATATCTTGGCATTGTGGAATTTATTAGTCAGATATTGCACAGTGCAGAATATTCCAAAACAGAAATTTGGTAGCACTGAGCTACAGTGAATAACTTTAATATTCGGACACGGTGATATTTCAATCTTGGAACATCATAACTTTATTTATAACAAAACAGATAAACAGTTATATATATATATATATATATATATATATATATATATATGGTTAGGTTAGGTTAGATTAGGTTAGGTTATGTGGCGTCTGTTCCGGGAGAACAGACGTCACTTCTGATCCTGCAGTTGTTATTATTCAACATTCATAGAATATATGACATAACTGCGATTGGGCAAAGCTGAAAATGTGTACCCAGCCGGGATAACTACGAGTTTGAGTACTGTGGGCAGGGCGAAGCTGGGAATTTGTGTCTGACGGGAGGCGTGCTTAGGTAGTCCTTGCAGGTGCGGTGATCACTGTGTCCCCAGTGGTGTAGGGGTCAGCGCAACTGCCTAGAAAGCAGGAGACCCGGGTTCGAATCCCGGCTGGGTACACATTTTCAGCTTTGCCCAATCGCAGTTGATGTCATATATTCTATCAATGTTGAACCAGTTATTACATTACGTGATGTGTCTTGTAAGTAATAATATAAATTTTATTAAGTTAACTTACATAACTTCCTTAATAATACACTTTAAATACAACTCGGTCCTATATTCGCGTTACTTTAATATTCGGACACTTTTCAGAACTAAGTATTTCAATACAAAATTTTATGGAAAATAAATGTTTCAATATCATTTTGGTTAGCCATTCTGTTTTATCACTTCTTTCAAACGCTGCGGCATACTGCTAATGATATTTTTTTTAAATAGTCCGCACGTAGACCGTCCAATTCTTCTTTTAGTCGACGCTTCAGACGTTGTTTGGAAGATATTGGTGTACTTCTAATACGTCGCTTCAGTTCTCCGCACACATTCTCAATCGGGTTGAGGTCTGGTGACTGAGGTGGTGGTTGTAGGACTCTGGGGCAGTTATACAACAAATATTGCTGCTCATTGCGAGCCTAATGATTCGGGTCATTGTCCTGGTAAAATTTGAAGGTGTTTGATATCCCATGGTTTCAGCACTTTTTCGTAAATTGTTCTTTAATATGTTCAAGTAGATATATTTGTCCATAGTATTGTCGATGAACACCAATCTGCCCGGTCTTCCATTGTATCCACTTTCTTTCAATGCTCTGCGAATCGTTTGAGGATGTACCTTCTTGCCAGTCTCGTTTAGAAGCTCAGGTGCTAATCTCGGTGCACTGAGTGTAGGATCCTTCTTTATTTTTCGTATTAGCTTCCTCTTGTCACGAGCATCCAACTTCTGTGGCTGGCCCATTTGTGGTATGGAGTCTATACGGTCGTATACGTGTGTATAATATACACACAAACGACCAACCAGTGCCAAACACCACGCGCCATTTTATGTATGCCGATGACACTGCAGTTGCAGCACAAGGTACAAATTTTCTGGATGTAGAGGAGAAATTATCCAGTACCTTGGAATCCCTCTCCCAGTATTATGAGGCAAACCACCTACCGCTGAACCCTTCCAAGACGCAGGTCTGCGCTTTCCATTTAAAGAACGCGGAGGCAAATAGGGAACTGAATGTTACAGGCAGAGGGGAACGACTCACGCATTGTCCGACGCCCAAATATCTCGGTGTCATACTGGACCGCACACTGACCTATAAACATCATTGCAATGCCACAACGGAGAAAGTCTAAGCGAGAAACAACATCAGGAAATTAACTAACGGATCCTGGGGTGCAAACCCAAAAGTCCTGAGAGCCTCAGCCCTTGCGCTTAGTGTGTCAGCTGCGGAATACGCCGCTCCAGTATGGAGTTCGTCAACACACGCGAGAAAAGTTGACATCGCGGTGGATGAAATGGCTCGGATTGTGACTGGGTGCCTGAAACCACACCAGTACACAAGATGTACTTAATTATGGGGATCGCACGCCCAACATACGACGTGACATTGCTGCCGAAGCTGAAAAAACGAAGCAAGAAAAGGACATGCGTCACCCTCTATATGGACACCAGCCTGCTGACCGACGGCTTCGTTCTAGGAAGAGCTTCCTGTCAGGTACCCGAGCACTGGAAGGGTCGGCCGCAGAGGACCGTATTGCGAGGTGGGAAATGGATTTGAGAAGCCCCCATAAAGCAGCAACAGAAGAACTGGCACCTGGTGGAGACCTGCCATACACAATCTGGAGAACCCTGAACCGTATGAGGTTAGAAGTGGCTAAGTGCAAGACAAACATGCAGCGATGGGGCTTCCTAAAAGACAATGAGAACACTCTGTGTCTTTGTGGTGCTGTACAGGATCCTCAGCACCTGCTTATCTGCCCATATGTAGAAAAGTCCTGTAGAATGGAAGACTTATGGGAGGCTAACGACAAAGCCATATCGGCTGCTAATTTCTGGAAGTTAGAAGTCTAGATCCGGACACGGAAAGTAAGTACCTCTGCTGCACACACAGTAGCAGTATGTTGTCACGGTACGGCAGAGCACGCGGATTCCACGCAGCGCGGCGGCTGCCTCTGGGCCGGTCGTTCTGCAGAGAAGCCAACTGCGCGGTCGCGCGAAATCCTGCTGGAATTCGGGACACGGGATTAGTTTTTATTTGGGCGCTAATGACCTCAGCAGTTGTGCGCCCTGAAAACAGAGGAAACCTCCCTGTGTCGCGTCCCAAACTTGGTTATTGCAAGGGATTGAGCGACACTGTTCGTTACAAGGGATTTTAGCCGTTGACCGAATTGAGAGGGAGACTTTGTCTGGCTAACATGTTATTATCCCAGGGATTGACTATAAAGGATTTTAATACTGAAATAAACCTCCTGTTTAAGTTCAACAATTTATAGTTTATTCAGATAAGGTATCTTCCACTAAGTGCCCAAGTCTTATACAGAGACGATGTCTGTCTAACACCGTTCCGTCTGCCTTAGCAAGAACCCGACAGTATTACCCACACGACTGAAGAACAGAGTCCCCCGACTACTTCCCAAAGCCCATCAGGTCCCGCAGCTACCGCTGCCTATCTCTCCCGGCTGCCTGCCTGCAGCTCCTACCTTCTGCTTTCCAGTGACTACGCCCAACAACTCCCCGAGGAGCGGCCTGCTCCTAAGTTTTGTACACGTTTTCCCCTTCGACCCCTCACGCGCCTTGCGGGAGCGGCGTCGAAGACTACTCGCCTTCACATTTACCAGGCCACTGTTCAGTCGAAGCTCGACTACGGAAGCCTTGTATACTCTTCTGCACGGCCGTCGATTCTCCGACGTCTCAACTCTATTCACCATCGGGGATTACGTCTGGCGACCGGTGCATTTTATACCAGCCCTGTTGAAAGTCTGTATGCCGAGGCTGCTGTATTACCCTTGACCACTCGACGTGACATACTCTTGTGTCGGTACGCATGCCGCCTGCGGTCGATGCCCAAGCATCCATCTTACCGATTATTTTTTGACGACTCACTCGATCGCCAATATCAGTTGTCTGCGATTGCCTTGCTTCCACCTGGAGTTCGGTTTCGCCGCCTGCTGCAGCGGCTCGATTTTACCCTTCCTTCCACCTTTCGGTTGAGCGAAAGCCCATTGCCACCGTGGCATCAGGCCCAGGTTCACACTCACCTTGAACTTAGTTCGCTCCCCAAGGAGAGCACTCCGGATTTGGTATACCGCTCGAGGCTTGTCGAACTCCGTTCGCGGTTCGATAATGCCATATTTATTTACACTGATGGTTCTAAGAGCACTGCCGGTGTCGGATCTGCCTTCATCGTCGGGGACAACCGTTTCCAATACAAGCTCCCTGACCGGTGCTCGAACTTCACGGCTGAGCTTTTTGCCCTCCACCAGGCCGTTTTGTATACCTGCCGCCACCGCGAACCTTTCTATGCCATGTGTTCGGACTCCCTTAGTGCCCTGCAGAGTCTTAAGGACCCTTTCTCGAACCATCCTCTCGTGTATCGGATCCAACGCTCCCTCCAGTTGCTAGCAGATGACAGCTGTCACGTTTCTTTCCTGTGGGTCCCTGGCCACGTAGGTGTGCCAGGGAATGAGGCCGCCGACAAAGCAGCCAAGGCCGCAGCTCTTTTGCCTCGCATGGCTACCTTTTGCGTCCCATCGGACGATGTTCAACGGGCTCTTCGCCGGAGTATCGTGTCGTCCTGGCACAGTGCGTGGTTCTCACTGTACGACAATAAATTGAGAACTGTAAAACCGATCCCGACCGCTTGGAGGACCTCCTCACGCCCCTCTCGGCGGGAGGAGGTCATCCTGGCCCGGTTGCGGATCGGTCACTGCCGTTTCAGCCACCGTCACTTGCTATCCGCCGACCCTGCACCGCTGTGCTCCTGCGGTGAACTGCTGGCGGTGCGACACGTTTTACTGTCTTGTGTTAATTTTAATCATCTCCGTGTAGCCCTTCACTTTCCGTCTACACTGGAGGAAATTTTAGCTGATGACTCACGAGCAGCTGCTCGAGTTTTGCGTTTTATCAACTTGGCCAACTTATCAAAGGATATTTAACCCTTTTAATTGTCTTTTATCTTTCGTTTTTAGCCTCTTCTTGATGTTCTAACTGGCAGTCACCAATTTTTTTTGAGATCTCTGTTTTTGTCTGGGCGCTAATGACCGTAGAAGTTGTGCGCCCTAAAAAAAAAAAAAAAAAAAAAAAAAAAAAAAAAAAAAAAAAAAAAAAAAAAAAAAAAAAAGAGAGAAGAAAGAAAGACTACTCGGCTTCTCATTGGCTGTGATAGTGCACTAACATTCAGTCGTTCTCCAGAGGCTGGGTGGAAGGGCACAGGCGCCTCTCCTAATATGGTCACAGGACGGAGTGCTGCCCCCGGCAGAAGCCCTCTCTCTCCTCTTCTCGTCCCACGCTCTCTGTCTCTCCAGAAATGCTTACTATCATAATTGCTGACTTTGTGGACTCTCTTCTCCAGCGCACACAGAACCTTTGTGCCTCCTGTCTGGCGTCCGCCTGGCCTGCGAGCTACCTCGTGGCGTCTCCTGCCACGCTACACAACTTCCTGCTTCTCAACACTTCGTTTTCCAATTTTTATTAATGAATCAATTACGACTTGGCTTTTGGCGTGGATATGCCACCTGTGTGTGTTTATCGAGGTGTCGAGGTACTGGATGACGGGTACTGACTGAGCGTACGTAATGTTTCAGGAGTCTGCGTCTGGGTCGTCGTGCGAGGGCTCCGTGCCGCAGTCGCTGGAGGAGACGGACGAGGAGGAGGCGGCGGCGTGCGACATCGGGCTGGTGGAGCGCCTCATCCGCACGCACCCCGTCTGGTTCCTGCCCGGCATCCAGCGCGCCGGCGCCTTCCACCTGCTGCAGGGCAAGGAGGAGGGCGTGAGTACTCCGTCTAGCTCCCGTTCCTAAAGCCGTCTGAACCAGTGTGACCAACGTAGCGAGTTTGTGACGTCACAAAGTGTGAACCGCGCGTTGGCGAGGCTTTCCCATGTCAGGCAGTATCGACCGTGCCAGATATTCTCAACGAGCGTCTGAACCGTCACCAATGAGGTGGCAGAGCGCCACCGACGTCACACCACATGGCTATCCGGGGAGCGGAGGGGGTAGAGGTCTGCAAATGGCCGGTTTCGCTCGCTCGTACTCGGTCGAGTGCGCAACGCTCGGCGGTGGCGCGCCGAGTGTGTTCGCTCGCAGCGAGCAGCGAGCGTGTTGACACTCGAACAGGCTGCGTGGGGCGGGGCGGGCAGAGGCCGCACAGCGTGGCGCTGCCGCTGTACTCATAACGAAACCTACCCAAGTGGCACTCTCCGAATTTTATGAAATTTGCATATGTTATAATACATGAAAAACTATGCCCCCCCCCTTTTTTTTTAGCGGCGGAGAAACATATTTAAGGGCTGAAACTGTCCCTCCAAAATTGTCGCTAAAATAGAAACATCGCGATAACTTAGACACTAGTGAAGCGATTTGAATGATTTTTGGTATGAAAGTATCTTCTGGTAAAAGACAAATTTCATAGATTCAACTTCGATTTAATCAAAATAATTTTTTTAGCTCAAAAAATTGGTCACTTTAGGGGTAGCTGTCCCCCTAATTGTCACTCCCCCTGCAATGTACCTAGGCCGATCTCTTATCAAGAGATAAGCTAACGGGTGTACATGAATACCGTGTATTTAATATCAATATAAAAGACGGACAAAGTATTCCAGGACTTGAGAGTGATATTAGGAATGGATATAAAATACAATCACTTCCTCTTTAAGACGACAAGTAACACCTACCACTAAACAGGCACTAACAGTCCACAAAATGGGAACAAGAAAGAGAGAAAGATCCTGGAAAAATCATTTAGTAAATGATCTTAACACAGAAACTTTATATTAATCACGTATAGTAACCTGTATGGTAAACAATAAAATGTGAAACTGAATGGCTACTTCAACTGGATCGAGAGAACAGCTTTCGAAGCACCCGGGAAAGGAAACAACTCAAAATTTCGCAGTCAGGGTTTATTCTCAGGAGTCTGGTTTGCTCCCGACACTCGCCTTGGACTCGAGTGGCGCTGCGGTGGGCGACCGAGTGGGTAGCGGGCAGTGTGGACGGTCGGGCCGGTCGAGCGTGTCCCGCTCGAACGAGCGAGGAGGAAGTCGAGCGCAGCCACACGCCTAGCCGTAAGCTGCAGTACCGACACCTGTCGGACTGTCATAGAACGACAGCTATCAAGCGATTCGAGCGAGCAACCGAGCGAGGTGCAGACCTCTAGGAGGGGGGCAGCTCTTTTCGGTAGAGAGACGAAGACGCCATGTTGGCCGTCGTATTTCGTGGTTTTTACGTATATAATATAGGTCTCACGAATGTATGACCTTTCAAAGCAAGTAAAAGTAACTGAGTAAATCGAGACTCTCTTGGAAACCAGCCATTAAGGTCCTATTTGTTGGACTGAATGACTGGAAACGTCTTATACGTGGTTAAAAAATTTCCGTATTACAGTAATCTGCCGTTTCAAGGCAAGGCGGACTGAAGATCTATCAACAGGAGTAGTTCTTTGTATCATGTCGGCAACCGACATATCGCCCAGTAGCATATACGACACGTCTAACTGGCGGTTTTTGTGTCCCAACTTCGTCGCCGCTTTTGTGTCCCAGCCTCGTCGTAGGTGTCGGTGGCCGAGTGGAATGAGACCGACACGCTGGTGCAGGTACGGAGGGGAGCAGCCAGAAACTATAAACACTCGAGTAAATTAGAAAGAGATATATATTGCACAGAATGAAACAATACTTAACTTTTACATAGTACTGCAGAATGTTGATACATAGTTATTAGAGGCCTGCCTAGTGCCTGTACAATAGCAAAGTCTTCACTGGTGCCTATCTGATTACGAAGGTCCTAACTCGTTGCTATCTCAGTCCGAAGTGACCGGTGTCTTTCCGTGGTGGCCACGAGCGGGGTTGCAGCAGAGGGCGCTCGTGGCTGTCGTCGTGAGAACGCCGCGCCGTGCGTACATGGCGGCGCGCGGCGAAAGTAGGTGGCGCGCACTTTGTACTTGTGCGACACCACAGCGGTAGCCTATGGGACTAAGTCGTGGACAGCGACGTTATAAGAGGTTGCGGTGTCGGTTCAAGGCTTCCCACAAACAGATATTTTCTTCTTCTTTTATTCGGGTTTCTGATAGACTCAAAGACTTTCCTATAAATTTCGTGAAAGTATACTGCATAATATTAGATGCTATGTAAAAATAAGTGCGTACCCTCTGAAGACTGAGTTTGTTGGATTCGTATTATGAACAAGACAGTTTGCACCTCACTTAGAGAAAAATACACACTTATTGTTTGACGTATTGCTTTTTACACGTTCTTAACATTCTTCCACTGAATAGTAACATTGACCGTGCAAGCACGATCTTTTAGGATTTACTAAAAAGCGAGAATCTTGCAATAATCATTGTTGTGAACGCCTATTCTAATTTTATATTGCACAGTTTGTCACGAATCGTTTATTATTCGCTGCACTTATTGACATAAAAGGCAACTTTTATGCGAGTCTTATGTTCATAGGTACTTTGTTGTTACTTATTTAGGCCTATCGCAGAACATAAGCACAAGCGCGGAAATAAGGGATGTAATAGAGGTGAATCAGGAATTCCATCCAGTCTTTTGCTTTGGTAAACAGTGTGATTCCAGCAGCTGATGCTGCCGCATGTGGCTCGCTGAGGCACACGTCCTGTCACGTATGCTCAAATGGCGCCGTCTCCCAGCGTTCAGCCGCACGCTGGACGACCACACACGTTCCGTGTGTCGACGGCTTAAGATTCAGAGAAGCAGTGTTGCCAACTTTGTGCATTTTCCACTAAAACTGGTGGCTTCTACCCTCCCTTTAGTGGCGAAATGTGGCTTCTAGTGGCTGGTCGATTTTAAAGTGACAACACACAGGATTCTAAAACAGCTGACTGGCTGCGGTAATGAAGGAGTTGTAGATGTTGTAACATCCTCTATTTTTCTCTTTACGATGACGCGTTTCGGGCCCAGCCCATCATCGGAGCGCTTGGTGACAAAGTACAGGATACAGTATATATGGGTAAAAATAGTTACAAAGACAAAAAAAAAAAAAAATCTCGGGCATTTACAATTATAAGGTACATACCTCTCCTGAATAGAGAACGGAAAAAGATGCATGTAAAAACTCATAATACATTAACGGTCAACATCAGCTGTACTTTTAACATAACCGTCTGGGAGAAGCAGTGCATTTTACACTAAAACTGATGGCCTCTAGTGGCTGGTCGAGTTTATCATAACAGCTTACTCGCCTCGGTTATGGGCTACGGTGCCAGCTCCTGGGCTCATAGGCTCAGACTGGTCAGGCCCTCGTTGGCTGCCAAAAGAGTGCAAAGGATTATCATAATTAGATCGGTTGGGGCTTTTGGGACCACACCTACGGATGGGCTCACGGTGGTTATGGGGCTTTACCCTATTGATTTAATAATCAAGAAAAGGGCGGCGGTCTATTGGTTGAAAAGACACGACTTCATTCAAGTAGAAAGGATAATTGGGAGGCTCTGTGAAAATAAAAGAGAAATTAACGAAGCCATTAACGATATTTGGCAACGGGACTGGGATTCATCTGAAACAGCCAGGCGCGTACACTCCTTCCTACCATCAGTGAGAGAAAGGATGAAGTTAAAATTTCTTCCATCCAGAGGATTAGTGCACTTTTTGACAGGTCACGGACCCTACCCGGTGCACTTGCACCGAGTAGGGAAACGGCCTGATGCAGTTTGTGAATGTGGTGCTGAGATAGGCAGCCCGGAACTCGTAATCTTCGAGTGGCCAGTACACGCACGAGTTGCCTCTGTAGAGAGGCGAGCCATACCCACCAGGGACATCTATGAAATAATAAGGAACGATGAGTTAGTAGAGATCCTCATTATAGTAACTGAGAAAGTATCAACCCACGCGCAGCAGATCTATCGAGGATAGTCTGCTGCGAAACAACAGGAGGGAAAAGCCGTGCCGGCCGCGGTGGCCGAGGGGACTGAGGCGCTCCAGTCACGGTCTGCACGGCCACTACGGTCGGGGGTTCGAATCCCCCCTCGGGCATGGATATTTGTGCCGTCCTTAGTATAAGGTAGTTGATAAGTAGTTTGTAAGTTTAGTGACTGATGACCCGTAGTTAAGTCCCATAGAATCTACAAACATTTGAACATTTTGGAAAAGCCGTGCATGAGCAAGGTATAAGGGAGAAGTCACTGGAATAAGTTCTCTGGTGTTGGCTGCCTCGCTACCTTCCAAATCCAATCTAGACTAGAAATCCAGTGGTGCAAAGGAGATGGATAGCGTAAATCAGTGTACCACTAGTAGAAGTATTGTAGTTTACTTGGTTTTGTAAATGTAACAGTCTGATAAATTAATAAGAGTTGCAGTGGTTACGTTAGTAAGTAGGCCCCGCCCACGCCCACGTCCACGTCGTAGGGATGGGTACTGGCCTCCCTTCAGGAGGCTTGCTAAGAGGCGGGAATTATACTTAGAGTTGTCATTAACTTATTACTAACAACCAAACAATTTGTAATGTGTAACAATTGATTGTAAAGGTCTGTTTTAGTTATCCAGGTAACAGACCTAAATTGTTATTGTAATTGTAAATAAATTATAGCGACGACACAAAGGATTCTAAAAAAGCTGATTGGCCGCAGTAATGAAGGAGTTGTAGATGTTTTAAGATCCTGTATTTTTCTCTTTACGCTGACGCGTTTCGGTCCCAGCCCATCATCGGAGCGCCTGGTGACAAAGTATATATAGGTGTCCACAGTATACAGGGTGTTTGCCTCTGTAACTTATAAAATAATAGGTGACGGGAAATTTTAATGCGGTAGGTCAACACAAGAAATGTTACACTTTCTGCGGAGCTATGAACGTAGTTTATTGTATCATTTTCCAAAGAGTTACAGCACAAAGATATAATTTCTTAAATGGAACAATAGTTTTTTTTTTTTTTTTTTCCTATCGTGCATTGGATTTGTTGAAACCAGCTGCGTCCAAATAAATTTAGACTACATTCCTATCACTGTTAGTTTGGGAGCTACAACCCTTCAAAGTTTAGGGGGTGGAGGCTACGACAGCGTAGCTGACTGGCTGGTGGTCATGAGACAGTGGGCCGTGCCCTAGGGGATAGCCACTCGGCCAGTCAGCTACGCTATCGCAGCCTCCGCCCCCGGAACTTTGAAGGGTTGTAGCTCCCAAACTAACAGTGATAGGAATGTAGTTTAAATTGATTTGGACGCAGATGATTTAAACGAATCCAATACACGACAGAAAAAAATCTATTGTTCCATTTAAGAAATTATATCTTTGTGGTGTAACTCTTTGGAAAATGATACAATAAACTATGTTCATAGCTCCGCAGAAAGTGTAACATTTCTTGTGATGACCTACCGCATTACCATTTCCCGTCACCTATTATTTTATAAGTTACAGAGGCAAACACACTTAGTGAAACACTCTGTATATAGGTAAAAATAGTTACAAACCAAAATTAAAGAAAAAAAATAAAATAAAAAAGAAATCTCTGGCATTTACAATTCTAAGGTACATACCTCTCCTGAATGGAGAACGGAAAAAGATGCATGTAAGAACTCATAATACATTAACGGTCAACAATCCGAAGATTGGTTTGAACACCACAGTGCTTTACTAGGCATGGTCCTGTTTGGAGGTGGTATGCCGTTGCCTTCCTCCGACCTTCGAACTGACTTACCCAGCCAGTTATAGGGGGACCTACAGTTTAACGTGGGTTCCGAACCACGGTGCTACTCGGTATTTTTCACATGAGCAATACTGCCAGAGGTGAAAGAAGTGGAAAGTGACAGATAAAAATCCCAGGACCTGGCAGGGATCGAACCCGCGACCTTTCGATTTATAGTCTGGCACTCTACCACTGTGCAACCGAGGCGAAATTATACTATTGAGCAACTTAGACGTAGCATAGACCCCCTCTATTCTAAGGCTGCAGAAGTTACCATAATTTACAAGGATAAAAACTCAACGGCGAATTAGTTACAACGTTTTTCAAGAATGAAAAATAGTTGTCAAACAATATAACAACATATTTAGAACCTATACTTCTATTTTTTTAGGATATTCTCGTATAGCAACAACGTTATGAATATGGCGGATATAAAATCTCTCCATAAAAAATAGTAGTATAGGTTCTAAATATGTTGTTTTATTGTTTGACAACCATTTTCCAATATTGAAAATGTTTTTAACTAACTCGCCGTTGAGTTCTTCTTATCCTTGAAAATTATGGCAACTTCTGCGGCCACACATATGGGGCGCCTATGCTAAGTTGCTCCATAGTATACTTTCCATTCAGTGGTATTTGCATGTGATCCATCGAGCCAGTAACTTATGTTACAAGTACAGCTGATTTTGACCGTTAATGTATTATGAGTTCTTACATGCATGTTTTTCCGTTCTCCATTCAGGAGAGGTATGTACCTTAGAATTGTAAATGCCAGAGATTGTTTTAGTGGTCTTTCTAACTATATAGGCTGTACCCTGTACTTTGTCACCAGGCGCTCCGATGATGGGCTGGGCCCGAAACGCGTCTGCGCAAAGAGAAAAATAAAGGATCTTACAACATCTACAACTCCTTCACTACCGCAGCCAATCAGCTTTTTTTAGAATCCTTTGTGTTGTCATATTGATAATGGCTGCCTACCTCTACTAGGACTATCCGACTTGCAACATTTTATAGTGGTTTAGAAGAAGTCAGTTGCAAGACATTAAAGGTAAAGGTGAAGCCTTGAATTAAAATTTGTGATGCGGGCGGGAATCGAACCCGGACCTCCATGCTTACTAGGCAGACGTCTTACCGCTTTTTTTGCTCTATATGTAGTTCTGTTCAATGCGGACGCTGATCATATCTGTTCGTTCATGTTCGAAGTGTTGTTGGCTCAGCTTTTTTTATTACAGAGGGCATAGACCACCGCACCACTAACGATTAAGGCGCCTCGGAATAGTCGAAGTACGATTTCCCTCCGCGTCACAAATTTTAATTCATTGCTTCACCTTTATCTTTAATGTTTTCCACATGTTCGAGACGAAAAACCGTGTCAGGGTTTCTGAATTTATATTTTTAAAAAAAGTCAGTTTCACTTACTGAAAATGCGATCGCAAACCACTACGCTATTTTTGTGTTTCGAAATACCGGGTGATCAAAAAGTCTGTATATATGTGAAAACTTAATAAATCGCGGAATAATGTACATAAAGAGGTAAAAATTGACACACATCCTTGGAATAACTTTGGGTTTTATTAGAACAAAATAAATAAATAAATAAAAATAAAAAATGTCCGACAGATGACGCTTCATCCGATCAGAAAAGGAATAATTAGCATAACAAATGAAGACAAAGCATAGACCATGGTCTTTACAGGAAATACTCAGTATGTTCACCATCATTCCTTAACAATAACTGTAGTCGACGAATAATATTGTGAACAGCACTGTAAACATGTCCGGAGTTATGGTGAGGCATTGGCGTCGGATGTTGTCTTTCAGAGATGCCGGTCGATCACGATACACTTGCGACTTCTGGTAACCCCAAAGCCAATAATCGCACGGACTGACGTTTGGGGACCTGGGAGGCCAAACATGACGAAAGTGGCGGCTGAGCACAAGATCATCACCAAACGACGCGCGCAACAGATCTTTCACGCGTCTAGCAATATGGGGTGGAGCGCCATCCTGCATAAAAATCGAACGTTCCAGCAGGTGTTTATCAGCCAGGCTGGGAATGATGCGATTCTGTAACATATCGGCGTACCTCTCACCCGTCACGGTAGCAGTTACAAAACCAGAACCACGCAGTTCCTCGAAGAAAAAAGGCCCGATAACGGTAGATGTTTCGTTCTAATAAAACCCCATGTCATTCCAAGCATGTGTGTCACTTTTTTCCTCTCTATCTAAATTATTCCGTGATTTATTATGTTTTCAAATTTATACTGACTTCTTGATCGCCCGGTATTTTACTTTTATTCGGAAGACAACAGTGATGCATTGCAATATGACATTATACTCACAACATTCGTCATTTCTTGTATCGAAGATGTTATTTGGGATTCCGCTTTGAAAAGCAGTTGCTTGAAATGAGAGAAAACGGATTACGAAGGAAAGAGAAAGAAATGTCGCGTAATCGGTACATAACATTTGATTAAAGAAAAGACAAAAAACAGGTTACCAGAAAATTTGTCGTTGATGAAAAACATTTCCAGAATAAATGTTGAATAAGCACTGCATCACAACAAAGAAAATGTGATTGATACAATGGCTCAGTTCAATAAAAGTGTAGAATTTAAAGCAAGAGTGGATGATGAATGGCTAAAAATTCATTTGTTGAGATGATACGAGACCAAAGATACAAAAAAATTTTGGAATGAGGTACTGAATTTTAAAGATGCTCAAGGGGAATTCAGATTTGAGGAATTAGCGACTTTTTCGATTGCCCTCCGAATGCTGCCTCATTCCAATGCCGCTGTTGAGCGGTTATATAGCAGTATGAATGTAATAAAATAACGAAGAGAGGAATAGAATGAAGTTACATCTTTTAACTGCTATATTAAGAATACGCTGTGGTTTGTGGTTGGCATAAAAATGCTGCAATGATTATGATATTCCAACAAACGTAAAACAAATCGGTATCAAGGCATCGTATCTATAAGAAACCGACAATGATGGTGATGCAGAAAAATGTGATTCTTCTTCAGAACAACACCACAATGCTGGTCCCCAGGTGGTATGCCGTTGCCTTACCCAGCCAGTTATAGGGGGACCTACAGTTTAACGTGGGTTCCGAACCACGGTGCTACTCGGTATTTTTCACAGCAGCAACACTGCCAGAGGTGAAAGAAGTGGAAAGTGACAGATAAAAATCCTAGGACCTGGCGGGGATCGAACCTACGTCCTTTTTTCTTTTTTTTTATATTTTGTGGGGGAACTTGCCACCGCCACTTTTGCCCTTAGAAAAAAAAAAATTACACTTGACCACTTTAGGCGTTGGCTCCTACCTTATCGTAGTCCCAGTCCAACTAACCTAATTCTAATAAGGGGTAAGGAAAGCTAATAGGCTACCGAAAGCAGAGAAATAATAATAAATAAAATAAAATAAAACTCGGGAGATTTGGAAAAAAAACTGAAAAACTTCTTTTCTTTTGTATTCTTTATTTTTATTATTATTATTATTCGGAATTGTAGTCTGGCACTCTACCACTGTGCTACGGAGCCACGCTTAAAAAAAAATCTAATTTCTAATATACTTAATGTTTTGTTTCATAATAATTAAAAAAAAACATTTAGTGCAAATTTTAGCGATTATGAGAGTAGGGGAATTTTTTGTTAGTGGTTTTCCGGTGGTTTTACACTTGAACCTGGCGGAAATCTCACTTTAACTGTTGGCAACACTGGAGAGGTGTTCGTGATGATAGGTTTGCAATTTTGGTCATATAGAAAGGGTTAAAACGGCGGAAAACATCGGGAAGATACGCACTGTGTTTGAAACCAGTGTTGCCAACTATCAGTCAGAGAAAATGGCAAAACAGGCCAACAAAAATGGCCAGAAATGACTAAATTATAATTTATGTTCTATGCATAAAAATTAAAATGTGAAAGACACTCAGCTAGCTAAAATAAATATCATCGTCCTCATCCTCATTTTCTTTGCTACTGCTGCTGCAGATTTCACTGGTCTCCCTCGTGTATGTAGCATTCGTACCAACGAGCTTCAGTATTTCTTCTGGGATTTCATATGAAAAACAACACTTATGTTCGCGTCTCAATCCATCCCTTACACTCAGAATAGCAGAGAGTGTATTCCTTTTAAGTCTGTTTATGGGTTTGTTTTTCACCAATTTCACTTGGCTAAAAATTCTCTCGACTTGTCTGTTGAAACTGAGTGTACCCATTCCTTGAAGTCAGACATATTTTCCTATTCGTTCCTGTAACTTTGTGTATATTGCGGTTTCGGCGTGGCTAGATAATTAACTGTCAGTCACAAAACACTGGTACAGCACACGGTATTCTTCCAACACTCAATGTTAACACACGTTAAAAAAGACACACTTCACACCACACTGTTGTAATTTGTACAGCGTTTCCAAGCAAGTGCAACTACATAGGGTTGGCCATTGTTTGTATGTTGCAAAACAGTGAATATATATGCGGAACTGTTTCATTGTCTCGAAACTTCCAGGTATCACTGTTTCGATACAGTGGTGTTTCATTTATCGTACTTTGGAGGAACATTAAAAATAATAAATCAATAAATACATTTCTATTCATTATAAAAACTTCAGAGTTTTGCATTTTTGTTGTGAAAATTATCGAATAATAAAAATGGCTACAAATGGCTATATAATATCACCAAAATGGCAAGGAATGCCAGCAGTAGCTTTTTATCAAAAACTGTGGCTAGACGCCACTTCAAAATGGCCAGATCTAGCCATAAAATGGCCAAGTTGGCATCTCTGTTTGAAACCGGCCCGAGGAAATCGATTGGACGAGCCGCATAACGGACGGAAATCGACCGGGAGACACTGCAACAAATTACTGCCTGCGTGTGCTCCCTCGCACGATCGAACCCGACATCCGTTAAGCTCGGTGCACGGCTGTGATAACCCATTAATGCCCAAGGTATGTTATATCATATGTCACACATGTTTTTATTTTTTATTGTTACCACTAGATACAATGGCGTAGGTAATTTACAATTGTTTCTGTGTACACTCAGTGTGTTCCACTCCACAATTATCGTAGTTTTCAGTGACATAACAATACCATTATTGTGCAATTAGCCATTTTCTCTTAGTGGAACTTCGAACCGCCAAGATCATGAGTGACAGATAAGAATTTTATTTTATACTGAAGCAGCTTGTACTGATATAATACTGGGATTGTGGTTTTAGTATTAGCACAGAATAACAATTGATCATGACATTCTACATCTACATGGGATACTCTGCAAATCACATTTAAGTGCCTGGCAGACGGTTCATCGAACCACAATTATACTATTTATCTCTCATTCCATTTTCGAATAGCGCGCGGGAAGAAAGAACACCTGAATCTCTCTGTTCGAGCTCTGATTTCTCGTATTTTATTCTGGTGATCATTTCTACCTATGTAAGTGGGAGTCAACAATATATTTTCGCATTCGGAGGAGAATGTTGGCGATTGGAGTTTCGCAAGTAGCCCACGCCGCAGCGACAAGCGCCGTTGTTGTAATGATTCACATCCCAGATCCTGTATCATTTCCGTAACGCTGTCTCCCCTGTATCGTGACAGTACAAAACGAGCTGCCCTTCTTTGGACTCTTTCGATGTCCTCCGTCAAACCCACCTGATAAGGATCCCACACTGGGATGCAATACTCCAGAAATGGACGGACAAGCGTAGTGTATGCAGTTTCTTTAGTAGTTCTGTAGCATCTTTTAAGGGTTCTGCCAATAAAACGCAGTCTCTGGTTCGCCTTTCCCACGATATTATCTACGTGTTCTTTCCAGTTTAAATCTGAAGTAATAGTAATTCCTAGGTATTTTGTGGAGTTTACGGCCTTCACATTGATTGATTTATCTTGTAAACAAAGTTTAACGGATTTCTTTTCGTACTCATGTGGACGACTTCACACTTCTCATTATTTAGAGTCAATTGGCAATTTTTACGCCATACTGATATCTTATTCAAATCGTTGGTTTTCATCTTCCGATGGTTTTACTAGACGGTAAATAACGGCGTCATCTGCAAACAACCTACCTGTTAAATCTTTATCTAGGCTCATGTAATAGACTGATTGTCGTATGATATATCATACAATGGGATACTAGCCCTAGTTTTAAATGTGATTCAAGAAACATTTATTTTTTCTACTAATCAAGTAAAATAACAAATGCAGTTGTCTCTTGCTAGATTTTTATGTAGTATATTGTATCGTCAGGTTACACAAATACTATTATAATACGACAATCCCCATACTGCAGAAGAAATTCTAAAACTATTCATGAATCTCAGTAATGATGATAGTATCTGCAGTGAAACAGATCGAGCTGATGAGCTGCATTTAGTCTTTCTTCCACCATGTGATAGAAATGATTCTGACTGTTATGTTGGCCTGTAGATAGGGTTACCAGACGCCCTCTTTTACCCGGACATGTCCTCTTTCTTGGACCCTAAAAATGGTCCGGCCGGGTTTTTAACAAAATGGGGAAATGTCCTCCTTTTTGCGTTGTGCAATGCTTCAACCTGAAAGTGCGTAAATACAACTCTCTGAACTGTCACAATCACTAACTCTAGAGAATTTAACCTTTCTTAAAACAATGATTAAAAAAAAAAAAATTCACGTTTCTGTGCCGCCGCTGCTCTGAGGTCAAGCTACTTCGGAACAATTGAAATAAATGGCGTGGCAACTATCGCGGAATACGACCTTTGAGGCGTTCAATTAAAAACATACGTCTGCAACAATGCAAGACAATGCATTACACATAATAATATGAAACTCTCCCCCTCCCCTTTTCTCTGGTCGGAGTGTTGTATGACCCAAAAATAAGACGGTTCAGTATGTCTTGCTGGGACTCGGCAGTTCTGTGTGTTGTTTGTCAACCACACTTGTGACTTTAAGATCAAAAGCTAGTGCAGTGTTCGTTATACATAAGTTAGAACCTTGTTCAAAACGTCATACAAATAAGTAGGGTTGCCAGATCTCCGGGCGCCGCCCGGAGTGCCCGGGTTTGGAATGAATTCTACGGGTCTACGGGCCAATGACTCTCATCTCCGGGCTTGAATGTAATCTTCATCTTAATTTTTTTACGACGCTTTTAAGTACTATGCTCATGTAGCGACGATCTACATCGAACTTAATGTAACTTAAACTAAGGACGAACACAACGTCCATGCCCTGGGGGGGGGGGGGGGGGCGGGCTTCGAACCTCTGGCGGGAGCAGCCTCGCGCACAGCGACAAGACGCCTCAGTGCGCTCGGCCATTCCCGGCCGGCTCCTCTCTCGTAATTATGAATAACTTTATATAAATGTCAATTTCTTATTGCAACAAAACGCTACTTTTCTATTCTTCCTCTGAAAACTTTTCATTGTTGCGTCGGTAGTAATCGGCTAGCGCATTATTAAGCAAACACTGTTGCGGCAACGTGTCAACTGGCGACGTCTATTATTTGTGTTTGTTCGTTCATTGTTTGTTATCAGTTTACCGGCAATTTTTGGAATACTCGGATCGTGTGTGAACAGACAAGCTTACATTAACTCAGATTAGTGAGTAATAACAATGAAATGAAGAGACGATATCTAAGTTCGTTCCGTGAAGAATGGTTGCAGGAAGAAAATTATAAAGAGTGGCTACAAAAGGTCGATACTGATTAGTGTATGTGTAAGTGCAGAATATGCAATATCTCATTTACTCTTAAGTACGACGGAGTGAAAACTGTGAATAAACATTTACAATCAGAAAGACATAAAGCGAATATTAGTCGCTTCTTAATTTCCTGCCGAAACAATTTTCTGTAGAAGACGACAATCCTGATTGGGGGGGGGGGGGGGGGGCACGCCTGGTCTCCGGGCCTGCCTCCAGTTCAATCTGGCAACCCTACAAATAAGGTCAGATGCCATTGCCGTTTCACCATTCGCCTGTTTAAGGACCAAAGAGACGTAACTACATAAACAGTGTATTGAAAAAATCGATTTAAGCTTTTGTTATAAAAACTGAGATTGTATTTTTAATAATTAATTGCGAGCCTTTGTATGGAAAATAAATCTAGATGCTAATCATGTATATTGTCACGTCGGCCTGATCCGAAATGGAAGCATAGCCATAAGAAGGAACGCTTAGATAATTTTTACTGTTACTTTATTCGTGATGATTTTACAGCAAACAGTACTATGGTTTCCGTCAATGCCGCGGCGGATTAGCCGTGCGTACTGGAGCTCCGTATTGCGGTGCGCGCGGCAGTTCGCCGTCGGAGGTTCGAGTCCCCCCTAGGGCATGGGTGTTTGTGTTGTCCTTAGGTTAACTTACCTTAGTTTAAATAGTTGGTAAGCTAGGGACTAATAACCTAGACGTTAAGTCCGATAGATTTACAAAATTTGAACATTTTGTTTCCGTAAATAATGCATCGCAAAAAAATTCAGGTGAAAACAGAGGTGATCGGCAAGGTATCATATACATATGGAAAAAAATGTTCAGCACGTAAGCGATAGTTAAAAGTGTTGAAGTGATGAAATATTAGGGCTTCACTGCTATGTAGTCCTGTAATTCGTTCTACGGGTCTCAACATTTCATGCTTCTTAATTTGTAAGAAGATGAACAAATTGCACAAGATGTATTACAAACAAGATGCTGATAATACAGTAGAGACGTCACTAGAGTTGTCAATACGAGAGAGAGAGAGAGAGAGAGAGAGAGAGAGAGAGAGAGAGAGAGAGAGAGAGAGATTCTTTCATTAATCTAGAAATGTCCTCTTTTCTGAAGACGGATATATGGTAACCCTATCTTTTGGATGTCGAACGGAAAGAGAGGCAGAGGAAGCGTAGACGGTGGTATCGAGATTTCCTTTTGCAAACGTGCTAGTCACGGAGCTCGCGCAATGCTCGTTAGACAATTAATTATAGAACTCGGAGCGTATTAAAAATTATATTAGGGTGAGGATGGAAGATTTCTGTAGTTTGCCGTCTCACATTGGGGAAAGTACCTACTTATTCTCAATCATTGAAAATTACAGTGATGTCGATCGTCTCCGTAAGTGACCGACATTGGTTCTTTTATGTACCGATGAGGGCAGAAGCTGTTTCACAATATTCCTTACTGTATAAGTAAAGGAGTGTCGACGTAGTTCGTGTGCTGTCAGACGTCAGAAATAGAGTACTCGTTACTCCACTTACTACAGTTATCATAAAAATCGATTAACTGCCAGATGTCAAACCTCAAGTACACGGAGTGCCAGAAATGTGCCGAACCATTATTTCTTATATTCGCAAAATAAATAATTTTGCTCTCAAAGTAGGTTGTACTTATGGCCTTGCAACCTAAAAACAAAAACAAAAATATGATGCAGAAATAGGTTACTGATTTCAACCCAGCTCGTGTGTCATCTCTGTGACACTGTCTCCTCTGTATCACAACAATACAAAATGAGCTGCCCTCCTCTGAACTTCCTCTGTGTGTTCCGTCAGTCCCACTTGCTGAGGATCCCGCAATGTACAACAGTATTTCGAAATAGGGCAGACGAGTGTAGTGCAGGCAGTTTCTTCAGTACAATTGTCGCATCATCTAAGCATTCTACCAATGAAACGCTCCTTTGTTCCATATTCACAAACTCCAATCGTGTGTAATTGTCTCCCACCCACATTTCATCGTTTCTCTCTTCCTCACTCACCTGTTCCCCTTCCTACTTTTGTTCGTATATATAAGTTAATTGTACTTTCTGCTACACTCACTGCACCATTTGTTTGTTTCACCTTATTTATTGAAATTAAATTTATAGTTATTTCTTTGTTACTGTTTTGTTTTAATTGGTTGAGCGTCTCTGTTTCTTATAAAATACTTGAAACTTAAATGGTCTACAAATGGACATACAACTTTGTAAGATCACTGTACTCCAAACACAGTAGCTGGGGTAATGTGGATAATCTGCAGTATTAAGTTGTTCAAAGATTGGCTAAGAAGCCGAAAGCTAGGTTGCAACAAAGTAGATATTATTGTGGAACAAATATGTAGTGAATAACAGTTAATACATCTATTTCAGATTGAGAACCGACGAATGAGTCCATAAATTTATGATATACTCAGAAATCGAGTGATGCTTTTCATTTATTTATTTATCGTATGGCAGTGCACATCATTTAGCAGGTCTTATACAACTATACATACAAAAAAATACAAAAATGTGTAAAACATACAAGAATACAAAAGAGACATAAAATAAGGTATATAAGATGCATACAGAACTCAAAGAATAAATTAACACAGTCACATACAAACATCAAGGTGGTGTATGTAGTCTATTGCAGTGTCTTTTGCAATAAGGAAATCGGAGAAATTCCCAATTCCCATTGCACGCTCTCATCTCGCGTTCTTCTATTATGTGGCGCATGGTTTGCCTATCGGCATCGCAGTCGCAGTAGGAAGATGGAATTTTACCCCATCTGTAGAGAGAGTCTGCGCATCTTCCACGGTTCATGCGAATTCTGTTCAGGGATGACCAGGCTTTACGGGACAGACTCAAAACTGGCAACAACTGGAACTCTTTGGGATGTCCAGAATCACACACTAAAATAGTGAGTGAGGTAAATATAGGAAAGGCTGGAGAAATTCCAGCTGACTATATGATAACCCCATACTGCTTCAACAAGCCTTTCAATATAACTATTGGAAGTTGGGAGCAGTGGGAGAAAATACTTAGACACCGTACGGGGGATATTGTCTGGTTCACTGATGGGTCAAAATCAGACCAAGGCGTTGGGACCAGGGTATACGGGGTGCAGCCAAGACTGTAGGGCGTCATCTCTCTGGGGAAACTGGCCTCAGTATTCCAGGCCGAAATCACTGCCATCAGGGTGTGTGTGTGTGTGTGTGTGTGTGTGTGTGTGTGTGTGTGTGTGTGTGTGTAGGAGAATTTGCGTAGGTGCTACAAAGATCGTAGCATCTATATCTATTCAGACAGCCAGGCAGCCCTGAGATCACTGGCAGCTCCTGCAACAAGGTCTAAAACTGTTGCAGAATGTCACAGGGTTCTGGTGGAGCTAGGGGAAAGCAATAGAGTAAACCTATTGTGGGTCCCTGGCCACTCGGGGATCAGTGGCAGCGAACATGCCGACAGATTAGCCAGGATGGGGGCAGAGACTCCATTTATTGGACCGGAACCTGTCCTGACAATCACCAAGGCAATGAATTGGAGCTACTTAACTGGTTCAGAAGACAGCACATAGAATATTGGACCAAAGTCTATCAACAAAAACGTGGCAAAGTAATGATGCCAAAGCCATGTTTTAAAAGAAGCTCTGCAATCCTGGGCCTGAAGAGGAGAGAGATTAGACTCATGGTTGGATTGCTGACAGGCCATGGGAATTTCAAAAAACACCTACATACAATGGGAATAACAGAAGAGGACCCTAAATGTAGGATCTGTGATGACGGTGATGAAACTGCATCACATCTAATCTTCGAATGCATTGCACTGGAGAATAAAAGGCACACAATATTTGGGACAACCTGACCCGAAGAAATTGTGCCTAATAAAGAACTGGTACAAGGACTCCTTGCACTGTTCAAGGGCATTGGTTGCCATTACTAGATATAGAGTGAGCAATGCCGCACAATAAACTTAGTTTCGGTGCGGTCAGTGGCGGGTTGGACCAAGACTGTTTTGGCTTCCCTGAAAAAGTCAAATCAAATCAGGCTTTATGGGGCAGCTCGTATCCAGGCGGTCTCTCGTTGATGCAGGGGAGGGCTCGACAGTGCTCAGGACATGCCTGCCGCCATCTTTCCTTCCAGGACTCTATTAGGTTAAAGTCTGTATTGTGTAACTCCTTGGCTGTTGTCATTGTCGGGTGTCTGGATCGCAATGTATTTCTTTCTAGGTCAGGCGTATCATGGTGTATGGGGAGCTGAGGATTGTAGTTATCTTCCTGTATTCATTACTAACATTTATAGAGCATTAAGGCTTTAAAATAAGGCGTTTTTAAAATAAGAATATTGTGCCCGCAGAACTTCGTGGTGCGGCAGTCGAGCCAGCCGGACACGATGGCCATCTCGGTGCGGCTGCCGGCCGGCAAGGGCCCGTACATTGAGCACTACCTGGTGCAGGCGCACGGCGGCCGCCTCGGCCTCGAGAGCTCCGACAACCGCTTCGACAACATCCCCTCGCTCGTCGCGCACTACTCCCAGTGCTGGTGGGTATGCAGACAGCTGCGCAGTAGTGTACCTGTGTGATGGCCTTTCAAAGTGTAAACTGTCTAAGCATGAGCATTTCACAATGCTACAATAACAAATTTTGACCGACCTGTGGTTGTCCTTAGACTTCAGACACATGCTCAATGTTTTCCATTGTGATGCAATAGGAAGTGAAATCTACTGCTCATCTATTCATACAGGATTTGCAGTGCTTTAGTTTATTTAATTATTCCTCATATCAGATCATTTCCTTTTTTAATACATCCACATTTTTATACGCCTGTCAACTTACCGTTGTATACCCCCATCACACTCCTTATTCCTCAGAGAGAGAGAGAGAGAGAGAGAGAGAGAGCGTGTTGGCTGAGGTGTTGGCCTACCAAGCTTCTTTATTTCACTCTTTTTCTTCGAAGCTTAAACCTAAGTAATTTGTTGCTAAAAGATATTGAACGTTAATTAATTAATTATTCACGAGATAGTTAGTATAAGTTTTGCATTACAAGCATTAGTAAAATATCAAGAAACGGACAAAATACAGAAATTAATGTTGAGGCACCTTAATTTAACTGACTCAGTGGTATAAATAACAACTTCGTCATGAACGAATACGTACAAACATGTGTATATTTGCAGCTTATTCTGCTGATGCTGTTTTTATTTGTAATAGAATATAACATTATTCAGTAGAAACCTGTAGGTTACAAGATAATGGTAAATAAACTGTCCTGTCATGTGCTGTTACCTTGTAAGCCATTATTTTCATTTAAATTTCGAGCTGTCAAAACACGATCGTAAAGGTCCACTTTTAGTGTTACTACCGTAACCTAAAGTGGGCCAAAAATCAGAACTAATGTGTGTTTACTAAAATGGGCCCCGGCCTTTCTGAGCCATTGTACGGTATGACAACTATATTTAGGGCTGATACATTCACATCTTCAGTATGGTACAGAACTGTGAGGTGCAGCATCAGCATTATATTTAGACAGGCTATTTACATTACAAAAAAGGGCAAAGTGGTAGCTAAGGTAAAAAAAGAGAGAGTCCTGTAGAGAAATTTTCAGAAAATATAAAATGCTTACTTTCTACTGTATTTACATCCTGCAGGCAATCGTCCAGAACATAGTGTAATAAACACAATTATAATGGGAATACTATCACCAAACTAGGAGCAATAAAAATGCCACTGACTGTAGCCCACATACAGTAGGAACAATTTTCTATAACGCACTGCCATGGCATCGAGAAAACAAATTTAAATACGCTCAAGACTAAACTGAAACATCGATTAATAGCGAAAAGTTATTATTAAAAAAGGAATGCCACCTTGCATAACTTTATATATAGACACCAGATACATATCTTCAGTGTTGGAATCAATCTATGTACGGTATTTAAATATTTTTACTGTACAGTGTGTGTATGTAACTTAGTGCCACTTCATAGAATATTGTATATAGACACAAGCTACATATCTTCAGTGTTGGGACCAATGTATGTTTTTATACATTGTATACTGGTAGACTGTACATTGTTTGTATTTCTGAAATCCTTGGAGATGTAAATTCCTGACAATGTCTGATAACTGTTTGTTATATGGACAGAAAGTAAAAAAATAATAGAAGGGTAATCATTTAGGGAGTACATTGTAGAATTCATAAATGTTCGGGGTAGAAACTATGTGATAGGTGTAAATGTGATTATCAATTAATTTTACCGATACTTCAAATTAATACTTGCAGAAAAAGATTAAAATTCACTGTAAAATAATTTGTTATTTCTGTTTCATTTAGAGAAATGGTTCCACACCAGTGGTTCAAAGATGATGTGTTGTTTAAAGTGTCAGATTACATCTTAATATACCTTTCTTATTGTTTCAGTAATATCTGGGGATATAGTAATGAATTTGTTGAAATAATTGTTTAGCATTCAGTGCACAGCTGCAAAACCTTTTATTTTTGTGTATTCTCCGGGTGCACATTGTGTCAGTGGGAATATGTAACTGCAAGATACAGGATGAGAAATCTTGCCGACATTTATGAAAACTTACGGGTATGCAGGCAGGTATGAAATTTGACGTCAACAGATACTTTGGCAGGAGACCACCCTGCCATATCCGAGGTGAAACTGCAGTGAGGAAGCAATATCCAATGATCTTTAAAACCTTGGGTTTTCAATTAGTAAACAGGAAAGACAACACACACTGAGCAAGCTAGCACACAGCACCGACATGACCAAAGATGAAAACCATCAGACCGTTTACATTTTTGGTCGTGTCAGTGCTGTGTGCTCGCTTGCTCAATGTGTGTTGTCTTTCCTGTTTACTAATTGAAAACCCAAGGTTTTAAAGATCATTGGACATTGCTTCCTCACTGCAGTTTTGCCTCAAATGGCAGGGTGGTCTCCTGCCAAAGTAGTGGCCGACGTCAAATTTCATACCTGGCTGCATACCCGTAAGTTTTTCGAAGTTGTTATTCGCCAGGAGCAGTTAAGAAATCGCCTTGTAGACATATCTAGAGAGCATTTTCAGCCCTGTATCTGAGTCTCGTATATTTATAATGTAATGCTTCTGTGGGATGTGATGTACCCTGTGCTGTATTCTGTTAAATTTCAGTGCTGTTTCGCATCATTTGATGGACCGCTTCTGTTTCAGTGATGAGCTCCCCGTGCAGCTGACGCTGCCCCGTGCCCTGAGGGAGGCACGCAACCGGCAGCAGCTGTCGTCTCTGGCGTTGCTGGGCCAGGGTGAGTATCCTGACACCGACTTCAGGTCTCTCGGCCACATATAACTGCTTATCGTATTCCCCGATTCGGGGCTTGTCCGATCTGTCCACCCGGCATTCGGTAGCTTTGTCGACGGTTTATCCTACCGCATCACCGGCTGCGCCACCTGTCAGAGGAGCTATTAATTTAAAAACTCCACTGCAGTCACTGCACAGATTTCTACAACCAGTTGAATGTCAGTACGAATTACTACTGTCGCCTGAACACTGTCTGCAGTTCAGCACGATTTTGCTGTTTTACACAATGGGACAGTTATATTTTCCTGAAAATAAGAGTAAAATTTAATTTTCACTAGTGTAATAACACTGTCAGGAGGGGGATGACCAGAATTAATAAACTTCGGAATTCGGCTACAGTGCTACAGTTCGAGAAGTTCTGCGTGCCTCTAAAAATATAACAGATTGTGAACAGATTTTTTTTAAGAAAGTAGTGTAACACAATTTTTCTCTCCACTGTTTCGCATCCCACCCCTCACCCCCTCATGTGGTCTGTATTTGGAACAGTTGGGTAATTCTCAGTTGCACGAAATATACTTTCTGGTATTCGCATAAATTTCACCTCTGGTTTTTGCGGGACGTTTCAGAGTTCTGGCGGTACCCGATGGCGAATCCCCGCCCTCCCGAGTCTTCGCTCCAGCGGCAGCAGCAACACGCTCACCGACAACACCCCCAGCCGCAGACGGCGGTCGGCACGCTGGAGAGTGTGCACGGGGTCCAGACGGACGCCGTCGGCGGCGCCACCGCCGACCAGACGTCGCCCAGCAGCGCTAGCGCCAGCTCGCTCAGCAGCTTCGGGAGCGGTACGTGTGGCGGCGGGCCGCTAAGTGTGTGTTTACAACATGACTCCTATCACAGGTTGCCCTGCCTTTAATGGAATAGGAAATGCCTGTGACAGGACTGGAGTAGGTGGTGGTGGGATGGTGGGTAGGACAGGTGGAATGGGTGACAGCTGTCGAAATGGAGGTATTGCTGATGGTTGTTAGGTTCGATCTGGACAAAGTTACTGCTAAGGCCACCTTTCGCCAGCCGAGGTGGCTGAGGCGCTCCAGTCACGGTCAGCACGGCCACTACGGTCGGGGGTTCGAATCCCCCCTCGGGCATGGAATTTTGTGCCGTCCTTAGTTGTAGGTAGTTCATAAGTAGTTTGTAAGTTTAGGGACTAATGACCCCGTAGTTAAGTCCCATAAGCTTAACAAACATTTGAACATTTGATTTTTGCCACCTTTCGATGTGAAGGTTAATTTCGAGGGAGGTGGCTCGTCGTGTCGAGTAGGACCGTGTGAAGTGAATGGATGAGGTGGTGTTGAGGTTTTGAAGGAATGTGGATATTGTGCCCTCACCTTCAGTGCAGATTATGAAGATATCATCAATAAATCTGAACCCAGATGAGGTGTTAGGGTGTCTGGGTAGTGGGGAGGGATTCTTCTAGACGGCCCACGAACAGGTCGGCACAGGAAGGTGCCTTACAGGTGCCCGGGGCCGTGCTGCGAATTTGATCGTAGGTGATGCCTATGAAGGAGAAGTAGTTGTGGGTGAGGACGTAGTTCGTCAAGGTAACGAGGAAGGAGGATACAGGTTTGGAGTCGGTAAGGTGTTGTAAAAGGTAGTTTTCACCACCGGTAAGGCCATGAGCATTGGGAATATTGGTGTAGAGGGAGGCGGCATCAACAGTGACGAGCACGCTTCCAGGTGGCAAAGGAAGGAGAACTGTGGAGGAAATGGTCAATGTCTTTTATATAAGAGGATAATAGGTCAAAAGTGTCGTTATATAAGAGTGGAAATTCTCTCGGGGGGGGGGGGGGGGCACCTTAACTGGCCACATTGGGATTCTCAGGGTGGTACGGTTTGTGGACTTCAGGGAGCATGTAGAAGGTGGGAGTCCGGGGTGTAGGAGAGAGGTAGGCTGGGGAGAGGTCCTGGGGTGGGCCTAAGGATTTGAGGGGCTGGGGGTCCTTTTGAATTTTTGGGATGGGAACATTGTGGCAGGTGTGTATACGGAAGAATGTGACAGTTGGCGGAGACCCTCTGCCACATAGTTTTGCGGTCTAAAACCACAGTGGTGGAGCCTTTGTCAGCAGGAATAAAAGTTGGGAACAGATGGACCGTATCCAAAAGACTGTGAAATACACAGGCTCACACGGCCTCTGCCACATTTGTATGTAGAGGTGTGCAACAGCTGACTGAAAAGGTTGCCATTTTGACTAGTTCGATTGACAGGTCTCGGGAAAGAAACCGAGTAGTTACTTTTTTTGTGAAATGGGATTATTGCTATTGCTATTGCTGGATTCAGATTGATCGTACACATCTGTTGAGATGCTAAAACTGGAAAACATAGTGAGTTAAATTAGTTTCTGCTGTAAGGAAATTTAATTTCAGTTTTAGACCTTTTAAACTACTTAACTAGGTTTGTTTTATGTTTTAATGTCAGTAATATGAGGATAGACCTGTTTTAATATTTGTTTTTAAATTTTATCATTTTATGCAAAGATAAATTTACAAAATATTGAGTATTTTTGTTAAAATTCATAATTTCTTTTTTTGAAAAATACTTAACTATGTATTAAAGATTCCAGTGCCAGTTCCATCATTCAGATTTCCCCTAGCCTATATGTAGAAACAAATTAATAATCCATTTCTAGTGGAATATACACTGACCCCCATTTAGTAAGCTTTATATAAAAGATTATCAAAGGGCGATAAAAAAGGTACCAAACTGTACATACTTGGTTTGCCAATCAGGAAAAATCATCACGAGCATTAAGGGCTATCGTCTCATTCCTGCAGAAAGTTGAAGACTTCTATGTTGTGCTGCACATTCTCATCAGACTGAAATCCTTGACATTTTGAAATTTTTGAAGGGACCGAAGGGATGATAATCCCACAGGGACAGATTAGTTGTGTAACTGAGACACGGTTTGTGGGATCTGGGGAAAACCACCTAAAAACCACATCCAGGCAGACCAGCACACTGGCCTTCATTGTCAATTTGTCGGATCGATCGAAACCGAGCATGCGCAGCTCGTCGTGTGAGAAATGGGAGCCTCAATGTGCTGAGCTGTCTGGGCAGGTCCAGTGACTGAGTCACTTTGTAATTGTGAATATACATTGACAAATGAGACTATACTATGTTTGTGCACCATCTTCTGCAGCAGCAGTTAAAAATAATTGTAATAGGTTTTCTGTCTTATGAGGCCAGCAATTGTTAACAAAACATCATCTGTGGATTTGTATATTACATGTATAAATTTACTTATGTTGTCTCTTCTTTTCATCCCACTGCTATTTTTTCTGCCTTGTTAGTTGACGTTAGTCAATTTGCAATGCAGGCATTTGCTTACAAACTGTAGATTCTGTCTATTTCAGTCACTTTTTTTTATTTCATTTGTTTTCACTTCACCTAAGTTAGTGGAATATAGTTCCCACATAACCTTACATTTTACTAGTGGGATGAGTTTCGACATGGTTTCCTCTTCACCACAGTGTCATTATGTTCTTTATATCTATTCAGTTGTTTTTCATGTTGTGTGTGTGAAAAAAAATAGATGAAGTCTACTTACCAGGCGAAGGAGCACAGGCAGTGATAGTAACAAATCAGTGCGCGCGCGCGCGCACACACACACACACACACACACACACACACACACACACACACACAAACGCTAGCTTTCGCAGCCTAGCTGCTTCGTCAGGCAGAAGGGAAGGAGAGGGAAAAGGAAATGATGAGGGTTTTAAGGGAGTGTGTAAGGAGTCATTCCAATCCCGGGACAGGAAAGACTTACCTTGGGGGGAAGAAGGAGGGTAAACAAATACACACACACCCACACATTTACACAGATGCAAGTACACTTAGGCAGACATACTGTAGAAAGCAAAGAAGTTAAGAAGTTAGACAGAGATGCCACTTGAGGCAGAGGCTCTGTCCAGAGAACCGAGGCAAAGATGTTAAGATGGTGGGTGGGAATTCGAATTCAACTGAGGTTGAGACCAGGTGGGCAACGGGAAGAGAGAATATGCTGAAGGGCTAGTTCCCATCTCCGGAGTTCTGAAGGATTGGTGTCGGTGTGAAGTATGTGTGTGTATAAAGTTTGAAAAGTGTGTGATTTACTAGGTTGGTTTTGTTGTTTGAGATGTTTCTTTTGTCATTGTTTTCTGAATGTGGTAGTTATTTTCCAGGGTGAGAAGTTTTTTGTCGTTATTTATTCGTATCATTCCACATCTGTCTCTATGGTCATGATTTTATGTCGGTTTTGGTGTAATCATTCTCTGAAGGTCGAAATGACACATTTCGTACTTCAGAGACTGTACATGTTCCTCATATCTGGTGTCAAATGTCATTTTAATTTGAGTGACGTATCTTCCTCCGCGTTACTACGGTCGGCTAATCGGAGACCCCCTCCCACTGCCTCAGGGAGCCGGCAGAACAGCAGCTGCGGCGGCACGCCGACGTCGGACGCGGGCGGCCCCTGCGAGGCGCGGCCGGTGGTGCTGGAGCTGGCGCCGCTCTCCCCCTCACCCTCGCCCTCCGGCGCGGGCGACGGCCGGCTGCCGCACGCCCTCTCAACCTTCCGGGGGGCATCCACATCCGCCGACAGTGGTGGGTATCTCCGGTCCGGCAGCGGGAATTTTGCACTCGGGCCGGTGGTCGTGGGCAGAAGTCTGCGGAGAAGTAGCCTTCCACCACAGAGGTCTCACTACCGAGTACCGTATCCGGTTGTAGCTTGGCGATTCTCGACGGTCGTCACTCTCAGAAGGTGCCGACAAGAATCTCGTGGGATGAAAACCGATTCGCTACAAATGACTGGTGCGACACACAGAATTTCAGTTCTTTGACACTTTTAATTTCTATCTATATAAAAGTGAAAGGACACTCATTCATTCACTCACTCACTAACTCACTGACTAAGCACGAAATCTCAAAACCTAATTCACCTACAAAGCTGAAATTAGGCAGTAATGTAGTTTATAAGTAGATGATGTCAGCTAAGAAAGGATTTTGAGATATGACTGATACTTCAGGAGATATGGTGTCATAAACAATGAAAACGACTTTGTCTTGTGACTTTATCAGTCCACTATTTGAGAAGGAGAGCACTTGTGACTTGCAACAAACTTACATAATTTCAAACATTTAGTAAACTTTATCTCGCCGAGAACCCCAGCAAAATGATTAAAGGAAAAAAGATTGTCACTTACTACTGTTTTGGCATTCGTGCAATAAAATTGTGGCATGTGGCATGAAGTTACAATTTATTACTCGTACCCTATTAATTGTATTCGCAAAAAATGTTACAGACAGTATACACACATATAGCTAGCTGAATGTGCCTTCGAAATTGTATCACAATACGACACACAGTTCGTGACATACAAGGACATAAACACGTTCGTGGAACAGCCCCCCATCGAGCATCACATTTTAATCTATTACTTCTTTACTACTAATTCTATTCACAACAGATTTTATCGACATATGGCACTTATGCAAATGAATACATACCTACAAAATATACAAATGTACAACATATAATTAAACAAATATGAGATCGTACATACTGCATTGGGTAAAAACCTGTCACACAATGCACCATGTTTTAATACATTTACGTGTTCACTACTAACACACTCCTGTTTTCCAGTAAGCTTAAGGAAATTCCTAAAATCTGGTAGTGATGTTGACAACTTTGACCAACTTTTAACTGAGAAGTGCAGGTGAAAGTACAGGTGAAAGTAACAGACCTGCATAGAACTACAAGGAAAGGAAGAGAATGAAACAGTATACATCCAATGAATACTTGTTATTTCTGACAGATCTACCTTTTAATATCAAGAGATTGCAGTTTCTGGTGAGACTTGCATTTTCTATGACGATTTATAAATGACAGGCCAACCTATTCCATACTGTCTAGTGGATTTGACATTCCATGTTTCTTACGCGGACAACTTCATTTTGCTTGATCAGGAGTGGGCTCATCATTCGTATTAGATCCTGGGCAAGCAACAAGTTTTCTATTAAATGAATGTATGAATGTTACATATTGTTTGTGTTTTGATTACTATGTATCTTTGTTTGGATACCTCACTTACAATTTCTCACATTATGCAACACTGCATTATTTCTTATATAATCTCTGATAAATATAACATATTACCAGAAAAAAGGATAAGGACAGAGAGGGAAGGGATAGGAGAATACCAACTCAAGAGTTACATAAATACCCGGGGAACATTGGATTTTCAGCTTGTGATTTATACATGCCCAATTGCCTCCATTTATGGCCAGCTTACAAAGTCTCATTAATTACAAACATTAATACCAGGCGCGCACATTCCACACATCGATAATACTACTTTACAACGCTGTTCATGTGTGGAATACAGAAGATCGAGGTGTACATCGTAATGTGGCACAAATATTAATTAATCACTGTAGATACACTTTCCGCACTAGCAACACTGATGAACGTTTGCATAATTGTTCAAAATTAAAGTTCAAAGTGGCGTGGCTTGTGCCTCAGATTGCGGCCGAAACGGTACTCTGAACTAACATGGGTTATGCCTCGGACAAAGATGAAACAGTACTCTATTACACGCCACGAGTGCGTCCTATTTATATCATCCAAACAATGATACTGGAATATAATAATGGAAAGTCCAAGTTGGAATAAATAATATAGTGAGGACAGTTTACAACTCACCGCAAAGACGTGGCGACGAGCTGCGACAGGCACATACAAAAGACACACACATACAACACATTCAGCTATCGGCCATGGCCTTCTTCAGAAAATAGAGCACTCACGCAATCACACAGGCACACAACACAGTCATACAACCATCACCTCCGACTGCCGCACTTCGAATTGCGGTGAGTTGTAAACTGTCCTCACTATATTATTTATTCCAATGATACTGGAAATTGCATATTATTAACTATGTACATTAAATTAATTATAATGGAAGAGTAAACAGTTATGTGGAACTGGCTATAGTAAAATATATAGTAAATAATAAATAGTAAATAATACGCATTAAATTAATATACAGATTTCTGTTAAATGAATATTATTTCATATCCAAATATAGTTTAACAGCTTTTTCAAACAATTACTTCATAATTAATGGTAATTATAGAGATAGTAAAGAGGGCAAAACCTAGCTCACATTACTTGTGAAACATATTAATACCTACTTTAATATTATGAGAAAAGAATTTACGTAGTTTTAACAGAAATACTAATTAGCATACTATCTGATATACTTCTGGCACAAATTAATTATATTTGCTAATTAAATAAAGTCTCTATTGTCAAATAATAGAAAATGAATTCAGCTAGTTACTTTACAACAAACAACAACAAGTGTTTTGGGAAAGAAAATGATAGGGTAATTAGATTCATGTCTATTATTATGCAACAGTGGTATAGGGAGGTTCAGTAATGCAAGCAGATGGGAATAAATCCCAACATGCTTCGTTACAACTGTCAGAGTTAATTGTCCATGCGGCGTAAGGTATCTGTTGCGTTTTCAACATTAGAATCAATATTTGTAAGAAACAGATGAATTTATAATATTGTTTGCCATTGGGCATGGACAGGGAAACTTAAAAAAAAAAAAAAAAAAAAAAAAAATTGTTCAGGCCAGGATTTGAACCCTGGTCTCTTTTTTACAAGGTAGTCACACTGACCACTATGCTACCTGGACACAGGGACTGCCATGGTACACCTACCAAATTTCTGGATTTAGCTGCACTAGAGGTCTTCAACATCTGGTGTCTAAGCTCGTTTGAACTGGAAGGAGCACGTAATTCTATGATGTCAGTGTAGTCACTTGGCACACTACGAGCAACTGAATTCGATTCTACTCGTGTACAGTTGAGTGTGCCATGCTTGGCCTGCCTGAGCATCTACTCTGGGAAAGGGAATGGAACTACTACTGTGACTTTAATGCTTTAAAAACAATAAGGATATAAAACTACAGCACATTCTTCAAAGACTTTATTTTTGCACAAAAGGTTTTATTTTCACTTTCTCTTCACAGAATATTTTTAATTCAATAATGTTTGACAGACGGTTTTGTAGGAAGTGAGGGTTCAAAAAATCTGGGGTTTTTCACCTGTCTTAGTATGAATTCTTAGCTTCTCAATAAACCGTTTAACTTTCCATGATTTCTAATAGCCTTTATGAACAGACTCAGTTCTTCTGGCAAGTGTGTTTAATTTTAAAATTTCCTATCGAAAATGTGAGACAGATTGCTGCTTGCTGATAGCTAAAATTTAGACAATACACTATGGCAGCTGAAATGTAGCTAGAATTACCAAAGAGTTTTCAAAATGATATTGACACTGGTATCTGTTGGTAAACGAAGTTGCCGGAAGAAATCTTGAGACATACTGCATCTCTATGCTTCCACAATTATGTAAGTTTTGTCAGTTGAGCCTCTTACGCACGAACGGACCTGTCAGTGTTCTATAGGATTCACATCAGACGATCTGGTTGGCCACAGAATTTGCTGAAATTGTCCAGAACATTCTTCAGACGTCCCGAACAGTTGTGGCGCATTGACACGGCTCATTATTGACGCCAAAAATTCCGTCACTGTTCGGGAATGTGAAGTCCACGAATGGCTGCAGGTTGCCTCAAAATAGCGGAACGTAACCATTCACCAGTCAATGATCACTTGAGTTTCTCCAGAGAGCCTGGTCCATTCTGTGTAAAAGCAGACCGTACCATTGTGGAGCCACCGCCAGCTCCCACACTGACTCTCCAACCTGGGAGCGTGGCTCCGTGGGGTCTGCTCTCCCATTCAAGTGCTACCACTAGCTCTTAACAACTGAAATCGGGGCTCATTCTGCCCCACTGCCGGAGGTGAAAGAAGTGGAAAGTGACAGATAAAATTCTAGGACCTGGTGGGGATCGAACCTGCGACCTCCGGATTAATAGTCTGGCACTCTACCACTGTGCTACCGAGCCGATTGTACTTATTTTCTGGCAGGTTTGTGACTCTGAGAAATGCTCATTATCTATTCAAATTTTAACTACTGAAATAACACTCACAGATAAAGTTCAAATTTTAAACTGTATTCTGCCAAAAATGTACATCTAACTGTACTTTTGCACATCTTGACAAAAAGCACAAATTAAATAAAACCTTGCATGAACGTTTCTCCTTCTGAGATCAAACATCAATTCTAAAAACATTTACACATTATTCTCTCTCTCTCTCTCTCTCTCTCTCTCTCTCTCTCTCTCTCTCTCTCTCTCTCTCTCTCTCTCTCTCTCTCTCTCTCTCTCCTCCCCCCCCCCCTTCCGCTCGACTTGCGACATCTTTTGGCAATTAACTGCAGAGTGCAACAAGGCATAAGTCGGTATGTATCGTTACATTACACAGTGAACTACCCTTTTGTACCTTGTGTGATTTTACTGTCTACATCTACATGTTTACTCTACAAATCACATGTAAGTGCCAGGCAGAGGGTTCATCAGATTGCTTTCACGGTATTTCTCCACCTATTCAATGTCTAATAGTGCACAGGAAGAAGGATCACCTACATCCGTACATTTTCATTATGATTTCTTGTATTATGATGATCGTGTCTCCCTATGTAGATGGCTGCTAACAAAATATGTACACATTTGGAGGAGAAAGTTGTCGAAAGAAATTTCACAAATAGATCCCAACACAACGAGTAATGTCTTTCTTATGATGTTTTCCACCCCATCTCTTGCATCATTTATTTCCATTTTCTATTTGTTTCACTATGGGTGAGACTTGTTCTGCATTGACTGGGGAAGGAGAGAGTCGAATGTTTACAAATATAGTATTGAAGCAATTGACTGGTTCCACAGCTACTTAGTTATGCAATCCTGCATTTTCTAGTTTGTTTGTCGAAAAACAGAAAGAAGAAAAATAAAATATAAAATATATAGAATAATTATTTTCATTGGAGAAATTGTTACTTTTTCTGTAAATGTTCACTTCACTGGTTCCAAAAGTCTCACTCAGCAAAACGTTTGGATGTAATATATACAGCCACGAAACGTTTTTCAGGAAGATGGTGGGTCCCAATGAAAAATAGTTTGTGAACCACTGGTGCATTCAATTTCTTTAATAGAACTGTTGCATCTTCTGTGCTACTGAAACACAGCTTTCGGTTCGTCTTCTTCACAATATTTTCTGTGTGTTATTTCCAATTTAAGTTGTTCATAATTTTCTGTATCTGTGCATATACCACGACTTCTGTCATCTCAGTGTAAAGGGCGAGAGAGAATGAAAATTTGCCGAACGTACCGTAAGTTGTCTCTTTAGGTAGACAGTGAAATACGCTTTTAGTTGTAACGTACTGAACTAAGTGATGCATCAGTTGTTTCCACTGAAATCGCCTGTCGAGTTGTACCCGGCGTGTGGCTGCTCATGCTCCTCTGTCTGCTGGTTGCAGGCAGCCCCACGAGCGCCGCCCCTCCTGTGGCGGCCGCCCCACCGCCACGCACCACCAGGCCCACCCCACCGAACACGCTGAATCTCGTGTGTGCCGCAGCTCCAGGTATGCTTTTCTTAATATCACTTACTTGGCATCATCTGTGACTACATTCTGTGTATTTAGTACTCTCTCTCATCACTTACTTTTATAAAATTACTAAATATATAAAAAAAAATAAAGGAGTAGTAGTACCCTTACATGCAGTGAGCAGATTTAATTTCTCAAATTGATATTTTGGTGAAAATTTATCTACCGTCCCAGTGGCCTCGCGCGATTATTTTGGTGACGTCAATGACGCGGTAGAAAATCTTTGGCGAGATGTCAATATTCTTATAAATCCACGTAGAATGACTTGATTAGTGTTTTGTACAGACCGTTAAGTAAATAAGTAAAGCTGTTCCTGCTCTATAGTTGACAGGTTCTTGTACATACTCTAGTCTGCTCAGTAGAAGGAACTGCCTCCGTAAAATGAATTTTTCGTAACATAACATTATTACACAATTGGCTATTGTCAACAGCACACAATTGCCAACATTATCAAGCGATGACACTGGGATGGCAAGCATAATTTATCTGATATTTTAATAATATAGTAAGGACAGTTTACAACTCGCCGCAAAGATGTGGCGACGAGCTGCGACAGGCACATAGAAAAAGACACACACGTACAACACTTTCAGCTATCGGCCATGGCCTTCTTCAGAAAGTAGAACACTCACGCAATCATACAGGCACACAACACAGTCACACAACCATCATCTCCAGCTGCTGCACTTCGAATCATGCTCTGCAGCGAGTCGAGGACAGGAGGGGAGGGGAGGGAGAGGGGATAGGAAGGTTACGTCGCTGTGGCGAGGATGGGTTAGATGGAAATAATGAGATGCAGCTTAGGAATGGAGTGGGGAGGTGGGTGAGAAGAGAAAAATAAAATAAAATAAAGAAAATAAATGCAATTTAAGGGAAAAAAATAATTTAAGGTGGAAAAAAAAAAAGTGTGCACACAATCACACAGTCTCGCACCACTCAAAATAGGTGAAGTTTGGGATAGAGAGATAGGAACTGTAAGGTACGAGAAAAAAGGGAAGTTATCATAGGTTGATGCCTAGATGATTTCGGGATTGGAGAATGTACTGTAGGGATAACTCCCATCTGTGCAGTTCTGGAAAGCTGGTGGTGGATGGAAGGATCCAGATGGCCCGGGTTGTGAAGCAGCCATTGAAATCGAGCATGTGCTCCGCTGCATGCTGTGCCACAGGGTGGTCCACCTTGTTTTTGGCCACAGTTTGGGAGTGGCCATTCATCCCAGTGGATAGCTGGTTGGTGGCCCAGCCTCTGATAGGTCAGGATAAGCCTGTGACAGGATTGGAATAGGAAGTGCTGGGTGGGTGGATTGGACAAGGATATGACCCCTGTGGCAGTGAACTGGGTTTTGCGGTGGCATAAGGGTGAACTAGGATGTTTTGGAGGTTGGGAGGGTGACGGAACACTACTTTTGGAGGGGTAGGAAGGATCTGGGGCAGGATGCCTCTCATTTCTGGGCACAAGGATAGAAAATCAAAACCTTGGCGAAGAATGCAATTTAGTTGTTCGAGTCTAGGGTAGTACTGGGTGACAAGGGGAGTGCTATTTTGTGGATGGTTACTGGTGTTAGGAGGAGGATTTGGGATGTGTGAGGATATGGCATGGGAGATCTGTTTGCGGACTAGGTCTGTGGGGTAGTTTCTGGCTGTGAAGGCCTTTGTGAGACCCTCAGCATATTCAGAAAGGGAGTTCTTGTCACTGCAGATATGCCGTCCACGGGTTGCCAGGTTGAGGGAGGGATTTTTTGACGTGGAAGGGATGGCAACTGTCAAAGTGTAGGTACTGTTGGTGGTTCGTAGGTTTAATATGGACTGAAGTGAGGATGGACCCATCAGTAAGGTGGAGGTTGACATCCAGGAATGTGGCATGGTTGGTTGAGGAAGAACAGGTGAAGTGGATGGGGGAGAAGGAATTGAGGTTCTGAAGAAAGGGTGATAGGGTGTCCTGGCCCTGAGTCCAGATCATGAAAATATCATCAATGAACCTGAACCAGGCCAGAGGATTGGGGTTTTGGGATGCTAGGAAGGATTCCTCCGAACGGCCCATAAACAGGTTAGCATGGGAGGGTGCCATGCGTGTGCCCATGGCTGCGCCTTGGATTTGATGGTAAATTTTCCCCTCAAAGGAAAAGTAGTTAGATTGAAATTGGTGAGGATTATGAGGAATGAGGTATCAGGCTTGAGTTCAGAGGGACATTGGGAGAGGTAGTGTTCCAGAGCGGCAAGGCCATGTGTATGTGTGGGATGTTGGTGTATAGGGAGGTGGCATCCACTGTGACAAGTAAGGATCCAGGAGGCAAAGGGGTGGGAATGGTGGAGAGTTAGTGAAGGAACTGGTTGGTATCCTTGATGTGGGAAGACAGATTTTGGGCAATTGGTTGGAGGTATTGGTCAACTAGGGCTGAAATTCGTTCGGTATGAGCATACTAACCAGCCACAATAGGACATCCAGGATTTTTAGCTTCGTGGATTTTGGGGAGCATGTTGAAGTTGGGTGTTCGGGGTGCTGCTGGGGTGAGGAGGGAGATGGATTCAGGAGAGAGTCTCTGGGAGGGGCCATAGGATTTTAGTAGGGATTGGAGATCTTGTTGGACTTTGGGGATGGGGTCATTCTGGCACAACTTGTAGGTGGAGTAGTCGTTGGCTGAGTAGTGACTGCCAGGTAGTCACTGTGATCCATAACTACAGTGTTGGAACCTTTATCTGCAGGGAGGATGATTATGTCAGAATTAGTTTTAAGGGTTTTGATGGCTCTTCTTTCTTCTGCTGAAAGGTTTGAGTTCTTGGGAAGGGACTTGGGAAAGGATGGTGAGGACAAGTTGGAGGTGAGAAACTCTTGGAGGATAACCAGAGGGTGGTTATGTGGGAGTGCATGGGGATCTTTCTTGGATGGTGGTATGAATTGGGACAGGCAGGGTTCAATATTGGGATTAGGTATGTTACGGTCACAGGGATTGGTGGCAAAGTAGTGTTTCCATCGTAGGGATCGGGAAAAGGAGAGTAGGTCTTTGACAAGACCAACATTATTGAACTGGGGTGTAGGGCTAAAGGTAAGACCTTTGAATAAAACGGAAACATCAGTGGGGTTTAGGTTTTTTGTGGATAGGTTAACCACAGTGTTCTGGGGTTGTTTTGGTATTGGATGTTGTGAAGTGGTGGTAGGGAGTTTGGAGGAATGAGATAGGTTCAAGAGGTCAGCTACGCACGGTCTGGGAGCTGTGAGGGGTTCACGAGGAGGAACACCGTGGGTCAGATAAGGATTGGATATGGGTGCTCCAAGGCGGCAATATGATGTCAGCAGGCTGGAGAAATTGTGGAGGTAGTATTTGGAGTGCTTCTACAGTTGCTGGAGAGCTGAAGTTTCCTTAACAACCTCAATTCCTTCTCCCCCATCAATTTCACTTGGTCCTTCTCAACCCAGCAACCCACCTTCCTAGATGTTAACCTCCACCTGACTGATGGCTCCATCCACACCTCCGTCCACATTAAACCTATTAATTATCAGCAGTACCTGCACTTTGATAGCTTCCATCCATTCCACATTAAAAATCCCTCCCATACAACCTTGACACCTGTGGACGGCGAATCCCATTATGCCGAAGGCCTCGCAAAGGCCTACGCAGACAGACATTACCCTCCTGACCTAGTCTGCAAACAGATTTCCCGTGCCATATCCCCACACATGACCAATCCTCCCCCCAACCCCAGTAACCAGTCACAATGCAGTGTCCTCCTTCTCAGACAATACCAACCTGGACTGGAACCACTTAATGACATCCTTCGTCAGGGCTTTTATTATCTGTAATCGTGTCCTGAAATGAGACATCCTACCCAAGATCCTTCTGACCCCTCCTAAAGTGGTGTTCTGTCACCCACATAACCTCCACAACATCCCAGTCCATCCTTATGCCACTCCAAGCTCCAACCCCTTACCCCAATATAAAACTTGCTCATTCCACCCACCCAGCACTTCCTATTCTAGTCCCGTCACAGGCTTATCCTACCCCATCAGAGGTCGGGCCACCTGTGAAAGCAGCCATGTGATATACCAACTCTGCTGCAATCATTGCACAGTGTTTTATATCGGTATGACGACAAACCAGCTGTGCGTCAGGATGAATGGCCACCGCCAAACTGTGGCAAAAAGCAAGCTGGAGCACCCTGTGGCACTGCAAGCAGCTGAGCACAGCACTCTGGATTTCAGTGGCCGCTTCACTACCCGAGCCATCTGATCCTCCCCTCCACCACCAGCTCTTCTGAACTGCGCAGATGGTTTCTTCTTTACAACTGTGTATCACCACTTTCAATATCCCCTTAATTTTTTACTTATTTTTCATTTTTTCCTAACTTTGTTGTTACTAACTTTAGCTTTCCTTTTTTCCTATTTTTATTTTTCTTATCATTTCAAATCCCCCCATTCCCTCTCCACACTCCTCTACACCTCCCTTTTATCCTTTCCCACCCCTTCCTTTCACTGTATTCATTGCCGCAATTCAAATTCCCAGCTTCAAAATCCGTCATGCAATACGGAAGTTTCCATCCACACCTTTACCCGGCATCCTTCCCCCTCCGCTCCCCACCTCACTCACAGTCTAGCTTGTGTTGCTGGAGTGGCTGAACATGGTAGTTGTGTGTGTATAGTTGTCTGAGTGATTGCGTTAGTGTGTGTGTTTCTTTCTCTGACGAAGGCCGTGCCCAATAATTTAAGTTGTGTGAATGTGATTATCTATTTTCATTTCTGTCAGCAGCTCAGCGAGCCTCTTTAACGGTTCTTTGTTACCTTTCCTCCAGTGTTGATATTCCAGTTGGATTTTCCATTGTCAAAATTATACAACTTCTGTTTCCCGGGGTCCACGTGGTGAATTTTGAGAAGGATGTAATCGTTTCTTGTTGACCGTAATTCTTGTAATTATTGCAGATCCTTTCATTTTTCATTGACAGTTTCAATACGCCATTGAGTAATAGTTACATTTGGCTGTCCTGTGCGACCTTCCAAGTAAATTCACACATTGGCAGACAGAATAAATTTCTTTGAATGTACTTCAGTTGTTTCCAACACATACAGATGCAGAAAAGTAGCAGAACAAGTCGTCTATATCGTGTCCTTGGCAAATTTTGACAATCACTGAAGCTGCTCACTGTGTAGGTCAGATCTGTGGTTAAGCAAATGTTATTTAACTTATCATGTTATAAAAATTCAAGTTTTTTTTTTTTTACATCATTTAATTTTCAGTTTTGTATTTAGAATAACAACACTTGAGTTTGATACTTATCGGTTTCACAAAATTAAAAAAGAAAACCACATGTTTAATTATTTAACAGATAATGCTTTTTCCTTGTGGTAGATACTTTATTCTGGTTTGAATACTCTTCTTTAGCTATGTAGCCTTTTGTTAGTGAACTTGTACAGTATGTCAGGGTACCAACTGAAAGTATAATATTTGTTATCAAAGTTGTATGCAAAAAATGTGAAATTTAACTAATTTTGTAATGACAATAGTGGATCCCTTGAAAAGGGCTATGAAGCCATAATTTTGAATGTTTTCACTAAAGTCAAAATTACTTGTTTTTACTGAAGACAAAATCACAAGTGTTAGCATTATTGTAAAGCCATCTGTTCAACTTTCTTCACTTACGAAAGTTTGTTTTTATCAGTTTTTTTACTTGTGCAGACTGAAATTGGTGATGTAATTATGAATAGAAAAAAGATAAATTTATGAGGCGACAGGAAAACTGACGCATAAAGAGTATAAAAATTTAACTTAGATTCTGGAACTTTAATTAATTACCTGGGAGGAAAGGAGCACAGGTTGGAAACATTTTGAAAGGAAGGGTAAGTTTTCTATTCCCCAGGATGTGAAAGCACGACACGGCAGATACATCATCTTCAACTCTAAGAGTATTTAACTGTGAGCGAGTGTAATAACTTATGGCCTGCCACACTTTCAGCCGCACCGGTTGGCCCCCCTGCTGTGATCAGCCCGGGCACGTCCACGACCGGAGGCAAGACCCCTCCCCCACCTCCTCCTCGGTGGGCCAAACCGTCGGTCTCGGTTACCAACAACTTCACCGTAACGACGACTGTCACGTTTAGTGTCAACCAGAACTCGACGACACCCCCGGCTCACGTCGAAGTGTCCTGTGTGCAGGTGAGTGGTCAAAAACTGAGGCTGTCAAAAGTAGTGTAATAAAAAAGTGATTGCAATAACTGTAATGTTTCTCCGTGAGGTCTTCTCGAGAGAGCTCCCGGCTTTTCTGAATGGTGGATATCTCTGCAGTGTAGGGTTATTCGTAAGTTCCTCCATATGTCGGCAGCTATCTGTGTGAAAACCAAAGGAAAGGGCATACCTATCAATAGATCGTATCTTCAAATTTTGAACTGACAATATAAAATGGTCACTTTGTCTAAAAGTATGGTAGCTAGCATTTCAGTATTATCCTGTGAACCGTCCCGAAAAATTGATTATTATTATTCCAGGAAAATCGACAATTACGTAGCTAATGGCGAATGTTACTTGTGTATGCAGGACTTTTTTAAGAGGAAGATGAGTTACTCTGAACATAATACTTTATTACAGAGCAGTTACCAAAACTGATAAAATTACATTATCTGAAACGTGTATGATGTATGGTGTGCAAGTCATTAGTGCGCAAACTGTCGAGTAGTGTTCGTATAAGTTGTCATCGTGCCAAACGTGTGTGTCGAATGCTGAACTGCAGTCGCAGTCTCCATTTATTGTAGGCATTATAAAGATACACCAAATTTTGATATTCAATGCACAGTGTTTTGATATGTTCTCAGAAGCAAACGAGGATAAAGTGAGATAGTTAGGCACAAGAAAATAAATAAGTATAGTTACAAATGCTCCAAACAGAGCAATTATTTTCTGTAAAGAACAGTTGTGGATACATGAAAAATCCAGACTTAAGCTGTGAAGTTTAACTTGCTGAGGCATTACAAAATGTAATTTTCATTTAAAGTGTGTGGAGCTTTACAATACACTTCTGAGAAATTCAGAAAGAGTGAAAGAACAGACACTGTTGGAGGACAGCAACAGCCATAAATTGACAGCAAAATTATAGTGCACTGCAAGTTGAGAATATGGGCAGGACTAGAAGTGTGTCAGGACAGGCAAATCAGTTAAGGCGACCTCTCGTCCGAGGTGGGAAATCCGGGTTCGATCCCAGTCTGGCACAACTTTTCAACTTTGTCATTGAATTTATTTCGGTGCCCTGTATTGGTTAAGATGTTTGAATATTTTTAATTTGTCGAAAGCAGTTCATATGAGTGGAAAAATTTACTCAATTTCATTTCACCACATTGAGATTATACTAGTCGCTATGATTATATTTCACCCATATAATTTATTTCAGTGTATTTAGTGTATTACACTCAGTACGTACATGCAGTATCTCTTGGCTCAGTATGTGCATGCAGTATCTCTGACATCCACACTCTGAAACACCACCTTCATGACCTAGGTCTTGAATTACCTTTCCCTTCCGTTCCCATCCTTTCTTCTTCCCTTCTCTCCCACCTGATGAAGGAACTGTGTTCTGAAAGCTTGTCCTTTTTGTCCCCCTTTTTTCTGTTTCTTCATTTCTGTTACTATCGGCGGTACAGCACAAAGGTAAGTACTGGCCAGCCATTATATCTCGTTTGAACAATATTTATCATCTCTGAGGAGAATATTCATCATTAATCGAGTATTACATTATTGATTGAATAACTATTTTACTTATTAAAAAAATGGAAACCCCTGCTACACGTTTTGGAAAAAATATTTCTGTACTTAGTCACTAATTGGTTTTTGGCTTCCCAAGCAATCTTCAGGTGAAGATTTTTTTGTGAACCAAATTTTGCTGCATCACGAAATAGACCATTCAAATGGCACGAGTGCGAAGGGAATCGTAGAGGGCGAGTCGTAAAGATCGCCCGTAAGAAGAAAATAGTGCGGCGCTCTGCAACCGTCGGCGTTCGGGCTTAGCGTAGAGCTGTAGATTTTTCGCCCCCGTTCAACCCGGTGGCGGCCGCTCTGCACAGGTGACGCCGAAGCGGCCGCTGTCGGACGGCCACAGCCCCCCGCCGGGCCCGGCGTCTTCCCCGCTGTCCCCGGCGACCTCCCCGACGTCGACGACCCCGCCGGCGGACCGGCAGCAGAAGGGGGCGAGGGCCGGCGGCAAGAAGGCGGGCGCGCGCTGCCACCACTCGCGGCAGCTGTCGCTCAAGGAGTCCCACCACTACCAGGTGAGGCCGCAGCCGACTGACGCCTCGCGTTTAGCGGTGACGTGGCCCGGCGGGTAGTTCGGCGAGCTGGCGTACGGAACTGTGGACTAGAAAGAGTGAACAGTCCGAGCTGAAGATGTGTGACATCGATTTAACTGGAAGAGGTGCACCATTTTGGTAATGTGGTCACAGTGTCGAATTGCAACGTTGGACATCCTTAATCAAACATTTCTTATGTCCTTTTTTTCCCCTCAAAATTATGAACTTTGTTTCCCGTCAATGACGTGTGCATGTGTGTTATCTCTTTGTTGTACTATACTTTGGGTATAGAGTATGAGTCGTGTGGTCAAGAGAAGAAAGGAAGATATTAGGATTTAATGTCCTTTTGAATTTCTGTGGCTGTGATGAGAGCCAGTGTCCTTCGGTCCGTCTTATCGAGTTGAAGCGCTTCCCTTCGAGATGTTTTTTTTAGTGGACAGGACAGGTGAAAGCGAAAGGGGACGCATCCAGGCCACAGGGCGGGTGCTCGAGCTTCATTGGCTCGTACTCGGCCGGTACACTTTGTGCGACCCGTGGAGAAGTGTGGGGCAGACTGACATTCTGATGATAAAAAGTCGTAAGGGTGCTATTTTCCCCAAAGTAATCAAGTGTTTCCAAAAATAAGTGTTGTCATTGGCCCTTGAGAAAAACCTCACAGGCATTTATCTACAGGGGTTTAAGGTAATCATTAAAACCTAAATATGCATAGCCAGGGATGGTTTTGAACTGTTGTACTCCTGGATGTGAGTCCAGTGTGTGACCACTGTACAAATTCATTCAGTGATGTGGTAAGAATATATTTCTGTAACAAATAAATATGATCGGTAGTGAGAGCGGATGAAGTGCTACATAAATAAAACCCCACTTTTACGTTTCTGAATTACATGTTTTACACCATTTTTAGCCAGTCTCATCAAATTTCCTGTGTTCACGGTGTTCATTTGCCCCCTTTTTGCATTAACGTATTTACACTTTTCCTGGGTATTAGAGGATTTGAAACCGTGTTTGTGAAGAAACAATGACGTAATTGACAAATTGACGCTGGCTTGACTTTCACGTTCAAGTATAGTGTGTACACAGTCAATTTTCAATACTCTGCATTTATTTCATCATGAATTTCGTGTTTTGTTGTTTGCTGTATGCGCCTAGTTGACACCAAGTGGTGGCTGACGGGATCCACCACGCCGTTTGTTAGCTTAGCTTTGTTTACACAACTGGTAGTTTTCATGCTTTGTGTGACGTGTTTCGAGAACTCATTCTTATTGTGAAATGCAAATATTAAAGTTTTTTTGTGACATTTTATAAATTCCGAGACTGATGGTTTGCTTGAGCTTATTTTTCTGGACATTGAAGGGGGCACCATAAATTATAACCTCAAAAACACGATTATAGTGTGAGATGCCGATCCTCTGCAAAACACTTACACTTATATTTGCACTTGAGAATGTGAATGAATTTTTAAATATCGTCATGCAAAACACTGAAAAATAACAAAAAATTAAGGACTTTGAAGTTTCACTAGGTAAATAATGAATGCCAGTTAAAGGCTTGCTGACAAAGTTTGTTATGGTGAATGAAATTAGGTAAAAAATTTCTCGTTCCTATAAAGTTACCCCTACATAGTACAAAATTCAGATAACCTTTACTACATAATAAACAAACTTCCTGGTGAGAATTTTGGTGCCTGTTACTATGAACATATATCACAAATAAACTATTAAAATGTAAGGGTGAGCCAGTAAGCATATTTTGCCATTTAAAACATTTCCTGCATTTTATGTTTTCCCACATTTTACACTATTTTTGTTGAAATCCCTTGAAAAGGGTAAAAATGGGGTTCTACTGTTGAACGCACAGAGAAATGAAAACAACTAGTAAACAGCTGTGAACTGTGATACAGCGGATTAATTAGTCAAAACTCCAAAAATTCTGCATTTTATGTATAACACATAGGTGGTACACGTGTTCATCACCTAATCACTGTATCCCAGTGACGAGTTCTGTTGAAAACATACAAGATCTCGGATACAAACCTGCAAATGGTTCAGACTCAATTGTAATCTGTGGTCCGATGCAACATAACCGTGCTATGCTACGATTATGCTACACTTAAACAAATCGTGAAACAAAACGAAACACACACACGACGGATGTCACCTGGCTGCAAACGAACATTACACGTTGACACAAATATAAAATACAGTACGGCAAACAAAAATGTAGTGGCTGGAATGGTAGTTCACCATTTTGTGAGGGGGGGGGGGGGGAAAGTAATTTTGGGGGGGGGGGGGTGTTGTAGTCTCCAATTTTGCAGTCATACACCATGACCACATAACCAAAGCTGTGTCACACACATGTCGCACGTCTTGAGCTTGGACCAGTCACTGCATCTTTTTTCACAGTTCTTTTTTGACAAGCCATCTCCTGGTCCATCTTACCACCAAATCTGAAAGGTTTTCATTGTGTGTACTTGATCAATTACTAATTTTTGCATTTTCAGTTATTCACTTTTTGTTCCTGTTCTCATTAATTCCCCGTCCTAAATCTTGTTGTTTTATATTATGTATTGTTTACTGCTGGAAGACTATAAAGCTCCTGGTTAGAATAAGGTTAGAGCATAGATAACCATTTACCATTTGAAGGGAGCATGGGAAAAAGGGGGTTAGTCAGTTCTTCTTAATTTTACAGGAAAAGCGATTTTAACACCAAAGCCTTCTGTAGAAAACTGCAACTTTTATCCAACAGCACAAACTCAGCTCCTGACGAAGGTACACTGTGGAACGTAAACAACAGCTGTGATCGAACTGACCCCCCCCCCCCCTTCCTTTTCTTCCCTATATTCACATTGATTTACCTCCCTTTTTCCTGTGGGCACTATATTTTTAAACTGCTGAGACTATCCACCCGATGTCCATGAAACAAAAACTGATAAACACAGATTTTTGAGAGCTTTCTGAAACTGTAATAACCCCAAATTTAATTTGTTTGACTTACCCCCTTTTTAATGTGGACCCTTCATTCATTGCCAGTGTCAGGTGTTGAAGTATGTGTGTGTATAAATAAAATAGATTTTTGCTTTGGCAAGAATGCCACGAGTGTTTAGTTCTTGCACCATTATTTATCTGCTAGCCAGATCTTTGAATTTATCAAACTGGAGAATCATATACACACACAGTACATAGCAAATAATAATGAATGTAGTGATTAAAATGTGCCTATAATTAACTAATGAATAGTGATAAATATTGATGTGTAGTGATATATGGGGTGTGGTTTAGTAGCAGAGCAGAGTGGTAGTGTGTTGTCAGACTATGGGTCCTGGGTTCGATCCCCACTCAGTTCAAGGATTTTTATCTGCATTTTTTCACTTGCCCAGTTGTATCTAGGTTCAGAATCCGTATTAAACTGTAGGTCCTCCTACAACTGGCTTCAGTTTGAAGTTTGGTTAAAGGCAACAGCATACCACCTAACATGTAACACTAATGTAAAAGAAAAAGTATTCAACATTCCGAAGACTGGTTTGAACACCACAGTGCTTTACTAGACATGGACCATTTGGTCCGTGCCTAGTAAAGCACTGTGGTGTTCAAACCAATCTTCGGAGTGTTGAATACTTTTTCATTTACATTAGGGTTACATGTATAAAAATAATGAAAATGTAAAAGTTAAAAATTTGTTACCAACTTTTTTCAGGCATTCTTCACGCCTCTTCTTAATCCAATGATATCTGGAATCCAATGATATCTGGAATTCATTCCTCCTCACACCGCATGCTCCAAACCATAAACACATTAGAAATACATATTTTGGGTTATGGAGTTGCATCAGGCCTAAAGATCTGCCGAGACCAGAACATAACACCATTATGCTTGATAATATTGTCCAACAGTTTTCAAGAGCTGTCGATTTAAAAATGTGAGAACCTCCATATCTCAATGTGAGGGTACTCCAGCACGGTGGATAGGAAGATAAGCTCCTAGCTAAAAATAAGATGTGATGCAAATATTTCATTCTTTGTTACCACCAGAAGTGCCTTAGCGTAATTCATTATTTATTTATGTACACTTTCTTTTCCAGCTTTGCTTCTAATACAGACAGAACAGCTGTTTGTATATTTCTCGCACCTGGCTTTGTACATCGATTTTTGTGGACTATGAATGTTCGAAATGAAGGCGGCACTGTTCTACACATTTTGTCGATACGTCTGACCGTATAAGTACCTCTTCCTTTGCTCAAACATCTTATTTCTTCAAACTGGCAGTCCCATCTGGGCACGACGCTGAAATTCGGAGAAGTTAAATTGTATCACTTATTGAGTGATATTCTCTGCAAGGTGGTGACACCGCAGTTGCCGAATCCTAAAACGGAGAATGCCTTCTGTGTAGGATCTCAATTTCCACTTACTAGACATTTTCAGTTACGCACAAGTGCACACACGACGGCTTCTGAGCTTCTGGAGCCTTAGAAAGTATTAACTTTAATTTACTTTCTCCATAATTGTTGTCGACATATTTGTCTGCATTAAAATGTCACAGACGTCAGTAATTTTCCAATTTGTCTCGAATCGCACCACGCTGCAAACGCACACGTGTTCGGCACCTGAAGATGCCGTATTCCTATTTACAGGAGTCAGACATACTGGAGTCGCCAACGGTGTACTACCGCAGCTCGGTGGCGGACAAGGCGAGCGACTACGAGGACATCTGGGGCCCGGGCTCCAGCTCGGGGCAGGGGGAGGTCGCGCTGTCGACGTTCCGGCCGGCGACGTCGCCCTTCTCCTCCCCGGAGGGCGGGCCTCCCCCGGACCTGCTGGAGCGCCTCGCACCCCTGACGTCACCTGTCGGCCCGGCGCCCTCCCTCTCTGAGTCGCGGCTGCCACCTCTCGTCGCTGACCCCGCCGCGGCCCGGCCGCGAGTGACGTCTCCGGTGCAGTCGCCTTCGACGCCGGCAGACGAAAATCTTCCGCCGCAGAAGCAGGTATATTTATATATATTTGACAAATTTTCTACTTGTTTTTTAGTCTGTATTTTCACTCCTGGAGAGACTAGTTACAAGGGAATACCAACTCGCCCTCCTATTTTCTTGAGAAAAGAATACATGAGTTAGATATCGACCGCAGAAATCGATATCACGTGGAAATTTGGGCCAGTATTCAGATACTACGCAGTTACGGCCTTCTCAAAGTACAGCTCTTAGATGTTCGCGCACTCGGGTTGTTCCGCACTTGGCCTGCTTCACTGTGGGCGCTTAATGCCCGAACGGCTAATACTGTGAGCAGAGTCTAGTAAGAGGTTTGTATTCACAATGTAAATTAATCAATAGGCCGTCGTGCGGGTCGGGCAGGAGTAGCTGAGCGGTCTGGAGCTCCACGTTGCGGATTGCGCAGTCTCCCACGTCGGAGATTCAAATCATCCCTTAGGAATGGATGTTTGTGTTGTCTTTAGTATAAGTTAGTTCATAAGTAGTTTGTAAGTTTAGGGACTGTTAAGTCCCATAAGTTTTACAAACATTTGAACTTTTTATTGATTTATTAATTATTATTATTATTTTGAGCGGACGTGTGGCATATCCAGGAGCAGTATGAAATGTTGATTTAATCGGCAACGATCAAATGTCATAGAATTAAAACTCTTTGAAGTCGTCACGAGTAAGCAGAATCATTTGCAGTTATTAGACGTACTATACACGGTAAAAGAAAATGCATGGCACTTTCCTTATATCCTATATCTTTCTACTGTGTTGAGATATCATAGACAACTGCACTGATGAAGACGCGCTGGAAAATAGAGTTGACGTTTGGTGCAAATTTACAAGAGGATGACATCAACCGTAACGATGCTGCCATTTCACCACTGTCAGATTCATCGAGCACTTTCATTGCTTCAATGGAGCTTGGGCGTGGAATTGAGTTCGTCAGTGATGGTGAAAGCTGCTTTGTTGATTTTAAATCGTTGAATACCACTTTGCCTGTCTCCGAAACATAAGTATATATGCAACAAGCCATTTGCGTTTTATACAGAGCGCCACAACTGCAGTGGAAATTAATGACACAGTTTTCAACAAGCAGTGGAATGTAATTTAATTTTTGATACCTTTTATGCACAACATTTTCTTATATGTAAAGCTAACACTATTGAAATGGAGTAAAATTGAAAGAGTTACAGTGCATACATTTCATTTTGTAATATTATTTCCTTCTCCACCTCCCTAGCTCTTCAAATTTCACATTTAGAGAGACTCTCTGTTATGCTTTCATTGCACGGCACTTCGCGTTCGGGCATTAAGCGGCAGTGAAGCGGGCCAAGTGAGGAACAAAGCTGTACTTTGAAGAGGCCGTAACTGTGTAGTATCTGAATAATGGCCCAAATTTTCACATAATTATTTCTGGGGTTGATATCTAGCTCATGTATTTTATTTTATTTATTTTTTTCAAGAAAATATGAGGTCTAGTTGGTGATGTTCCCGTGTTAGTTATGACTGTGCTAACTGCTCAAGACCGTATTTCAAATTACTATATACAATATTGCAATTTCTTGGCAAATAAAGTGAAAAAATTGTTTATTTTTGTTCCTGTTGTGATCTTCAATCTGATAACTGGTTTTGTGCAGCTCTCCACACTACTGTATCCTGTGCAAACCTCTTAGTCCCTAAATATGAATGGCTACCTACATCTTTTGAACCTTCTTACTTCATTCATCTCTTGGTCTCCCTCTGCAAAACTTTACTTCGGTGCTAAATTGACACTTGATGTCTCGGTCTCGGTGATGTGTTCCGTCAATCTGTCCTTTCTCTTAGTGAAGGCATGCCAGAAATTTCTTTTCCTCCAAATTCTGTACGGTGCCTCCTCATTACTTACGTGGTCTGCCAATTTAATCTTCAATATTCATCTGTAGCACCACCTTTCAAAAGCTTCTATTTATTTGCAAAGGCTTTACTTGCCATATCCATTCTGCATTTTATATCTTTTTAGTACAGACCTCGGAAGTTATTTTTCTACCCAAATAACAAAATTCATCTACTTCTTTGATTGTCTTGTTACCTAATCTAGTTCCTTCAACATCATCTGATTTTCATAGATTATATTCCGTTACCCTTGTGTAGTTCTTTTATCAATGTACACTGTCCATTTTGTTCAATTGTCCTTCCGTGTCATTTGCTATCTCTGATAGCATTTCAATGTCATTGGTAAACCACAAACTTTTTATTTCTTCCCCTTGAACTTTAATTCCATTTTCCAAATATTCTTTGCTTTCCTTCACAGCTTTCTCAGTATGCAGGCTGAGTGACTCTGGGAAAAGGCCACAACCCTTTCCTACTCCCTTCATAACAACTGATTAGATTAGATTAGTTGGTCCATTCCATAGATCCGTTATGAGGTGATCCTCTTGGATGTGGAACATGTCAATTATTTATTTAATTAATGATGAAAATTCTCCTCAGAGATGATAAATATTGTTGAAACGAGATAGAATGGCTGGCCAGTACTTACCATTGTGCTGTACGCCGATAGTAACACAAATGAAGCAACAGAAAAAAGGGGACAAAAAGGACAAGCTTTCGGAACACAGTTCCTTCGTCAGGTGGGAGAGAAGGGAAGAAGAAAGGATGGGAACAGAAGGGAAAGGTAGTTCACGACCTAGGTCATGAAGGTGGTGTTTCGGGAGTGTGGACGTCAGAGATACTGCATGTATGTACTGAGCCAAGCCAGAGAGGATAAATATAACCAAAGAGGAAAGATCAAGTAGTAAAGAGAAGAGAAGATGAGTGAAATGAATGATGCTGAGGGGTGTAGGAGGGGCGGGGGGGGTTGTCTAAAACGTTTTTCATTAACAGGGAAAGATGGATGGACACACACACACACACACACACACACACACGCACGCACGCACGCAATATATCATTTGAGGTTAGGTGGTTGAGAAGCTGCTTGTACATTACCTTTTCTAGAATTTTTGAGGATGCCAGTAAAAGTGAAATCGGTCTGTAGTTTGATGGTATCTCTTTATCCCCTTTCATGAATAGAGGTTTAATATCCGCATATTTTAACCAATCAGGAAATGTTCCAGTTATAACAGACTGGTTACACAAATAACATAAAATTGTGTTAAATTCACAAGAGCATGCTTTAATTAACTTTGTTGATATCTTGTCATAACCACTAGAATGCTTTGTTTATAAAGGTTTTATTATGGAAGTTATTTCTTATGGTGAAGTGAGTAACTTATTAATGTTATTGAAGTTATTTGCACATGCTAGTTTCAAATATTCAAGGGCATTATTTACTGACCCTGAGAATCCCATACTATCAGTAACAGATATAAAGTATTTGTTAAATAGATCTGCCACACTATACCCTTCAGTTACTAGAGCTGTGTGCAGCTACGAAGGCGGGTGGTGGGGCGATGCGCAGTAGCAAGAGCCAGTAAACCACGTGACGTCCCAGCCAATAGCGTCATTTCGCCGTTTCGCGCCGTGCCGAGTGGGCTTTGAACGTATAGTCGTGATTTTTCTTCCAGTGCTCGTATACTGAAGGTTATTTACTTTGCGAAGTGTTCGTTGTGACTGACGGATGAAAAAAGCGGCAACTGTTACATAACAAAGCACGATCTGTTGTGTTCCGAGTGTTTAACTGCTTAAGAAGGGAGGCAGGAGCAGACGACTGGCCGCCACGTGGTGCTGCCACAACGTTGCCACAGCCAGGCGAGGGCGGCTGAGGCGCGCGGCGTGCGACATCCAGGGAAGCGAACGCGGCCGTCACAAGCAGTGGGCCGGCGTCTTTTAAATCGCCAGGGAAGTAGTGAGCACTAGGCCGAGGATTATTAGGTCGGAAAAAGAGCATTTTAGACGTCTAAAATAAACCATTCATTACCTCATCTAGGGCAAATAAAATCTAAAGTAGGCCGGAAAAGAATTCATCAGACGAAATAAACATAAAGTAAAATACATAGTGTTGACTTATGAGCAAATTTTTACTCACATATAATAAGAAGAAAAACGCATATTAATGATCAAACCGACACCAAACCTTTACACTTTTCGAAAATAAAAATACAATGCAATTCAGAAGCCAGTGATGAAATACATGTAACAGGTCTATACAATTTAACAAACACCGAATAAACCAGTGGTTTCAAACATTCATAACCTAATTGGTTTCACAGTGAATTACTGAAAACTTTTAAACGTTTACCAGAGAAAAGCCACGGTTCTCGTATAATTAATTTATACGCCGTGAATGAACGTTGTATATCAACGTATGCAACATGGGCGCACTTCACTTTCGGTATACATTTTGGACGAGAATGCAGCATTCAGTAGATCTGGATTTTTCGCAAAGGCGCTTCAGGCCGGTGTTGTTCTGGGGAACCTGCTGAAATTTTTCCCATTCTTTTTCTACCACGTTACCTACGCTTCAGTAATTTTCTTTTATACTTCCACCAGAAAAGCTGTATTGTCATAGATAGGTTAACATCAGCCGAATACTTCAGAAATAATTGTCGCCATAAATCTGTAGTTGGCTGTAATAAAATCGAAGTCCCACTGAACTGAGGGATCATCGAGTAATTGTGTTACACCTGTCAAAGCCAGAATCACTTTGTTTTCATCTACACCGTTTTAATATAGCACCTTCAACCTAGTACTCACAAAATGTGCGACTATTTGCTCTTTAGTCTTTGAGCTTTGCTTTGAACAGATCAAATAAGCCCTGGATGGCGCATCTGGATCTAAATTGCCAACAATCAGTTTTGGAATGTTCCGTAGTTTGATCTACAGAAATCCATATGGAAGACTTCACAATACGGACTCTTTGCAGTGCGTCCGTGTAATTTAAGCCGACAAAATTTTTATGCAACGTTAACTCTGCCTGCACAGACAAATGACAGTACTTTCTTTCAGATATCGACCTTAGTTTTTCTACCTTTCGAAGCAAGTCTTTTGAAAATAGAAGAAATAGATTCCTTCGGGATTTTTCAGCTGAAATATGCAAAAATATGAGTTAACTTCGAAATAGGCTATTTTAAGTAATATAAAATTAGCTCTTTCGGTTTTAAGTAGCCACGAAACGCGCAAGTACAATTTTATTTGCAACTAGGAACTCTGGAGAATATAAGGTCTAGTGGTCACTAGAGATTACTGCAGGGAAGCGACGCAGTCGTAAGAAAGAAGTGGGCTATAATTGCGATTTTTGAAAGTAGCGTTTTGCGTGGAACAGTATTTGAAATGTATTCGAGGGCCCAATATCCGACTGCACACAAGTTGGTTCGCAAATGAAAGAAGTTGGAATGGGCAGCGAAGATGAGATTGTCAATTTATTGGCCTGAGAATTGATAAGTGCTGAATGCAGAATTACCTTGTTTGTGTAGCTGTGGTCTTACATACTGTTAGTAACTATTAATCTGTCTTTAAAATATTTGAGTAAGAAATTTTTATTTTATTTGTGTAGCGGCAAACAGTAATCGCCATTAACTATACCGTGCAGGCGCTTGCTTGCGAGTTTGTGTGTGTGTGTGTGTGTGTGTGTGTGTGTGTGTGTGTGTGTGTGTCACAGATGTCATGTTTCACAAAATCGTTCATATTTTATATTGTTATTAAAGAACTCGACTATGCTTAGCAATTACTAAATATGAGTGGAAATGTCATTCTTGACTACTACAGCGTGAGTACACTTATATTTTCACTTAGACATATTTCAGTATTGTTTTTATACATTGATCAGTGGGAGTTTTGTTGCTTAATCCCTCATATTTTCTTGAGAGCGTGGCTTGGATAGCCCACTTATACATCGGTAAAATGTCACTAGTAATTTTTATAATGTTGTCACTGAATTTTATTCTCATTGCTGTTATGTTCGCTTGAAAACAATATTTTCACTTTTGGAATCAAAATTATTTAATTATGCCCCTCTCTTGTAGCCGTCTGTGATCGTAGCGAAGTGGCACAGACAACTGAACTCAGTACAAATCAGTATACAGGCTTCATTTATGTGGATACGACTTTATTTTTGCTGTCTATGCACGTTAATCTATGCAGCAACTACATGTACATAGCAGTATAAATGAATCATTGTAAAAATTTCCAGTTGCCCTCTATCGCAAGCAAAAAAAGAGCATTTCTTACCATTTAAATTGTTTCGCCCAAAAGAAACAAATTGCACGAAAAATGCATTAATTTTGAAGGAGTATAGACTATATCTAAATCAAGATATCAGAAAGTGTAGCTGAAGTGTGTAGAAGGTTGTTGACTGGGTGCGCAGTGCGTACATTCGGATGGTGGAACTCCATCGAATAACACTACTGCCAGGAGCGCGCGGCCGCAGCTGACAGCGGTCAACTGACAGCCGGGGGAGGAGGCGGCGAGCTGGCGACGTCGCGGAGTGTTCTCCCTCTCTGTCTGCGCAGAACCGTTCGCTCAGCCGCCTTCCTACCTGCACACAGCTCTAATGTATCATCTACTTCTAATGCTATCTGCTCCTGTTCCTTTCTGTTTCTACCAGTCTCCTCTTTCACTATATCCCATATTGCTTTTATTTTGTTGTGTGATTTGGCTATCTTTTTCTCATAGTGCATTTGTTTAAATGTCTGAAGTAATTTTTTTTAAAAACATATTTTACAGTATTCCTCATCATTGGAACTAATCTTAGCTGATAGATACATTTATGTGTCCCTTTCATGCTCTTTGACACACACAATTGATGTCTGGTTTTTGTACAGGTTGAATATAACTTCTGGTTCTCTATTTTTTACACCTGATACCTCCAGAATTTCATTTCCTATATGAATCACGTGGTCTATCTTGAAAGTGTGGTAGTGTCTGATGGGATGCAGACTTGGGCAGTAGGTCATTGTGCATACAGATCCGCAACATCAAAGCCAGTTTTCTTATTGTTTGCCTTACTAGTGGTATGTAATCTGAAGAAATTGTCGTAAGAGCTGTGCCATTATTCTGGATTTCTTAGAAACAGTTGTAATTCCAAATCCGAGGGTATTTGGCACCTCGTAGTGCAAATTTATTGACTGAACTTCTCAAAACCCCATTTGTTGGCATTTATGTTCAGCAACTGTTCTAGTCATAAAGTAAAATGCTCAACACATTATGTAAAATGTGAGAACACGCAGCAAGAATCAGATTAGGAAAATTAGCAATTTTGGCCTGAACATTTTGAGTGTAAACTTTGATAAAATTAAATACAAACAATTGACATACAACCTGAGACTTCCCACTTTCGCAATTGTGATCGGTCGTTTGCCTCTTCGCAGGGAAGCCCGTTCTACGCGGAGCCGGCGGACGCGGTGAAGTCGCCGCTCTCGGCGTTCGGCCCGCAGCGGCGACCGCCGCAGCGCCACGCGCCGGTTCCCGCCGTGCACCGCCACTCCGACCCCGCGCCCCTCGTGTCCGGCGCGGCGGCGGCGGCGAGAGTCGCGGGCGCGGCGGCCCCGCGCCAGTTGCAGAGGATCGACTCCAGTGAGGAGCTGGCGCTGTCTGCGGATGACGTCCGGCGGCCGTGGGCGCGCCGGCGGCAGGGGGCGGAGAGGGGCGGACGGGGGCGCAGGGCGGGGCGGAGGGCGGTGGCGCCCGCCTCGGCCTGGGCGCTCGACTCCTCCTGGGAGTTCATAGGTGAGTGCGACACTTCGAATTGTAGCGCTGAAATAACTATTTTCAGTTTTCTTTTCCGTACTTAAAAGGTACTGTGTACGACTCGTGAAAAGTCTGAAATGAATATATTATATTATCGTGACGGGTTGCAACTCACTGCAAAGAAAGCCAGTGAGCTACAAACAGGCACGTAAGACGCACAATCGTAACTTCAATTTACAGCTATGGTCATATTTGGAATGTGAGCGCGCACACATTTTCACAGGCCACTGTATATTGCATGCTGTCACTGTGGTGAGTACGGAGTGCGGTCTGGAAAAGGAGGGAGGTCTGCTGGAGATGACAGTTGTGTGTCTGTCGAGTGTGCTGTGCGAGTGACGCCTTTTGTGATGAAGGGTAATGGCTGTAAGCTTGAGTTCTGTGTGGAAGTGTGCGTTTCTTGTGTGCCTGTTGCAGCTTAGCTTACGTCTTAGCAGTGACTTGTAAACTATTGTCATTATAGTATTGAATTCCTACCTCAACTTTCTATTGAATTACCGTATTTGGAGTTACTGTATTTAACAATTTCTGAAATTTAAAACCTAAGCTCTTTTAAAATCTTGTATTGTTTTGTAGCCCTAATTTTACTGGTACCAAAGTGCTAAACTTTCCTACTTATATGTATAATTTAGTGAAATATCCCAAATTGAAAATTCAGGTAAAGTTTTATTTATCCATTTTTTTTCTTCTTTTGGAAATGTAATGTATCTGAAAAGTCCCACTTCATAACACAGTACTTATCATAGTAACTTTTTTAAGATTGTAAAGTTTTGATTAAATAAATTTAGTTCATTTCGTAAAATGCTTATGTAAGTTTTGTAACAGAATGGAAATATCTTAATGGAATAATACATAATATAAAGCCTGCAGCTGACTGACTTGTGGCCTATAAAACACACAAGGTAGTAAAAGTGTCCTTCGAGCTTTTGCTGTTTCTCTAGTGTATGAACACGGACACATACTCTTTAATTCTGGTTTTATGATGATCTTCCCTGCTGAGGATCTTCTTGCTGTTGATCTATGAACAAAATGTGCACAGTGTGTCCAGTTCTGTTGTGACTACAATTGTGAAATTCCAGAAAGCAATGCTATCTCACGACTTGCTGTAGCGTTACAATCCTTGAAGTTTCAACAATAGCTGTGCAGAACCTGTAACAGCCGTACTGTCAAGAAAGATAACAGTATGTGTCTGACACTCATTGAAAAAGGGCAGTGAATGATAGAGGCAAAATTAAGTTTTGTGTTGAGTTAGCCACATTTGCCAGTGTTTGATATGATGAACAGTGTTTATGATAGTGATTGTTTAAGCACAATCTATTTTGTAATGACAGGGAGAACGTTAAGAACATACCACAAGCATTAAAGCCATCAAATATCATACGAATGAAAATGTGTGTTGGGGGGAAGGAAAGAAGAAAAAAAGAATCATTGCAGAAGACAGATCTGTTTCTGTAAAACTCATTGTGAATCTATCAGGAATACCAAAAACTGTTGTTATCAGGATTTTGACTAAGGATTTGACCAAAAGGAAGGTCTGGCCATAGTTTGTGTGGCATGCACTTTCAGATGATGAAAAACGTGCGTTCTGCCACGACAAAGACTTGTCAAAGGCAGCCCAAGTGAATTCATGAAATTGATTGTAACTGCCAGTGAGACACAGTGTATCCAATGTGAGTCCTTGCCTTGCAAAAAAATGTTCAAATGTTTGTTAAGCTTATGGGACTAACTACGGGGTCATCAGTCCCTAAACTTACAAACTACTTATGAACTAGCTAATCCTAAGGACGGCACAAATATCCATGCCCGAGGGGGGATTCGAACCCCCGACCGTAGTGGCCATGCAGACCGTGACTGGAGCGCCTCAGTCCCCTCGGCCACCGTGGCCAGCAGTCCTTGCCTTTATTGGCAATATTGATGCAGTATCAAATAATGCAGTTAAAGAAATAAGGTAATGGATTTTAGAAAATAAATTGATTCTAAATCACAGCAAGAGTTGGTTTTTACAATTTGTAACACACAACTCAGCATAAAATGTCATTTCAATTACACTGAATAGGCACATGATAAGTGAGACTGAACATTTCAAATTTCTAGGCATTCAGTTGTGGAAAGCCCGACATTGTAAAAAAACTAAATGCTGCATTGACAGTTTATTTTCGTTAAAAGAATTGCAACCAACTGCCGTTTTGGATGTTTTTTTATTTAATCCAGAACTAGTTTTCGAGCCACTGTAGGCTCATCTTCAGTGGATACTTTACAGGAACATTTATCTTCCGCTAAGTGTAAGTTATGCTGTCTATGTTGGTTCTGGTAACGTAACTGAACTTTAGTAAGCGAGAACAGAATAAACCGGAATTAAACCTATTGTAGTTTTATGTACTTACTGTGTTCTTATTGTAGGTGTACATGTAACCAAGTTACGCATTGGGCACTGATGTTTTTAACACATGAGAGCATTTTTGCTACACTTTGCATTACACATTTACAAAATATAAACACTGAATGTGGTGCAAAGAGGATGGCTGTGGTAGAAGTTGCACTTCAGTAATTAATGTTCTTTGCTTTGAGACATTGTGAATGTATAAAGAGTATGTAACAGATTAAAATTATATTTTACACATTATACTGAATTTTGCTAGTATCTAGTTACATTCTTAATGCAACAAGTGAGATACAGTAACAAATATAAAATAAATATGAAAGGCAGATGTTGGTACATGATTACTGCAGTGTTGCTTTTGTCTGCCTTTACTACAAGGGCCTGGTGATTAGTGGTTGTTATTAATGTTTTGGAGTACATCATGTTCATTGTATGCTAACACTGAGAGTTTATTGTCTTTTATGATGACACTTGCTTTGTGCGCAATGGCATTTTGTGTATTTTGATTTAGTTTAGCAGTGGCACAGGCTACTTTGGTGCTGATGATTAGTTTTTTAAATATTTTTCTGATTTAATTTGGGAGCAATGTTATGTTTTAGTCTTTTTTTAGTAGGCACAATTCTTTATTTTTAGAGGTTATATCAGTGTTGTTGACAACTCGAAGGTAGAATTTATGTATTGTAGAAGCTATGTTTATGGATTCATTCTTTTTGCTGTTTGAAACCAAATTTGTTGTTTTCTTCTCATGCCTCGATTTTACTGCTAGTTGTAATTTATGAACTTGTGCATCAACATTATCAATGAATTGTGTAAGGCGATTTGGGTAATTGGCATTACATAATTCAAAATGCATTTTATACAGTTCTTTAGTTATCAAGTCTATCTTTTTATAGTGGAACCTTATTTCAGATTTTAGCCAGAAGATTTCACAGTTTCTCTTAGCTTTCTGTGCTGACTTGCTATTGTTTACAATCTTCACATTTATGTACTTTGGAATATCATGTTCTGAGAGACACTTCTTATTAAACTTTACAGCTTCGATGGATTTTATTAGTTTAAACTTTCTGTTACTGTAAGTGTTCATTGTTCGTTTTACCTGGCGAGGAAGTGGTAATTTCAAGACATCCATGTTAGACATGAACTGCAGCTGTACTGAAATAACAAAAATAAACCGTCAATAATCTACAGTACAGCTGCAGTTCGTGTTGATATGTCGCAGAGGTGCTCAATATCTAAGTTAAGCACTCAAGACGACACTTCACTGCAAATCATCAGAAATATGTCCATAAATAAGTCCAAATTAACAGGATAGTCTAACAGGTTCTCTACACAGATCACTACTTTGTTGAGAAGACAAACAAATGTATTTGAACCACAGTCAAAAACACAAAAGTCACTTTGACTTACAATTGTTTTACTCATACCATACATCTAACACTGGTACTACCAATACAGCACACATTTTCTTTCTTTCTCCCTTTGGCATCTGCCAACAGGGTTTAAATACCATTCAATAAGGCGGCTATGTCACGTTTCGTCACGTCATGTGTCGTCACGTGACATTCAATTTTCACTTAAAAGTTTCTATTAAGATTATTTTAGATTTTTAAATAGAAAATACACTTCAAATTACATTATAAATTATCTTTTAGTGTTTAGTAAAGATGTTTCATACAAATGAAGTTGAAAGTAACTGTTACAACTGCTACACACTTTTCTTTTAAAGGTACAAACAAATATTTTAATTTTTAAATAACAGATATTCATGTAATTGCATTACTATTTGATTCTTTGTGCCTACTGATGGCATTTATACAAAATAACATTTTAGTAGCAAGCTACAATCACTACGTACAAATGCTGATAAGATCGTCTTCTACGTTTAAGGTCTTTGGCACAGTTCTTATGACAAATCAAAACAAATGTCAATCTCATCCATGCCTTACCTGTGAGTTTCGAATACAAAAACATACTTAACATTTATGTCAAGTTTAAGGTAAGTTTAACCCACACAGATAACTGTGGTAGTTACAGTTCTCGTAAAACACGCAAATATTTGCGCGATTTTTTACATTACTATTATTGAAAATTCCTATGAATCGTAACAGTGTCCAACATGGATATCTTGAAAAATGCTGCATTGTTTTACCATTTATTACAGTTTCTGAAGTAAGTGATAGTTCAACATAAAAGTAGTGTACTTTATGTATTTTTGTTCACTTTCGATATGTGGTGTTACTTTCTGGGGTAATTCCTCTGGTTCAAGGATGGTACTTATTGCGCACAAATGGCTGGTTTGTGCAGTATTCGTGGGGTAAACACGCATACATCTTGGGGATCCATTTAGTAGCATAGGGATTCTGACAATGGCACAGTTGATACTCGACAGAAATCAAATCTTCATTTGTCTCGCACCTCCTTGACCCTTCGTCAGTATTTTTCTGTATCCATTTTTAATAAGCTGCCACAAGAATTCAAAAAGCATAGCAGTAATCGATACACTTAAAGGCTAAACTGAAAAGCTGCCTTATGGCTCACTCTTTCTGAACTCCTAGAAAAATAAAAAAGCTAATTCTGTGTTATGTTGCTGGGTCTTAGACCTGTGCAGTGATTAGGATTGTTACATGTTTCACTTCATCTATTACTACTCCTTTGTTACAATCTGGTGTATTGACTTGCCCCATGACCTTGAAGACTTGCTCCTCATTTTGTTCCTGTGCCACATTATAAATCTAAGTAAATAAATAAAATAAATAAACAGAGTGGCAGATTGCAGTGTGGCTGAGTCCACATAAATCTCAACTGAATTCAAAGAAAGTACACTTGCAGAAGATTTGTCTTAAAGCAATCTTAACAGTTTTATTAGATTCCAAAGGAATAATTCACAAGTTGTGTATACCAGAAGGGCATACAATTCATTTTGACTATTATCTCTGCATCCACCACGATTTGTGGCAAGAATTAGTTGAATTTGACCCGAATATGGAGATGCAGGTTCCCGGTCACTGCAGCCCACAAAGCAAAGATCTCGTACGAGTGTTTGGCCAGCCGTCAGATCACAATCCTCGATCACCTTCCATATTCACCAGATTTGGCCGCAGTTGACTTCTGGTTGTTGCTGAAATTGAAGCTGGCATTGAAAGGACACTGTTAGAACCCAGTTAGGACCCAATTTTGTCTCATTATTAAATGTCATTAAAAACACTACTGTGACGTGTTCCAAAACATTTAACATGATTTCAGCTTTGTTTTCATTCAGGGGTAGACTATTTTGATTAAACTGTGAAGGTAATAAGTGGCTTTTTTTTTAGTCACTAGTAACAGGCCTAACAGAACTAGGACACGCTGTACATGTCAAATATAATGTAATCTTAAAAGTTAGGTTTTTTAACCTGTTAGACACCAATTATTTGTGTATCAAATGACATGAGTAAAAAACTATCTCTTACCATTCAGAATGTTGCCCCTGCATTCCAGTGAACGACGACGACGGAGAGGAAGGTCTTTCAGGGGGCGAGAGCGAAGCCGACGACGAGGAGTGCGCGGAGGAGCCGGCGGCCGGCGACGACCGCGAGAGGAGGTTCCCGTCGCTGGAGCAGCAGGAGAACAGCCTGGAGGAGGACAGCTCGGTGACGCCGTGCACCGTCCACGACCTCATCGTCCAGAGGTGAGCCTCCTCCCTGTCACATCTAGTCGTATGCCCACGTCACTGATAAATGGTGTGCTTTTGAGTATTCTGGAGTCCATTTTTCTTTAAATGTTTCAATGACCGATACACTCGACTCCAAATTCTTCTGCCGCATATGTTCACTACCCGGAATCTGGTAGCACTGTGAAGTACAGTCGGTGTCACACCACTATTTTTTTGTCCACATTTGAATGCCAGTACTGCTTCGGCCTCTGGTGCCTATTCATTTTGTAGGGATTGCACTGTTATTCCATGAAGCATGTTTTTCTGCATTTTTCACTTAAACCAGAAGATACAGCCAATGAAATGTTAATAATGTGAGTGCTGTATGCCAAGAATTATTACAACTGATACTGTTCGTAACACAGAAGGCCCCCCTAGTCCGCGGAGCCCGAATAATGTCAGGTGCCGAGTGCTCGGTCGGAGATATGCCAGCCACGTCACATCGAATAATGTTCTCGAGCTTTCGGTGGCAAATTCCGCCACTGTTGTCGGGAGTAAAATAACTGCCTACTGTCCGGAACCTTAAGGCCAGGTGGGCTGTTCCGTCGCACCGCAGTACCGTCTGACATCGAGTGGCGTTCGTGGCCGGCACCGCATTTGAAACTGGTTGCTTTCGCTTCGTACGAGTGCCAAATCTCCGACTCCACCCTGTGCCCAAAACACAATCGCACATCCTTCCCCTGGTGTGTATCCCTGGTCTCTGTCGAAGTGGTTTGCAGATCTGTCGTGTCCTCGACGGGGTGCGACGCGTCTCTTATTTTGTTGCAGGCCCGGAACACTGGTCTCGGTCCACATCTCTTTAACGTGCATCCTAATCTGCTGGTCATTATCCACTGTATGGAAGGAATGCTGCTGGCTTGGCCTCGTCTGCTTATTCACTAGGTTTCCTCCACGTAAAATATTAGGCCATTTCATTTCCTTACTGGGATATTGTTGTTAAAGAAAGACCTGAAATTAAACAGCAACAGTTTCAACATAGATCAGGGGTACACTTTAGTGGGGTGGAGGGGGGCTTCTGGATACAGAGTGCCAGCTTAAGTTTGGCTCTCGTAGGGAGACGGGGGCACCAGTTTCAAACGTGGCATCGGCTGTTTGCGTACCGTGATGTCGTGCAGTACGTGCTACAGTGGAACTGCTCACACTGACATCTGCGCATGTCTTCTTTAGCCCTCCAGGACACCGTGCTATCCCCAGCAGTCTGTGATTTTATTCCTGATGATGACGATGGAGCTTGCCATTGAAAGCTTGATAATTTTATTTGAAAGGGCACAGATTATATACAGAGAAGATTTTATTGAAGAATGCCACCACAAAAGCCTGCGGACACTCCTTGCAGATCACTTATGCATTTACCTGGCCTCTGTTTCTTCATCAATGGAAGTCGGCTGACCGTGCCCACCTTAGAAATCTACATGGGGTGAGGAACACCAGCTTCAGTCCTGACTGACTATGTTGATATTGTTGAAGTATTGGGAGGCTGCAGCACCTGAAAATGACTGGTTTGATAGTTGAAGTCTCAGCTGAACACCCAAAAGCTTGTCATTTTGTTGTGATGTTTATTGCTCAAACTAATAAATGACTTTTTGGTCGATCCTGAATTTTGGCTTAGCTAGGCTGTAGGAAAGAGAGACAGAAGTTAAGAATTTCTCATTACTGTGATGACATTATGAAAAGGCAGTATGTATTCTAATTTATGTTATAGTGCTATGTTAAAATTCTCAGTGTAAAATTAATGTGAAGAAAGCCAGTTAAATATAACGGAGATAATGTTTCTCATATGTTGCCACCCATAAATATCAAATATGACAGGAGCAGTGCATAACTGTGAAAGTGTGAATCATGGATTTCAGGCAGAGCATTTCCTATTTGTAGAAAAGTTATGCAAGTGTAGAGTTGACATAAATGATTGCAAAATCTTGGTTTTTATATTGGAGAAGAAAATATTTTGCTGCAAAAACAGAGAGGATTCCTTACAAAAATGTTATGAGCTTAATGTCACTTGTTTTTAATAAAAAATGCTTGATGTGCTTCTTTTTGTCAATAAAGGAAAGCTGTGAAAATGCATGTCATTAGTAGTAACTTAGGGTTGAGAAATTGTCTATTTAATATTTTCACGTTTGTCATTTATCGTTCTGTTGGATTGACTCCCCAGAACTAGTGATTTACCGTAGCACATACAAAAAGCTTCTCTCAAAAAACGTAAGGAAATAGTTGATGTTTCCAGTCTTTACGATGTTGTTGTTCTTATTGTGGTCTTCAGTCCAGAGACTGGTTGGAAGCAGCTCTCCACCCTACTCTATCCTGAACAAGCCTCTTCATCTCCTCATAAGATCTATAACCTACGTCCATTTGAATCTGCTTACTGTATTCATCTCTTGGTCTTCCTCTGTGATTTTTACCTCACACACTTCCCTCCAACGCTAAATTCACAATTCCTCGATGTCTAAGATCGAGTCCTAGCAATCAATCCCTTCTTTTAGTCAACGTATACCAAAAATTCCTTTTATCCCCAATCCTGTTCAGGGAGCTCCTCTTTAGTTACGTGATCCACCCACCTAATATTAAGCATTCTTCTGTAAAACCACATTTCAAAAGCATCTATCCTTTTCCTGTCCGCATTGTTTATCGTCCAAGTTTCACTCCCACACAAGGCAACAGTCCATAGAAATGCTTTCAGAAAGGACTTCCTTACACTTAAATCAATATTCGATGTTGACAAATTTCTCTTTTTCAAAAACGCCTTTCTTTTCATTGCCACTCTGCATTTTTTATATCCTCTGTACAGTGACCATTGCATATTAAGTAACAAAACTCATCTACCTCCTTTATTGTTTCGTTACCTGATCTAAGTCCTTCAGCATTGCCTGATTTTCTTAGACTGCACTTCATTATCCTTGTTTTGCTCTTGTTAATGCTCATCTTATACGCATTTTTCGACAAACTGTCCACTCCGTTGAACTGCTCTTCCAGGTCTTTTGCTGTCATTAGCAAAACACAGTGTTTTTATTTCTTCACCCTGAACTTTAAATCCTTCTACAAATTTCTCCTTGCTTTATAGTTTGCTCAATGTACAAATTGAATATCGTTGGAGAAATGCTACAACCTTGTCTTACTCCCTTCCCACCTCTGCATCCCTTTCATGCCCTTCAACTCTGATAACTGCTGTCTCGTTTTTGTACAAGTTGTAAATAACCTTCCTTTCTCTGTATTTTACTCCTGCTGGTTTCAGAATTTGAAAGAGTTTATTCCAATCAACATTGTCATTAGCTTTCTCCAAATCTACAAAAGCTAGAAATGTAGATTTGCCTTTCCTAAATCTTATCTTCTAGGATAAGCCATAAAGTGAGTATTGCCTCCCATGTTCCTACATTTCTCTTGAATCCAAACTGATCTACCCCGAGGTCAGCTTCTACCAGCTTATCCATCCTTCTGTTAATAATTCTTTTAAAGTTTTGCAACCATGATTTATTAAACTGATGGTTATGTAATTTTCACACCTGTCTGCACCTGCTTTCTTTGGAATGGGGATTAACATCCGAGGGTATGTCACCTGTCTCGTACATTTTATGCACCAGGTGAAATAGTTTTGTCATGGCTGGTTCTCCTAGAGACTTCAGTAGGGACAGGGAATGTCATCTAATCGAGGAGCCTTGTTTCCACTTAAGTCTTTCACTGCTCTGTCAAATTCGTCTCTCAATATAGTATCTCTATTTCATCTTCATGTATTTCCTCTTCTCTTACCACAATATTGCCTGTAAGTTCATTTCGCCTCTATATACTCTTTCCACTTTTCAGCTTTCCCTTCTTTGCTGTGAACTGGTTTTCCATGTGAGTTCTTTATATTCATACAGCTGCTTTTCTTGTCACCAAATGTTTCTTTTATTTTCCTGTAGGCGGTATCTATTTTTCCTCTATTTACACTTTCTTCTACAGGCTTACATTTACCTTCTAGCCACTTCTGCTTAGCTATTTTACACTTCCTGTCAATCTCATTTCTTAGTTGTCTGTACCTCATTTTGCCTGTTTCAATTACTGCATTTTTATATTTTCTCCTTTCATCAGTTAAATTTAATATTTCTTATGATATCCAAGGATTTTTTGTACGTCTTGCCTTCTTACCTATTTTGTCCTCTGCTGCCTTCACTATTTCAGCTCTGAATGCTACCCATTCCTCTTTTACTGTTTTATTTCTCCCTATTTCTGCCAATTGTTGCCTAAAGCTCCTTCTGAAATTCTTAAGAACTTCAGGTTCCCTCAATTTATCCAAGGCCCACCTCCTTATTTTCCTACCTGTCTGCAGTTTTTTTAAGTTCCAGCATACAGTTCATGACCAATAAGTTATGGTCAGAGTCTATATCTTTCCTGGGTATGTCTTATAGTTTAAAACCTGGTTCCGAAATCTATGTCTTACCACTATAAAATCTATCTGGTATATTCTGATGTCTCCTGGTCTCTTCCACGTATACAACATTCTTTTGTGATTCTTAAACCAGGTGTTTGGTATAACTGAATTATGTTCCGTGCAAAATTCTATCAGGCGGCTTCCTCTTTCATTCTTTTTGGCCAGTCCATATCCACCTATCTTCCATTCCCTTCCTTTTCCTACTACCGAATTCCAGTCTCCCTAACAATTAAGTTTTCCTCTCCCTTAATTGTCTGAATAATCTCCTTTAGCTCCTCATATATTTCTTCGATCTCCTCATCATCGGCAGAGCTAGTTGGCATATAAACCTGTACTACTGTTGTCGGTGTTGGCTTCGTATCTATCTTGACAATGATAATGCGATCACTGTGCTGGTCATAGTAGTTTACCCGCATTCCTATTTTCTTATTCATTATCAGAATTACTCCTGTAATACTCCCAACTGATTTTGTATTTATAATCCTGTATTCACCTGACCAGAAATCCTGTTCTTCTTTCCACTGAACTTTACTAATCATCACTATATCTAACTTTAACATATCCATTCCTCTTTTTAAATTTTTTAAGTTCCCTACCCGATTAAGGGCTCTGACATTCCATGATCCGATCCGTAGAATGCCAGTATTGTCTGTGCTGATGATCACATCCTCCTGAGTTGTCCCCGCCCGGAGATCCGAATGGAGGACTATTTTTATCTCTGGAATATTTTACCCGAGAGCATGCCATCATAATATATTCATACAGTATAGTTGCATGTCCTTGGGAAAAGTAACGGCTATAGTTTCCCCTTGCTTTTAGCCGTTCGCAGTATCTATGTGGCAAAGCCACATTAGCTGATGTTACAAGGCCAGCTCAGCCAATCATCCAGACTGTTGCCCCTGTAACTACTGAAAAGGCTGCTGCCCCTCTTCAGGAACCACACGTTTGTCTGGCCTCTCCACAGATACCCCTCCGCTGTGGTTGCACCTACGGTACGGCTATCTGTATCGTTGAGGCCACCCCACCTCGGCAATGTCTGTGGTTCATAGGGGTGGGTCTCTAGGATATGATGTACAATCTTATTTACTACATTAAAACACCACTTTTACATTCCTGGATTTTACGTTTTCCTGTCGTTTACACCATTCTTTGTTGGCCCTGTCAAATTTGCTACGTTCACATTGTTAATTCTCCCCCAATATTGCGTTGACATAGGTAAACTTTTCCCACATTTTACGCTTTTTGAAACCATGTTCAGGAAGAAAAAATTGATGTAATTGACGTAAATTGATGCCAGCATGGCTTTCGCCTTCGAGTATAGTGTTTATAAATATGCATTCAAGTTTCTTGACACTTTTGCATTTATTCAGACGTATATTTCGTATTTCATTCAGACGTATATTTCGTATTTCGTTGTTTGCAATATGCACCTAGTGGACTCACGGCGCAGAGTATCCCACCAGCCACCACACCAATTGTCAGCTTATTTTTGTTTACAAAACTGATACATTATCATGCTTTGCATGATGAGTTTCAGGAGTTTATTCTTATTGTGAAATGCAAATATTTGTCTAAGTATTTTTTGTGAAGGTTTACAAATGGCGAGACTGATGATTTGCTTGTGTATGTTTTTCTGTCCATCAAACAGGCCATGATGTATTATAACCTCAAAAGTGTATTTATAGTGTGAGATGTTGACGCTCTAGAAATGTCACAAATATACTTACGAATATATTTGCACTCGAGAACACCAATAAATACTCGACGATTGTCGTGTGAAAAATAAAAAAATACAAAATGTAAGGAAGTTGTGCAGCTTTACTACATAAATAATGAATGCCAGTTAAAGGCTAGCTGACAAAGTCTATTACGATGAATAAAATTACATTAAAAATTTCTGCTTTCTATGAAGTTTCTAGTTCTGCCTGACATTTGAAATAATATAAAATTTAGATAACCCTTATTACATAATAAATAAACTTCCTGGTGAGTATTTTGAGGCCTATTATGTACAAATAAATTATGAAAATGCAAGAATGTTCCAGTAAGCATATTTTACCATTTAAAACATTGTTTCCTGCATTTTACATTTTCCTACATTTTGCACCATTTTCATGAAGTCCTCGAAAAGTATAAAAGCAAGTTTCTACTATATGTTCTAAGTTGGCAACTCTCGATGGGGAGCATATGTTATTAACTGATGTGTACAATGAGTCAGGCTCGATTGTTGACTAGGTTTTGCAGCAACTCATCTACAGTGGTCAGTAACTAAACTATCCTTTGGAAGGTGATAAATTATTTTCACGGTTGTGCTATTGCCCATAAGTTGGCGTCCACAATTTGCAAATGTGTATTCTGTTTAAAGTGTTTTATCTCGCAAAGAAATTTGGTTACAACATCTCTGATCCTTTTTGGAGTTGCTATTTGGCTTTCCAGCAGGGTATAAAATGAGAACACCTATGTTTAAATTATTTCTTTTTCAAACTAGTAATTTTCAGGGAATTCAGATCGATATTTGATAAGCCTGTTAAGATGTCCCTTATGGAGCCAACATTTTAAACTGTGGTTTGTTACACGAACTTCTACACAGTAGCCAGTATCAGAGGTTTCCGACGAGCCTTGTTTTGTGAAGCGTGTTTGAGTGTCGCCGTGACGTGTGAGAGACGTGCGTCGGCTTGGGCGCAGGTTCCCCAGCCTGCGGCTGTCCCCGGACCCGCTGTCGACCCCCGGCGGCTCGGCGGCCCCCTCGGGCTCCCCGCCCCCCGCCGGCGGCCCTCGGGGGGGCACCCTCGCCGACGGGACCTGCTCCAGGGTCTCGTCGTACGACAATGTCGAGAACGGCCACCGCACGCACACCCCCGACAGGGAAATGTGAGTTGTGTACCCGAGCTGCTGACCGACACCCGGCACGTCTGTAATGACTTTCTTCTAGAAGCACCTGTCTCTTTGGCATTGGCACTAAGTATTAAGAGCACGTTGTATTTACTTTCAGTAGAGGTGTATGTCACTTTCTTCTCATGAAATTGGGCACCGGTCTTAATTTAAAAAATGGTGTGCATGCATAATTCTATTGTAGTTTAACTGCCTGTAACAATATATATTGACAGTGAAAAAATTAAATCATACCAACAAGGAGACCACATGGTCATTCTGTTTCGTAATTTTGTAAGTAAATTTTATTTCTTATTTTTATTTTATTTTTAGGTATGTGAATTTTAGAACTTCTATAGCATTTAAAAATTTTCTTTTATTTTGTATTGAATGTGAAGTTCATAACTTATATAGCAATCAGCAAAATCTATTTGAAGCATCTCAAAAAATCTAAAGTAAACTGAGTTTCAGTTTTTATGATTTTTTTGTTAGCATAGTAGTTTAACAACTGAGTAATCATAAGATTTGTGGTTCAAATCTCACGGTATTTTGATTTTGTTTTTTATTGTGTTTGGCTACCCTACAACATTGAAATATTAAATTCATCAAGTATGTGGTAATGAACAAGTATCTAATAATATTTCTTCCAATGAAAAATGTATGCATTTTTGTTCAATCTTAATTTTTATTTTGTATTTTATAGAAGGTTATTACTATTACTTTAATTTAAAGAAATCACTTATTACATTTTTAAAACAATTTTAAAAAACTCAGATACTCTATCTTTAGTCTGTGTTCATTGTTTGATATTGTTGTGTTGAAATGGAAGCAGGCTTCACTTCGAAGGAAGGGTTGTCAACTAAACACAGCACTTATACTGAAAGCAGTCATCTTTGTTTGTGACTGGATCTCTTCTCATTGTCAACAGGGGGATCTTCACATTGTCAGTGGAAAATAACTATGTGTACCCGTTGGAACGACTTCCTCAATTTGCAGCTGACATCTTCCACAGTCAAGGATAGCAGATGCCTGAAGGAATTCCCATCCAAGGATGACATTATGACTACATTCTGTTAAAACGATAAATTCAAACAGTTGGGTCCTGTTGTTATTGGTTATTCTTGCGACAGAAGTTCCTACTGGCTGGACGTACTTCTCATTTGCGACATTTAGCATAGGAGCTCCCATATCACAGAACACTGTCTTCTTTAGTGTGCGGCGGTAATTATCCGACAATACAGAGAAAAAAGCTCCTGAATCAACCAGTGCTCAGTCTGGTTGGCAGTCAATTATGACGTCGATGAGTTTTTACGACATCTTAACAACTGTCATCCATGGAGGATTTTCATGTGCGGTGACCTCACCTCCGTAGATGGTTGCCTCGCTTAGTTTCCCTGGGAGCGGCTGGTACCTCTGTACGGTGATGGTGAACGGCAGCGGTGAGTCGGGGAGCGATCTTGTCCAGGGTACGGCGATGGGCTTCTTCCCGTGGGTCGACTGAACTCATCAGCAGGTGACTGCCTGGGATAGAACTGCTCTGATGTCTTGCAGCAAAATAATCATCGAATACTCGCCTTCTCTCTTTGCAGTAACGTACGGCATGTCCAGGGCGCCCACAGTGGTGTGTTGTATTCTGTCCTCCAGATGTCTGTTCTTCTGCGGGGCATCATAGTTGCTAGGGAAGTTGGTTGTGGCTGCGTCAGTCAGTTCATAGGCTACTGTTTGGCAGCTGCAGCGTAAGTCATAGCAGGGCGATATCATTCTTCACGTCGGGTGCGATTGGCAGGGAAGACAGGTGCTAATGTCTGAAATATCTCTTCCTCAGAGACTTTGGCTCCCTCGTGACTTACAGGGCTTACATTCATGCTCAGTCTAATAGTCCCAGCTGCGATAAACTGTTGTAATTCTTCTCTCATACTTTGTCATATGAGAGAAGCAAAGTCATTCTGGTTTTCCACAATGGCCATAGGGACTACATTGGGCTGTCTGTCATACTTCTTTCGCCCAACCCTCCTTTGTTGCATCTCTTCAATACGCTGGCACCACTTGATGAACTTTTCCGTCGAGGCGATGTCTTTCATAGGAAGAGCTTGGTACATATCTTCTGCAATACCCATCATCAGGTGTGTGATTTTGTTGGCCTTAGTCATATCTGGGTTAATTATGTTACGTATAGCCAAAACATTCTGTATGTATGACTCTGTTAGCTCACCACGTCATTGGACCCAGTTCTTCAGTTGTTCTACTGCCTAGCGGATTTGTCGCTGGCGGTCTCCAAACGTCTTCTTAATTCTGCCTGGAATGTTTCCCAGTCATTCAGCTTCTCTTCATTGTTTTCAAACCATTGCTGAGCTGTTCCGTCCAGGTAGAAGTAAACGTTGGACAAGCACATTGTATGTTCCCACCTGTCAGACTTGGTGACTCCATTGAACCCTTTTAGCCACTTGTTGGGGTCCTGTCCAGCATTTCCAGAGAATACCGACAGGTGTCTAATGTGCAGCTGGCTTACCGCTGGTTTCGTGTCCATGGTTTGTCTGATGATACAGATGTACTCAGTAGATCCCTTGTATTCCAGTTGTAGTCCGTGTAGGCGATGGCTTTTACGTTCCGTAATCAGAGCCACGGTTATGCAGCTATTGCACAGATACCCGACGCCTCCACCAAACAATGTCGTGTCGAAATGGAAGCAGGCTTGACTTCGAAGGCAGGGTTGTCAACTGAACACAGCACTTATACTGAAAGCTGGTTTATTATGAACTCAACATACACGCAGCACCAACTGCCTCTTGGGCAGAGTGCTCTGCTATTTATACACAGACAGAATGTACCAGAAACTAGAAGACTAGTTAACATAAGAAACATGTAGAAATTACAAGTGAACATAAGAAACATGTGGAACATTCTGAAAATGGTAATTACAAATAAATGAATTTGTACCAGAGGATGGGATTGAACCGGCAACCTTCAGCACCGCTCTCAGTAATGCTATCCATTGTGCCACGCCGGCAGTCGGTTAACTTGGGGTCTTGCGGCAATATCACATGTGTGGTGTCTCACATCATATCACAGCAGTGTACAATTACTGCATTTTTACATTCACATTTTTTTATCAACCATAAAGCAAATTTCATTTTCATTCCTGAAGCTTTCTTATTTATTGCCAAATTTATAAGCAAACGACACAAACCTGATCATTTTGGCAAGGAATGTTGAGGGCAACTGGTGATCCACAGTTCGATAGAGGTCTTATGCAGTCTTCTCTCTGATCACTTTCATAGCCTAGTTCAATCAAGTAGGTGCAGTCTGGCTGACAATTAATGAAGTATTTCGTTTAGCCATATGCTTGGATTCAAACCACTTACCCAACAGTTATGTGATTCTCAATCTACAACATTATCAATGAGCCATACCAAGCATTGGAAATTTCACGTTTACTACATGTAAATAAAGGTCCTCAGAAAAGCTCAAACACTTTTTTTGCTAGATATTTTGATAGATGTACAGAATGGTTTTTGCTGATTGCTAATTGAGTTTTGAACTTCACTTAAGTTAAATGTAAAAAGTTACAAAAATTCAATAGCTGTGTGGTCTCCCCCCAAGACTCTTTGGTACAACAATTGAGTAGAGTTGTGCAAGAGGTGGCTGTGGTCTCCACTTCTGGGACTGGTTTTCTGCAGCTGTATCGGGTCTTTGCACGACACTACAGGCCAAATCCACTTGACTCAGCTTGGTGTAATTGGTACTCGGTCTCTGTTTACCACTTTCCAAGCTGACTATTTCTTGATGCCTCAATGTATTTCCTATTATCAGAGTCCTTATTTTAAGCATGCTGTGCCATAAATACATTTTCTCCCTGAATCATTTCAGTACCTCTTAATTAAGTATGTAATCTACACATCTAATCTTCAGCTTCCCTCTACACAAAGTCTTCTATTTTCTTCCTGCTTGAACTGCTTATTATAAACAATTCATTAACACAGATGGAAAAAGTGTATATTTTCAAAATCACTAATTCCTTACTTTGAAGAGCAAAGAGTATGGTGGAAGTGAACCCACACATTTGTAAATTCTCATTTCCTTTGACTGGGGACTACATTTATGCCCTTTTTTGGCAGTTTGATCATAATGTTTGCCCACGTCTTACATAATTCTGATTACCCCTTTTCCTCCCAGTTTGCCATATGGCAATGTCATCTTTATCTGCTCCTCTAGCCACAGCCATTTGTCCAAAGATTGTAAAAAACACTCCAGAACTTCCAGCAGTTTATTGTGACTGAATTGTCTACCATTACCTCGAGGAAACTGAGAGCATCAGGCTACAGTGCATTGTCAGAATATGTACCGTTGCTTAATGTCCAAATTGCAGTACATGCAGCAAGACTTTCAAATAATAGTATCAAGGTAAAGGAAACAAAGTAATTTAAAAATTTCATTACTAAATAATTGTACATTGTCTAAATTTGTAGTAAAGAGTTTGAAAATGTTATTAGTTACTATAAGGTAAACATATCCTCCCCAATGATGCAGTAGTCAATCATCCCAAATTTCCCTCCAAAAACTAAAAATAATGAAAAATTCTGTGAAATATACATTATTCCAATCATTATGTATAGAAATATGCAAATAAATATAAAAAATAGAAAACAGATGACTTACCCAAAGGACAGGCTCGTCAACGGACACAAATAAAATCACACACAAACACACATACAAGCTTTCGCAACCGTTGGTCGCTTCTTCAGGAAAAGAGGAAGAAAGGAGAGGAGAGGAGAAAGGGAAGGATATGGGTTTTAAGGAAGTGGAAAAGGAGTCATTCCAATCCCTGGAGTGGAATGATTTACCTTAGTGGAAAAAAGGAAGGTAAACAAATACACACACACTCACACATATCCAAACGCAAACACACCTAGACAGACATTTGCAAAAAGCAAAGAAGTTGGGCAGAGATACCACTTCACACATATCCAAACGCAAACGCACCTAGACAGACATTTGTAAAAAGCAAAGAAGTTGGACAGAGATACCACTTGAGGCAGAAGCTCTGTCCACAGAACTGTGGCAAAGATGCTAAAGATGGTGGGCAGGAATTTGAATTTAGCGGAGGTTGAGATCAGGTGGGCAATGGGAGGAGAGAATAAGCTGAAGGGCAAGTTCCCATCTCCGGAGTTCTGAAAGTTTGGTGTCGGTGAGAAGTATCCAGATAACCCGGACAGTGTAACACTGCACCAAAATTTGCTGGCCGTGCACCAAGGCATGTTTAGCCACAGGGTGATCGGCCAGCACATCTTGGCGCAGTATTACACCGTCCGGGTTATCTGGATACTTCCCACCGACACAAACCTTTCAGAACTCCGGAGATGGGAACTTGCCCTTCAGCTTATTCTCTCCTCCCGTTGCCCACCTGATCTCAACCTCCACTAAATTCAAATTCCTGCTCACCATCTTTAGCATCTTTGCCACAGTTCTGTGGACAGAGCTTCTGCCTCAAGTGGTATCTCTGTCCAACTTCTTTGCTTTTTACAAATGTCTGTCTAGGTGTGTTTGCGTTTGGTATGTGTGAAGTGGTATCTCTGTCCAACTTCTTTGCTTTTTGCAAATGTCTGTCTAGGTGTGTTTGCGTTTGGATATGTGTGAGTGTGTGTGTATTTGTTTACCTTCCTTTTTTCCACTAAGGTAAATCGTTCCACTCCTGGGATTGGAATGACTCCTTTTCCACTTCCTTAAAACCCATATCCTTCCCTTTCTCCTCTCCTTTCTTCCTCTTTTCCTGAAGAAGCGACCAACGGTTGAGAAAGCTTGTATGTGTGTTTGTGTGTGATTTTATTTGTGTCTTGTCGACGAGCCAGTCCTTTGGGTAAGTCATCTGTTTTCTATTTTTTATATTTGTTTATCCCACCAGGAAAGTTTCCGTCTATAATTTTCGAAATATGCAAATAAATATTTTTGTTCATAAATTAATAAAATTTCTCTGTCTCTATTAAATCTATGATAAGAAACTTCTGTCATAAATTCGTGTAACTGCATTCAACAAAATTTTGTAAATTATGGTATAGTAAGAGATAACCATTTCTTGCAGTATACTTTCATTATTAATTGATATGTTTTGACTATCAGATGCACATCTTCAGCTATTGACACCACGGTAAAAATAGCTAATTTCAATGATCACTGTGACCCCAACAGGCAGGTCTGCATTAATAACTATATTTGTCCTCTTTATAAGAATTAGCGGTCACCCTTTTTCTACCTCTGCCCCCTCAGTTTCCCCATAGGTCTCTGGTTCAGCTAATTGTGCTTGTAATTCTCTGGTAATTTTTCCTCTTCTTTCTGTCCATGCGATTTTTGGAGATAGGACTAAAATGTTTATTTTTCTTTCAGAAGTAACATATTTAATTCTGTCCTGAATATTATTTATCTTCACAGCATACTAAATGTGTTCCTATGACCTCTTTCGTAATGCTGAAGATGTACATCCTCAAAACCTTTGTGGCATTAAACTTCTCCTGCTTTTTCAGAATTTTACAGATTTGACGTTCCTTTATAAAGTTAGTGTGATTGTGGTTGTGTATTTTGCCCCTTTCAGAGTATCAATTCAATGAGTAGTGACTTCTCTCGGTTAATTTGCCAGCAAATAAGCTTCTTCCCCATTAATGCTTCAATCCCAGAGGGGACACACAAATTCAGTTCAAACCGATGACTCGAGGAGAGAATCGAGTGCACTTTGCTGAGAGAGACATCTGACAGAAATGTCAGCCAAGAGGCCATAGTGTTCAAAGCAGGTGATTAGCTACACTACAAAAAGATCCTACACAATCTTACGAGGGAACAGAAGGTGCAGATCAAAGTACTATCAACCATGTTTCTAACATTTTCTTTTGAGGGTGTGATTATCTCATGTTAAGGTTGCCTGAAATAGTAGCCAAAAATTGACTTTTTACTTTAAATTTTAAGGTTGTCACACACTGAAAAGAGTGTTACTGGTGTAGCTCCAGCCACAAATGGTGGTACATAACTAACTAAATTCTTGATTTTGACTCTAGCAATACAAACACTCTCATAATAATGTATATCACTTATAAATATTTATAATTTACAAATTTCAAAATATAATGTACATGACTAGTTTATAAGATTATGTATTATAATTATTATAAAAGTTGGACATAAAGTAATGTCCCGTCCCCCTTCCCCCCCCCCCCCCCCACTCACCTACTTTTTCGGTATTGCTAGGATTGTAGTTCATTAACACACACAGGGCAGCTCTGTGGATTACTTTCTATAGATACCCTTTATCCCTAATAACTTGCTGAACCCTCTGTAACACTGAAAAGGTGGCTGGCGGTGAAGGGGTAATTCTGTAGACAGTTGTGGTGGTTCAGATATGCCACTGGACAATATTGCTCAAGTTGTTAATATTGTATTGTTAGTAGAATCCTTTTAATTTCTTTCCATGTGTAATTAAATACTGTTATTATGGAAGCCTGTCAAAAATTAACTATAAATTAAGCATGATATATATCAAGTAGCATATCAATATGCAAATAAGCATTTCTGTTAAAAAATACATATTCTTTTAATTTTAAGTGTATTTCAATGGAATTCTTTGTCCTAAATACCATTGCTGTATTGGAATGTAGTTTTGATAACAGAATTCCATTAAGTAGATGCATGGAATAAGATTTTCATTTGATCATAAACAGAAAGATTGGAGTGTTTAATGAAATGAATCTGTAGAAAATTTGGGGAGGTTGAACATTAGTGTTCAGAGATGGTGTGTGTGTGTGTGTGTGTGTGTGTGTGTGTGTGTGTGTGTGAATGTTTTGTCTACATCATAAGATACAGAACTGAGTCTGATAGCTTTGGAGATACGGTATCCTTGCTTGCCATAATGCCTCTCCAGTGTGTCCGCAAAGTTTCTCCTCGGTGGCGATCTCCGTGTGTCTGGCGTGTAAGGTCGGCAGCACAGTCGGAGCTTACTTGCACGTGTTCTTTGGACCTGTAGTGGTGGTAGGGTAGGGGTAGTGTTGCGTGTGCACTACAGCTGTTATTTGTGCTATTGTCCTGTGCTCGTATACACTGAGTGGAGTGAGAATGCTTACTGTTGCCGAGAGAGAGCCTTTTTAGTGGAAGACGTTTTCCGGGTAGGAGGAAACTTCACGGAGCATCAGAGATAACAGTTTAGATTGCGTTTTCCTACGTTGAGGCGTCCACATCGCGACACTGTACGTGATTTAATTTGCAAATTCCAGATAACAGGTTCAGTTCGTGATGCAACATGACTGGTACGCACACAGTTTTAACAGAACAGAAGCTCGACGTTTTGGACATTGTGTTGCGGAGTCCGACAAAATCGGTAAGGAAATTATCACGAGAAGCTAAACTCTTTCGCACGACAGCACATAAGGCTGTAACCAAATTACTGGGGCTGTATCTGTATCGGTTTACTGCGGTACAACAATTACATTGTATGGACCATATGAAAAGAATAGCATTTTGTGAATGCTTTCAGTGATTTATTAACAGACATGGAGTTGGTGTTTCAGATTGAACGTTTTTCACTGATGAGGCTTTGTTTCACCTATCTGACTTCATTAATTCTAAAAATTCACATATTTGGTCATCCGAAAATCCACACACCTTAACAGAAATGCCATTACACACAGAGAAAATTTGGGTAGGGTTTCCATAACACGAGCGCAAATTATGGGGCCGATATTTTTTGGAAGTACCGTTACCTCCGAAATCTATTGTTCCCAGATAATTTATTCCTTTATCCCGCTGCTCAATGAAGGCGAGATCAATCATTTATTTTTGCAGCAAGACAACACTACTGCTCGTATGGCACAACAATCCGTATTTGACATTTAGATGAACTCTTTGGAGACAGAATAATTACAAAAGGTCTCTGCCCCCCTCCCCCCCCCCCCCCCCCACTCACCGGATTGGTCTCCTCCCAACAATTTCCTTTCAGGTGCAGCTAAAACATTTGTTTATCAAAATAACCCAAAGACAGTACAAGAACTTAAGGCAGCAATAACTGAATTCCTGCATTCAATTAAACATGAAACGTTGGTAAAGGTATTTGAAAATAAATGTAAACGTATTGAACTGTGCCTTTCAGAAAGAGAAAATCATTTCCAGCACCTACTGTGATAATGGTGACTACAATGTATTTTCTTGCAATTAATATAAATAATTAATTTCATTGTTTTAATTGTAATAATATTGAATTCCATCTCACAACATAACTGCAGCCAGTAGTACTGAAACTCAGCCTCTAGCTTATATGGTGACATTAACGTGCTGCCCCCTTACGCGCCCCACGAGGCGAGACGCGCGGAGTTCGCCACTGCGGAGAGACTTTGCGGACACACTGTAGTAATCTGTCCTTTTCACAGAATGTTTGATGAAACAGACATGTTAAATTACCAAACGGTGACAACTTCAGTTTGGAATATCAGTGATATGATGAGGGAAAAACAGGCAGCCATGTAGAAAAGACATTCTCACAGCTTAAATTTTTTTGTCACAGCCGTCATTAGAGAAAGAGTGTAGGTCTCTGTAAACTGATTCGGGCGCAACTCGTGCACATGTAGCGGCCACCTCTGGACACTACAGCCAAAGTAGTGAACAGGGGAAGGGGGTGTAAAGCAAAGGATAGAACGTTCCGTGCCGTAAAGGCAGTTGGGAATGTGATATGTCGCTCGGAATGCAGTAAACGGAGGTAGTCTGGCGAGCAAAGGGGAGAAATAATAAGAAAGAAAGAAAGAAACGGGTGGCATACGGTCGGAAAAGGCACGCAAACTGAGTGGAGATGGGGAACTGTTAGGCACAGGTATGGGAGGTGGAGACCGGGACGGTTGGAGGTCCGTAGAACGTGTCAGAGGGACGACCGCCATCTGCGCAGTTCGGAAGAGCCGGTGCTGGAGGGGAGGATCCGGATGGCCGGACAGACAAATTTAACAAAGTGTTTTATGCAGCTGGGTGGTCTGGTCTACTTTTGTCAGTGGCCATTTATTCTGATTGACAGCTGCTTGGTAGTCGTATAAGTGTTGAGAGCTGTGTAATGATGCAACAGAGATTTTATTTACTAACTCTGCTTTTCATTTTTCACAATAAAAGAGACCTCGTGAGTAAATAAGAGAACATAGTGTCGAGAAGGATGTACTGGTCTGTTCTTTTTACAAAAAATTAAGATAAGAATTTATGCAGCGTCTCTGTTTGTCAACAGCAAGCGTGTCGGTGGTGCCACACTGGTCTCCAGTCCAGTTTACATTGTAGGGTGCCTTTGTGTGGCTACAAAGGATCGACCAAACTTCTCGTGTTCCATTTCTGCCATTCTCTAAACAGCTGCCGCATGCTCGCATGTGATAAAGCGAGCTTCTGTTTGCTCCCCACCCCCTCTCACCAAGCGAATACCACTCCGTATTCGGGTCTGAGTATTTACCGGTTTCGTATCCAGCGAACGCAGCAGATCGTCGCACCAGCAAGACGAGGACACGCTGACGGAGTTCTCGGAGCCGTGGGACAGCTCTCGCTGGGAGAGCCTGCTGGGCCCCACGGCGGCGGCGAGGCACGGGAACGGCGGCGGCGACGGGACGGGCGCGCCCGCCGCGGACCGCGAGGACGGCGGAGCCGCGCCGACGCCTCCGGAGGTGACTGTCGTTGCGCCCCCTCAGCCGGTCCTGGGAACGGAGCCCTTGCTCTGTAAGTTTGCCCGGAATAAACGACACTCTTATTATCTGTTAAGCAGCTTATTCGACTTTTGGTAGAAAGATAAAATACAGGACAAATAGATAATACATACATATTACACAGTAGTGTTATTTTCATTAATAATTGGTTTACTTCCTGAAATGTGGTGTGGATAGTAGGCTCTACTTTCACCATTAAAAGCTTCATTGTGTATCTTTATTTCTTGAGGCTAGAAAACACTGCAAAGACTTCTCTTGAAACTCATATTTTCAAAAGATTGTATGCTGAGTTTTCAGCTTTCTTGAATTCTTTTGCTGTTGGTTTTGGAAACATAATTTTGTAATTGTACAATTTTCAGAGCAGGCAAGATTTCGTATAGAAAGAAGAAAATAATTGATTCCAAGTATGAAATGATTATAAAACAAAGGAGTATTAGTGGGGTTGAATTTTTGAGTGCATACATTTTTCATTGTTAACCAGTTACTGACATTGGCCAAATCTCTCACTGAATCCTGCAGTCTTAAAAATTACAGCTTCTGAAAAAGTAGGGAAAAATGAAAAAAGTGAAATGTTCTGTAAAATGATTTACTTAAAATTTAAGAGATTCAGTACTTGAGAAATATGTGATACACCTTTGAGTTATGCCTAATGTTACACGTAGAAACCCAGGAACATGTCAGTTGTTTCTCTGATGTATTTTATTTCTTACTTTTGAATAAATTATTGCTCATAACATTTGGCATTTTCAAACATTTTCTAGTTTGTTAGTATACATGAAATAATTTATATATTCATTGGTGTTTTCTTGTTATTTAGAACATGTAAATAAAGAGAAAGCAGAAAAGTTTCAAATGTGCACAAAATGGTTAGTGCTTGAAGAGAGAATTTTTGACACTTCATTTACATAGCTAGCAAAAGTTCTTTTAATTTCCGTCAAATCAGTTATTCACCCTGCAGTAGTCATGTGACTGTTTTTCTTTGTTTTACCTCTTGTAGTTGTGCACAGACTGTCTAGGCCTCAGGGCAATAAATAATTTTACTAGTAAAAGTAAACGAAGTAATAAATGACAATACATAATTGATTACTTTTAACTTGTGATTTTCTTCATCAGTACCTTTTACTGAGCTATAAATTGTATCCACTCCCACTGAAATAGTAAGTTTAATAATTCAGTACACCTGTTTCTTTTTGAAACATGTATGATTGCATTGTAAACAGGATGAAATGCACACATTGGTCACTGTATGTGTAACTTTTATAAAGTTCAGTCACATCTTCCCATTCTCAGACGACACTGTCATGCTGTAGACAGAGAGAATTAAGCACTTAATTTGCAATACTTGCTGTGCTTGGTAGATCTGTCCTTGTGTTGCTGCAACCAACTTAGATTGTTTCTAACATCTTTCAGATGTGTCTAGTCTGCGAAGAAATATATAAGTGAAATTAAAAACAGGAACGTAACAAAATAATGTAATCCTGCAGCAACACGACTAACATGAGAATAAACCATAATATGGCAAATATTGCTTACCAAAATGCAAATTATATTGAATGCTGTTTGTCTCCGAGAACTGTCAATGTGCAATTGTTGATCAGTCCGTAACAATTGCTGTAATACAGATGAGAGAAGGCAGTAATTAGCACTGATGATTGCAGGGAGGTTCTCAATTCATTTGAATCTCATTCAACTGAGATCAAAAGGTACGAAGAAAATTCATTGGTTTGGACTGTCGGTCTGTGCATGACAACTGCAAGGTTGTGGTGTTTTTTCCCCTTCAGAACTTGACCTCATATAGGTCAAATGTATATTCTACACGCCAGTTTCCTACTATTTCTTGGTTATAGATATACATATAAAAATTCATCATGAAATTTTCCCCAAAATCACAAAGTGAGTATTCGTTACTTACTATTATTACTGTAAACAATTAAACAACTTTATTGCAAAGCTACAACTCTTGATGATCATTTTCTCCCTTTCCTCCTCTTTTTGTGACTGAAAATTATGGCTAAATTGTAAAACAGGCTGTCTCCGCACTGCTGCTGTTTGTGGTGCAAATGTTGGCAATGCCTCTGCTAGTATGGCAGTCAGTTGGTAGCCAGAAAATACAAAATTTGATGTGATGACAGGCTGATCTGTAGTTTAGCCCGAAATTAAGGTTAAGGTGAGAAGAAACAATTCGGTTATTGGGAATAAACAGCATTCGGTCACGATGAATCTGTGTATTAATCGTAAATTGATTTCGGCTTGTTACCTAGATTTATCGTGACCGAAAGCCGTGTTATTCTCAATAATTATATCGACGTTCGCTGTGCACAACAATTCAGTTACGGATTAAAACATAGTTAACAATTTGGTTATCAAAGCTAACGAATTTGAGAGCAGAAAATCTGGTTGTGGTGAAGTATGTTATGTTAAAATCCAATATTTGAAAGTAAAATGTTGTTGTTAGATACATACACAAATTGTTGCATCATCTTAGCTTCCTAAAAGTGCTTTCTGTAAGCATTATTAACATACCCATCAGACCAAGAACACAGATGGCCGTTTCTAGGATTTTACCATTTTTATTTACACTCCACTTGAAAATTCGACCAAATGAGAAGAACATTGTACTTGTGTCGGGAGCAGTTCTGTAGCGAGCACAGCTCTTGCACCTCCAGTGGTTGTCACCAGTGCCCGCTTCCCACTTGCAGCTCCACCGCGGTTGCACACCCTGCGCAGCGCTCGCGCCCTGTCGGAGGGAGGCTGCGGCAGTGGGGGCGGCGCAGCCATCCGGGCCTACGCGCTCCACCTCGCCGCCGACCGCTCCACGACGTTCGCCCAGAACGTCGACAACTTCATCGCCTGCACGCGCGAGTCTCGCGAGACCAGCCCCCAGGTCGTGATGCGCAACATGCGGCAGTTCATGTCCGGCATGAAGAACTACCTGGTGAAGCACGGGGAGCGCGAGTTCGAGAAGGAAGTGGAGAAGGAGAGGGTCAAGGTGAGTGGGTCAGTGCTGTAGAGACACTCTAAATTCTGTAACAGTGACGTAAACTGATTCCGAGAGAGTTCGGTATCGCAATTCTGTGGCATAGGGTCTTGTAATGAAATTCTGCTAATGCAGAGCCAGCTGTATTTACTCAGATTTGGCAGCGGACAGTAGTGACCTACGTCGCTTCTGTTCAAACTAAAAACTGAGGCCGAGGCACACCCTCATAGGTTATTACATTGTGATACTGTGCTCGTGTGGCTATATTACATTCACAAGATTTGTGTGTTTAGAGACCGAGTAAGTCAGATATGGCCGAGTGTTGCTCCTCTGTGGGACGTTTGGATTATGAGAATTAATGTACTCACAACTGTGAGTATGAAACACCATCAGCTTTATAATTTATTGGTCACAAGTATAATTTGTGCCAGACCAAGATTTTTCTGGCAGTTGCATTAACTTTTCCACTATATGTGCACATCTTTTAGACTAATGTAAGCTTCCATATATTACACATTGTCTGCTATTGTACATTCCATTATGTAGTTCCTGACAGGACCTCAGATTCATTACAAATGTTGCATGCCTTCCTTTGGCATTAAATCCAATGTGCAGTGGTCACATTTAACAGTGTGCTACAGTAAATGTAAATGTCATTACATCGTACATTTATTCTAGCATTCTGTAGCTGCCACAGCGTCCATTCCTGCAGATGTGTGTGCATCGTATTATTCTGCTGTAAAAATCTTGAACACAAACGTATTCTCGTTGGTATTCAATTATTAAAGTATCTGTTGAACTGTATTTGCCAGAAGTTCTTGTTAATTGTGATGGTGGTTTTCAGTTTGCTAAAGTCCACATCCAGTGACAATTAACTATTATTTTTATCACTGAACTTTAATGCTGCAGATCTGGAACTTGATGAGAGGGTATGCACAAAATTTCATTATTTGTGCACCTGTACAAATCGGATGAGGTAAAATTTGATGGTGGAGATAAAAGTCAATAAGGGTTGGTTCTGCAGTGGCAGTTTTTTGTATAACCGTAGCAATGTCTCCCATGAAGCCATAAGGCGATAACTATCCTGAAGACTGTAATCCCAAAAAACTTGTGGGATACTTTTATTGCCAAGGAACATTCAAATTTTATAATGTAATAATGTAATTAAAGAAGGGAATGATTTTTACCAATACTGCAGTTAGCTCCTTTATAATACTTCCTTTTATTTTACCATAATGTCTTCCATTAAACAGATAGTTTAATAACAGTCTTAGCATTAAATAACTCAACGCAAAGAAGGTTGATAAGCCACAGACAAGGATATAAAAAAAGGGCAATATCTCTCTCTCTCTCTCTCTCTCTCTCTCTCTCTCTCTCTCTCTCTCTCTCTCTCTCTCTCTCTCTCTCTCTCTCTCTGTGTGTGTGTGTGTGTGTGTGTGTGTGAGAGAGAGAGAGAGAGAGAGAGAGAGAGAGAGAGAGAGAGAGAGAGAGAGAGAGAGATTTAGTTTAATCACTTTATCTTCCAAAGTGAGTGACACTTAGTTGTTGCCAATAATTAAAAGTGTTGGAAATCTGTACTTAGACTACTAATAAATGTGCAAGCAGATGAAATTTCCAGATGCAAACAAAACCAGACAAAACTGCAATCAGTAGCAATGTTTTTATGAATAAAATGAAACATGGGAGGTAAAAATATTAGCATTTACAGTAGTAGCAAAGTTGCCTAACGTCCCCTTAATAACATAATACATTTCATTTGTGCAGTAACTGCCTCCACATTTTGTAGCAAAGATTGCTTTCAGTCAACATAGCATCAAATTTACACCAAATTCAAATACCATATATTTCTGCAGATAAAATGAGCTTTAGATAAGACGAGGTACAAATTTTCATCAAAATTTTATAGTTTAATCGTATATTTTGTTTTATGTCCCACCCTCGTCGCTGCTTTTGTGTCTCATCCGCCGGTTGTCGTAGGTGTCGGTGGCTGAGTAGAAAGAGACTGACACAGTAATAAAGGATGCACTTGTGTGCAGGTACGGAGGTGACCAGCCAGTGGGACAGCAGAAACTAGAAACACTAGAGTAAATTAGAATGAGATATATATTTCATAGAGACTTAGTAATACTTAACTTTTACATAGGTTTTGACTGCAGAATGCTGATACATAGTTTAGATAGAGAGAGGTCTGCCTCCTGATGAGTCCTAGTGCCTATCCGATAGCTATGTCTTAACTTGTGCCTATCTGAATCCCAAATCTTAACTGGTTCCTATCTCAGTCCCAAGTGAACGATGTTGTTCAGTGGTGGCCACGAACGGAGTTGTAGCACAGGGCGCTCGTGGCTGACGTTGGCTGACGTCGTAAGAGTGTCGCGCTGTGCGTGCGTGGCGGCGCGCGGCGAAAGTACATGGCGCACACTTCATACTTATGCGACTCCACATTTGGCCTATAAGACAACCCCCAAGCTACCGTTTTTACCCGAATGCAAGCTGCACTTTTTTCCAGTTTTCAGGATTGAAAAATAAGCCTCCAGTTTAGTTTCGCAGGCAAAGCTTCAGGAAGTTACGAATTCCGAAAAATGTGAAGCCCCCCTTAAGTAGGTTTTGTGAATGGTAGTTCCGAAAAGTGCCACTAGAAGCCGCCATAAGTAGTTTTGTGATTGGATTTCACCAATTTCACCTTTTATTTCAGTGTTTGCAGTTTGTTTTTTGTATGTTCCTGTGTGTAGTGCTGCATTGAATCCCATGAATCCCATGAAGAGGCATGATTTTTTTTTTTTTTTTTTTTTTTTTTACACTGCGACGATTAAGAGAAAGGCAATTTCTTTTCCCAAGATGACTTTTAATTGGACCTATGAACTTATTATGCAGATGAAAACACACAAAATGCCCAAGAACAGAAGATAAAGGATTTGAAAGGAAGCCACAACTGTGGCATGTAGCTCTGAAATATTTTAACCCTTTCACTGATCTGTACGTAAATATAGCATATGCTAATCCTTTATGTGCAACTTTGGATATATTGTGAAATTAATTTTGACAAGCGACATTGTAAAATCAAGCTGCATTGTAAATAATTAATTCTATTCCTGCTCTATGGCGTGTAGGTTATCATATGTACCCTTGTCTGTTCAGTAAATTAATAAAAGTTGTAAAGTGAATATCTGTTTAAAACTAAATTTAAGACTAAATTTCAATCTAATTTCTTTTGTACCATCGTATAAGACGACCTCAGATTTTGGGGCCCTTTTTTTTTATGATTCAGCTATAGTCTTATCTGCAGAAATATATGGTGGATATAATAGTCCTGTCATCTTGCATTAGGGCTGTTATTGTATTAAAATGTGTCTGCTACTGCTTATGTGTAAGATGATGTGTTGTCACTCGTTAACTACAATGGTTGGCTACACCGAAACGAGTCCGTACAAACTGACACCGTTCGACTTACATCGAAACGGCGAGTCTAGACTCTCGACTCTTGTTATGGGACTTCGGGAAGTGAACGGCCCATACTCTCATGAAAATCTGAGGAGCGTATTCGTTCTCTGCCGACTGGCCGACCTGTGATTTTTCGTCACAGCTCCGCGCAAACGAGTTCCTGAATCTGGACGCCATCCTCGAGGGCGTAATGCAGAGGCTGGTGGTGCGGCCGCTGCGCGACCACGTCTACCGGCTGTTCGTCGACGACTACGGGCGTCGCGGTGAGGTGCGTCGCCTGGCGTCGGCCATAGCGTCGGCGCGGTCGTGCTCGCTGCGGGAGCTGGGGGTGCGCGCCGGGGTGAGGCCGCCCACGGCCGCGGGGTTGGCCACCGTGACGGCGCACCTGGCGCGCCTGCAGGCGCGGGACCTACCGCTCGACAAGCTGGCGGCGCTGCTGGACGCCGTCGCCGCCATCTTCACCTCGGTAAGATCCCGCCTCCTCTCCGACCTTCCTCTGCACTAGATTACGAGTACGATGACCCTCAAATACCTATCGCCAGTATATTGTAATGACAGGAAAATTTTATGGTAAGTTCAGATATCAAATAGTCATTCACTATGGCTGTTTTGGGCGTTTTGCCATTTTCAAGTATATACAAATTGCACTAAACAGATTTTTGATTCAGTACGATTATGATGATCTACCTTGGAGCTGATAGAAGAATCGGTGAAGAGTTCCTGTTTGCCTTTGCTTTAAGTATGTATCAGATGTATCTCTGTCACATGTAGAATGGTATTCGTTCTTTGCTATTTATTTATAACGCCACCTCCTATACTACATTAAAACCCAGCTTTTACATTCGCAATTTACGATTCCTCAATGTCGAAGAATGTGTCCTACCAATCGATCACTTCTTCTAGTCAAGATACGCTAGAAGTTCCTTTTCTCGCCAATTCTGTTCAGTACCACCCCATTACTTACACAATCCACCCACCGAATCTTCAGCATTCTCCTGTAGCACCACATTTCAAAAGCCTCTATCCTCTTCCTGTCCACACTATTTATCATCCATGTTTCACTCCCATACAAGACAATGTAATTAATCTCAATTAAAGGGTCCTGACAGTGTTGATTATGATGAATGAAATTACATAAAAAGTTTTTACTTCCCATAAATTTACCAGTTCAGATAACCTTTATTACATAATAAATAAACTTCCTGGTGAGTATTTTGATGCATATTGTGTACAATGGGGAACAGAAAGATTATCCAGCCTGAATAATTTAAGTCCAAGAACAGAGCACTGCGCATGGCCGAGCTCATAAGTGCAAGTGTTGCCAACTCTGGCGGTCTGTTCAACTTCACCTTGCTGTTTATATTGTCAAATAGAAGCAATACAATATTTAAGATACAGAATATGTCGAGATTAGTTGCACTTTAACAAACGTATAATTTATTTAGGAAAACATTATTTGAGCACATAGTAACAGTTGAGATGTAAGAATTCCACGTGGGTACATTTACTACGATCAGCCGCTTCTCACATGTTTCATTGGGTGAGTGGATAGACTGACAGTTTATGAATGCAATGGGTATGTGTGTTAATCCCACTGGAGTCACTTTATTTTTTATTTTTTAGCCCTTTTGCAGGTAATATTTTAAATATTAATTCATTAAAAATTGTGCAGTTTGAAATATTTCTCCTTAATGCAAAAATAATAAAATATTAATAAATACTTAGTTTTCTGTTTAAATTAGGAAAGGAAGATAATGCTTTGATGTAAATTTAGAAAAAGTAGTGCCAGACAAAATAATGCTCCACGAAAGCAAGTTTAGACTGAAATCAAATAAATTTTGAAATCAATCATAGTCTTTGAAACGAACAGATTGGCGCTAAAATTACGATGGGAGAAATATCTCAAGTTAGTGGCCGCATTGCATATCCCTATTATTAAAAATTGAGCCTGAAAAAAAATTCTGTAATTGAATGAAGAAGGAAAATGGCACAAAAATATTTAATTCTAGCATTGTGCCTAAAAACCTGTCCGATTTCGTAGTAGGGCAGCCCACAAGTATGTTGTACAGAAACTAACTGTTCGAATACACTTGAAAAACCCCAATTTATCATAACTCCACGGCTAGCAAAAAATTAAAAATAATTAAATTTCGATAAACTGGCATATATCTCAGGGACGTTTAGTGTGGAACAAACAATTCTAAGATAAATATGAAGTATTGTGCAACAATCCAACATTTAATTTTGCACATTGCAAAGAAAATGGCGGATGGTTGCAATCTGTAAGAAAAATTCACACACTATTAATATATTGTACAATAAGGAATAATGAGATGTCTTTTAAATAAAGATATTGAGAAATGCAAATTTTCATTAAATGTAATTAATTCTGGGAAAAACACAACACACACTTAACAACAATTTTCAACATCCATTCTGTGCTCAAAAAGAAATTACATTTCAAATAAATTAAATTCAGAGCAATGCGCTAATGCGTCTGAAACCTATGAATGCTAGACCAAAAAGAAGAAAAAAATGGAGACTGCTGCTCTTTCTTATTAAATGAAACATATGATAAATGAAAATATATAGATAATAATGTTCTTGTTAGTGTTACACTTTCTTTGTATAAAATATTTCTTTGACGGTTGTGTAGTAATTCACATGAAATAAACACAAGAGAGTAATTATGAAGAATAAGTAAATATTGAAAAAGAATCCGGGCTCCCATGAAATGTTATAAGTTGTAGGCTTTGAGAAGTTTATAGAAGATTCTATTTTATAATAATTAAATCAGACAGACACGTGTTCATAGTAATAATATTCAAAATTGATGTATTTTGTTTGTGATTACTTAGACATGGTAGTTTTCAGCCAAGAGAAACATATCAGCTGATTAGCATACGTGATAGGTCTAATTCAAAATGGCTGATGTGAATGTTCGAGACCACATAATTGCTCTCTTTGAAAGCGATTTTACTGCATCTGACGCAGAATGTTGTTATGGTGTTGATTCTTCTACAGCAAGGAGATGAATCAGATGGTTCAGAGGTAATGGTGAGGTGAGCAGATGTTCAATACCTGAATGACCACGAGTCTCTGCTCAAAGAGAAGATGATGAAGTGGTCAGAGCAGCCCAGACTGCCCCTTTCTCAAACATCCGGGAACTAGGCAGAGCTTCATATTTTCTGGTCTCATCGAAAACTGTTATCAGACAATTAGACAAGCACGGAATCAAGTCCCGTCGTGTTCTCGTTAAAGAACCCGACCGTGGACAGACTGGCAATTGTGTGCCTGGGAGAATGTCAATTGGAGGAATGTCATTTTCACTGATGAGTGCACAATGGAGTCCACAAACAGAGGTCCTGTTCTCGTTTACCGCACAGATGGGCAAAGATATGACACCCGCTTTGTGGTTACACATGCTAGAAGTGGGCTCATAAGTGAGAAATATTGGGGCTGTCTGACTTATATGAGTGCTGGAACCTTGTAATGAACGAAATAAAAGTTCAATTCAGCATGCCGTGAACATTTCCTCAAAAATGTAATCATTCATGGAGCTCGACTTCAGTACCTCAAGGACATCGTATTTGCCAAAATGATAACCATCCATCGCACACCGGCATTAGGATTCAGAGTTGGTTCCAAAGGAGACAGAATATTGTTCAATGCCTACCATGGCCTCCAAAGTCACCTGATCTCAATCCCATAGAGATGGGCTAAAATCGAGAAGACTATGCAGGATGATAGGTCAGACCCTCCTTTAAGAACTGTGGATGCCTTGTCGGGTGGCAGAGAATTGCCGTGGATGAGGCCTTTTTCCGCAGACTTCTAGATTCTGTGCCTCAAAGGATCCAGGCTGTTTTTGATTCCAGTGGCATGCGGACAAAATACTGAAGTTGTACATAGCCTACATTATATCATTTTAACTTTAATGGGAGGTCATACCAATATTAACCTCTGAGGAAGTGGTTTTTTTAAATATGAGAGGCCAGATCAATAACACCCTCTAAGGATATTTATTTTTTATTTTGGGTAGTCAAATAAATATTATCTTCTAAGGAAGATTATTTTTAGATATCAAATTGACTAACTGTAATCATGTAATTGTTTACTAGAGAGAATACCGAAAAAAGTGAAACCAGTTTAATGTAATTACGTAAGTACAGAAAGAAACATTTGCACCCACGATGAAAAAATTAATAAAATAAAAAAAAAAGGAAAGGTTTTAGTGGCATCTGATTTGATGGACACCACTTAACAAGGAAGGCAGACACTCTTTCGAGGGCTACCTGTCCTTTCCCCGTTAGTTCTATCGGAGTTGAAGAATGAATATTAAACTGGAAACAACAGATGATGGAAGGCACAGCCACTCACTCAAGTAAACTGTAAGTAAGGCCTTAGAAAATTATGCCTATTGCTGATACATTTATCTTAGCTCAACACTACAGATTCACTGTCGACGGGACGTTAAACTCCAAGCATCCTTCCTTCCTTCTCCTGCGAAATATGCAAGACTAGCACTCCTGGAAGAAAGGATATGGTGGAGACATGGCTTAGCCACAGACTAAGGGATGTTGCCCGCTAAAGGAAAAGGTCCCAGGTTCGAGTCCCAGTTTCGGCACACAATTTTAATCTGCCAGGAAATTTCATATCAGCGCACAATCCGCTGCAGAGTGAAAAGTTTCATTCTGGAAACATCCCTTAGGTTGTGGATAAGCCATGTCTCCACCATATCCTTTCTTCCAGGAGTTCTCGTCTTGCATGTTTCGTAGGAGAGCTTCTGTGAAGTTTGGAAAGTAGGAGGCGAGGTACTGGCGGAAGTAAAGTTGTGAGGCGGCATCGTAAGTCGTGTCGGGATAGCTCAGTCGGTGTAGCGCTTTCACGCGAAAGGCAAGGTCCCAGGTTCGAGTCCTGGTTCTGGCACACAATTTTAATCTGCCAGGAAGTTTCATTCGTCTCATTGTTAAAAGTGTTATGTTTAAGAAAATTGCAGATTTCATAGTGAATTAATGTTAAAAAATATTACCTTCACAGGTGTAAAAAAGGTAAGTTGACTGCAGTGGTACCTAAACTCGTGCCCCCCTTGTGTTCGTAAACTGTCAGGCTATCAACTCGGCCAAAGAAACATATGTAAGAAGCGGTTCGTTGTAGTAAATCTACCCATGGGGATTTTCTTACACCTCAACAACTTCTATGTGTTCGAATAACATACCAACAACTAAAGGGAACAGCCATGGGAACCAAGATGGCCCCCTCGTACACAAACTTATTCATGGGACGCTTAGAGGAAGCCTTCCTGGATACCCAAGCCTGTCAACCCAAAGTTTGGTACAGATTCATTGATGACATCTTCATGATCTGGAATCACAGTGAAGAAGAACTCCAGAATTTCCTCAAACCTCAACTCCTTGGGTCCCATCAAATTCACCTGGTCCTATTCCAAATCCCATGCCACATTCCTCGATGTTGACCTCCATCTGTCCAACTTCCACACCAAACCTACTAACAAACAACACCACCTCCATTATGACAGCTGCCATCCATTCCACATCAAACGTTCCCTTCCTTACAGCTTAGGTCTTCGTGGCATGCCACATTCCTCGATGTCGACCTCCATCTGTCCAACTTCCACACCAAACCTACTAACAAACAACACCACCTCCATTATGACAGCTGCCATCCATTCCACATCAAACGTTCCCTTCCTTACAGCTTAGCTCTTCGTGGCATGCCACATTCCTCGATGTCGACCTCCATCTGTCCAACTTCCACACCAAACCTACTAACAAACAACACCACCTCCATTATGACAGCTGCCATCCATTCCACATCAAACGTTCCCTTCCTTACAGCTTAGCTCTTCGTGGCATGCCACATTCCTCGATGTCGACCTCCATCTGTCCAACTTCCACACCAAACCTACTAACAAACAACACCACCTCCATTATGACAGCTGCCATCCATTCCACATCAAACGTTCCCTTCCTTACAGCTTAGCTCTTCGTGGCATGCCACATTCCTCGATGTCGACCTCCATCTGTCCAACTTCCACACCAAACCTACTAACAAACAACACCACCTCCATTATGACAGCTGCCATCCATTCCACATCAAACGTTCCCTTCCTTACAGCTTAGGTCTTCGTGGCAAATGAGTCTGCTCCAGTCCCGAAGCACTGAACCAGTACACCAATAACCTAATAACAGCTTTCACATCCTGCAGCTATCCTCCTAATCTGGTAGAGAAGCAAATTGCCAGAGCCACTTCCTCATCCCCCCAAAATTCAGAACCTTCAACAGAAGAATCCCAAAAGTGCCCCTCTTGTCACCGGATTCTTTCCAGGACTGGAGCGGACTCTGAATGTGGCTCTCCAGCAATGATACGACTTCCTTAAATCCTGCCCCGAAATGAGATCCGCCCTTCGTGACATCCTTCCTACTCCACCTACAGTGTCTTTCCGCCGCCCACCTAACCTCCGTAACCTCCTAGTCCACCCCTATGAAATCCCCAAACCACCTTTCCTACCTCCTGGCTCCTAACCTTGTAATCGCCCCCGTTGTAAAACCTGCCCTATGCACCCTTCCACCACCACTTACTCCAGTCCCGTAACCTGGAAGGTGTACACGATCAAAGGCAGAGCCACTTGCGATAGTACCCATGCGATCTACCAACCGACATGCCTGCAGTGTGAAGCGATCTATGTGGGAATGACCAGCAACAAACTGTCCATTCACATGAATGGACACAGGCAGACAGTGTTTGTTGATAACGAGGATCACCCTGTGGCTAAACACGCCTTGGTGCACGGCCAGCACATCTTGGAACAGTGCTACACCGTCCGGGTTATCTGGATACTTCCCACTGACACCAATCCTTCAGAACTCCGGAGATGGGAATTAGCCCTTCAGCATATTCTCTCTTCCCATTGCCCACCTCCATTAAATTTGAATTCCCGCCCGCCATATTTAACATCTTAACATCTTTGCCTCGGTTCTCTGGACAGAGCCTCTGCCTTTAGTGGCATCTCTGTCCAACTTCTTAACTTCTTTGGTTTCTATAGTATATCTGCCTAGGTGTGTTTGTGTCTGTGTGAATGTATGGGTGTGTGTGTGTGTGTGTGTGTATTTGTTCACCTTCCTTTTCTTCCCCCAAGGTAAGTCTTTCCTCTCCCGGGATTGGAATGGCTCCTTACCCCCTTCCTTAAAACCCTCATCATTTCCTTTTCCCTCTCCTTCCCTTCTGCCTGAAGAAGCAACTTGGTTGCGAAAGCTTGCGTTTGTGTGTGTGTGCATGTATTTATTTATTTATTTGTGATGCTGTCACACCTGTGCTCCTTCGCCTGGTGAGTAATCTTCGTCTATTTTTTATATATAATTTTTCCTGCTAGGAATTTTTCGTCTTACTTTTCCCAAATAAATTATACGTGAGTTAAGCTGCTACGAATCTCGATGTATACTGTATCCAATTATATTGCTACTACTTGACGAGGTAAACACCAAGCTGAAGCTCCAAAGACCGCTAGAGTTGGCATACTCGCTCTTCGGAACGAGGGCATGTGCAGTTCTTAGACTTTAAAGTAATCGGGCCGCGTAAATTTTTTGTCACCCGTTGTACATACATAGTACAGTACATAAAGTATGGAAATGCAGGGTGAGCCATTAAGCAAATTTTATCATTTAAAACAATATTTCCTGCATTTTACGTTTTCCCACATTTTGCACCATTTTTTGAAGTCCCTTGAAAACAGTAGAAATGGGGTTCAGAGCATCTGTGTGCTCTTTACATCAGCAAATATAAGAAATATAATCGGATACAGTATTCAGTGGTGGGGTAGATACTCTGACCCTTTATGAACTTGAAGGATGAGCGTTCAACTGTGTATGGAGTCATTTCTCTCTCTCTCCTTTTTATTTATTTTATTTATTTATTTATTTATTTAGACTTGTGAAGTTATAGACTTTTTTAGGTTACACATTCTTTCAAAAGATTCCATTATATAATTGTCTCGTCTTTAAAGAGACAGATGAATGGCCATTGTAAAAATATTGAAAGTGGGTGTACTTGTAATTACTGCGACCTTCAGCTAGTGTATCTGTGGTTTTCAACTAACAGAAACGTGAGTAATCTTCATCTATTTTTTTATTTATATATTTTTCCTGCTAGGAACTTTCCATCTATAATAACTGTAGTATGTGATAGATTGAACTCACCACAAACTTATTTCTTTCTTTCTTCTCTCTCTCTCTCTCACTCTTTTTTTTAAATACAAATTGCTTCACAAATGTTTCATGCTCTGTTTACTTTTTCTTTGTAGATTATATTTTCTTTTTTTAATTCTTTTCATATTTTCTTTTGTAAATAACTAATTCTGATTTGTGAATTTTATGTCTGAAAGTAATCTTTCTTGGAAGACCTCCAATAAAAACAAAAATAATCTTCCTTGAAAGGTGATATTCATCTGATCTACTTTCCATTAAATTATAAATAATATGGTAGCAAGTAGATTTATATTTTGGAATTAACATTGTTTGCCTAATAACTTTGTAGGCCTTTTACAAAAATAAATAAATAAATAATAATAAAATGTGAAAAGTAGGATATGTATAGCTTCAGTATGTTGTTCCTGTGCTATTTTCTATTTATTGTTATTGATCTATTTGTTTAAAGATTAGACTGCCATAAAATGGAGTTTTTGAAAGACTGTTGAACCAGAAAAATTCTACATCTGCACAATTAAGGTTTAAAATATTATCTGTGCAGATCAAAGTAAAAATGACAAATGTCTCTGGTCAGATTCAAAATGTCAGACTATTTTCTCCGCTGTCAAAGCAGATGTGAAACGTTTGTCGTCGTAGAAATTCTACTGACACACAGCGCCAGTATTTCAACAGTTTCTACATGCTCGAATAGTAATTTTCAAAAGAAATGATACGATGAGTTAAAATGCCAAGAAATCTCGACATGTACTGTATCCTAAGTATTGTATTGCATCTCTATGCCAATGTAAGTACAAAGCTGAAGACCATTAGAGTTGGCAACACTGGCACATCTGTATGTAGCTTGGCAATTGTCTTTGTTGTTGTTTGCATTATTTTAATGTATTTTTTGTGCTTGTTCATTCTAATTTGTTGCAATGACTCACACAAAAAATTATATCCGCATTTAAACAAAATTCATACTGTCTTTATTTTTTGTGACAGATAAATAAATAAATAACTAGCACACTTCATGTCGCATTTTATTTATGTCGCAGGTAAAAGCAGCAAATGCCGGTCGTTCAGTTATGTTGACGGCAGACGATTTCCTGCCGCTGCTCGTCTGGGTGCTGGTGCAGGCAGGAATGGTGAGTCTTGTGACTATAATACAACAGTTTACGTGTACTTGCCCCTTATTTATACGAGTGGTTTCCATTCAGGTGCATTGTTGGACAACTTAAAAATTTCAGATCAAAATACCTCACAGACAAACAAATATTAAAGTGTGTTTAAAAGTCTCATTATTACCACAATTTTATTTTTTGCTGCATAAAGAATACCGACAATTAAGTCCTACTACTTCATAATTTAAAATGAAAATAGAGATTAATATTTTAAGAAACTTCCTGGCAGATTAAAATTGTGTGCCGGAACCGGGACTCGAACCTGGGACTTTTGCCTTTTGCGGGCAAGCGCACTACCGACTGTGCTATCCCGACACAACTCATGATGCCACAACTTCACTTCCGCCAGTACCTCGCCTCCTACTTTCCAAACTTCACAGAAGTTCTCCTGCAAACACGCAAGACTAGCACTCCTGGAAGAAAGGTGTGGTGGAGTCATGGCTTAGCCACAGCCTAAGGGATGCTTCCGGAAGTTATGAGGCGGCATTGTGAGTCGTGTTGGGATAGCACAGTCGGTAGTGCACTTGCCCGCGAAAGGCAAAGGTCCCAGGTTCGAGTCCCGGTTCCGGCACACAATTTTAATCTGCCAGGAAGTTTCATATCAGCATACACTCCGCTGCAGAGTGAAAGTTTCATTCTGATTTATATTTGAACTTTAAATCCTTTATGAACTGATATATGGATAAGAAACCAGGTTGCAGAAGAAAACCTTAAAAGCAAAAACAGTCGGCATATGAGGAAGGCTCTGGTGGAACTATTGTGTGATTCTATTTTGATTAGATCAGAAAAGGAAGTAATAGAATACTTGAAAATATAGCTGTGAACAAATTAATGTGATTCCCATACACTTGCTTAAGTGATCAGGCATTTTTTAGTGTGTGTGTGTGTGTGTGTGTGTGTGTGTGTGTTTTAGTCATTGTAACAACAATGTTTGTATGGAAAATGATTTATGCTGAAAACCAACCTTCATTATAAGTATAATGTCCTCTTCACAGTTTTCAAAATTCTGATTCAGAAGGATTTGCACAAATTATAATTGAAAGTTTTGCAGTACATATAATTTGCATATTTTTATTAATTGCTGTTTAGTCACGAAAAAGGTTGGGAATCATTTATTCAATTTTGGCAAATGAGAACAGAAGGGGCAGCACGTCAATACTGCCTGGTCTACAGATCAGCTGCCAGGTTGCTGCATTCTTGTATGTGTGATACATCAGGTTCTGTTTACTAAATCTGCTTCTAACTCTTCAAATCAATATATTTGTTCTGCAATTTTTTTAATTATCAGCAATTATTCCAGACAATGGATAGATTAACAAACACTGTTTATGTCAGATACAATTCTGCTCAATGTAATGCAATAGGATTTCATAACATTGTGGCAGCATATCTATGCAGTGTCGGTATCGACACAAAAGTCTTATAAAATCTTCAGTCAGCTTGGAATGGTATTCTGTGTTCAATGTGTACATTATTAAGACAATCAAAAATAGTAAAATTAAGTGCACTTTTTTTGTAAAAGATCCACAATGGTTATCTCTGTACATTTGAGACTACCTAACATTCAAAGTAACATGGATTGTGACACATCTGATTTGAAAAATGGAATGTGTTTCCAATTTCTTCATCAACATAGATATTGGAAATTATATATTTTAAAGAATGATATATTCAGGTTTTGTGTTCAGTCACAGTGTTTATAAAAAATTGGGTGAATACTGATACGGTTGGTTTTGTGAACTAAACATACCATATTTACTCAGCTATAGTACCCCACTGCCTATAGTACCCATGCCTCAAATTTTGAGGTAAAAATACAAAATTTAAATGTATCTTGAAAATTTGTGAATTTGTTAGTTATGTGAAATTCGGCAATTTAAGCGAAATCTGGCAACATTGCCAGCCACTGGCTGCAGGAACACTGGTATCTTCACAACATAACTGGAGGACAGCTGAAATACTGCACCCCTTATGTGCTACATACACTGTGTGGTACTTCCCAGAGAGCAGACCACACCACCCTTCTTTGCTTGTACCGATCCCTCGTCTGGGTGTATTGTCTATTCATCTGCATGTTCATCATTTTACATCGTCTCAACCTGATCCACCATCGTGGGTTTCATCTAGCCACAGGAGCATTTTATACCAGTCCCCTTGAGAGCCTCTATGCCGAAGCTACCGAATTGCTGCTGCCCTGTTGACAGGAAAACCACCTCAGTCGCTACACGTGTCAGTTATGTGCTTGATTGTTGTGCAGGTATGGCACGAACAGGAAAAAGGCTGTGGGCGTTTTCTGGACAGGTTTACCATCTAGTAAAATCATCTAAAGATCAAAACCAACTGCAGAACGATCTGAATAAGATATAACTATGGTGTAAAAATTTGCAATTGACTCTAAATTGTGAGAAGTGTGAAGTCGTCCTCATGAGTACAAAGATATAGTAAAATGGTCCGATGAACCCTCTGCCGGGCATTTAAATGTGATTTGCAGAGTATCCCATTTAGATGTAGATGTAGACCGGCAAATAATACTTGGACATGTAACGAATTGGTTATATTTCAGAAAATGGGATTGAATTTCTAAGATTACGGCCTGAGGAGAGCCACCAGTGGTACAGCAGAGGTAATCGTTATGACGGTTCAAGTAGGAGAACGAGCCCAGGGGGCTGCAGAGCGGGAGCGTGCTATCGGGGCGAGAGCCGGCCGCAGACAGAGCTTTAGCACCTCTAAAAACCTCACAGTTAGCCAGAAGTGCCGAATCTACGTAATTGCGTGTTTCATACTCTGATTGGTTGTGATCTGCAGTAAGGACTTTGAGACAGGTGCTCTGGTCACCGGGGTCAGTGGGTTCTGCGGCGACAATTCTCACCGATATAGTCTTCCTGACGGGTTCCAAACCTTTACTGTAGAACTCTTTGCCCTCTGTCGGGCCATACAATACAGCTCAGATTGTATGAGTGCTCACCAGAGCCTTCACATGCTGTATGTGATACGCCCCTTGGTACAACAAAGGGAGGTGTGTCTTCACTCCCTCATCAATGAGGTAACCAACGTGGAGTTCCTGTGGGCTCCCGGCCATGTCGGTGTGTCGGGGAACAAGAAGGTGTAATCTGCTGTAAAGGATGCAGCCCTCCTCCTTCGGCTCGCTACCGATTCGGTCTCCTCAGACAATCTCGGCGTCAACATTTCTGGTCGAGCGATATCGCTCTGCCGCTCCCATTGGTCTTCTCTCGAAGGGAACAAACCTCTTCCGACTGGTCGGCTGACCACCTCTTGGTCCCTTAGTCACGAAGAGGTCATTCTTGCCCGGTCGTTTGTAGGACAGTGTCGTTTTGGCCACCGCCACTTACTGAGTGGCGACCCTGCTACTATCTGTGGTCACTGCTCTCGACAATTGACTGTATGCCATTTTCTGGTTGAGTGCCCATATTTTTAACTGTCTGTGTGTTTTCTATCTGAGTTGCCTGATATCTTAGCAGATGACACGCGGTCTGCAGATAGTGTTATACTTTATATTTGCTGTAGCGATGTGGCGAAGGAAATATAACATTCCCCAGACGGGAATTCCAGCCGTGTTCGTACAGTAATTAGAAATCTACATAGGCATTGGCTTGTTTTGCCTATTCATTTTACAAAGTTGACTAGCTGCAAAGAGCCTTCTCCTTATATTTCCCTTTGCCTTTGCATCGTCGTGCATTTAATCATGCTCTGACTTGTATGCTTTATGACCTCAGCAGGTGTGCACCCTAAAACCAAACAGAAGGAAAAAAGCTGTCGGTGTTGAATACTACGAACAACTTAGGGAAATGTGTACTGGTGATTGGAGAATTGGCTCTATGGTAACGTGTGACTCGAGAGCTGTCAAGTTTGCAATGAATAATTTTGTTTGTACTGCAGCTCATGAATATGAATTTTTTGTATTTCAAGTGTAACAGAACATGGTTTCTGCTAGCCACAAAGTGCTACATAAGAAGATCATAACACACACAAACTTTTGCAATCGAAACTTTGATACACGGAATAACATATCATATAGACATGAAGAGTAATAAAATGATTAACAAATTTAGCCCATCCTGAACCACCCGAAGGCACTATTGAAATTACGAATTTTCCACCAGTAGTAGTCCCCTTCAATTTCAGAAGTAAAGAAATTGGAAAAAAGTGTGGGTACTATAGCTGATTAATTACGGTATTTACAAACTGTAATTTCTGTACTCTATGTGCAAATATTTTCTATATAGAGTAAATTTGGCAAAAAACAGATTGTGTGCAGTTGCCACTATCTTCTCAGTTTTTGAGAGTAGTACGAAGTCTTATTGGGTGAGTTAGTATACTTTTTAATTACATTTGTGTTTGAATCTTTTCATTTGGGTATTACAGATGAGGGGTTATTTGAAGGTTGTTAAGGTTAAAAATGTGGTTCCATGTAATACCTGTTGTATTGGTTTTGTTGATTCTATTTTCTGAACAATTCTGTAATTTCAACTTTGACTGTGAGTGTACTTTATTTTCAAAAAGTCCATATTTGGACCTTTCACTTGAAGGAAATGAAATATTTCTTATTCTTAAGGGTTAATTGGTGAATAGTAATGTTATTTTCTCAACTATTGTCAGATAAATTCAGTTGAAGTGTACGATTCTCACAAGAAAATTTAAAATTTGGCTAGAAGAGCTTACCGATTTGATCAATATTGTGTCTGTAATGTTATAGACTGCACTGTTCTGACATAAATTCTTTTATGCTCTGGCACGTTACCTTGAGAAGAAGAGTAACATAACTCCTACCTTCAAATTTTGTGCAGATTTAATCTGCCTTGAAGTTTCATACCAGCGTATACTCAGAGTGAAAGTGTCATTCTGTTTGTCTAATGTACTATAAAATCGCCAGTTTACACATGCAACCAAAGAAGAAAGACAGCAATGTGAAATATGTTGATTAAACAGTTGTCAGAGACAGTTTTTCATCAATATTCTTTGCTTCTTTCCCTATCACATTAAAGTGAATAGCAGAGGATTCATTGAACAACTTTCACTTTATTTTTCTACATTTCCTTTCTCTTGTAGCATGTGGGGAGAAAGGAAACCTTAAAACTTTCTGTTTTAGGTTTGATTTCTCTTATTTTAATATAATGGTCATGTCTCACTATGTCAGTGGGTTCCAACAAAATATGTTCACATTCAGACCAGAAAGTAGATAAAAGAAATTTCATTAATTCATTTTGCAACGAATAATGACTTTCTCTTAATGATTTCCACCTCAAGTCGTGCACCGTTTACACGGCACTCTCACTTCTGCATCATGATAATACAAAGTGATCTACCCTTCTCTGAATTTTCACTATATCTTCCATCAGTCACACCAGATGAAGATCCCACAATGGACAAGCAAGTCTGCAATATAGGGTGGACAAGTAGAACTGCTGCATCATCTAAAGGTTCTCTGAATGAAATGTAGCCTTTGGTTCAACTTTTGTATGATATTTTCTGTATTCCTTCCTATCAAAGTTGTTCTTAGTAGTAATTCCTAAGTACTCAGTTGCATTTACGACCCGTAGATTTGACAGTTTTATTGTGTAAATCAAGTTTACCAGATTTCACTCGGTGATTGTACTGATGACATCCCCCTTTCCATTATTTAGGGCCAATTACCTTTATCTTATCTAAATTGTTTTGTATTTACTTTACGAGGAACAGTGGGGGTCCTGTAACACTTCCCTGTGGAATGCCACATATCACTTGTCCTTTACTTGATGACTTTCTGTCAGTATATTCTCCCTGTCCCCCATCTCTCACTCATTACCGAGGGTCGACTTTCTCCCGCCTACAGTGATACAGTGCGAGGTGTCTGTGTGTGCAGGTGGCCGCGGAGATCGAGGCGGACCTGATGTGGGGCCTGCTGCAGCCGTCGCTGCTGTCCGGAGAGGCGGGCTACTACCTGACGGCGCTCAGCTCGGCCGTCCACGTCCTCAAGAGCTTCCGACGCTCCCCGCCTTCCGCTGCCGGCTGCCCGCAGGTGAGCTCTTCCCCGTCTCGCAGTTTAAGTTTGCGCCGAATAGTGGCCGGTGCTCGGTACTGCTAATACTTGGGAAAAACCCAAAATACTAAAACTTCTTCTCTGAGGAGGTCAGTAGTGAAGTTCAGTAATAGTTGTCCATGCAGTTGGAGGTGTACTGTACTTCCGGTGTCGTGATGCAACTCCTTCAGTTCTGTCAGATTCACCTGGTCGTATTTTGAATCCCGTGCCACTTACCTCGATGTTGACCTCTGTCTGTCCGAAGGCCGGCTTCACACTCACTGACGAAGGACAGTATCTCTATTATGACAGCTGCCATCAGTCCTGTATCTAATGGTTTCTTCCCTACAGCTTAGGTCTTCATGGCAAAAAGAGTCTGCTCCAGTCCAGAATGCCTGAACCTGTACACCGATAACCTAAATAACCGCTTTCACATCCCGCAGCTACCCTCCTGATCTGGTACAGAAGCAAATTTCCAGAGCCACTTGCTTATCCTCCCCCTTATCGCAGTTAGAATATCTTCTCGCTAATAGCCGAACTTCTTACTCTCCATAGATTGTTCCTAGGATGAAAATCAGAGAAAGAGAAAACTTGCAAATCACACTCAATAACGTCTTGGACACGAAGTATTTTAGCAAAATTAACATTTTATTGCATCTTTAGATATAATTAACAAGCCACATTGCACATCAGACTTGATACACATTATCACAAACATGTCAGAACATAGATTCCTCTCGTACAATTCCATCGAAAACAAAACTATATACCACATAGTTTCCTTAACACAATTCCAAGCAGTCCAAACTTCTGACTTCTGATAATCCGTTATCATCTCTTCTCCTTGTAGGAACCACAGGTGTATTCCTCGACTACCCACCTCGGCAGACAAAAAAAAAAAAAAAAAACTCAAGGCAATACTTACACTCTCTCCTTAATCCCCAAAACAAATGTATTTGGCCATCTTATGTCAGGATGTAGGAATCTACTGCAACTCATTGCACTTCACTCTGTCCAAGTTCTCTGCCTCTTACACGTCTGCCTTGTGTGTGTGTGTGTGTGTGTGTGTGTGTGTGTGTGTGTGTGCGTGCGCGCGCGCGCGCGCTTGTTTGCCTTCCCTTTTGTCCCCTTAAGCTAAGTCCTTCCACTCCTGGGATTGGAATGACTCCTTTTCCACTTCCTTAAAACCTGTATCCTTGTGTCTGGGGTGTGTGTCTGTTTGTATACCATTCTTCCCCCCCCCCCCCCCCCCCCCTAAGGTAGGTCTTTCCAGTCCCAGGATTGGAATGACTCTTCATTCACTCCCCGCATTCTTCCAGTTTTCCCCTCCTTCCTTTCTCTTCTCTTGATGAAGCAACAAACAGTTGCAAAAGCTTGAAATTTTGTGTTTGTATGTGTTTTGTTTGTGTATCTGTCAATGAGCCTGTGGTTGTGGTAAGTTAAACCGTCTCTTTTTAAAAAGTTTCTAATAGACTTCTGTTTGCCTTCTGGGTTTCTTGTATTTAATAGTAAAATGGCTTTCCTCAGCAAGTGCTTTTTTTTAAAAACTCTTCAACTTTTGGTGCAAATTCTCTAAAAACCATTTAAAAATTTCTGAGCTCATCTGAGCACTTTTGTACTTGTAATATTTGACTGGCAAAGTATTTTTTGAAAGTTCTTGGATTATTTGATTTCTCAATCATAGCAAGTTTATACTTTAGGTTTCAGGTTGTTTATTTGAAGCAAGAATTGTTGTTCTTTCGTTACTGTGGTTGTAACACGGAGCTGCTGTGTCAGTCTGAGTCGTGAGTGTTTTTATAATTAGGGAACTTTTTTGAAAGATGAGTGTTGCTTCATTATTAGCTGAGAGTTTTTCTCAGCAAATATTGAGTTGTTGAAGTTCATACCTGTTCTAGATCGGTCCAGCCAGCCAGTGCTAGCTATTCAGTCAGTCTCCTTCATTAAACTCTTTAAGGAATTGCAGGGATTTTGATTCAATATGAGCCCAGATATTGGAATACCTTTATCCCTGTTATTGGTGAACAAAAGATACAAATCCTAACTAACGTTTTGGTATTCATACGGTTTCATCATTTTCCTTTCATCTAACAGTTTGGATGTCTCTCTTTCTGGACACCATTTTTCAGTTTCCATCCTGTTTTTCTTCCAATTACCTATGGTTACACGTCCAAAACCTCAATCTCGAACAACTTTTAACTGTGATTCAGCTTTGTCAAGTTCCTTAACTGCCTTCAATTTTGTTCATTAGACACTAACACCCCCTTTCTTTTCAGACTCATCAAAAGTCAGACCTTTACCGTGACAATGACTAGGTGTGGGTGAAAGTTGCATGTTGTTTGACTCAATAGAGTACAGTCAGGTGTGAATATGAGTAGTCTAACTTGTTGGATAATGTGGATTGTCAGATAAGTGAAGGTCTGTTAAGTGAGACTCAAGCGTAGTTTGTAACGACATTCCTCTCTCTCGAGACTGGTAGAATTCCTCCAATTTGATACGAAACTGCTGGAAGATATTGGGTAGATACTCCGACAAAATCTGTGGAATACTGAAGTATGTTAAATGTTTATGAAATACCATGACATATGCACATTCAGCTGAATCTTCAGTCGATAAGCTACAACAAAGAAAACACACAAATTTTGGAAAAATGTGTTTCTTTTTCAACATAACCTTCTTTTAGCTCCATTCACTTTTCCCAGCCATGTTCAATAAATTTGATACGTTTTTATAATGAGAACTGTCTTAACTCCCCAAAATAGCCATTAACTGCCAAAACCATGTCTTAATTTCTTTTAAATCTTTGACCACTGAGCCATTTTTCAATCATGGGAACAGAAAATAATCCGAGGAGGCTAAATCTGGCAAATATGGTGCATGAGGTAACAATTCAAACTTTGGTTCATGAATTTTGGCTGTTAAAATAACGGACTTGTGAGCTGGTGCATTGTACTGAGGAACACCACTTTCTTCTTGGCCAAATTCAGCCGTTTTAACTTGATTTCTTCATCCAAACATTGCTTAAGTACGCATAATACTTGCCGTCGATAGTTCGTGCCAAAAAAGTGACGCCATGATGTTGCCTACAGATGAAACAGTCTTCGCCTTCTTTGGAGTCAGTTCTCAAATTTGTATCTATTGTTTTGATTGTTTTTTTGTTTTGGGAGAACTGTGGATCCTCGTTTCATTCGCAGTTATGGAACGCACCAAAAAAAAAGCTATGTTGCTGCAAAACTTTGGTAAACATTCAAACAAAACATCTTCATGACACTTTTTTTGCCCGAGGAAATTCAGCACAAACCTTGCACACAGTTTTCTCACATTCAAATATTCACATAATGTGTGATGTACTGCACTTTCTGAGGTGCCTACTACGTCTGCTAGCTCGTGCACTTCATCGCCGATCGTTCGGTACAACTTACTAGATTTCCTTCACCATTTCTGGATTTGGTCGAACACTGTGATGCTCATCTCAGCAGCTCGTATGGTCTCATTAAAACTCGGCTACCAAATATTTTACTATTGTGAACACAGGAGCTAGCTCTCCCAGAGTAGAATCTAGCTCAACTTTAAGTAACAGTGTTTGTGGAATGCATCACATACCAATGACCAATTTTCTCAAATTTCACATGTTCACTCACAATATTCACTGTTGACATAGATTTCGGAACCAGGTTTTGAAGTTTAGGACATACCCAGGGGCAGACATAGACTCTGACCATAACTTGTTGGTTATGAACTGTAGGCTGAAACTGAAGAAACTACAGAAAGGTAGGAAAATAAGGAGATGGGACCTAGATAAATTGAAGGAACCTGAAGTTCTTAAGAATTTCAGAGGGAGCTTCAGGCAACAATTGACAGAAACAGGGGAAAATAAAACAGTTGAGGAGGAATGGGTAAAATTGAAAGATGAAATAGTGAAGGCAGCAGAGGACAAAATAGGTAGGAAGGCAGGACCTACAAAGAATCCTTGGATATCACAGGAGATACTAAATTTAATCGATGAAAGGAGAAAGTATAAAAATGCAGTAAATGAAACAGGCAAAATGGAGTACAGACGACTAAGAAATGAGATTGTCAGGAAGTGCAAAATGGCTAAGCAGGAGTGGCTAGAAGGCAAATGCAAGGATGTAGAAGAATGTATAAATAGGGGAAAAATAGATACAGCCTACCGGAAAATAAAAGAAACATTTGGTGATAAGAAAAACAGCTCTATGAATGTCAAGGACACTGATGGAAAAGCAGTTCTCAGCAAAGAAGGGAAAGCTGAAAGGTGGAAAGAGTATATAGAGGGGCTCTACAAAGGAAATGAACTTCGAAACACTATTGTAGGAAGGGAAGAGGATGTAGATGATGATGAAATAGAAGATACTATACTGAGAGTTGAATTTGACAGAGCACTGAAAGATCTAAGTCGAAACAAGGCCCCTGGAGTAGATGATATCCCGTCAGAGCTACTGAAGTCTCTGGGAGAACCAGCCATGACTAAATTGTTTCACATTGTGTGTAAGATGTATGAGACAGGTGAAGTACCCTCAGACTTTAAGAAAAATGTTATAATCCCCATTCCAAAGAAAGCTGGTGCAGACAGGTGTGAAAACTACAGAACCATCAGTTTAATAAGTCATGGTTGCAAAATATTAACACGAATTATACACAGAAGGATGGAAAAGCTGGTAGAAGCCGACCTCGGGGAAGATCAGTTTGGGTTCAGGAGAAATGTAGGAACACGGGAGGCAATACTCACTTTACGGCTTATCCTAGAAGATAGGTTAAGAAAAGGCAAACCAACATTTCTAGCTTTTGTAGATTTGGAGAAGGCTTTTGACAATGTTGATTGGAATAAACTCTTTCAAGTTCTGAAGCAAGCAGGAGTAAAATATAGGGAGCGTAAGGTTATTTACAACTTGTATAAAAACCAGACAGCGGTTGTCAGAGTTGAAGGGCATGAAAGGGATGCAGTGGTTGGAAAGGGAGTAAGACAGGGTTGAAGCCTTTCCCCAATGTTGTTCAATTTGTACATTGAGCAAGCTATAAAGGAAATCAAGGAGAAATTTGGAGAAGGAATTAAAGTTCAGGGTGAAGAATTAAAAACATTGCGTTTTGCCGACGACATAGTAATTCTGTCAGATACAGCAAATGACCTGGAAGAGCAATTGAACGGAATGGACAGTGTGCTGAAAGGCGCATATAAGATGAACATTAACAAGAGCAAAACTAGGGTAATGGAGTGCAGTGTAAGAAAATCAGGTGATGCTGAAGGAATTAGATTGGGAAACGAAGCAATAAAGGAGGTAGATGAGTTTTGTTACTTGGGCAGTAAAATAACAAATGATGGTCGCAGTACAGATGATATAAAATTCAGAATGGCAACGGGTAGAAAGGCGTTTTTGAAAAAGAGAAATTTGTTAACATCGAATATTGATTTAAGCCTAAGGAAGTCCTTTCTGAAGGCATTTGTATGGAGTGTTGCCTTGTATGGGAGTGAAACATGGACAATAAGCAGTGTGGACAGAAAGAGGATAGAGGCTTTTGAAATATGGTGCTACAGAAGAATGCTGAAGATTAGGTGGGTGGATCGCGTTACTAATGAGGAGGTACTGAACCGAATTGGGGAGAAAAGAAATTTCTGGCATACCTTGACTAAAAGAAGGGATAGATTGGTAGGACACATTCTTAGACATCAAGGAATTGTGAATTTAGCGTTGGAGGGAAGTTTGTGGGGTAAAAATCGCAGAGGGAGACCAAGAGACGCGTATAGTAAGCAAATTCAAGTGGATGTGGGTTGTTGTTCTTATGAGGAGATGAAAAGGCTTGCTCAGGATAGAGTAGGTTGGAGAGCTGCATCAAACCAGTCTCTGGACTGAAGACCACAACAACAACAGTAGTAGTAGTAGTAGTAGTAGTAATAAACACCTTGTAATAAAAAAATATGCGCTGTTAAGCACGTACATTGCCTCCATCCAAATCAGAGTATCAACAAATGTGAAAGAAACTAAGTACAATTAAGGAATAGGAATGATTGGACTGGGAACTGCTGTTGCAGAGCGGCATAGCCCCGGAGGTTGAGCTGCAGTCGGTGCTGAAGGTGGTGGTGCCGGACGAGGTGCACGGCTCCATCATCACCAAGACGCTGCCCGTGCGCCCCCACATGACCACCAGGGAGGTCTGCAAGATCATCGCGCACAAGGTGCGCATCACCAACCCGCAGGACTACGGGCTCTTCAAGCTGGTCGACGGCGAAGGTGAGTGGGCTCGGGAAGGAAACCCTGAATTCGACGAGACCGAGAAGCATTTTGTGCGGTAATCGCTCGCGTTAACTGGCCGTGTCGCTAGGGCATTTATTCCTCTGTTAGTCCCTACCTGTCCTTTCTTCCCACACGACCTGTTCTTGTCGTGCCCCTCCTCACCTCGGGCACGTGCAGTTCACAGTAACATTTCTTACAATATTTACTTCTTCAATCTTCCATTAGCCGATCTCCCCCTTCCCTTCTCGCCTGATTTTCCACCCTCTGTGCTGGTTCATTACATCAGTGTGTCTCTCTGCCACTTTCGTGTCTCTGCTCCTCCTCCTCCTCTCTTTCTTCCCCATTGCCCAAGTCTCCTGCCCCAGTCTATTAAAGATAACATATATCTGCCAACATCCATGGTGATGTGTCAAATCCTAGTGTCAGGTCCCCTCTGTGAAGCACCGTACAGTAGCTTTCAGTATATACACCTCCCAAGACAATCATGGCATCAGTTGAGACACCCAAGTTCTGAAGTGTTGCCATTGCCAGAAGAACTAAAATGGTACTCTGCACATCTTCTGCCGAGAGGAGATAATAGTGGCAATAACAAAAAGTGGCTGCAGAGGGGGTCGCTGTTGACTCGTGTTTAGTCTAGTAAACAAATTACATGGTTGTGTGTCCCATGTCACTTTGACTCCTCAGAGGTATAGAAATGAGATTCTTTGAGCTTTTGTTGTACTCTGGCCCGGTGTCAAGCTCGTCCCCACAGAGCTGCACTGATGGACAACGTGCTTGAGCTGAGGTAATTCAACAGCTCGTTTACCAGAATTAAAACCAATTGAGCGTGTCTGGATGCAGTCGTCAGACGCATTGCAGATAGACTGGCACCAACTCCGACAATTGCAGAGCCGGATATTGCACTTGCGGAAAAATGGCCAAATATCCTTAGAGAGCCGATGGCTAACCTCGTACTGTACGTGCCACACGAGTGTGGAATTGTACTGGCCGTCTGAGGTTAGAGAACAATGAGAATGACTTTTTCAGTGTTATGTTAGCACCCTGGTACCTCACTCTTAAGTAAAGGCCGTGTACACCGCAAGTAAAGAGTTGAGTTAGTATCGCACCCAAATTACAGTTGTAACCAATATCTGAATAAAGTATATTACCATATATTTATAATAATGGAAAGTCCAGGTTGGAATTAATAATATAGTAAGGACAGTTTATAACTCACCGCAGAGACGTGGCGACGAGCTGCGACAGGCATATACAAAAGACACACACATACAACACTTTCAGCTATCAGACATGGCCTTCTTCAGAACTTCAGAAAAGAGAACACTCACGCAATCACACAGGCACACAACACAGTCATTCAACCATCACCTCCGGCTGCCGCACTTTGAATCTGCAGCGAATCTGGGAGGGAGGGGAGGGGAGGAGGATAGGAAGGTTATGTCACTGTGGTTACATGAATTGCTGTGTCACAAGCCTATCAACAGTTCTGCTTGGCACTGAATGGTGATACAAGCTGTTTCCAAGCTAACTAAAAAAGATTATAGGACAAACAGTAAGAGTGAATAAATAGTCAGTAATAATATAAAAAGACATTACAGGATATTAGAAATTAGGAAATTCAATTAAACAAATGAATTTAATTAAATAACAATCTAAGTAATTTTGATTTAGGGACTAAGATAATCACTCACGACGGCATTTGAACCCATCATCTTCCATACAAGAGACTAATATTTTACCGCTGTGCTGTGCAACTGTGTTATTGTAAATGTGTAAGTGATACCGCACAGCTGGTAACAACACTGAGTTGTAGCCTTCAGGGAGTTCGGTTTCACATACATCGTACGAAGCTTATCGAATATAAGCTGATATCTTGGATATAATAAATACTAATATACATGACGTTTAATCACAGTTTGTATGGGATCCAGTAGCATGTGCGTGTCGTGTTGTATGAGTACGTATTTTGTTAGCACTGTTGCCCATGTGTTCGTTTTTGTACAGTTATCATAAAATGAAGAAATGTGAAATAAAAATGACAGAACTATGAATTGGAAACAAAACAAATCAAGAGAGAGAGAGAGAGAGAGAGAGAGAGAGAGAGAGAGAGAGAGAGAGAGAGACCAGGAAAAGGTAGTGAACAGAACAGACGAAGTGGCAGCCAGGCACTGTAGAATGGATCAGGCGTGACGCTGGGCACTCCGATTGGAGGAAATTGTCTCCGGTGGGTGAACTGTCAACTAGCTAGTAAATGTAACTGGATTGCAGTACAACAAAAGTGACGCACATTACGAATCGCCTTTAGTGACAGACGAAGCACGAAGAGCATTGTGTTTCGACAGTTACCGACAAATTGTAATTGTGTTCTACAGTGTGTCCAGAAAAGTTATTTTCTCATTAGCCCTTGTTCACTTTAACCTGTTGGAAGGATTGGGATAGGGGACAAAATAGCTAAATTAGTACTAGCTGATAATGCCCTATAAGCAGGATAGATTAACTCTAAAGAGACCTATAACAGCTTATCTTTAATAAAATATGCTCTAATTCTCTAATGAAAAGGCTAGAAGAATTTAATACATTAAAAAAAGAAATATCTGGAGAAGAAATAAATATTTTTAAAATTTATTTTCCTCATCTCTTAGTTATTAATATTTCTCCAGTTCTTTAATTCCAAGAATATCGGATTATGTTACCTGTAATCTAAATAATTGATGGCTAAGACAGTGTTTCATTTGTTTGGCAGTAGAAACTGTAAAATTTACTAGTTCAGTAGATTAATTATACTCTCGGCACACGATTAACCTTACAGAAATTCTCCACTGATAAGTGAAAATATTGTTCAAGACGGATAGAGCGGTCGGCCAGTACTTACTTCAGCTCGGTACTGCCGATATGAAACTTAAATATTTACAGGAGCTTTTGGAAATGAGTACTCCCTCCGTAAGATTGGAGAGGACCGAAGAGAAAGGGCACAAAAGGAAAAGGTTTCTCACGACACAGGACACGAGGTAGGGCGGGCGAATGCGGAAGTCGGGGATATCGTACGACGAGTACTGAGCTGCGCCAGTGTGAGCCGGAGGGCGTAGATGGAATAGGTTCACAGATTTGTGACTGGCTGGAAGACTTCCTAAGTAATAGAACGCAGTGCGTTGTTCTCAACGGCGAGTGTTCATCAGAGACGACTGTATCGTCAGGTGTTCCCCAGGGGAGTGTGATAGGACCACTATTATTTTCTATCTATATAAATGATCTGATGGACAGAGTAAGTTGTAATTTGCGGCTGTTTGCTGATGATGCTGTGGTGTATGGGAGGGTGTCGTCTGTAACTGACTGTAATAGCATACAGGTTGACTTAGACAAAATTTCTAGTTGGTGCGAAGAATGGCAGCTAGCTCTCAATGTAGAAAAATGTAAGGTGATGCGCATGAGTAGAAAAAACAATCCTATAATGTTCGAATACAGCATTAGTAGTGAGCTTCTTGATGCTGTCGTGTCGTTCAAATATCTAGCTAGGTTTGTTACTGGTAGGTTCGACCAATGCGCGAGTGTCACGGAAATGCTTCGGCAACTCAATTGGGGATCGCTGCAAGAAAGACAACGTTCTTTTCGTGAATTTCTGTTAAGTAAATTTAGAGGGCCGGAATTTGAAGCTGAGTGTAGTACGATCTTGCTGCTGCCTACTTACGTTTCGCGTAAAGATCACAAAGACAAGATAAGAGAAATTAGGGCTTGTACGGAGGCATATAGGCATTCTTTTTTTCCTCGTTCAATTTGGGAGTGGAATAGGAAAGGAAATGCCTAGTAGTGGTACAGTGTACCCTCCGCCACGCACCTTACGGTGAATTGCGGAGTATGTATGTAGATGTAGATGTCGAAGTGGGGATGTACACAAAACCCACGAGCAATGTATAAGTGAGCTGCGGATGCCAGAGGGCGAGAGGTGTAGGCCAGGTGATAGTGCGGGCGTAGTGTACTGAAGGGCATATCTAGGCCGCACGCACTGTGAACACAAGACAGTCGGTAGGCAACATGTGCCATGGCACGACACATATCGTATTGAATGTGGCACCGCTTTAAATGGTGCATGTTTTTTCTACGGTGGGGCTGAAGTAAGTGGTTGCGACAGGATGCGCGGGACAGGTTTTGCAGCGTTATCAGTAACGGGGCTAGGAAGGCGGTTTTGGGCCACGTCATAATGGTTCGACCGGGGTGTCGCGAGGTCGGGAGGATGGCGCTTCTGCCGTTCTCTCGGTGTGTGTCGGCACAACTCTGTACTCGTCATTCACCATCTCTGACTTCCGTGTTCGCCCACCCTACCTCGTGGCTCGACTTGTGAGTAACCTCTTCTTTCTGTCCTCTTTCTCTTCCCTTCTGTCCTACCTGATGAAGGAAATACTCATTTTCAAAAGCTAGTGGAAACATTTAGTGTCACCTCCATTTATGGTGTTTTTGTGTTACTGTCTGCAGTACAAAGCTGAGGCGAGTATTGTCCAGCCAGTCTATTTCTTTTTAACAATACTGTTACCACAGTTTGATAAATTTGCATTGAACCCAAATCTTCTCAATATTATTTTATCTGTAACAATGATAGCTTAGCTGCATGTGTGAGGTTGACAGTATATGAAGAAATAGACATTGACACTACTTACGTATATATTTATGACAAAAATATTTAGAATTTTTACTCCTCTTCAATCAGGGTAATACATTCCTCTATACACTGCTTTCTGTTCTGCATTTTGAATTGTGCACAAGTCCTGTGCAAAAGCAAATATTCATTTGGTAGCCGGATTTCCAGAGTTTGCAGTTTGGATCGTTTGATGTTAGTCTGTAACTTCCCACTTGTTTATATGTGTAGTATGTCCCCACATTTAGTTCTGCTCATTTGACAGTTTAAAGTTACGATTATGTTTTACACTATGAAACTATGTCTGAAGCCAGTTTTTCATTTAGATTTAATATTGTCAGCATTAGAACTTGATATATGCATCTGTACGACTAGAAAATAGTGTGGGTACTATAATGAGCTGTACCTTTACCTCACTTATTGCTGAAAGTGGGGCAGATGCAGCAAATGACCAAAAGATGCTACACCTGGGAAAGAGAGGCAAAAGTGTGAACATACTCCAAGAAATAGAAATGGAATCACCTATATAAATATTTAACCCGCGAGAACTCGCACCTTTAAAAGTTATGGGTTCGATCGTGTGTATAGCATTTTTCTGTCAGTCAAAGAAAAGTTTGTAATTTACTTAATATGTCTAAATAATTATTTCTTGTTGCATATATAAGAAAACACAAATATTTGACTATTTAAAATTGGTAAAATGCCAAATGTTTTAAATTTACTGTGAGCAAAATGCTCACATGTGAGTCCTTGCGGGTTAAACAATGGAAAAATCCAATCAGAATGACAATAACGGAGGGTATATAACAACTCTCTGTAAAGAGGCTTGCCGAGCTGCCGAAAGGCACAAAAAATAGACAAATACACTCGCAGGACTTAATTTTTCGGTCGTGGCCTCCGTCAGAAAAAGAAACGCGTACATTCACACAATCACCCTTACCACAGGGACGGTATTCCTGTGGAAGACGCAGACGCAAAACCTGCCGATCCACCCACCCGGCATTTCTATCCCAGTCCTGTAACGAGCTTACCCTATCCCCCATCAGTGGTCGGGCCACCTGTGAAAGCAGCCACGTAATTTACCAACTCTGCTGCAGTCATCGCACAGCATTTTATACCGCTATGACAACGAATCGGCTGTCCGTCAGGACGAATGGCCACTGTCAAACTGTGCACCACCCTGCGACACAGCACGCAGCTGAAGATGGTACTCTGGATTTCAGTGGCTGCTTCACTACTTGAGCCATCTGGATCCTCCCCTCCACCACCAGCTCCTCTGAACTGCACAGATGGGAGTTGTCCCTTCAGCACATTCTGTGGTCCCGGGTCCCGCAACCATCCCGGTCTCAACGTAAGACAACTTGCGATCCCTACACTCTAGGCCTTAATGTTATTCCCCCCACCTCCCACTCATCTTCCTGTTCATGTCTTCCTTTTGTCCCCTCCAATATATCACAAGTAGTTACTTTTTATATTTTTTATCATTCCAGTTGCCCCCCACTCCTCCCCACACTGCTGCAGACCACCCTCTTATACTCTGCTGCCCGTCCCTTCACTGTATTCGATGCCACGTCTCGCACTGCCACCTATCAGAGCCTGCGGAACTTTCCATCCCCACCTTTACTCGCCACCTTCCACTTCCACTTACAGTTGAGACGCTTGTGGCACCGGAGTGGATGGGTGTGATTGTGGGGTGTGATTGTGGGGTGTGTGTGTGTGTGTGTGTGTAGTTGTAAAAGTAATTGTGTGTGTGTTTTTCTGATGAAGGCTGTGGCTGAAAATTTGTGTGAATGTGATTGTTTTCCATGCCAGATAAATGTTTCCCAGAAATTCTCAAAAGAATACTCAATTATCTTAGCCAAACTGCCACTGGCAAAACTTCAATCTTAACAAGCATGAGCTGTTTGATACAGCCAAATAAGCAGCCTCTGTGTGTACTTTTTCTGAGTGATAGGAGCCTTGTAGTTAAGCAGTTGATATTCTTTATATGCCTTCATTACACTTTTATCAGGATTCCATCAATGTATTGAGTGCACAATTTGAAAACATGCTGTTTATCCATTCTATGTGAACAATATCCTTTTAATTTTTAACAATGTAAACATCCAGGTTACTTTATATGTGTGACAGATGTTACTTTATTTGTTGACAGATATATGGTAACCACTAATATAATTATTAGGGTTTATTATTCAGTTTGAAGAATCAACATTAATGTTATGAAAACGTTTGTAAATAGTTCAAATAAGCCTTTACATGCAACTGGTTCACTTAAAATGCCAACCTCTTCAAATTTTAATCTAACACATTTCATTTGAGGGAATAGTTTCTCCTTTTGTTCTAATCCTAAGGCATTTATCATATTTTATTAAATCTGTACAAAAAGTTATTTTAGAAGTACTTTCCAAATGTGCATTAAAAATTTTAATCTCCAAATTTTAATTTCCAAAGCAAACAAGACATAAGCCAACTAGGAGGAGGATTCTGCAGTGTGTAAATGAGACTGGAAAGTGCTTTTCTATGCAAACAAATGAAAAGAAAGGAATTGCAAGTCACTGAGAAAAAGTAATTGCACTTTAGTAAATTTACAATATACTAATGAAGACAGTTTACAATTCACCGCAAAGACCTGACGACAAGCTGCGACAGACACATAAAATATACAATTAGAGAAACACGGTAGCTAAAGGAATTATTTTGCTGAGGGTTGCTGCATCATTCAAAATGCAGTTGAAAAAATCATAATGCTGACAAATATACAATGAGACAATTATTGAACTGTCTGAAACAAAATGTAAATTAGCTGCAAAGTACAGGGTGCACACTCTCCATCTCGTATGAACCACATCGTGTCGAAATTGGGTTCACTTTGGATAAAGAGGATGCAACTGTCTTCTGACACTTTCACGTACCCTTCGGTAGTCTCTGTGTTGTCGAGGAATATCGCACCGATTATTCTGTAACTGGTCACTGCATTCTTGATCACAAAATGCAAATTCCCTGACCCCCGAATGCTCCAATTTTGCTTATTGAAGCGTCTGTCCAAATGAAAGTGAGCTTCCTCACCATATTTCCGTCAAAGTTTATTATACAGTTTTCTTGATAGCGGTGTCAGCAACTGATGTTCTGTGGCGCTGGGGTTAGTCAGCTGACCGGTTCGAGTTTTGTACGGGAAGAGATGCAGGTCTCCTATGACAATTTGTTGCAGTGTCTCCCGGTCAATTCCCACGTGTCACGCAGCGCGTACAATTAATGTCGTGGGGCTGTTTGAAACAGTGTGTCTATTCTTTATGTTTTTAGGCATTTTCACCTTTTTTGGATGACCAACATTGCTGACAATGTCTTTGTGAAAACTGTGCTTTTTTTTTTTTTAGCTTGTGAAATAAATTGTCGATTGTTAGCAGAAGAGAATGGTCGTTTTCAGTACCGAAGTACCGAGTCGGTAACTAAGTTCCTTTGAGATGTAGAAGGGCTGCTGTTACTGACACAGTAAGCCTTCACGAGTCTTTACACTCGAGCACACTGTACGGTGACATTTTTGTGTGCGTATGGCCGTCAATAACAAGGCATATGAGAATGCGCATACTAATTGCCACTGTGCATCACAGCCAAGCGTGCAGTGAGATTGTCCTATTATAAACTGTTGAGAGGTTATCACCATTTTATAGTATACGATTCAGTCATAGTCACCCCCATATAAATGAAGATGGTTGAGATCCCATAATAATAATGTTAAAAAGTGTTTGGTTTCTATAATTGTTCAAATAATTGAATGCAGTTGTATGTATAAATGTCATCCGTTTACTAAAATGTGTCTCTCTTTGTTTCAGAAACGCTGCTGGCTGACAGTGAGTGCCCGCAGGACGTGCGTGGCAATGTGACGAGTGCCGGCAAGCACTGCATGTTTGCGTACAAACGAATAGACGCCAAGATCGCGTGGCCTCGAACGTCGTGACAGGGTCTGTGTGCCGCGCAAAATGCCCGAGACTGAGGACGACGCATAGCTGTCTGTATTTACTTCACCTTTTCTAGCCGAATCCTGAATGCGGCGTAACCGAGTTAATGATACCTCCGAGAAACTGAGACGTTTGCTGCCGATCGCGGGTAGTCGGAGATACCTGTGTGACGGAACATTTTCTTATGGGCTACCTAGGTGTGGCGTGATACAGTGTGGAGAGCTTTGAAAAACGAACACCCAGTTGTGACTTTATCTTGCAGGTACCCTCTGATCTTGAGCTGTTACCTCGAATATATTGTGGGGTGTATGCTGGTATTGCATTTTTGAGGTAGTGGTCTAGCGTTTTATACACTACAAAAAAAAATCTGGGAAAAAAATAAGAATAAATCAAGGATCACCAGGACTGTGATTGTGACTAAAATGATGAGTTTTCACATGGCTACTTTACAGCAGTCTTGAGACTTATAATTTATAAGCAAACTTTGTAGATTTTGAAAAGCTGGAAGTTTGTTAATTACTCCAATTTCGAGTCCTGGAGTTAGTGTATTAACTGTGATATTTATTTACTTTAGAAGGGAGATTATATTGTGTTAGTTTCTCTTGGCACTGAATTAAATCTGCTTCTTAAGGCATTTTTGTTTGTATATGCAATCTTTATTTCTTCATGTTTTCTTATGTTCCCAACACTTTATATTGTATGTTATTACATTGTATTCTTCCATTAATCATTCACAGGAAAGTTATTAAGAAAAGCAGGAGGGAGGAAAGAAGAGTATTTGGCAAACATATAATTAAATTTGATTTATTTTGCTGACTGGCTATACACTATTTACTGTAGTTGAATCCTTGGCTGTTTGCCTTCTCACAAGATACTGGAAATTTCCAAATTGGTTATTTTTCTGGTATTTGACCATTGATATTACAACAAGCTCACCATGTACGCTCAATTTGTTTTGCAGAGGAGAAACAAATGTCAGAATTCTATTGACTAAAACTGTCTGCTTCGACAATGTGTACAGAGTTAATAAAATACAATGTGTGGTCCAGAACTAAAGCAACTGTCTCCCGACTACACGGACAGAATCATTCGAAACAAAGTTGACAAGTTTTTCAGTAATTGTTCCATTCCAATGATTGCTAAATAACTGCTCCTTTTAGTCTAAAATGGTGTAATCATGCATATTCATAAACTGCATGCAGTAATATCATACACTAAATATGTCAGTACCTGATGATAATTTTATGATGTGATTTGATAACGTATATTATGTGGTAGTAATTACACCAGCATGTATCTATACTGGATTTTATCCTCTGCTAATTGTTCAGTATGAGCTCAATATTTGTGTTTGTTTTATGTTGCCAATTACTTGGATAAAACTGTACTCAAAACATCAGTTAGTGAGACTCTTACTCAACTATATTCTAATGATGTGAATTCATTACAAAGTATGATATATATTCAGTATTAACAAAAGAACTTAATGATGGTTTGTATTGAAAGTGTATCATGTGACCTGTATATAGCTCATGTAAGATGTGTGTTTGAGACTGTGATTGAAATTTTCCTCTTGCCTTTAATGTACTAGACATCTTTTATAAAGTTTTATTTTTGGAAACTTCATTAAAAGATGTATTTTCTAGTATATGGGTCAGAAATTATCAGTACCCTTATTTTCTATTACCACATTTCCTCCCACTACAAGTGCTTCATTAGTCAATTCTGTTGAACTTTGCTGTATATAAGTAGAATAGTGTTCTGATCATCATCTTACATTGGGAGATGATGATTGATAGATATATAGGGCAACAACCAAATTAAGATAATAAAATTGAACAAGTATGTACTCACTCAATGCCTGTGTAACACCGATACTTCTGTGCTGTGGACTTGTGGGACTCTTTAATTACGGTAATCTTGCCAAGTCTCATATACGTATTTATATACTTACTGTACTACCGCCAAAAACTAAAATAATAATAATACATAATGATAATGATAATAATATTAATAATATTGTTCACCATTCATGTAATGCTGGCAATCTGCCTGGTATGATAGGGGTACAATGTAAACAGTATATTACTGACATCAATATCTTAATAGAAAAAGAGGGGAAAAAATCTGTATTCAGCACTTTAAAGAATTAAAACAATTGTCTTGTGTGTCACCGGTTCAGTTGCTCAGAATTCGTACAGAAAAGATCGCAATGTTTTTGAAAATGTGCGCTGAAATGATTGATATTGAGTATTCTCGAAAATCTTTAGAATAGTCGGTGGTCTCGTGGAGGCAGTTGCAAACATGACACTCAGAATGGTGAATAAATTCTGTCTTATAATGTTGTTAAGATTGCATTGTACTGTTTGTCTTTATTTTTTTACTAATATACTAGTCATTATGAAAGAAATACAAAGAAAACATTCAATAACATATTAAAGATGTTTTTTGTATCCACAATATGTAAGAAATTTGTATATTTTCTCTTCCAAGATGTACATTTTCTCTACATCTCTTTCGTACATAACCATGTGAAAATGTAGCTTTGCCCTTAGGCAATATATATACATATAAATGTCTTTTAATAAATGCTTATTTCTCTTTTGTACTGTGAATATGTGTTTTTCTCACACTCTTTTCCTTCAGTATGACCTTTTATCTGTTATGTAATATCACATCTCACTCTTTACCAGAGTTTATTTATTTATTTTACATAGATAGTTAAAAGGATTTGCATTTGATTGTTGAGATATTTTACTTTTGCAGTCACAGTTTTGTGGGAAAAATTACAAACAGTAAAGATAAGAAAACCTTATTAGTTTATTACTGGTACAAATTGGCATATAACTTGACAATTGGACAAAACTGAAAATTTCCGTAACACAGTGCAGTGTAGGAAATTTGTCTGTATTCGAAAAAGCAACTAGGTGTGTTGTCACGTGTCCTTTCCCGTATGGTTTTCAGTAGAATCTTATTCCTGGCAAGGGGACCACGAGAAATGGTAGCATCAGTAGCCACGGGAGATACAAAAATTCATCTTTACACTGTCAAATGGGGACAAGTTGACAGTTATGTTAAGTTTTTCTTTCGGAGCTAGGGTTTCGAGCTGTAGTAATAAAATGTTTGGTGGCTATTACTTTTGAATCTTAATTAATAAAAATGAATTGCCACATGTATGAAAGCGCATCACTTGAGAATGGCTCCACCGATTTGGCTGATCTTTTCTTTGACCTTCCTTAATTCTCAGGACAATGTGTGAAAGAAAATTTTTGGAAAATCTTCCGTTAAATATCAGAATTTGAGAAAAACTAGATGTACGCTTCTACATCTACATACATACTTCACAATCCACCATAAGGTGCGTGGCGGAGGGTACACTGTACCACTACTAGGCACTTCCTATTCCACTCCCAAATCGAACGAGGAAAAAAGAGAATGCCTGTATACTTCCGTATGAGCCCTAATTTCTCTTATCTTTTCATTGTGATCACTATGCGAAATGTAAGTAGGCGGCAGCAAGATCGTACTACACTCAGCTTCAAATTCTGGCCCTCTAAATTTCCTCAACAGAAATTCACAAAAAGAACATCGTCTTTCCTCCAGCGATCACCAAGTGAGTTGCCACAGCATTTCTGTGGCACTCGCCCATTGGTCGAACCTACCAAGTAACAAACCTAGTTGCTCGCCTCTGAACTGCTTCTATGTCTTCCTTTAAACTGATCTGCTGCGGGTCCCAAACACTTGAGTAATACTCAAGACGTGGCCATACAAGCATTTTATACATGGTCTCCTTTACAGAAGAAGTACATCACCCAAAAATCTCCCTTACTCACAACTCTCCTTACATGTTCTTTGCATTTCATATCGCTCTGCATTGTTACGCCTAGATATTTGAATGACGCGACTGCATCCAGAAGCTCACTACTAATGCTAGCTCAGATCATTTTCTAGATTCTCCAACAATCAGCTTATCCGTTCGCTTCTCGCTTAGCGATTAAATACGCTATAACGGAGCAAACAAATATGCCAAGGAGGTTAGAACAAAGAGAGACGGCATTATGCACACATTGAAGCAGCCAGACAGATTTACCATGAAATGTTGCTTCTTTAGAAGTACCTCCGTATTATTCTTTCCTCCATGGTGTTATCGGTGGTGAACATATCTTTGGAGCATTGCAAAGATAGACTTGATGTCAGTTCGTGATATTTTTGAGTGTTACAAACAAATTGAGTACAGATCGTGGTTTATTTATTAGTACAATGCCTCCACGACGATTAATAAAGCGCAAGGCCAATCGTTTCAAGTTTGTGGAATAAATCTTGACTCGCCGTGTTTTTCCCGTGGGCAGTTGTACGTGGCGTGTTTGCGGGTTGGTAAACAATCGTTTTCTCTCCGAAAGAAAAGCAACAAATATTGTTCATCAACAAGCATTACAATGAACGCAACACAAACACTTTCAAAACGTTGTACTTCCATTCCACTTCTTGTATTTCAATTAATTGTTTTCTTTCATCTGGTATTAAAGTATGATCATGCTACAATTATTTTGTTTTCAATTCAAAAACTCCCAAGAAGACCCAGCTAAGACCTCAGCTCTTCTGGGATCTGTCAAAGATGATCTGTTATTGCGAAAAGCGGGGGTTTATGAAATCCCTTGAGAGTGTGGAAAACGTTACATAGGTCAAACGACACGCACTGTACAGGAACGATGCGTTGAGCACCAGCGGTATACATGTGTTCTTCAGTCCAACAAGTCTGCAGTAGCCGAGTATTGTATTTCTACTGGCCATTCCATGAATAACAAAGAAGTAAAGATTTTAACAACAGCTTCTACTTTCTGGGACTCAGTTGTAAAGGAAGCTGTACACATACAACTGGCAGACAACCTGTTAAATCGTGATGATGGATTTCATCTTGACAATGCATGGAAGCCACTTATATCACACCTTTGTTCTGAAAGAATGTCTGCGTCTTCACTTCCGATTGATGTGTCCACTTTTAATGATTAATTATTCATTTGTAAGCACTGTGGATACGTAACAGCTCTGTTTATGTTTGTACTCTGCACTCACATGTTTATCTTAGAAGTATATATTCATCTATGACTAGCGCAGTTATGAATGTGATATCTTAGAGCATGCGCAGTCTAATCATCAGTAGCTTTGCATCGCGTGATTTACCGTATAAATATGCACGCGCAGACCCTGAGAACTCAGTCTTGGACTACCCTCGAATATGGCTGCAAGGTTTGCAGCCGAAATATCGGATGCAGAATTGTCGCTGTTCCGGGTGCACTCCTGGAAGATGATGGAATATATTATAAAAAGCATTTTTATTATGCTCGCTGTGAGAAAAACGTGCTAAACTGTGCTGTAAAAATGTGCGGTTTTGTTTTCTTATTCCCAGTCACCTTAAACATAAAACAGGAAAGTTGTTTTTACGCCTAAATTTATAATCATACCTATTCATAGAATACAACCATTAAAATTATGGCCATTAAAGCTACTAACATCACAGATAGAGCAGTTCAGAAGGTTTTTCTAATAACCTGTTTCCAATTGATTTACCCATCCATTTTGACTTTGATTCCCAATCGAGGTCGCGATTGCAATCACAATAAATACAAAAATAAAATCAGAAAGAGGGGGACGAGGAGATTGAGAATGGGGGAATGAAATGGATTTAAAAAGGGGGAGAAGATGGACACGGTGTGGAATAAGAGGGAGTGGTGCGAGGATAGAGGGAGGAGGAGATGGACGAAGGAGGAGGAAATAGAGGGGGAGGAAGGCACAGGCATAGGGAGAAGAGATTAGGGTATATATCCCGTACACATTAGCTACTGTGAAGCGTTGGCTGGTAAAGTATTCTTCAAAAGAGACAGATTGGCCGACAGTATTTACCTTAGATCTGTACTGCCGATTGTCACACAAAAAAAGGATGAAAAACTAGGACCAGCTTTTGGGACTGTGTTCCTTCTTCAGGTAGGAGAGGAGCTAAGAAAAAGGGGACACGTAACAAAAGGAGAAGGCCATTGACAAACTGGGCCGTGAGTTGGTGATGGGTGGTGGAAGTCAGAGGTACTGAGCCAGGCCAAAGAGGAAGAGAAGGCAACAGAATAATGCCCAGTGAAGGATGGGATTTATGTAAAAGGCTCTTAATTAACAGGGAAAGAAACAGAAACACACACACAAAGGATGATTTAAATTTTTTTCTGAACCATTTCCAATAACTGTAAAACAAATATGACACAAAAATTAAAATTTATTACTAATTTCTGATTTAAATAAAATACAGTTTCAGGACACAAAAAATAACATCATAAATTTCCAAAGAAACACACACAAAAAAGTGGTCACTGTACTTTAAAACCAGTCATATCAAATATGAAAAAAAAAAAAAAAAAAATCTCCCTTTTATAACATTATTGGTTTTAGCATTTTTTTAAAGAAAATCTGAAGCTTTGATTGCATCTACATCTTCATTTACAGGCCATACAAAGTGAGATTAATTTTTTTGGATGAATGTAGTGCCTAGATATCCTTGTCCAATCAGGACCTGGAAATTTGTTCTTAAATCTTGACTGAACGCCTTTCCTGTCAAGTAATAAATCCGCTACATATTGAAGATCCAAAGCAGAAAGCGGAAATCCTGAGTTTGCACAATTGAGAAGTCCCATAACTAGAGCTGCCTCTTCTTTAACACTAAAAACTGGCTAACCACCTGTCATTTTATTGTGATGACCATGAATCCTGTTTACAAGTGTTCCTTTCAGAATTTCATAGTCTCGGCTTACCTTTTAATGCTTATTTTTCTCATTTAAAATTTCTGTGAGATACAATGCTAGGATATCTTTGTAATATTTCTTTAATTCACCTGACTTACGCTTGCATATAAATGTCCGTCCCTATGTCCGTAACCCCGTGCGTTTTTTCAAATGCCAGCATTTTGGACACGCAAGGGAGAGGCCACTTGTGGCAAATGTGGAAAGGCGGCACACGAAGGCATCGATTGCACTGACTTGTCTTGACTTCACTTGACTTGATTTCTTTTACTCCAGTGTGGAGCAGAGGGCAAATATTAGAGCTCTCCATCTATCACTGTCCTTTGCCATCGTCCCGATGCTACTCCAAGAGTGCCTGGCGGCTGCCACCTCCGCTTCAGTAGTCCTGTGCCAGTTCGACCTCGGTCTGCCTCTCTTCCTCACTCCTTGTGGGTTCCATTCTAAAGCCTGCTTTGGAATACGCTGCAGACCTCTTCTCAGGGTGTGTCCTATCCATCTCCATTTCCTTTGGTTTACAGTTACCTCGGCTTCCTGTTGCTGGGAGAATTGCCGTAGTTCTCGATTTGAAATAACGTGTGGCCAGTGTACTCATAGTATAATCCTCATTATTGATGAAGGTTTGTATTTTTGCTTTAATTTGTGCTGTCAACTTATACATCTCGCACACGTAAAAGAGAACAGATTTTACATTCAGTTCAAAGATTTTAAGCTTTACCTAAGACAGTATTTCACAATATGTCTAAACTGGTCACAGCTAGGCAAATGCCCCTTTTGCCCTTTCGATCCTACTTTCAACTTCTTCTGTCGCCCCTCCATTTTTGGAAACAATACTTCCCAGATAACAAGATTTCTTGTTCATCCTAATCTTTTTCGTCTTTGCCGTGTTTATTTTTATTACAACAATTTGAGCTTCTGCTTGGAGTTCCTTAAGCCTCTTGCTCATATCCTTAAAAGTATGGGACATAAGGCAGATGTTGTCCACAAAGGCCAGGTCCTCCAGGCACTTGTATAGAGTCCGTTGTATACCTCTCCTTTTATCTTGGTTACCTTCTTCATAACACCATCTAATGTTAGCAAGAACAGCTGTGGTGAAAGCAAACAACCTTGCCTTACTCCAGAATTGTGTGGGAATGGTTCTGAGAGTTTTTCCTCATGTTTCACCTGGCAGGTATATTCTCTGTACATCATCCTCACGATACTGACTATCTTTGGAGGTACTCTGTAATTCTGCGTCATTTTCCAGATAGCTTTTCAATGCACTCTATCGAAGGCTTTTTCGAAATCGACAAAATCCGTATATAGTGGAGACCGGAATTCCGTAGGTTGTTTGATAACGATCCTCGAGGTGTCGATTTGGTCAGTGCGTGATCTGCTTTCTCTGAAGCCGGCCTGTTCTTTCCTGAGACTTCTATCTATTGGCACTCCGAGGTAGTTTAATACAATGCTTGGAAAATACTTTGCCGGGTGTTGACAAAAGTGTGATGCCTCGCCAGTTGTTGCACTTTGTCAGTTCTCCTTTCTGGGGCAATTTAATAGGGATTCACTTCCTCCAATCTTCTGGGATAGTTTTTGTGTTCCAGATTTCTAGGAACAGCGGTAGTAACATATCTGCTATTGCTTCACAATCTACCTTGAGCAATTCTGCCACCACTCTGCCTTGTTATTCTTGCAGTTCTTAAGAGCTTTGATAATTTCACTCTTTCTGGGGGGTGAGTATTTATTTGCATTACTGGCATATCTTGTCGATCTAGTTCCTGTTGCTCTTGTTCTCGAGGGATTGGGGTCGTATTGAATACGTCGCTGAAAATTCCTTTCGGCGCTTTAGCTGCCTTTCGCTGATGGTCAGTAGTGCACCAGTTCACTCTCTTTCGACCTCACTAGCTTACTTTTGCTAAAGCTTTTCTGGGGCGGCTGTTTGGTGATATAATTGTTTCAAATCGCTCCTTTTTGCTGCCGCTTGGGCTTGGGGTGTTCTACCTGCATTCTTGTATCAGATCCTAGCACTTCTCTTCACTTGCCGATGAACTTTGTTGCTTCATGCCCCAAGGTGTTGGTAATTCCTTAAGACAACACTGTCTTGTTATACCAAAGGTATTAAATATAAGGAGAGGCATTGAATTAAAATTTATACTGTGGCCAGGATTTGAACCCATGACCTCCTACTTACTAGGTAGGTGCTTTAGACCACTCAGCTAACACAGTGTTGTAGCCAAAGAAACTACATGAACTGTCTTAAAGCACTTCTCCCTCCACACGTCATACTTTAATTCTGCCCCATGTTCCCTGTGAAATGTGTATCAAATTGCCAGGGCTCTCGCACATTGGAATAGCACCCCGGCAAAGAACGCGAATGGGAACAATCCCACCTTGTTCCTCAGGCCGAAGGAATTGTATTATTTGTTGATATTTATATCACTTCGGCCTGAGAAACAAGGCAGGATAGTTCCTATTCGTGTTCTTTGCTGAGGTGCTATTCCGATGTAGGAGAGCCCTGGCAATTTGATACGCATTTCGCTGGGAACATGATGCAGAATTAAAGTATATGGTGTGGAGGGAGACGTGCTTTAAGACAGTCCATGTAGTTGCTTTGGCTACAACGCTGTGTTAGATGAGAGATCTAAAGTACCTACCTAGTAAGTAGGAGGTCTCGGGTTCAAATTCCGGCCACAGCATAAATTTTAATTCAATGCCTCTCCTTATGTTTAATATCTTTTCTAATATCTTTGTTTTGAAGTTTTCTAACATTGAATCTTTTCTGCTTGTAATTTGCATTTTGATGGCCAGTAGCAGTGATCTTTAACCATACTTCAGCTATTACAAGATGGCGGTCACTTCCGCAGTCTGCTCTTCTGTTTCGGACATCAAGAAGGGAGTGCCTCCACATTTGATTAATTGCAAAATGATCTATCTGACTTTGTGTCTTGCCATGTGGTGAGAGCCACTTTACTTTATGGCAGAGTTTGTGTGGGGACATTGGACCTCCAATAACCAGCCTGTTATTATGGCACATGTCAATGAAGCGCTCACTGTTGTCATTTTGGGCTCCAATACCATGTTTTCCCCTATCTCCGGCCCTCTTGGCATTTAGATCTCCCATCACAATTTTTATATCTTTCTTTCTGATCCTGTCTAGAACCTCTCCCAATTGTCCATAGAAGTCATAGTTTTCTTGGGTGTCTGCTTGTTCCGTGGGTGCGTAACACTGCACAAGATAAATATTTCTTACTCGAGTCTTGAATTGTGCTATAATAATCCAATCTGGGATTGACTTCCACTCTAATAAGCTTTTCCTTGCTTCTCGTGTCAGTAGAATACCCATTCCATTTTCATGGCCTTCTCATTTCTCCTTCTCAGACTATAGACGTGTCTTCCCATCTCTCAACCTGAATTCTCCAAAACCATTCCATCGTGTTTCACTCAGACCAGTTATCGCCAGTTTGTATCGTTCCATCTTTGTGAAGACATGTTCTAGTTGTCCTGTCTCAAACATCATTCTTACATTCCAAAACCCCTATGGGAAGAAGCCCATCACCGTACCCTGGACAAAGTCGCTCCCCGACCCGTCGCTGCCGTTTGCAATCACCAATACTGCCCCACAAAGGAAAACTAAGCGAGGCGACCATCTATGGAGGTGAGGCCACCGCAGATGAAAATCCTCCATGGACGACAGTCGCTAAGATGTCGAGAAATCAAATTGACGTCATAATCGACTGTTAACGTGTCCAGGCACTGGTTGATTCAGGAGCTTTTTTCTCTGTATTGTCGGACAATTACCGCCACAAACTAAAGAAGACAGTGTTCTGTGATATGGGGGCAACTGTGCTGAAGATTGCAAATGGAAAGTACGTCCAGCCAGCAAGAACTTGTGTCCCAAGAATAACCATCAACAACAGAACCCAGCCGTTTGCCGTTTGAATTTGTTGTTTTAACAGAATGTAGTCATAATGTCATCCACGGATGGGACTTCCTTCAGGTACCCCACGCTATCATTGACTGTGGAAGATCTGAGTTTTAAATTGAGGAAGTCAGTCCAACGGGTATACACAATACAGAATTTTCTCAGAAGTTATTTGCCATTGACAATGTGACGATCCTGCCAGTTACAACTGTGAAGTGCTTGTCGATAGTAAAAAGTTTGTTAGGCTCATAAAAGAAATTTACATACCAGCGGCTATGATAAGCATTACCGGTGGTCGAGGAGAGATTTGGATCACTAATTGTCATGAGCGGTCACAACTTATCCCCAAAGGAATGTGTATTGGGACAGCTGAACAAATCCAGGATGGTGAGCACAATGTTATCAACGAAGACCCATTCTCTGCTGTTAGTACAGACAACACGCTGGAGGAAACAAACATGGAACTGCCAATAGAGCCCAGACTGACCAAAGAACAACGCCAGCAGGTGTTAGCTATACTATGCTAATTTTCAGGTGCATTGTTACCCCAGCAAGAGAAAAGTCAGATTAAATGGCACACGATAAGGCATCGTTCGTATAGTACGTTGCCAGCTGAAAGATAATTTGGGAGGAAGTGGAGAAGATGTTGCACAATAACATTATTCAACCTTCGGAGAGTCCTTGGTCGACTCTGATGGTCTTCGTAAAGAAGAAGGATGCCACATGGCGTTTCTGTGTCGACTATCGGCAGCTGAACAAAATCACATAGAAAGATTTCTACCCATTGAAGCACTTTAATGACAGCTTAGACTGCTTGAAAGGAGCTACATACTTCTCAACAATGGACATGCAGACAGGTCACTGGCAAATCGAGGTTGACGAAGCTGACAGGGAGAAGACGGGTTTTATTACACCTGACGGTCTCTATGAATATAAAGTAATGCCATTTGGATTATGTAATGCTCCAGCCACATTCGAACGCATGATGGACAACTTGCTTCGACACCTAAAGTGGACAACGTGTCTCTGCTATTTAGATGACATTGTCATTTTCTCGAAAACATTTGAAGAACACCTGAGTCGCCTGTCAACTGTGTTGAAGTGTGATCAGGCTGCAGGTCTCCGCCTCAATCCAAAGAAGTGCCTCTTCGTCGCCAAAGAGATAAAAATCCTGGGGCACCTATTCAATGGAGATGGTGTCTGTCCTGATCCAGATAAAGTAAGGGCAGACACAGAATTTCCAACTCCTCAGCACATTCGTGATGTGAGAAGTTTTCTTGGGCTGTGCTCATACTACCAACATTTCATAAAGGAATTTTGTAACAAGGCACGTCCATTGCAAGAACTTCTGCAGGGAGACACCAAGTTTTACTGGGATGAGACAAAAGAAAGAGCTTTCGTGCACTTAAGGAGGCTCTAACTTTCGCACCAGTTCTAGCCTTGTGTCATGAGAATTCGGAAACTCAACTTCACACAGATGCCAGTGGTTATGGGATTGGTGCAGTGCTTGTACAAGTTCAGAAAGGTGCTGATAAGGTGATAGCGTATGCGTAAAAAGTACTCTCAAAGTCCGAGATAAACTACTCTACAACTGAGAAAGAATGTCTCGCAGTTATCTGGACTATCAAAAAGTTCTGGCTGTATTTATTTATCAAACCATTCACCATCGTGACATACCACCATTCTTTGTGTTGGCTGACTAGCTTGAAGGACCCATCAGGTCAACTAGCAAGATGGGCACTAAGACTCCAAGGGTGCGACATCACAGTTGTATTCAAGAACGGATGCGAACCCAAGGATGCCGACTGCCTTTAGAGGAATCCATTAGTGGAACACAACAGCATGAATGAAATTTCAGACCTCACAGAATTAGGTGACGTTACAGCTGAACAGAGAGACCTTGGACAAAGGAGAACTGACCAATGGTGAGTTACAACTCAAAACAAGACATTGTTTATAAGTTTTTAGGTGTCTGCATTGATGAGGAACTGAATTGGAAGAAACATTATTGAAGATCTCCTGAAACGTTTGAGTTCAGCTACTTATGCTATCAGTCATTGCAAAATTTGATGATATACAGCTCAGTAAATTAGCTTACTACGCTTATTTTCATTCACTGCTTTCATGTGGGATCATATTCTGGAGCAATTCAACATTGAGTAAAAAAGTATTCATTGCACAAAAGCGTGTAATCAGAATGCTTGCTGGAGCCCACCCAAGAGCACCCTGAAGACATTTATTTAGGGATCTATGAATCTGCACTGTAGCTTCACAATATATTAAGACGAAAAATTCCTAGCAGGAAAAATAAAATATCAAAAATAGATGAAGATTACTCACCAGGCGAAGGAGCACAGGTGTGACAGCATCACAAATATATAAATGAATACATACACACACAATCGCAAGCTTTCGCAACCCTTGTTGCTTCTTCAGGCAGAAGGAAAGGAGAGGGAAAAGGAAATGATGAGGGTTTTAAGGAAGGGGGTAAGGAGCCATTCCAATCCCGGGAGAGGAAAGACTTACCTTGGGGGAAAAAATGGAGGGTAAACAAACGCACACATATGCACACATTCACACAGACACAAGTACACCTAGGCAGACATACTGTACAAAGCAAAGAAGTTAAGAAGTTAGACAGAGATACCACTTGAGGCAGAGGCTCTGTCCAGAGAACCGATGCAAAGATGTTAAGATGGTGGGTGGGAATTTGAATTTAGCGGAGGTTGAGACCAGGTGGGCAACGGGAAGAGAGAATATGCTGAAGGGCTAGTTCCCATCTCCGGAGTTCTCAAGGATTGGTGTCAGTGGGAAGTATCCAGATAACCAGGACGGTGTAGCACTGTGCCAAGATGTGCTGGCCGTGCACCAATGCGTGTCTAGCCACAGGGTGATCCTCGTTACCAACAAACACTGTCTGCCTGTGCCCATTCATGCGAATGGACAGTTTGTTGCTGGTCATTCCCACATAGAATGCTTCACAGTGCAGGCATGTCAGTTGGTAGATCACGTGGGTACTATCGCAAGTGGCTCTGCCTTTGATCGTGTACACCTTCCGGGTTACGGGACTGGAGTAAGTGGTGGTGGAAGGGTGCATAGGGCAGGTTTTACAATGTGGGCGGTTACAAGGGTAGGAGCCAGAAGGTAGGGAAGGTGGTTTGGGGATTTCATAGGGGTGGAATAGGAGGTTACAGAGGTTAGGTGGGCGGCGGAAAGACACTCTCGATAGAGTAGGAAGGATGTCATGAAGGACGGATCTCATTTCGGGGCAGGATTTAAGGAAGTTGTATCCTTGCTGGAGAGCCACATTCAGAGTCCGCTCCAGTCTCGGAAAGTATCCGGTGACAAGAGGGGCACTTCTGGGGTTCTTCTGTTGAAGGTTCTGAATTTGGGGGGATGAGGAAGTGGCTCTGGCAATTTGTTTCTCTACCAGATTAGGAGGATAGCTGCGGGATGTGAAAGCTGTTATTAGGTTATAGGAGTACTGGTTCAGAGCTTCAGGACTGGAGCAGACCCGTTTGCCATGAAGACCTAAGCTGTAAGGAAGGGAATGTTTGATATGGAATGGATGGCAGCTGTCATAATGCAGGCACTGTTGTTTATTGGTAGGTTTGATGTGGACGGATGTGTGGAGTTGGCCGTTGGACAGATGGAGGTCGACATCGAGGAATGTGGCATGGGATTTGGAATAGGACCAGGTGAATTTGATCGGACCAAAGGAGTTGAGGTTGAAGAGGAAATTCTGGAGTTCTTCTTCACTGTGTGTCCAGATCATGAAGATGTCATCAATGAATCTGTACCAAACTTTGGGTTGACAGGCTTGGGTATCCAGGAAGGCTTCCTCTAAGCATCCCATAAATAAGTTTGCGTACGAGGGGGCCATCCTGGTTCCCATTGCTGTTCCCTTTAGTTGTTGGTATGTCTGGCCCTCAAAAGTGAAGAAGTTGTGGGTTAAGATGAAGCTGGCTAGGGTATTAAGGAAAGAGGTTTTAGGTAGGGAAGTGGGTGGTCGGCGTGAAAGAAAATACTCCATCGCAGCAAGGCCCTGGGTATGTGGGATATTTGTGTATAGGGAAGTGGCATCAATGGTTACAAGGATGGTTTCTGGAGGTAACAGGCTGGGTAAGGATTTCAGGCGATCGAGGAAGTGGTTGGTGTCTTTGATGAAGGATGGGAGACTGCACATGATGGGTTGAAGCTGTTGGTCTATGTAGGCAGAGATTCGTTCTGTAGGGGCTTGGTAACCGGCCACAATGGGGCGGCCGGGATGATTGGGTTTGTGAATCTTGGGAAGTAGGTAGAAGGTGGGAGTGCGGGGTGTCGGTGGGGTCATGAGGTTAATGAAGTTAGGTGAAAGGTTTTGTAGGGGGCCTAAGCTTTTGAGGATTCCTTGAAGCTCTGCCTGGACCTCGGGGATGGATTGCCATGAAAGACTTTATATGTGGTACTGTCTGAAAGCTGACGCAGTCCCTCAGCTACATACTCCCGCCGGTCAAGTACCACGGTCGTGGATCCCTTGTCGGCTGGGAGAATGATCATGGAATGGTCAGCCTTCAGATCATGGATAGCTCGGGATTCAGCTGCGGTAATGTTGGGAGTAGGATTAAGGTTTCTCAGGAACGACTGGGAGGCAAGGTGGGAAGTAAGGAATTCCTGGAAGGTTTGAAGAGGGTGGTTTTGAGGAAGAGCAGGTGGGTCTCACTGTGATGGAGGACGGAACTGTTCTAGGCAGGGTTCAATTGGAATGATGTCTTGAGGAGCTGGGTCATTGGGAGTAGGATTATTTTTCTTCGTGGCAAAATGGTATCTCTAGCAAAGACTACGAGTATAGGAAAGTAGATCTTTGACGAGAGCTGTGTGGTTGGTGTCTCTGATGAAGGATGGGAGACTGGACATGATGGGTTGAAGGTGTTGGTCTATGTAGGCAGGACCTTTAGTCCTACTCCCAAATTCAACCACACAGCTCTCGTCAAAGATCTACTTTCCTATACTCGTAGTCTTTGCTGGAGATACCACTTTGCCATGAAGAAAAATTATCCTACTCCCAATGACCCAGCTCCCCAAGACATCATTCCAATTGAACCCTGCCTAGAACAGTTCGGTCACTGAGAAGCCCTGACATGGAGCTGCATAAAATATTTGGTGTTTTGACCATCTCTACCAACTAACACTGGGAAACTAAAAGAAGGAATAACTGCAGCTATCTAAACTATTACAACTGAGATGCTACAGAGAGTGTGGACGAGATTTGAGGCATTGTGTTGACTTCAACTGAGTATCTGGAAGGGGTTATATTGAACATCTATGAATTTCCAGAATGAAACTTCACTCTGCAGCGGAGTGTGCGCTGATATGAAACTTCCTGACAGATTAAAATTGTGTGCCGGAACTGGGACTCAAACCTGGGACATTTGCTTCTCGCGGGCAAGCGCACTACCACTGTGCTATCCCGACACGACTCACGATGCCGCCCCACAACTTCACTTCCGCCAGTACCTCGCCTCCTACTTTCCAAACTTCACAGAAGCTCTCCTGCAAACACGCAAGACTAGCACTCCTGGAAGAAAGGATATGGTGGAGACATGGCTTAGCCACAGCCTAAGGGATGTTTCCAGAATGAAACTTCACTCTGCAGCGGAGTGTGCACTGATATGAAACTTCCTGGCAGATTAAAATTGTGTGCCGGAACTGGGACTCGAACCTGGAACCTTTGCCTTTCGCGTGCAAGTGCACTACCACTGTGCTATCCCGACACGACTCACGATGCCGCCCCACAACTTCCTTTCCGCCAGTACCTCGCCTCCTACTCCACCATATCCTTTCTTCCAGGAGTGCTAGTCTTGCGTGTTTGCAGGAGATTTTCTGTGAAGTTTGGAAAGTAGGAGGCGAGGTACTGGCGGAAGTGAAGTTGTGGGGCGGCATCGTGAGTCGTGTCGGGATAGCACAGTGGTAGTGCGCTTGCCCGCGAAAGGCAAAGGTCCCAGGTTCGAGTCCTGGTTCCGGCACACAATTTTAATCTGCCAGGAAGTTGTGTGTATGAATTTGTTTTCCAATGGAAAAAAAAGAGAAAATCCTTTAAGTACTCTTCACATTGTCTAATTTCCCAAGGTGCCATTGACTAAATAAAGACTTTCATATGTGTTGTGTTTTTTCTATGAATAATCCTGAATTTTATTAACATTAATAAGTTTACATTACATTTAGAAATGTACTTTGTGACTGCTGTATTTTGAAAAATCACTTTCTTAATGTTGTTTTATACTGTTCATTATGATGTAGTCTCAGATTTTTATCAGTTTTATCTCAAAACAAAGGATCAGCACTAAGAGTTGAATGTTCCTTAACAACTGTGGACATTCTGTTTTCACTTTTGTTTGGTGGAAGTGTTGTTGTCTTCATAGTTTGGGTAAGTGTCTCTTCTGAGTTCTCTACTCTTTTCATTAGAAAAGTGTGTTTATTCTCTCCCAAATCCTTTGAGGATTTTATAAACATGTCAAGGTGGAACTTTCTTCAATGCTTCTTGGTCTCTCTCTCTCTCTCTCGTTCTCTGTCTTTGTATCATTTTTTATTTTTCAAACGAGACCGAGAGACTGGCTGGCTAGTACTTAGCTCAGCTCAGTACCACTGATAGTAGCACCAAAAAGATGAAAATAAATGTGAAAATATGTTTTCGGAAAACAAATTCCTTCTTCAAATCGGAGATAGAAGGGGGCAGAAAAGGGACAGAAGGGAAAGTGATTTTGGGTTATCACAACCAGGACTGCGAGAGAAAGATAGCGCGAAGGGAGAGTCCACAGACTGATACTGAGCCTTGCTTAAGCATTTTCTTCATCGATAAACCACTGCAAAGCGGGAGTCGTAAATGACAGGGTGGGAATCATTTTAAAAGTCACTCGGCAATGTCCGTTCAGTCACCCGTGTGAAATTCGTACGGAAAGCATCTGATACTCCCTGCCGATACATGTGTGTGTGATATATAAAAAAGTAACAGACATGTATGATAACATAATTCAACTATCGACACACATAAGTTAAAAATTCTGTTAGTAAAACATGTCGATAAAGTTCCAAAATATATTTTGTTATGAAGACGGAAAAATTCAGTTAATGTTATGGAAATTCTCCACTGAGATGTGGCAATATTATTCATAAGAGCTACTGACTTCAACATGTCTCACATTGCTGCCTCGTGTTGTAGATTGTGAGTAACCCTTCCCTTCTGTTGTCTTTATCATCCATTCTCTACTACCTGATGACAGAAAATACAGTATTTCTGAACGCTAGTGTCCCCATTTATTTTTGTGTCCATTTGCATCTGTTTTTTTGTGACTTTTGGCGGTACCGAGCTGAGGTTAGTACTGGCTGGTCACACTTTCCATTCTCAAGAGGGAAAGTATTCAGTAATATATTGTGAAAGAGTTAATTCACAAAGTTGATGAAATCACATTGCTGTTTATATTAAGCCATTTTAGCTAAGTATATTACAATTTAATTGTCAACTGACAATGAAACATGAAAGAATCCTCTTTTATAAGTTATAAAAAGAAACTGAAATAACTATCTCAAACTATGTAGTTTGCATAAATTTTTAGAATAAATAGCAGCCAACCAGTTGTGCTGAAATGACTTTAATTAAAACCTTTAGCAAGGTATTGACGAAATTAATTTTGTCTTCTTCAGAAGTCACATCTAAGAACAGTAATTATGCCAGACAGTAATATAATCCGGAGTTATATTGAACTTCAAACACAGTTTACTGAAATCAATGGCCATACCTGAAAATCCTGAAAACATGTACAGCCATCGATTTTAATAAACGTTGAAACTTCCTGGCAGATTAAAATTGTGTGCCGGAACCGGGACTCGAACCTGGGACCTTTGCCTTTCGCGGACAAGTGCACTACCAACTGTGCTATCCTGACACGACTCACGATGCCGCCTCACAACTTTACTTCCACCAGTACCTCGCTTCCTACTTTCCAAGCTTCACAGAAGCTCTCCTGCGAACCATGCAAGACTAGCACTCCTGGAAGAAAGGATATGGTGGAGACATGACTTAGCCACAGCGTAAAGGATGTTTACAGAATGAAACATTCACTCTGCAGCGGAGTGTGCGCTGATATGAAACTTCCTGGCAGATTAAAATTGTGTGCCGGAACCGGGACTCGAACCTGGGACCTTTGCCTTTCGCGGGCAAGCGCACTACTGACTGTGCTATCCCGACATGACTCACAATGCTGCATCACAACTTTACTTCCGCCAGTACCTCGCCTCCTACTTTCCAAAACTTCACAGAAGCTCTCCTGCAAACCATGCAAGACTAGCACTCCTGGAAGAAAGGATATGGTGGAAACATGGCTTAGCCACAGCCTAAGGGGTGTTTCCAGAATGAAACTTCACTTTGCAGAGGAGTGTGCGCTGATATGAAACTTTCTGGCAGAGGTACTGGCGGAAGTAAAGTTGTGAGGTGGCTCGTGAGTCATGTCGGGATAGCACAGTTGGTAGTGGGCTTGCCCGTGAAAGGCAAAGGTCTCAGGTTCGAGTCCCGGTTCCGGCACACAATTTTAATCTGCCAGGAAGTTTCATATCACTGCACACTCCGCTGCAGAGTGAAAGTTTCATTCTGGAAACATCCCTTAGGTTGTGGCTAAGCCATGTCTCCACCATATGCTTTCTTCCAGGAGTGCTAGTCTTGCATGGTTCGCAGGAGAGCTTCTGATAAGTTTGGAAAGTAGGAGGCGAGGTACTGGCGGAAGTAAAGTTGTGAGGCGGCGTCATGAGTCGTGTCGTGATAGCACAGTCGGTAGTGCGCTTGCCCGCGAAAGGCAAAGGTCCCAGGTTCGAGTCCCGGTTCCGGCACACAATTTTAATCTGCGAGGAAGTTTCATATCAGCGCACACTCCACTGCAGAGTGAATGTTTCATTCTGGAAACATCCCTTAGGCTGTGGCTAAGCCATGTCTCCTACTTTCCAAACGTCACAGAAGCTCTCCTGCAATCCATGCAAGACTAGCACTCCTGGAAGAAAGGATATGGTGGAGACATGGCTTAGCCACAGCCTAAGGGATGTTTCCAGAATGAAACTTTCACTCTGCAGCAGAGTGTGCGCTGATATGAAACTTCCTGGCAGAGGCACTGGCGGAAGTAAAGTTGTGAGGTGGCTCGTGAGTCATGTCGGGATAGCACAGTCGGTAGTGCGCTTGCCCGCGAAAAGCAAAGATCCCAGGTTTCAGTCCCAGTTCGGGCACACAATTTTAATCCACCAGGAAGTTTCATATCAGCGCACACTCCTCTGCATAGTGAATGTTTCATTCTTAATAAAAGTTGTTTTAAGTTCAATATAACTCAGTATTATATTATTGTTTAACAGTATAGTAATAAGACAGTTTATAACTCATTACAAAGACACGAAGAGGAGCTGTGACAGGTACATAAAAAAAGGCACACACATACAACACTTTGTAGTGGTAAAAGCCACTTTTCCCCACATCTTCAATACCTTGAGATGCCCAAATATTTATCAATGTATTTATTAAATTAATTAGGCATGATAGGAACAGTAGCTGCCACCAGAATCTGTTTGTTTCAGATTCTGGAGGTGGTGACAGCAGCAAGTGGCATCAGATATTATGTCTACCCAGCCAAAGAAATTTAGTATTCTATGGAAGAATTTGTGTGTCATGATGATTGCTATGGTTGTTGTTGATTTTGTATTCCATTCCAAGTATGAAATCTGTTATGAGATGTATAACACTTACCTATGTACTTATGAAGAAGATGACGTCTTGAATGGTAATAAATATGGAGTTGAAAGTTTATAAGACTTACTTTAATTCATTAAGTACATAACAAAAGAAGCTTGACAGTATTTTCTGAAGTTTAACTAATGAATATTATTGTTTTGAGGCACAGCTATTGCTAGACCTCATTTTTAAAGGTTTTGATGCTTTGAACATAAAGGAAAAATGCAAGTTAAAATTCCACTCTCTTAAAGAAGAGCTGATAGCTCGATTCTTATTAAAGATTGAATTGCCAAGCATATACAAAATAGTGTGCTTATGGAATATCTCCCCAATTGTGTGGTTGGATTCACGATTTCCTATCAGAAAGAACACAGTTCGTTGTAATTAACGGTAAGTCATCAAGTAAAACGGAAGTGATAGCTGGCATTCCACAGGGAAGCGTTATAGGTCCCCTACTCTTCCTTGTGTTTATAAAAAATTTAGGAGACAATCTGAATAGCTCCCTTAGATGCTCGCGGATGATTTTGTCGTTTATCGATTAGTGAAGTCAACAGAGGATCAAAAGCAACTGCAAAGTGATTTAGACAAAATTTCTGCATGGTGCGAAAATTGGCAATTGACACTAAATAAAGAAAAGTGTGAAGTAATACACATTACCACTAAAAGAAATCAGCTGAACTTCAATTATGCGATAAATCGGTCAAACCTGAAGGTAGTAGATTCTACCAAATACCTAGGAATAACAATTACGAACAACTTTGACTGGAGAGAACACATAGAAAATATTGTGGGAAGGCGAACAAACGGTTACATTTCATCGGCAGAACGCTTAGAAGATGCACCAGCTCCACCAAAGAGACTGCCTACATCACACTTGTGCGTCCTCTCCTGGAGTACTGTTGCCCCTTGTGGGACCCTCACCAGGTGGGACTGACGGAAGATATTGAGAAGGTTCAGAGAAGGGCAGCTCGTTTTGTTCTATCATGTTACAGGGGGGGAAGCGACACGGAAATGTTGCAAGAATTGGGGTGGAAATCATTAAAAGAAAGACGTTATTCATTGCGGCGTGATCTATTTGCGAAGTTTCAATCATCGACTTTTAGTTCTGAAACTGAAAATATTTTGCTAGCACCCACCTACTTGGGGAGACATGACCATCCCAATAAAATAAGAGAAATCAGATCGAAAACGGAACAATTTAGGTGTTCTTTCTTCCCGCGCGCTATTAGAGAACGGTAGAGAAAAGTTATGAAAGTGGTTAATGAACCATCTGCCAGGCACTTGAATGTGATTTGCAGAGTATCTATGTAGATGTAGAACTATTACACTGCCTATGTTGGAAGTCATTCAATGCAGGGTCATAGGCAGCACACCAGTAATAGTTCAACTTTCAGCTATTGGACGTGGCCTTCCTCAGAAATAGGAACACTCACACAATCACACAGCACAGTGACACCCGTTGTCACCGGCTGCCGCACTCTGTGATGTGGAAAGAGGAGTGGGGAGGGGAGGGGAGGGGGGATAGGAAGGTTGGGTTATGATGGTGGGGATGGATACAGCACAGCCTTCCAGAGTATGTACGTATTAGATGGAAGGAACGAGGTGCAGCTTAGGGATGAAATGGGGAGGTGGGTGAGTGGAGGAGAATAAAATAAAATGAACCATGCCACCCCCCACCCCCACAAGCACATACACATACACACTGTAGTGTAACATTGTTATGCTACATCTTTCCGATTGAGCACAAGTATCAAGTTTTATTTATTTGTGCATTTAAAAATACAGGAAGACAATTACTGTTGCTATAAATCTGTTTATACAGGTTCTGCCCACTTGACATGTACAAGATCCAGAGACTATATTTACTCTCATGAATATGAAATCATATAGAAGCAAGAATACTGAAAGTTGAACGTTCATTTGTTTTTTTAAATAAGTTATGTTCACTCTATGTCTCAATGTTGAAGAGTCAAGTTGGTCTTTGTCTTTGTAGTTTAACAGAAATACAATGCTTTGATAGTTAAATGAAGCTCCTATGCCTATTTATTCAGTAGCTATGGCTATCAATATATATAGGCAAACATGCAGTCATCCTCCAACAAGAAGCAAGAACTTTGAAGTCCGATTTACAAGAAAATAAATTAATTACTCCTACTGGGCACTGCTTAACACGATTGATTTAAAGGAGTTGTAATCGTACAATCTTCTACAGAACCTGCAAGAAGAATTCAAGCTACATAAAAATAAAACCATTATGGTGTTTAGAAAAGGCTAAAATACACAGTCACACCAAAATATGAGAGGCTTAGGATAGACAGGTAGGAACTATTGGGTGAAAAAAAAAAAAAAAAAAAAAAAAAGAAAAAAGAAGGGCAATGGAAGTTGCCGTGGGTTGAGGTTTGGATAATTTGGAATCGGAGAATGTACTGTAAGGATAACTTCCATCTGTGCAGTTCAGAAAAGCTGTTGGTGGATGGGAGGATCCAGATGGCCCAGGTTGTGAAGCAGCCATTGAAATCAAGCATGTGCTCCACTGTGTGCTGTGCCAAGGGTGATCCACCTTGTTTTTGGCCACAGTTTGGCGGTGGCCATTCACCCTAATGGATAGCTGGCTGGTGGTCATGCCAATATAGAAAGCTGTACAGTGTTTGCAGCACAGTTGGTAAATTACGTGGCTGCCTTCACAGGTGACCCAGCCTCTGATAGGGTAGGATAAGCCTGTGACAGGACTGGAATAGGAAGTGCTAGATGTGGGGATTGGACAGATCTTGCAGCGGGGTCCCACAGAGATATGATCCTCGTGGCAGTGGGCTGATGGCATAGGGATGGACTAGGATGTTGTGGAGGTTGGGAGGGTGACTGAACACCACTTTAGGAGGGGTGGGAAGGATCTTGGGCAGGATGTCTCTCATTTCTGGGCACGAGGACAGAAATCAAAACCTTGGCAAAGGATGCTATTTAGTTGTTAGAGTCCAGGGTAGTACTGGGTGACAAAGGAAGCGCTCTTTGGTGGATGGTTACTGGTGATGAAGGGATTTGGGATGTGTGGGGGTATGGCATGGGAGATCTGTTTGTGGACTAGGTCTGTAGGCTATTTACCAGCTGTGCTGCAATAACTGCACAGCTCTGGCATGACCACTAATCAGCAGTTCAATTAGGATGAATGGCCACCGACAAACTGTGGCCAAAAACAAGGTGGACCACCCTGTGACACAGCATGCAGCGGAGCACGTGCTTGATTTCAATGGCTGCTTCACAACCCGGACCATCTGGACCCTCCCACCCACCACTGGGTTTTCTGAACTGCACAGATAGGAGTTATCCCTAAAGCACATCTTGAATCCCAAGATTATCCAGGTCTCAACTTACAATAACTTCTGCACCCAACAGTTCCCACACCTCTATCCTAAACCTCTCCTATTTTGAGTGGCGTGTGTGTGTGTGTGTGTGTGTGTGTGTGTGTGTGTGGCGGGGAGGGGGGGTGCATGCATTCCTTATAATTAATTTTATTTTATTTTCTCCCACTCCTTCCCTAAGCTGCATTTCGTTCCTTCCATCTAATACATACATACTCTGGAAGGCTGTGCTGTATCCATCCCCACCACCGTAACCCAACCTTCCTATCCCACCTCCCCTTCTTTATTTCCACACTGCAGAGCATGATTTGAAGTGCAGTTTTGTGACTGCAGATGATGATTGTGTTACTGTGTTGTGTGCCTGTGTGATTGCGTGAATGTTCCTATTTCTGAAGAAGGCCATGGCCGATAGCTGAAATTGTTGTACACATTCTTATCATCACATCTTTATGTTGAATTGTAAACTGTCTTATGACTATATTGTTAATTCCCACATGGACTTTCCATTATTATATTATTCTTTCGCATATTACTGTTCTTAGGTCTGACTTCTGAAGGAGACAAAATTAATTTTGCCGAAACTTAGGTTTGAATTAAACCCATTTTAATGCAACTAGTTGGCTGCTATTTATCCTAAAAATTTATACATTCTACCATTGCTGAACTGCAGTTGTATTCAAGATTTATGTAATTTGCCAGAAGTACTGAGAATAAATGACACTGTATAACACAGTTCTGTATGTGCACGAACTGATACTCGCTGGTGAGATTTAACTTTTGGGAATGAGTGTGTCGTGTGGAAGCTAATTGACACTGCTAATGTGTCTTTACTAATTTTCCCTACAGATTTAAATTTCAAAAACCTATTGGAGCCCAAAGTTTTTATACATTTTTCCACACCATTTCTGCAGTGTTTGCCATCCCCTTAATACCACTCTGGTTAAGGTGGTTACCTATGTCTTCTTGCAAGCCAAATTGGCAGCCTGTACCACTTCAGCTAGCTGCCTGTAACCTGAAAGAATTTCTTCCGATCCAAAGTGACGTGCATTGTGAACCACTACCCGAGCTGCCCAACCATATACCCCATGTGGCATATGGAAGCAGCTGCTAAACGAATGAAATACTCTGCCCAGTACGTATGCAGAGAGCACTGTGGATTCGGTTCTCTCCTGGACAGCCAGATACCTTTCCGCCTCTGTTATTGAGTACTATCACTGGAGCTTGCAATATAGGAGTTATGTACAAATAACAGTGTAAGTAGATTTACATTTCTTGAGGAAACAGTTGGGTAAATATTTACAATAATTCAATTTTCATTACATCAAAGATATGGAATATAATGAGAGGCATTATATTAAAATTTGAGCTGCGAATAGGATTCGAATCTGGGACCTCATACTTACTAGGCAGACCATTTAACTACTCAGCTAATACAGTGTTGTGGATAATGCAGCTACACAGACTGCCTCAATGTTCCCCTACGAAACATTCTCAAGTTGCTAAGGCTCTCCAATATTGGAATAGCACCACACAAAACACTGCCGCCTCTCTTCGTATTCAATATCTTTATTGTTATGAGACGATATGTGTCTCAAGAAATTGAGTAAATTTTGAAAAACAATATCACCTCTGCCTGAGGTACAATGCAGGATTGTTCCCATTCAAGTTCGTGGCTGGGCCGCTATTCCAGTATTGAAGAACCTCGGCAACTTCGATAAGTATTTGACAGGGGGAAAGTACATGCTGCAGAGGGAGATGCAGTTTTAGACTGTCCACAAAGCAACATTATCCATAAGGCCAAGTCAACTGAGCGATTGAAGTGACCGACTAGTAAGCCGGAGATCCCGAGTTCGAATCTCGGCCGCGGCACAAATTTTAATTCGACACCGCTCCTTATAATCGACTGGGCAAAGTTTACGACGGTTAAAAATTATCTAATAATGGAAACTCTGGGTTGGAATTCGACAATATAAATGAAGACAGTTTGCAAGTCACTGCAAAGATGTAGCAATGAGGTGCGATATGCACATAAAAGTAACACATGCATACAACACTTGAGCCGTAGGAAGGAAGGTTGCTGTGGTGGTGGGAGTGGGTGCAGTACGGCCTTATGGAGTGTGTAGGTACGAAAGAGATGTAACTTAGCAATGGAGTGGGAGGTGGGGGACGGACTCAAGCAAAACACTATCTCTCTCTCTCTCTCTCTCTCTCTCTCTCACACACACACACACACACACACAAGCTTACACCCACCCATCTACCCACCCACCAAAACACATGCACACACACCACGTCAAAATAGAGAGCTGTATGACAGACGGGGTAGGAGAAAAAGAGATTGTACATAGAGACCTGTATAATTTCAGGAATGGAGAATGTACTGTAAGGACTACTTCCATCTGTGTCCTTACAGTACATTCTCTTATCCTGAAATCATCCAGGTCTCAACCTACGATAATCTCTTTTCCTTCACAGCACTATCATACACCTCTCCAAATCTGTGTGCTGTGCATGTGTTTATTTTGTTTCCTCCCCTTACCCACCCACCGCCACTCCATTCCTAAGTTGCATCTTGTTCCACACATCTAGTACACACGTTTTCCGTAGGTCCGTGGTGTATCCATCCCCGACACTGCCTTGCAATCTTCCTGTCTCCCCCCTCCCCCTCACAACAAAATGTAATTATTTGCTGCCTGGAGGCTGATAGCATAAGTATTGTATGTGTGTCTTTAATATTTGCCTGTTGCAACTCATTGTACATCTTAGCAATGAATTGTAAACTGTCCTTATTATATATGTCAACAAAATCTGATACTGATAAATTAGCTTTACAAATTCAAAGTCGGAACTCAAAGTCAAACATGAGTTGCAATTACTTATACATAAAAATTATTGATGAACTCTCATATAGCAAATTATTTCTATACTGTATTTTTTGTAACAAAATAATGACAAATTCTATATTACTTAAATGCGTGCGCACTGGGCCACCGTGCTGCAGTGCACTTGGTCGTTCGCCGTCGGGGGTTCAAGCCCCCCCCCCCCCCCCCTCGGGTGTGGGTGGGTGTGTTGCCATTAAGTTAGTTTAGCTCAGTTTAAGTAGTTTGTAAGCTACAGACTAATGACCGAGTAGTTGAGTCTGAGAGATTGACAAACATTTGAACTTAAATGTGTCAACGATACACCTCCTACTGATCCCCCTTTTCTGTTTTGTTCACCAGTTATTAGTAGAGCTAAGTAAAGGCCTATTATGTGAGGCCCATATTTTTGTAATGTGGGATTACTGATGGAAATTCTCCACTGAGATGCTAAATTATTCATCAAAAGAAATAGATTGGCTGGCCAGTGCTTACCTCAGTTCTGTACCACTGACAGCCACACAAAAAATGCAAATGGACATGAAAATAAAAGAGGACACTATCTTTTGGAACTGTGTTACTTCATCAGGTAGGAGAAAACTGAAGATAGTGTCCTCTTTTATTTTCATGTTCATTTACATTTTTTGTGTGACTGTCGGTGGTACAGAACTGAGCTTAGTACTGACTAACCAATCTATATCTTTTGAAGAATATATTACTTGTAATGTGGGACAGGTGAGCTACAAGGTTGGACACTCCTAAAGTGAAACTCTACAATTACTTGTAATTTGTTATCACTTATTCATAGGTGCCAGTAAAATTTTCCAAATAGACTTATTAACCATGATTTCTGGGAAAGAAGAAGTGTTAGTTAATTCAACATCTTGTCATACATTTAACTCAGATAACAACAATGGAAGGTCCAGTAAGGAATGTCAATAATAATACGTAGATAGGGAACAACTCACCGTAAAGAGGAACATTGAGCTGCCGACAGACACAAATAAAAGACACACAAACACACACACAATTCTAAATTTTCGGCTGCAACCTTCCTCAGAAAGAGAACACTCATCCACACAATCACTCAGACACACTCTTCCACACACGCCAGCCTGTCTTTTATTTGTGTCTGTCGGTGATTTAACTCAGGTAAATTGACACTGAAAGACTTCAGAGTTGACAAAGTGGAGTACTAAAAATATACCTGATATAAATCTGAAGCTTGGCTTGGAATATATAGAATGCTAATGTCCTGTTCTGTCTGAAACTCATCAAAATCTATGATGAACAGATCCACCACAAAATTACAAAATTAATTTACAACCAAATGTTGCTCTCTAGGTATCATTAGTCTATAGTGGATTCTAATTTCAAGATGTTATTTATGATGTCCAACAACTTTTGATCTGGAATACTTAGAACTGTACGAAACCAACCTCGGAATAACAGTCCATCATAAAAACAACAGTGGTCTGTGTCATTTCTGTGCAAAACGATGCATTCTACCAGAAGTGACATTTAAACTGGGAGATAAAAAGTAACACAATGTCAGTACCTTAGGAGGGGTATCAATGATCATCTTCCTTGAACCATTCCTCCTTTGGCATCTGACATAAAATTTAAAAAAAAAAAAATGTTTGCAGTCTTTTTATTTCTTATTTCAATAACAGAATTTGTACAAAAGCAAATATTAATTAATTTCCCTCAGAAGTAGCAGCATGATAAATATCTGTATAGAAGAACAATAAGATATTTCTCTAATTGAATGAAAAACTTTCTGAGATACCACTGAGAGAAAGTATGTAAATAGCTGGATAATATAAATATGCTTCAGACTTTAGGTCAAATGTAATGACATATAAACATTAATTCAGTTCACACATCAATTCATTATGATATGAAAGATAATCATGCTAACACTTACATTACATACTAAATCTGCTGATATTTTATAGGCTCTCTGATTTCTCTGTTCTTCAATCTCTCTCTCTCTCTCTCTCTCTCTCCCTCCCTCTCTCTCTCTCTCTGACACACACACACACACACACGCACACACACACACACACACACACTTTTCTGCCTCATAGCTGTGCTAGACAGAAATTAATTCAAATGATCTGGAGATTTATAACGTCCACTTTGAATAGTTTACAGTTTGCATTCAGTCACATTTCTGGCAGTAAAAAACTCAAAAATACTCATAAAAATGAAAAATTACATACTTATCATTCTTACAGAGATAAATAATTGTAAATAATATAACTCAAGACTGATCAGCTCGAGGATATGATGGCAGTGACTAGGAGTGTTACAAAAATCATTATACATTACATATTTCTACTTATGAAGAAATACACATACAAAAAAAGACAAAGCTACTCCATTACTTTACAAAAAAATTGGGACAAAGTTATTTGTCATTTGGTTAGGTCAGTTGTCAGCGCACTTATTCGTGGCACACTTGAAATGCCCCTGGGCGCTCCTCCTATCAGCAGGCTCGCAGAGGAGCCCCCAGCAACAGCGCAGGCCCCGCTGCCGCCCCCGCCGCCGCCGGCTGTCCCGGGTGGGGGATCTTGACGAGCGACGGGGAGCGCGCGCGGCCCGCGTGGCCTTTCTCCTGACACATCTCGCACAGGAAGCTCGTGATCCGGCTCGCTTCCCGGGGCACCACGTTACAGCACTCTGCGGGCAGAAATGTCGGCGACCGTCAGCTGGCCGGCTGCTGCGAGGAACGTGCTTCTCTGGAACTGCGAAGTTTCTGTACCGTGTCCATCGGTGTACGATTGTATGACATTGAGTGATATAAATATCAATTTAATACAAATAAACAATCCCTGAGATGGATTTTCATCTTAAATGTGTCAAAGACAATAATGATAAATATGAAGCACAGAATTAAAATTCGTGATGCGACTGGGAATCGAACCTGGACCTCCGTGCTTACTAGGCAGACGTCTTACCATTAGACCACCACACCACTAATGATTAAGGTGCTTCAGAATAGTCTTAAGTACCACTTCCCTCCACGTCACAAACTTTAATTAAGCTTCTGTGTTCCAAAGATAATTGCCACTACTGCCAAGGCTCTCCATGCAGCGGAATAGCACCTCGGCAATGAACATATTGGAACAATCCTGTTAAGGTGATATAAATATCAATTTAATACAAATAAACAATCCCTGAGATGGATTTTTGCCTCAAATATGTCAAAGACAATAACGATAAATCTCTATTAAATTGATATTTAATAACGATAAATCTCTATTAAATTGATATTTATATCACCTTAACAGGATGGTTCCAATATCTCCATTGCCGAGGTGCTATTCCACTGCTTGGAGAGCCTTGGCAGTAGTGGCAGTTATCTTTGGAACACAGAAGCTGAATTAAAGTTTGTGATGTGGAGGGAAATCATACTTAAGACTATTTCGAGGCGCCTTAATCGTTAGTGATCTGATGGTCTAACGGTAAGATGTCTGCCTAGTAAGCATGGAGGTCCGGGTTTGATTCCCAGTTGCATCACAAATTTTAATTTTATACTTCAGATTTATCATTATTGGCTTTGACATTGAGTGAATCACAGCATTAATATGCGAATGTGGAAAATGGAAGTAAAGACTTTTAATATTAACTAGCAAATAATAAATTGCTTCACTGGGGTGTTAATTGTCTGTCAGCAGTTTAAAACTCAAACTGAAACTGAATTGTCATATCGCTGTACATTCTAAAACACAGATATTAATTAATCACATTTTCAGCTACATTTCTGAATACAATATAGGTGTGAGAAGTATAGCTCAGTATTGTAACAGTTTTCACAATTGGAAGCATATGTCCTGGCATAAATTTCATCAATAATCCCAAAAAGAACAGAATATTTATCTTTCTTTAGTACTATACATATCTTGGGACTTGTGGCACGATACGTTACAGGAAATTACTTAAGATTCTCTCGTAACCTACAGGTGTTTACTGCATAATGTCAGTTAGTTTTAAGAGCAAAAACCTGACCTTTTGTACAGAAAGACTCTTTTATGAACTCAGGAATGTTAAATTTTCATCAAAATAATTCCAGTCAAATCAGTGAATTTGGAACAAAGAAAATGTGCATGCTCTGCATTACCTTAATTATTTAATGTGTGAAAAAAATCCACCACAACTATAGCCGAAAGAAAAGCCACATAGACATTAAGTGTAATACAATTGTTTTCAACAGTGAAGAAACCGAGTCCACAATTGTTGCTACATCTCAGCCACAAAACATTACAAATTTTTGGTAACAGTCTATTCACTGTGGTGCAGGCAGGATTTTGGCCCGATGTGGCTAGGGGAAATTAGCTCGTAGACCGATGGTCTCCAAATTAGTGTCTTTATTTTTTAGAAAACGTCAAGTTTTAAGTGAGGCTAAAGCAACATCTAGGAAGGGCTCCAGAACAGTCATAGGAGGGGGGGAGGGGGGAGGGGGGGAGGGGGGAGGGGATAGCAACCCCATAGACCCCCTCTGGCTGTTCCACTGAAAACAAATATAATTATACATACAAAAAATATTCACGTGTAAGAAATCCGAGTGAAGTGTAAGAATGTCCGAATCATAAGACTCCAAGCCGAATTGTTATTGTCAAAGAAAGTGCCTATCATAATTAGAAAAGAACAAGAGCTAGTGTCGTCACAACTTTCACAGCTGTGAATGTCATCACTGTACGTGTCAGATTTTGCTAATTATCAGATCTTGGTACGAAAACTGCCCGCGTGTATTGCCACAAGTGTCCTCTTTATGGCATCATTGCCAATACTGGTGACATAACAACTAGATTCCTGTTGTAAGAAGGTAAGCAAGAAACTGTTGCATCTCTTGCTAATGGTTTTAAGTTTTAGAGCACTTCAAGTTAACTAGCTCTGTAATTTTGTAATCATAATGATAATCAATAATTTAGCATTGAAGGGAAGTGTGTGGGGTAAAAATCGCAGAGGGAGACCAAGAGATGCATATAGTGAGCAGATTCAAATGGATGTGGGTTGCCGTTCATATGAGGAGATGAAAAAAGGCTTGCTCAGGATAGAGAAGGGTGGAGAGCTGCATCAAACCAGTCTCCCGACTGAAGACCATAACAACAACAATAATCGAGATTGTAATTTATATATGTGTCAAAATAGCAGCTGATCAGTATGAGATGCACTAGGCAGAATTTTCCAGTCATAAACAGTAATACGATTACTGACACTGTGTGGCTGTAAGAAATAGTGACGAACTGTAAGCTTTCATCGACTTACATCAGTGACTAAGTAAACCACCGTATTTGACAATGTGAGACTCGAGGCGGCAGTGCGGTCTCTGCTCACAGTTTTTCCTAGCAGTATTTATAGCCTCATATTTTACAGATTTTTGCTCGCCGCACTGATCCACTTCTGTGCACCAAATGGGAGACTTGAGGCTACGTAAATGTTGTCGGTCTGCAGTGATCAATTTGATTTAGGAGAAATTTAGGAACACGTAAGGCAGTACTCACATTATGACATGTCTTAGAAAATAGGTCAAGAAAAGGCAAATCTACTTCTTTAGTTTTTGTAGATTTGCAGAAAGCTTTTAACAAGGTTGACTGAAATACACTGTTTCAAATTCTGAAGGTAGCCGGGACAAAGTATAGAGAACAGAAAGTTATATTCAACTTGTACCAAAACTATACAGGAGTTATAAGCATCAGAGGTCACAAAAGGATTAAAGATTAGATCATATTAGCTGTTTATTCCATAGATTCATATCGAGGAGATTCTCACAGACGTGTAACATGTCGGTAGGGATGCATTGGTTTGGAAGGGAGTAAAATAGGGTTGTATCCTTCTTCCCATGTTATTCAATCTGTGAAGGAAAGCGAGGAGGAATTAGGAATATGAATTAAAGTTCAGGTAGTAGAAAAACAAACTTGTGGCTTGACAATGACATTGTAATTCTGTCAGAGACAGCAAAGAACTTGGAAGAGCAATTGAATGGAATTACAGGGTCTTGGAAGCAGGTTATGAGATGAACATTAACAAGAGCAAAACAAGGGTAATGTACTATAGTCTACAAAAATCAGGCAAAGGGCAGGAATTAGATTAGATAACAAGACAATATATGTGGTAGACAAGTTTCATTGCTTGCAGCAAAATAACTTGTGATGACAGAAGTAAAGAAGATATAAAATTTAGAATGGTAATGAGAAAAAAGCATTTATGAAGAAGAGAGTTTTGCTGACACTGAATATTAATTTAAATGTTTGGAGGTCTTCTCTGAAAGAATTTGTCTGGTATATAGCATTGTACAGGTGTCAAACAAAGATGATAAAGTGTTCAGACAAAAAGACGATAGAAGCTTCTGAAATGTGGCGCTAAAGGTGAATGCTGAAAAATAGGTAAATCATGTAACTAATGAGAAGTCACTGCACAGAACTGCAAAGGAACCGATGATGATTCGACTGAGAAACCGACAGAATTGGTGAGAAAAGAAAATTCTGGCATATTTTGACTAAAACGAGGGATCAATTGGTGGGACACTTTTTGAGACATCAAGGAATGATCAATTTAGTAATGGGGAGAAGTGTGTGGGGAAAAAAATCACAGAGGAAGACCAATAGATGGCTACAGTGAACAGGTTCGAACGGATGTCAGTTGCCATTCTTACTCAGAGACGAAGAGGCTTGCACAGGACAGGATAGCGAGGATAGCTGAATCGAACCAGTATCTGGACTGAATACCACAACAACCTATGCAATCCCAAATACACTTGATCATATATGTGCACCAAATAAAAATCATGCAAGTGTTTAGCCTTTAAGACTGCTAAAAGGATATCTTTTACTATAGAATTACTCATTCATATTTCAAATAATAATATGTGATCATTGAAAATTCAAGTGCTGCCACCTTGTGACCTGTGTATCAATCAGGTGCTATAATAGATGTGCCACAAAAAAGTAACATATTTTGTGAAGTTCCATTCTAGGGGTGTTGATGTTTAAACGGCCCACTTGCAGTAAGATGCACATACCAGGCTACAATACCTCAACTGCTCAGACCATGTTGTTATCGGCAGTGCATATCAAAACAACATAGGAAAAAAAGTCTGTAAGCAGCAATGTTTATTAGTATCAAACAATAAATTAATTTCCCAGAGACATATGTAGCTTCAACATATCAAAGATACGAAATATAATGCAAGACATTGAATTAAAATTTATGCCACAGTCGTGATTCGAATGTGGGGCCTCCTGTTTACTATGCAGTTGCTTTACCCACTGAGCCACCTCAGCATTGTGAAATATTTATTGTTTGATATTGATATCACCTACACCTGAGGTAAAGGCATGATTGTCTCTGCAGGAATTCATATCAAAACCTTCAATGACCTATGATGACCACAGCTCTTGGGAATTGGACCTGTTGTTGGATGTGAAAGAGTGAGGTTTCAACATGACGGTGCAACATCAATTTGATGCACAACATTTCAGGGTCATATTTACATAAAATCAGGTTTTATAATTAATAAATACAGTATAACCCCGATTTTGAGTGACCTTGATTTAGCGTAAACCCCCATTTAACGGAAGAATTTTCAAGTCCCAAAAATTATTCCATAAGTGCAATGCATTTTTATACTTGATTTAACATTATTCAAATTATGAGAAAACCTGCATTTAGGGTTAAGAAATGTTGAAATTCTCAAGTATTTATTTCTATTTGTTATGGTTATGCAACACTAAAAACCCATGAAAAAGATGTCATAAGCTTGTGAAGATTTAAGGCCTATAATTGAGGTTTTCCTCCTCACATTATGTATCCTGTGGGTAGAAAACGGGTCTGTGCACTCATAAACAAAAAGCCAATGTACGTAGCACACAGGAGTACAAAATCACTGAAATGCTATGCATCTAGCATGTGTCAAGTCTAGATCAGTGGCATGGTCATACTGTACTTACATGATAGGTTGGCAGTGTTCATTGCACTTGTTGGAAGTCACTTTGTTAATGTGTGTGAAGTGATACACCCGTGTTCTGACGAAAAATGTAATGCCATTAAATTTCTTCTACACTATTATTTTCATTGAAAATTATCAATGTTTTAAATGATTAGTCTCTTCCAATTAAATCATGGGTCTCAGTAGGTAGATGCGTGAATGTAAATGGTTCAGTTTGTACTGCGAAAAGTAAAGATGCATACATTACAAAAATTGCAAATCATCATTGTTTGAAATGATTAGTGTGTCTGAATTAAATCATGTGGTTCAGTAAGTGGATGGTGATCGTAAATGGATCACATGGTACTGTAAAAAGTAATGACACATTCGTAACAAAACAAATTTCCATGCACAAACACCAGTCAATGACATCACAGTGGAGTATATATTCAGCCAACAGTGAGGAAGCAGGAGTGGGCATGCATGACTGGGTGCAGGTATCTAACAATTTATCCATCACTTCTGATGAATTTGTGGCTTGTGATGATGGTGCCACCACCACATGCATCCGGGATGTTGAGGAAATCTGCAGAGATGAATTAAAGCAGAATGATGAAGATGAGGATGATGCTAGGGATGAAGAAATGCAACTGTCACCATCATTCAGTGAAGCTGTTGCTAGCATGGACATTGTACAGAGATTTGTCACAGGATTTAAAGTGGACACCTCTGTTATAGGTAGAGTAAATCAATTGGAGATGGACATTTTGAATTTAAAAACCAACAGTGCTAAAAAGCAAACTACCATTTTTGATTTAAAAAAAAAAAAAAAAAAAAAAAAAAAAGAAGAAGAGAGAGAAGAAGAAACACTGTGAAAGTCATGTAAATATATAATATAATAAGGACAGTTTACAACTCACCACAAAGACGTGGCAACGAGCTGCGACAGGCACATACAAAAGAAACACACATACAACACTTTTAGCTATCAGCCATAGCCTTCTCCAGACAATAGAACACTCACGCAATCACACAGGCACACAACACAGTCGTACAACCATCACCTCCGGCTGCTGCACTTCGAATCACCCTCTGCGAGGAGTAAATCGGGGACGGGAGGGGAGAGGGGATAGGAAGGTTACGTCATGGTGGTGGGGATGGGTTAGATGGGAATAACGAGATGCAGCTTAGGAATGGAGTGGGGAGGTGGGCGAGGGGAGAAAAATAAATAAAATACAATAAAACAACATAAATATACAAAATGCGTGCACATGCGGGTGAGTGTACTATTTTCTGAAGAAGGCCATGGTCGATAGCTGAAATTGTTGTGTGTGTGTGTCTTTTGTATGTGCCTGTCGCAGCTCGTCGCCACGTCTTTGTGGTGAGTTGTAAACTGTCCTTACTCTATTATTAATTCCAACCTGGACTTTCCATTATTATATCATGTAAATATATGTTGTATATAGGAAAAGTAGCTCAATATATTATATTACTGTAATTGTGTAAGTATTTTGAGGTTCTTTTAATTTTTAATGTGCTGGGAAACTACAGTATGATCTTTGACTACTGTATTAGCACTACATAAAAAGATTTAATTACAGTGTAGTGAGTAGGGCAAGTATCTCCTTGTTTTATTGTTGTTATTGTGTAAATTATGTGTGTTGGTGGTGCAATTCACGTCAATTCAGGCAAACAGTTCTGGAAAAGTTTTGCTTTTTATCAAAACCTCAATTTAAAGTTAACCCCCATTTAAGGTTAAAAAAAATCCGGTCCCTAGAAAAATGTTAAATAGGGGTTCTACTGTATGTCTGCATATGTCTACCTCACCTAGCAATTACCACTGAATGAATCTTGTACAAATACAAGGACAGAAAAATTTTCTCCCTATACCTCTGCTGTTTTTGCCTCAAAAACCTTTTTTTCTCTCTTCAAAACTTTAAATTCTACTCCACAATTGTATCCTTGAGAATGATGGGATAGCTATAATTTAAAACAGAGATATTCAATGACTGAAATGATGCAATAAAAAATACTTTTTAATCTTGTAGGGTAGAGAAATAGCTGTTGAAACTTTCAGGGTAAATATGAGACAGCTAGTGGCTAAATTATGAGACAGCGGCTGGAGGATTTATGAGTCACACAGGAATCACCTGGGATTTTGTTTTTGCTTTATTTGGTGGTCTTTGATATTATATTGGGTAGCTGAATTGTTTTTGAGTAACTGCTTTGTTGTTACTTTGAGTAGTTGCATTGTTAGTGTTTACAAGCTTACAAAAAGATGAGCAAGTCTAATAATGCTGCTGAATTTCAATGTATATGACTGTAAGTTGAGCATTTATATATTTATTTTGATTTGATAAGGATCTATAGAAAAATAATTTAAATTCCAGTATCAGTAGTTAGTTATAAAATTTCAGACCATCCTCAGTTTAACATGCCATAAAATTATTAGAAGAAAGGGAAAAGGTATAGTGAAGAGTATTTAAACTAATATTTTTGACAATCAAGAAGTACAAGTGATGGCAATAAGAAGTGTTGATGCACAAAATGATACTTTTAAAGTGAAAGAAATTGATGTGTCAGTTGTGAATATGAAGGATATTCTAGGCAAACTAGCTGTACCAAAAATTGATCAGGCTGGTGATAGGCTGAAGCACATATTTACAAAGCCTGTTGATGTGTATGAGCTGCACGTGTAGATATATTTTTTCCATTGTTTGTATATTCTATATTCTATTGTATACTCAGAAGGGTATCAAAATTTATTTGTTTAGTTCAACATCATAAATGCCCATTATTTGATTCTATTATGGTTGTGTAATGAAGTCCAAATTATTGTATTAAAGAACCATCACAATGGGAATTATTTTTTTCCTGATAGATGTAACATTACAGAACAGACCCTGATATCTCTCATAGTTACCTTCGCAGCCTTCTCCTCCTCAAACTAACAGAGTTATTTGCCTGTCTTATAATTATCCCGTGGCTGTTTCATCATTCCCCATATGACGGGTATCTATGGGACACTTATTTCAATTTTTTATGCTTTTTCCCTTAAATGCACATCGAAAATGATGTTGACATTGAAAAGGTATTGCCCTCTGTGTGACAGTCCTGCATTTTTCAGAAAATATAAGTCATTGTGTAAACATCTATAGTAAAAGTTTCAAAATTTGTCTCATCATTACCCCACTTGACCCTCAATGTGATTATAGTCACATTACGGGATATTATGGGACCTATAGTGTCAATAGTGTGTTGAAAGTACAAGATTTCACACATTATACCTCTCACTGCAGTGACTAACAACCTGCTCTTAATGAGCAGTGGCATTTGCATAGATTTATTACTGCTAACACACAAGCAACATTTCAGAAATCAATATGGGACATATGATGAACATGTCTTTTAGGGCAGTACGGTGCAATTTGGTATTAATGGACTAACACAGCTAACAACCAACTTCAGTCACTTTGCTAACAGCATGACATCACCTGCAACATCTAAATCAGGCACGGCCAAACACCTGACCACGGGCGGAGGTGCCCTCGCCGCTGCCTGCGTGCGGCCTTTGCCGCGTCCCTGCTCCGTGCTGCATGTGGGGCAGAGTGGTGGGCAGCGAGAGGAAGAGTGCCACTACAGTCAGGCGGGCTTAACTTGAATTTTATGTTACATAATATCTCTGCTGTTTTGAGCTTGAGGTGTTGAAAATTATCCTTTCTCTTTAAGGAATTCAATAAAGGTTTCTAAATATCATTCCGGGGCAGTAACAGAAGAAAGCAAATGGAAAGCTGAAGTTCTAAATTTAACCTTTAAGAAATCTTTCACGCAAGAATGTACCATCATTTGATCGACGTACTAATTCCGAAATGGGGGAAATAGTAATAGGTATTTCCAGTGTAGAGAAGCAGCCGAGAGAGCTAAATACGAAAAAGTCTGCTTGTCCGGATGGAATACCAGTTTGGTTTACAAAGAGTATTGTGTGGCATTGGCCCTCTATTTAGATTACATTTATTGCGAATCTTTAATTCAGCACAAAGTTCCTAGTGATTGGAAAAAAGCGCAGGTGAGTCCCCTTAATAAGAAAGGAAAGAGAACTGACCCACACAATTACAGGCCAATATCATTGTTTCCCTGAAACAGAAAAGCTTCTTTCTATGAATCAGCACGGGTTTAGGAAACATCGTTCATGTGAAACTCAGATTGCGCTTTTCTCACATGACATCTTGCGAGCCATGGATGAAGGGCAACAGGCGGATTGTGTTTTTCTCAACTTCAAAAAGGCTTTCGACGTAGTGCCACACTGCAGACTGCTAACGAAGATACGAGCTTATGGAATAGGTTCACAGATTTGTGACTGACTGGAAGACTTCCTAAGTAACAGAACACAGTACGTTGTTCTCAACGGCGAGTGTTCATCAGAGACGAGTGTATCATCAGGTGTGCCCCAGGGGAGTGTGATAGGACTGCTATTATTTTCTATCTATATAAATGATCTGATGGACAGAGTAAGTTGTAATATGCGGCTGTTTGCTGATGATGCTGTGGTGTATGGGAGGGTGTTGTCTTTAACTGACTGTAATAGCATACAGGATGACTTACACAAAATTTCTAGCTGCAAAGTTCGAATACAGCATTAGTAGTGAGCTTCTTGATGCTGTCGCATCGTTCAAATATCTAGGTGTAACATTGCAGAGTGATATGAAATGGAACTAACACGTAAGGACAGTTGTGAGTAAGGCGGACAGCCGACTTCGGTTTATTGGGAGAATTTTGGGAAGATGTACTTCACTTGTAAAGGAGACCACGTATAAAACGCTTGTATGACCACGTCTTGAGTATTGCTCCACTGTTTGGGACCCACAGCAGATCAGTTTAAAGGAAGACATAGAGGCGGTTCAGAGGCGAGCAGCTAGATTTGTTACCGGTAGGTTCGGCCAATGCGCGAGTGTCACGGAAATGCTCCAGCAACTCAACTGGGGATCGTTGGAGGAAAGACGACATTCTTTTCATGAAATTCTGTTGTGGAAATTTAGAGGGCCAGAATCTGAAGCTGAGTGTAGTACGATCTTGCTGCCGCCTACTTACATTTCGCGTAAAGATCACAAAGACAAGATAAGAGAAATTAGGGCTCGTACGGAGGCATATAGGCATTCTCTTTTTCCTCGTTCAATTTGGGAGTGGCATAGGAAAGGAAATGCCTAGTAGTGGTACAGTGTACCCTCCGCCATGCACCTTACAGTGAATTGCGGAATATGTATGTAAATGTAGATGTAGAGATAGGAAATCTGCTACCACATTATTCGCACCCTCGGTGTAATGCACATCCATTGGGAATTGTGAGTTGTAGTCGAGGTAGTGGAAGCGTCTAGGGGACAGATCTGCCGGGGGATGTTTGATGGCAGCAGCCAGCAGTTTGTGATCAGTAAGAACATGAAAGGCATGACCTTCACATTCTACAATGAAATGTTTAATGGCCTCGAAGATGGAAAGAAGTTCCTTGTTGAAGGCCAAGTACTTGCATTGTGCATTGTTTAATTTTTCGGAAAAGAACTGCACTGTCATGAGAGTGGCTGTGAACCACACTGATAGCAGCGTCACTCGCGTCAGTAGTGAGATAAACTTCCACGTTGGGACGTGGATGAACAACTGTGATTGCTCGATGAAGTAGTCCCTAGAGTGCATTGAATGATTCTGTCATTTGGTTCGTCCGGTCACCTGACGTGTGCTTGTCAGTTGACGTGTCTGTAACGGCTGCCGTGTTGGGCAGGTGGTCCCTTTAGTAGTTAATGCTGACGAGGGACCTACCAAGCTCTTTGTAAGAGGAGGGACTCCGAGTTAACCTTGTCAACACAGGGTGGGTTTGGAGGATGGGGGGAGGGGGGGGAAGACGATGCCCTCTGACGTCACTTTATATGCGGGGAACTGTACCAAGAAGAGATGCAGTTGGTATCATTCAACTCGATTCCTGCCTCGGCCAGCCTGTCAAGAATGATTTGCAAATGTCTTTTTTTTTTCCTCGACCGAGGAGCTGAAAATTAGAATGTTGTCTAAGTACACGAAACAAAATTTTAAGTATTGTTAAACCTCACTGATAAACCGTCACCAGGTCTTTGTAGGGTTTTTAAGTCCAAAATGCATGAAGCTATACTGGAAAAGGCCGAGTGGGGCGGTGTGGCAGTTTTTTTAATGTCCTCAGGGGTCCTAGGAATTTGATGGTAAGCACACTTGCAATCAACAACTGAGAAAACTTTAGATCTAGCAAGTAAATTGGAAAAATCTGTGACGTTCGGAATTGGGAAGCGGTCCGTACTGGTCTTAGCATCGTGCTCGCAATAGTCGCCACATGTGCACCAGGTGCCGTCACGTTTCTTTTCTAAGTGAATGTATGAGGCCTAACTGCTACAAGATCACTCGATCACACCATTCGATAGTAGTTCAGATAATTGTGTGTCGACAGTGGCTAATTTTTCGGGACACAAAGGGTGCGGTTTATAAAACGCAGGGATATTGTAAGTGAGGTGTACTCTGTGAACCGTGCAGTTCGAGATGACAGCTACTTGCAAGGGAGGTGAGGGCACAGCACTAGGCGTGGAAGACATGGCAGGCACGACAGCAGGTCACATAGAGTGACAGTAGTCAGAGGTGGGCGTGGCAGCAGCACGCCATGCAGGTGTGACAGAAGGTGGCGGAGGCGAGGGGTGGCGGCAGTAGGTGCGAGCGGCACGCGTGTAGCCGGCCGAGTCAAACTAGTTGCCGCGTAGGCCACATGAGAGTACGGCGGCACTGGCGGAGTGGTAGCAGACGGAGCAGGAGCCGTAGGTGCCGAGGTGGCTACTGGGGTGCACGAGTCGGCACGCGTGGCGCTGACACGGCGGCGGTGGCAGTGGCAGGAGTTGACGAGGCAGCTGAAGAGCAGTCGAGCAACGACTGCGAGTGCTCGGTGCGTGCATCGGCCACGCGTGGCACACAGGCGGGTACAGGTGGCGCCAAGGAGATGGCAGCGAGGAGCATCGGAGTCAGAGAAACGTGAGCTGGAGCACTGTGTGGAGGAGGCGATGCACGCACAGCCGAGAGTGTGGCCAGTGAGGCGACACAAGCTGAAGGGGAGATGGCACTGCCGACATCACAGCGAGGGCCGGCGAGCCGGTCGGTGAAATTAAACTCGGTAGGGCGGCGTGCTCACGTATGTTTGACAGAGGATTTGTGAGATGCAGAAGCAGGAGTACTGATGGGCACACACTGTGACACTTCACTAGAGTTTGTTGAGACAGTGACAGTGAACACAGTAGGCTCGTTCAGGAAAGTCACTCGCAGAGCACTCGAACTAATGCACGACCATCTGTTTTGTGCAGAGTTCGTGAGTGCAACAGGTTGTGGAGCATGTGAATGAGGTGGGATCTCACTATTGTCTTTGCAGACCTTCGCATATGAGCAGGGAGGAGAAGGAGTAAAGGAGTAATACTCGGAGAAGGCAAAAGTTCTGAAGTAAGAGGGGGTTCACTGGGAACATGAGGCAAAGCAGAACCGTGAGTAACCTGTGATTTGTGTGGTGTGGAAATGGACAGTTGCTCGAGCACTCGTGACAGGTCGACACTTTCACGTCGTAACTGTTCCACTCGTGCGTGTTCCGAATTAAATTTATCGATGGCACTTTGGAAGTTTGGGCGCAGTGTCTGAGCACTCACGAATTACACTGAGGCACTCACTGCACACTTGTTCTGCATATAACTAGTCAACAGTACTTCCGAGTTCGGTGACAGTATCTAGACACTTACGAATTACACTAAGACTAGAACAGCTCTCAGAGCACACTCTATATACATTTGTGAGGGGGAGTGAAACACGGCACGTCAAACGACATCAGGAGACAGTCCACGAAATGAGAGAAAGTCAGTTCTGAGAATAAGCTCGAGAACAGTGGCCACTAGGAAATCCCATTCGAACACACACAAAGGTGGGAGCCTGACGTCAAGGGTCGTGGAGCCCGAGCAGCAAATTTGCGAGGCGTCGACAGCTCGAAGAAGCGTTCGGTCGGTCGCACGGGTTTCAGAGACAGTCCGTGAGGCAGAAGCGAGACATGGGCACCAGTGTCTGTGCCACAGTTTAGATCAGTAACATAGTGACAAGCACCTAGAGTGGCAACAGTGCATACAGACTGGAGAGTAGGAAAGCGCCTGCAATCTTTGAGGCAGGCAGTGGCACCTAGACCAGCCTGCCCACCTCGTTTGGACGAGGGGATCTACACTTCCTTGCAGCACTGCCGAAACGAGTGAGGAAATAATGATACCGTAGTGCAGCTGTCGTTCCTGGGGGGCGGTCCTCTTTGCCAGAGTTAAAACCCTCCAGTGGTGGCACTGGCTGCAGCACTGCAGTGACGATGCGGTGTGGAATGCTGGGCCGATCTGCGATCTCCTCTGGGAAATGGTAATGAACGAGTGGGAAGGTAAGAGGGTGCGGTGTGGGGCACAGTGTGGCAGGTTGCGCGAGACGAGATTCTCGAAGATGAGCTTCGTGGACTTTGTCCGCAATGCGTATACGCTTACGTGGGACTTGAGCGCACTGTACGTGAATGCTGTTTGGACAGCCAGAGGAAGTTTAGTTGTCCAGATTGCCACGAGCAAGGGGTCAGGCGTGACCTGCTAATTAACCGAGACCTGAAGGTGTCACCATAGTTCCAATGTATGTTTGTCACCGAGGTTCTCCTCTCAAATTATGTGTCGAACAGTCTCCTCCACAGACTGGGTGACACGCTCCAGGATTATATCTTTAGCACTGTCATAGTGGTCCCGACTGGGGGGGGGGGGAGGGGTTGGCGAAGGAGGGAGGTAACCGGGTCACAAATCAGCTCCAAATGGTCGTGCAGCGAAGTGATTAAACAGAGGTAGCGAATGGAGTCATCCAAATTGTAATGCTCGAATATACGCCAATGAGAGAAAACCAGGTGGTCAGAGAATCAAAAGAAAATTGAGGCATCTTCAGCAGATGGAGGAGAAGGAGGCGAGCGAGGAAGTGGCGGAGGTACTGCGGTGTCAATCAGCAAAGGTGTGGAAGCGTCGCACGGTGTGGCAGAGGTGCCAGGTGATGCTAGAGCGACATCCAAAGTCTGGAAAAGTTCGGGTACGGAAGGGGACCACTTCACGTCGCTGAAGGCACACCCGGTGGCACGGGGCACGTGTTGTGTAGCACACACCTTTGCAGAGTTGGCACAGTGTACGAAACTGTGGGCATTGTGGAACGGTTCATTGCACGGAATGTTCACAGGATGCACCGAGTGAGGCAAACGAACCGGTACAGAGGTGGAGAGACGAGCTGCCGGAGACGAGCTCTCACGAAGAGGTGCACTCACAAAGTTAGCACAATGTTCAGCACAAACACGGGTACAGTAACTAGCCTGGCGAAGTTTGTAAAATACACTTCGATTCCCAGCACTCGAAGAGGCAGAAGTTTGTGGCCCACCGAGCTGTCGGTAGCTGGGCACTCGACTGGCGGAGGGATACACTGGACTACCCGGCACGGTGGCGGGCAGTTGCAGGTTGTAATTTTGAATGAAGTCCACATTGCAGCTGGCACTGTCCAAAGCATAAAAAGGAGCACTCGAAAGTGTCTACGGAGTGGCAAAGCCAGATTCACGTCACTGAGGCACGGCACTCGCGAACTGCAGGAATGTGAAGGTGTCCCTCGGTAAACGTCCAGACGAGTGTCGCAGCCCGGCACCGTGTCAACTGCAGAGACTCACGAAATGTGGGAAGCCGCAGGTCAGTGTGGAAGTGCGAGTCCCTGCGGTGGTCACACGGGCGTCGACAGGATGGACTCGTATACGGGTATGCTGCTGTACCGAGTGTGAGCGAGTTACGGTCGAAAGAACACGGAACGACACTACCAGACAGGTAGAACTGTTTTAGTACGGAGTCACAACTGTGGAGGTTACTAGGGGCAGTGGAGCCCAATGACCACACACTTTACAGTACAAATGCTTTATTCAATGTTGCCTACACAGCGAACGAGCACAGGCTAAATTAAACATGGTGGATGACACAAGAAGAGTAAGAACCACTGATAGCCAGACAGATACGACACTCGCATCGGTGGCTAGCGCTGACTCGATTCGAGCTCGATTTGAAAGGAAAGACAATTTGTGATATTCCTGACATCTGAGGAAATGTGAGAAGGTTTTTCGACAACATCCCAAAGGAATACTTTGTGCAAAGTTTTCAGGACACATATAACAGAGCTCGATGACGCATAGTTGTGGGAGGTGACTTCTTCGAGGACAGTAAGGTAACTGTAGCTCATAGTTCATCTGTGTTACAGGACTGTTTACTCAACTTAATGTTCATACGAGATAGAGTGGCTGGACAGTACTTATCACAGTTTGATACCGACGACAGTAAACACAAAAATGACACAAATGACGATGGAACTAAGTGTTTCTACTAGCTTTCATAAAATTTATATTTCCTTTATCAGGAAAGAGAAGAGGACAGAAGGGACCTAGGTTGTGAGCAACATATCTCTTCCCTCCTCCTACCTGACAAAGGAAACATAAATTTTACTAAAGCTAGTAGACACATTTAGTTTTGTCACCATTCGTGACTTTTTTTTTGTGTGTACTGTCGGTGGTACTGAACAACAGTAAGTACTGGCCAGACACTATCTCTCTCTCTTTTGCAAATTATTTTCACATATCAGTAAAGAATTTCCATAATTAATCGAATATTCGCTGAACTTTATTAACAGAGGTTGGATTCTCAAAATTTCAATTGCTTAATATCCACAACAAAAAAGTTTTCTGCACGTAAAATATTCGGTAACATCATCAGAAAATTTATTTTCATAAACTGTCAGTATTTTGTCTTAATAATCCACTGTCACAAATAAGACTAAACTAAGATACAATGCATTTCTACCAAAACACGTGGCTCCGAGTTTCACGCCTATCCCACGTTTGAACGAAATGTGATACGACGTAGGAGTCGTGTAGTGTTACCTGCGTGCATCCACTTCTGGCAGACGGAGCAGCAGATGAGCCCCGGCTCCTCCTCGGGGCGGTTGTTGAAGCAGCGGCAGCACAGCTGGCAGTAGCGGCCCTTGTGCCACAGCCTGCAGCAGAACGACACAGTGTCTGCATAAGCGACTGCTAGCCTACGAGCCAGGCACAGAAAATTCTAATCGCTTAAGGAGCCGTGTCCACTGTACGAGTACCGACTGCCAGAAATGAATCCTCCCATATTTCTGTTATTGTATTACTACTTATCTATCTTGTAATCTGACAGATCTACAGATGGTATGGTTCTTTTTCTTTCTGCCCGATCAGTTCCTAATGTTACGTAACGTACGATGAGGTGAGGCTACATAAATAAATCCTGCATTGGCCTGTTATGAAAATGACAGCCCATGCCTGTGTGAAAAGTTTCACGGTTTGTATGAGTGTGGCTCTCTCATAAAATCGGACTTCCCTTTTTGCACCCTTATTTCGATCAGTGGTTGCACTGTTGCCTCGTGAACTTATGGCTGAACTTTCCAACTTTCTAAACCTATGCCATATTGCATATGTCTGCCTATATGTGGGTGCATGTGTATATGTGTGTGGGTGTGTGTGTTTGTTTACCTATCCTTTTCCCCCAAAAGTAAGTCTTTCCTCTCCCAGGATTGGAATGACTCCGCACCCACTCCTTTAACCCTTAACTACTATAGACATTGACAGGAACGCAACTACTATGGAAAGGTCTCTCAGACCGCTCTCTTATTTTCCATATATTAAACTAGTGTTTTGCTAAGTATATATTTTCATGACTTCCTGTCATTAATTTGTTAATTACACTTCTTAGAGGTGGCATTAGTAGAAATTTGACTTTTTTAAACAATGTAATGTAACATAACGACAAGTAAAACACAGCACAATTTGCAGTACATTTTTATTTTTTCTGCTACGAAAAGAACAGCAAGTAATTCTATCTCTACAAACCCACAGATGATCATTATAGAGATTACATTACAAATTCACAGCATAATTAGATACAAAACTCCAATTTGAATTATAGTAAATTGTATGCGAAACCTCCTTTCCATTTATGATTCTCCCAGAAAGGTTACCACACTTTCCTTATAAAACAAAAAGTACAAACTAAAGATATCCTTCTGTGTTCCACTAAATACTCTTTTAGTCACTTTGACCCCGCTTACACTTCACGCAGACCTTTCTAGAACACCCCAAACAAAGTGGAACACCACACTGTTGACACGAATATCGTGTTTTCCTCTTCAGATGAGGAGGACAAAAGGCACACGTTTTTCGATTTTCAAACTGTTTTGGTGCATGAGGCTCATCTTGTATATTCAGTAATCTTCTAATGGTACCACTCACCTCTTGTGGCAAGTGTCCAATAGAAAGTCTATGCTTCATATGAGGCTCAGCTAGATCTCTTGCTAGGGTCTTCATGAAGCTCATTATTGTCATTACTTCTGCCTTTGGATACGCTTGATGTTCACTAAATACCTCAAAATCAGAGTCATTATCACTGTCGTCAAAATCATCGGAGGATTCACCGAAACGTTCTTGATCATCCACATCTGCTTGACGTAAAATGTGTTGAATAGAACGTTCAGCTTTTCCTGCCATGGAGAAACACTACATGGATCATCAACAGCTAGAGAGAGGCCGCAGCAGGCCGCGCTCACCAAGCCAACTGGCCAGGCGCTACGAGGCAGAGCCTGCGTCAGCGGCACGCGAACACTATGGTCGGTCAGTGAGACCGCGCAAGGCTCGTAAATACAGAACAAAGAGCAGCAGCACTGCAAGAATGCTGGCACGTGGACCTTGTCGGCCACCAGGAAGGTACACGGAAGAGTCCTTTTAGCTTGGCAGGGGTGTGTGACTCAAAAAGTCGTAGCGGTCTGAGAGACCGCAGATAGTAGTTAAGGGTTAAACCCAAATCCTTTCCTTTTCCCTCCTTTTCCTTACTCTGTCTGAAGAAGCAACAACATAGCGGAAGCTTGCTTTTGCATGTGTTTGTGTTTGCTTTATTTATTTTTGCTGTCATATACCGGTGCCTGGTAAGTAAACTTCATCTATTTTATATTTATTTTTCTTAATTAGCCTTCCATTTGAAGTTTTAATAAATTATATTTTGATTAAATCCAAATTGGTTTCTTCTAGGGTAGTAGGCTCCCTAATTTTCACCCTCTATCTAGTATACATAGGCCGATTTTCATCTTTTATCAAAAGACTTTCATAACAAAAATCATTAGATTCGCTTCACTATTTCTGAGTTATCATAATTTTTCCATTTTGGAGGGATAATTTCACCCCTTAAATATGTTTTACCACCGATAAAAATAAATGTGCTCCTTAGTTTTTCATGTATTAGAAAATATCCAAATTTCGGATAAATTGGAGTGTGACACTTCCGAAGGTATACCTGGAAATGACTTGCAACAAACTTTACACATAATTTAAACATTTACAAACCTCTCAAAAAAGATTACAGCAAAACAGTTATAACTTGTTCTTGATGCAGTAATATGCACTGCACTGCATTGCCAATATGATCACTGAAAAAAAGACAGTCCCACTCACACACACAACTTTCGGGCTCAACCTTTGTCAGAAAAATATCTTGTGTGTGTGTGTGTGTCACTTCTCTGAGATAGGCTATGGCTGAAAACTAAGTTGTGAGTATGATTGTCTTTTCTATGGTCTGCCACCTGATTGCTTTGTTTACAGTGAGTTGGAACCACTCCCCATTATATTGTTGTATTCTAGCCTGGTTGCTCTACTCTTAGATAATATTAAGTTTAGCTAGACTTAAGCAATATATTGATTAATTCATCATTAAATACAATGCATAAACATACAAATTCTGATTTCATTCCAACTTATTGGATAACTTACTTGGAGCATGGAACACAAAGTGTCTGGGCGTAGACTCTAGTGCCTTTCTCTCCTTTCTTGTACTGAAAGAAAAAAAAAGAAAAACTCCAATAAATATGCAAAAACATTACTTTTAAGTATATAATGCCAAATTGAGGTACTGTCGTTAAAAAATAAATAAATAAATAAAAAACAATGACAGTCCATTGTGTGTTAGCTGAGATATACTAAACGAGCACATGTAAAGAATACAAGGCTCCAAAAAACATGAAAATGAGGAAAGGTTGTGGGTTAGGGATGCTAAATGATAAGGTTATTAGCATCCATACAGAACCATTAAAAATGAGAGTCGTTAAAACCAGTAAATACTAAAAATTAGATATAACTACAAAATCCGACAATAAAATTTGGTGAATAGTCCTGTAACATTAACAAAGATAAACTATGAAATACAGTTGCCTTATTGTCATTTTTAATAGTCACCTCCAATAACCATACTCTACTGAGCTCAGCAATAGATGTCCTGATCTCGCATGTTTTTTGGGGTCACGAAATCACATGATTGTGACACTCATAGTTCGGAAACTATTCAAAGTAAATTACAAAACATTAGCTTTTCTGAACAATGCAGGAGGGAACTCTCCCCTTTCAAAAAATCCTACGCTCCCGCAATCCCTGGGCCCAAATCTTCGCTAGTCCCTGCCCCCACCACCCTTCCGTTCCCACACTCTATCCTTACATTTGTCTCCCATCCTGCCACACATTTCATTTCCTTCCCTTCCTTCTGCACTGTCTATCAGATGGCACTGACGATTCCCCCATACATGCTGTTGTAATGTAACAACATGAGCCACGATCTACTGAATTACAGGATTTTTTTTTCCTATAGTAAAGCTCAGGATACCAGTTTTCTTCCTTCCTACCTTATATCAGCCACATTGTTTCTACCTCTAAGAATCCGTTTCCTTTTATTCCCTTTATCAAATTCCAATAAAATTTGTAGTATTTATGGCCTGACCAGATTTACATCTAGTAAACCAAGCAATTATTGATGATTGATTGTCAAGCATTATTTACAAATTTTAAGTAACAATATAGTATGTTCTAGAAGTTCGATTATTTAATACAATCCTATTGTTCGATTATCTAATACAATCCTATTGTTAAATAATGCTGTAATTTATTAATTTCTTGTAACATAAAACAATTTTGTCTTACAGTTTCTATCCAATTACAATTTACATTTTATCAGACTATTGTATTTTGAAAGATTTAATTGTACACCAATAATTACAAGTCATTGTTGTGCCAATGTTAATTGTCATTAACTCTATATAAGGCAGATGAACGGTGCACCTGGAGGATAGAGGATGGAGTGGTTCTGGTACTGTTGTACAATATGAATCTGTGATAGAAATAAAAATTCTTCAAAGTGAACTCGTGTCTAAGTTTCAAATTAAATTAAAATAAAAATAGAAAAGAGATGACTTACCAAAAGCACCGGCTCGTCGAGAGAAACAAATAAAATCACACACAAACACACATACAAGCTTTCGCCACCACTGGCAGCTTCTTCAGGAAAAAGAGGAAAACAAGGGGAGGAAAGGGGAAGGATATGGGTTTTAAGGAAGTGGAAAAGGAGTCATTCCAATCCCAGGAGTGGAAGGACTTACCTTAGGGGAAAAAAAGGAAGGTAAACAAATACACACACACTCAGACATATCGAAACACAAACACACCTAGACAGACATTTGTGAAAAGCAAAGAAGTTGGACAGAGATACCAATTGAGGCAGAGGCTCTGTCCACAGAAGGCAAAGATGCTAAAGATAGTGGGCGGGAATTTGAGTTAGCGGAGATTGAGACCAGGTGGGCAACGGGAGGAGAGAATAACACCGGAGATGGGAACTTGCCCTTCAGCTTATTCTCTCCTCCCGTTGCCCACCTGGTCTCAATCTCCGCTAACTCAAATTCTCGCCCACTATCTTTAGCATCTTTGCCTTCTGTGGACAGAGCCTCTGCCTCAATTGGTATCTCTGTCCAACTTCTTTGCTTTTCACAAATGTCTGTCTAGGTGTGTTTGCGTTTCGATATGTCTGAGTGTGTGTGTATTTGTTTACCTTCCTTTTTTTCCCCTAAGGTAAGTCCTTCCACTCCTGGGATTGGAATGACTCCTTTTCCACTTCCTTAAAACCCATATCCTTCCCTTTTCCTCCCCTTGTTTTCCTCTTTTTCCTGAAGAAGCTGCCAGTGGTGGCGAAAGCTTGTATGTGTGTTTGTGTGTGATTTTATTTGTTTCTCTCGACGAGCCGGTGCTTTTGGTAAGTCATCTCTTTTCTATTTTTATTTTCAAATTAAATTAATATTTATGATGGTAGCCCAGATTAAATGGGAATTGTCATACCGTGCACCCCCTCCTGCTTCCCTCTCCTGACCCCCACCACTAGACGCTCTCACCTGAGCCGTGCCGTGTACCACAGACCGGCTGCGGCGACCAGAGATGGCGGTTGTGTCTGTGCGAGTGTGTGTACGTTTGTGTCTCTGTAACTGACAGAGGCATTAATGGCCAAAAGCTCTGATGATGTATTCTATTATTTGTGTTTTTCTTTGGCTCATCAGACACCTCTGTAGTGAGTAAGCAACCTATCCTTCTCAAAAATAAATGTTGAGAAATGTTTACTTAAAGTACTTGTCTAAGGTATAGTGTGAAAAATCAGACAACAAGAGTATAAAAGCTTTTGAAGTTTAGTGCTACAGGCAGGTACACAGCCTATGTCTGTGGGTTCTGCGCTAGAATGCCACTCGGCAGTGAGTGGGGAGGGGAGGGGGGCGGAGACTGGTCGAGGGAGGGGGTAAAACTACTGCTGCGTGTAGTGGGACGGATTATTGTCTCCGCTACACATCTCATGTCAGCTCAGTTTATGCAGGATAACTTACTTATATTTGTGTTATTAAGTAATTTTTAAATATTGTTGAAATGAGATAGAATGGCTGGCCAGTACTTACCATTGTGCTGTACCGCCGATAGTAACACAAAATGAAAAAACAGAAAAAAAGGGACAAAGGGACAAGCTTTCGGAACAGAGTTCCTTCGTCAGGTGGGAGAGAAGGGAAGAATAAAGGATGGGAATAGAAGGGAAAGGTGGTTCACGACCTAGGTCATGAAGGTGGTAAGTAATTTTATGTAAATGTTGAATGTTATATGATTCTTAAAGAAGTTTTTTGTATGGTTTTTATGTTTCATGTGCTGTGAGGCGATTTAACCTATGAGGGCAACATCTTCGACGCCGATTCCAAGGAGTAAATATCCGGCCATATCAAGTCACGGGTCGACGGCCACGAGGCAAGAAGATGTTGATCTCTGCGGTTGTCGTCGCAAGAGTTGACATTATTATCGAAGTTTTATGTAAAAACAACAAATTTTAAAAGTTCAGTTCCCTTTTGTCTGTCAATGACTACATATGCAATGTCATAGAAAGCAATAAATGTTATCGTGTGTTTAAACTTGACGAAAGTGTCAGAGTACATCATTTATGAAGAATTATTTTACGATAAATAATATATTAATGAAACGAGAAGAATATTTAATTTAAATATTCTTCAATCTGAAGGAAGATTTATTATGAATTTTTATTGGTGGAAAAGTTACGTCAAGAAGACTTCGATAAATGTTTCTTTTATAACTTTGATTAATCGATCATACACATCGATCAATAATCATTGAAGAAATATTTTTTTTTTTTATCTGTGGCTATAGCAAAGACCATAAACTGAAGAATTTCTTTTGACCAACTTATCTATGAGAGAACTTAGAAATATTTTAACAAGAGTGACTGTTAAAGACTTCTTCCCTTGGCGCAAGAATCTGATTTTCAAATATTGCAACGTATAAAGATTTTACATGAACATATTTTTTTTATTTTTTTTTATTTTATATAAATTTTTATGGGCGAGTGGACACCTCAAGGATTACGAAGTCTGACACAGCCACATTCAACCCTAATCATACAAAACGAGTGCTTTAAACAAATATAAAAAATAGAAAACGGATGACTTACCCAAAAGGACCGGCTCGTCGATAGACACAAATAAAAATAAAAATCACACTCAAAACACACTTACTAACTTTCGCCACCACTGGCAGCTTCTTCAGGAAAAAGAGGAAAAAGTGGGAGGAGAAAGGGAAGGATATGGGTTTTAAGGAAGTGGAAAAGGAGTCATTCCAATCCCAGGAGTGGAAGGACTTACCTTAGGGGGAAAAGGAAGGTAGACAAATACACACACACTCAGACATATCGAAACGCAAACACACCTAGACAGACATTTGTAAAAAGCAAAGAAGTTGGACAGAGATACCACTTGAGGCAGAGGCTCTGTCCACAGAACCGAGGCAAAGATGCTAAAGATGGTGGGCGGGAATATGAATTTAGCGGAGGTTGAGACCAGGTGGGCAACGGGAGGAGAGAATAAGCTGAAGGGCAAGTTCCCATCTCCGGAGTTCTGAAAGGTTGGTGTCGGTAGGAAGTATCCAGATAACCCGGACAGTGTAGCACTGCGCCAAGATGTGCTGGCCGTGCCCCAAGGCATGTTTAGCTACAGGGTGATCCTCATTACCAACAAACACTGTCTGCCTGTGACCATTCATGCGAATGGACAGTTTGTTGCTGGTCATTCCCACATAGAATGCTTCACAGTTGGTAAATCACGTGGGTGCAATCGCAAGTGGCTCTGCCCTTGATCGTGTACACCTTCCGGGTTACTGGACTGGAGTAAGTGGTGGTGGAAGGGTGCATAGGGCAGGTTTTACAACGGGGGCGGTTGCATGGGTAGGAGCCAGAGGGTAGGGAAGGTGGTTTGGGGATTTCATAGGAATGGACTAGGAGGTTACGAAGGTTAGGAGGGCGGTGGAAAGACACTCTTGGTGGAGTGGGAAGGATGTCATTAAGGATGGATCTCATTTCGGGGCAGGATTTAAGGAAGTCGTATCCCTGCTGGAGAGCCACATTCAGTATCTGGTGACAAAAGGGGCACATCTGGGTTTTTTTGGTGGAAGGTTCTGGATTTGGGGGATGAGGAGGTGGCTCTGGTAATTAGGTTTTAGCACATGTTCCGCCACATGAAGAGGTCGTTCCGCCGCAAGTGCCTAACAGAGCTTTTGGGTACTAAGTTGGTGTCAGTCTGACATGCAGTTTTAGAATGCTGTGTAGGGATTGTGTGTGGAGGGGTGGGTGAAAAGGTAATCACAAGAGAGATGGAAAGAGGCAACACACAGTTAAGAGAGGGGTACAAAATGGAAGAAACAGGAGGATGAGGTGTAGGATCGGCAAGTTACCTTAGCTCGTGGCCGGGACGGTTACGAGATGAGACTATGTTCTGTGGTTCTGTAAATATAGTGACCCAGTTTTTTACATTTTCTTTTGTGTGTTAACATTTTTAATTTTTGTGCAAATTGTGTGTTTTTAAATAGGTCTATTAATTACTTACAGGGTTAAAGCCTCCTTTTTACATTCCACTGCTACTTTTTCCATCTTGTTGGCTGAGGTTAGCCTGTTTCTTATGTACATTTTTGTTTACACTCAGTAGATGTTGACTATTTTTGACACTTTTTTGGTTTCATTTGTTTTGACTTCACTTTTTCTTGGTGGAATAAGGTTCGCACATCACCTCAGATTTTACTAGTTGGATCATTTTTGATCTGTTTTCACTTCACAACAGTACCACTATGTTGTTTACGTTTGTTGAGTGCAAACAAAACCCTACATCACAAACTGGTTAACCCCCGTTAATGAGACTGGAAATAATAATAACAACTAGTGTGATCTAAAGAAGATGCATTAACATCACAAGTAAATTACACACCAGCTTAAAAACACATAAGATGCATGAAAAGTTAAAACTGTTTATAATCTATATATGTAAAACAAAATGGACAAGCCTGGACATCCACATTTACAGGACCACAGAAAATGCTTTATAAATAAAATTGTCCTAATTGAAGTCAACATAAGACGGGAAACGTATTATTGTTGAGTTTCAAAAAAATGTTCAAATGTTTGTTTAGCTTATGGGACTTAACTACGTGGTCATCAGTCCCTAAACTTACAAACAACTTATGAACTAGCTAATACTAAGGACAGCACAAATATCCATGCCCGAGCGGGGATTCGAACCCCCGACCGTAGTGGCCATGCAGCGCCTCACTCCCCTCGGCCACCGCGGCCGGCTATAGTTGAGTTTAACAGCTGCTGTGGAAGATGGCTACACAGTGAAACATAGACCATGGTATGTGTTATAAGGACAACTCCCATTTGCACAATTCAGAAGAGCTGGCTGGTGGTGGAGGGGAGGATCCATATAGTCCAAGTAGTGAAGCAGTGACAGGAATCGAGTACGTTATGCACAGCTGCGTGCCGTGTCGTAGGCTGTTCTTGGCCACACTGGCCACTGACAGAGTAGGATAAGTCTGTGACAGGACTGGAATAGGAAGTGCTGGATTGGGCAGGTCTTCCACAGGGATGGGGTCGAGAGGGGCACAGGAGCAGCCTACAATGTTGTGGAGGTTGGGTGAGAAACAGACCCCCACTTCGGAAAGGGCCAGAAGAATATTTGGTAGGGTGTATCTCATTCCAGCACATGTTGATAAATGATCAAAGTTCTGACTGACAAAGGATGTGATTCAGTAGTTTCAATCAAGGCTGGAAGGAAGGAAGCTTAGGGTTTAACCTACTGTTGACAGCTCGATCATTAGAGAAAGAGGTAGTGCTCGGAGGTTTTGGGTAAGGACTGGAAAGGAACCATCCCGGCATTTGCCTGAAGTGATTTAGGGAAAACACAGAAAACCTAAATCACGATGACCGGAGGTGGATTTGTACCACCATCCACCCAAATGCGAGTCCAGTGTGTTACCACTGCGCCACCTTGCTCGGTAGTCCAGGCGGGTGTTGGGTGACAAGTACTTCTTCGTGTCTGGTTACTGGGGACTGATGGAGGATTGGGCTTATGGGGTGTGGCATGGGAATTCTGTTTGTGGACCAATTCTGGAAGTTGATGTCCATCTGTGACGGTCTTTGTGAGACCTTTAGCTTATTGAGAAAGGGAGTTCTCATCACTGCAAATACACCATACACAGGTGGCCAGGTTGTAGCCTGGGAGTTTTTCTCCCTTTACTGTGTGTGTGTGTGTGTGTGTGTGTGTGTGTGTGTGTGTGTGTGTTTTGGATGACAGCTGTAAAATCAGCAACTGGAGACAGAAATTGTGTGTGCCTATGTGATAGTGTGTGCACTCTCTTTTCCTGCTGAAGGCTCTGGCTGAAAGTTTAAAAGTTATTTTAGTGTGAATGTCCTTCCTATGTGCCTGTCTGCAGGGCAGCAATAACCTTTTGCAGCATATCGCCATTGTATTACTGAAATTTCAACCATGACTTTCCATTGTTAATAATGAAGGATTGCTGGACTGGATTGGAAAGGAAAGAAATAAAAGATTGACAGGACACATTCTGAGCATTCCAGAAATAGTCAGTTTGGTAATTGAGGAAATTGTGAGGGATAAGAATTACATGGGAAGTCGAGGCTCAACTGCAGCAAGAGTAGCGGATGTAGTCTGCAATAACAATGAAGAGACAAAGATACTTCCAGAAGATAGACTAGTGTGGAGTGCTGTGTTAAACCAGTCTCTGGCCTAAAGATAACTATAATAACTCAGTACATAGTATGCAAAAAAAGTTCTGTTTTCTTGCCACATCAAATACGAATAAGATCCTGAGCTTTTTTGACTATAACCTTATTGGTCACCTGGGATAAGACTGACTGTCACGAACTGGAGACTTCCACTTTTATAACCAGATGATGGCACGTCATTGTTCGGTTTAAGTCACGATGGTAACAGATGTACACAGATGGCTCCCTCTAGACCCTCAGACTTACACTCGTGGGCTGCACATGTCCCGTGTCGTCAGCAGCACCGTCCCCCGCACCAGGCGGTAAAATGTGAGAAGGTCCGGAAGTCGTCCTCTGTGCTTTCTCCATATCCGATGCGTACCTGAGTGTGTACCCACAGTTTCTTCTTCTTTCATTTTACCCTACTTTGGGGTACAATAAATCAATCACTTTTTAATTTTATGTGCTTTTTTATTAGCCCACTATTCTTTCTGATCTTGCCTCCTTTCTTCTTCAGAGATCTGAATCTCTCTTTTCTGTCTGTAGTGAAATTCTTTGTGGTTTTATCTATGAGCATACTTGCTGTGATTTAAGTTCTTTCTCCCTTTCTTTAAACCAATTTGGTTTAGCTCATTATCTATCTGCATTCATTCTGAGGATGTGACCATAAATAACAATTCTTTGTTTCTTCATTCTATACAAACGTTTTTCAATTGTCTGGTAAAGGGTTCCACTTTTTATGTGAATCTGGGGCCAAATATTGTTATATCTTCGATCTTCAGCCTTTTGACTGGACTGGCAGAGTTTTTATTGAAACGACCAGATTTCAACCGACTCCCTGATGACACAGTCCGAACGGCACGAAGTGCGAACCAGTATTCTCATTTCTTCAAATAGAATATTATGTTTATTTAATGCTCAACATCCACAATTTTTTTTTAAATGCCTGTATTTCAAGTGATGCTGATGTCTGACGCAGCATTTGGGATCCGTTCTTATAGACTGCCCTGTGAAATTTTTGCCACACTTACAAGGACTGCTACAAATCCCCAGCACTCTCAGGCTGAGGTTGTCTTTGACGTGTGGCATCATTTCTGTAATTTCCTTAAGAGGATGAAAGACTGGTTGGCAGTTGAGATCCAGTTGTACGAAAGTAGCACGAATAGAGACTCAGTAATGCACGAAAGTGCACACTGGAACGGCAGAAAGTACAGAGGATGACTTCTGGAACATCTTGCGGTTTACCTTCTGTTACAAGGAATGGTGCTGCTAGCAATGCAGAATACAGTGTGCTACAAAAATCTGTAGGTTTAGAGGGAGCCACCTGTGTTCATGCCATTACTGTCATGACATAAACCAGCCGATGAGAAACTGACATCTGCTCAAATAAGCGGAAGCCTCCAGTTTGTCACAGTCAGTCTTACTCCCGACAACAACTGTGGAGGTTGTAGTCAAAAGCTCGCCATCTTGACCATATTTGATATGGTGAGAAAACTGAGAAAATTTTATGCGAGGACTCTGTCGCTACATAGCGTGTCACTGTCACATGGTCGATGCTTCCGAGCTGTAACAGATGAAGAAATTTTATCAGCTGTGTACGTTATTTTTGGTTGTCATTTATGACGCCTCATGAGGTGAATAAGGATATACAATAAATAGGAAATACTCCCTAATGCTCTGCAAAATTATATTTATTTGGCCACAAATCAGGTATAAGATTTAAACTTATTAGACACTATCAGGTGACACAATTATCATGTGAAAGCTGGTTCCTGACTAAATAAATATAATATTGCACAACATAGCCGTTATTTCCTATTTATTTTTGTTGTAGTGTTCAACCACACACTTACAGTAAATTATGAGAGAGAGAGAGAGAGAGAGAGAGAGAGAGAGAGAGAGGGAGATTAGTATTTAATTGAGCTCAGATCTCAGTGTCGGTGACACGCAGCTCACCTCGTGCTGCCACTGCGGGTTGACTGTAACAGGAGTGCTGGCCCCGCCGTTTGCGGCTGCCGGGTCAACGTTGCCAGCGGGAGTCAGCGCCCCGCAAGAGCCGCAGATGGAGCACTCCTTGCAGTGCCAGCGGCCACTCGGCACTCGTCGAAGCCCGACGCAGTAAATGTGGTACCTGCAGGTGTGATCGTCTCTTAGTCTGCTAAACACTACACACTTATATCTATGTTGGGGGGGAGGGCTGTTCCAAACGTAATGCCTCCTATTCTTCTCCATTTTTTTTTCTTTCATCACAACGACTTTGAATGTCCACGGCAGATGTTGTCAGTGTAGTGCTGCCACCTGAACCTCCCTCTTTCAGTTGCAGGAGGTTCCGTTGTTCTACAATAGTTGTAACCTACAGAGTAGTCTTGTGTAGTTTGCGAACGAACTAGTTCAGAAGAGTGCTCCCACAGGTGAACTATGTGAACTAGTTCACAGATCCCTCGCCTCTTAGTTCATCTGATCCTTTTCCGAAGACTGACAGGAACAGCGAGAGGACGCGAGAGCACACAGAATCGCGTGATTCTCTTCTGCCAGTTACCGTCATTTTGAGCTGAGATGCACCTCAGCTATAGTTTCATAGTTCACTGCCACAAGAAATCTATTTTAAAAATAAAGTACTATGAGTACTCTGTATGCAAAGTAGTTGAATACCATTGTATCACTCATTTGTGTAAATAACTGGTTTATTTGCCTAAGTATTTGATGTCAAATTGCCCAAAAATACGAGTAATAGCACACGCTTTGGCAACACTGATTCATTATATAAAAAAGCTGTCATAAAAAAAGAGCTCCTTTAGTAGCAGTAGCAAAAGCCAAAAAGAACAGGCGAACTAGGAGCGGACAAACTAGGAGCAGCGGGCAAACTAGGAGCAGTGGACGAACTAGGAGCAGCAGACGATTATGCCAAACATATCTCACTTCATAGTTCATTGGATTCTTTTCCGAAGACTGACAGGCAATAGCGAGAGCGTAGCAGAATTAAAAATCACGTATTTGCCTTCTGCTGATGAGTCATTTCAAGGTGAGCGTCTGCCTGCTATATTACATAGTTCAGTGCTACAAAATTTCTGTTTTGATGTGTTCTGCACTCTGCAATATCTGACTAATAAATTCTATAATGCTAAGATATAGAGATAACTCTAAACTTAAACGTGAGAAATTATCCACAAACTGTTTCTTTTGGTTTGCATGATGTCTTTAGCAGCTCAAGCAGCAAGCACATGAAGCAACTAGGTGGGGGAACTTCCCCCTCCACCTGCACACGTAGACCACGCCGCTCAGCCGTCACTGGGAGCAGACGAACTAAAAGAGCGTACTAGTTCGCGGCAGAGCTGTGAACTAAAGTGAGCGCTCCCGATCGTGAACTATTATGCGCAAGTCTACTACAGAGGAGGTTTCCAAAATGGAATTTAATATGAATGCACATATAAAACAGAAATGTGTGTCTCGACGGGTCAGTCTGTTTGGAATAATTAAGAGGACTAAAGAACTAGGTCATCAGTCCCGTGTTCCGAGCTAAGAGGTCACAGCAAAAGGCTGAACAAAGAAAAACATTTAGTGCTCAACACCCAGAGGAGAAACCCACTAGGTGTAAAAATCCTGAATGGACATTACAGTGACAGAAGTGACACATAAGAAAGAAAAACATAGGAGGAGTAGAGCAAGTTGTTAAATAAACTAAAATATTACAGCAGGATATCATGGATGGATGATTGTGAAATGCAGCTAGCCCTTTACTCACACGATGTGATGAGTGCTATCAACAAGGGATGTCAAATAGATTCTGTATTCTTAGATTTCCAGAATGCTTTTGACACTGTACCTCACAATCGTCTTCTAATCACATTGCATGCTTATGGAATACCACCACAGTTGTTCAACTGGATTGTTGATTTCCAGTCAGAAAGGACACAGTATGTTGTAATTGACAGAAAGTCATTTAGTAAAACAGAAGTGAAATCTGGCGTTCCACAGGGAAATGTTATAGTGCTCCTACTGTTCCTTATTTTTATAAATGATTTAGGAGACAATCTGAACAGCTCTCTTAGACTGTTCGCAGATTATGCTGTCATTTATTGGTTAGTGAGGTCACCAGAAGATCAAAAGCAACTGTAAAATGAGTTAAATAACATATCTGCATGGTACAAAAATTGGCAATTGACCCTTAATAAAGATAAGTGTGAGGCCATCCATATGACCACTAAAAGAAATCCGTTAAACTGCAGTTACACGATAAATCAGTCAAACCTACAGGCTGTCAATTCAACTAAATACCTAGGAGTAACAATTACAAACAACTTAAATTGAAAAGAATACATGGAAAATATTGTAGGGAAGGTGAACCAAAGACTAAATTTCATTGGCAGAACACTTAGAAGATGCAACAATTCTACTACAGAAACTGCCTCCACCACACTTGTGCATCCTATTTTGTATTGCTGTCCACTGTGGGATCCACACCAGGTGGGACTGATGGACAATTTAAAGAAAATTCAGAGAAGGGTAGCTCGTTTTGTATTATCGTGATATAGGGGAGACTTTGTCACGGAAATGATGCACGAGTTGGGGTGGAAATCATTGAAAGAAAGGTGTTATTTGTTGCAGCGAAATCTATTTGTGAAATTTCCTTGACCAACTTTCTCTTCAGAATGCAAACATATATTGTTAGCACCCACCTACACAGGGAGACATGATCATCATACTAAAATAAGAGATATCAGATCTATAACAGAAAGATTCAGGTGTTCCTTTTTCCTGCTAGCCATTAGTGAATGGAAGTATAGTGAAATATCGTAAAAGTGGTCCGTTGCACCCTCTGCTGTGAATTTCAATGTGACTTGTTGTAGTTGTACATGATCACAATGATAATAAAGGATGAGCCAGCCATTCTGCACAGACTAAACTCCTCCACCTGGAAGCAGGACAGAGAACACAAAAGTGGGGAACATATGGAGCAGTGAAAGCCTGAGAGATCAGGCTAAGGTACCCACCACTGTATGGGGTTATAAAAAGCACCTGTGTGGATAAAAAGGAAACACAGAGGCACTGTCACCGAGAATTAAAGGAAGTGTAGCAGGTAGATTGGAAGACTGCGACAAAGGGGCTAAAAGAGGCAGTCCATTGGGATGTGGACAACTGTCAGCAGATCACCGCAGCTACACTCGGGTGGGTCATCTCGTTGAACAAGGTGGCCTGGTGTTAACCACATGACTCATATGTAGGCAACAGAGGAGGAACGAGTTCCTACGCAAGGCCCTCAGGGAGGACTTCTATTTCTCCGAAAAAAGTTTAACCGAGCGGTGTTCTTTTGGCACATTCGAGTTGGACCGTTCCGAACTCCAAATCCCGAGGACCTCGCGGTCCGATGCTGATCGGACGTCCTTTTCCTGTCGACCGATCTTTGAGGTGGTGACCCACTCAGCCGGATGTACTACGCGTCCGTTCCCCAGGATGCCAGCACGGCTCGGGGTCCTGATGAAAATCGTCGAACGTCCAGACTCGCCGAGGGTGAAAATGGAGTAGACTACAGCGAAGGACAGTGAGGGAAACACAGGTGGAGGGCTCGCGAGCTACTCGGGGAGTCGACAGATAACAGATAACTTCCCATGGTGGGCTCCGAGATGTCGAAGAGCACGAGAAATAATGACCGGCTCTGCAATAAAAACACTACTTCCCACAAGGTGACGGACGCCAATCGACGAGGTCCCCACAGACGTGGGCGTATCCGTGTCCATCAACCGGAGAACTGTCGGTATACGCAATTCCTCTGCCGCAGAACGAGCCGAGAAGTGCCAGTAGATGTGTCGGTGAAACTGAGGATTTAGAGTGCCGGGACAAATCTGTACAACACTACAAGAGAGGAATGAACAGAGGAGGGTTGTAGGAAGACTAATGGAAAGTGAGAGAGATGGGAAGTGAAGAAACAAGGTACAAATCCAGACTGCGATGGGAAATATGATCTCAGCTGCCGTGGAAGGAAGGGAGTGCAGCAGCTGCAGAGAGAACAATTAGAAATGTTTAACTGTAGTGCTGGCAGCAAGCCGTGTTACGGTTCCAGTCACATTTGAAATGGACACAGCCGTCGGCTGCCCGGCAAGTGTGCCGACTAGTCTTCCCTTTGGCGAACATCCACTGGAATGTCTGTATGGAAATTGATAAATTAATATATGATACGTATCATTTGATTTGCATTGACTAGCTGCTTACAAATATACCATTATTTTGTATGTACGATGAATATTAGCGAAGTTATTCGACCCCGTGATGTCATCAATTTGGTGACTGTTAAGTGTACATATAGAACCATTTACCATCAAGTATGTCTAATCCTATAGACAATGTAGGGATTTTATATGGTAGTGCAGTTGTATTGTGCAGGGGGGCGGGGGGGGGGGGGTATTGCTGAGTAGGCCATCCCTGCGTATGCCAGACTAGTCTTCCATTGGGTAACGTGAGCATCCACTGAGACATTCAGAAATTGATATGTTGTAGATATGATACACATCACTAGATTTGCATTGAAGAGCTGATTACAAATACACCTCTATTTTGATGTACTATTAATAGTTCCAGAGTTATTCAAGTGTTTCAAATATCAAGTTGAAGTCCTACCATTGGTCTTACAGGAGAAAAGTGTTGCTGGCAGAACCACAGGGGATGGACCCCAGTTTCAACAAGGAGGCTTCACACTGAACTCATATGAAAAGCCCTCCTCCCCCCCCCCCCCCCCCCTCAAATTGCTAAACTGATACTACTATGGAGAACTGGGTCCAGGACCCGTAATGCTGAATGTGCTGCATAATTACACACCAAGTTCCCATAGCTGTGTGCGATCGGATGATGACGTTCAGATATCCCCAGCACTTTTGTTCGAGTTGATGAACCTGAGTAAAATGGGCATCAAAGAGCGTGCCTGAGAAGTGATACGTGTCCTCAGTGCAAAGGAGTTCATCGACCAGATAAAGCTCCGGCTCCGGGTGAACCACCCGACGGAAGTGCATTACTGCTGTTTTCGGTGCAGGGAATTGGACACTGCGAGCAAAGGTCTGAGACTGCATCCTCCGAACGACTCTCTGCAGCTGCCGTTCAGTGACACCGATGATAGTGGTACTGAAATATGTGCAGAAGTCATCGGCAAACGAGGCCACTGTGAGACCATTAACTGCGGGTTGAAAACAGGGAACACTAAGGACAGAGCCCAGCATAGCAGTTGTCCCAAACACGAGGTGAACTGAAGGAGGTACTATCCTGACCAGAGAGCAGGAAAATGACACGGAGCTCCCAACCAAACAGGGCGAGCAGCTCGAATCAAAGGTCTGCTGAGATGTGACAGAGTAAGTGACTGCGAATGCTGTCTGGCCCCGGAGAGGTATCGGACCACGAAACGAGGGCACTTTTGAACTCCCACTCACTAAACAGTGCACCGTACATTTGCAGGAGGCATGTGCAAAACGAGAACTGCTTCTGTTTGATCCAATCTTTACAAATGTGGAATTTCTCACAGTAGGTCGGACTCGCAGGAAAGGGAAAGTATGAGAACTGACGGTGGCAAACTAACTCTCCCGATAGCCCCACTTATTCTACTAGGTCAGCAGCTGAGCTCGGGCCTGGAGCTGTTGGAAAGCAATCTTACGCTCTTCAGAAGGGTGCTGCCGGTGGCACTGAATTGTCCGCCGATGTTCCTGGACGGCCTCAGCAATCTCCGGCGTCTGCCGAGTCGCCTACTTACACCAGAGCGAACTGCGGGGAACGCGGGACAGTGGCCCCGGTAGTGGAAACGGTGGCCACGGTGAGCTGGTGAACTGCCGTACCGACATCGGCATGAAGCGGAGTGGTGATCGCAGTGGCCGAGGCGTCAGCCGGCCGATCTCCCCCTGTTGTGAGACCGTCGGAGCAGGTAGTCTGCAGGTCGAAACTGAAGGAGAAAGAGAAGGAGGGGAAAGTGGTCGCCACCACGGCGGTCACTGTTGACCCTCCTACTGGGGACTAGGGGCTAAAAATAGAGAGGTCAGTAGGGCAGAACGGCGTGCACATGCTAAACTGTCCTACTGTGTCAAGAGAGTGTTCACGTTCGTACTATGGTGCAGGTCTGGGTTCCACCAACACCACCTAGAGAGAAGGCCGCGGTGCTCTCGTGTGACGTCAGGCAGAGTAGGTTGCACGCGCATAGCTGACTGGGTACCTGCTGGGGCACGGCCCACTATGCCGAAGCAGCGAGCCAGTCAGCTATGCGCGCGCAACCTACTCTGCCTGACGTCACACGAGAGCGCCGTGGCCTTCTCTCTAGGTGGTGGTGGTGGTTCCACCCCACAAAAAGTGGTAGGCAAAACAGCGGGAAAGTCCGGCAACCGAGGTAGCGAGGTCATTGGGAGCCACGACCTCGTCCGGAGCGAGGTAAACAGAATAGATGTCGATATACTGCACTGCCCAGATTCTAACAGCCACCGGCTCTAGAGACGTTCGGAGAGGTACGGGAACACTGGGCACAGTGGAGAGGGTGTGGAAGCAGACGGGCAGACACTGCCGAATGCCCTGTCGTAGCTTGACCGTTTTTATAATAGCCCCAGTAGCCAAAATTGGCAGAGGTGCACCAGACAGAAAACTGGGTTTCCTGTAGGGCTAAACAGAGTACAGAGAAGCAGCACAATGTCACAACTCAGCCAGGTGGTGGAAATAACTGCCACAATTCCACTGCAGGATAATTCTATTGGCATTCTGGACTAAATCTTCAGAATCAGAAGTCAAAAAGGGCAGTGACTTTCAGAAGCACTTTTTTCTTCTTCATTTTGGTTTCCTCCCGCTATTTCCTCAGGTCGAGGCTGTCGAGAGGTCTTCTCCGAAGATCAGGAAGTCCTTCGAGCGGGAGTTTGAGGATTCTTCGGCTGCCGGCTGAGGTCCGCCTTTTCACTGGTAGAAACCTCAGAAGGGAGAATCCCTAGGACCCCTTCCTGGCGAGTGGGGCCAGAGAAGGCCGACGCTTCTGCAGCAGAAGATGGGGACCGACGTCCTCGACAGTCGGGGGGAGGTCGTTCTGCAAGTGTCGGCAGAGCCCCGTGACGGTGGGCAGCTCACGTCTGACAGCTCGTAGGGTCCACAGAGGCAGACGATACATTATATGCGGTTGTCGCCAAAGAGAGTTGGGATGACATTGAAGCAACAAAAGATGTTACTGTATGCACAGGGTGAGGCTGCTGCTATTCCTTCCTTGCCTCAGTGTGCATGATTCTGTTCAGGGTCTTGAACTCCATAATTTTCCTTTCTTTGTGGTAGATTCCAGGGAGCAAGATGAATGGTGCTGTCCACCGTTCTTGCAGATGGTTGTTTTACACGAGTGTCTAGATGTGATGGCCACTGCATTTGGGTCTGGAAGAGCATCAGGATGACACGCCCCAAATTTGCGGCACTTACCGAGAGGAAATATGGCTTTTCAACATGCCAGTAAATCATAACCTCGACCTTTCCGGACAATGTATTGCCCTCAAAGGCCGAGGAGAAAGCAGCAGTGGCAACCTCATTGTTTTTGGTCCCTTACAGATGTGCCAGACGAAGTGGACACCTCCTCGCTGTAAGTTAGAGTCTGACTCTTTGTCAGACTGTAACAGAAGATCTCAATTGTAAATTATACTCTGGACCGTGTTTAGCAACTTACGGGGTGCGTTACAAGAACACTACCCAGCTCAATACAGAAAAGTAACGTCCATCACTGGGCAGGGGATGCCGTTCATATTGGGTCAGACCCACTTCACATCTTGGACACTTGTGCCACTTTCCCGAAGCTGTCTTCAAGGTTCTCAATGAAGAGCAGTGTCTCAGTGGGCAATCAGAACGCGTACAAACAAGTTATTGGGGCGAGTACGGGTCAAATCGGTCGAGTGCCCTACATTCCTCCCACGGTGTAGCCAGGGAAGGAAACGACTTGGGATCGTACGTCATTATGCGGAACTCTGTCTTGTCACAATTGGGGATGAGAATAGCTGAGTGATCACTGACATTATTCAATTTTGACCATTTTTCGAGGGTCGTCTGCTTCGGTGGCACCCGATTCGACTGGGAGCCCCCATCGTGGGTGACACCCGATCACAGCAAAGGTCACCCGGTCAGACAACAGTTGCAGGGAGACCCGTCGGCTGAGGTAGGCAGGTACCCACTCCTCGGCACGCGTGATGAGTTCACGACTCGGGCGTCGGCAGTGTGAGCTCTGTGTCGTCAAGGGGCTACGGCTGGGAGGGTACGTGATGACCCCCCACAATGGACCAGCTACTGTACTGGACATCGGGTGAAGGAAGTGACAATGCTCAACAGATGTAACTCGTGCAACACACGAGGGGTCGTTGTCCGATGACTGGATATAGGGTGCAGTTACAAGTACATTCCATAATGGGTGATAAAGATATTGTGCACAGCAAATACACTGCCCTCCATAAGCTCAGAAACACCATGCTCCGTATTACAACAGAGCAAGGTGGAAGTGATCTGTGTGAGTTATTGGTTATAATACGGAAAAGCGAACTCAAATAACTTTTAATAATGACACTTACCTCGCCAGGTATTATTGTACATATACGTACGTATTGGAACACACTAGTATTGCTCCGTTTTATGTAAACTGACATTACCTGTCTGAGCACTTCTATTAAATGTGCCAGATGGCACGAGTAGACTACACGGCTACGGAGAGGTACGTGTTTACAGGTGTGTTCACTTGTAGTTGCATTTGCATAAAGGTATAACGAGCCGAGAAAGTAATTAAAAATGGCCCCAAAGTGACAGATTAACTTTGCACCGAGAAGACAACAGTGTTTGACAAATAGCAAAGAAACTGAAGATTTCCATCAGCGGAGTTGTCAAAACTGTACACCGGCATCGAGAAATGGGCTCCTACGTAGATCGCCCTCACTCAGAAGCACCTGGGAAGATATCAGAATGCTAGAAAAAGTATTTGGTAGTGTCCAGTAAACATAACAGATTAAAACTGTCCACAAAATGACTGCTGAACTACACGCAACAAGGGTACACCGGTGAGAGAGTTGACAGTGAGACGACGCCTGACAGACGACAACCTCTGAGGTAATGTAACAATAAGTAAAACCACTGTTGCGGCCTGTCAACAAGAAGAAAATGCTTCAGTGGGCTAAGACACACCAACATTGGACGGTAGGGGATTGGGAAAGAGTCTTATTCACTGATGAATCTGAGTTTAAAATATTTGAAGTAAATGCCGTCAATTTGTACGCATTTTACCCCACAAACGCTCGAATACTCAGTGTGTAATTCCAACTGTAAAGGACGGAGGGGGTTCTGTGATGGTATGGGGATCCTTTGGTGGGCATAAAGTTGGAGATTTGGTGAAAATAGATGGAAATATGAACCAAAAGGATTATTGTGCCATTGTCCAGTGACACATTAAGACATCCAGTTTGCATCTGATAGGGAAAGGTTTGGTCTTGCAGCAAGACAATGACCAGAAACAAAAGTATTGTTCGTGTCAGAACTATGTGAAGTCTCTAGAGGTTCATAAAATATTGAAAAACATGGAATGGCCACCCGAATCCCCCAATCGAGCCGCTTGAATTAGATAGGAGGATCCAAAAACAGAAACTCACGAGTGGGACACAACTGTGGGAGCTCCTATAGCAAGAGTGGGGATTAATTCCAACTGAAACTTTGTCAAAACTGATGCAACGCATGCCGAGAGTGTGCAAGGCTGTGACGAGAGCAAAGACTGACTACTTTGAGGAATCAAAAATTTAATTGTTGCATCTTTCAGTGTATTATTTGAGATTAGTAAACGTTTGGAAAACAACAAAATGCATTTTATACTGTTTTTCCTATCCACTGTCTATAATTAATAGGTGTTTTTCAAACTTACTGAGAGTAGTGTACACAGTGCACTGCATAAGATGTCCTTCCCTAAATGCGCTGCACTTCTGAAAAATTTTGGAAATACGGAGGTCAAACCCACATACAGCACTGTATCTATGTCTGAAAATTTTGTGAACTCCTTTTAGTCACCTCTTACTACAGGCAGGAATATCTCGGGCCTTTTCTAATTCCCAAACCTACAGGAGCAGACTCGGTGGGGACAATACAATAGATGTGAGCGACATTACGTGAAGGGTACAACATCTTTGAGTGGTACAAAGGGTGTGCGTGACGAGCGAAAGCCCGGTCGAAAGGCAGCTCATTTTTCTTCGATCTGTAATGTTGATTATGCCCTTGAACCCACCGTGTCTGTATGAATGATAATGTGTACTTTTATTAAGGATCAAATTCTACAAACTATTTTGGTAGTGGCAATAAGTATTGCTCGTGAAATCTCAGGCGTTTGGAATCGTGGGCTCCGTGGAAAGTGACGGGGAGTAGAGCCGCAACGGGAGCCACACATCCCGCTCTCAGCACCGGATCAAAGATACCGTGGGGCACCTCTTTAATTTGTCGGACCGGCTGTGGGGCCAGTCCAGCAGTCTTCACACTAGATGACGATGTGCATCTTTTTGGAACGTTAATATCGGCATTATGGTTCTGTAAGAAAGACTGGACGTGGGTACTGGAGAGTTAGCTGCACCTCGAGAGGCATAGTCTCAGTTTCGTAGAAGCCGTGGTGAGGGCAGCCACTTCTTCCCGTGGGAAGCAAAATTTCTGGCGGCGGACCATTTTCCTGCACGAGGACGGTGGAAAGGGGTGCGATTCGTCGGACACGAGAATCCGTGTGCGAGGACTGCTCGGAAAATGTCGACATACTTACCAACTGCCGCACAAATCTGATCTGAGTCACTGCAATTGCTCGGTGAGATGAGGGGGGGGGGGTGGAATTTTGGGGAGTGTAAATTATCTTCTCGACGGAAAGAGAGGAGGTCGCCACGAGCTGTGACTACATTCGGTTGTGTCTAGGAGAGCTCCACATAGTGTGACAGGATTAGGAAATTGCTTTAATTGTGCAAGAGCAATGCCAGGTGCCTATTTGGTTGGGTGCTAGCTGGTGTGAAGTTTGGAGATTTAGGTGAGCTTGTTTTGAGCCCTGGAGGCCCTTTGAGAAGGAAAAGCTTCTCTCTACACATTAGCACAGCTTTAGAAAGCATCAATCATGTGAAACATGCCTTGCCCTTTTCTCTTATGACATCTTGCATGCTACAGATGAAGAGCAACAGGCAGACTGCATATTTATTGATTTTTGAAAGATGCACTTCAGACTGCTAATGAAGGTATGACCTTATGGAATAGGTACCCGAATATCTGAGTGCCTCAGAGATTACTTAAGTAATAGAACCCAGTACGTTGCCCTCAATGGCTAGTGCTCGTCAGAGATTAGGGTATCGCCAGGGATGCCTCAGGGAAATGTGATACGAACACTATTATTTTCTGTCTATATAAATAATCTGATGGACAGAATGAGTTGCAAACTGCAGCTGTTTGCTGATGATGCTGTAGTGTACAAGAGGCTGTCATCATTGAATGACTGTACTAGCAATATGAAATGGAACGAGTGTATAAAGATAGTCATGGGGAAGGCAAATGGTCGACTTTGCTTTATTAGGAGAATTTTGGGAAGGTGTGTCTATGAAAGGAGACCACATAACACTTGTGCGACCCCATCTTGAATATTGCTCAAGTGTTTGGGTTCCCCACCAGATTGGTTTAAAGGAGGATAAAGGCTGTTCAGAGGCAGGCAGCAAGGTTTGTAATAGGCAGATTCGATCAATGTGCGAGGCCACCAAAATGCTTCAGAAACTCAGGAGTCACTGGAGGAGACACAACATTCTTTTCGAGAAGCACTGTTGAAGATAGTTAGAGGGCCAGAATTTGAGGCGGATCGCAGAACAATTCTACTGCCGCCAACCAACATTTCACATAAAGACCACAAGGATAAGATTAGAGATATTAGGGCTTGTATGGGTGCATAGAACAGAAAAGCAAGTAAATAGTAGTGGTAATGCCTACCCTCTACCAAGCACAATTGGGTGGATTGCAGAGCGTGTATGTAAAACCACACCAGTGACCGGCACACACACGGGTATTTTGCACTTAAAGCTGGCCAAAAGTCCATATTTAAAAGGCGAGTAATTCTCGGAACTCACCATGTTCTGTGCTAGTCAGTTAGATGAGGAAATGTTGACGCAGCATTGTGTGTGTGTGTGTGTGTGTGTGTGTGTGTGTGTGTGTGTGTGTGCGTGTGCGTGTGCGTGCGTGTTGCGCATCGATAGGCGCTGGAGTCGACCTTTATCAACCTCTCGCCACTAGTACACGTGAAGCATCTAATGAGTTTTCTTACTTGAAATGTGGTGAAAATCGATATGGGTTCCGACCATCAGAGTATGAACTGTTATTTATAATTGTCATCATTTATAGTACTTAGTATTTTGTTCAGTAATAATTCATTTAAAGTTAACCTGTCAAGTAAAGAAATATATTTTGTTAGTACTACAATGTAGAGGTTTTATTATAGTTCAGAGTGTTTCCCTGCATAAATATAAATACAGTATCATAGAAAAATCATACGTCTACTGGAAATTGTAGAACGTAGCAGCAAAATACCACCGATAGATTTTTAAGAATTTTTGACATTAGCCTCTCTCAGGCATGAGTGTGTGTGTTATTAGAATCAGTTTAAGTAGTGTGTAAGCTTAGGGATGAATGAATCATAATTGGCTGGATAATACCATTGAAATTCCTGGTAACAAAAGTCGAGTTCGTCGACCAACAAAATTGTTCGTAGAGTTAAGCGAACGCAGCAAAAGGCATGAGAGACAGACCTAGAGAGAAGTCACAGAAGTTACGTGTGCCAGTCAAATGATGCTCTGTGAATCTGGAAATGTTGAGGGGTTCAAAGTGGTAAAAGATATTACTTCATACCCTTCCCAAGGAGCCAAATACAGACCGGCATTCGCAGAAGAGACTTACAAGAAAGAACATGACTCTCACCTATCCAAGCCTTATCTATCTTCGTAGAAGCCTCGCTGACAAGGAAGCGACATAAAATGATATGAACAGCTGCTAAAAAAGTCTATCCCTGTTACAGAGTCATTCAAGAAGCTAAAAAACAGTGCTACCCTGTGACTGAATCCTACTGTGTGACTGCTACATGTGCGGAGATTCGACTGCAAGCCTTGCTTAATCACACGAGTGAGCAATTAACATCATATCTAAAGGAGATTTTACACAATTTTCCATATGATGACATAAATTCATTGGAACTTATTTATAAATGGGGTTGTGATGGTTCACAGCAAGTTCAGTTTAAACAAAAATTTGAAAATCGCCACGATTCTGATGCGAACATAATTGAGACATCTTTAGTGCCTCTTCAACTCATTAGTCACAAGAACAAAGACCTCATTTTTTGGAAAAATCCCACACCATCATCACTTTGCTACTGCAGACCAATAAGAATTAGATTTATTCATGAAACAACTGATGTTACTAATGAAGAAATAGGTTATATCAATTGTCAAATTAAAACATTACAGGAAACAAGGATTTCAAGAACTGAGGGTGATTTATCCATAAAACATACATTACTGATAACCATGGTAGAGGAAAGGTCTGCAATTCAGCAACAGACACAGCATCAACCTTGAGATGCTACATTTGCAAGGCTATCTCAAAAGACTTCAATGATTTGTCAAAAATCAAAGAGATAAACACAGAATCTCTTGCATTCAGTCTGTCTGTATTCCATACCCAAATTAGATTTTTCGAAATTTTATTGCATTTGTCATATAAAATAACTGTAAAGAAATGGCAAATTCTATCAAAAGAGGAAAGGAAAATTGTTCAAGAGAGGAAGAAAGTCATACAAGAGAAATTTAGAAATCAATTAGGATTGTTAGTCAACGTTCCCAAGCCAAACTATGGATACAGCAATGATGGAAACACAAGTAGAATTTTTTTTAACCTTGAAACATCTTTAGAAATAACAGGAGTAGATATGCAACTCATCTATCGATTCAAGGTAATTCTAGAAGCTTTTCCAGTGGATTTAACCCTTATGTGGTTGCGCGGCTTTTCGTAATGTTAACAGTCGCACGGGGTATTGCTAACACTCCAAATAAAATTATCTATGAAATAAATCGCAATTTGCGATGTTATGGCTTCACTGTATTAGGTTTAGATGAAATACCAAACTGTGGCGAATGAAAATTTGTGCCCGGCCGGGATTCGAACCCGGGATCTCCTACTTACTAGGCAGACGCGTTGATAACTCTGCCACCGAGGACACAGTGACCAGCCCGACTGCAGAGGACTCTCCTTGCACGTCTCCTGACACACACAAATGTGTGTCCTCAGTGGCAGAGTGGTCAACACGTCTGCCTAGTAAGCAGGAGATCCCAGGTTTGAATCCCGGCTGGGCACAAATTTTCATTCGCCACAGTTTGGTATTCCATCCAAACCTAATATAGTGAAGCCATAACATTGCAAATTGTGATTTATTTCATTCATTTGAACACTGTAATTCGTCCAAAAATATATATAATTGTATACAAGCCGAGGCTAGGCTCCTGACGACAATTAATTGTGTCTCGAAACTTCATGGGCCGTTCTCCCTGATGCGGGAATACAGTATTGTGCTGCGAACATTATAGAATAAATAGGCTGTAGTAATAGGAAAGAGACAGCGTGGTGAATGGAGATTTGTGTGTGGCGGGAGATGTGCAGGGAAGAGTCCTCTGCTGTCGGACTGGTCACTGTGTCCTCAGTGGCGGAGTGGTCAACGCATCTGCCTAGTAAGCAGGAGATCCCAGATTTGAATCACGGCCGGGCACAAATTTTCATTCGCCACAGTTTGGTATTCCATCTAAACCTAATACAGTGAAGCCATAACATCACAAATTGTGATTTATTTCATTCATTTGAACGCTGTAATTCGTCAAAAAATATATATAAAAAATTATCTATAATGACGTTGTTGTGCAACATATCACTGATATATGTTTACTTCACAAATGGCTGTTTAGAATGATAGTGTTTTATTTAATATTACTTTAGTATTAAATTGGGTTATATGAAACATGTGCAATAATCCCCATTCTCTTACAATATTTTGTTTAATTATTTATTTCTCTTATTTTTCGTACTGCATTACATGTATAAGAGATTATACATATCATTAAACATTTTTTCAGTCAAAATATACAATAATTACTGACACAGTTTGACATGCATAATTCAAACACTTCTCTGAACACAGCTAGGCGATCAAGTTCTCTATGCTGTAGTCTGTCTTGAATATCATCAAATCTCAAACAACGCAACAAGAAACGAAAGCGCCATAAACTCATTGTTGTATGAAATATTGCAATTCCAAAACTATTTACGTCTCATAAACCTTCCAGGTTTTGGTGTCCTGCCCTGTAATGTCCAGCCAGTATCAACAGACCCAGAAGACATTTGATTTCATCCTCATTTGTTGCTTCGGCATCACAGTCTCTTGTGAAATTTGATGCAATGTGTTGTATGTAAATATTTGTGCACAATGTAATCATTCAAATTAGTATGTCATTTACAAATATTGAAAAACAGCCGACAGCAGTTTTTTCAGATTTTACCATAGCTTTCACAGCAGGGAGATGAACAACAAGGTCTACACTTCTAGTTGCTACGTTGCGACTAGGAAAATTTTTCATCCATTTTGTAACCTTATCCTTTCCAATAAAAAATCATTCTTGCTATCATTATCCACTGCACTTACTTGTGGTTTGACTTCCAGGCTGTCTTCATCCTCCGTTTCCATGTCACTGTGATGAGAGAGAACGTCATAGCTGTCTGCTTCTCCTCCTTCAAAAATTTTGTCTAAGACTCCTTGCAGAAACTTCCGGACTATTTTTTTTTTTTTTTTCTATTTCATAATGATCCATAGCTGTTTTAGCTGCACAGACTGACAAAATACAAACAGCTGCTAAGGAACACGACTGTGTGCTCTCTTGCAGTACTGCGTCATAAAGAGTCGCGCGGGGTGCCGACAACACCCCAAGGCACATTGTTGCACGTTTTCTTTGAACTTGCGATTCCATTGTAGATTCTATTGCTATTCAAAACTTTCATATTACGCCCTAGAAAGGTACCAAAGAACATGATGTTATACTCCTATCCTTCACATGATTTCAGCGCACAGCCCAACTATCATTGAACATGCCCTCTTACCCGTAGGCAGTTTATCAGAAGAAGCAGTCGAGGTCCACAATAAACACTTCCGTTTGTACAGAAGAAGTTTTTCCATGAGAAGCATGTAATTTGGATATACTAAACAGGCTGTTACTGACATCTGATCCATTGACAACGAGTAAGAAACAGTCACCAAGAAAAAGCAGCAAACCTTTCTGAGCAGAGACATTACATTTACTTCTGCCAAGTGAAGAATGGGGTAGGCAGGGCCGTCAAGCTGAAAATGAAGATGAAGAGGAGGTCTCAACTGAAGCAGACGGCTCAGACGAATAAGGCTTGGACGCATCATCTGAATAACTAATAGTCATTAACAATGTAATAAAGATACCATAATTTTGTTTCATTTCATTCTATCAAGTACGCAAATCCATTAATATCCTAAAAAATATGTTGTATATGATCTCACAGTGCAGAAAATGTAATAAAATAATTTTGGCCAACTCTTTGTATCAAATATTCCTGTGTGCAGTGTCTCCTTTCAATTTGATAAATCTGTTATTGTCACATTGAGCTACAGTTCTTGAATCTGATCACTCACTCTGAGACATTTAATGCATTGTTCGAGCCTAACCGCTCTAGTGGTGTACTGCAGAAATACGAAGCCTGAACTTGATGACGAGCTCCACTGTGACTCGTGGCTTCTATTTAACATCAGTACAGCAATGTACCTCCTGGATCTGCACTGGGATTATATCTTTTTCTGTGACAGGTTTTTCAGTCTTCTGCACAACTGACTTCCTTGTCATCACCACCAGCATGACACAGCTTCTCCCCTGATAACCACGCAATAGTAGAGTACTGCAGCAACTCATCCATTAAATCATTGTCTGTCATTCGCAAGAGCTTACAATTACAGAAATTTGTTGTTGTAGCAATGGTCACAGCTTTGCAGAACTTCCTAACTCAGTATTGTAACTGTCTCATGTCAGCAATCAAAGGAATAGAATTATTTGGTGTCCCCTGAGCCTGAGCTTTGCCTTTCGCTGAACATCAAACATCCTCAATTTTGTAAGCATACACGTAATCTCAGATCAGTATCTTATCATAATAATAAACTATTTCATTTCTGCCACCCTCTAAACATTCTCATTTAATGCAAATATATTTTTGTCATTTTGGAGGGGATTATCAACAAGTTAGACAGGTAGCTATTTAATGCTCAATAAATTCCCTTCATATTCAATAGTTAATAAAACATACCCATAAATTGCAGTCAGATCGTATCCAAGCATTCGTCACTTCAGACAAGAGAAGGCCAATTTTCAATTTACTTAATACAAAAGAGAGAGTGGTTCATTTATCGACCTCTGTAACAGTAAAATTCTATTCAGACATAACCAAAGACACCCACATCCACAGTCAACTGTGCACAGCTGTCATCCCTCACAATCGAGAGTGTCTCGATCGATTCGTCCATGCCGATTGATGGAAAACAAACAGAGAATTGTGTGCACACCTGAATGTCAGCTGTAAGAACACAAGAGTTATCGAGTGGAAATTTGTTGGAACCTGCTGGACCGACATGAAGCTGAAGGTGGCAATTTGTTTCACAGGAGTTGAGAAGTGGTTCACCACTACGAGCCAGAATCCAGACATGCAGTCCATGGAGTGGTGACTTTTTACAAGTGCAGCATGCAGCCTCTGATTAAAGAGGAAAAAGCATGACTATGTAAAAAAGATAGTCTGCAGCTGAAGTATTGGTTTATTTAGCTGTGCTGTTGTGATTATGTATATTCCGTAGTTTCCATGAATAAAAATAGCAGGCATTACCTTCAGACGAAACCTTGTATGTAGAGTAAAGCTAATCATTTATTTTGCAAGGCGAGAAGTGCAAATGGCATTTCAATATTTCCCCATACAGCTAATTTCGAATCTGCACAGAATCAGAATCTTTATTTACCTTCAAATATTTATCACACAAATGGATTCATCAAAGTACAATTACCATTTACATGTATGGTCTTAGACAATAACTATTATTTAAGAACTAAAAAGTTTCTCTTTATCACTTAAGAGAAACAGGTAATGATTAGTTTCTAAGAATTGTTAGAGTGAATAGAATTTTCTGTATTTTAGCCAAGTTTATAATACACTCTTATAAGTGTAGATCTGAGTACGGTAATTTACTGAAAACTTTTATACATGAGTACACATATTTATTATGAAATATGCGCATCTTGGGTGAGGAAAATGCAGCAAGTGAGCGCTTCTGGTGTTGTATGCATGTGCATCATAACTCATATTAATTATTCCAAATTTTCTCCAGTGTGTATTAAACCATTATGATTCTCTAATTAACTACTGGTTACCCTATAACTTGTACATCTGTTTCACTACAAGATACTTAGACTAAATAAAGAAAAAATAACACATACACCTGTTAGTAATTTTTATATATTTACTTAGTGACTGTGTTTTGTAGTTCTTATATCCCAAAGTCACAATTGTTTTCAATGTGATGTGTGCTTTCAAATAGCACAATCTAAAATGTCTGAGAGTTAATAAATCAACACATTTGTGTTTCTATCTCATTTTCATTTTCCTTATAAACAGCAGGAGGAAACTTAAAAAAAAGTTACACAGACTTCTGCTTCTGACGGCAGTCACAGCAAGTGCACATAAGTCAGAAGCACACTTATGTTTTGTATCTGATTGTGCTGAAGGTGGTGGAGAGATGACATAAAAAAAGTGTAGCCTCCATTATTTCAATTGTAGCTATTTTTATCCCACTTGTGCCCCAGCTCATCCAAAGAGCAGAAATGAAGTGTGGAAAGCAGGTTGCAGAAATTAAAGGATCAGTGATTTTACAAGGATTATTGTGTTACACTAAACTGCAGTACGTACCCACGGTCACACATGTCGCAGAAGAGCATCTTGTCCTCGTCGGCGGGGTCCTTGCACTGGATGCAGATCTTGCAGTCGGTGCACTGCCAGTCATAGCGGCGGATGTGGGGCACCATGTCGACCGTGAGGTTGAGGCAGGTCGGGTGGCCTGCACAGATCGAGGCAGTCCTCCGTGTAGGTCACTCGGTCAATGCGCACTACAATTTATTGGCTTTTCTGCCAGTGCTTGACAGAACTCGATAGGAATATTGAAAAAGGAAAACACTGTAAAATATTGTGCAAGTCTTACATATTTACTTTTCTTGTCAATAACAAGTTTTCAGCCTCTTACACACTTGAGGTGACAACTGATGTCACAGACACAGATGAAATAACAAGCAACTTATATATGCAGAATGAAACTTTCACTCTGCAGCGCAGTGTGCACTGATATGAAACTTCCTGGCAGATTAAAATTGTGTGTCAGAACCGGGACTCGAACCTGGGACCTTCGCCTTTTTCCGGGCAAGCGCACTACCGACTGTGCTATCCCGACACGACTCACGATGCCACCTCACAACTGGAAACATCCCTTAGGCTGTGGCTAAGCCATGTCTCCACCATATCCTTTCTTCCAGGAGTGCTAGTCTTGCATGGTTCACAGGAGAGCTTCTGAGAAGTTTGGAAAGTAGGAGGCGAGGTACTGGCGGAAGTAAAGTTGTGAGGCGGCATCGTGAGTCATGTCGGGATAGCACAGTAGGTAGAGCGCTTGCCCGCGAAAGGCAAAGGTCCCAGGTTCAACTCCCGGTTAATCTGCCAGGAAGTTTCAACTTATATATGTATAAATGATTCTAAAATTGCTTAGAGATTCCTTGAATAATCACTAGATGTTGATAGTAGATTATTTATTATCAATTCATTATATTGAGCATTAATGCATTCAAATTTTTTATTTAAAATACTGTTGTTATGTATTGCCAAATAGGAATAAACATCAATTGTAACTAATGATGTTTATTCCTATTTGGCAATACATAACAACAGTATTTTAAATAACAAATTTGAATGCATCAAAGTTAGATATATTTTATGTAACGAAAAATAATACCATCAGCTATGTTCAATATATTTAAGAATGTGCAGGTCTGCCCCAACACCTGCTACGGTACGTCCAATTTGGTCCGTAATTAAGATGGACAAAGTCAAATTGGACGTACCATACCAGGTGTTGGGGGAGACCCGCACATTCATAAATGTATTGAACACAGATGATGGTATTATTTTTCATTACAAGATATACAACTGAAGCCCCTGGTCGGTAATTAAGATGGACAAAGTCATATTGTTCAGAGTGAAGACTCGTTTGATGCAAATTTCCATATTAATCTACCCTGTACGAGCCTCTTCATCTCCGCACAACTACAACAAGCTGCATCCATCAGAACCCGCTTCCCGTGGTGACGACACGGACTACATCTAATATTTTATCTGCCTCCCCCGTACATGTCAGCCACTACCAAACTCGCAGTTCCGACAAGTGTCCGATCGACCCACTCCTTTTCTTAATCGAGCTGTAGCACAAATATCTTGCCATTCAGCACCGCCTCATTAGTTATTCTGACCTTTAGCATTCTTCTGCAGCCCCGCACTCAGACAGCCTTTGCACCTTCTCGACTGCACTGTTTACTGTCCTCACTCCATTTCTGTATGACTGTACACTTGAGATGCCCTAAAACAGCACACTTCCCCAGGTCACTACTTACACGGGGAGCTTATCCACACACTACTGAGACAGTGCCTGCAGAAGAATAAATTCCTTTGTGTTTATATTTACAATGGTTGCTTGATCAAAAGTAGTGTATTTTGTTTTGGACACGGCTGAAAAATCAGATAGGCACGGATGGCCAGTGATATATTGTTCAGTGCAGATGTACACCACATTCATACTCGTGCGGGAATTGTCAGACTACCGCGAGTAATGAGTTTTGAGGAGGAACAAACGTAAACAGGTTTTTATTTCCTGAACATCAGCAGTCAGTAGGACTGGGTGCGCACTTCTGCTACGTTTAGGCTTGACTGCTGGGAGTGGGGAAAGCGTGCTGTTAGATATTTCCTGCTAATTTGTCAGTACCGATCATGATGTCGGAGCAATAAAAGCACCTGTCCACAGTGTGTCTCATAATTATAAAATTTCTTGCTCGTGAGGGATATATAGCATCAGAAATTTGCCAGATATTGACTGCACAGTTCAGGAATCAAATATTGTCAAGTACTTGTTTGTATGCCTGGCATAAAATGTTCAAAGAAGGACAAGAATGTGTGGAAAATCAGTAACACGATCTTCGTCCTCCGACTAGCATTACGGCCGAAAACTTTTATCCGATTACAGATGTTATCGACGATAATTGTCGAGCGACAATATCAGAAATTGGAAAACGAGTTGGAATTGACTAACAGAGTTATCGAGCAATTGTCAAAAATGACCTGCAGTTCAGATGGGTCTTTCACATTTTGGCCTAAAATGTAAAAGTTCAAACGTTTGGAGGTCTGTCAGAGGCTTAAAGGGTCTGTGGAAGATGAAAATGGAAGCAACAACAGTGAAAGCTGAGACTCGACTGCCAGCTGGCAAGGTCCTTTCGACCACTTTTTTCGATCGATGACGCATTTTACCGATCGACTTTTTACACAAGCAAACACAATAAATGTCAAATACTAGTGTGAGCTGTCGAGTGAGGCGAGAGTCAGGTATTGCTACAAAAGGTGATACCAATCGATTCAACCGATTGTTCTCCCACACCACAATACATCACCCCGTAGTGCACCTCCAACTTTCCGGAGCTACGGGAAATGCTCCGGACTACACTCAAACATCCTTCTTACGACCCGGACTTTCCGCCCTGTGATTTCCATTTGTTCGGACTGTTAATAAAAGCTCTTCAATGGCAACAATTTGAAGACGGCGTGCACAACTGGGTGGTGACACGGTCCCATTCTTTTTATGATGAGTGCATCAAAAAGCTGCCCATACACTGGGACAAACACATTTCCGAAGGCGGTAACTATGGAAACATAAATTTAAGTGCCTTTTAGTTATCAATAACAGAATTCACATAAAAAATAAAATCCCATTTATATTTGATCCTCTCTCCTACAATGGGCAGTAGTGTGTGGACGGGCAGGGGCAGTAGTGTGTGGATAAGTTCAATATTTGGCTGTGACAGAGAGAGGGGGGGGGAGTAGTCCGTGCAGTTGTGAAGGTCACTCATCTGTATGGCTCAGTGGAGAGAGAAACTGCCCAATAAGCACAAGACCCGATTTTGAATCCCACAGATAAATCCCGCTACGGTGTGCGGAATGATATCACTGGGGACAGGAATGGCATCGAATGGTATTTACTGGCAAATTGGGGTTCCGTTTGTTTGAAAATGACAACCATATTTTGCCACAAACAAGGTGATGGATACCACAGTGAGACACACAACATCAGCTGGAGGCTTCAAGGTCTGGGGTGCTGCGAACACCTGACTCATTGCACGCCCAGAGAATAACAGCCTAGGACCTGTAGCTGTACCATTTCTCCACGACACCCCAGACGCTATTTTTCGGGACGACAAGGGGTGACTGTGTGTCGCCGACTTCTCGGCGTTGCGGGACGTCGGCGTTTAGCCCCAGTCTGGCAGATCGGCAGTCTCGTCGCTGAGCAAAAGTTTGGGATGCGCTGAAGTGATGGGTGCGGTGCTGTGACGACCGCCACAGGTGAGCTCCGGAACCGGCACGGATGGCTACACCGCGTGTCGATGCCGTCACACTCGAATGAGTTATTGGGGACGGTGCCTGTTATGTAACGGGACACAAACTCTATGCAAGTGATTTAATGTTAATCATTTCTCAAGAACGTGTGAGGGTAAGTCAATTATTATCCACAAAGTAGTTATAAAATTTTATTGTAATCAAATAGGAAACTTACGAGAACACCATTTTTGACACAGTCTCCTCAGTCCGAAGTCGTGCGAGATTCCCGACACCTCCGTAAAAGGAGGTTCTCGGTCGAGTTTTGAGCCGGGAACGTACCGCTGCTTTCACTACTTCATCCGAGGCACATTGGTGGTCCCTTAATGCCCATTTGAAAGGTCTGGACGGGCGATAGTCAGAAGGTGCGAGATTGGGACTGTACGGAGGATGATCTGGTACTTCAAATTTGAGTTTCTGGAGTATTTCAGCAGTGTGGGCAGCGGAATGCGGACGAGCATCATTGTGGAACAACAGAACACATTTTGACAGCAATCCTCGCCATTTGTTCAAATTGCAGGCTTTAGCCTGGCAGAAAGCATCTCACTGCAATGTACACTGATTATTTTTTTGCCCCTTTTGGGACAATGTTTCAGTATTGGACCTCGTGCATCCCAAAAACCCATAAGCGTCAGTTTTCCTGTGGACAGTTGGGTGTTGAACTTTTTCTTGAACAACAAATTTGGATGTTTCCATTCCGTATTCTGCCTTTTGCTCCTCGGCTCGTTACGATTGATCCGTGTTTCGTCGCCTGTCTGAGAAGTTGTTCCATTCATTACCATAGTGATCCAAATGTTTTTTGCAGATGTCTGAGCACATCTGTTTATGCAACTGTGTCAGTTGCATAAACAACTTTACGAAACCCAAGTCTGTTGTGGATGATTTAATAGGCAGAACTGCGACTAATCTACTGACGATGTGCCACTTTGTCAATAGTTAATGGCCTGCCTAAGAGAATTATTCCATATGAACGCTCAATGGTTTTGTGGTGATAAACGATCGTCCAGCTCCTTCATCGTGCGTAACATTTTGGAATTTTTCAATCCATTCGTAGACACTCTGTTGGGGCAAAACACTGTTCCCATACTGTACTGAAATTCTTCAATGAATTTTGGCCACCTGATATGCCTTCCAAGCACAAAACACGGATCACTGAACATTGCTCTTCTTTGATGCAAATAGACAGCTGAGCAGCCACGATTAACATCACAGCAGCGATAACAAAACTAACTTAGTAGCTTGGAAATTGCAAAGATATAACAACAAATAAACAAAGCATACATCATCAATGTAAAATGACAGTACTACCAAAATAAACAAAAATACAACTAAGTTGCAAGTAATAACTAATGAGCATGTATGTGAGTATGTACTTCCTACCTCAAGGTGGTTTGTTTTAACATTATTGTACTTTAGGCATGAGCTTCTCTTCCAAGAAAGTGATTTACAAATCATTACTTTAGAAACAGATAAACTATTTTAGCAGGATCAGAACCACAACTATTTTATGGCTAGTTAAAGTCAGTATTCATCCTCCAAATATTAGAAATTACTCCATCCCCCCCCCCCCCCCCCAAAAAAAAAGAAAAATGTCATATGTGTGCCCATGTTGCAACACCTCTTTTTGCTTTACAGTGGTTGACTTTCCCTTATTTTACTTATAATTGTGCTTTTTGGGTATTCAACTATAAATCTTGTGACTTATAATCAGACACTTGGAGGTGTTTTATACATGGGAGTTCAATTCTTTAAAGACTCGTGTGTGTGTGGTTACCGGTACCTTCAGAAAAGAAATATTCCTTTTTTTCCCACACATATTCCTTGCCACCAGGATTTTATATTTTCCTTTGTTCTGCCATAATCAGTTATTTTTCCTCCCAAATAGCAGGACTCATCTAATACTTTTACTGCATCATTTCCTACTCCAACTCCCTCAGGTACATTGCACTTGTTTCATTGCACTTGTTTTCCTTTTGCTGGTGTGCATCTTACCAAGATATTAATAATATAGTAAGGACAGTTTACAACTCACTGCAAAGACATGGCGACGAGCTGTGACAGGCACATACAAAAGACACACATGTATAACACTTTCAGCTATCGGCCATGGCCTTCTTCAGAAAACAGAACACTCGCCCAATCACACAGGCACACAACACAACACAATCACCTCTGGCTGCCACCCTTGTATGACTGTATTGTGTGCCTGTGTGAGTGTTTTATTTTCTGAAGAAGGCCATGGCTGATAGCTGAAAGTGTTGTACGTGTGTGTCTTCTGTATGTGCCTGTCGCAGCTCTTCGCCATGTCTTTGCGGTGAGTTGTAAAATGTATTTACTATATTATTAATTCCAACTTGGACTTTCCATTATTATATTTTACCAAGATATAATCCATTCCTATCAACTGCCCTTCCAAGACCTTTGCTGCCTTTGTCAGAAATATATCATTGTCAGATGTCAATGTTTATATTTCTCGTCCCTTAACTCAAATCTCTTTTCAGGTATCATCTCACTTTCCTCGAGTGCAAACTCAATGTACAACATTAAATAAACTCACAAAACTTGTCGAGTGATCGATATGCTGATATGTAATTGTGTCTATCAGTTATTGGCATTTTATTACACTGAGGACAAATAAGGGTATCAGCTTCCATTTTGAATAGATTACAGATAATGTGTGCATAGTCAGGAAGAGAATTTTAAATACATACAAGGTGTGTTCAAAACATTCTAGAGCTTTGTTCACAAAATGTTTTGACGCTTACCTTTTACTTATTGTGCACGGCCTCCTCCACAACTCCTAACCCCTCTTCCACTTTTTGGAGCAGGTTTGGTCCTCCTCTATTGGATTGCACGTCATGACAGCTTCAGATTTTCTTTTCTCTCTTCTATCACTGTAAATCTCTGTCATTTCAATGGGTTTTTCAACTTTGGAAACCAAAAATGTCCACAGAGGACAGATCCGGAGAGTACGGAGGATGAGGTCTTCGAGATTATGAGGCGACATTCTTTTTGGCCTCGACTCGTGAGCTGTGAGGCAAACTTGGCAGTGACACTGTACATTCTGAGATGCTGTATCAGTATTGTGTGACACGATCCAATTGAAATGCTACAATCTTCTGCAATCTATTAGACGATCAGTCTTCGATTGGCATGCACAATTTCGTTGACATTGCCGACACGAGAGTCGTCGGTAGATTTCAAGAGGTTTTTCCAAACGGTAGTAATTTTTATGTTCCCTCCAGCAATTTTTAAACAGTGTTAACCATTTGTGACATCGAGTACAGCTTACGTACTCATCACTGTAGCTTCCTGCATAATTTGGTGTCTCTCTGTGAAGGTTCTCTCGAGTTAATGCACACTTTTTGCCCTCTGTCTCTGACACCGTGACATTCTGCTCAATAGGACACTGAACATTAACTACCACACACATAATAATGAAACTTCTTGCAGTTAAACATTAAACACAGGTATTTTTAGGGATGCCAACCATATTTCGCTCCAACACTCAACTGGTGCAAAATTACAAATGTTCCGGAATTTTTTTAACAGATGTCATATATTATCCGATGAAATTATCCGGTCTCCTAATTGTGGATATTAATACGGTGTGTGATCACCTACACCCTTACGGTGACTCGCTGACTGTACTGTCGATGTGGTGTCTGAATGTCTGCAAACAAATGGCAGCCTATTCTTTCTCGGAAGCCGGAACTAGAAAAAAGTGGCGACACTGGACACTGGTGTGTGGAGTGACTGTGGCATCCGAACTCTTCTTGCAGGTGTTACGTCGAGTGCAGCCCATTCCATTTCATCGACGCTACTATCCACAAACCGTTGCCTCAAAAATGGTGCATTATGAAAGGGGGCATTATAATGCTAAGATAAGCTATCACTGCCTCAGACCTCTTCCTGTACTGCAGCAGTCCCCCCACTCCCTCCCCCAGTTGTGGGCCATGGGCAGCCACCTTGGGCACCGGGTACCGGTCAAGAGTTGAAGACGAGATACAATGTAAGGTGATTTTCAGGGGTATCGCTCGTCAGTCGTCGAGGTCAGTGATTGTAAAATGAAATAAGAGTTGAAGTTTCCCATTTAACACAGAAACTGATTACTGTACAAGCACCTGACTTGATAGTATTATGACAAGGATATGGGGAAGATAAATAATGCAGAATATGAAACACTTTTAGTGTCCTGTACAGTACATCATACCATTACTGCTACAAAAGCGGCTTAATGTGGAACCCATCAGTGTCCAGCAGAGTCTGAAAGTGCACGATACATTCTGAGAATGGTTCTAAGCACCTCCCACACAGTGGACCACGTGATGCTCAACTGTCGTAATGCAGCACACCCACCATTTCACAGTCTAGAATTGCACACAGTGTTATTTGCCGTAGCGACACTGATTTCGCCGAGCACCTGACACCTGTGGTACGACCGATTGTTGGCCTCTTCCTGGAGCAATGCTGTTCTCCGGTTGATTTCGACTTCTTCATCATGCTCCAGACAGGAGGAGGAAAAAGAGGACCCGTCAGTAATCCATTCGGCAGGTGAGCTGCACCATTGTTATTGTTTTGAAACTGAGCTTTACCAATAATGCACTGTACATTTTGTCTAGGCTCACATTGACAAATTTATTAAACTGAAGTAGAGGCATTGAATTAAAATTTATGTCATAGCTGGGATTTGAACCCAGGACAACCTGCTTACTAGGCAGAGAACATAACCACTACACCACCGAGACTTAATGGACACGGCACCTGCACCTCCGGACACATCCTCCTCCACTATATAAACTTCAACTCTGCCTCATGTTCCCTTATAAATACATATCAAATTGCCAAGGATCTTCAACAGCAGAATAGCACCCCAGCAAAGAATATTAAATGGGAAATCGTGCCTTATACATCAGGCACAGTTGATATATAAATATCATATAAACAATGTCCAGAGACACATTTTGTCTCAACAACTATTAAAGACATTAAACTGAAGTAGAGGCACTGTATTACAATTTATGTCATGGCCGGAATTCAAACCCAGGACCTCCTGCTAGTTATTGTGGGATCGCATAAATTCATCAAATATTGGGGACTTTGTTTTGTTTTGGAAATATATTCAGCTTTTGTAAGATTTATTAATAATGAATGTACAACAGCTGATGATTCCAGACTTCAGACACACTAAAAATATGTTTGCTAATAATGTTAATCTAGTTATTCACTGCTGGTTGCACAAAAATATTTGAAACTTTCAAATTAACTTATGATATGACACATTAATTGAGTACAGAAACTTTATATACATATTTCAAAGTGATTATCTGGGAGTAAATCAGAGGGATACATCCAAAATTACAATATGTAGGTTTTATTAATTATTACTGTTGGTTGGAATATTAATTAAATAGTTAACTAATATGTCATTAATGATACGGTTAGGTTTCCATTATATTGCATATTTGTCCTGATTCAAGTAATTTATAATATTTTATGAACTTTAATTAATTTCCTTACAGTTAATAATGACAATGCCTTAATATAAAAATATTCTCTAATTAATAACTGTACAGACTTCCTGAATAGAATCAGTATTTATGATTTCCCTTAAATTCATAGATGCCATATTATTGCCATGAATGTCCAAAATTATGACTGGAAAATTATGAATTGAATGATACACGAAGTATGGCAAGTCACGCTGTAAGTACTGTATCGAAAGGAAGGTAGAAAGTGAAAGAATCAGGGTAACGGGTACTAGAATAAAGATGGATATAGAGTGATACAATAGATATTGGTATTGAGTAGTAAAATAGAGGCTTGCTCTAGCCATTACAACACCAAAAAGTGCACTGCTACTGCCCACGGGTGACAGACTATGAATCACAGTCACTGACCGTGGCACCTAATGGCCACTGGAACTGGAGAGTGGCACTGTGATGCGTCGTAATCGTGCACCCCATACTCTGGATCTTAATGCTTCCAAGTCTGGTACTCACATGGTAATTATTTTATGTCTTAATACTGTATGCAAAATATGTTACAAACAGTGTTAGTGGTAACGAAGTAATATATTAAAATGTCATGCACGATGCAGTTTTATGACACGCACACCAAAACTATAATGGGTGATAAACCTTTCTCCTTTCACAAATTGTGGGGGGTGCCAGCAAAAATGATTGTCATAAAAGTTTGTAATTGTATGGAAACTTTTTTGCTAGTCACTATGTGAAAGTAAAGGAAATGGAGTTTATGTTGCTTAAATTCACCAAAATTGTAAGAGAATTTAACCTAATAATAAATAAGAAGAGAACAAAAACTACAGTAATAGGGAAGACAAAAGAAAATGGTAAAGTCGATATCAAACTGGAAGATGACATCCTAGAACAGGTTGGGAGCTTCTGTTATTTGGGGAGCACAGGCACAGAAAATAATAAATTTGTTACAGATATAAAGAGAAAAGTAGCCTTGGCAAAGCAAGACTTCCAAAATAAAAGGCATTTACTTACAGACAATCATATAAGCCTGGAAAATAGGAAAAAATTGCAAAAATGTTTGTTTGGAGTGTCTTAACATATGTATGTGAAACACAGCAGAGAAAAAGAGACAGGCAACGGGAATGCCAATTTGGAGAAGGATGACGAAAAGGAGTTGCGTGGATAGAAAAAGTAATGATCAGATATTAACATAAGAGGTTGTGACCCAGGAAGAAAAGCCAAAAATGCAGTTTGTTTGTTTTATTCAAGTTTACTCTCACAAATTGGTCATCACACTGTCAAATTTGGTCAGGGACGATTGGTAAATTGATAATTTATATGTTGTGGTGATAAAATGATAAAATAAGGAAACAATGAGGAAGAAAGGGAACCATGGTTACTGACATAAATTGTCACTACCACTGAGGCTAAATGACAAAAGTATCATTTACATATCTGGAAAAAAAAAAAAAACATGCAGGTTTCAAGGTTGCTGACTCCAAAGCACGCCACTCAAAATCCTCCATAAACAAATTGGTCACAATATGTAACGAGGGGCTTCCAATTGCAACTCCATCAGTCTGTTCAAAGTACTGACCATTGAATAAAAAGTAAGTGGTAGTCGGCACATGTTGAAATACATTTATTAACTCGACACCAAACATAACCTCAATCAGCTGCAAAAAATCAGACAGAAGAATGCTACTGAAGAGAGAAACTACATAAAAACTCACTAAAATATCAGAGTTATTCAAATGCAATCCATGCAATCTACGTAATAAATCTGCTGAGTTCTTAATGTGGTGTCCATACCTACCTACTATTGGGCTCAACAAACTAGCGAGACATTTAGCTACGCAATACATCGGAGCACCAATGTTAGATACAATAGGCCTCAAAGAAACATGCTCCTTGGGGATCTTAGGAAGGCCATATAATCTAGTTGGTGCAGCACAGTAAGAATTGAGACTATTGATAGTCTCCTGTGACCAGGAGACTGTGACTTTAGGAGGTTATGAATCTTCTCTTTCTCTCAAGACTCTCTGTAGGGTCAGCATCAATTCTATGATGTGCTGAATCAGAAAGTGGACATTGCATTTTTTAGTGTAATCATGCTTGTCCAGAAAATTGTGGCATTTCCCTTGTCTGCAGGCAAGATAACAATGTCGGGATCTACTCTGAATGAATGTAAAACAGCCACTTCAGCTGCTGTTATATTACACTTTGGTGGATGGGCACCAGTCAACACATGACAAGCCTCTTCCGCAGATCAGAAGGTAGTTTAGAGACAGCTAGTTCAATAGAACTTATAAAAACAATTACCGGTAAACACTTAGGTGTTAGTGTGAAATTCAAACCTTTCCCCAACACAAATAAAGATGTGTCATCAAAAGTTTTCTCCGTGAGATCGATCACAGAACACCACGAAACAAAATTAGAATCTGACTCCAAGCCGAGGAAATGTTCAAATTTCGCCAAATGCCGAGCAGTTACAGATTGAAATTCCCAGTCAGACTGTGACCGAGAGGCACCGTACAGCCAATCCCAAGAAAACTCAAACATTAGAAGCCAAAATAACTCCTTGGAAACAAAATATAATTGAGTAAAAAGAGCTAAGCCAGCGCATTTCATATATTCTCCATTGCTTTCTGGCTGCTCACGACTAGACCTTGGATTTTAGATGACACCCTATTTTGTTCCTCATTAAATAAGGGCAATAAAAGTTGTACACATGACCCACTTGTTTAGCCATGTGGTCTAATGCACTGCTTTCCGAGACGGGGAAGCATACCGACCCCGGTTCAAATCCGCCCGGCTGATTAACAAAGGGGGTTGGAGTGCCGGTCAGCCTGGATGTGGGTTTTAGGCAGTTATCCACATCCCCCTAGGTGAATAATGGGCTGGTCCCCAAGTCCCGCCTCAGTTAAACAATTCGCAAACATTTCATAACACTTTACACATTCACACATATCACACTGTACATCGACATTTGGGGTACACATTTCCTCCCGGGGACGGGGTGGAGGCAGGAAGGGCATCCGGCCGCCCTGTAAATATTAACACGCTAAATCCAGAATAACAAGCCGACCCTGCATGTGTGGGAAAAGGCTGAAGAGAAAGAAGAAAAAGAAGAAGAAGAGTAAAAGTTGTACATACATGAATTACGCCAGTTTATGATTGAAAAACCTAGTTTCATAGTACCTGAAAATACCGAATTTCAGGTCAATTAAATAAAAAATTTCAAGACTAATGTTCCCTCCTGGTCTCCCCAGCAAAAATTTCACAAATATTTTATCGAAAATTGTAATTTTATAGCACCTAAAATGCCTAATTTCATATTAGAATTTGACTGCACATCACTTTTAAAAATCCTAAAAATACCTAATTTCATGATAAAACCAGACTGATCTATTTTTTAAAAATCCAGTCAAATAAAATTTTCAAGACTAAACATAATTTATGGTAATCCTGTCTACTTAGAAAACAGTAATTGATAATGGGTTTGTTTGCACGAATGAACGCCAATTGTGATTCGGGAGATGACAGCATACGCCAGGCTGTTCCAGCCAACCCTGCTCCGGAGAGCCTCGTCGCTTGCTGTGGAGTGAGCTTCTAAACGACCCAACAATTTTCAACAATATAGCATACATAAAATCTCATTATGCATATTTGGTCCCTATTATTAAAGCTCTAGAGTGTTCAGGGAAACCAGTCTACACTCAACTGCAATTGAGAGGTGACAGAAAAAATCAACTAGGTCACACATCTCCGTTGACATCACTTGATGCGTATAAGATGCTATTAATAGAAGAGATGCAGTTTCTCAATGGAAAATCTGAAGAAAATGTTAGTTACTTACTGTGACTAACTATGGGCATGGACAATATAATAATGTGGATTTAAATAATGTTTAAATGTTTGTAAAGCTATAGGACCCAACTACTATAACTTACACTAAGGGCAACACACACATCCATGCCCAAGGGAGAACTTTAATCTCCTATGGGGAAGCAGATTTTTGTCAATCTATTTATCTTTCTAGACCACAAAAGTCAGATTTTGGTCACCTATTTTCTGATTTTATAACCTATTTTTGTAAGTGATGGAATCTATTTTAGGTACCTAATTTAAATTTTTAGAACCTAAAAGTCTGAGGTCTACTCACGAAAAGACCACGGTAGACAAAAAACAAGCACAAAAACAGATAATTAGTTACACAACTAAACATTACTGACCAAATAAAAAAATCACCCCACCTGCCTACTCACAACTTCATGGTATTATTTCCTTTTCCTGAGAGCTAAGGTAGGTGGTGGACCCCCTCACAAGCCTAGATTTGCCTCTGTATATTCTTCCATTGCCATTACAGTCGAGCAGTCAGCACATTTGTCTTCTACAAAAAGGATCCGACTTCAACTGTCAGGTAGTTCCACTCATTGCAAGGACTGGGTGCAATCATTTATTATAATGCAGAGTGTGGAGCTACTTGAGCAGGCAGAAGTAATTCAATGATCTGGAAGCTTACAATGGCTGGGTAAACAGAGTGGTCCTTAATATAGAGTAGTCAAAAATGTAGTTAACTGTTCATAAATCAGTAAATTTGAAATAAAAAGGCTTACAATTGTTACTTTCATGCATAAGTATAATTTAAAGGTTATGTTTGTCACTGGTCGGCAACACTGGTAATTTGACGTGCATGCGCAAGTGATAGTAGCCAGAACTACTGACAGTTGAGAAGAGGGAAATGGATGGGTGCGGTTGTCAATTAATGAATGCAGGAATGATATTGTAACTGCAAAAAAATACAGGTGATACAAAGGCATTGGTGGAACGGTTTCAGAAGACCTCCACAAACACATTGCACACATTCGTGACGAGTTCAAAGCTGACGAACGGTGCACGATGTGCGCAAGGTGAGATCTGGTCGACCACGAATAGTAGCTAGTCCTGAGCCCACTACTGCAATCATTTACCCGATCAACACAAAAATCGACATACTGAGGCGTGCGTGAATGTGGGATGAGCCGCCTGAGTGTCAGGCACGTTCTTAAGGAAGTTAAATGAAAACTGTACCTCTCACAACTGCTTCACACGCTGAACGAAGACGACCCAGATCATGGGTCAAGATCTATGAGTGGTTCGAGCACACAATTCCCACTGATGAGGATTTTGCTGGGAAATGTGTGAGGTACGGTGAAGTCCAATTTAAAGAGTACAGTAAACAGTCACAACTGCACGTACTGGCCCCTTAAAAAGCTTCACATACACATGGACCGATCAGCAAATCTTCTGTGGCTCGCATTTCGATGCAGTTTCTCGACACACGGTTTACTCGGTCCCTTCTACTTTGAGGGTACAGTAACTGGCCAAGAATACCTCGACACGCTTCAGACAAGGATTCTGCACCCCGTACAGCAGCTTCCGACAAGATGGAGCCCCGCCTCACTACCACCGAGACGACGGGTCGAGACTCTGGCAGGGTATCGGTAGGTCGCAGAGTACCCACCTCGGTCGCCTCATTTGATGCCACCGAACTCTACCTGTGGAGGACTGTAGAGAATGAAGTGCACCACCTGAAACTGAGATCGACCGACAAGTTACGTGACCAAATTGTAGCGTCGTGTGCCGTCATTCGGCCTTATACACTGTCAGTAGTAGTCAGGTCTACACTTAGGCAGCTTCAGTTTTGTGTACAAGTTGCAGTCAGTCATTTCGAGCATACCGTGACGTAACTCTTTTGGTGCCTGCAAGTTATATATTATTCGTATAGCGTCAAACAATGGAAATTCCAGGAAGGATTCGACAACATCAGAATATATACTTTTTACATGAATGAGAACATTTTTTGAACTACCCAGAACTTCCTATGTCACTGTATGGTGGAGCATTAGATAGAGACCAATCAGGATCACATTGTCTTCAAGGCCTGATTATGGAATCAATTTTTTCTTTTTATGTTTTTACACATTCCTCCATTATCAAACAGATAACAACAAAAACCAGACAGCGGTTATTAGTCATAGGGCAAGAAAGGCACGCAGAGGTTGCGAAGGGAGTAAGACAGGGTTGTAGCCTTCCCCCAATGTTGTTCAATCTTACATTGAGCAGGAAGTGAAGGAATGGAAGGAGAAATTTGGAGAGGGCATTAAAGTGCAGGGAGAAGAAATAAAAAGTTTGCGGTTTGCCGATGACATAGTAATTCTGTCAGAGACTGCAAAAGATCTGGAAGAGCAATTGAATGGAATGGACAGTGTCTTGAAAGGAAGATATAAGATGAACATTAACAAGAGTAAAACGAAGGTAATGGAATGCAATGTCAGAAAATCAGACGATGCTGAAGGGATTAGATTAAGTAATGAGACAATAAAAGTAGTAGATGAATTTTGTTATTTGGGTAGCACGATAACTTCTGATGGCCAAAGTAAAGAAGATATAAAATGCAGAATGGCTATGGGAAGAAAAGCGTTTCTAAAGAAGTGAAACTTTTTAACATCCAATATTAATTTAAACATTAGGAAGTCCTTTCTGAAAGCATTTGTCTGCAGTATAGCATTGTATGGCAGTGAAATGTGGACAATAAGGAGTTCAGATAAAAAGATGATAGAAGCTTTTGAAATGTGGCACTACAGATGGATGATGAAAATTAAATGGGTAGATCACGTAACAAATGAGGAGGTGCTTAACCGAATCGGGGAGAAAAGGAGTTTCTGGCATATCCTGACTAAGAGAAGGGCTAGATTGGTTGGACACATTCTGAGACATCAAAGAATTGTCAACTTAGCATTAGAAGGAAGCGCGTGGGGTAAAAATCGTAGAGGGAGACTGAGGGATAAATATAGTAAGCAGATTCAAAAGGATGTAGGTTGCCGAACGTATTCTAAGATGAAGAGACTTGCACAGGACAGGGTAGCGTGGAGAGCTGCATCAAACCAGTCTGTGGACTGAAGATCACAACAACAACAACAACAACAACAAACATATGGTTCTTCTATCCCTCAGGGTGTGTCCTATCTACCTAACTGAGAGCTTTCTGTACTAGAAATTCTGACACCCCAGGGTGCTGAGGAGTAGATTATTAAATAAGTAATGCACAACAACTTGTAATAAAATAATACACAACATCCTTCATTTGTTCAGAGTAACTGCAGACCAGGAAATAAATTAGTGTTCAGTATGCCGAATTTTGTAGTTTCAACTTTCAATTAATGGCACTAGTCTCTCGTATACTCGAATTCTTTCCTGGTCCACGTATTAACAAGCATTTTCCTGGTCTGTCTGTTTCATGATGACACATATTACTGTTTTACTTTAATGACATTTTTACTCTGCACTGATACAGAACATGTGGAACTGTCTTCTAGACTGAGATTCACGCAAAACATTTCGCCTCTCACGGGCAGGCGCTCTGATGACTGACCCGGCAGTGTACGCCTCACAGCTTCCGTTCCTCTCCTACGTGCCACTCTGCTGCAGAGTGAAAATTTCATCCGGGTAAAATAACGGAAGGTACAGAAAGGAACAACAATAACTAAAAGTCAAAGAGACACACTATAAAAAACAATATTAGAAATATTTCAGCTTCTGGAGGAAAGACTTCAGAAATATAAAACACACATTCACATTAAATCAGATCACAAAGAAATGACCTGCGCCTTCCTTACTCACCACAGAGAGTTTTCTGCTCACATTAGGTCAGTCAGTCACAGCTGGGCCTCCGTGTCCAGAGACTCTGGCTGTATGCATGTCTGACTCTTCTCGTGTGAATTTCCTACTCTTGAAGAAAGGAAGATTACAGTTCGACGTTCCGTCGACATTGCGGTCGTCGGAGACTGACTGCACGTTCGGATAGTTTGTGTCGGGACCGGGGAGGGAAATCGGCTGTGCCCTACGGAAGGAACTGTCCCGTCATTTACACGGAGTGATTTAGGGAAATCACAGAAAACCTAAATCGGGACGGCCCGGGGCAGGTTAGAACCGCCATCCTCCCGAATGCGAGACCGGTGTGTCATTGCGGTGCTGACTTGCTTGGTCCCACTTCGGGAGAACTTCGTAACAAAAAAAAGAGAGAGAGAAATAGCAAAATGGATTACAGGAGAGGAAAACACTGAGGAGAAATCCGTGGATGGAATCTACAATATTAAAAGTGTGTGTACCACCCACGTTTGGTGAAAAACAGTAACCATATTACGATTAAATTTACTCGCCAATCATCGTCCGTCACATGACACTACAGTGTTGCTGAACGGGCAGCCGGCTACCACTCAGCTATCGGCGACACACAGATGTGGCAGTCACTTCACAAATGCTGTTAATATTATATTTTATAGTGCGTAGCAGAGCTGGAAGAAGCCGCCTAAAGTTAATGGCAACAATTCAAAAAGTCCCCATCTACAGCTAGCTTTAAGTGATCGACTGAACTACAGCAAAAGACACATTCTGTAGTCCTCAATTTAAACCCTCATCATAACCTAACTACACACGATATACTATGTATCCAACAAAACAGTCGATGCACGAGGCTGTTCCCCATCGGAGGTTCGATTCCTCCCTCGGGCGTGGATGTTTGTGCCATCTTTAGTATAAGGTAGTTGATAAGTAGTTTGTAAATTTAGGGACTGATGACCCCACAGTTGAACAAAATGATAGTCAGACATCTGCAGCAGAACTGAATGCTTTTGTTAAATCTTACCTCTCAGACAAGAAAATTTCTGAAACGGCGCTAACAGCAAACTGTAACTCCTCGCTATTGTAGGCCAGCTTACCTGAAAATAACCTCGCACTCACCAGTGGTTGCATGAATTATGAAGCGATCTGCAGTCCTGCTTGGCACTTAATTACAGATTCCAATTGTTATATTTATCATAGGATGAAAACTAAGTGAGAGTAATAAAATAAGAAATTAATTTAATAAAAATAACAATCAAAGTAATTTTGATATAGAATTTAAAATAATCGCATATGATAGGATTCGAGCCCTCGATCCCGAACACTGGACGCTAATACTTTTTTTTTTTTTTTTTTTGCATGGGTATCATCAAGTGACGAATTGCAAAATAAAAAGAGTAGACCTATAAGTTGGAAACAAAACATATCAAGAAAAAGAGCCACACACCGGAATGTGGCAGTTTGGCAATGGGTGTTGGTTTGTGTGTGACACTGTGTGCTCTGATTGAAGGAAAGCAGCTCCAGCCCATCAACTGTCAACTAGCAAGTAATTTTAATCAGACAACACCAACAACTTGCTTCATCTGCTGGGGATACTGGGGATAGGACCCTCAATACCTTTCTCCATAGTTGCCCAGGACTACGTGAATGCCACTCTTTTGGGTACAGATTGGTTGTGCATTGACAAGACTTTTGGCGCTGCAATTTCACCTTAATAGACTTTTATATGTCTGAGGGTTTATCAAATACGAGTTCAAATGGAAATACATGATTTTTGAGGTTTAATCCAACTTTATTCTACTTAAACTGTCTTCATTTGCATTTCTTTGTGTCTAGGATATTTTTAACGTTTCGCGATACAGTTGCATTTCAAATTCCTCAGTCTTACCGTATTTGCGTGAATATAGGCCGCGTGCGAATATAGGCCGCACCTAAACTTTTGACACGAGATTATAGGAAAAAAAATCTTGAGTATAGGTCGCAGGTTTTATAATTTTTATTTTATTTATTTTTACTTTTTATTAATTTTTTTGTATAATCGAACTTTTTCGTAATCAGAAACACAAAGGTAACGAAATAATGTCCTCTTTTCAATAAACTCAAAACAGACATGCAAAACTGCAAATCAACGAATAAGAAAGCTAGGCGACAGGCCGATCCAGGCGCCCTAAGTGAGGGGACACCGAACCAAGGCGTGTTACCGGGCGTTTCAAGTGTTGTATAGTGGAGGCATGTGCTGCGAAAATATATTTTCTTCGGTGTGTGTGTGTGTGTGTGTGTGTGTGTGTGTGTGTGAGAGAGAGAGAGAGAGAGAGAGAGAGAGAATGTTTTGGTTTGTAAGTTTGAAGCAGGAAACGAACTTAGGAGTTACACCACCGAATGTAAGCTTCAGGTTGCCTAGTCAACAGTAACGGACATGGAAAACGGACAGTTAGACGTAAATCTGATGCTGACAAAAATAATTTCAACGCTAGTGAGTAAGTGAGGACAAATTATGAAAATGTTCGAAGTGTCGTAGTGCATTTCTAGGGCTAAAATGTAAATATCCCTGTGTTTGCTTGATTTCAAAATTCGAAACAGGAACTGTGATTTTGCAGGTACAACAGAAATGATTCAGTTGCAAGGCTGCAAAATAGCTCCGAGTTTCATGCACATCATTTCATGGAAATAACCCCCAACTAATGTGAAACCAGAGAATCTGATCGTAGTAAAATACGTTAATTTAGAACATAGCATTGGAACTCAAAATCAGAACTAGCTACACAAATCAGTTGTTCTGGTGTCTTAACCTCCCATTACCGCTCGCGGTAGATGTTACCATACCAACATAAATGTCACGGTAAAATCTCTCGCGACACACACTAAACTTTTATCACGAAGACTAGCTTCATTGACTACATCAAATTAAAATTATTTGTGTGCTTAGGAAGTGTGTGGTATGTACTATTTTTGTTTTAGGCCACACGGACGTGTTAAAAAACAGTCTTCAGTGTTAGTATGCTGTGGTACAGAATGACACCATTCAATTTATATCAAAATATCGACTTCCACGAATCCCCACGCTGTTTCTGTAAATGTGTACAAAAACGTGTATGCAATTCTGTGAAACTGTTACTGTAGCATTTTTGAAGACTATCTAGTTTATTACGTTTCTCAAACCAAAATAAAAGTGATCGTGTAATTTTTGAAACTAACGACTTTGAGAAAAGGAGCTGTTGTGTGTGTATGTGCCGGGGGGGGGGGGGGGGGGGGAGGGAGGAGGATTGAATCTTGATTACAGGCCACACCAGGATTTCTTACAAATTTGGGGGAAAAGTGCGGCCTATATTCGAGCAAATACGGTATTTGTTGTTGCTTGATTTACTGTCTGTGCCTTCATTAAATAGAACAGTACAAGATTTCATAATGTTTAATTGTTCAGAGCCATAGTTGCCTGTCTAAATTCTAGTTGGTAATAGATGATCTCATCTTGAAAAAGGAGCTCTGGCTTGTTCAGTTCTGGTATTAACATATTGGGTCTGATGAAGCTTCTGATTGATTCAAGTAACAATATATTTATATTTACCAGGCGAAGGGGCACAGGCAGTAATAGCAACAAATAAACACACACACACACACACACACACACACACACAAATGCTAGCTTTCGCAGCCTAGCTGCTTCATCAGGCAGAAGGGAAGGAGAGGGAAAAGGAAATGATGAGGGTTTTAAGGAAGGGGGTAAGGAGCCATTCCAATCCCGGGACAGGAAAGACTTACCTTGGGGGAAAAAATGGAAGGTAAATAAATGCACATACACCCACACATTTACACAGACACAAGTACACTTTACTTGTGTCTGTGTAAATGTGTGGGTGTATGTGCATTTATTTACCTTCCATTTTTTCCCCCAAGGTAAGTCTTTCCTGTCCCAGGATTGGAATGGCTCCTTACCCCCTTCTTTAAAACCCTCATCATTTCCTTTTCCCTCTCCTTCCCTTCTGCCTGATGAAGCAGCTAGGCTGCGAAAGCTAGCATTTGTGTGTGTGTGTGTGTGTGTGTGTGTGTGTGTGTGTGTGTGTGTGTGTGTGTGTGTGTGTGTGTGTTTATTTGTTGCTATTACTGCCTGTGCCCCTTCGCCTGGTAAGTGTACTTCATCTATTTTTTACGTATATTTTTCCTGTTAGGAATTTTTCCTCTATAATATTCGTATAATATATTTATATTTTTATACATTTTGAATGGGTATGATGTTGATAACTGATGAAATCTGACAATGGAAATTCCAAGAAGCATTCGACAATACTTTTGAAAAGAATAGGTTGCTACTCACCGTAGACATCTCAATGAGTCGCAGAAAGGCACACACCTCAGACTACAAGTTAATTACAAGCTTTTGGCTGTTACGGCCTACATCAGGCAGAGAAACACAATCTCTCTCTCTCTCTCTCTCTCTCTCTCTCTCTCTCTCTCTCTCACACACACACACACACACACACACACACACACACACACACACATGAATGCTGTCTAGAGCCTATGTGGCCAGATTGCAGGAATTGGGACAACAATGGTTTTCACACAGCTACAAGAAATTGCAATAGCTGCTTTCAATGCTACAAGTAATTTGTACTCTATTATGTTAATGGTAGCTTAAACAACAGACAAAGTAACATCTAAAATTTTTAAATTATTTTATGGCTTCTTCTGCATTGAATGACACAAATTATGTGAGTGTAAAATAGTAATACACAGGTACTAGTTTCTTAAAGACAAGGATCGATTATTTCAAAACAGGCAGTTTTCTTCACCTGGTTCACACACACATTATTCAATAAAGTAATAGTGTTTTGTTTCCAGTAGAAAGTACACTTATCATGACACAGATGCATGCACACAGGCAAATTATATTGACAATGTGATTACCTAGCATGCTCATAGCATAACTGCAGTTAAATTGATCTGGCATTGAGAATTAAGGTAAGAGAGGAAGCATAGAGTAATGCACATGTGTGCAGATTACAAGCATTTAAAATAATAATGTTAAAAAAAAATGTTTCAATGGAAAGCAAAATCTGTTTACATCTCTGCCTAAGCTATTAGACGAACTTCAACCAAACAATATATTCCTCACTATCAGTGAGGCAGTATTCTGTGGCAGTAATAGGTACATACATCAACATATCATATATGGCAGAAGAGATATGACATAATAAACAATGAAATGCTCCTAAAACTCCTCAACAAGTGACAATGTTCTACATCTCCTATTAAACTACAGTATTGATTTCAATTAAAGTTGGTACACAAATTTCTTACCATGACCAGAAACAATCACCGTGGAGGTAAGAACCTTAGTTCAGAAGAGATAACACTGTAAGCAGTGACATGCATGAAAAGCTGCTGCATTATGTGATTTGTAAATAATGAGACTTTACTCGTCAATTATTTTAGAATGAGAGTACTTACCAACATGAAACTACCTTTACACCATTTAAAACCTTTATGAAACTTTTTCTCACTGACAACCCCAGCAAAATGATGAAAGGAAACATTTTATCACTTACTACATTTCCACTGCTCATGCAACAAAACTATGACATTTGGCATGATGTTATGATTTATTATGTCTATTATACTGAACTGTATTTGTGAACCATTTGTACAGATGGTATGCACATATACCACTGAATGCCCCTCTGAAATTATATTATCTCTACATATTATACAACATAGTACTCCCATTACATATGTCTGTCTGTCCTCGATAAACTACTGAACAGATTTCATACAGTTTCATTCACGAGGAAGGTTTCGGTCTGTAATTCATTCTGTGACTTACGAACATTATCGTACATATGAAATATTATAAAACCAAATCCTTCTGCTGCATCTGTCTGTCCACGATAAACTAAAACACTACTGAACGGAGTTTCATATGGTTTTCACCAATGGATGGTGTGATTCATGTCAGAGGTTTAGATGTATAATTCATTAACACGTTCGCTGCAGCTGACACTTATAAGCGTTTCTGCGATCAACACGCCAGTGCTGCTGACGCTTATAAGCGGTGTGTTAGCTGAGTACTCAGTTTAGTTAGTTTTGTTGTGCAGTCGTGTTAATACAGGCCACCAAAAAACATCACGTAACATTTTCCTGTCTGCAGTTGTGTGTTTTCGTCTTTAGTGGTTTGCTATAAAAACATCGCCTATGCACATTGCAAATTTGTTATATGGGATTAGGTTTCCACAGCACCACATTGCAGATGACACATGTTTGTTTTTCTCCGTTCGATAAACCTTTTGAGGTTTTCAGTATAATTCTTTCTCAATGAAGCGGATTTTTCACTTGTTTGAATTTTATTTTCTTCACGGTTTGCAATAAAATTAATAAATCAGAGGTGTTGTTAGAATTGTTTGGAATAAATGCATAGTCAGAGAGCTTGTAGCATTTATCACATAATTGGCATGCAGCTTAGCACCACCTCTTGTGCAGACGTTACATTCGCTTTCAATATTACAGGTTTCTCAGGGGCCCGATTTCAGCTATCAGCGCACATGCACTTACAGGCGTCTGCCTAGAGTGTTAGCGGCCCGCTCTGGTGACCAAAGCGAACCTGTTAAGTGGAGCAGGGGCTGAGTGTGGTGAACAAAGGAAAGCAATAAATAATATTCTGTGAGTTACGAACATTACCGCAACGTGGCAATGCAATTATTGTTTCATAATGTATAGAATAACCTTTATATCTAGTTTATGATAAATTTATTGTAGCACTATCCTGTGGTAAACTGTAATACGTGCCAACAGTCAAATAAAAATGGAAACGATCAGTCTAGGTTGGAGGTTGGATCATTGTTGTACCAATAACTACAGAGCTTTGGAACGCCATCTAATGACATGCTGCTATATTAACTCTGCACTGCCATCTAGTGACTAATCTGGTAAGTAACACACAGAGCCTCTTAAACAGCGTCTCTGGAGTATGTTTGTTAATTTGAAAATGTCTCCTAGCATACTGAACATATTAGTGATGTGTATTTTAAAATATAAGATGAAACAAGTGAGGGGCTTTTTTTTTTAACTAAGCACTCTCCATAAACATCAACTAGCTTGTGTTATTTGATGTAAATGGTATGTATATAACATTAGGCAAATAAGATTTTTTGTAAAACATGTGTATGCAGTTGTTACATTCTTCCTTGTATATTTGTAGAACTCCTGATGATGGCAGCTAGACTGCTGAAACTGGTTGAGAAAAAAAAAGTGATCTTTGCCATCATTTTTCTATTAAAGCAGATTGTGCTCTTAAGATGTGCAAACTATATCTCCTAAATTGTTTATAAAGGTAAGGAACAGTAGGGAATGGCAGATATCAATTCCATTTTACTTCATGACTTTATCAATTGCTCCATAGTGTCCTTGCTGTCAGGACATCATAAACCCAGTTTCACAACTGACATGATATTCCATAAGCAAGTACTTTGATTAGAAGCTGCTTGTAAGGTACAGAGTCAAATGCTTTCCAGAAATCTAGAAATATGGAATCAACTCGAGATCTCTTGTCGATAATACCCATCACTTCATGTGAGTAAAGAGCTAGCTGTGTTTCACAAGAACGATACTTTCTGAATCAATGTTGACTATCAGTCAACAGGTCGTTCGCTTCATGGTAATTCATAATGTTCGAAAATAGTGTATGTTCCAAAATGCTACAGGTCACTCCTATTACCATTTTTGAATATTAGAGCAACTTGTCCAACCTTTCCAGCCTTTGGGTACGGATGCTGAGCAAGCATTTGTATGTGATATCTAGTTACGGAGCTATTACATCAGTATACTCTGAAAGGAACCTAATTGTAATACAATTTGGACCATAAGACTTGTTTTTGTTAAGTGATTTAAGTTCCTTTGCTACTCCAAGGATATCTGCTTCTAAATTATGGTTGCTGGTAGCTGTTCTCGATTCCAATTCTAGCGCATTCATTATGTTCTGCCACTGGTGTACTTTACATATGAGAAGAATTTCTTGGGATTTTCTATTACATTACTTTTGTATTTGTATTGACCCTCCAAGATCCCTGGAACTTACAGATGATCTTCATCACGGTTTACCTCACTCCTAATGTTCCAGTAATTTGGAGACATTCACTAGCACAATGACATTCTATTTCAATCATCGGGTCTCAGTGTATCTTCATTTTAGGTGACATTTCTCTTATATTCCTTTAGTGAAAAACCGTCTCGATTGCAGATTGTTTTATTCTTTAATTAATGACGCGTTTTGCCCTTTAGCAGGTCATCCTCAGATTATAATATGCTCTCCGTGATGTGACACCGTAAGTTGTTTTGCAGTGTTTCTATATTTTGGAATTGTGGATTTCCTTGTAGTGGCAGTCCTCGATGACAAGTCGGCGGTACAGAACACCTTGCCCGCTCACTGCCCGTGAGCGCAATTGCAAACATGTGCTTTTCATATGTCATCAGGGACCACCACTTCTATTAAGGGCTAACAAGGAAATCCACAATTCCAGAATATAGAAACACTGCAAAACAACTTACAGTGTCATACCACGGAGAGCACGTTATAATCTGAGGATGCTCTGCGAAAGGGCGAAATGTGTCATTAATTAAAGAATAAAACAATCTGCAATCGAGACACTTTTTTACTGAAGGAATATTTATTCGCACTGATTGCAGTACACGGTGGACTGGAAATCATTTTCTCTCATATTTCTCCAGGAAAATAATGCTGCCCACATCTTCATGCCATAGCTGTTGGCATCTCTTTCACCAGTTTTCAGTTCTACTTCTTCCCTAAGAAATTAAAAGCTACCAACTGTTTTTACATTTGACACAATTTTCTTCCTTTTTACATTACCTTGCCCTGGTTTTAGTATTGTCAGGTATTTTATTTCTTTAAAGAAAATTTGTGAATGGCTTACTCCATTAGTTTATTCATCTGCTCAGGAGCTATGCTAGAGTTATGAGACAGGACTATAAGATTGTTGACAGATGTCAGCAAGGTTTTCTCAATGCCACATTTTGTTCCTCCAAAGCAGCACTTTTCTGCCTACATTTCATTCTTCATTCACAGATGATGATATCTAAAATACAACTGAAGGCAGATAATCATCCTGTTCCAACAAAAAACTCCTTGGAGAATTTGCCAATAAATATTACATTCCTAGGATGACTAATAAGTGATCAATTCTGATTTGTAACACAAATTTAACTTTAAGCAAAACACAAGTACTTTTCTCACTTTCGTTGCACTTTTAAAATGATTTGAGTTGGGTTATGATTGAATGGGAGGCTATTTTGAATAAATATAGTGATTTTGTGAATAGTCCATGACTTATCATTTATACAGGCACAGTTGTAACAGAACTGTGACACACTGGGCATAAACTGTTTCTGAAAAATAATAGATATGACATCTATCTGGATGTTCTGAATAACGGTTGGTTGCCTTAACATCATCATTTACAAAATTTGTGCACAATGAAAACTTATCTGGATAATCACACATCAGATCTGCAATCCTGAGGATAAGTTTTATGACCTTAGCCTAAAATGGAATGAATTGTAATCCCAAGAGGATCTAGGCAGTGCTCATATCTCACATCTATGTTAGAAAGCAATAAATGTGACAAGTTCTGCTTTGGCCTCTGTATAGATCACAGAAAACATCTTCCACTCTGATAGCTTGCTACCGTAGAGATTTTTGACACTAGGAACATACAAGATTGATGTGTTGGCTGATTTACATGTAAGTGGAGCATCTTGCTTCTTTCTCCTTTTGACCTATAGCAACATAACTTGTACTGTCTACTTACTTAAAAGCTTTTTACTTCTTTTAACACACTAGATGGATCTTTACTAACCACTAGCAGCTTCAAAATATTTTACTTCTGATTAACTTGTGAATTTGTCACCATATCTTGACACTTAGAAGTTGACAGCATAAAAAATTTACAACTTGCTTTTTAAATTTAGAAACACTATGCAAAACTTATATAATGATGTCAGGTTCATATATAATTCCTCTCAGTGAGCATACTATTGTTAATAGTCAATGAGTTTATACTTCAATTTACTTTTGTCTCACCCTCTTTCCTATACCACAAAAGGCAGATACTCGTCCTGAAAGATTGAGATCATTGTCCTTCAATTTTCTTATGGTCTACTTGATATACACTGCAGAGTCTAAGAAACTGACCAAGCTGACTCATATCACGTGCGGCCCTGTGAGCACACACAAGTGCTGCAACACAGAGTGAGGGCGACATCTCTTCTCCCAGATAAGCTCGATAACGTTCACGTCTGGGGAGTTTGGTGGCCAACAGAGGTATTGAAATTCAGAAGTGCGTTTCTGGAGAGTCACTGTAGCAAATCTGCTGTAATTGCCCGAGTCCATCGGAATGCACAACGGACACGACAAGGGATCTGCCGTAATGCACACTTTGACATACGAGGCTCACCTCGTCGAGTCCGAGCCTGACTGCCGACGCGGCTGCCTCTACCTCGGCTCTGCTAGCCGCTCTCCGCTAGGTGTTGCGGCGGTAGTTTTGTCGAGCAACGAGTGAGACCTCTGGCGGACGTTTGGAGTACTGTTAGCGAGATTTGAAATAGTCCGCGCCTCAGTCAAACTTACTTTATAGCACCCCTTACCCTTTGGGAAGTGTATGCTCCACCCTGAGGAGGCACCTCAGTCGTCAACCTCCGTGCCTTCCACGGAGAAAGGCACAGGAGGCCCCCGCCGGAAGAAGGGAGATTCCTGGCCGGTACAGATGAGTACGGAACAAAGTGACGAGGCTTAGGACTGGAGAAAGTGGCACGGGTGGCATCTCCGCATCTGTCAGTTCGAGTCGCGTTTCGTCCCGGAGGAGATTTCTTGCCGGAACTTTGTGATACGGTCGGAAATGGTGAGACTTAGGGCACTGATGGCTTTTAGTAACAACTGGTGAGAGCAAATGGTGACGGTTGTATCCTCTGGCACATCCCTCACCGGTGTCGCATCACCTGAGGACGAGGGAACAGTAGGCTCGACGGACAGAGGTGTTCGATCTGGCGCACAGACCCGAGGACGTACTTCCTTCGTCACCTGGAGTGGCAGGAGCTGCATTGGAGGAGTTGCAGAGGTGACCACAGGAGGAAGTAGTGCACGAGAAGGAGGCAGCAGCCTCTCTGCAACAGGCGTGCCACCTGGGTCAGGAAGAGGCCGTGACCCGGAGACCCGGCAAGGTCGACCAGGTGTCCCGTCCGCCACCCACGGACGCAATCGATCGTGGTGGCGCATTACCACACTGTCGCAGGTCCGAACCTGACAATGACGGTGATCTCACAAAGTGTGCACCACAGTGGGCAACCATTTAGTGTGTCGCCCGAACCCTCGGGCCCTGACCTTAGCCCCTGGGCCGTACCGAGAAGCTTGCCGAGCAGGAACTGCAAAAGATGGAGACGAAGAAGGTCAAAGAAGATGAAGAATGGTGCAAGGTACACGCCCGTGTAACAGTTCTGTGGGGCTTTTATCCCTAATGGGAGTGAAGCAATAGGAAATCAAAAAATGTGTTGAGGCCTCTGCAGTGGATGAACCTTCAACATGTATCCTCATTTGAACCTCGAATGTGCAAACTGTCCTCTCTGCCTCACCGTCGGATTGAGGATGAAAGGGAGGAGCCCGAATACGGCAAAGGCCTTGCCGAGCACAGCAGTTCTGTAAGGATTGGCAGACAAACTCAGGGCCGTTGTCAGTCACAATTGTAGAGGGAAGTCCTTCAATAGGAAATACATGGGACAAGGCCTGAATAGTGGCCACCAAGGTTGTGGAAGGACAACGAGTTACATAAGGAAATTCTGACAAGGCATCAACAACAATCAGGCAGTATGAAGAGAAAAAGGGACCCACAAAACCGACATGAATGTGCTCCCAGGGACGCCGTGGTGAGAGAGTAGAGCAAGGAGCTGCCTGATGTTGAGTGCACAATGGGCATGCCGCAACCACGTTAACAATGTCGCTATCAATGCCAGGCCAGAACACGTGACGACGTGCCAAATTCTTCGGGCGAGAGGCAGCCCAATGGCCTCGATGAAGCAACCGAAGAACTTTGTGTCTAAGAGCACCAGGAATGATGGCCCTGGAAGATGAGCCGTCGGTAGCCAGCAGTGAAACATCCTGGAAGACAGTGAACCGGCAGCACAGAGCAAAGTAACTGCACAAGGGATCTGAAGCTTTGCCCAAAGGCTTTTCTGGCCACCCATTATGAACTAAGGAGGCCACCTTACTGAGCACTGGATCCCTAGCGACAGTAACAGCAATCGTGGAAGCATCAATGGGAAACCCGTTCACAATGTTCTGAGCCTCTATATCCAAATGGTAACACAGCAACTCACTACTAACGAAGGAGGGGTCCGGCCCCATTGGAAGCCGAGAGAGAAAATGTTTAAATGTTTGTATAGTCTATGGGACTTAACTATGGGGTCATCAGTCCCTAAACTTATGAACTACTTACAAACTAGGACGGCACAAATATCCATGCCCGAGGGGGGATTCGAACTCCCGACTGTAGTGGCCGTGCAGACCGTGACTGGAGCGCCTCAGTCCCCTCGTCCACCGCGGCCGGCAAGCCGAGAGAGAGTATCAGCATTGGTGTGTCGATCGGTGGGCTGAAAATGGATCATATAGTGATACCTTGAAAGATGCAGTGCCCAGCGCTAAAGCCTGTGGGCAGCTTTATCAGGCAATGAAACTGAAGGATTGAGTACGGCAACCGATGGCTTGTGGTCAGTAATGAGGTGAAACTTAGACCCATAAAGAAACACATGAAATTTCTGAACAGCATAGACAATGGCAAGTGCCTCCTTTTCACAATTTGGGAGTATCGTTGCTGAGTAGCAGTGAGGGTCTTGGAAGCAAATGTGATTGGACGCTCAGGACCATAATCAAATTTGTTAGAAAGGACAGCACCCAATCCCATCTGGGAAGTGTCGGTAGCCAACACTGAGTGCTGGCTTGGATGATATGTGATCAAATAAGGAGCAGTTGTGAGTTGTGTCTTCGACCTCTGAAAGGCCTTTCCACAGGCTGGAGTCCACTGAAACAGAGTGTTTTTTCAAAGTAAGGCATGCAAAGAATGAGCCTCTGTGGCAGCATCAGAAAGAAATTTATGGTAATAGGCGATTGTTGCTAAAACACCTGTAGCTCATAAATGTCAGTAGGCCTAGGCACAGCCGTGATTGCAGCAACATGATGTTGCAAGGGATGGATGCCATCTTTAGAAAGCTCAAAGCCAAGATAGATAATTGAAGGCTGAAAGAATCTTGATTTAGACAGGTTGCATTTGAAGCCAGCTCTGTATGAAGGACTGTGAACAGTGTATGAACATTTGACAAATGCTCCTCTCTGGTGGCACCCGTGACAATGTCATCTTGATAATTAATACACCCTGGAATGGATACTGTTAATTGTTCTAAGAAATATTGGAAAATCACAGGAGCACTAGCCACTCCAAATGGAAGACTCTGATATTGGTACAACCTGAAGGGTGTTGAGTACCAGAAATTGTTTGGAGACCTCATCCAAGGGGACCTGTAAGTACGCCTCTGATAGGTTGAATTTGGAGAAAAACTGACCTCCGGCAAGTTTTGCAAAGAGCTCGTCTGGGTGTGGCAACGGGTATGTGTCAATGATGCTCTGGTCCTTAACAGTCTTCTTAAAATCGCCACAAGACATAACTGGCCATTTTTTAACAATCACTAAGGGTGATGCCCAATCGCTTGAGGGAATAGGCTTCAGAGCACCCAGAGAAGTCAACCTATCCAATTCCTGTTTAACTTGGTCGCGCAAGGCAAAGGGCATCGTACGTGTGCGAGAAAATCGAGGGAGAGCCGTAGACTTGAGGCTAAAGTGTGCCGTAAAAATGGTGGCACAACTTAAACCTTTCAAAAAGAGAGACGAAAATTCAGAGGTTAGAGTCTCAATTTGCTGGTGAGGAACATGTTCAGAAACGAGGTGGATGGAGTCCGTCACAGAAAATCCGAAAACCTGAAAGGCATCTATGCCAAATAAATTTGCAGTATGAGGGTCGTCTACAACCAAAAAAGTCAAGGAACAAACCACATTTATATACATTGCCGATGCCGGGAACTTTCCTTGAACCGGAATGCTCTGCTCGTTATAACTGACCAAATGTCGATCAACTGAAGAAAGTGCAGAGGACCCCAGGTCTACATAGGTTTGGAAATTTAAGTGTGTCACGGCAGCAATGGTATCCACCTGTAAGTGGGGCATTTGTCCCAAAACTTTAAGTTCTAAAAACAATTTAGTCCTGCTACAAGTCCTAGGGAAAACACAATTAACATCCACGGTAGTGTCTGAGTCGACAGAAAACTGAGAGCGGCATACAGCTGCAATATGACCTTTTTCCCTGCATTTATTGCACGTGTCACAGCATTTAGGACACACCGCAAGGTCGTGTTGGATAAAACATAAAGGGCAGGATGGAAGTATTGCGCATTGCCGTAGTGTTGCCCGCCGTGACTGTTGTTGTGCAGCTGGTCGCTGTCCTACGCACCGTTGGGAAGAAGTGTTTACTACTGCTACATCCTATGCGCCATGTGAATCAACAAAGGAAGGACCTGGAGAAGTAGAATCAACTGCCGACACATCACAGAAAGCCTCAATTTGATCGCCAGCTGCTCGCAAAATCTCAAAAGACTGAGCAATGTTCAATACCAAAGCCAGCGACAGGTTTTCACATTGAAGAGCATGTTGACGAAACTCTTTGTTAGGAGCCAACCTTATGACAGCATCATGAACCGTAGAATCAGTATAATATCCTTGGGAGCATCAGTAACGAACAAACATCTCCAACTCAAATCCTGAGGTTCCGCAACCCAAGTGTGATACGTTTGATGGGGCTTTTTCTGACAGCGGTAGAATTCAACACGCAATGCGACAACGTGTGTGTTTGTGATAATAATTAGACAACAACTGACACATATCATCAAAGGAGAGAAAGGCAGGATCCCGCAGAGGTGCCAAATGGCCGAGCAATTGATAAACACGGGGAGAAAGCCAGGACAAAAACAAGGCCTTACATATCTTAGCATCCGCGACTCCAAACGCAAGAGAATGTTGCCGCAGCCGCTTCTTGTATGCGTCCCAATCTTCAGCCAGTAGTCATACTGAGGAAATGGGGGTGGAAACGTCGATGGTGCTGATACCCTAGCAGATGACGTTGCTCTAAAAGAGCCCGAATGACAGCCTTGGTACCCATAAGCCCGTACGGAGAACACGAGCGAGCGAGAGATGCGCGTATCATGAAACTCGTCACCAATTACTGCTGTAACGCACACTTCAACATACAAGGTTCACCTCATCATGTCTGAGCCTGCCTGGCAACGCAGCTGCCTCCTGCCTCCGCTCTGTTCTCCGCTAGGTGTCATGGTGGTAGCTTTGTTGAACAATGAGCGAGACCTCTGGTGGACATTTGGAGTACTGTTGGCGGGATTTGAAATAGTCTGTGTCTTAAGTCAAAAGTGCTTCATAACAGGATCCTCGACCATGATACTTCACTGGCAGGTGTATGTGGCTGAGGAACTGCGTCAGATTTCAGACAGTACCACATACAAAGTTTGTCAAGACATCCCATTCCTGATGTCCAGGCTGAGCTTCAAGGAATCCTCAGAGACTTAGGCCCCCTACAAAACCTTTCATCTGACTCCATCAACCTCATGACTCCTCCGACACCCCACACCTTCTACCTACTTCCCAAGATTCATAAACCCAAACATCCAGCCGTCCCATTGTGGCCGGTTACCAAACCCCTACAGAACGAAGCTCTGCCTACATAGACCAACGCCTTCAAACCTTTATGTGTAGTCTCCCATCCTTCATCAAAGACACCAAACACTTTCTTGATCACCTGAAATCCTTACCCAGCCTGTTACCTGCGGAAACCATCCTTGTAACCATTGATGCCACTTCCCTATACACAAATATACTGCAGGCCCAGGGCCTCTCTGCAATGGAGTTTTTTTTCTTTCACGCCGACCACCTGCAACCCTATCTAAAACCTCTTTCCTTATTACCCTAGCCAGCTTCACCCTAACCCACAACGTCTTCATTTTTTTAGGGCTAGCCATACCAACAACTTAAGGGAACAGCCATGGGAATCAGGATGGCCCCCTCGTATGCCTACTTACTTATGGGGCACTTACAGGAAGCCTTCTTGGATACCCAAGCCTGGCAACCCAAAGTTTGGTATAGATTTATAGATGATATCTTCATGATCTGGACTCACAATGAAGAATAACTCCAGAATTTCCCCTCCAACCTCAAATCCTTTGGTTCCATCAGATTCACCTAGTCCTATTCCTATTCCAAATCCCATGCTGCTTTCCTCGATGTTGACCTCCATCTATCCAATGGCGAGCTTCACACATCCGTTCACATCAAACCCACCAACAAACAACAGTACCTCCATTATGACAGCTACCATCCATTCCATATCAAACGGTCCCTTCCCTACAGCTTAGGTCTTCTTGGCCAACGAGTCTGCTCCTAAAACAGTACACCAATAACCTGCTGACAGCTATAGCATCCCACAACTACCCTCCTAAAATGGTACAGAAGCAAATAGCCAGGGCCACTTACTCTTCCCCCCAAACCCAGAGCTACTTTCCAGGACTGGAGCGGACTCTAAATATGGCTCTCCAGCAAGGATAAGACATCCTTAAATCCTGCTCCAAAATGAGATCCATCCTTCATGACATCCTTCCCACTCCACCAAGAGTGTCTTTCTGCTGTCCACCTAACCTTCGTAACCTCCTAGTTCATACCTATGAAATCCCCAAACCACCTTCCCTACCCTCCGGCTCCTACCCATGTAACCGCCCCCAGTGTAAAACCTGCCCTATGCACCCTTCCACCACCACTTATTCCAGTTGCATAACACTGAAGATGTACATGATTAAGGGCAGAACCACTTGCAACAGCACCCACATGATTAACCAGCTGACACGCCTGCACTGTGAAGCGTTCTATGTGGGAATGACCAGCAACAAACTGTCCATTCGCATGAACAGACACAGGCAGACAGTGTTTGTTGGTAATGAGGATCACCCTGCAGCTAAGAATGCCTCAGTGCACGGCCAGCACATGTTGGCACAGTGTTACCGTCCGGGTTATCTGGATACTTCCCACTGAAATCAACCTTTCAGAACTCTGAAGTTGAACCTGCCCTTCAACATATTCTCTCTTCCCATTGCCCACAAGGTCTCAACCTTCGTTAGTTTTAAATTCCTGCCCACCATTCAACAATATCTTTGCCTCGAATCTCTGCCTCGACTGGCATCTCTGTCCAATCTCTTTGCATATGCCTTCCTTGGTGTGTGTGTGTGGTTACCTATCCTTTTCCCCCTAGGTAAGTCTTTTCTCTCCCAGGATTGGAATGACTCCTCACCTACTCCCTTAAAACCCACATCCTTTTATTTTCCCTCTCCTTCCCTGCTCTTTTGTGTGTGTATGTTCATTATAGTATATAACCGAGGAAAGAAAAGAGGGGGTACATTGTGATATGTTGATAAAAATAAAGCGAATATTTTGGACCGAGGGTTTTACTAGTAACTTTAAAAAGAGTTATCAGTAGAATGATTTATTTATATTAATATGTTGTTGAAGAAATCTTCTCTAGTGCATATGGTTCTGGCGTGCGAGCAATTACACAAACAGACTAGGTCATTAAGGTTGCGTTCATTATGGTAAGATATGGTTGATCCCTTTCGGACCTATATAAAAATAATAAAGATTTTCCCTTTTGGGATGAAGAAAAGGATTTTATTCAATAAAATATTCAGGAAATCTTATTCTGTAAGAAAACAATGTTTTGATTCAAACTGATGACAGTTTGGACGTTCGGTGTGGTGGTTATATAAATATAATGGTTATAACAAAATAATTTTTATGTTCATGAAAACATATGAAAGCTTAACATATGATGAATAGAGACAAGAAAGGTGTGAAGGTAGTACAATATTAATGTGTTTTTATAAAAGAGTAGAATACATTGACATTCAGAAACTATGCACAGATATTTAAAAGAAAATGATAAACTGTTCTTTGTTGAGACAGAAAGTTATAAGGTACTGTTACTCAGAAAACTGTATGGATAGAAAGTCCATGATTAATTATATATGATTCGAGTGACTTATCAAGTGAGTTGTATTGAAACAGTTTAATAAACTGAAGTGTACCCCAAATGACTATAACAGATAACATACGAAGCAGGGTTTCTTACACTTAGTTCTTAAAGGCTCATTACAGAAAGATTATTATTAGACAAAAGAAGGATAAAAGAGTTAAGAAATAGTAAAAGATTTTGTTTTCATACTTGTTGCCTGGTAAACTGAGCTTGTGGGTGGGGTATGTAGTGGGACGGATAATTGTCTCCGCTACTACCTTATGCTAGCTCAGTTTCGCAGGTTTACTTATGTTTATGTTGGTTAATAATTTAAAATGTTAATACTTTATGTTAGGTGATTCTTAAGAAAGTTTTGTGTGTTTCTTATGTTTCATGTGCCGTGACAGCGATTCAACCTACAAGAGCAACATCTTCACCATTGAGCTCAACGAGTAAATATCAGGCCACTTGAAGTCGTGGATTGACGGCCACGAGGCAGGAAGGTGCTAGTCTCTGCGGTTGTCACTGAAAATGTTTATTTCTATTTACATTTTTAACTGACATGATTTGTAAAATTGAAATGAATAAAAAATTAGTCTTTGTTTGGCTCTTGCCGAGTGATTACCTGTACATTGTGAGAGCAATAAAAGTGATATAATGTCTTGAACTTTAATAGTGCACGAACGCACACACGAACGAACACACACACACACACACACACACACACACACACACACACACACACACTGAAAATAAGGGAGGTTTGGGATAGAGAGGTAGGAACTGTAAGGTATGGAGAAAAAATATAGGGAAGTTATCATAGGTTGAGGCCTGGTTGATTTCGGGATCGGAGAATGTATTGTAGGAATAACTCCCATCTGTGCAGTTCATATAAGCTGGTGGTGGATGGGAGGATCCAGATGGCCCGGGTTGTGAAGCAGCCATTGAAATCAAGCATGTGCTCCGCTGCATGCTGTGCCACAGGGTGGTCCACCTTGTTTTTGGCCACAGTTTGGCGGTGGCCATTCATCCTAATGGACAGCTGGTTGGTGGTCATGCCAATATAGAAAGCTGTACAGTGTTTGCTGCACAGTTGGTAAATTACGTGGCTGCTTTCACAAGTGGCCCGGCCTTTGATAGGGTAGGATAAGCCTGTGACAGGACTGGAATAGGAAGTGCTGGGTGGGTGGATCGGACAGGTCTTGCAGCGGGGTCTTCCACAAGGATATGATTCCTGTGGCAGTGAGCTGGGTTTCGGGGTGGCATAAGGATGAAGTAGGATGTTGTGAAGGTTGGGAGGGCGACAGAACACCACTTTAGGAGGGGTGGGAAGGATCTTGGGCAGGATGTCTCTCAGTTCTGGGCACGAGGATAGAAAATCAAAACCTTGGCAAAGGATGTAATTTAGTTGTTCGAGACCAAGGTAGTACTGGGTGACAAGGGGAGCGCTCTTTTGTGGATGGTTACTGGTGTTAGGAAGAGGATTTGGGGTGTGTGAGGATATGGCACGGGAGATTTGTTTGCGGACTAGGTCTGTGGGGTAGTTTCTGTTTGTGAAGGCCTTTGTGAGACCTTCAGCATATTCAGAAAGGGAATTCTTGTCACTGCAGATATGCCGTCCACGGGTGGCCAGGCTGTAAGGGAGGGATTTTTTGACGTGGAAGGGATGGCAACTGTCAAAGTGTAGGTACTGTTGGTGGGTGGTAGGTTTAATATGGACGGAAGTGTGGATGGAGCCGTCAGTGAGGTGGAGGTTGACATCCAGGAATGTGGCATGGTTGGTTGATGAAGACCAGGTGAAGTGGATGGGAGAGAAGGAATTGAGGTTTTGAAGAAAGGAGAATAGGGTGTCCTGGCCCTGAGTCCAGATCATGAAAATATCATCAATGAACCTGAACCAGGTCAGAGGTTTGAGGTTTTGGATTGCTAGGAAGGATTCCTCCAGACAGCCCACGAACAGGTTGGCATAGGAGGGTGCCATGCGGAAAGGTCGCACTTCTGTCACATTTAACGATTCTCTTCGGTTGTCGTCGGTCCCGTTCTTGTCAGAACTTTTTCTGCCCGCAGAAATGTCGGAGATTTGGCATATTACCGGATTCCCAATATTCGCAGTGCACTCTTAAAATAGTCATGCGGGAAAATTCCCACCTCTTTGCTACCTCAGAGATGCCGTGTCCCATCTCTCGTGCGCCAAATATAACAGCCTCCTCAAACTCGTTGCAAGAGCAGTAACTGATCTAATGCCTGAACGGGCCCTATTGTCTAGCTGACCACACGGTTGGCCTCTCGAGTGTCTACATCTCTCCGTGTTTGCCTACAACAGTTCCTTTGGCTCTTCAGAGTATACAATTTTTAACTAACCTTTCACATTTCGTCTTTCATAGTGGGTTACTGCCATATACCCTATTACTAATCAAAATCTAAGTTAGTCTCTAACAATTTTTCCGGAACTTGTCTCGTCGGTCATTTACCGGTGCTAACGAGGGCAAACTTGATGAGATATCACAAATAACTACTGAAAGATATCTGTTGTAAAGCAACCGTAAACTTGTCAGTAACAAAAATGACAGCAATTATATACACAATGTAATTAAAGAAATATGAAAAAAAAAAGCAAAAGTACCAAATATGTGAAATTTTTGTATTTTATAACAATTTTAAAAAAAATTAGAGCAACAGTATAGCTAACGGCAGGAAACTTCACTTACCTTATCTTCGAATTATTAGGGTTCGCTATGTGATGCTTAGTCACAGTCGATTTTTCTCGGAGCCACAAATTTATTCTAGATCATTATTTGCACTTTATCGAGGTATGGTACGAGCAAAGGACGAAAAAGAAAGTGGACTTTTAGAAAAGTAATATATACTCTGAAGAGACAAAACCAGAATTGATCTTACAGTCCATCACACAATGCGGACCTTTCCCTCCCCAGCCTTCCCCCTCTACTCCCCTCCCCACTCAATGTCACAATGCTTTTAGCATTGGAGGGGGCCAGAAATGGTGGGTGTGTAGTTGTGAGAGTTATTATGTGAATGTACGTGTATCTTTTTCTGATGAAGCCCGTGACCAAATATTTGAAGTTGTGTGAATGTGATTTTTCTGTTTTTATGTGGTTGTCAGCCGCTCAGTGAACGTCTTTACAGTGAGTTGTTATCTATCCTTCATTACTGACAAAACTAAAACTGACATATTTCTACATAATTCAACACATTTTACCCAACATTTAATAAGTTTTTTGTTCACTCAAAAAAAATTATACACATGTGGTGTCTGTTCCAAAAGAAGCCAGTGATGGGCAATGATCCTTTTGTTAGTGGGAAGGGGTTGGCAAGTTTGGGGCCCTTCCTCTTAGAGGAATCAGTTTCTGAAACTACGAGTTTGAGTACTGTGGGCAGGCTAAAGCTGGGAATTTTTGTGTCTGTCGGGAGCCGTGCTTAGGTAGTCCTTGCAGGTGCGGTGATCCCTTGTCCCCAGTGGTCAGCGTAACTGCCTAGAAAGCGGGAGACCCGGGTTTGGGTCCTGGCTGGGTATACATTTTCATTTTTGTACATTTGCAGTTGATGGCATATATTCTATGAATATGAAAAAAATTTTTGGTTTCACATGTATCCAATTTTGCACTACATCAACGACTTCTTCAATGTGGAAAATCTTGTTTGCCTTATCAATTCTGTCAATAGTTGAACATGTGAAAATTGCTTGGAACCAGGTCAGGACTATATGGCAGTTGCTTCAACACTTCAACTCACAACCCCTTTATTGAACTGGGCATGCATTTGGTAGAATGTGGCAGGGACTCATCCTGCACACACTTTTCAAAAGTTTAGCCTGTCATATATGATGATATATGTTGAACCAAGACAGATGTGTAAACCCCTCAGGGGCTCAGCATTAATTTGCTGAGTACGGGCTTGGCGAACCCGGGTTCCTGAGCCGGGATCCCCCACTCCCTCCACACTTCCCTTTTATCCTATCATGCCCCATTCCTTCACTGTATTCTTGCTGCAAATCAAATACCCACCTATCAGAGTTTTTACAATCCATCATGCACCGCAGAACTTTCCATCCTCACCTTTACCCGACATCCTTCTAGCCCAGTGGGGTTAAACCTAAAAATTAGACAAATTGGAAATATTTGCTACAAAAGGTTTTGTTATTTTAATGGCTTCACTTGTGGCCCAATATGACTATCCTATGTTTTCCCCCTCGGCGGAGTTGTGCATAAGTGGTGGGGGGCAAAACTGTACTAAAAAAATTGGGTATTTTTTCGGTTTTGTGAATGTATCTCGTAAATGACTCTCAATATCGAAAACATAGTACAATTAAATGTTATAGGACATGAAATTCTGCATTGAATGCTTGCCCTTTTCTCACATGACATCTTGCGAGCCATGGATGACGGGCAACAGGCGGATTGTGTTTTTCTCGACTCCGAGAAGGCGTTCGATGCTGTGCCACACTGCAGACTGCTAACGGAGATACGAGCTTATGGAATAGGTTCACAGATTTGTGACTGGCTTGAAGGCTTCCTAAGTAATAGAACGCAGTACGTTATTCTCGACAGCGAGTGTTCATCAGAGACGAGTGTATAATCAGGTGTGCCCCAGGGGAGTGTGATAGGACTGCTATTATTTTCTATCTATATAAATGATCTGATGGACAGAGTAAGTTGTAATTTGCGGCTGTTTGCTGATGATGCTGTGGTGTATGGGAGGGTGTCATCTGTAACTGACTGTAATAGCATACAGGTTGACTTAGACAAAATTTCTAGTTGGTGCGAAGAATGGCAGCTAGCTCTCAATGTAGAAAAATGTAAGGTGATGCGCATGAGTAGAAAAAACAATCCTATAATGTTCGAATACAGCATCAGTAGTGAGCTTCTTGATGCGGTCGTGTCGTTCAAATATCTAGGCGTAACATTGCAGAGCGATATGAAATGGAACGAGCATGTAAGGACAGTTGTGAGTAAGGCAGACAGCCGACTTCAAGTGTAAAGGAGACCGCGTATAAAACGCTTGTACGACCACGTCTTGAGTATTGCTCAAGTATTTGGGACCCGCAGCAGATCGGTTTGAAGGAAGACATAGAGGCGGTTCAGAGGCGAGCAGCTAGATTTGTTACCGGTAGGTTCGACCAATGCGCGAGTGTCACGGAAATGCTCCGGCAACTCAATTGGGGATCGCTGGAAGAAAGACGACGTTCTTTTCGTGAATTTCTGTTAAGTAAATTTAGAGGGCCGGAATTTGAAGCTGAGTGTAGTACGATCTTGCTGCCGCCTATTTACATTTCGCGTAAAGATCACAAAGACAAGATAAGAGAAATTAGGGCTCGTACGGAGGCATATAGGCATTCTTTTTTTCCTCATTCAATTTGGGAGTGGAATAGGAAAGGAAATGCCTAGTAGTGGTACAGTGTACCCTCCGCCACGCACCTTACGGTGAATTGCGGAGTATGTATGTAGATGTAGAAACAGATCACGCCGCAATGAATAATGTCTTTCTTTTAATGATTTCCACTCCAATTCGTGCAACATTTCCGTGACACTTTCCCCCCCGTAACGTGATAAAACAAAATGAGCTGCCCTTCTCTGAACCTTCTTAATGTCTTCCGTCAGTCCCACCTGCTGAGGGTCCCACAAGGGGCAACAGTACTCCAGGAGAGGACGCACAAGTCTGATGTAGGCAGTCTCTTTGGTGGAGCTGGTGCATCTTCGAAGCGTTCTGCCGATGAAACGTAACCTTTGGTTCGCCTTCCCCACAATATTTTCTATGTGTTCTCTCCAGTCAAAGTTGTTTGTAATTTTAACTCCTAGGTATTTGGTAGAATCTACGACCTTAAGGTTTGACTGGTTTATCACGTAATTGAAGTTCAGCGGATTTCTTTTAGTGGTCTTGTGTATTACTTCACACTTTTCTTTATTTAGTGTCAATTGCCAATTTTCGCATCATGCAGAAATTTTGTCTAAATCGCTTTGCAGTTGCTTTTGATCCTCAACTGACTTCACCCGCACTGCGACGCGTTTTCCTCGGGCCGCCTTCGATGTGTTTTTGCATCACGAAACCTCTCCGCCCTTGTGCCATCGTCACTGCTAGCGTAAGTAAGAGCACCATGTTTTGCATAGTAATACATACATTGCAGATGACGAGTTGTGCCATCTTTCAAGTTCTATAACCATTCAACCGATAGAGTACGAAGGATAAACATTCAGTACTGTGGTAGAGAATAAGCTGCTCTTTCTAATGGTGCAGTTTAAATTAAAATCTGAGTTAACCTATATAGAGATATTTCCTGCAAATCTGATGATCAACTTACAGAATTCTTCCAATATGAGCTGGCACCCTATCCTCTATCTCTGTTCGATGCATCTGGAATGAGAAAGACTCCCAAGTTAGTATTATATGACGTCTTCACACCACTGAATGATGTAAACCTGGAAGAAGCAGCATTTGTCATCAATGGTGGATTTCTTCTCCACGGGGTTGTATGGAAAAGTGGTGGAACATTCCAGTTAATGCTAACCAAATACATTGAATATCTAAAAAGAGACTACAGCCGAAGTGCGACAAGTGTGGTGTTCGATGGCTACCCAGAAGACCTGCCCACCAAGAGCATCAAATATGCTGAGCACCTCCGCCGAAGCAAAAGACACACTACTCCTGAGGTCATCTTTACAGAGTTAATGGTGGTGACTATGACTCAGGAGAAATTCCTTTCCAATGACAGAAATAAAGCACGTCTCATTCACTTGCTTATTTCAAGGCTTGAAGATGAATGATTCTCAGTAAAGCAAGCTAATGAAGACGCAGACCACCTGATTATTGCCACAGCACCTGCAGTATCACCGGAACATGAGAAGGTTGTGGTAGTTGGTGTGGATACGGACCTTCTCATCGTGCTCAATGAAATAGCCACATCATCAGCAAGTATATATTTCTTGAAACCTGGAAGAGGAAAGACCTCATCAAAAGTATTTGGTTCCAGCAGTTTCAAACTGGCATACATCAGAAGGCCACTCATATTTCTCCGCGCCGTAAGTGGTTGTGACACAACTTCAGCACTCTTCAGTCAGGGCAAGAAGAAGGTGGTCAATCTACTGGACAAAAATAAATATCTTCTGGAAGATATCAAATCTTTCTTCGAGCATGACACTAAAGCTGAAGTTATTGTCGAAGCTGGACTCCGATTTTAACAAAACCCTCTATGGAGGTACGGCAGGAGACACTTTAGACAAATTGCAATTCTACCTGTTTTCCAAAGCTATTGTGAAATCTAGATTCACCTTAGCATCCCTACCACCACCGTCAGAAGCAGCCCGCCAGCATTGCTCGAGGACTTACTTACAAGTGCAAATGTGGATAGAACACCAGATGGATCCGCTCCTCTGGGGATGGCAGGTTTCAGAGTTCCTACATTCAAGGAACCAGCTCCACAGTCTCTTCTCTCAACAATATCCTGCAAATGCAACATGGGCTGTGCAGGGAGTTGTGGGTGTCGGAAGGCTGGTATTAAGTGCTCATTAATTTGTGTCAACTGCAAGGGGAACTCGTGCACTAACTCCCTCCGACCAGTTGAAACTGACGAACCAGATGTTGACGAAGACCTGGACTGTATATATGAGGCGCCGAAAATTACTGACTTCGAGGAGCCGAGTGACAGGGCGACGGAGTCGAGTGGTGCAATGACAGTCAGACGTCGACGTGTGTGAAATTTGTGTAAATACTTACTTTAACCCTTTTCATGTAATACCTTTATGTAAAATTTTGTTATTACGAAATATAATAACCACCACTTAATTTCAAGAAGTGTGTCTCTCTTCCTGCCTCCTTCATATCATTTTATATTAAACTTTTTTTTTATTTTATTTTAATATTTTATTCTATTACTATATTAAATAAGTACAAGACAATGACTTGTTATAGTTCTGTATTTAAAATAGTGTACATAGGAATTACTGAAGAACTACATTTGAAATAGTCCTCATTGAGGATGAGAAATGGTCTAACTTTAACGAGGAGCTGTACACAAATGGGTGGTCCAATAAATTATCTTTTGGTTTCATCAAATGCAGAATTAATCTCTCTATATCTTTTTTATGGACCACATTATTGATAGACGAGTTAGTTTCAACGATATTACCAAAAATCGGAGGTTAAAATGAAAATTTTTCATGAACGTGTAAAATTGGTCCAGTTTTGAAGAGCACTACCATGGAAACGGCTGGTCCAAAAAATATGCGGACGGTCTAATTCAATGCAGAATTTCATGCCCTACAACTTTTAATTGTACTATGTTTTCGATATTGTGAGTCATATACAAGATATAATCACAAAACCGAAAAAATACCCCTCTTTCGGCTACATTTTTTCCCCTCACCGCTTATGCACAACTCCGCCGAGGGGGAAAACCTAGGATAGTCATACTAGGACAAAAACGAAGCCATTAAAACAATAAAACCTTTTGTAGCAATTATTTCCGATTTAAATGCTAATTCTACTGGACTATTCCCCCTCCAGGCTGCACCTCACTCACAGCCTAGATGCTTGTGGAGGTGGAGAGGCCGGATGTGGTGGTTGTGTGTGTATAGTTGCCCGGGTTATTGCGTGAATGTATGTTTTTCTTTTTCTGATGAAGGCAGTGACTGAAAATTTAAGTTGTGTGTATGTGATTATCTATTTTCATGCCTGTCAGTGAACGTCTTTATGGTGAGTTTTACTTATCCTCCATTATTGACATTTCCATTCGAATTTTCCATTGTTAAAATATATTAGTATATAATACACATCAACTACCGTATATTTCTGCAGATAAGACAATGGCTGAATAATAAAAAAAAGGCCCAAAAATAAGAGGTCGTCTTATACGACAGTACCAAAAAAATTAGATTGAAATTTAGTAAAAAATTGGTAATTTTGCAGATGTGAAAAATTATTTTAAAAATGGAACAATTCTGTAACACAATCTTTATTTGGCATACATGGTTGTTGTCTTTATGAACTATAAATCAGATTATCACCTTTCAATGTAATCTCCACACTGGACTTTGTTTCACAACAAAAATTTTCAGGTGGGCCAGGTGATTATCATACTTCGGCCAAACACATTAGTACTGCTGCCAGGTAAAATAGTAACAATAAGTGTAAACATTTTTTCAAACCAAACTCGCTTTTCGGTTATTATTCAAACACACAACCCTAAACTACACGAGATCCTAAGCATAAAATTTCGACAGTTGGCCAACAGATGGCTCTAGGCAGAATATTAAATGCTGCTTTAGTTGCGACCGACATCACAGTCTAAACTGACAGCGCGACACGAGGGTGAGGAAGGACGAACTACGACCACCAGACGGCAGGAGTTGCACGATTTAAACTACTACTTCTGACTCTCAGCTGTGACCGTTCACTGAAATCACAGTTCGAATCGATAACGCGACACGGGAGGAGAAATAAATATGTACTATGACCACTAGATGGCAACAATGTCGCACTGAAATGACTACCCTCAATAGTGACTCAAATCACAAATTCTTTAATGTTGCTATTGTAAAAACTGTGACTTTTCATTCACTGATGTTTCACAGGTACGAGATTTCTTGCCCACCTCAAGTAAGTAGGGTGTGTGTAATTTCAGGGAAGGACGAAAGGTAGTCGAACACAGCTGAGCCACCCTATTGCAAAGCACGCAACCCTCCACGACACAGCTCACTTCGATGACTTCTACACATTCGGTGCCGTGTGGATCCTTCCCACAAACAACAGCTTTTCTGAACTGTGCAGATGGGAAGTCTCCCTACAATATATCCTCTGGGCCTATACTTTCGCTAGTTCCTGCATCCACCAGCCTCCCGTCTTCCACACATTAGTCCCTTCCCTGTCCATCAGAAAGCACTGGCGCCTTCCCCCACCCTGCCACTTGTCCCTCTCCTCTCCCTGCTTCCCTCTCTGTGCCAGTAGCTCACCCCCACCACCGGCCGCTCTCGCCCGATGCCTACAGACCGGCCGTCGTGTTTGTGCGTGTGCATTTTTCTATCTGACCGACAGAGGCTATAATCACCAAAAACTATTAAGTAATTTATTATCTGTTATGTGTGCCTTTCTGTGACTCATCTGATGTCTCCGTGATGAGTAACAAACTATATTTCTCAAAAATTCTTGATTTTTCAGGAGATCAAAAATAGAATTAAAAAATATTTCCATAAAAACTTACCCATTCAATATAGTTTTAACCAGGATATTATCACAATATACAATTTTGTGAATAAACTCCTTTAATCATTTATACCAATAAATTGAGAATTTTTTCAGAGTCTGGCTACATACTTAAACTCGACATTTTTGGACATAAAACCTCGATACTTACCAGTACAAATCTGGCGCTTCACGGATGCTCTGTACAGTACATAAACATTTTGCATTGAGGCAGTCGAATGGTACCGACTTTGCAACAACAGGACGGCGGCATCACGATTGCTTTCTGCTGAGTGTGCCACACATTATGGATCTATGAAATCTAATAATGGAAAGTCCAGGTTGGAATTAACAATATAGAATAAAGACAGCTTACAACTTACTGCAAAGATGAGCTGCGACAGGCACTTAAAACACACACACACACACACACACACACACACACACACACACACACACACACACACACTTTCAGCTATCGGCCATGGCCTTACTCAGAAAATAGAACATAAATGCAATCATACAGGTATGTGTGTGTGGGGGGGGGGGGGATTGGAGTAACTCCTCATCCACTGCCTTAAAACCCAGATCCTTCCCTTTCCTCTTCCTTCTTTCGTTGTTTCCTGATGAAGCAACTAATGGTTGCAAAAGCATGAATTTTTGTGTTTATGTATGTGTTTCTATTTGTGTGTCTGTCAACGAGCCTGTGCTTTTGATAAGTTAAGTCATCTCTATTTTTTATACGTATGACAGATTTTTTTCCCTCCCCTCACCCGCCTCCACCCCTAAGCTGCAGCTTATTCCACCCATTTAATACGTACATACTTTGGAAGGCTGTGCTGTACCCATACCCACCACCGTGACACAATCTTCCCATCCCCCCTCCCCTCTCCATACTGCAGAGCACGATTTGAAATGTGGTAGCCAGAGCTGACTGTTATGTGACTGTGTTGTGTGCCTGTATGTGTCCGTTGTGGCCCGTCGTCATGTCTTTGCGGTAAGTTGTAAACTGTCCTTATTCCATATTGGTAGATCTATGAAGTCATCATTTACATCAATGGTATGCAAATATAATGAAACACAATAATATTGGACCTCCCCTTCACTTTTTTGTGCTATGGTGAAATGATCACGAATGTATACATTACTCAGAGACCTACTAGTGGACATTAAAGTGCGGTGTGGGCTCCTTCTTACCTTTATGACAGCTAGAACACTGCTGGGGAGACTTTCAACCAAGTTCATCATATCTGTGGAGAAATGTCCCTCTATTCCTACTTTTTTTTTGTATTCCAATTACCAAGAAGAAAAAGATTCTCTGAAGATAACTTTACCAAGAAATTGGAACAGAGTTGTTACAGAGACTGAATAGACACCTCATAACCAGACAACTGGAAAAAAGGCTGTGTGAAATATGGTTACCTGCTGAATAAATATGTTGCTTGCAAGAAATGTGTTCCTTGTACTTACTCAGGGAGTATATGTGAACTAGATAAAAAAAAATTCCCAGTTAAAAACACATTTTTCCTCACATTCAAATACACCTTTTTCTCAGAGAAATACACCTTTCCTAATGTGAAATACACCCACCCCCCACATGAAAATACGCCTTTTTTCTGAGAAAAATACACCTTTACTACATAATTTTTTTTCCATTATAAGTCACAATATACTTTCTATCAATTGTTTAAAAGGTTAATGTTCTATACACCATCATAAAACTTCAAGATAGTCTTATTAAAAATTTGTGTACATGTGAGTTATGTTTACACTATAGTAACTATTCCTTTTCACCAGTTCCGCGACAGATCATATAACTTGTGGTGGAATAACGCTAGAATTCATTTCAAGTTTCGAATACCTGGGAGCGACACTACAAACAACTGGAAAACTTTGTTCTCCCTGCAAATACAATTATGAGCATAGCTACAACAAAAGCCACTTATGATATCCCAAAATTACAAAACATATCCCTCCCAATAGTGATAAAGCTGAAGCTTGTGCCTGCTGCTACATATGGGACTCAGCTAATATGGCCCTATTTGACAGTGAAAAATCTGACAAAACTGGAGAACATAAAAGCTAGATACACATACATACTAGCACAGGAACCTTTCTTCCTACAAGATATCAAACAATGTTTCAATTGTCCAGAGACACAAGATTACAAATGCGTCACCGAGGGGAGAGAAAAAAAGCAAGGCAGTTACCGAAGGAACTAATGGAAACAGAAGCGACGAAATCAGAAGTGTGGAAAGGTCCGAACTTCCAACTCCAACACTTCTACATCTGCATCTACATACATACTCTGCAATCCACCCAAAGGTGCGTGGCAGAGGGTACTCATTACCACTACTAGTTACTTGCTTTCCTGTTACATTCCCATATAGAATGAGGAGGAAAATGAATACTTTTGTGCATCTGTACGAGCCCTAATCTTTTCCTCATGGTCTTTACGTGAAATGTAGGCCGGTGGCACTAGAATCTTTCTGCACACCACCTCAAATACCGACCCTCTAAATTTCTTCAACAGTCCTTGAAAAGAACATCAGTCTCCCTCAAGTGTATCTAGTCAAGATCCCAAAGCATTTCAGTAACACTCGCACATTGATTGAATCTGCCAGTTCGCCTCTGAACTGCCTCTGTGTCCTCCTTTAAGCCGATCTGGTGGGGATCCCAAACACTCGAGCATTTCTTAAGTGTTTTATATGTGATCTCCTTTACAGACGAATCACACCTTCCCAAAATTCTCTCAATACACCAAAGTGGACCATTTCCCTTCCCCAGGACTTCAGTAAATGCTCATTCCATTTCGTATCACTGTGTAGTGTTATGCCTACGTATTTTATTGACTTGACTCTGTCAAGTGTCACACTAGTAATGCTGTATTCGAACAGTATGAGATTGTTTTTCCTACTCATCTACATCATCTTACATTTTTGTACATTTTAGTGATAGTTACCATTCCTCACACCACCTAGAAATTTGTCATCCTGCATCCTACTACAGTCTTTCAATGATGCCACAGCATCATCAGCTAACAGCTGCAGATAGCAACTGACTGTCCGTCAGAGCGTTTGTACAGACAGAAAACAGCAGCAGTCCTATACACTGCCCTGGGGCACCTCTACACGGGTTTCGCTGTCCACAGTTTCCGTAGAAACTATGCCAAAACAGAGCATACCGTGCCCATAAGGAAGACCGCATCTGCAAACTGTGCAACTATCCGTGCCCTAGATATCGTCTAGTGACAACCTAACTCACATGTACACATTGTGTTTAATAAAACCATTATTATAAAACAGCCAGTGAGAATGTTGTTACTCACTTCTGTTTCGTAAATGCAACTCTTGTTTATTTATTTCAGTTTTTTAGTGATAACAGAAAGGTAGTTTATCATCTAATTTATTTTGTATAGTATCTCACTGTGTTTTATTAATATGTAATGATTTTCTGCACACTGTTAGGCTGGAACCCTATAGAACAGTTTTAATTGCGCTATCACATTTAAACTCCTGCTTCTAAAATTATATGCCCCCCTCCCCCCAAGTGGGTTATTAGGCACAAATCTAATAACACAGTGAAAGTACACAATGTACAATTATTTACAAACTCTTGATCGCCAATCTTCACTTGCCATAACTTTTTTAAGTATAATTATAGTTTTTCCTATCGTTATTGCATCATTTTTAAATTATCAAACAACTAAAATATGATGAACCAAACTTGAAGCTTGGTCTAACATTGATAGCACAATTCATCTTGTGTTAAAGAACATTTACTTTGGAAGTAAAGCTTATCAAACCACTGTTCACCGTGACCCGTTAGAAATGTAAACAGATGAGACATCACACTGTACAGTCTTCATCCTGATGCCTTCAACACAGTCTGCTATCTGCAGAAGCTTCTCTGTGCACTGTCTTTTGTTGTATATTGCATATTTTCTTTTCAACTTAAGTTTCATTTTGGCATTATTCTCTGTTTTTATGGTTTATTGCTGCAATATTATACTGCAGTAGAGGGCTAATATAAATTTCTTACCCATCAAAATGACAAAAAAAATTAGTCGATAACTAAAACGGTGACAAATTCCCGGGCATTTCCCAGATTTCTCAGAGTGAAAAAATTCCTAAGTTTTCTACAGATCTCCTAATTGCCTGTTATCGCAATAGTTAACGATTAGTATGTGAGAAGATCGAATCTAGAGTAAGGTTTCGAATGACGAGTTTCGATCCCGCGGCCGAGAGAATCGACTGGAAACCTCGAGTCTGACACTGTAGCCACATTGTTGAAATAATAAAATGGGTGGGCACAAAACAGTAGGCAATAAAGGACAACATTTGCAAACAACATTTACCGATGAGTGTGAGGGTTTTGCAGTACATCCCGGTCAGTTGGAACATTAAAACAAATTCCAAAGTACATGCAATATGTGGAACTTCCTGGCAGATTAAAACTGTTTGCCAGACTAACACTCAAATTTGGGGCTTTGCCTTCAGATAGAGAGTGCTCTACTAATGAAGCTATCAGAGTAGAATTCTAATGCATCCTATTTTTAATTAAATTAAATTTTGTTCCACCATTTGTCTTGAGATGAATGCAATCCACCAATGCTTTACTGTTTGTTGTTTTGCTTTGTACTCCATATGTAATGTACATAATACACGAAACATATTTTTAATGTGTGTGACTATGGATCCGGCAGTCCAATACTTCAATTTCCAGTTAGCATTAGAATTTTTATTCACCGTACATGTACTCTTTCACCACAAGCAAGGTATGTTAATGTGATAAATGCAGATGTTCAGCACAGTTTAGAGACCTTGTTCTACTCTACGTATCCCTACAACTGGCTGGGTAAGTCAGTTCAGAGGTCGAAGGAAGGACATACCGCAAAAGCACAATAAAGAATACCATAAATCACTATTGTGCTCAAACAAACCTCCACGTTCATGAAAGCTTACCTTAGTCAATGTTGATACAACACTACTGCCCAACTTAAGTTATTATGTATATACATGTGGCGTCTGTTCCAAAGAACAGACATCACGTCTGATCCTGCAGTTGTTATTATTTAATATTCACAGAATATATGACATCAACTGCGATTGGACAAAGCTGAAAATGTGTACCCAGCCGGGATTCAAAACCGGGTCTTCTGCTTTCTAGGCAGTTGCGCTGACCCCTACTCCACTGGGGACACAGTGATCACCGCACCTGCAAGGACGACCTAAGCACGCCTCCCGCCAAATACAGATTATTATGGATGAATAAAAGTGATCCACTTATACAATTATTCTTTGAATTTCGTCACTGTACAATTAATTTAACTATATCTTGTCGATGAACAAAACTACCGCAGCAGACTGCTTAACACTGACAAGAAGCTTTAGATGTTTTTCTGAAGACATTTTTGTTAGGAATTAATGAATCCAGGCAATAAAATAAACAAATATGTAACATTTCCCAATACGAACCGAGGCAGAGAACTTTGTGATGATAACAAACTAGCTTACACACTGGTCAAAGTGAGTCATTAACTTACAGCTGGAAATCCAGTAGTGAAACCATTACCTGTCTGAACTACTTATGTCCTGGGTCCATTTGTGGAAAATAAATTTTGATGAAATAGGCTACATGGAAATAAAAAAAACAAAAATAAAAATAAGGCAATCTCTGAAACTGGAGGCGATTCATTTTATTATTCTGCAATAGTGAACTACATGAAGCTGTCAGAAAATTTTAAGTATTCTGATGAACATAAAAGAAAGTATTTGAGCATCATACATACAAGAAAGCTTTAAAGCATACAACTAAACATATGATAAAAACTCTTTGTGGGTAAAAACATCATTTTGACTGTCGACAGTCACTTTAGGGAAGTGTGTATTTACACCAAAAATATTTACAAACAAATAAATGAAAATAATATAAATAATAAAGAATATGTAACATTTTTTCACAAACATCCACTGTTGAGGATAGACAACTGCACAAGCCCAAAATAAAGACTGATTAAGTAAATTAAATTAACATCAAAATAATACGATTTATGATGGAAAAGATTCATGGTCCGATTCTCTATCTGAACAACACAGAAATGAATAAAAAACTCAATACAGTGTTATGTCAAATAATTGAAAATACATTTTAAGTACGGCAAAAAACACACAGTACACACAAAGAAATAAAAGACTCATTATAAGAAAAGTAAAAAAATCTGATGGCCGGAAATGATTTTTAAGGCAATTCATAGGGCTAAATAGTTTTCCAAGCTCTAACAATAGTTTTCTCACAGAAAAGACTGCTGCAAAGATTAATAAAAACTTGCTCTGAATACTACTTACAAGTTCAATATTATCAACGAAGTACTCAGTAGCAATACAAGAAGCTATGTCATACTAGCAAAAACAATCTCTAAGATGCACAGATTTTATCAAATTACACAGCCAAATGCAAAATGCTTCTAGCAAAGGAAAGCCATTAAGATGTTATTCAATAAGAAGCATCATAAATGATACTTGAGCAGCTCAACTACTAAAGAACAGCACCATGACAGTAACATAAACAGAAATTAGTATACAAGCATTAAATCATGTGCAAACGTGAACAGTGCAATATGCTGTAATTCTCTGAAATCTACTGTCAGCACAAATCATTCAATTCACAGTCTGCATGTCAAATTTTGGCATGCAAAGCATATGATTTTTACAAAAACATACTTTACTGCATTGTTTTCACATTAATCAGGCTTTCACACAATTAAGAAAATGTCACTTGTTATTTAAATTTATACTGATCCCTGTAATCGTCATACATTTAATGAGAAGCAGCAATGAAAATAAAAAATAAAAGAAATATAAATATCTAGACACAAATCTATACATTGTATTGAACTACATAAGCATCTAGTATAACGAGTTTTCTTCAGTAAAGAAATTGTAATAAACAAAACAAAGTGCTGCTCATACTTGTACCAAATATGTCAATTATGATTAAATAAATTGGAGAACTTGGAAAACAAAGACAATGTGTAAGGGGGGGGGGGGACCTACTACTATGAAAAGATCTCTTGGAAAAATAAGAGATGGGAAGAAAAGTCTGAATGCCACACAGGTGAGCTCAAATACAGTCTTTCTTCAACAGCTCAAAAAATACACAATGACACCACTATCACCAGTACCAACCTATTTCATCCTATTCCCTTGTCAAATACAATGTTTGGTAATAAAATATGTACGTAATTGTAGACTAAATAAATCATAAAAGTGTGAAAATGAAACAAGATATGAATAAATATAGCTTCTTCCTTACATTTCTGGCTGAATCGCCATTGCACATAAGATTGGCTGCACATGTTCTTCAGTCTTATAGTGTCCTTACAGTCAACGACAATCCGTGTTGAAATGATCAGAATACTACTGTGTTATACGGTAGTCTATATTGGATGATTCTGCACGTATTATGCCTATATCTGTAAATAAAAATCAGTTTTGTTCCCAAACTGAGAGAGTCACTGTCTCAATTTGTGCTGTCCGTTTCAATTAAACTCGTCGGCAGGGCTAATGTTCGGAGTGTACGCTGAGCTAAGAAATGGGTAGTGTGAACCAATCGAAAGAGCAGTCATTTGCAATGTCCCAGCTCCCGTACTGTGGAGTGTCTGCTAGCCTCCAGCCTCCCCGCCTACGAGCTCTGCTGCGAACCCCCGGTGGCAACGGATCCCACGCGGGAGTCGAGCGACTGTCACCTGGTCAGGCGCACGACAAGCGACCTACCGCTCTGGGTGCAGCTCGCGCAGTGGACCAGCGGCTCCGGCCGCCCGGTCTTGATGTTTCGGTTGCGGTCGCCGCCGCACACTTTGCACCGGGCAGTCGCGTCCCTCAGCTCTGCCGCGTCTTCCACCTTGACGACAGTTCCGATGACTGTAGGTGCGCCTCCGCCGGCACTTTCGTCCGACGCGGCAGGTTTCTTATCGTCCGTCCGGTCCGCCGCGTCTCCGGCTTCGGACCCACTGTCGTCCGAATCCTGGCTTCCGTCACTTGAAGAGCTGCTACTGAAGGAAGACAAATTTGTGAGGTTGCACATTAGTAAACAAAAATTCTGTTACAAATTTTTATAGTGTTCATTATCAATGATGTTTCTATATTAAACCAAACAGAACAGTAAAAGAATTCGCTATAATCAGCATTAAAAAAATTATTCATTTATCTTGAAATATTTGACTTTTTAAACCATTGAAAGGCAATACTACAATATCATGAATTTGTAAATTGTACAAATTTGTGTGTATGTGTGTGTGTTCCTTTTTGGAAGCAGCCACCTATCACCAAAAGCTGAGATGTGTGGTTGCTGTCTCATCATATCTCCCTGTGGTTCGGCTTGTCATCTTTTAAGGTTAGTAGTGACCTCTCATATTAATAATATTAGTAACATTTTAGTTTTCACTCTCCAAAAGGGACCATTCCATTTCAATCACCTAAAAATCTGTCCTTGGTGCTCAACATTTCAACGATAACGACGAGCTGAAAGAATATGCTACCACAAGGCTGAATACACAGGCGGCAACCTTCTATGAAGAAGGCATACAGAAACTTTTGCCACGCTATGACAAGTGCCTACAAAATTTCGGCAGCTATGTACAAAAGTAGTTTAACAGTTGCAGATTTTTGTACAATAAATATTTTTTCTGTATCTGTACACGTTTGTTTTATATAACCAAACGGAACTTACTTTCTGGACGTACCTCGTAACATCTCTGACAAACTCACAGCTGTTAAACACAAACACTTCCATATTACTATTGTTGTGGCGAAAGTAACTCAATTTCATGAAATGATGAAATTATGACACTCACAGCTCAGTGACTATTAATAGTATAATTTTCAAGCAAATTATAAAATTAAGGCACTGTTGTATAGATTGATGTGATATTCATGCAGTATTTTTAGAATTTCATGTACTTTTCTTCATTTTTCGTTGTCTATAACATGCATTTATAAATGGAATAAAATGTATGTTATATTGGTCAGCATTTGATTTAATTACGGTAACACTAAACACTTTTATGATATCTTGAATAGAGAGCTCTAGAAAAAAATGTATCCAGAAACTGTGCCGAATTTGCAAACTACACAACGCCGGCTGCACTGTACCGTATTGTAAGCAATATGCCCAGCATTGAGCGGGTCCGGCTGTGAGACTTCTTCCCCTGTTGAGTGGCAGATGGCAGCCCACCATGGTCTACTTGGAAGTGCAGTGTGAACTTACATATTTATTACTTAATTATTTTTTTCCACTTTGCAGATAAGGGACTCCATAATACTTCCAATGGAAATCAATGTGTAATAAAAAGGAAGTTCAACCCAATGCAAGTTTAATCCTTACTATAACTGTTTATGTTATAAATTGTTGTCATTATTGTTATACACCTGCATTTCAGAAAATCAGCTTCAAAATAAAATGTCGTTCACTGAAATCATGTATGCGGTTAACGTTCAGACAATAATGCTAGCTTCACCAAATTTTAACTTGAAACACAGTAATCATTTAAGGGATAGCTTCATGACCGTTGTTTTCTTTTACATTAATTGGTACATGTAGAAAATATTACTCATTTGAATAATACGAGGTGGGACAGAACCATATTTTTTGTGTGAATATAGGCCGCACATAAACTTTTGACATGAGATTATGGGGGTGGTGGGCTTAGGAATTGAATATGGTATGCAGGTTTTTTTATTTTTATTTATTTATTTATATATATTTTCTTGTCTAAATGTATTCTTTGTATCTCCAGAAGTTGATACAGACTGTTTCTCCTGGGAGAAATAGAAGCTGTTTGCGACACTCCAGGAATAGATACTATCAAGGGACGTTCTCCGAGTGCTCCAATAGATCATGAAGTCGTCCACAAACAGCGAGCCTGAACCATCAGCTGGGAGGCAATCCCTAATTGGGTTGATTGCAATGGCGAAGAAGTGCCATGCTCAAGACGAAGCCCTATGGCACCCCATTCTCGTGGTGAAAGGTATCCGACAAAAGAGAGCCCATTCGTACCCAGAACATAGGATCTTTTAAAAAGGAACGAATAAAGAGGGGGAGACAGCCGCGAAGACCCCACGTATGCACGGTGCGGAGAATGCCCGCCCGCTAACAAGTGTCGTAAGCATTCTCCAAATCGAAGGACACAGGCACCGTCTAACGTTTTTGCAAAAAGTTATTCATAACTTAAGTCGACAAGGTAATGAGGTGATCAACAGCAGAGCGACGCCTTCGAAACCCACATTGGTCGTCGGTGAGGAGGTGTCGAGATTCGAGTAGCCAAACCAGCCGAGCATTAACCGTGCACTCCATTACCTTACAGATACAGCTGGTCTGGGAAATGGGATGATAACGGGAAGGAAGATGTTTGTCCTTCTCTGGTTTGGGTATGGTGAGAACAACTGCTTCACGCAAATGAGTGGGAACTTCACCTTCAGTCCAGAGGCGATTGTAAGTGCAAAGAAGAAAGCATTTATCTGCAGGGGAGAGGTTCTTCAGCATCTGAATATGAATGGCATCGGGCCCCAGGGCAGAGGACTGTAACAGGGCAAGGGCACATTCTAGCTACTGCATGGTGAAGGTGGCATTATAATGTTCACAACTGGGAGATGGTCCGTGCCTCCTCTGCCTGTTTCCAGGGGACAAAGGCAGGGTTGTAATTAGCTGAGCTTGAGATCTCAGCGAAAGATTGGCCTAAAGCATTGGATATATCAACGGGTTCCACGAGGTTTTTGTTTGCTATGTTCAGGCCGGCATAGGTTACCCCAGACGACCGACGAAGGAGTAAATCTACTGAAGGAACTTGTGAAAGCAGTCCAGTAGGCTTTTTTGCTTTCTTTAATGACACAACGGCATTGTGCTCACAGCAGTTTGTAGCTGATACAATTCTCCATGGTTTGCTGGCATTGAAACATATGTAGAGCACATCGCCGGACTCGAATAGTGTCGTTACGTGCTGCATTCCACCAGGGAACTTGGACCCTACGTGGAGAGGTGGAAATTCGAGGTACAGAATATTTGGCAGCAGTGAGGATGCCGTTTATGAGGTAGTTGACCTGACTGTCACAGCTGGGGAAACTCTGATCATGGAAAACTGCCATGGAAGAATACAGACCCCAGTCGGCTTTGGAGATGTTCCACCTGGTGGAACATGGAGAAGTGGTATGATGTAGTAGAGAAATTATACAGGAGAAATGGTCACTCAATACCCATCAGACAGAACATACCATTTGAACCAATGCATCATGTCGGATAGAAAGTTGATTTCGCCGGTATTTAGCCAGACAAAGTTAAGGTGGTTGAAAAGGTCTGCCAAAAGAGAACCCTCTCTGGCAAGAAGCTGGAGAGCCCCATAGAGGTCGGTAAGCATTGAAGTCGCCAATCAACAAAAATGGCATAGGAAGCTGAGCTACAAGGTGTAGTAAGTCTGCCCTAAGAACGGCAGATGACGACAGGGTATAAATATTACAAAGAGAGAAGGTGAATGTGGGGATGGCGATACAGAAGACAACCGCCCATAGGGGAGTTTGCAGTGGGATGGGATGATAATAGACGTCTTCCTGAATGAGCAGCATAGTACCTCCATGGGCAGGAATACCTTCCACAGAACGTAAATCAAAACGCACAGAGGTATATTGTGGGAAATCAATATGATCGTTTGGTGGAGCTTCATTTCTTGTAGACCTACTGTAAGTGGGGAGTGCAGTCGAAGGAGTAGTCTTAATTCATCACAGTTGGAACAAATGCCTATGATGTTCCACGAAAAGAGAGCCATGCAGAAAGCAAGAGAAGAAGAAAAAGGGGGAAGGTAAGAGGGGATCACCTCGACGGCTGCAGAGGGCCTGGCTGTGAGGGGGCACTGCTATTGCAATTGACAGATGGACAGTCTTTTTCCCCGAGTTCAGACATCTGATCTGCCTCCTTCCTGGATTGACTGGAAGGGGCAGCTTCGTCCGCTGGTGGAATGCCGGCAGATTGACAAGCAGTAGAGCATCCTGGCGAGACAAGAGGACGGCCGGGGCCGTCTACTGCTGGATGTCGTGACCGAAGAGTCACGCCGTGGCAGAAAAGGAGAGAACATTTCTGTTTGTGGGCCTTTATGGAGGCAGTTCGGTTTGAAGAATGAGTGGCTGATGGTTGGGAAGATGAAGTTTTTAGAAAATCTTCGCAAACAGGATCTTTTTCTGAAGTCTGGGCTTCCGACTTAGTGGCCTGTGATTTCAGTGAAACTGATGTGGACTGGGTTTAGACTGAACAGAAGGCATTGGGGATGTCGAGCGGGCAATCTTTGGGCTGGCTGAATTGACAACTGTGTCGCCGAAGGTAAAAATCACACTTTTGCGTACCCATCTCCTTTGTTGTTTGAGGAGAGGAAAGGACATTGCTGTAGGTACCTGCAGGCTTTCTACTTGCTAATATTTTCCGGGCAGCAGAGGTGAAAACTTTTTCCTTAACTCTGATTACTTGGATGACCCACTCATCTTTATACACAGGGCATTCCCTAGAATTAGCAGCATGGTCCCCCATGCAGTTGCAGCGAGGGGACGAAGCTGGGCAGTCACCTTCATGTGCGTCGCTACCACAGGTGACGCATTTGGCTGCAATGGGGCACGAATGACGGGTGTGGCTGAACTGCTGACACTGGTAAATCAGGTAGGGTTAGGAACATATGGCCAAACGGAGATTATTTCGTAGCCTGCTTTTACCTTGGAAGGAAAGTCAACTTTATCAAAGGTCAAAAACACAGTTCGGGTCGGGTCGTGGATTTTCTCATCCGCCAGGTCATTGAGGGATCATAAGAACACTACCACGCCCCCATCCCCCCCACAACGAGTTTAGGGTACAGTGAGGTTCGACCTTGACTGGGAAAGTGTGCAACAGCGTGGTGCGAAGCAACTTTTGAGCTCGGAAGGCACTTACCGGCAATTGCATCGACACCATTTTGTATTGTGAACAGATTCACTGACCTGAAATCATGGCCATCAATTGGTGAAATGACAAACTGTGACAATTTAGGCAAAACCTTCTTGGTCTTAGGTTCATCAAGTTTGCTTTTCTGGGTAAAGGTCAAAGTAGAAGAAGAGGAAGAAGTAGTCATTGCGAAGTTGTCCCCCACGATTACCGGTGTCTACGATGGTGTGCTCCATCCTAATGGGGAACCCTCAGTGAGGGCTCACCAGCCTCAGGTGATTGTCCACACCTCCCGAGAAACAAACGGAGGGACCAATCGGCACGGTCGGAAGGTATCAGCTCGGGTAATCACCCCTTCCTGGGCCTGGCCTTTACCAGGAGGTACGTGCGGGCCCTACATGCTAACCTGGGGCTGGGACTTACACATTACTCAGTCATCTGTTATGCAGCAAGTGGGTGGGCGGCCTTCAGCAATGCACAGGAGGAAGAGAAAAAAAAGAAGAATGAAGTGGAAGAGGTGGTTGTTGTTGTTGTTATTTAAAGGGGACCAAACTACTGGGTCATCAGTCCCCTGTTCCTAACCAAGAATGTCCATTTAATTGGAAACAATAACCATATGAATACTCAAGAGGAGTACATGTCACCGATGAAATTTCTCAAACAACAGAAAAAGAGAAACCAAAAGCACAGATATAAAAAATAAAACAATTTAGTCAATCATGCTAAAATATGAGATGAGAATCTGTGGCTGGAAGAGGTTGAGGAGTACAGTAAGGAGGGAAAGGCGGAAGTGAAGGTCAGGAGAAGAGAATCCAAGAAAAGAAAAAAGCTGGTTCAGGAGACCACCTAAACTCTCACGGGATGCCTGTCCCAGCTAAAGGTATAAACTGGGGTGGAGGGGGAAGGGGGAGGGGGGAACTGAAGCAGCTTGGGGCAGGAAGGAAGGCTGCTTTGGCTCGGGGCCCTCGTGCGCGCTACAAACATACTCACAGAAGAGTTGTGGGTCCGGGAGGGGGGGGGGGGCGGTGGGGTATAGTGTGTAGCCACTTCTGAGCATTAATCTACGTCTTGGAGGTTGTGTTACATTGCTGTCTGTTCATAGGTGTGGGTGTGAGAGTGAGTGTGGTTCATTTTATTTTATTTCAGCAGTGAATTGTCTTTTCTTTGGCGCTGTGGTGAAGATTATGCTAACATTATTGATCTGACAGTGTTAACTATCAACAAAATAATGTCACAAGTAATAAAATATCTTCATACAAATGTCTGTGTTGTGCATGAAAAACATGACATAAAAAAACAGTAATTCCATCAAAAATTTTAAAACACACATTTTGATGCTTAGTGCAGCGTATTAATACAAAAAACACAATTTAAGTTTTTCTGAAGCTGAATTCATAATGTGGGAATGAAAGGGTTAAATTTTCATATTATTAAAAACACTCCACTTATTTTGGTATGAAGGGCAAGTTCACAACAACAGGACAAATTATCTTACGTATGTACTCTCCAATGCAGTCACAATGAATGGGAAACTGTTCCGGAGACTGAGAATCCCTCGACAATAACAAAAGACTGCAGAGGATGGAACAATAAACACAACAATACTTTACCTTTCCTTAGACAACTCCACAACTGTTATAGAAAAAAATTCACATTTCCTTCTACCAAAGAAATTTCAACTCCCCCTGTGGTCCCCAAGGATTATGTGTGTTTTGGAATAGGCCAAGATTCTTGTCTTTTCCAGTAAATTAAATTTCCTTAAATGTTCCTGATTTTTCAGACATTGTCATTACAGGATGTACATGCAGAAAAGATGAAAAAACTAATTCTGAAATTACCACTTCAAAAATACGCTTTTACTGAAATGAAAATGTACCTTTAAAATTTTTCATAAGGCGTAAGTGGTTCCTCTTCCTAATCAGCAATTTTTAAAGTGGTTGGTCTTAAGTTTTGAATGGGACCACACGGTTCGTGATTTAAAAAATACATAGCACAGTCTCACTATTGGTGTAATTTATGTCGTGTAAACAGATATTTACTTTGAAAGTATCATTTCTCAAACCACTATTTGCAATTTTTTCCCACGACCTGTTACAATTGTAAATAGACGAGACATCGTGCCCATCGAAAGCAGTTTGTTGTTACAAACCACTGCATAGTCTGCAATCCGATGTCTGATATATCCTGCTAACAGAAGCCACTTGTGTGTGTACAGTATTTTGTCATTGTAAATTGCACATTTTCCAAAATTTTAATTTGTTATTCTATTGTTAATGTTTTATTGCTGCAGTGTAATTCTGCAGTAGCAGTCTAAAGTGGAGTTCCTACCACTCAAAAAAGAAATAAATAAATAAATAAATAAATAAAAAATAAAATAAAAAACTTAAAAATAAATAAATAAACAAATAAACTGATAACTAAAACAATGAAAAACTCCCTGTATTCTAAAAGTTACCAAGTTTTTCCCGGATCTCCTGGGTCATATGCATCCTGCGTTAGAGCCATCAACCTAATTAATGAACCAGAGACAGCCAGAAACATGAATGTGCCGTGTGGAGCCACTGACCTCGAGTCCGAAGACGAGCTGGAGTCGTCGGAGTCCGACTGGCTGCCGTCCGAGCCTCCGCCGCCAACACCCGGCAGTGCCTCCTGGTGTCGCTCGTTCGGCTTCAGCGGACCGTACAGCACCGTGTTGAGGGGGAAGTAGCGCAGCTCTGCAGGTGTGTAGCTGCACATACGAACACACTCGACTGAGACGTGCTCGACAAAATTCACAGACAACCGTTTTTCAATAAAAGCAATACGCGAATTTTGTCTGACAGATTTTGACACAAACAGCTAAAATGATTCCCTGTCTACGTTATATTGCACTAACTCCCTTAACATCATGGTGTAGTAATTCCTAATCTTTTCTGTAATGCAACACAATTATTCTGGAACATTTTTCCACAACCCATACGCTACAATCAGAGGTACTAACTTTTGAATATGGCAAATAGTAGTGCTACTAAATATGTATGTGTATTAACGTGTTTCCGGCAGTCATCTAGGCCGCCATGTGATACTGAAATGTCTAAACACACTACGCAAAAAACATGACTGAGATTTCGCCGAAGCCTTCAAACAAGGATATGCTTCATTATATTCCTTGCGATACTTTTGCTCGATACGATTTTTCATTTTTTTTCTCTCCGCAAAGATACATAATCATCACTTTCAAGAGGATTAGTTTTTTTCTTGAAACAAAAACTTCATTTGGCGAAAGAAAGGTGAAATGAGATACCATTTATTGGTGATTTCCTCGTAGAACTCTGTATTACAAATAAGAAATGTTCATCACACACTTCGACATAGGATATCACACACGAAATCGCCGTATTATTAGATGCGCTGCTATAAAATACAAAACCAACACAACTTGAACTTCTGAACTCTGATTAACGAACTAGATAATACGAAGAACGTAGTTTATTACTGGCCACCACTTCAAGAGTTTTGCTGTATGACCGCAGCTACGAGTCAAGTGATAAGCCGCGGTTTAATTGGCTGCTGCTAGATTCCACAGTGGCGCGCCTCTGTGGATCCACCCCTTATGGCGTTTTACGCAGTTTTCGAGTTCGTAGATGTTACTGTTAATATTGGAGATTTCCACAAGAACATACTAGAAGGTGGTGCTCATAACCAGTTTACTTTTGTCGATGACATCACACAAATGATTTCAATAGACACAAATGATTTCAATAGGAACCGAGTTTTTTATGACGGAAAACAAATTACACCGATTTGTCATTTGAACCTGAAAATCGGAATTCTAGGCACTAAAATCGTATAAACATAATTTTAAACAATTTTCATAACAATTACGATTAAATCGTAATGGTTGGAACTTCTGTACAATGACTGCACAGAAATTAATATCGATATAAAAATGACGTGTAATATGGTAGTGGAGTTTCTATCAAATGAGCAAATCTATTTGAGTAAGTCTGCCGAAAAGGCTTAAGAATGTATTTACTCGAAAGGGGGGGTCGCATATTCGAAAAGATTGAAAAACACTTATCTACAGCAACACACTACAGATGTGAGTGCCTGCAGTAAATACTCCCACATGATACTTGTTTCCCAGGCAGACACCTGCCCTACAACACATTCCTTCCACTCTTTAACACACAAAACTTATGGCGTATAGAATTTAACTGCTTTTCATTTTGATACTCCCTATTATATCCATTCCTTTTCTCTTTCTCTATAACAGATAAAAAAATTAACATACTTATAAACACAGAGAAAAATCTAATCAACAGGCTGCTGCTGCTGGAACCATTTAGAATGCACTTTACAGTTTTGAACCCACACAAATCTCTAGAACTACATGGTGAAGAAAATACCAACAGTGGTTGCAGCAAATTTAACAGTGGAAAGTAGTCATGTAGGAAAGACAATCACATTCAGACAATTTGAATTTTCAGCCAGTCTTCATCACAAATGGGGGAAGGGGGGGCGCAGAACACCCCCCCCCCCCCAAGAAACTCACACATAGGGCCATGTTGCAGTGACTAGAGACATTGGCCACTTGTGCACGCAATTGTGTGTCACTGATAAAGGCCGTGGCCACAAAATTAAGTTGTTTAGTGTGATTGTCTTCTCTGTGATCCTGTCTATAGCTGATTCATTTGTCTTTACATGCTGGGTCTCTCTTCCACTTTCAGCAACACAATGATGTAAAGTTATATAATTTACATCTATTTGAATGCAAGGTACAGAGTGACATTAAATAGTTTTCTTGCTGAAGACTGGCAGTATCTTCAATATTAGTTGCAAAATAATTTTTAAATAAATAATATGCAGGTGATGTCACATTTTAGTCACTATGTGGTTCTTGAGAGGATGGCATGGGAACTACTCAATTTCTTGTAACAAATATAATTATTCGTCCTATTATAAAAATGAAAAACTATAGGGCAATGAAAAAGCTGCTTTAAAACTATGGTGACCATTTATGCGTACTTCAGTTGGTACATAACTCTTAATTTCAGGAGTACGGCTAATTGTAATAGTATTAATGATTAGAGCACATATCTGAATGTACCAAGTGTAAACTGTAGACAGACAAACCTCTTGTAATAATCTGTATACTGTCCGGGAATGAGGGCGACCGGATAATACCCAATCTTGGGAATTTCTTTCGGAACCATTTTCACAGCACGATTGTGCGGGTAATGGATGGTGAACGTCTGCAGGTCGAAGCAGCAGCGGCGCTGGTCGCGGCGCCCGCGGTTAAACGTGGAGTTCCACTCGGCGGCGGACTGCACGGCTTTCTCCTTGGTGTCCTGCTGCCGATTCCCAGTACCTACAAGAGAGGACATTGCTGCAACAGAAGACACACACGCTCATAAAAATTGCTCTACCATTTCCGCAACTGTAATAGGCGGCCTTTGGAAGTGAATCAAAGGAAAATGTCCATGTTCGTCAACTGTACGCACAGGATGCGAAAAGCATTAATCTCTAAGGTGCTCAAAATGTGCTTTGTAAAAAATTCTTCCTTGGGAAGTTTTCTGATGAAGTGTGTCAAGAAAAGAGGCTAATGAGTGTTACTCTCAACTCTACCTGCAGTATTGAAAAGGGTTGTGATAACTTTGTTGTGTCATCATGTTCTACTCCTGAGACACTACGAAAATAATATATTAGGTCACGACTGCACACAGATGACAACGACCGTAAATGTATTATCGTAGCATAGCTCGAATGAAACTAATGGTTTTTTAAATACATAACAACACTTCTCTGTAAATGCAGGCATATTTGCACGTTATCCATTGGCCATTTCATTCCACCTCCAATGTCACATCAGTGCCAAATTTATTATACGATAAAGTTATTTGTCCTGTAACTTTATAGCCCATTAAGGCAGCTGGTCTAAAAACAAGGATGCCAACATTAACATAAGTCATAAAAGGAAGGGAAGTTAGGAAAGGTTGAAGAAAACATAAGAGAGAATAAAAGCAATAATAAAACAATATCAGAACACAAATAACAAAATCAAAGTAAAAATTCCACTTTGAGAGAAGTTTTAACAAACTTAATGGTGAGAATTATATGTACATAATTAGTTACAAAAAACAATAGGGTAAACTAGGGTTTCCATTTGGGGACTGTGAACAGGGAGGAAGATTGCTGAAATGATCACATGCACATTGTAAGCAATCTGAAGTTGTCTCCGGGGCCTATAGGAGCAGTATGTGTCGGCCACAATATCTTCTTAAATTTCTCACTTTGCAAGTAGGTTTTCACAGGGTACCTGGCACCTATTTTCAAATGTCTGCCAATTAAGAGTTTCTTCAGAGGGTCAAATGAGAACACGTGACCGTTCACTCTTCGTGTACACATCCCACATCCCCCTCTAACCCTATTTGGTATTGGTTTTTTCACACTCCAGCAATATTCCAGGAGTAGTCACACGAGAATTTTTTCAGCAGTCTCGTAAGTTGACTATAACTGAGACGACCTGTTAAAAAAGTCAATGTTACAATGTGAAAAAACACTGTGTTTTTACCTTTCTGCCTAGAGCTAAGTTCCTTCGCTTGACGATCGCGGAGGTACCGTCTATACTCCTCGTACTTGTCCTGGAAGTCTGTGTACATGATATCCAACACTTCTGATGAGAGCACTGCGGTTAAACCTGTTTGAAATCAAAGACAGCAGACTTACAACATGAAATATTACAGAACACAATAGTGACATATGCATTTGGCAACTAACTTGGAAGTAAAACTAAAGGTGACTATAAGATACAGTGAGGTGACAAAAGTCGAGGTGCGGCGCAGAACATACAGTGGCAAGATTGCGTACACAACATACGAAAGGGCGGTGCATCGGCAAAGCTGAAATCTGTACTCTGGAGATTTGTGTTTAAAGGTTTCCGATGCGATTACGTCCACACAATAGGATTAAACAGAGTATAAACACTGAAAGGTAACAGAGTATAAACACTGAAAGGTAGTCGGAGCTAAACACGCAGGACACTGTTAGGGACTTGAATATTCCGAAATCCAGTTTTAAAAGTGTGGCTGAGAAAATTGAATTTCAGGTATTACCTCTCACTAAAGACAACACAGTGTCTAACAGCCAGCAGTTAATGACAGAAACATTATTTGCACAGGGTCGACAGAAATCAGTGTGGGCCGTTATGACGGATACCCTCACAATTTTGCGTTAATGGACGGTAGCAGTAGACAATGGAGCTGAATACCTTTGTTAATAGCACGGCCCCAGTTCCTAAAGGTTTTTTTTTTTTTTTTTTTTTTTTTTTTTTTTGCCCAAATATGGCAGCTAAAAGTAATTTGGTGTGTTCAGAAAATTTACTAAGTGTGTAATGTGTCACATAAAACAACAGTTACATGACAAACTGGATACAACATGCATATTTCATAAGTCCAGAAACTCTGAACCTTTGGAGATTATATATAATTTGAAGTTCCCCAAGATCACCACATTAAGAATGTATGATAAAATCTTTTAAGATATATATTAAACAGTTTATAAAAGAAGCACTTGTTCGAACAAACAATTGTTTTATAAACTGTTTAAAGCCCACCTATAATTGGGCTGGAGGATGTGGTTACTGTTTAAATATTTAGAGTGTATAAGAGGAGATGGCATTATTCCCGCTTGTAAATACTCTTTCTCCACTAAAACATACTTTTACTGGGTGAAATATGCTTTTTTCCCCATTACGACTGACAATCTTAGATCAATGAAACTTCAAAATGTACACATTTTACACACTGGGGCAGAACGTCCTAGGATTAATAGATGTTGATACGGACACAACAATTGATGGAACCAAGAATGGAGCCAATCAAAAATCAGGTGCAAAAAGCCAAAGAGAATGTTGTATTTCACCTCTACATTTACATATATACTCTGCAACTCACATTAAAGTGCATGACAGAGGGTTCACTTAACCACTTTTATGATATTTCTCTACTGTCCCATTCTCCAATTGAGTGCGTGAAAAAGGAACATACAATCTTTCCATTTTCAATCTGATTTCTCTTATTTTATTAAGATGATCATGTCTCACTGTGAAGATGAGTGCTTACAAAATATGTCCACATTTGGAAGAGAAAGTCAAAGAAAAAAATTTTCAAATAAATCTTGCGTCATTTCCGTGACACTCACCACTATATCACAATAATGCAAAACAAACTGCCCTTCTCTGAACTTTCTCTAAATTGCCGTCAGTCTCACTTTGAGGGGATCCACCAATGGATAGCAATGCTCCAAAGCTGGATGCACAAATGTTGTGTACAGGCTGTTTCTTTAGTTGAACTGGGATCTTCTAAAGTGTTCCGGGAATGAAATATAGCCTTTGGTTCACCTTCCCTACAATATTTTCTGTGTGTTCATATTTGTTATTACTAGGTATTTAGTTGAATTCATGGCGTGTAGATTTGACTGATTTATCATCTAAATGAAGTTTAGTGGAATTGTATTAGTATTCATCTTGATAACATCACACTTCTCATAATTCAGGGTCAATTGCAAATTTTTATATCATGCAGATTTCTCAATGATTTTGTAGTTGCTTTTGATCTTCGCGTGACTATACTATCCAATAAATGAGAGCATTATCTGTGAACACTCTGAGAGAGCTCCTAAATTGTTTACAAAGATAAGGAACAACAGGGACCCTATAACACTTCCCTGGGGAACACAATATATTAATTTTTTAACACTCCTTGAATTTCTGTCAATTACATTGTACTGGGTTCTTTCTGACCGTAAATTATGAATCCAATTGCAAAACTGTGGCGATATTCCACTAGCACGCAATTTGATTAAAAGCCATCCGGAATATGGAATCAAATTGAGATCCTTGTCAAAAGCACTCATCACTTCATGTGAGTAAAGAGCTAGTTGTGTTTCACAAGAACAGTATTCTCTGAATCCGTATTCACTATGGGTCAATAGGTTATTCTCTTCGAGGTAGTTCATAACATTTGAGAAAAATATATGCTCTAAAAACCTACTGCAAACTAACGTCAATGATATAGGCTTGTAATTTTGCAAATCACTCCTATTGCCATTCTTAAATATTGGTGTGACCTGTCCAACTTTGCAGTCTTTGGGTGCAAATCTCTTTCTGGGTGAGCAGTTGTATATGATAGCTAGGTTTGGGGCTATTGCATTAGCACACACTGAAACGAACCTAATTGGTATACAATCTGGACCAGGAGACAGTTTTGTTAAGTGAATAAGTTGCTTTAATACTCCAGGTATATCTACTAATAAAAAGGATGGCAGCTGTTCTCAATTTGAATTCTGCAATGTTTGTTTCCATCCTCTTTCGTGAAGGAACTTAAAAATGTTGTGTTCAGCAATTCTGCTTTAGCACAACTGCCATCAGTGACGTCACCGTTGCTATTGTGTAGTGAAGGTATTATGTTTTGCCCCCAGTATACTTCACCAGAATTTCTTAGGATTTTCCACCAAATTATGTGACATGGTTTTGTTGTGGAAACTATTATAAGCTTCATTCACTGTAGTTTCTGTAAATGAATGCCAGTCTCGATTTTGTGTCTTTTTTAATTTGGCACATTATTATCTTTGCTTTCGCAAGCGTGATCTAATCTGTTTGTGTACCATGGTGGGTCAGTCCCATCTTCAGTCAGTACTGCTACGGCCGCGTCTTATACAAAACTGCTGCCGCCCGCCGGTCCGCCAAACGGTGCCGCCGCAAACGTAGGTTCCAACACGAGCACCGCGAAGGTGACCGGCGGACGTGCGGCAGGACGGACGAGACTGCTGGCGGTCTATGTTGAGCTCTCTTGCCCTCAAGTTGCTCAATTCTTATTGTGTACAGGTTTTCTTCATCCAATAAATGTATTGAAAGTGATAACACTTTTAGTGGCGACGAGTTAGGAATTCGTAGGAAGTTCCACGCAAGTACTCTTCGACGGCACGGCTACACTACAACAATTACTTGACAGTCTGGTGAAGCAGCAAAAACTGCTCAGTACTGCCTCGCAACAACTTCTTGCCCCCATCTAACAACAACCATCTACTGGCGTCGGACATACCCACTTCGCACCATACGAGAAAGCTGCAGAAGACTATCGACTACGAGAAGCGCCTCCGCCGGCACTTAATGGCTTTAAGCGTTCGTGACCCCCATCTTTCTACGTCGTTATTTCTGTCTCAGATCTCTCTGAAATCGTATCATCTGTTAACTCAGTTGACACCGTCGAAAGAACCGTCGTCTCTTACATTTGACAAAATGTGCTCTTATGTTAACATCCTATTACCGGAAACAGACCCACGTTGTCGCTTCTCACGTTGCATTTTATCGGTGCAAAAAGAAGCCGGATCAAAATTATACGGCACGGGCAGCAGGGCTACAAGAGCTCAGTCACGAGTGCCAATTTGTAACTGAAATTCATCGAGAATCGTACGCACATCAGACGGTCAGGGACGCAATTCCCCACTCCGCCCCAGACAGCAAATCCACAAATCTATTTGTGCGCCTGCAGCTCTAGTGATTTCAAAAGTCTGAGCAATAATCAAAACTTCTTCTAATGAAGGATTGTCAAGTGGGAGGGCCCTCTGCTAAACTTTCCTCCCACTTGATAATCCTTCATTAGAAGAAGTTTTGATTATTGCTCAGACTTTTGAAATCACTAGAGCTGCAGGCGCACAAATAGATTTGTGGTGCGATGCTTGTGGATTTCAGTCAGATAGGGCACCTGTTGTGCTGCCTTACACTGTGCGAAGGAAGACGGAGCCACAATTCGAACACAGTTATGCGACAAGCCGGCGGTACAAATAAACAAGGTTCTGCTACTTCTTTGTTGCCCTCCTGTCCTCGCTGTTTCACACAGCGCCGGGCCACGTGCCACAATTGCACGAAAAAAGGGAATGTTTCCTCAGTGTGCCGATCTAAAACATACAGACTGTTAGTGATAGTGATGTAAATGACGACTCAATATTTTTGGTAAATTCCACATTTTCTTCTACAAATAAATTGTATATTGCTGTTAAAATGCTCCAGAAGGATTTTCACGTGCAGGTCGACACGGCTCGGCAACCGCCTCGATCACTTCTCAGATGTACGCAACGTCGGGTTTCCCCCCTTTGTCACTTGTTACGTGCTGCTCGTGCACTTATAATCGTCAAAATTTTTAACTCTCGGGACACCTGGAAATTGAGGTATCCTACAACTCAGTCTTTTGTACTCTGACATCGTATTTTGTGGATCACTCGGAACCGAGAACTCGTTTGGCTACGATGCTTTCTGCACGTTCGGATTTTCCACTGAAGACACTGTCAATGTCGTCTTGGAGGAAATACCGTACTCCCACTTAGAATCCTTGTCTGCAGAATTTTCAACCTCTGTAACCTCCTAGTCCATCCCTGTGAAATCGCCAAACCGCCTTCCCTACCTTCTGGCTCCTACCCTTGTAACCACCCCCGTTGTAAAACCTGCCCTATGCACCCTTCCACCACCACTTACTCCAGTCCCGTAACCCGGAGGGTGTACATAATCGAGGGCAGAGCCACTTGCGATAGCACCCACGATTTACCAACTGACGTGTCTGTACTGTGAAGCGTTCTATGTGGGAATGACCAGCAACAAACTGTCCGTTCACATGAACGGTCACAGGCAGACAGTGTTTGTTCGTAATGAGGATCACCCTGTGGCTAAACATGCCTCGGTGCACGGCCAGCACATCTTGGCACAGTGTTACACCGTCCGGGTTATCTGGATACTTCCCACCAACACTAGTCTTTCAGAACTCCAGAGATGGGAACTTGCCCTTCAACACATTCTCTCTTCCCGTTGCCTACCTGGTCTCAACCTCCGCTAAATTCTAATTCCCGCCCACCATCTTTAACATCTTTGCCTCAGTTCTGTGGACAGAGCCTCTGCCTGAAGTGGTATCTTTGTCCAACTTCTTTGGTTTCTACAAATGTCTGCCTAGGAGTGTTTGCATGTGGATATGTGTGAGTGTGTGTGTATTTGTTTACCTTCCTTTTTGTCCCCTAAGGTAAGTCCTTCCACTCCTGGGATTGGAATGGCTCCTTTTCTACTTCCTTAAAACCCGTATCCTTCCCTTTCTCCTCTCCTTCCTTCCTCTTTTTCCCCGAAGAAGCCACCAGTGGTGGCGAAAGCTCAAATGTTTGTGTGTTTTATGTTTCTGTCGACGAGCCTGTACTTTAGGTAAGTCAACTATCTTTATTTTATACCTATATATATATATTAATGTCTTGCCATTCTACATTCACGAAGATGCTAAGCTAGTTCTTTTGCTGACGATACAAGTATAGCTATCACGCCTGACAAACAGGAATTAACTGATGAAATTGTAAATCATATCTTTCAGAAAATTATCAAGTGGTTCTCTACAAATGGACTCTCATTAAACTTTGATAAAACCCAGTATATACAGTTTCATATAGTAAACAGCATGACACCATTAATAAATTTAGACTTTGAACATAAATCTATAGCTAAGGTAGAAACTTCATAATTTTTAGGTGTTTGCATTGATGAGGTATTGAACTGGAAGAAACACATTGAAGATCTGCTGAAATGTTGAGTTCAGCTACTTATGCTTAGGGTCACTGCAAAATTTGGTAATAAATATATATATTCACTCATGAAATTTATTATTAACAATCCAACCCAATGCAAATGTAATAGCAGTGTACATAGCTACAGCACTAGGAGAAAGGGTGATATTCATTATTCAAGGGTAAATCTTCTAACTTTGGCACAGAAAGGAGTGAATTATGCTACCACGAAAGTCTTTGGTCACTTACCAAGTAGCATCAAAAGTCTGACAGGTAGCCAACTAGTATTTAAAAAGAAATTAAAGGAATTTCTGAATGGCAACTCCTTCTACACTTTAGATGAATTTGTAGAGAAAACATATAATAATAAAAAGAGAAATAACTATAATAATACATAAATAGAAAAAGAAACAAATAAAAACTGTAAATAAAAAATCCTTAAAATATTGATTGTTATGTGTAGAAAACATTTATTAAACTGACATGTTCCACATCATCACGAAATGTTGTATATACAGGGTGTTACAAAAAGGAAATGTTCCTCACATACAAAGAAAGAAAATATTTTATGTGGACGTGTGTCCGGAAAACACTTAATTTCCACGGTAGAGCTCATTTTATTACTTCTCTTCAAATCACATTAATCATGGAATGGAAACACACAGCAACAGAACGTACCAACATGACTTCCATACTTTGTTACAGGAAATGTTCAAAATGTCCTCCGTTAGCAAGGATACATGCATCCACTCTCCGTCGCATGGAATCGCTGAAGCAGCCCTGGAGAATGGCGTATTGTATCACAGCCGTCCACAATACCAGCACGAAGAGTCTCTACATTTGGTACCGTGGTTACATAGACAAGAGCTTTCAAATGCCCCCATAAATGAAAGTCAAGAGGGTTGAGGTCAGGAGAGTGTGGAGGCCATGGAATTGGTCCGCCTCTACCAATCCATCAGTCGCCAAATCTGTTGTTGAGAAGCGTAGGAACAAGTCGACTGAAATGTGCAGGAGCTCCATCGTGCATGAACCACGTGTTGTGTCATACGTGTAAAGGCACATGTTCTAGCAGCACAGGTAGAGTATCCCATATAAAATCATGAAAACGTGCTCCAGTGACCATAGGTGGAAGAACATGAGGCCCAATCAAGACATCACAAACAATTCTTGCACAAATTTTCACAGAAAATCTGTGTTGATGACGTGATTGCACAATTGCGTGCAGATTCTTGTCAACCCACACATGTTGATTGTGAAAATTTACAATTTGATCACGTTGGATTGAAGCCTCATCCGTAAACTGTAGAGCAAAGAGTCGCACGTCAACATTACTTTCCTTCAATCGGGCCAATTGGCGGTGAATCCAGGAAGTACAGTACATACTAACAAAACAATTGGGTATTCTAACAATTGTCTGCACGAATTATTTCAATTTACATTTAAAGAGAAATACTAAAATGAGCTCTAACATGGAAATTAAGCGTTGTTGTTGTTGTTGTTGTTGTTGTTATTTAAAGGGGACCAAACTACTGGGTCATCAGTCCCCTGTTCCCAACAAAGAATGTCCATTTAATTGTAAACAACCATATGAATACTCAAGAGTACATGTCACCGATGAAATTTACAAACAACAAACATAGAGAAACCAACAGCACAGATACAAAAATAAAACAATAAAACCAAGTTAGTCAATCATGCTAAAATTTGAAATGAGAATCCGTGGCTGGCTGGTCACTGAGATAAAAATGGACGGGCCAGTCACGAATGTCACAGCAACACGAATGTCTGTTAATCAGAAGATATAAAACAGTAAAATACGGTTAAAAGGTCAGGAGAATCCACCCTACATTAAATAGAATTGTAAAAACCGGCTGCACGGATAAAACGGAGCACAGAGTCAGCCATGGAGGCATCGTCCCCTAGCACTAAGGATAGGGTAGTTGGAAGATTAAAAGACCGCCGCAATGGGGCCAAAACAGTACAGTCCACCAGGAGGTGAACCACCGTCAAGGCGCCACCACAGCGACACACGGGCGGTGGCTCATGGCGAAGTAAATAGCCATGTGTCAACCACGTGTGCCCGATACGGAGGCGGCACAGCACGATGGAGTCTCGACGACAGGGCCTCAGTGAGGTTTTCCATGTGGCTGTGGATGGTTTGATTGTGCGAAGCTTGTTTGGCACACTCAGTGCAGACCATTCCAAGCCCCAAGCGCCTTGCACCTTCCGGTGCAGCATCAACCTTAGGTCCGTTTCCACGAGCCCAATGTCAAGACGGCGTGAGGAAGTGGCCTGCTTGGCCAACACGCTCATTACCAGGTATGCCGACGTGCCCTGGGGTCCATACGAAGACCACTGAGCGACCTGACCTATGGAGAGCTGCAACAGTGTCTTGGATACTCTGCACCAGAGAGTGTTTGCTGAAGCACTGGTCGAGCGCTCGCAAAGCACTCAGGGAGTCGCTACATATGACAAACGACTCCCCAGGGCAGGCTCGGATATGTTCCAGAGCTCTAGAGATAGCGACCAGCTCTGCAGTGAACACACCACTTCCGCTTGGCAAAGACCGCTGTTCAAAAAGGTCACCATGGAGATAGGCATACCCAGAATGGCCATCTACCAGGGAACCATCGGTATAAATGACCTCCGCACCGTGGAATGAGTCAAGGAGTTCCTGGAACTGGCAACGAAGAACCGATGGTGAAATGGAGGCTTTTGAGTCCCAGGACAGGTCCAACCGTAGCTGCGGACGAGGAATACACCAAGGAGGTGTTTGGGAAGAGTAGTGGAAAGTAGGAGGGAAGGGAAGGGTTTCCAGGGAGGAGAGAAGGGAATGGACACGGACTGCAATCGGGAGACCCGACCGAGGCCGTCTTTGAGGGGATGGGAGTGCAGCAGTTGGGAAGAGAAGCCTGCGATGCGGATGATGGTCTGAGGTGTGGACACGAGCGACGTATGAAGACAACAAGAGTTGCCGACGGTAACGCAGTGGAGGAACCCCAGCCTCAACGAGGAGGCTCATTACCGGGCTTGTACGAAAGGCTCCCGTTGCCAAGCGAACACCAGCATTTAAGATGGGGTCTAGGACCCGAAGCGCAGAAGGGGCTGCCGAGTCATACACCTGGCTCCCATAGTCCAGGCGGGACTGGATGAGAGCCTTATAAAGTCGTAAGAGAGTTGGACGGGCGGCCCCCCAAGCAGTGTGGCTGAGGCAGCGCAGTATGTTTAAGTGGCGCCAGCACTTTTGTCGAAGCTGTTGTAGGTGGGGAACCCACGTGAGCCGGGCATCGAACAACATGCCCAAGAAGCGGTGCGTATCTTCAACACGCAGAAGGTCGTCACCTAAGTACAGTTCTGGGTCTGGGTGCACCGCCCGTTGGCGGCAAAAGTGCATAACCCGAGTTTTGGAGGCAGAGAACCGGAACCCATGCGCTAAAGCCCAGGAATGCGCCCTTTGAATAGCTCCCTGCAACCGCCTTTCAGCGACACCAATACTAGCCGAACTGTAATACATACAAAAGTCATCGGCATACAGTGAGGAGGACACCGATGACCCTACTGCTTCAGCAAGTCCGTTGATGGCAATTAGAAACAGTGGAACACTAAGGACGGAGCCCTGTGGGACTCCATTCTCCTGGGTGCGTGGGGAGCTGAGGTGGGTACCAACCCTAACCCGAAAAGTGCGGAGTGAGAGGAAGTTCTGTATGAACAGTGGAAGCGGTCCTCTCAAGCCCCAGCCATGCAGTGTAGCTAGAATATGGTAGCGCCAGGTGGTATCATAAGCCTTTCGGAGATCGAAAAAGACTGCAATTAGGTGCTCGCGCCTGGCAAATGCAGTGCGGATGGCCGACTCCAGCGGAACTAGATTGTCCAATGCAGAACGTCCCTGGCGGAATCCCCCTTGTTGTGGGGCAAGGAGTCCACGGTCTTCAAGAACCCACATGAGCCGCCGGCTCACCATACGTTCCAGGAGCTTGCAAGGAACGTTGGTGAGGCTAATCGGGCGGTAACTGTCTGCCACATGTGGATCAGCGCCAGGTTTTATTACTGGAACGACGATGCTGTCCCGCCATTGAGATGGGAAAGTACCCTCGGCCCAGAGGTGGTTGAACAGGGCGAGAAGGTGGTCTTTAAACTCCTGTGACAGGTGGCGCAGGAACTGTTTGTGGATTCTATCTGGCCCTGGGGTGGTATCAGGACAAGCAGTGAGGGCACTCTGGAACTCCCACTTAGTGAATGGGGCATTATATAGCTCTCGCCGACGTGTATGGAAAGATAGCTGCCTCCGCTCGAACTGTTCTTTGCGAGTGCGGAAGCCCGCAATATACGCAGAAGTCGCAGAGTTACTGGCATAATGGTCCGCCATGTGTTCAGAGATAGCAGCTGGATCCATGCATATAGTGCCCCGAATGTTCAAGCTGGGGATTCCCGCCTGTGGTCGGTACCCAAAAAGGCGCCGAACCTGTGACCACACCCGAGATGGGGCGGCACGCGAGCCAATGGCAGCGACATATCTCTCCCAACAGTCCTGCTTACTCTGGCGTATCAGCCTCCGAGCTTGAGCCCGAAGACGTTTAAAAGCGATCAGGTGCTCTATACAAGGGTGGCGCCGGTGGCGCTGGAGTGCCCTACGACGTTCCCTGATGGCCTCAGCAATCTCTGCAGACCACCATGGAACCGACTTGCGCCGAACTGAGCCAGTGGTGGTCGGAACACTGGCTTCAGCAGCGGAAATGATGGCGCTAGTAAAGTGATGAACAGCCTGATCAACGTCATCCGGGATTGGAGGAATCGCCCTAGTAGCTGAGGTGTAAGCAGGCCAGTCAGCCTTACTCAGGGACCAACGAGGCGAGCGAGTTGGAGGTTGAAATTGGAGGAGAGAGATATGGATGGGGAAGTGGTCGCTACCACATAGGTCATCGTGGACCCCCCAATGAAGCTGTGGTAGAAGACTCGGGCTGCAGAGAGAAAGGTCTATAGCCGAGTATGTGCCATGCGCCACACTGAAATGTGTGGGGGCACCGGTGTTAAGAAGGCAGCAGTCCAGCTGTGCTAGTAGAACTTCAATGTCCCTACCGCGACCTGAGAGCCACCCCACAAGGGATTGTGGGCATTGAAATCCCCCAGTAGAAGGAATGGTGGGGGAAGTTGCGCGATCAAATTCGCAAGGTCTGCAGGAGACACTGCCTCATCCGGAGGAAGGTAGAGTGAGCAGATGGTAATGTCCTGTCTTGCCCGAATTCTCACGGCCACCGCCTCGAGCACTGTGGTAAGTGGCACTGGTGAACTGGGGACAGTGGCAAGAACGTAAATACAGACTCCTCCGGATACCCTGTTGTGTGTTGTACGGTTTTTATAATAACCCCTATACCCACGAAGGGCAGGAGTCCGTTCAGCAGGAAACCAAGTTTCCTGTAGAGCAACACAGAGGGAAGGGCAGTGACAGAGCAACTGCTGTAACTCGGCCAAGTGGCGGAAGAAACCGCCACAGTTCCACTGCAGCACCACACTATGTCCTGACGTACTGGGCATATTTATGTAGGTGGTAGAGTAGGGCCCACAGGTTTCTCTGCAGTCACAGACCCAGGAGGCAGAGCCTCAGCGTCCATAGCTTCCAGAGTCTTGGCAATTGCCAAATCGTCAGGGGACGCGAGGATTTCCACCACGTCCTCGGAAGCAGATGGTTTTTGTGGTGGCATGGTAGCCACTTGAGAATCTTTTGTTTTGGTTTTCTTTTGTTTCTCGCGCTGATCCTTCGGCCTCTCACGCTGGGAGGGCTTGGCAAACTCAGTCTCAGGGACGGAGGTTGTCCTTGAGGCCCTACGACCAGCTTTGGGTGGCACTTGCTGCCACTCACTGGCATCCACTGAGCCAGTGGGAGAAACCGAGGGAGAAAGGGATTCAAGCGATCCCTTCCTCGCGAGAGGAGCCAGAGCAGGCTGTGGTAGCTCTGGCTCACGTGTGGGGACCGATGTCCCCATTTGTTGGGGGGTTTTTGCTTCCAAGACAGGGGCTTTGGAAGCAACAGTGTCAGATGTGCCCCCTACCACCAAGGGGGCCGATGGTGACGGTTGGGCTCGAGGGCCCACTGTGATAGACGGAACTGGCGGTAAAGTAGTCTGCGGAGATGGTTTTGTAGCTAGTGCATAGGATGTTTTGATGCTGACCGGGTGGAGTTTCTCATATTTCCTCTTGGCCTCGGAATAAGACAGCCGATCCATGGTTTTGTATTGCATGATCTTCCGTTCTTTGTGCAGTACAGAGCAGGTAGGCGAGCAAGGTGGGTGCTGCTGTCCACAGTTAACACAAATGGGAGGTGGTGTGCAAGGGAGGTCCGGGTGCGATGGACGACCACAGTCCCGACAGGTGGAGTTGGCGGTACACCTGGAGGACATGTGCCCGAACCTCCAGCATTTAAAACAACGCATAGGGGGAGGAACGTAGGGCTTTACGTCACACTGGTAAATCATCACCTTGACCTTCTCAGGCAATGAGTCGCCCTCGAAGGCCAAGATGAATGCACCAGTGGCGACCCTGTTGTCCTTCGGACCCCTATGGACTCGCCGTATAAAGTGGACACCTCGCCGTTCCAAGTTCTTGCGGAGTTCGTCATCCGACTGCAAAAGGAGATCCCTATGGAAAATCAAACCCTGTACCATGTTCAGGCTTTTGTGTGGGGTGATAGTAACGGGAACATCACCCAGCTTGTCACAGGCGAGCAAAGCCCGTGACTGTGCTGGGGATGACGTCGTTATTAAAACCGATCCCGATCGCATCTTCGACATGCCGTCTACTTCTCCAAACTTATCTTCCAAGTTCTCGACGAAAAAGAGAGGTTTCGTGTTCACGAAAGATTCACCATCAGTCCTGGAACAAACTAAATACCTTGGAGCATATTGTTGTCCTCGGCTGCGAGATCTGCGTTCCTCCCATGGCGTGGCCAAGGAAGGGAACGACTGGGGGTCATAAGTCTCAGCATTGAAGTCTACTTTTCCTCGCTTAGAGACGGTGGTTAAACGCCCACCAGCGTTGCTTTGGGTCCTTTTCATCGTGTTCCCACGAGCAGCTAGGGAAATAAAGGTCCACCCAGACAGAGCCCCGCTTGCCTGGGTAAGCCTTGTACAACTGAGGTGCGGCAGGTTCCTCAGAGGTTGCTCGCTAGCGGCTGTTCAACCTCAACAGCCATGCATCTCCTCGGCACGTAGCACACCTTGAGATTGAGGGTTTTTTTATAGAGGTTTATTCCGTCCTCGCGACCCGGGCGATTAAGCCAAGATCCCCGGGCTCTGAAACGTACAACGTTCCACCGTCGCGCCGAACGATGGTCGTTGAAGCACGCACAGAGCTTACGGTGTAGCGGACTGTTGGCGCGACACAGCCCACAGCTCAGGACCCCGGGTTCGCCAAGCCCGTACTCAGCAAATTCATGCCGAGCCCCTGAGGGGAAATTAAGCGTTTCCAGACACATGTCCACATAACATATTTTCTTTCTTTGTGTGTGAGGAATGTTTCCTGAAAGTTTGGCCATACCTTTTTGTAACACCCTGTATGATCTATGGACCAAGTATTAATCTAATCAGGTCATTTATCCTGCAAAATAGTCATAACCAGTTGCTGAACTACACAGCCAAAATTGAATAGGACCAATTTGGGTTATTTCTGGTCCTTGTAAAGCAATTTGAGAGGGGGACAATAAATAAATACAATAGTTTGGAGTATAAAAAAATGAGGATTGAGGGGGGGGGGGCATATGTGAGTGAGTCGTTAGTTTTTACTTTGGACCATGACAATTTTTTATCCTTCAACAAATACAATTTGGAGGGGTCGGAGACGGTGGTTGACTGTGTGTGTTTCTTTTTCTGATGGCCAAAAATTTAAGTTGAGAGAATGCGTTTGTTTATATTACACAGCTGTCAGCAGCTCAACGAACATATTTACGGTGAGTTGTTATTTACCTTCCATTACTGACCATTCAACAATAATTCATATTAAAACAAGATGTCAAACAAGAATTTCTCCATTAATACACAAAGATAACCACGTACCCATGTCACACATATTTTCAGAGACAAGCCCCTTGTCACGAAGGTAGGTTTTCTCTTCGGCATCGATAGGACGTCGCTGGAGGTCAGGATATTTCCGCTTGAATGACTTTATGCCGAGGTACTCTGAGATTTGCTCCTGAATCATCAAGTGGTCGCCAGTTTTCTCCGGCCACTGGTACTCCGCTATTTGATCGACCGTGAACACCTTACTGCAGAGAACATACGGTGGATTAATTAAAATCTTATCACGTTTCAAATGAATGTACATTGCCTCAAGGTGAATATACACTAGTGTGGAGAGCAGCAGTAAACATTTACACACTTGCCAGCCTCCTACTTACATTTCTGCATCGCACACCTCCATGCGGTTCTTCTTCTTGACACTTTCGGTTGTCGCTGTGCTGATCACACTGCCCTGCGATTCTTCACCAGCTCCTTCTGCACCTGGCGAGAGAGCAATTTTGTGTGTGTTATGTACTTGCAAGGTTCTAGTTCAGTTGTATCACTCCTGCATAATCTTGTTTTGTTTAGCTAATACCAATAAGAAAAACTTTGTTTCAAAGCATCGAGAGAGGAAACGAATGTCGGGAGAACCCAAAGGGAGGAAACGATGTCTAGGACTCATTCTTATGTCTCTCTTCATGTGAGAGCAGGACCAAAAAAAAAGGTAAGACGATATTGACTAGCTATAAAAATACGGATAACTTTATATAGATTATTGACTTTTTAAATTACATATTTGTCACACTGAATGCCACATGAGCAAATGATGGCTCACAGTTACACGGGTTATAACACCACCATATTTGGTTCACACATAATTCCACAGTGCACTGTAACTGGCTCACATACAGAGTTGTGTTTAGAGGCCTCGTGAGTCCCACATGATTCACAGATAATGTGTTTCAACTACGGGTTTACAAGGGGTGGCTTCACTGAACACTGATGTCCGTAGCAAAGTAGTTATGGAGTTACTTGACCCTTTAGTGCACAATGGGAGGACATTGTATTGTGACAATTAGTACAGTAGTGTATCAATGGCAAGATAACTAAAGATTGCATCTCCTAACCTTGTTGGCACTTTGAAGAGTAACAGAAAAGGCAACAAATGAACAATAATATCTACAAAACTAATTTAAAAATAAAAAAAGCAAACAGTATGCTCACAAATATCCGTGGAAAGAAAAAAAAAAATTGCACTGACACGTTTTACGGCTCACTTTAGATTTGTAGTTTTATAAGTTTTTGCAAACATTTTGGAAAAAAAATATTAATCTAAATAATAAAAACATTCCCTTTCCTACAGCTTAGGTCTTTGTGGCAAACGAGGCTGCTCCAGTCCTGAATTCCTGAATCAATTCACCAATAACCTGAAAACAGCTTTCACATCCCGCAGCTATCCTCCTGATCTGGTACAGAAGCAAATTGCCAGAGCCACTTCCTCATCTCCCCAAATTCACAAACTTCAACAGAAGAATCCTAGAAGTGCCCCTCTTGGATACTACTTCCTTAAATCCTGCCCTGAAATGAGATCCATCCTTCATGACATCCTCCCCACTCCACCGAGAGTGTCTTTCCGCCTCCCACCTAACCTCCATAACCTCCTAGTCCATCCCTATGAAATCCCCAAACCACCTTCTCTACCTTCTGGCTCCTACCCTTGTAACTGCCCCCATTGTAAAACCTGCCCTATACACCCTTCCACCACCACTTACTCCAGTCCCGTAACCCGGAGGGTGTACACGATCAAGGGCAGAGACATTTGCGACAGCACCCACGTGATTTACCAACTGACATGCCTGCGCTGTGAAGCGTTCTATGTGGTAATGACCAGCAACAAACTGTCCATTCGCATGAACAGTCACAGGCAGACAGTGTTTGTTGGTAATGAGGATCACCCTGTGGCTAAACACGCCTTGGGGCACGGCCAGCACATCTTGGTACAGTGTTACACCGTCTGCGTTATCTGGATATTTCCCACGACACCAATCCTTCAGAACTCTGGAGATGGGAACTAGCCCTTCAGCATATTCTCTCTTCCGGTTGCCCACCTGGTCTCAACCTCCGCTAAATTCGAATTCCCACCCACCATCTTAACATCTTTGCCTCAGTTCTCTGGACAGAGCCTCTGCCTCAAGTGGTATCTCTGTCTAACTTCTTAACTTCTTTGCTTTACAGTATGTCTGCCTAAGTGCATTTGCGTCTGTGTAAATGTGTGGGTGTGTGTGTATTTGTTTACCCCCCCCCCCCCCCAAGGTAAGTCTTTCCTGTCCCGGGATTGGAATGACTCCTTACGCACTCCTTTAAACCCTCATCATTTCCTTATCCCTCTCCTTTCCTTCTGCCTGACGAAGCAGCTAGGCTGCGAAAGCTAGCGTTCGTGTGTGTGTGTGTGTGTGTGTTGTGTGTGTGTGTGTGTGTGTGTGTGTGTGTGTGTGTGTGTTTTATTTGTGCTACTATCACCACCTGTGCTTCTTCGCCTGGTGAGTAATCTTCGTCTATTTTTTATATATAATTTTTCCTGCTAGGAATTTTTTGTCTCTAATATTCAAATTAATTAATAAGATTGTCTGAAACCCTTTTAGGATAAAAAGAAAGTTTAGGTAGTGGCAGGTTCCGAACCACTGACCTTCAGCATCACAGTCCAACACAGTGCCCACTACGCTAAGACTAACAGTTAGGAGGTGCGTTCTTTTATCTCCTACTATTGATGGCTGTTGTTAACTGATGCTAACATGGCATTGGTAGACACTACATTATCATTTATCATATGAAGAATACGTGTTTTTGTTAATTCTTCAGTGTGCCATTGCTTTCAAAAGACAACATGTAAGTTAAAATAAGAAAAAACATCAAAAACACAACGCAAGATGGTGTATGCCAGAGAGAGTTTTGGGCGAGGAATGTCACGTGACGTCTGTGAACGGCTGGTTTTCGTTAATTCAATGGAGGGTGTCAAAACGCCATTTTTCTTTTGCAAATATCTCTCAAACGATACAAGATATGAAAAATAAAAACAACAAAAAAACATATGGAACAAAGTTTTAGAGAATTTTCTCCTCTACAAATTTGGTTATCCAATTTTCGTGTCAGATGAATGGTTAAGCCGTTATTTTAATTTAAAGTTGAGCTGTCAAGAGGCCTATTTTTAGTGTTACTACCATAACCTAAAGTGGGCCAATAAACAGGATGTTTTGACCTTTTCTTGCGGAGTGCTGTGCCACAGCTGACTTTACAGTAGGCTTATGGGTGTGCAAAAGCAATAATCAAACTTTCATATTTAATCGCTTTTTTCCTTCAGAACGCAGTATCTATCTTCTGTCTCATTCTGAGCACAAGATAGATTACAGTAACAAACTTCCTTGACAGAAATGTATTGATGTGTTTCTACAAATATTTCACGATTTTCGAGTTTGTTGCTAGGTTGAACATAATAGCACAATGAAATGAAATGGAAACACAGATTTGCTTCCATTTGGAAAGAATGAACGGCTGGCTGCAACGGCACACGATTGGCCACGCATGTTTCCCACGATTCATCACGCCATTCCCAACAACTACAGCTGACACCTAAAAAATATTTTCACCAATATAACCTCGCTTAAGCTCGACTGCTACACTTACGACTGGTAAGTTCCGAGTTCAAAATACGTCCTACAAGTCTCCACCCCTTAAATTTCTAGAATTATTTACATTCCAGCGCGGCTTAGATTAGAGTAAATACAGTACATGTTACACTGCAATAGTATTTCAAGAATACAGCCAAACCTAACTTCTAGTGCTAAGACAACCTGTAGCAATGGTCCAGTTATGAAAATCTCACTTTATTTTGTCAGTGTGGTACCTTTTTTGTTTCATGAATGTAATTTACACATTTCCAATTAGAGAGAGGAAGCCCAATATTGATATCCCATGTTCAGAGTCCCAGACATAATGTACAGCCAGAGAGAGACAACAGTTCTACTAACCCGGTTGCTTGGCCGCGTTGACCTTTTCGGACGCCTGTACCGGTGACTGGGCCCGGCTGCCTTCTGCACTCTCGGGCTCCGCCATCCTCCCGACGACTGCGCCCTCGGCACTCATGCGCGTCTCTTCTTCGAACACCTGCACCGTACTCGGAGCGGCGCGAGGTGACGGAGGTTCACTCGCTGACGGTGGTGCCTGTAAATTGATAAGTGACTAAATGGTGACACTCTCACATTATCTTATTTATTCTGAGCATTCGGTCACATGGAAATTGATAAAAAAATATTTGTGGCAGTCTACCGTTGCTCTTATTTGAAAGTTTCTACCATCAGCTCAGCCACTAATGCACAGTCACTGAATTCAATTACCCGAATAGGTCTGTTATTACAATGATACGATAATCCATCAAATCGAATAAGTAAATTTGAAGACTATGCACCAAGGGATCACATGATAATCAAAACTGGGAGGCATTTGACCAAATACAAGCTAGACTGTAACCTAAATCGAATTCAACATTTTAAATTTTTATTTTGTGTGTAATCAACAAACTGATGAGCCATAAAAATTATTTGATACCTGGAATTACATAAAAGAAAAAATATCAATATTAAATAGGAATCAGTTCCTGATTACTAGAAAAAAGTTTATGCAATAACAAGTTTTGTCTTACTATTACTGGAAAATTATTGGAAGAATGTATCTAGGCCAATGATACTTCAGACCTTCTCAGGGGATATGTTAAATATATTAGTGGATAAAGTTTCAGAGTAGAGCAGAAAGTTGCTTACAATATTAAGAAATATCTTGAACAGGATGCATCACTAAAATCCAAACAAATCTATTACAGGTCATAAAATATTACTTTACATAATACAGTACAAACAAAGTATCCTCCTTTAGTACAAGTTACTGGCCTCTAACTTACATCTATAGTGTACATACAGCTGTTGTAATGCATCACAGTCCATGTGTCTGTACGTCACCTCAATGATGGTCTATCGGTGACGACACATCAGGACACTGAGATTTGTTGGAGGCTCTTTCAAGTATATTCTCCAGATGTTGCAGTGCAAGAGGCCTAGATTAGGGCTGTTGCTAAATTGTTTAAATTGAGACATCACAAAACTGACATACAGCTTTTTAAGGAATTGCTAGTGTATGCCGGTGCACTGGCTAGCAGAAACCATAAGAGTTCCAGTTGCCCCATTTCCATCCACAACTTTGCATCACTCGGAACGGGTAGGCAGCTAATTTCGTGTGGGGTCTCCCTTCGGCTCGGGGAACTGCGTCGAGCCCCAGTACCCCTCCAGATGTAGCTAAGACCAGTGTCATCTGAGAGTGGCGGGCAATTCTGTCGTGTCGACAGCTGCGGGATCCGCGACACAGAGCCCGCGTTCCGTGACATCCAGAGTAAGGAATTCAAATCTGGGTTGCGGGGTAACCGTCTCGGTCTTCAGACCTCCCCGCACGTTCCTCCGACTGTTTACAGGTCGCAACGGATCGATACGGCAGAGCGTAATTGTATTATTCGAACGTTTGTAAAACTGTGGGACCAAATAACTGTTGTCATTGACCCGTAGACTTAAAAACTACTTAAATTATATTAAGCCTATCTTAACTACTCCCAAGGAAGGACTCTAATGTCCAGTACGAGTGGCCACGTCCCTGTTGTGGTGCCTAAAACTGCACAGCCATTTCCGTCATCATCTCTAAACACTGGGCAACCGTCCGTGTGAGGGAAGGCCAAAATGGGTGGAGGTGGTTTCCGAGCAGCTCGGTATATGGCGGAGCCTTCGAGGATGACTGGGGGGACATTTCGTATCTCAAAAAGTACCCCACACACTAACAGAGAGGCTGCCTCGGGCCACACCACCTCGTTTGGCAGGCACCACATGGCCTGTTCCACACACAGTGTCTCTGATTGGAACACTGCTGTCAAAAATGTGATTCATCTGACTGTACCACATTCCACCAGTCTTCCCGTGACAGAACCTGGCACTAAGCAACAAATGCGAGCTACTGAACCTAATTGCAGTACAACACTGTTTTTAAGTTCCCAAAATTGTACGTTTTTCTGCCAATGACATCATTTACTGCCTATTGTCAACTTTCCTGTGCTCACAATGTTAGTTCGCAAACATTTTGTTGTTAACATTTTTACATTTCCCCCCCGCATTTTACGCTTCGTGAAACTGCGTTAGTAGAAAAAAAAAAATTACGTAATTGACATAAGCTGATACTGGCATGCCTTCATAAATAGTGTTCATAAACATAACAGTCAAATTTCTTGACACTTTGCATTTTTTTCAAACACAAATTTCATGATTCATCCACACCAAGTACTCTTTCAAAATGATAGCTGACGGCAGTATCCCATGTCACCGCGCTCACATTGTTGGTAGTTCTTCCACACTTTGCGTGACATGTTTTGAGAATTTATTCTTAATGAGAAGTCAAAATATTTATCTACATCTTTTTTCTTTTTACTTCTATAACTGGTGAGAATGATGGTGTGCTTGTGTGTGTTTTCTGCACATTGAAAGGGGCACAGTATGTTATAACCTCAAAAAGACGCTTACAGTGTGAGATGCCAACAGTGAGCAAATTTCACAAAAAAATACTTACGTATATATTTGCGCTCTAATGTCATCGAGCAAAACATCGAAAAATATGGAACTCGCGCAATATTTCATTAATTAAATAATGAATGCCAGTTAAAGACTTAATAACGTTGATTACGATGAACAAAATTGGGTCAAAAATTTCTACTTCCTCTAAGTTACCAGATCCAGTTGGGCTTGGCACTTAAATCATCATCATCATCCTCATCATTATTATTAGAGACTGATTATGCCTTTCAGCGATCAGTCTGGAGCATAGTACCTCTAATAAAATTCCTCCATGATCCCCTACTCAATGCTAACAGTGATGCCTCGTCTGATGTTACGCCTTTTACTTCAAAATCATTCTGCACCGAATCTAAGTACTTTCTTCTTTGTCTACCTCTACTCCTCTTACCCTCCGCTGCCGAGCTCACGAGTCTCTTAGATAACCTTGCTACTCCCATGCATTTAACGTGACCCCACCATCTCAGTCTGTTCACTCTAACTGCTTCATCTAAGATGTTAATTCCAAGTTTTTCTTTGATTTCCTAATTATGGACACCCTCCTGCCATTGTTCCCATCTATTAGTACCAATCATTCTTGCTACTTTCATATCTGTAACCTCTACCTTATGAATAAGGTAAGCTGTATCCACCAAACTTTCACTCCCATACAACAAAGTTGGTCGAAAGATAGAGCGGTGCACCGCTAACTTAGTCTTGGTACTGACTTCCTTCTTGCAGAAGAGAGTAAATCTTAGCTGAGCACTCACTGCATTAGCTTTACTACACCTCGATTCCAGTTCTTTCACTATGTTGCCATCCTGTGAGAAAATACATTCCAGGTACTTGAAACTATCTACCTGTTCTAACTTCGTTCCTCCTATTTGGCACTCAATCTGTTTAAATCTCTTTCCCACAGACATTACTTTCATTTTGGAGATGGTGATCTTCATACCATAATCCTTGCACCTCCGATCGAGCTCTGAAATATTAGTTTGCACTTAAAATAGTACAAATTCAAATAACCTTTATTACATAATAAATGAACTTTCTGGTGAGTATTTTGACGCTATGTACATAATCACACACAAAGGATAAAAATGAAAGGGTGATCCAGTAAGCAACTTTTACCATTTAAAATGACATTTCTCGCATTTCACATCTTTTTCTTTGACGTCCCTTGAAAAGTTTACAAGTTTACAAATGTGTGTTCTACTGTATGTTGTGTTAACAGTGGTACCCCAAGGAACCCACATTCCTAGGGTTTGTCGACTGAGATATATGTCTAGCATGACCTGTGTTCAACTGAACCGTGTACTATTGCCATTTTGCCCTTCTGTCTCTAGCAATTTTATGTCTGAAATATCACCGAACACTGTTACGGAGGGTGGGTCTACGGCTGGTATTTTATCCGATGTGAACCGTGACACCCCATTTGACATTCACAATACACCCCCGACAAGGTCCAACACGTTAAGCCGAACTCCTGTACCACTGCCAAAATCTAAATTCTCATCTGCCAGGCACTGCTGCTGTGCCCCGTACGAACAACCGCGGCTCGGAAGACCTCCTACATGATGCAGCCGGGCCGGGAGATGTGACAAGTCACTTACCACATGACATTTGGTAGGCCAGGGAAAACTGTTTTTGTTGAGAGTGGCTTTATTCTAAAAAATCATCATATTAATCTTGCTAGACACAATACTTACTATGTATAGAAAGTGATTGAAATTGTATTCTGGAAATAATGGGGACTGAGTAGTGCAAACAAGATGCCTTTTGTTCTCCTTGTCAGAAAAACATTCCCCTTGTGAAGATACTATTTCCAAAAAGCCTGCACATTTTCAATCAACATTTCAACATATGATTTCAAATTTACAAAACTATCTTTCACTGTAACAATTTTAATTCAGTTGGTTAACAGATAACACACATTTATGTGGGATAGGGAAAGGGAGCAGTAGAAAAAATGTTCAAATGTTTGTAGAGTCTATGGGATTTAACTATGGGGTCATCAGTTCCTAAACTTACAAACTACTTATGAACTACTTACAACTAAGGACGGCACAAATATCCATGCCCGAGGGGGGATTAGAACCCCTGACCGTAGTGACCGTGCAGACCGTGACTGGAGCGCCTCAGTCCCCTCGGCCACCGCGGCCGGCTGGACCAGTAGAGGAGGGTGGGGGGTGGGGCGAGAAGGGGAGAAAGAAGGAGTGGGGGAGAAAGGGGGGAGAGATGGAGGGGGTAGAGAGAGAGAGAGAGAGAGAGAGAGAGAGAGAGAGAGAGAGAGAGAGAGAGAGAGAGAGAGAGAGAGAGAGAGAGACATACCTGCATAGGTGACGGAGGTCCTGATGCCACGGGTGTCTCACTGTGTGTGGTCGCCCCTGGTTCAGCAGGAGTCTCTGGAGTCTCAGGCTCAATGACCATGTCCAGAGTTTCCACACTCTGATCCCTGTCAACAGCCTGCGTCTCCCTGGGCTCTGCCGAGCCTCTCCGACTCTTTAACATGACGTCATCTGTGTCTGCGGTCGCCACTTCCTTGGAAGATCGCCTGGCTGCGCCGCCGCTCTTCTTCCCCGTTCCCGCCCTCTGGACTTTCGACGGAGGAGACTTCGGTTCGGGCGACCTCACCCTCGGAGGAGACGGTGAGGCGGAGGGTGACCTCGCCGCCGACCGGGGGGACTTCTCACCCGATCCGAAGCTCTTCTTCGCCGATTCCGGTAACGTCTCGTGCGAAATAGCGCCGGATCTGGATTGTGCGGGGGGAGACTTGTCTCCCAATGTGAAACTCTTCTTCACCGGCTGCGGTAACATTTCGTGCGGAATAGCACCGGAGAGGACGGTTCCGGAGAAGCTGCGCGCAAAATCGGACAGGCCACCCGGACGGTGATCTGCGAGCGTGTCTCCTCTACGTCTGCGGCCACCTGAAAAACAAATTCGATAGGAATTTGTCCTTTCTCAGGAACCCCCTAAGTGTATCAGTAGTACTTTGTAAGTATTTTTGTTTTTAAAACAGCAATAACCAGTAGCACTTAAATTGGTTTTACTGAATGGTTTCAGGCAGTTAGTGCACATCTACAGGTATATATTGGCACCCTTATATTCCAAGTCTGTAAATGGTCCTTCGACCGTGTTCAGACTAACCACATAATGATGTATCTGAACAACAACAACAACAACAACAACAACACAATACATTAACCCACATTCTTATAGGTTATTCCTAATTTTGGAATTACGACACTTAGGTGATTCTCAAAGAGAACTACAACAACAAATAACTTTCATGTGAACTGAAAATCATTCCTTTCTTCTCAACTCTAATGGTAATCCTCCCTCAACCTAATATTCTGGGTGGCTTTTCAATAATTCTCTCCATTTCCTAACCTTCTCCACTGCAGTTTGTAAGGGTATGAACATATTTTGATTTTTTTTTTTTTTTTGTATTTCAAAAAATGGAACCTTACATTTAAACCACTTAACAAACAAGTAAGAGTCAAATAGGTGTTAGGTGGGAGGAATTTTTAATATATTTGTGTTTCCTTTTAATTTTAGTGTAAGTAATTTTATTGTATATTTTCTGTTCTTTTTTTCTTTTGTATTTTCCTTCTCCGAGGTGTTCCTTTGGCTTCGAGCGACCATGCGGTCATGTAACGCCACACATAGTGGCAAGGAAATTGCAATGCTGTACGAAGTTTTAGGGGCACTGAGGATACGGGGGGGGGGGGGGGGGGGGGGGTGGGGGGAACGATAGGAGGTCACAGAACCGATAACATATAGCCTACTTATATAACAGATTGTAAAATAAATAATAATAAATACAGTTCTGAAGATTTAAATTGGCATTTAAAATCAGTATGCCTATTTAAGTGTAATTTGAAAACCTGGTTAAATTTCCATCTGTTGCAAGGCTGTGCGACAAGAACAAGATTATAAAATAACTGTCGTGCGGTCACCTCGCAAGTTCTTTTATTCCTCTTCCCTTCAACTTTCTTTTGACCAGGAGCTACAGTTAGCGTTATGTACGAAGGCGGCCCAGTTTTCAGCCGTCCTGCGCATCCCCCTCTGCTGGCCGCGAGTTAAGCAGTGTTTCTCCTGCAGACGTAACTGTTGGCACTCGGCCGTAGCTCCTTCCCCTACTACTCCACCTCTATTCGCAGAAGCGCCTTCTTACGTGACGCCAGGTATAGCAACACAGTAAGTAACCCTTCCCTCTTATCCACTTTCTCCTCCCTCCTACTTGACGAAGTAACTGACTTCCAAAAGCTTGTGCTCTACAATTCTTTTCATTTTAATTGTGCTACTATTGGCTTTACTGAGCTGAGGTAAGTACTGGCCAGCCACTATTTTTCACAATCGTGTTATTGTAACCACATTAAATGGTTTCACCAATTCAAAACTAAATTGTCATCTTTTAACTTACTCTACCTCTCGTATTATGCAATGTAGCAGTCTGTCACCACAAAGTACATTCCCTTCTATTCCTGTTTCTGCACGGACTGTGCCACACGACCACACTTTGGGAAAAAGGCAAAATTTGGTATCCGAGGATTCAGACGATGCAAAAAGAAAACCAATAATGATACTCACCGCCTCTGGCACGAGTTTTCTTCTTTTCGACGAAAGGAAGCTCGCGACCGCGGCACGACCTCTTCGGCCTCCCGGAGGCCGTCAAACCGGGATCTTGGACCTGCGTTGTGGGCGTCGCCACCAGCTCCTCGTGTTGGCGCGAGACGGGGCTCATCGGCTGCACACTCACTCGTCGAGGTCGTCCTCTCATTCTCTTACCCCCACGGGCCGGCATTTCCGGCACACGAGCTGGCGGGACCTCTTCGACAATGATTACATCCTACGACAAAAAGGAACTGGACTCAGTATTGGTAATCGTGCAAGCTCTGATAGTCATACGAGCAGCTAATTTACAGTCTCACTGCCGCTTATAAATTGTGTAGCAATTAGTGGATGAAATCCTTTTGTTCCTTTTTGAATAATACCCCCTCCCCCCCCCCCCCCCCCCCCCCCCCTCTCTCTCTCTCTCTCTCTCTCTCTCTCTCTCTCTCTGTGTGTGTGTGTGTGTGTGTGTGTCTCCATGTCCTGGAAAATCATTAAATTGTTCATTAGTTAATAGAGTTCTGCACTCTTCATTTATTTAAAAACAACCTAAAATTCAATAGCAGCAAAGATAAAAACTTGCTAAGTGAGTGCTTTATAAACAGTGAGGAAAATAAAAGAAATTCTAACTGCATCAAAAGATGAATACTGCGAGGAATAAAACCAAAAGACTGTACTGCAGGTAGGAACAACCAGTCAATGTGAGAAACATTTGTGTCCACTTTTATATGAATATTTTAATCACTTTTGCTTGGCTTGCTCTTTTCTCCTGTAATATACTTGGAACCACATGCGAAGGACTACAAGCAAACAGGGTATTCTTTGATTTTTGAAACATGTTCGACACACTGTCAGACTGCAGACTGCTACCAAAGGTGCAGGCACATGGGAGAGGTTTCCAGACATGGAATTGACTGAAAGGCTTCTTAAGTAACTAGTATCCAATATACTGATCTCCATTAAAGTCATTCATCAGATAATGGCATTGTCAGGTTGGCCCCTGAGAAGTGTGATGAGTCAATCCCATATGGAATATGTCATCACTGAATGACTGAAATAGGATGCAAGATGACTTTGACAAAATTTCTAGTCGGTTTAACCCTTATAGTGCCAAATATGATATAATCGGATTGTGCAGTAAGCGCGAAAAGTGACAGGTATGGTCTAATTGTACTGCTGTTTTTGCACACTTTTCTTTCAAACTGAGGCACAGATTGTGGTATATCGATGTCATAAAGACAAACAAAGGTCAAACAATAGTCATCAAGTACTTCGTTTCGATTGTCGATGCCAATAATCGATATTTTCTAGTTCCAAACATGTGGTTCTTTTTCGTTCATTTCAAAGGTAATACAGCGCTGCCAAGCGAGAAGTCTCATTCGAGTGTGAAGTGTAACGTGGAAAGCAGTGAAAGTGAAGAAGATTTTTCGGGTTTTTTGGACAGTGGATCAATCTCTGAATGGTCTAGTGGTGATTAATCATCATGTGATTCCTCAATAGTCGATTCTGCAGCCAGCAGCGATGAAGACGATATTGAAGAATTGACTGCAACCTGCAACACATTTGCTGAAATTGGAACTCATGTTTTCGACAATCCTGCTCCTCACAGCTTCATGTTTTCGGAATTACCAGACCCCAAACGTGTACTAAAAAAGAGCTACGCCAACTTATTTTTTTAAACTCCCCCTCTCCCCAGTGCAATTATTGAAGATAATGGCAATGGAAACAAACAGATATGCTCGTCAATTTCTCGAAGCAAATGCAAATTTATCAGTAAATTCTCGTGTGAGAAAGTGGTATCCTACCTCAGTGCCAGAAATGAGGGCTTTTGTGGCAGTAATTCTAAATATGGGACTTGTAACAAAACCTACAATTTTTAGTTACTGGTCCACAGACGAAAATATGTCAACTCCGTGGCTTTCCAGAATGTTTTTGCGAAATAGATTTCATTTGCTTCTAAAATTTTTCCACTTGACAGACAATAAGAAACTGCACCCTCCTGGGCATCCAACGTATGATCCAACTGCAAAGTCTGATGTTGGGTTGAACATTGCCAATAATGTGTTTCGTCACCATTATACGCCTCATCAAAAGCTGAGTGTTGACGAAAGTCTTGTTGGCTCTAAAGCCCATTCTCAGCTCATCCAGTATCTGCCTAATAAACATCACCACAGATGGGGTGTAAAGTCCTGGATGCTATGTGATTCTGTGGTGAACTACTGCCTTGAATTTTATGTGTACCATGGAGCAAGATGTGAAGCTGACAGAGTGGAGGTAAAAGAGCATGGATTAAGCTATGTAGTCATTACAAAATTACTTGCTCTTGGTAATTATATGAACAAGTGGTACCACATTTTCTGTGACAATTTTTTCACATCAATTCCAGAAGTGGAAAAACTGTATTCCATGGGAACCTTCATCACTGGCCCAATACGGAGGACCAGAAAATTTCTCCCACCTAATCTTCTTTCTAAATTTGACATTGGGCAGGTCAAATTCTTTAGAAAGGCTTTTGTGCTTCTCTGTGGCTTCAGGGAAAAGAAGTCTCAGAAAAATCCAGTTCTACTGAAGCAGTGTCAGAGAGAAATATTCGCAAACGACAAACTTCGAAGAAACCTGATGTCATATTTGAGTATAATAAATACATGGGAGGGATTGATTCCTCAGATATGATGACATACTGTTATTTGGATGAAAGGAAGACTGTTAAATCATGGAAGAAAGTGGTTTATAGCATAATTAGCAGAATGTTTCTGAATGCTTACATTCTTTATAAAGAACTCACACGTCTGAAATTTAATAGCACAATCATCTACATGTTGTCTCAGGAGTGTTTCAAGATAAAGAACTTAGCACCCACTACATCAAGTGCAAATGCAGCACCCCCACGGTGTATGGTGTAGAAATATTACCAGGGAAGAAGCAGCGAGCCTGTGTTGTGTGCTCTACAAAGGATACGAGGTGATACTCCAGAACAATCTGTGTCCTCTGTAAGAAGGGATTACATCCCAAAGGTGTTACTCAACATTTGTGTGTCAATAAATGATCCTAAAACTTAATTGGTATCACATTATTTTCTGTTGGAGTAATGTTCTGCCCATTTTTCGCATCAGTTTTTTTAGGGTCAATTATTTTCTAAAATATGTGACAGAAACACACAAACATATTATATTGTTCACAATACTATGTAGATTGGTAATATGAACACAAATTCCAAGTTCAATTATATTACATGTGGCTAAATATAACTTAAAATCAAAGTTTTAATTTTTTTCTGCATAAAAACTGTAATACAAATGTTGTTTTCTTTAGAACTATTAGGCCTAATAGTATACTCTGTTCATATTCCTGTAGCTGAAGGTACTAGCAATAAAATAAAATAAAAAATTATGGTCCTATGATAAACGGTTCAGATTTTATGGTAAGTTTAACAAACTTCTGCAGTTCACTACAAAATCGCCTGGAACATTTCAGCTGATACCTTGAAAATAGCATGGCACTAAAAGTGTGTGTGTCGGTGGCTCACTGTTCATCTTTACGGTGAGTTGTTCCCTACATATTATTATTGATTTATGAGCCAACAACTCGTGTTTCGAAAAGCAATAATACAGATTTTTGCGCCATACGTTTCATATCCAAAGTTGGCTGCTTGGCCACCTGGAGCGCTGCTGTAACCAAGGAAATTAGACACTCTGGAAATGCGCTAACACTTAAAAAGACAAGCCCGCAAATTACGCAATCAGTCATTTTTTGTGCTCAAAAATGTGTCCATAGTGTTGTATATTGTAGTTCTAGTCGTTGATATGTACTTAATATCCGTGTTCATTCTGTAATATGACTGTTGATTTAATTGTTTCCATTGAAAAGGGCAACATTCACAATGGAGATATTACACGATACACCTAAACCATTCGCCTATGTAGCAGTGCCGCAAGCGCGAATATCTGGAAGTACGAGCAATTTCTCGTAAACCTATTACACTTACGCTATTTGATTACACGATGCACGGGAGATAATCCTGGCGCGAATATGTGCATGCACACTGCAGTACAATACAGGAAACTCTTTAAGGGGCACTGACTGATTTCTTCTAAGGTTGTTCGTTTAACTTAAGCTTACTTAGACCATTAGTTTCCTCTTATTAACTAACTGTTTTCATCATTTTTATTAAATTACTGTTGTCCTCTCACGTACCTACCACCGAATTATGTTCCAGTATTACTGAAACAAATTGTGAGCTGAACTGCCGTTTTATTATTACGACACTTGTTTCCAAAAGCAGGATATTAATCTAAATTTATGTTTATACAACAATTTGCAGGTCAAAGATTCAGTTGTGTCTTACAGAGTCTGTAATTTCTAATAAATTGACGCCCGATGATCACTTGGAATTTCTGAACTTCCTGAGAATGGTCGTGGATTGTTTTAACAAGCTGTTGTCAATGATAAAGGGAGTTATTCACTAAAGTGACAGTTACAGAGAAAGTTTTCACCCAACAGTAAGTTAGTAGTACAGTATCTTCTTGTGCATTTTGTGATCGGACTCTCTCACAGACTATTGCCTATTTATTTTTCTTGGCATAATGAAATAAAACAAAGGATTAAATCAAATTAAATGTGCTCTTTCATCAATTAGGCTGTCAATTAGGCCGCTGCACGTACAAATCGCCAAGTCTCTCATGTAAAGTAAACGCGTCACGTTTGCCAACATATCATTATCGTACGTCTGGTCGTGAGGATAATACAGATGTATTTCCTCACTATACATCTGAATTAGGACACTTAGTACTTCATTGATTCAGTTTATTTCTAGAACAGAAAGCAGTCAGTGCAATGAATGCTTTTCATTAATAACCTGTATATACATAAAGGAAAGTCTATTGGTAAAAAATACTGCTTTACTTTAATTGCTGCATTTGTGAAAATTTCTTGACTGAGAAATTAGAAAAATCTCCAATTTAAAGCTTGGAAGTTAAAGGGGTGTCCACTGACAACAACAGTATACAAATAACAAGCAGAAAGCTTACTGCAGTTCCACCTTCTGCGCACATGCAAGTCAGTGCAAGGATTCGCAGCAGAATAGAACCGGTGTCTATACCGGTGTGCGGATAATACTGTTGTTGTTGTTTAAAGGGGACTAAACTACTTGGTCATCAGTCCCCTGTTCCTCACAAAAAGTGTCCATTTAATTGGAAACAATAACCATATGGACCTCAAGACAGTATGAATACTCAAGAGGAGTACATGTCAACGATGAACTTTCACCAACAGCACAAATAGAGAAACCAACCGCAGAGATATAGAAAATAGAACAATGTAGTCAATCATGCTAAAATTTGGCAATGAGAATCCGTGGCTGGCTGGTCATTGAGATAATAATGGATGGACCAGTCATGAATGTCACAGCAGACACGAATGTCTGCTAGTCAAAAGACATAAAACATTAAAATACGGTTAAAAGTCAGGAGAAATCATCCTACATTAAAATGAATTATAAAAACCGGCTGCACGGATAAAACGTAGCACAGACTCAGCTGTGGAGGCATCGTCCCCTAACACTAAGGATAGGGTAGTTGGAAGATTAAAAGAGTGCCGCAAGGGGGCTAAAACAGTACAGTCCATCAGGAGATGAACCACTGTCAAGGCATCACCACAGCGACACATGGGCGGTGGCTCACGGCGAAGTAAATAGCTATGAGTCAACCAAGTGTGCCCAATACGGAGGCAGCATAACACGATGGAGTCTCGACGATTGGGCCTCAGTGAAGTTTTCCATGTGGCTGTGGATGGTTTGATCGTGCGAAGCTTGTTTGGCACACTCAGTGCAGACGATTCCAAGCCCCCAAGCGTCTCACACCTTCCAGTGTAGCGTCCACCTAACGTCCGTTTCCACGAGACCAATTTCAAGAGGGCGTGAGGAGGTGGCCTGTTTGGCCAACTGATCTACACGTGCATTGCCAGGAATGCCGATGTGCCTGGGGTGCAAACAAAGACCACTGAGCGACCAGCCCTATTGAGAGTGACAACAGTCTTGGATACTCTGCACCAGAGGGAGTTTGCTGAAACACTGGTCGAGCGCTCGCAAAGCACTCAGGGAATCGCTACATATGACAAACGACTCCCTGGGGCAGGCTCGGAGATGTTCCAGAGCTCTAGAGAGAGCGACCAGCTCTGCAGTGAAGACTCCACTCCCACTTGGCGAAGACCGCTGTTCAAAAAGGTTACCATGGAGATAGGTGTACCCAGAACGGCCATCTACCAGGGAACCATCAGTATAGATGACCTCCGAGCCGTGGAATGAGTCAAGGAGGTCCTGGAACTGGCGACGAAGAACTGATGGTGAAATGGAGGCTTTTGAGTCCCAGGACAAGTCCAACCGTAGCTGCAGACGAGGAATACACCAAGGAGGTGTATAGGAAGAGTAGTGGAAAGTAGGAGGGAAGGGAAGGGATTCAAGGGAGGAGAGAAGGGAATGGACACGGACTGCAATCGGGAAACCCGACTGAGGCCATCTTTGAGGGGATGGGAGTGCAGCAGTTGGGAAGAGAAGCCTGCAATGCGGATGATGGTCTGAGGTGTGGACACGAGCAACATACGAGGCCAACAACTGTTGCCGATGGAACCGCAGTAGAGGAACCCCAGCATCAACAAGGAGGCTCATTACCGGGCTCGTACGAAAGGCTCCTGTTGCCAAGCAAACACCAGCATTTATGATAGGGTCTAAGACCTGAAGCGCAAAAGGGGCTGCCGAATCATACACCTGGCTCCCATAGTCCAGGCGGGACTGGATGAGAGCCGTATAAAGTTGTAAGAGGGTTGGACAGGCGGCTCCCCAAGCAGTGTGGCTGAGGCAGCGCAGTATGTTTAAGTGCCGCCAGCACTTTTGTCGAAGCTGTTGTAGGTGGGGGACCCGCGTGAGCCGGGCGGATAATGCGTCTGCTAAAAATCGTACTTTCACCCGTTCTACCGCTAGACGGCTATCGCAATAGACCTTGTAGTGTAAAGGCTAATTTAGCTGTACACTGTGGTATTGTCCCGCCATGCGATGTGCGAATTCAGCATATATAGACGAATAGATGTTTTACGGGTTTTACTGTGTGCCGTGCGCTTGTGTGCGCAGGTGTGCAGGAGCGAGCAGGTGAGGTGGTCTTTCTCGCGCCCAGGTATTTTAAGTGAATCAAAGAGTGATGAGAAGAGACTGAGCAAGTCAGGTTTAGGGCATCTCTCAACATCAGCAACAGGCACAAACATGAAACAACTTGATTATTTAATCTGCAAACATCATTGGTAAACTATGAGGGTGTTTGCCAATATTGTACTATTTGACAAAGAAACAGTTTGGCATATTTTACAGAAAGATTTTCACGTGAGTCACAATTGTAAAGAGTGGTGGGCAAGAACTCGGCGCCTATTGAGTTGTTTTTGGACTAGCACAGTATCTTGGTGTTAAAAAATTTGCTCTACTGTTCAAATCTTACTTCTTGTGACTTTTTTCTGTTCCCAAATGTGAAATATCTCAGACAGCCGGAGCCACGAAAGAAAAAGTGACGGAGACCAAAAAATAAGTTTTGACCAGTGGATAATTTGAACAAATTGGAAGGAAATATTTTAAGGGCACAATGTAAAAGTCACCCTATCATTTTTTTGCCAGAGCTTTGTTACATTCTTTCATTTTGCCACAGGTAGAAAATTTCCTGAACACTGCGGATTACGCTTTGGCCATAACTATTCACTGCTAGATCCTTAACGATCAGGCTTGTGACTTTTTGTATTTCACGACGTAACTCTCACTGTTGACATTCTGTCTAGTATTAATGCAACTCCACTAATTCAAGAACCCCTCTCCTCACAGGTCTGTTCCAAACATTTCTTCTTTGTAAACACAGATTTGTATCGTATTAGTTTTACATGCAGAAACTACACACACCTGCGAGCTGTTGTCGTCGAAGGCGTCGACCGGGGGCGGCTTCGGCGGCTGCCTCTCCACCACTTCTATTATCTGCACCTCCTCGGACGACGCGCCGGACGACTCGTCGTGTGTGGGCGTCCTGTGGCCCGCCAGGCTGACGGACATGTCGGGACCCAGTACGGCTCGGAGACGTTCTACACTTCCGGGAGGGAGTACGGCAGCCGGGGGCTCGTCCGGAGTGTCGCCGGGAGGTCCGGAGGACCCGCGCCGCCGCTTGGCGGGCGCCGCTCCCGGCGACTGCGACTGCCGCTTGTGCGGCGACGGGCTGGCGGGAGGCGGGGAGCCCGCTTCCGCTTCCAGGCGCAACTGTCACGAGAATATACAAGAGTTCTTCAATGCCACCTTTACGAGATATTTCGACAAACGTTAAATTGTGGCACCCGATTGAAAGAGTAATCAAAATTTTAATGGTGAATAAATGAAAAAAATCTTTATAATAGATGGTAAAAATATTAGCAAAATCATAAAAAAATAATAGAAAATTTCCATGGCACCTTAACCAGCATATGAAACACACACTATCCTACCTTAACAACCACGAATTAAAATAATAGTGCAAAAAGATATATTTTATAAATTGCACTATAAACCTAATCAAACAACACATACTGTACAGATCACAAAACTAAACATTGTACAATGCCATACATTTTGTATTTTGAAGAGAAACTCTGAATATTATATATAGAGGGAAACTTCCCTGGTAGGAAAAATATGTATAAAAAATAGAGATTGTTTAACTTACCCAAAGTGCAGGCTCATTGACAGACACAAAAACATATAAAAACACACACAAACACAGATTCAAGCATTCGCAACCGTTGGCCACTTTATCTGGAAAAGAGGAAGAAAGGAGGGGAAAAAAGAAGGACGCGAGTTTTAAGGGAGTAGATGAGGAGTCATTCGAATCCTAGAAGTGGAAGAACTTACCTTAGGGGAAAAAAGGAAAGGTGAACAACCACACACACACACACACACACACACACACACACACACACGCACGCACGCACGCACACACGCAAACACACCAAGGCAGACATTTGTAGCTTACCCTAAGGTAAGTCCTTCCACTCCTGGGATTGGAATGACTCCTTGTCCACTCACTTAAAACCCGCATCTTTTCCCTTTTTCCCCTCGTTGCTTCCTCTTTTCTCAATCCGATGAAGCGGCCAACGATTGCGAAAGCTCGAATCTGTGTTTGTATGTGTTTTTATATGTTTTTGTGTCTGACAACGAGCCTGCATTTTGGGTAAGTTAAACAACCTTTATTTTATATATATGGCCGTTCATGCGAACAGACAGTTATTTGCTGGTCATTCCCACACAGAACACTTCACAGAGCAGGCATGTCAGTTGGTAAATCACGTGGGTGCTATCGCAAGTGGCTCTGCCCTCGATCGTGTACACCTTCTGGGTTACAGTTACAGGACTGGAATGAGTGGTGGTGGAAGGGTGCATAAAACAGGTTTTACACCAGGGGCGGTTGCATGGGTAGGAGCCACTGGGTAGGGAAGGTGGTTTGGGGATTTCATAGGGACGGACTAGGAGGTTATGAAGGTTATGTGAGCGACGGAAAGACCCTCTCGGTGGAGTGGAAAGGATGTCGTGAAGGATGGATCTCATTTCAGGACAGGATTTAAGGAAGTCGTATGCTTGCTGGAGAGACACATTCCGAGACTGATCCAGTACCAGAAAGTATCCAGTGACAAGAGGGGTACGGGTACTTATGATTTTCCCCCCCTTTATTTTTTGTTAACTTGCAGGAGAAGGCTGGGGCTACAAAGAGACAAGTCTACGGTGGAATGTGTCCCACGCACCACACTAAAATGTGTGGGGGCACCATTGTTCAAAAGGCAGACGTCGTGTTGTGCCAAAAAGGTCTCTATGTCCCTAACGTGACATGTGGTGTTTGTCCCTTCCCACAATGAGTGGTGGGCATTAAAATCTCCAAAAAGGAGGAAGCTGGGCAACTAAGGCAGCAATATCTGTCAGACACACAGCCTCATCTGGAGAAAGGTAGACGGAACATATTGTGAGTTCCCGAGTTGCCCGTATGTGAACAGCCACTTCCTCGAAAGCCGTTTGGAGTGTCATGACAGCACTGGGGACAGTGGCGAGGACATAAATATGACCGCACCAGACACCCAGTAATAGTCATTCCGGTTTCTATAGTAGCCCCGATATCCACGAAGGGCTGAGGTACGGCAAGCAGGAAATCACGTTCCCTGGAGGGCTAAACAGATCGCAGGGAAGTGGCACAATAATTGTTGCAACTCTGCCAGATGGTGGAAAAATCCTCCACAATTCAACTGGAGAATTTTGTTGTTTGTTTGCTGAAAGGCCACGATAAATGGGTTTAAAGTTCTGGATCGCCTGTCACTGAGGTGTCACAGCCAACAGAGTCTAGAACCGTTAGTTCTACTGAGCTGGCGAGAGCCAGATCCTCGGCAGGCGTGAGGATCTCCACCTCATCTTCCGAAGCAGAAGATCTCGGAGGTTGCAGCTTTGAAGCTACAGGAGTGTCTTTTTCCTTCTTTTCGTCTGACTCGGTGACCTCTCACCGACCCTCTGGCTTCGAGGGCCAGGAAGGCTTCTCTGCAGTGGCTTCGGACCCCGATAAGGACCAGAAAGCCCTACGACCGGCAGCATCGGGATCCACCAGTCGTCAGCCGGGGTCATCCACGGCACTCTAAGCATCCCGAGGGACCCCTTCCGAATGAGAGGAGCTAGGGAAGGCTGTTTCTTCTCCAGTTGGGAGGTGGGGGACTAGCGCCCCCAGTGGCAGTGGGGGAATTGCTCCCACAGGTGTTGGGGGAGCAATGGATAAATAAGTGCCCCCACCTATCAAGGGGGCTGATATACGGCCGACAGTGTCCTCAGAGTAAGTCAACTTGTTCAGAGTCTTTACTTCCATTATTTTATGCTCCTTAAGTAAAGCAGAACAGACCGGCAAGCAAGGTGGATGGTACTACCCACAAACAGGAGGTGGGGTGCTGGCTGCCCGCATTCCTGACATGTAGGGCTGGAAGTACATCGGCAGCACATATGACTAAACTTCCGGCACTTGAAACTCCTCATAGGGGGAGGCACGGATGGACGGTTTGATTTTTAAAGGGACTAAACGACTACGGTTATCAGTTCCTTGTTCCAACCGTAGAGAATAGAATAAAAGTACTACAATTTAGTATAAAACGATGTGTTAGAATTCGCCAAGCAAAGTGTTTAACACATCAAGAAATAAAAGAATGAAAGTAAAAACTGGTAGAAGAAGAGAAAGGTGGAAAGAGGATACCAGAGAGTCCTGGCCAGGTGACCACAGACAAGGTAGTAGGGCATCTTGCCGCTTTTGCACATTAAAACCACCTGCCTAAAAGTGGTAGGCAAGCGGTGAACAAATAGATATGGAACACAGCACTAAAACTCAGATAGATTCATACAACTCACTCACACAAATAAAATTTAAAACATCATCAGCCATAGAGACATTGTCAGCTATAACAAGATTTAAATTGTCAGGGAGATTAAAATTCCTCCTCCGAGTGGCTAAATCTGGGCATTCTGAGAAGATGTGGACGACTGTCAGACGCGCACCGCATCGACACTCGGGAGGATCCTTGCGACGGAGAAGGTGACCGTGCGTAAGCCGAGTATGGCCGATACGCAGCCGGCAGAGAACAACGGAGTCCCTGCAAGGGGCCCGCAGAGAGGTCCTCCACACGTAGGTCGTCTCCTTTATATGCCTCAATTTGTTGGGCACTTGTAGGGTGCACCATTCAATATTCCACAAACCGAGAACTTTACAGCATAATGTAGAACGGAGATCCGCAGATGGGATGCCTATATTGAGGATAGATTTGTGGGTGGCCTCTTTGACCAGCCTGTTAGCCAGCTCATTGCCGTCTATCTCGACGTGTCCCAGAGTCCAAAGGAACGCCACTGACTGCCCACGTTGTTCAATGGCGTAGATGGACTCTCGGATTGCAACAACCTAAGGATGGCTCAGGAAACACTGGTCGATGGCTCGGAGACCGCTCTGGCAGTCGCTACAGATGACGAAGGACTCCTCGGGACAGGAACGGAGATGTTCGAGTGCGCGATAAATGGCTACCAGCTCCGCAGTGAATATACTGCAGTCATCTGGTAGGGAGCGTAACTCAGTGTGTCCTGCAAGCGTATAGGCAAAGCCGACACGACCATTTACCATTGAGCCGTCGGTGTAGACTACTGAAGAGCCACGGAATCCATCAATAATGGACAAAAATTAACAGCGAAGTGCCTCAGGGTGAACTGACGTTTTGGAGAACAGTGACAATTCCAGTAGAGGGTGGGGTCGATGTAGACACCACGGTGATGTACGCGACTGAAATTGGGTGGTAGCAAATTCAATCAAAAGGGAGTGAACACGGACACCAGCTGTCGCACCCGATCTCTGCCATCTATGTGGAATGTGGAGTACTGTATGAGAAAAGAGGGAGCGGTAGTTGAGATGGTCAGATAAACCGTGTATGGTAGCAGCGTAATTCACCAGCAGTTGTTGCCACCTGATTTGCAAAGGAGGCACCCCAGCCGGCCGCGGTGGCCGAGGGGATTGAGGCGCTCCAATCACGATCCGCACGGCCACTATGGTCGGGGGTTCGGATCCCCCCCCCCCCCCCCCTCGGGCATGGATATTTGTGCCGTCCTTAGTTGTAAGTAGTTCATAAGTAGTTTGTATTGTTGTTGTTGTTGTTGTTGTTGTTGGGTTTTTGAAGGGACTAAACAGCGACGGTTATCAGTCCCTTTTTCCAGGCAAAGAGATAAAACATTTTGTTAAGCGATCCGAAGTGAATGCATTAACAAGTCAAAGTTTAAAACTTACAGACTAATAGAAAGAAAGGATACGATTAAAAACGGAGAAGGGATAAAACAGCTGAAACAGCACAAGAATGTTTTTGCTGGGTGGTCACTGGGATATAAGGAACACACCCAGGCACTCTGGAACACGTTAAAACCACCTACCTAACAGACTTAAGTAGGTGGAGGACAGAGCAACGACAGACACACACAAACTTTAAATTGACTTGTAAAATCCACACTCACGCATAAAATTTAAAACAGAGTCAACCGTGGAGGTATTGTCAGCTAATGCTAGCTGCAAAGTGTCAGGAAGATTAAAATAGCGTCTTGCTGCGGCTAAATTGCGACATTCAATTAAGATGTGGGCGACCGTCAAAGGCGCACCACATCGACACTGACGAGGGTTCTCGCGACGCAGGAGGTGACCGTGCGTAAGCCAAGTATGGCCTATACGGAGTCGGCAAAGGACGACCGACTCCCTGCGAGAAGCTTGTTGTTGTTGTTGTTGTTGGTTGTTTTAAGGGGACTAAACAGCTAGGTTATCAGCCCCTGTTCCTAGCTGAGAGTCAACTGTCAAAGATAAAACAACACCCTGAAAATGACAAAAGGGCAGGTTAACAATAGACAAGTCACTGACAATACAAAACGAAGAGCCACACAATTAGTAAAAGAATGTCACGAATAAAACTGGATAGCAGAGTACATTGGCTGGCTGATCACAAAGAAAAAACAGGATGAGCCAGCCACACTGCAGACACTAAGAACTCCAAAGGACGTGAAAAGTTAAAAAGCTGGGTTGGTGGCAGCCTAAGATGTCAGGCCACAGCACCTACCGTTAGATCGAGTCATAAAAACCAGCAGCGCGGATAAAACATAAAACTTTGTTAGCCGTAGAGGCGTCGTCACCTAAAACTAAGGGTAGTGCGTCTGGAAGAATAAAAGAATGCCGCAGGTTGGCTAAAATCGGACAGTCCATCAAAAGATGGGCCACTGTCATTACGACACCACATCGACACACGGGCGGGGACTCACGGCGTAGGAGATACCCATGGGTCAACCACGTGTGCCCAATACGGAGTCTGCAAAGGACAACCGACTCCCTGCGAGAAGCCCTCAGGGACGTCTTCCATGCAGCAGTAGACGGCTTGACAGCACGGAGCTTATTCGGTTCAGTCGAATCTGCCCATTCAGAATTCCAAACCCTTAAGACCTTGCGGGTCAACTGGGTTTGGAGGTCGGAAACTGGGAGGCCAATATCCAGGGACTGCGAAGTGGTGGCCTGCTTGGCCAGCTGATCAACACGTTCATTGCCCGGTATACCTATGTGCCCTGGCGTCCAGACAAAAAGGACAGAACGGCCTGACTCGCCAAGGGCGAAGACAGCATCTTGAATGGCTCGCACCACTGTGTTTTTCGGTAGAAACTGGTCGAGGGCCTGTAAGCCACTCAGGGAGTCGCTACAGATGACGAACGATCCCCTGGGGCGAGCTCTGAGGTGTTCAAGAGCTCTCAAAATACTGACCAGTTCTGCGATGAAGATGCTGCTTCCACAAGGCAATGATCGCTGTTCGATGTGGTACCATGGATAAAGGCATATCCAGCATGGCCATCGACCAAAGAACCGTCGGTGTAGATAATATTTGCTCCGTGAAACGTATCAAGCAGTGCATGGAACCGGTGACGGAGAAGCAGTGGTGAAATCGAGGCTTTCGAATCCCGGGACAAGTCCAGCCGAAGCTCCAGGCGAGGAATTTTCCAGAGAGGGATACGGAGGGAGTAATGGTAAGGTGGAGGAAGGGGTAAGGAATTAAGTGAGGAGAGAAGGGAACGGACGCGGACCGCAATCGGGAGACCCAACCTGGGCCGACGTCGTGGGGAAGGGAGTGTAGAAAGTGGGAAGAGAAGCCTGTGATTCGGATGACGGGGATGAAGCATGAACCCGGGCAATATAACTCACCAACAACCGTTGCCGGCGATACCGCAAAGGGGGAACACAAGCTTCAGCTAGAAGGCTCGTTACGGGACTGGTGCGAAAAGCCCCTGTTGCGAGCCGCACACCTGTGTGGTGAATGGGGTCTAGGACCCGCAAGGCAGAAGGGGCTGCTGAGTCGTACACCACACTCCCGTAATCAAGCCGCGACAGAATAAGGGACTTGTAGAGCTGAAGAAGGGTGGAACGTGCTGCTCCCCAACTAGTATGGCTGAGGCATCGAAGGACATTTAAATGCCGCCAACACTTCTGTCTCAGCTGACGTAGGTGTGGCACCCAAGTCAGCCGGGCCTCAAAGACCATGCCCAGGAAGCGATGTGTTTCCTCGACCTGAAGTAGTTCACCACCCAAGTAGAGCTCTGGGTCAGGGTGAACTACCTGACGGCGACAGAAGTGCATCACGCGGGTTTTCTGCGCAGAGAACTGAAATCCGTGAGTAGAGGCCCACGAGTGGGCCTTTCGGATGGCACCCTGCAGCCGTCGTTCAGCTACGCCGATGCTAACGGAGCTGAAATACAGGCAGAAGTCATCGGCGAACAGAGAGCAACTGACTGATGACCCCACAGCCGCAGCAAGACCGTTAATCGCCACTAAAAACAACGGCACACTGAGGACAGAGCACTGTGGGACACCATTCTCTTGAATACGGGGGGAGCTAAAAGATGCCCCAACCCTAACACGGAACGAGCGGTGGGAGAGGAAATTGCGAATAAAAATAGGAAGGGCACCCCGTAAGCCCCAGTCATGAAGAGTTGTTAAAATATGGTGGCGCCAGGTGGTGTCATACGCCTTTCGAAGGTCGAAAAATACAGCAACTAAATGTTCACGCCTAGCGAAGGCAGTGCGAATGGCCGACTCCAATGACACGAGGTTGTCAATGGGAGAACGGCCCTGGCGAAAGCCCCCTTGTTGTGGAGCAAGGAGTCCGCGCTCTTCAAGGATCCACATAAGCCGCCAACTCACCATACGTTCGAAGAGCTTGCAGAGAACGTTAGTGAGGCTGATCGGACGGTAATTGTCAGCCACCAGGGGATCTGCACCAGGTTTCAGCACCGGGATGATAGTGCTTTCCCGCCACCGCGACGGGAAAGTGCCCTCTGCCCATAGATGGTTAAACAGGGCGAGAATGCGGCGTTGAAACTCTGGTGAAAGGTGTCGGAGGAATTGGCCGTGAATCCTATCAGGTCCTGGAGTTGTATCAGGACACGCACCAAGGGCAGTTCGGAACTCCCACTCGGTAAACGGGTCGTCGTATATTTCCCGACGACGAGTGCGGAAAGAGAGCTGTTTCCGCTCGGCCCGCTCTTTGAGGGAGCGGAAGTCAGCACTGTACATGGCAGTCGCAGAGCATTGTGCGTAGTGGTCTGCCATGTGCTCGGCGATAGCTGTCGGGAGCGTGCAGAGCACACCCTGGATGGTGAAGGATGGGATTCCTGTCAGCGGGCGGTATCCGAAGACGCGTCGGACTTGCGTCCATACCTTAGTCAGGGAGGTGCGGGAGCCGATACTGGCTACATACCGCTCCCAGGAATCAAGCTTACTCTGCTGTACGAGCCGTCGAGCACGCGCACGGAGCCGTTTAAAGGCCACCAAATTCTCCTCGGATGGGTGGTGTCGATGGCGCTGGAGCGCTCGCCAACATTCCCGGATAGCCTCAGCAATCTCCGGTGTCCACCAAGGCACGGACCTACGCCTAGTGGAACCGGTGGTTTGTGGAACTGCCGCCTCAGTGGCCATGACAATACTATTAGTCACCTGCTGGACTGCGGTGTCAATGTCATCTGGCAGCGGTGGAGCAATGACAGCAGTTGAAGCATACACAGTCCAATCAGCCCTACGGAGACACCAACGGGGTAATCTGTCTGCAGCTTGGTACCGCAGGAGCGACACAAAGATTGGAAAGTGGTCGCTGCCACATAGGTCCTCATGCACACGCCAACCGAGGTGTGGTCGAAGGCTGGGGCTGCAGACGGAGAGGTCGATCGCTGAATACGTGCCCTGTGCCACGCTAAAATGCGTGGGGGCACCTGTATTCAGGAGGCAAAGGTCTTGGTGCGCCAATAATGTCTCAACATCCCTACCGCGGCCTGTGGTCTGGAGCCCACCCCACAAAGGGTTGTGGCGCGTTAAAGTCCCCCAATAGGAGGAATGGTGGGGGAAGTTGGGAGACCAGAGCGGTAAGGGTGTTGAGAGACACGGCCTCATCCGGAGGAAGGTACAAGCTGCAGACAGTTAATTCCTGCGTTGCCCGGATTCTAACAGCCACTGCCTCAAGAGTGGTTGTGAGTGGCACGGGGGCACTGGGGACAGTGTCGAGGATATACAGGCTGACACCGCCAGACACCCTGTCGTAAAGGGTCCTGTTGCGGTAGTAGCCCCGATACCCACGGAGGGCAGGGGTCCGCTGTGCTGGAAACCATGTCTCCTGCAGGGCGATACAAAGTGAAGGGTAGCGCCACAGTAATTGGCGCAGCTCGGCCAGGTGATTAAAGAAGCTGCCGCAATTCCACTGGAGGATAACATGTCCTCCATGCTCTAAGGCCATAAAAGGAAAGAAAAGAAGAAGATCATTCCATAGGAGCGCCTGCTGCCTGACGGTCAGGCTCAACAGAATCTATGACCATAGAATCAGTTGATTCCGGTTGTGCAGATCTCCTATGGTCGAGTGAATGAAGGAGTGCGAGATCCTCAGCGGAAGCGAGGATCTCGACCTCATCCTCTGAGGCAGAGGATGCGGGTGTGGGTGGCTTGGAAGCCACCAAAGAATCCTTTTTCTTCTTCTCTTTCTTTTTACCCTCGCGCTGGCCCTTGGGTGTTAAGGGCCTTGGGGGCTTCTCAACAGGGGCTGCAGGTGCCGACGAAGAGGTGGAGGCCCCTCGATCAGCAGCCGCGGGATCCTTCAGCCATCGGCCGGGATCCACTTTCCCATGAAGAGAAGCCTCGGAAGGGAGTGTCCCGTGGGACCCCTTCCGGGCGAGAGGAGCCGGAGAAGGCTGTTGTTTCTCCGGCTGTGGGGTGGGGACCGACGTCCCCTGTGATCGCAGGTGGAGTGGGTCGGGCCTGGGGGCCCGCTGGCATTGGTAGTGCACTCTGTGGTTTAGCAACTGTGGGGATCGACGATGAAGCTACTGTTGAGTATGGGGTCGTCATGGTCACTGGGTGGAATTTTGCGTACTTGCGCCTGGCCTCTGCATATGTCAGCCGGTCCAGGGTCTTGTACTCCATGATCTTACGCTCCTTGTGGAGTACAGAGCAGTTGGGAGAACACGGAGGATGCTGCTGCTTGCAATTGACGCAAACTGGAGGCGGGGTACAGGGGGCGTCCGGGTGGGATGCATGCCCGCACTCCCGACATGTTGAGTTGGCATCACATCGGGAGGACATGTGCCCAAACCTCCAGCACTTGAAGCAGCGCATAGGGGAAGGAACATAGGGCTTTACATCGACCCGGTAGACCATCACCTTGACCTTCTCAGGCAATGAATCGCCCTCGAAAGCCAAGATGAAGGCACCGGTGGCAACCCTCTTGTCCTTCGGACCCCTATAGATGCGGCGGATGAAATGCACACCACGCCGCTCCAAGTTAGCTCTCAATTCGTCATCTGATTGCAGCAGCAGATCCCTGTGAAAAACGATACCCTGGACCATGTTTAACGTCTTATGTGGCGTAATAGAAACGGAAACATCACCCAGCTTGTCGCAGGCTAGGAAAGCCCGTGACTGCACTGGGGATGACGTCGTTATAAGAACCGACCCAGATCTCATCTTTGACAGACCCTCGACTCTCCATATTTGTCCTCTAGATGTTCGACGAAGAACATTGGCTTCGTCGTCATAAAAGATTCCCCATCATTACGTGTGCATACCAGATATTTCGGGGCATAAGCCTCACCCTGAAGTTTTGCCCGACGTTCCTCCCATGGTGTGGACAAGGAAGGAAACGTTTGGGGGTCATAATTTGCAGCGTTGTAATCGCCTCGACCACGCTTAGAGACGGCAGTTGTACGTCCGCCAACGTTTCGTGTTCGTTTCATGGTGTTCCCACGAGCAGCTAGGGAAATAAGCGTCCACCCAGACAGAGCCCCGCTTGCCTGGGTAAGCCTTATACAACTGAGGTGCGGCAGGTTCCTCAGAGGTTGCTCGCTAGCGGCTGTTCAACCTCAACAGCCATGCATCTCCTCGGCACGTAGCACACCTTGAGATTGAGGCGTTTTTTATAGAGGTTTGTACCGTCCTCGCGACCCAGGCGATTAAGCCAAGATCCCCGGGCTCTGAAACGTACAACGTTCCACCGTCGCGCCGAACGACGGTCGTCGAAGCATGCACAGAGCTTACGGTGTAGCGGACTGTTGGAGGGGCACAGCCCACAGCTCAGGACCCCGGGTTCGCCAAGCCCGTACTCAGCAAATTAATGCTGAGCCCCTGAGGGGAGTAGTTTGTAAGTTTAGGGACTGATGACCCCGTAGTAGTTAAGTCCCATAGACTCTACAAACATTTTTGAGGCACCCCAGCCTCCACAAGCAGACTATTCACAGGGCTTCTCCTGAAAGTTCCTGTCGCAAGTCTAACACCACAGTGGTGGACTGGATCCCACAACTGCAATGCTGATGGCGGTCGTGACAGAATTAGTGCCTTATAGCACCGTAGCAGTCTACTGTGGTCTGCGCGCCAAGTGGTGTTACTGAGGCAGCGGAGGGCATTAAGGTGCTTCCAGCACTTCTGCTTGAGCTCACGGATATAAGGAAGCCAAGTCAGCTGGTCGTCAAACACTAGCCCCGAGAAATGATGCGTTTCCACTACATTGAGCAGGTGGCCACGTATGTAAAGCTCGGGATGTGGATGGACTGTCCGATGCCAGCAGAAGTGCATAATGCAGGTCTCGGCAGCAGAGAACTGAAACCCATGGGCGAGGGCCCACGTCTGTGCCTCGCGTATGGCTTCGTATCCCCGGGTTCTGAAACGTACAACGTTCCACCGTCATGCCGAACGGTGGTCATCGAAGCACGCACAGAGCTTACGATGTGGCGGACTGTTGGCGCGACACAGCCCACAGCTCGGGACCCCGGGTTGGCCGTGCCCATACTCGGCAAATTAATGCTGAGTCCCTGAGGGTTCCATTTTTTGTTATACACTGGAAATGTACATGATCTCAATTAATACAACTCTTTATTTTCCTTTAATTCTGTGTGGTCTATAAAGATGAGCTTGCAGAGATCAGAAATATATAAAATAGTTGTTAGTACTGCCACAACAAATAGAATGTACCAATATAACACCAATTCTTTAAAAATTGTAAATCCCAATTACAAAATTTCTTCAAATGTCGGACAACTTTAGAAATGACTGGTTGGTTGGTTGGTTGTTTGGTGTGGGGGGTTTTAGGGGGACTAGACTACTATGGCCATCAGTCCCCCACTTCATAGCTAGGCAACACGCAGAAAAACATAATCATCGAAAAATGTACCTGAGCGAAATTTAAAACGGCGCAGAATAAAAGAATACACCGTCAATGAAATATTGACAGAGTCAACAAGAGACAATACGAAAGACGCCAGACACACAGTAAAAAATACGAGACAAAAATGACAGTGCCAATGAGTGTGGTTGACTGACCATGCATATAAAAAGGGAAAAGCCAACCACATAGCGTACAAAATAAAAACTGTAGTCTAAGGACACGTCAGGTCAAACATAGAAAATGAACTGAAAAACCACCCGGAGGATTCACAGCAACTGGTAAATCCCCCCCGCACGAAGAAATCGTAAAACCAAATGAGCCACAGAGGCATCGTCGCCGAGCACCGAGAGAGTGTTTGGGAGGTTAAAAGAACTCCGCAGTGAAGCTAATATGGGACAGTGGAGTAGGAGATGGACCACAGTCAATGGAGCACCACATCGGCACACGAGCGGGTCCTCTCGACAGAGGAAGTGACCATGCGTCAGATGGGTGTGACCAATGCGGAGACGGCAGAGAACCACGGAGTCCCTACGGGACCCCAGCTGCGAGGACTTCCAGACAGATGTTGTGTCCTTTATCTTCCGCAGCTTATTGGGCACGTCCAGAGCGGACCATTCGGCGTTCGACAGTTCACGTACTTTATTGCGGGGCAAAGGGTGGAAGTATTCTTCTGGGAGGCCACTCGCCAGAGGGCGGCAAGTGGTAGCCTGGTTGGTTGGTTGGTTTGATGTTTTAGGGGGACAAAACTGCGGAGGTCATCAGTCCCCCATTCCATCAAAGAGCGAGATAAGTGTGGAAACACTGAAAAGTTCGCCCAGAGTTAAAACCGCTACAGGAGGAAAACCCCACTCAATCAATAAAATGGAAACAAATTCGACAAAGGACAACAAGGCAGGAGACAACACGAAAGGACACAATCACACGGAAACAGCAAACAAGTGTGGAAATAAAATGACAAAGCCAAAGTTCGCGGTTGACCGACCATGAAAATAAAATAGGAAGGGTCAGCCACGGGGCAACACAAGCTTCATATAGAGTTGTAAAAACCGCTATCACGAATAAAACCTAAAACAGAATCAGCCATAATGGCATTGTTACGTAAAACGTCAGATAAAATTACAGGAAAATTAAAATCCCGCCGCAGGGCGGCTAAAAGATGGCAGTCCATCAAAATGTGGGCCACCGTCAAGGGACAGCCACAATGGCAACGAGGCGGGTCCTCACCGCGGAGGAGATGGCCGTGGGTCAGCCGAGTGTGGCCGATGTGGAGCCGGCACAGGACTACCGAGTCCCGGCGAGAGGCCCGCATGGACGAGTGCCACACAGCTGTCGTCTCCTTTATTGCCCTGAGTTTGTTGGGATGGCTCAGGCTACGCCACTCTGCGGCCCAAAGCTCACGTACTCTATGGCGCAACACGGACTGGTAATCTGAGGCCGGGAGGCCTATGTCTAACAAGGGCGAATGGACAGCCTGTTTGGCTAGCTTATCGGCTCGTTCGTTGTTCGGGATGCCGATGTGACCAGGAGACCAAATGAAGACCACAGAGCGTCCTGACTGGTTGAGAGCAAAAAGTGTCTCATGGATAGCCAGCACCAAGGAGGAACGTGAGTAACATTGATCGAGTGTGCGAAGACTGCTCAGGGAGTCACTGCAGAGCAGAAAAGACCCACCTGAGCAGGAGCGCATATGCTCAAGAGCACGGAGAATGGCCACCAACTCGGCAGTGTACACACTGCAGCCATCTGGCAGAGACCGCTGCTCGGCGTGATCGCCATGGACATAGGCAAATCCAACACAGCCACGAACCAACGAACCGTCCGTATAGACGATGTCGTATCCAGTGTACTCTGCAACAACAGCAAAGAACTGACGGCGGAGTGCCTCTGGAGGAACAGAGTCTTTGGGTCTATCGGCCAAGTCCAGCCTAGAGCATGGCCTCGGTACACACCATGGGGGCGTACGCGTACGGGCCCGATGCGGAGATGGGACAGGGAAAGACTCTAGTTCCAACAGAAGGGACTGGACACGGAAGGCGATCGTGTGACCAGAACGGGGTCGCCGTTGTTGACGACAGGCGACCGTGTGGGAGAAAAGCAAACGTTGGTTCGGGTGACTTGGCGTGCTATGAACATGAGCAGCATAGGCCGCGAGCAGTTGCTGGCGGCGGATCCGCAGAGGTGGGACCCCGGCCTCTGCAAGTAAACTGTCCACAGGACTGTTGCGGAAGGCACCCGTCGCGATGCGAACCCCACAGTGGTGAATGGGGTCCAGCAAGCGCAATGCCGAGGGGGATGCGGAGCCATAGGCAAGGCATCCAAAGTCCAGACGGGACTGCACCAAAGCTTGGTATATCCGCAACAGTGTGGACCGATCGGCACCCCAGTTCGTATGGCCCAGATGGCGGAGAACATTCAGTTGGCGCCAGCACTTCTGTTTCAGCTGACGAATGTGGGGGAGCCACATCAGCCGAGAGTCAAACACGAGCCCTAAAAACCTGTGAGTGTCAGCAACCTCTAAGAGGTGGTTGTCAAGATAAAGTTCGGGCTGTGGATGAACCGTCCGACGCCGACAGAAGTGCATAACTCTGGTCTTTGCAGGAGAGAACTGGAAGCCATGGGCTAGAGCCCAGGACTGTGCCTTCTGAATGGTGCCTTGTAACCTACGTTAAGCAACATGGGTGCTGGAAGAGCTAAAAGAGATGCAGAAGTCGTCAGCATAGAGAGAGGGGGATACTGACGACCCAACTGCTGTCGCTAAGTCATTTATGGCTACTAAAAATAAGGGAACACTCAAAACAGAGCCCTGAGGAACCCCATTTTCCTGCACATGAGGGGTGCTACGAGAAGCACCAACTTGGACACGAAACGTACGGACAGCTAAAAAGTTTTAGATAAAAATAGGGAGCTGGCCTCGAAGACCCCATTCGTGTAACGTCTGAAGGATGTGATGTCTCCATGTTGTATCATACGCCTTCCGCAAATCGAAAAACACTGCAACACGATGTTGATGTTGAGCAAAGGCTGTACGAATACGGGACTCCAAGTGAACAAGGTTGTATGTAGCGGAGCGGCCTTGACGGAAACCGCCCTGACAGGGAGCCAGCAGGCCTCTAGACTCTAGCACCCAGCACAGCCGCCGGCTCACCATACGTTCCAGCAGTTTGCAAAGAACGTTGGTGAGGCTGATGGGTCGGTAGCTGTCCAAATCGCAGGGGTTTTTACCCGGCTTAAGCACTGGCACAATGATACTTTCTCGCCACTGTGGCGGGAAGACACCATCGTTCCAGATGCGATTGAACACAGATAAGATGTTTAGAGTAGACTGCGCTGATAGGTGTTTCAGCATCTGGTTATGAATGTGATCTGGCCCGGGACTGGTATCGGGACTATGTGCAAGGGCACCAAGGAATTCCCATTCACTGAAAGGAGCATTGTAGGATTCCATTCGAATTGTTGAAAAGGACAGTAGCTTCTGTTCTTTCCGCTCTTTCACGGTACGGAAAGATGGCGTATAAGTCACAGATGCGGAACTACGAGCATAGTGCTCAGCTAGATGTTCAGCAATTGCATCTGGGTCCCTACAAACTACTCCATTCATAGAAATTCCTGGCAAACCTGAGGCACTGTGGTATCCATAGAGGCGTCTAATTTTCTCCCAGACCTGGGATGGAGAGGTACCTGTACCGATAGTGGACACGTACCGTTCCCAACACTCCTGCTTACGACGCTTAATTAAAAGACGTGCTCGTGCACGGAGCCTCTTGAATGCGATAAGGTTCTCCAAGGATGGGTGTCTCTTATGGCGCTGGAGTGCACGCCTGCGAACCCTAATAGCCTCCGCAATCTCCGGTGACCACCAGGGCACCGACCTCCGCCGAGGGGATCCAGAAGAGCTAGGGATCGTACGTTCAGCAGCAGAAATAATGGCTGCGGTGAGACTGTCAGTCACCTCACCTATGGCAGCATCCGTTGGAGGGCCAATCTTTGCAGCGGCAGTAAACTCGAGCCAATCAGCCTTATTAAGGGCCCATCTGGACAAACGTCCAGGGGACTGAGGCCGTGGTAGTGAAAGGAATATCGGGAAATGGTCACTACCACACAAGTCATCATGCACTGTCCAGTGGACGGACGGTAAAAGGCCAGGACTACATACAGATAGATCAATTGCAGAGTAAGTGCCGTGAGCCACACTGAAGTGTGTTGCAACACCGGTATTTAAAATGCAGAGGTCAAGCTGAGTTAGTAAGCTCTCAACATCTCTGCCACGGCCAGTAATCGTAGTACCCCCCCCCCCCCGGGGGTTGTGGGCGTTAAAATCCCCCAGAAGTAGGAAAGGTGAGGGGAGCTGAGAAATCAGTGCCGCCAACACATGTTGGGGTACTACGTCGTCTGGGGGCAGGTAGACACTGCAAATGGTGAGGTCGATTGTAGTCCTCACCCTGACTGTCACAGCTTCTATATGCGTCTGGAGAGCAACTGATTCACTGTATGTAGTCGAAAGGACAAATAGACATACTCCATCTGAAAGCCTCTCATAACCTGTGCGATTCCGATAATATCCCCGATAGCCTCGGAGGGCAGGGCATCGCGTCGAGGGAAACCAGGTTTCCTGCAGGGCAACGCAAAGTGTAGGTGAAGTGGTGAGAAGCTGCTGTAACTCTGCCAAATGGGAGAAAAAACCACCACAATTCCACTGGAGAATTAGGTTAGAGCTGACGGGATAGACCATGATATGATAAGGCTCATAGGTTCACTACCTGCTGCTGTCGATTGTGTACTGACTGGATCCAGAACCATTGGTTCTGGAGAGTCCAGGAGAGCGAGATCCTTGGGGGATGCAAGGATCTCCCACTCGTCGTCAGAAGCGGAAGAAGTGACAAGGCGTGGCTTTGAAGCCACAGAAGATTCCTTTTTCTTCAGCTTCTTCTTCTTTTCCTCTCGCTGTCCTTTCGGTCTTAATGACTGAGAGGGCTTCTCAGAGATGGAGTCAGGGCCCGACGTAGCCAAGGGTGTGGGAGTCCGGCAGCCCGTCGAGGGGGCTGATGCAGTTTTACTGCCCTGAGGGCCCACAGAGGTTGGTACAAACAATGGGGCCGCCGTCACCGTGGGGAAAGGGAACGACGTGACACTCGCAAATGATGTCTTCAGTGCTACGGGGTGCAGTCTCTCAAATTTCTTTTTGGCCTCATTATATGACAATTTGTCCATGGTTTTGTACTCCATAATTTACCTTTCTTTATGGAGCATCGTGCAGTTTGGCGAGCAAGGGGGATGGTGCTGTCCGCAGTTGACACAAATAGGAGGAGGAGCACAAGGAGCGTCCGGATGGGATGGACGCCCGCATTCTCTACAGGTGGAGCTGGAATTGCACCTGGAGGACATGTGCCCAAATCTCCAGCATTTGAAACACCGCATTGGAGGAGGAATATAAGGTTTTACGTCGCACCGGTATACCATAACCTTGACCTTTTCGGGCAAAGAATCGCCCTCAAAGGCCAGGATGAAGGCACCGGTGGCTACCTTGTTGTCCTTAGGCCCCCTATATATGCGCCTGACGAAGTGGACACCCCGTCGTTCAAGGTTGGCGCGTAATTCGTCGTCTGACTGCAGAAGGAGATCACAATGATAAACTATCCCCTGAACCATGTTGAGACTCTTGTGAGGGGTGACACACAGGCACATCTCCCAGCTTTTCACAGGCCAGAAGTGCCCGTGATTGTGCTGGGGATGCCGTTTCTATGAGAACTGCACCGCTTCTCATCTGAGACAACCCTGAAACTTCGCCAAACTTATCTTCTAAGTGTTCAACAAAGAAGAGTGACTTAGTGCTACTGAAATTGTCCCCATCGGTTCTAGCACAAACCAGAAATTTAGGGCAGTATGTTGTTGTTGTTGTTGGGGGTTTTTAAAGGGGGGGCTAAACGACTGGGTTATCAGTCCCCCGTTCCTTTCGAGGAGTGCACTAAGGATGGTTTTCCGTTGAAAAGACGAGCACTACTTAGCTCATTCTGCAAAATGATGAGGTGACAAGAGGCGCTAAGATGGCAACAAAAAAAGGGAAAAACGATAAAAGTCGACGCTCAAATAAGAAATGATGTTAAAATAGCTCAACAGAAGATTGAGGCTGGCTGATCACTAGGATAATAATGGATGAGCCAGCCATTCTGCACGTACTAAAACTGCCAAGTAAAAAAGATTAGCGAGACATAAGTAACAACATATTAAAACTGCTTGATGGTGGCCGCCTGAAAGATCGAGTTTCAGGTGTCACCATTAAATCATGTGATAAAATCCAGCTGCGCGAATAAAATGTAAAACACGGTTAACCATGAGGGCATCGTCGGATAAAATAGAAGAAAGCGCAGAAGGAAGCATAAAAGACTGCCGCAATGCAGCTAAAAGCGGACAGTCCGACAAGATGTGGGCCACCGTGAGCAGCGCGCCACAACGGCAGCCTGGTGGGTCCTCACGTCGCAACAGGTAGCCGTGCGTTAGCCATGTATGGCCTATACGCAGGCGACACAGGACAACCGAGTCTCTTCGAGAAGGCAAGAAGGAGGTCTTCCAAGCTGCAGTTGACTGTTTAACTGCATGGAGCTTATTTGGCGTTGTCAACGTGGACCATTCACCGTCCCAGGCCATGGAGATTTTCTGGTGTAGAACCAATCGGATATCCCTTTGTGGGGTACCGATCTCCAGGCGCTGGCAGTCGATTGCCTGCTTGGCCAGCTGATCAGCACGTTCGTTCCCCTGAATGCCAATGTGGCCTGGGGTCCAGATGAAGGCCACAGATCGGCCGGACTTGCCGAGAATGAAAACGGAGTCCTGGATGGACCGCACCAGGTGGTGTTTGGGAAAACACTGGTCAAGGGCTCGTAAGCCGCTCAGGGAGTCACTGCATATGACATACGACTTCCTGGGGCATGTACGGAGATGGTCGAGGGCTCTGAGTATTGCGACCAACTCTGCCGTAAAGACTGTGCAGCCATGTGGGAGCGAGCGTTGTTCACAGTGGTCGCCATGAACGTAGGCGTAACCCACTCTGCCATCTACCTGGGAGCCATCAGTATATATCACGTCTGCATCACCGAACGCGCAAAGTGTGTCCTGAAACTGGTGACGAAGTATGTGTGATGGAACCGTTGCCTTGGGGTCGCAGGACAATTGTAGGTTGATCTGTAGGCGAGGGATGGACCAAGGAGGGATATGCGAATGGCAGGAGAATGCGATAGGGAGAGGGAGAGCCTCGAGGGAGGAAAGGAGACCACGAACGCGGACTGCAATCGGATGACCCGATCTGGGTCGACGCTGTGGACAGGGTAGGGCAGTATTCGGAAACAAAAGCCTGCGATTGGGATGATGCGGTGTAGTGTGAACATGGGCAACATAAGAAGCCAACAGCTGTTGCCGGCGGTACCGCAAAGGCGGGATGCCAGCTTCGGCTAGGAGGCTTAGAACAGGGCTAGTACGGAAAGCCCCTGTTGCTAAACGTACACCACCATGAAGGATCGGATCCAAGATCTGTAAGGCGGAAGGTGCTGCAGAGGCATACACCTGGCTTCCATAATCCAGGCGTGACTGGATTAGAGCCTTGTAGAGGTGAAGGAGAGTTTGACGGCTAGCTCCCCAGGTAGTGTGGCTGAGACAACGCAAGATATTTAGAGACCTCCAGCACTTTTGCTTCAACTGACGAAGGTGCGGCCCCCAAGTCAGTCGGTTGTCAAACAGCATGCCGAGAAACCGGTGTGTTTCTTCAACACGAAGCTGTTCATCAGCTAGATAGAGTTCTGGATCGGGGTGAACAGCCCGACGACGACAGAAGTGTACAACCCGGGTTTTGGGAGAGGAGAAGGTGAAGCCATGGGCTGAGGCCCATGACTGTGCCTTGCGAATGGCTCCCTGCAGACGCCGTTCGGCGACAACAATGCTAGAAGAGCTGTAATATATGCAAAAGTCATCGGCAAATAAGGAACAGCTAACCGATGACCCAACAGCCGCTGCTAGACCGTTAATCGCAATTAAAAAGAGTGGTACACTGAGAACGGAGCCTTGTGGGACACCGTTCTCTTGGACTCGGGAAGAGCTGAGGGCGGTACCAACTCTAACTCTGAATGTGCGGAGTGAAAGAAAATTCAGGATAAAAATGGGGAGTGAACCCCGGAAGCCCCAGTCATATAATGTCGCAAGAATGTGGTGGCGCCAGGTAGCGTCATATGCCTTCCGGAGGTCAAAAAAGACCGCAACTAGGTGCTCGCGCCTAGAGAAGGCTGTTCGAATGGCAGACTCCAGTGACACTAGATTGTCAATACTGGAGCGACCCTGACGGAAAGCCCCCTGTTGCGGGGCCAGGAGACATCGATCTTCGAGTACCCACAGAAGCCGGTGACTCACCATGCGTTCAAGCAGCTTACACAGTACATTTGTTAAGCTGATGGGACGGTAACTATCAACCGCCAGCAGATCTCCACCTGGTTTCAGCACAGGGACAATGATACTATCCCTCCACTGGGATGGAAAAACACCCACTGCCCAAACACTATTAAACAGGGACAGCAGTTTGGTTTGGAAATCCGCCGACAGGTGACGAATGAACTGGCTGTGTATGCGGTCTGGCCCTGGGGTGGTGTCAGGGCATGCATTGAGAGCAGTTTGGAACTCCCACTCTGTAAACGGGTCATTGTACGGTTCCCGGCGACGTGTAGCGAAAGATAACCGAGTCCGCTCTACCCGCTGCTTGAGGAAACGGAAGGATGCAGTATAGTTCACCGTCGCAGAGCATCGTGCATAATGGTCTGCCAAGCACTCGGCTATTATGGACGGGTCACTGCAAAGGGTGCCCTCGATATTCAGAGATGGGACTCCTGCCGGTGGCCGATACCCGAAAAGACGCCGTACTTGAGACCAGACGCAGGAAGGGGAGGCGCGAGAACCGATGGAGGCGACATACCTCTCCCAACAGTCCTGCTTGCTTTGTCGAATGAGTCGTCGGGCTCGGGCTCGTAGTCTTTTAAAGGCAATTAAATTTTCTAATGTGGGACGGCGCCGGTGGCGTTGCAACGCTCGTCGACGGTCTCGGATGGCCTCAGCAATTTCCAACGTCCACCAGGGCACAGACTTGCGCCGAGGGGAACCAGCAGTAGTCGGAACATTAGCCTCGGCAGCAGAAACTATGGCAGTAGTGATCAGGTGAACCGCCATATCCGTGTCTGCTGGTAGTGGAGTAGTGACCACAGCAGTCGAGGCGTAACCCTGCCAATCAGCTCGACGGAGACACCAACGGAGTGGCCCGGCTGCAGGGTGAAAATCCAAGTGCGACAGAATGACAGGGAAGTGGTCGCTACCACAAAGATCGTCGTGGACGCTCCAGCTAAGATGTGGCAAAAGGCTTGGGCTGCAGATGGATAGATCTATGGAAGAATATGTGCCATGTGCGATGCTGAAGTGCGTAGGAGCACCAGTATTCAGAAGGCACACATCCTGCCGCGCCAGCAAAGCTTCAACTTCCCTACCACGTGCCGAGGTCTGAGAACCACCCCACAAAGGGTGGTGGGCGTTGAAGTCCCCCAGAAGAAGGAAGGGTGGGGGAAGTTGGGCGACCAAGGCAGCAAGGTCAGTGGAAGAAACTGCCTCATCTGGGGGCAGGTAAAGAGAGCAGACCGTGATGTCTTGTAGCGCTCTGATCCTGACAGCCACTGCCTCTAGGCTAGTATGAAGAGCCACGGGAGCACTGGGGACAGTAGCAAGGACGTACACGCAAACACCTCCAGAGACCCTGTCATAGTCCACACGGTTTTTAAAATAACCCCGATAGCCACGAAGGGCAGGGGTCCGCTGGGCAGGAATCCACGTTTCCTGCAGAACGACGCAAAATGCTGCGTAGCGGCAAAGTAATTGTCGCAGCTCAGCAATATGGTGGAAAAGACCGCCACAATTCCATTGGAGGATGGAATTTGCAACGAGCTGATGAGCCATAGTCTGAAAGCAAGGCAGCTTATTCCACAGGAGTATCCGCTTCTAACTGCTCAGAATCTGCTGGATCAAGAACCATAGGTTCCGGCGAGTTGAGAATGGCGAGATCCTTGGGCGATGCAAGGATCTCCAACTCGTCGTCAGAAGCAGATGATGTAAGATGGCGTGGCTTTAGAGCCACAGAAGAATCCTTTTTCTTAGGTTTCTTTTTCTTATCCTCTCGCTGTCCTTTTGGTTTTACGGACTGAGAGGGCTTCTCAGAGGATGTGGCAGGGCTCGAGTTAGAGTGTAGAGCCCTTTGACCAGGGGCGTGCGAGTCCGACAGCCGTTGGCTGGGACCCTCCGTGGCACTCTGAGAGGCCTCGGAAGGGAGCGTCCCAAGGGACCCCTTCCGAGCGAGAGGAGCCGGAGGAAGGTGTTGCTTCTCCGGCTGAGTAATGGGGACTGGTGTCCCCGATGGGGGATGTGCTCCCCCAGGAGGTGTATTGGGGGCAGCACATGGTGGAGAGCCCCCAACCATCGAGGGGGCGGATGGAGCTTTACGGCCCTGAGGGCCCACAGAAGTTGTTAAAGACATGGGGACCGCCGACACCGAGGGAAAAGGCGACGACGTGACAGTCGCAAATGACGTCTTCAGTGATACAGGGTGTAGTCGCTCAAACTTCTTTTTGGCCTCATTGTACGACAGCTTATCCATGGTCTTGTATTCCATAATTTTTCTTTCCTTATGGAGCACCGTGCAGTTTGGCGAGCAAGGGGGATGGTGCTGTCCGCAGTTCACACAAATAGGTGGAGGAGCACAAGGAGCGTCCGGATGGGATGGACGCCCACATTCTCTACAGGTGGAGCTGGAATTGCACCTGGAGGACATGTGCCCAAATTTCCAGCATTTGAAGCACCGCATCGGAGGAGGAATATAAGGTTTTACATCGCACCGGTAGACCATAATCTTGACCTTTTCGGGCAAAGAATCGCCCTCAAAGGCCAGGATGAAGGCACCGGTGGCTACCTTGTTCTCCTTAGGTCCCCTATAGATGCGCCGGACGAAGTGCACACCTCGTCGTTCAAGGTTGGCGCGGAGCTCATCATCTGTCTGCAGGAGGAGATCACGGGGAAAACAATCCCCTGAACCATGTTTAAACTCTTGTGAGGAGTGAAAGTAACAGGAATATCGCCCAGCTTATCACAGGCCAGAAGTGCCCGTGGCTGTGCTGGGGATCCCGCTTCAATGAGGACTGCACCACTTCTCATTTTAGACAGACCTGAGACTTCGCCATACTTGTCTTCTAGATTATCCACAAAGAAGAGTGGCTTCGTGTTGCTAAAAGTTTCCCCATCAGTCCTGGCACAGACAAGAAATTTAGGGGAGTAGGACTCAACCCTGTCTTTCACCCGTCGTTCCTCCCATGGTGTAGCTAGGGATGGGAACGATTGGGGATCATATTGTGAGGCATTGAATGTACTTCTACCATGCTTTGAGACGCCGTTTTCGCGGCCGGCCACGCTTTTATTTGCTCGTTTCATGTACATCCCACGAGCAGCTAGGGAACTAAAAGTCCACCCAGGCAGAGCCCCGCTTGCCTGGGTAAGCCTGGTACAACTGAGGTGCGGCAGGTTCCTCAGAGGTTGCTCGCTAGCGGCTGTTCTACCTCAACAGCCATGCATCTCCTCGGCACGTAGCACACCTTGAGATTGAGGGTTTTTTTATAGAGGTTTGTACCATCCTCGCGACCCGGGCGATGAAGCCAAGATCCCCGGGCTCTGAAACGTACAACGTTCCACCGTCGCGCCGAACGATGGTCGTCGAAGCACGCACAGAGCTTACGGTGTAGCGGACTGTTGGCGCGACACAGCCCACAGCTCAGGACCCCGGGTTCGCCAAGCCCGTACCCAGCAAATTAATGCTGAGCCCCTGAGGGGGTGGTAGCCTGTTTGGCTAGCTGGTCGACACTCTCGTTGCCCGGGATGCCTACATGGTCAGGTGTCCAAACAAATGTAACAGAGCGACCAGAGTCACCAAGAGCCAGTATCGACTCCTGAATGGCCCTGACCAATGTATGACGAGGGTAACACTGATCAAAGGCCTGTAAACTGCTCAGCGAGTCGCTGCAGATCAGAAAGGAGGTCCCAGGGCACATGCGGATGTAGAAATGACTGGCTATGTGCCTTAAATGATATAATCTGCAGAGAGAGCACTTTAATTCGCAAGTACTGGATGGACGATAGCTGTCTATCTGCACGCCGTCAGTTATACTGACTCCAGACACATTTCTTAACTGTAATACATGTTCTTATTACATTAAATTTTTAACTATGCCACTTAATGAGAACAATAGGACAGTATTTTAAGTTTTTAGATTACTGAGTTTCTGCAGAAACTGTTAATGGGTTCAGGGATAGCACAATGGTAATATGGATTTGTGCTACCTGGAACACTGTTCAATTCTACAGTAATGTCAGGAGTTGTAGCCAATACTACCTGTACTGCAGAAATTAAAGACATTATAAGATATTTGAAGTAACAGAAATCAACGATTATCACCGGTGTAGAATACTCACCTTCTTGGGGGGAGAGGTGTCTTCAACAGACTCTGCAGAGGACCTGGACGAACGCGAGAGCTTCCTGGCTACGGGGGCGGACGAGCGCACAGTTTCTACCGTCTCCAAGTCAGACTCTCTCTTCTTTCTGGTCAGAAGTGACTCGGTGTCGTCGATGTCGGCCAGTTCTATCACTTTCACGGCAGACTGCTGACTCTGACTCGCAGACGGCGGTGATGACAGCAGAGAGCCGCTGGGTCTCTTCTGCCTTCCCTGAAACAGTTTCAACGTGTAGGGTGCGCCACTGAGAAACGCACAGAGTTATATTTTCATCTGTAACGATCGTACAGTGTTAATCGGAGGGTACCTTAACACATTTAGAACTAGCATAAGGCATCCCGAACAGGGCAGCCAGAATGCTGTTTTTAACAAGTTTTTCAAAAATTACAGTGTTCTAACTATGACTCCAGTAACTGAGTTTGCTGTCTCACTTGAAACAATGAACCATCTTTTATCTATCGCAAAAAATTATTATTGAACATTAAAATTAGAAGATACACAAAATATTTTAGTAATTCTTGTTGTATTTCCAAAGAAAAACTTTTACACGCAATTATTACAGATAGTCAGAATCGTATAGCTTCTCTCGTAGGACATCGAAAACATCGCTCTCGTCCAAATTCGCCGTGTCGGTTGGTTGGTTGGTTGGTTTGATGTTTTAGGGGGACAAAACTGCGGAGGTCATCAGTCCCCCATTCCATCAAAGAGCTAGAGAAGTGCGGAAACACTGAAAAGTTCGTCCAGAGTTAAAATTGCTATGGGGGGGAAGACCCCACTCAATCAATAAAATGTAAACAAATTCGACAAAGAGCATCAAGTCAGGAGACAACACGAAAGGACACAATCACACGGAAACAGCAAACAAATGTGGAAATAAAATGACAATGTTCGTGGTTGACCGACCATGAAAATATAATAGGAAGGGTCAGCCACGGGGCAACACAAGCTTCATATAGAGTTGTAAAAACCGCTGTCATGAATAAAACCTAAAACATAATCAGCCATATTGGCATCGTTACGTAAAACTTCAGATAAAATTTCAGGAAAATTAAAATCCCGCCGCAGAGCGGCTAAAAGATGGCAGTCCAACAAAATGTGGGCCACCGTCAAGGGACAGCCACAACGGCAACGAGGCGGGTCCTCACCGCGGAGGAGATGGCCATGGGTCAGCCAAGTGTGGCCGATGCGGAGCCGGCACAGGACTACCGAGTCCCGGCGAGAGGCCCGCATGGACGAGTGCCACACAGCTGTGGTCTCCTTTATTGCTCTGAGTTTGTTGGGGTGGCTCAGGCTACGCCACTCTGCAGCCCAAAGCTCACGTACTCTATGGCGCAACACAGACTGGTAATCTGATGCCGGGAGACCAATGGCTAACACGGACGCATGGACAGCCTGTTTAGCTAGCTCATCGGCTCGTTCGTTGTTTGGGATGCCGATGTGACCAGGAGACCAAATGAAGACTACAGAGCGTCCTAACTGGTCGAGAGCAAAAAGTGTCTCATGTATAGCCAGCACCAAGGAGGAACGTGAATAACATTGCTCGAGTGTGCGAAGACTGCTCAGGGAGTCACTGCAAAGCAGAAAAGACCCACCTGAGCAGGAGCGCATATGCTCAAGAGCACGGAGAATGGCCACCAACTCGGCAGTGTACACACTGCAGCCATCCGGCAGAGACCGCTGCTCTGCGTGATCGCCATGAACATAGGCAAAGCCAACACGGCCATGAACCATCGAACCGTCCGTATAGACGATGTCGTGTCCAGTGTACTCTGCAACGACGGCAAAGAACCGACGGCGGAGTGCCTCAGGAGGAACAGAGTCTTTAGGTCTATCGGCCAAGTCCAGCCTAGAGCATGGCCTCGGTACACGCCATGGGGGCGTACGCGTACGGGCCCGATGCGGAGATGGGACAGGGAAAGACTCTAGTTCCAACAGAAGGGACTGGACACGGAAGGCGATCGTGTGACCGGAACAGGGTCGCCGTTGTTGAGGACGGACGACCGTGCGGGAGAATAGCAAACGTTGGTTCGGATGGCCTGGCGTGCTATGAACATGTGCCGCATAGGCTGCGAGCAGTTGCTGGCGGCGGATCCGCAGAGGTGGGACCCCGGCCTCTGCAAGTAAACTGTCCACGGGACTGGTGCGGAAAGCACCCGTCGCGATGCGAACCCCACAGTGGTGAATGGGGTCCAGCAAGCGCAATGCCGAGGGGGATGCGGAGCCATAGGCAAGGCATCCAAAGTCCAGACGGGACTGCACCAAAGCATGGTATATCCGCAACAGTGTGGACCGATCGGCACCCCAGTTTGTATGGCCCAGATGGCGGAGAACATTTAGCTGGCGCCAGCACTTCTGTTTCAGCTGTCGAATGTGAGGGAGCCATGTCAGCCGAGAATCAAATACGAGCCCTAGAAACCTATGTGTTTCAGCAACCTCTAAGGGGTGGTTGTCCAGATAAAGTTCAGGCTCTGGATGAACCGTCCGACGCCGACAGAAGTGCATAACTCTGGTCTTTGCAGGAGAGAACTGGAAGCCATGGGCCAGAGCCCAGGACTGTGCCTTCTGAATGGCTCCTTGTAACCTACGTTCAGCAACTTGGGTGCTGGAAGAGCTAAAAGAAATGCAGAAGTCGTCAGCATAGAGAGAGGGGGATACTGACGACCCAACTGCTGTCGCTAAGCCGTTTATGGCTGCTAAAAATAAGGGGACACTCAAAACAGAGCCCTGAGGAACCCCATTTTCCTGCACATGAGAGGTACTACGAGACGCACCTACTTGAACACAAAAAGTACGTACAGCTAAAAAGTTTTTAATAAAAATCGGGAGTGGGCCCCGAAGACCCCAACCATGTAACGTGCGAAGTATGTGGTGTCGCCAGGTCGTATCATACGCTTTTTGCATATCAAAAAGGACGGCTATCAGGTGTTGGCGCCTGGCAAAGGCTGTGCGGATCGCGGACTCGAGGGACACCAAGTTGTCGGTGGTGGAGCGACCTTGGCGGAACCCGCCCTGGCATGGAGCCAGTAAGCCCCGAGTCTCGAGGATCCAGCACAACCGCCCACTGACCATGCGCTCCAACAGCTTACAGAGGACATTGGTCAGCATAATGGGCCGATAGCTATCCAAATGAGCAGGGTTTTTGCCTGGTTTCATCACCGGTATGATGATACCCTCCCGCCACTGCGAAGGGAATACCCCGTCGCACCAGATGTGGTTGAAGAGCGCAAGGAGATTACGCTGGCTCTCCGCTGAAAGATGTTTCAACATCTGGCTGTGGATGCTATCGGGTCCTGGAGCCGTGTCCGGACACTTTTTAAGAGCGCTTAGAAATTCCCACTCTGTGAACGGCATGTTATATGCCTCCGTACGGCGGGCGGTAAAGGAGAGGGGCTGGCGTTCCACCTGCTCCTTTAATGTACGGAAAGCTGGGAGGTAATTCCGAGAGGAGAAGGCATGAGCATAATGCCCGGCAAACAGCTCTGCAAGCGTGGCCGGGTCCGTGCATACTATGCCATTCACAGAGATCCCAGGGATTCCTGCTGGTGTTGGGTGTCCCCTTAAACGCCTTATCTTGTTCCAGACCTGGGTGGTGGAGGTACCCGCGCCAATAGTGGAGACGTACCTCTCCCAACACTCTTGCTTTCGTCTCTTAATGAGATAACGTGCACGTGCACGGAGCCGCTTGAAAGCTACGAGGTGCTCCAGAGACGGGTGCCGCTTGTACCGTTGTAAGGCCCGTCGGCGATCTCTGATAGCCATTGCGACCTCTGGCGACCACCATGGTACCGTCTTACGCTGTGGGGACCCCGACGAACGGGGAACGGTAGCTTCTGCAGCTGAAACAATGGTACGCGTGGCGCCCTCGACCGCCACATCGACGTCGTCGAGTGGGGGAGGACCAACAGTGGCAGCAGAGGTAAAGTCGTCCCAGTTAACCTTGTGTAGGGCCCACCTGGGCAGGCGCCCTGGGGATTGACGTTGTGGGAGTGACAGGAAAATGGGAAAATGGTCACTGCCGCACAAGTCATCGTGGGCTCTCCAGTGGACAGATGGTGAAAGGCCATGGCTGCAAATTGACAGATCAATGGCCGAGAACGTGCCATGCGCCACACTAAAATGTGTGGGGGCACCCGTGTTCAAGAGGCAGAGGTCAAGACGAGATAGTAAGTCCTCGACTACTCTGCCTCGGCCAGAAATCGTGGAACCACCCCACAAGGTGTTATGGGCATTAAAGTCACCCAGTAGTAAGAAAGGTGGAGGGAGTTGACAAAGTAGTGCAGCCAAAACAGTCTGAGAGACGTCACCATCAGGAGGGAGGTAAAGACTGCAAACGGTGAACTCTTGTGTTGTCCTTACCCTCACAGCCACCGCTTCCAACGGCGTCTGAAGGGGCACAGGCTCGCTATATACAGAGGTAAGGACATACACACACACACCACCTGATACCCTGTCATACTGGCTGCGATTACAATAATATCCCCTGTAGCCCCGGAGGGCAGGGGTCCGCATTGCCGGAAACCATGTTTCCTGTAGGGCAATGCAGATAGCGGGTGTTATGCTCAAAAGGTGTCGCAGCTCAGCCAGGCGGGTGAAAAAACCGCCGCAGTTCCACTGGAGAATAACGCTGTCTGATAACTGGGATGACATGAGGCAATATGAACTATTTATTATACCTCATGATCACTCGCTGACACTGCTCGCGAAGCTGTAGAATCTACTTCCATCGGTTTCGATGGTCCTTCAAGATCTAGGTCTTCAGGAGACGCTAGTATCTTCACCTCATCCTCGTCCTCTGAGGAGGAGGGCGGGGGTAGAAGTGGGGGAACCACCGGTGTCTCTTTGGTCTTCCCGTGTGTTTGCTTCTTCTTGGAAGCCTCTCGCTTTTCTTTTGGCTTCTCACGTCTGGAGGGCGCCGGGGACTCAGTCTCCGAGACTGAGGAAGACCTTGTGGCCCGACGACCAGCCTTCTTGGCCACAGTTTGCCACTGGCCGGTAGCTGTCGTCCCAGAGGAAGAAGCCGAGGAGGGGTGGGACTCAACCGAACCCTTCCTCGCGAGAGGAGCCAGAGAAGGCTGTTGCTTCTCTGGCTCTGGGGTGGGGACCAGTGTCCCCATTGGTTGGGATGGTATTGCTCCCGAGGTAGAGGGTTTGGGAGCAATACAAGGAGATCCACCCCCAGCTGTCAAGGGGGGGAGTGGGGATGATTGGGCCTGTGGGCCCACCGAGATTTGCTGAACAGATGGGGTCAAAGATGGCAGAGTTGGAACAGTTTTAAGTGCTGTCGCAAAACTTTTACCCATGGTCACGGGGTGCAGCTTAGTATATTTGCGCCGTGCCTCTGAATAGGTCAGTCTGTCCAGGGTTTTATACTCCATTATTTTCCTTTCTTTATGGAGGACTGTGCAATCTGGCGAGCAGGGTGAATGATGTTGTCCACAGTTAACACAGACTGGAGGTGGGACACAAGGGACGTCTGGGTGTGATGGACGTCCACACTCCCGACATGTGGGATTGGCCTCACACCGGGAAGACATGTGCCCAAACCTCCAGCACTTAAAGCAGCGCATAGGGGGAGGGACGTAGGGCTTTACGTCACACCGGTAAACCATCACCTTGACCTTTTCAGGTAATGTGTCACCCTCAAAAGCCAAGATGAAAGCACCGGTGGCGACCCTGTTGTCCTTCGGCCCCCTATAAATGCGTCGGATGAAGTGGACACCGCGCCGCTCTAGGTGTGACCGTAGCTCATCATCAGATTGCAACAGCAGATCTCGATGGTAGACAATACCCTGGACCATATTAAGGCTCTTATGAGGCGTTATGGTAACGGGAACATCACCCAGCTTCTCACAGGCGAGCAACGCCCGCGACTGTGCTGGGGATGACGTCGTTATCAAGACTGACCCGGATCGCATCTTTGACATACCCTCCACCTCTCCGTACTTTTCTTCCAGATGCTCAACAAAAAACATTGGCTTAGTCGACGCAACTGATTCCCCATCAGTGCGTGAGCAAACTAGGTATCGGGGGGCATAAGACTCTCCTTGACTTCTGGCCCTGCGTTCTTCCCATGGCGTAGCCAGGGAAGGGAACGAACGGGGGTCATATCCAGCAGCATTACAATCTCCTCTTCCACGCTTAGAGACGCCGTTTTCGCGACCGGCCACGCTTTTATTCGCTCGTTTCATTTTCGTCCCACGAGCAGCTAGGGAAAAGAGGTCCACCCAGGCAGAGCCCCGCTTGCCTGGGTAAGCCTTGTACAACTGAGGTGCGGCAGGTTCCTCAGAGGTTGCTCGCTAGCGGCTGTTCAACCTCAACAACCATGCATCTCCTCGGCACGTAGCACACCTTGAGATTGAGGGTTTTTTTATAGAGGTTTGTACCGTCCTCGCGACCCGGGCGATTAAGCCAAGATCCCCGGGCTCTGAAACGTACAACGTTCCACCGTCGCGCCGAACGATGGTCGTTGAGGCACGCACAGAGCTTACGGTGTAGCGGACTGTTGGCGCGACACAGCCCACTGCTCAGGACCCCGGGTTCGCCAAGCCCGTACTCAGCAAACTAATGCTGAGCCCCTGAGGGGTTCGCCGTGTCAAGAATATTCAGACTGCGAGTACTCGGCAGACAGTAACACAGAGTGGCCCAGTCGACCAAAGCTGCGTCGGGCCCCAAAGAGCGGGAAATACAGAGCTCTTTTGTTGCACAGTTAGAACTCGACTCACTACGTGGCAGCACAATACAGAGAACGTTTCCTTTCTCCATTTTTCAACATCGCCAACAGAGGGCAGGTCAAGCTATGGCTGCGACAAATTTTTAGCGTCACTCTAATAAGACTCGGGTGCCGTTCGCCCGACCGACTACCGCCGATCGAGTCCAGCTCGGGCGCCGTCCAGACTCGCATACCGTTCGACCAATTACCGTCAAATTCCAAATGTACATATAATATTTAATATACATGGGATGAACAGAGAGAACAGAAGGAGACTGGCAGAGAGGAGGAGAGGTAATGACGGAGGCAGGAGGACAGAGGAGCAGCACGGGAAGGGAAAGGGGAGGGGGAGGAGGAGGGAGGCCAAACCACACAGGTCACCAGCCACTTATTCTACAATTACACTGGCCTGACCTCTGCAAGATACCTGCAGAAAGGCAACGATAATTACAAAGGAAAACACGGGAGAAGACACACCTCCGCAAGGTATTCGATAGCATTCCGCAGTGTCACCCGACGGACAGAGTTCGCCTGTGTCACCGAATTGGATGGCTTCGAGCTAAAAGAAAGCAGCACGACATTCTCGACGGAAAGAAGTCTCGGGACGTTAACGGGGGAAGTAAGTTACAAAACACTCGTCTGGCTAACACTCTATTATTGCTCACCAATGTGATATCCTTACAAGGTAGGGACAGTACAGGACAGGCCAATCTTTTTAGTATAAACCTTAACATAACTGATTTTTGCCTTTTTCTATGATCTCACAAAGTTATATAAGTTATGAAGGTAAAAAAAAGACAACAACTTGAAGTAACCTAAATGTTGTTTGCACACTCCATGCCTGTAGCCATTCCAGGCAATCAGACCGATTTTTTTTTTTTGTGGGGGCGGGGAGGTGGGGTGGGGGGGGGGGGGTGCCAAGCCGAATTTTTTAACTCTGACACTTCTAAATTTCTCTGTTCTTCTTCATTTGCACGTGTTTCAGTAATAACTTTTTTTCCGCTATGCGATACGGAAATATCTCATCGCCAAACAGTACACAATACAAATAACGCACCTCTCCTAGATTCGACACAGCACAGAAATTGTTCCGAAAACTGCTTCGAAAAAGTTATAATTTTTTGCCTTAGTGGAATACGTACCCCCAGACTGAAATCCCACAATCACATCAAACAGCTGTTTACACACAAGTCGCCGTGGTGGAGTGGCCGAGAGCTGTAAGGTGCCTCGCTGTGGGGCGCACAGTTGCTCACCATCAGAGGTTCGAGTCCTCCCTCAGGCGTGGGTATGTGTTGACCTTAGGTTAGTTTCAGTTAGTTTAAGTAGTTTGTGAAGCCTACGAACTGATGACCAAAGAAGTTAAGTCCCTTACATCTATAAAAATTTGAACATTTACACAAAAGTTGCCTTTCCACAATTTGTGTAGGAAACTAACACTCCCAACTATCCATTCTGAAGGTTTTCACCAATTAAAAACACTAAAACAACTTTACTTAAGATGACAAAACACTACATTTAAAAAGAGCAAAACAGCGAAAGAATATGAGTGTATCTGAAATTGGTCGGAAAAGTGTACAAATAATTGACATACAAGTCGTGCAAGACTGAAAATTTCTATTAATTTTGATATGTGTATCCATTAAATGGATAAATGAGCATAGGACTTTTGACCATTGGCAAAAAAAAAAAAAAAAAAAAAAAAAAAAAATGCCGGTTTTTAAAAAGAATCTTGGGTTTCAGGATAAAAAGCAACAAATGGAGAAAAATAATGGCAAAATCGGGAGGCAGAAGAAAAAAGAAGAAAAATCGAGACTCCCACCTAAACTGGGAGAGTCGACAGGTACATAACAACAAGCAGCATGCTCCATTAGGGGTCAATTTAGTAATTGCAAAAGAGTCACGGAGGTGATCAGAAAGACACTGCAAAAAAGGCATTCCGAATCACGGTACAGGCTTTGTCAGAGTTCAGAGATCTTATGTTTCTCAACATTTTGCATCGTCCTACGCATATCTCATGAAATGACAAAAAACAAAAAAAAACAAACAACAACAACAGAATGATCAGGGCCCACACGGCGGCATACGGCCGATCTTTCTCCCCGCAAACTGTACATGACCGGAACAGGAGGAGAAAGTGACGCAGTACACAGACTGCTCTCCCCCACACACAGTACATACAGATATTTCTTCAAACCGCCTCGATTGCAATTTTTTTTATTAGTTAATGACGCGTTTCGCCCTTTAGCAGGGCATCTTCAGAATATAATGGGCTCTCCGTGGTGTGACACCGTATGTTGTTATTGCGGTGTTTCTATTTTTCTGGAATTTTATGGATTTCTTTGTTGCCCTTAATTAGAAGCGGTTGTCTCTGGTGATACAAGATAAGCCCACGTTTAAAATTGCGCTCACGGGTGGTGGTTGGGCGTGGTGTGCTGCTCCGCCGACTTGTACAGACCGCTTCTATTAAGGGCCGCAAGGAAATCCAAAAATCATTCCAGAAAAATAGAAACACCACAATAACAACATACGGTGTCACACCACGGAGAGCACATTATATTCTGAAGATGCCCTGCTAAAAGGCGAAAAGCATCATTAACTAATAAAAAATTTGCAATCAAGACGGTTTGAAGAAATATTTATCCTAACTGATTGCTGTACACCGTGGATTGGAAATCATTTCAGTACATACAGACGTATGACGTGGGAGGAAGAGTTAAAACAATATAGGAGGTGGCTGTGGTCGTGTGATCAGAAGGGTAAAAAAGAACCAATGAGCCACTCTGCAATACACTAAAAGCTTAGGCCGGAGTCCGAACACGACACAAAACCAGTGATACAGACGACACTTCAAAAAAGGGGAAGGAGGAAAAAACGAAATTGCAGGAAGAGTCGCAACCCGAGACATTACGCCGTAACACCCACTCTCACATCGAGGAATAAAAACCCCCTTCGAGGATAAAAATCGATACCGAATCGGCCACTGAAGCACTGTGACGTAACATCGATCACATCTCGTTACGTTACGAGGTCAGGACAGTCCACGACGTGCCGTGCGAACCACTGCCGACCGCGAGCGACAGTGACTCTGAGGAGAGTCCTTGTGACAGAGGAGATGACAGCCGGTGTGGGCCACAGGCTGCAGCCAGTGCAGGCAGCAGTACCTGCCCCAGCTAAATAAATACCCCAGCTAGCTAATTCAGAGAGCAGCGTAAGAGGACACAGAGGTAAGAAATCGGCATACAAATTGGTGGAGTAACGGGCAGAGATACTGAGGGAAGGAGTGTAGAACATACACACATTCACACCGATATGCCAGGTTCGCTAGTCTATATATATATATAAATGTGAACATCTGTTCGGTGTAAGTTTATCACATCTGAACCACAAGCCATAAAGAGCTAAAAATTTGTACAGTTACTAATGTCTACATGGGGAAGGCTTTAGGCACAGGTTTATGGCGATTGTGTGTGTGTGTGTGTGTGTGTGTGTGTGTGTGTGTGTGTGTTCAGTGTACACTTGTCACATTCGAACGACAAGACGCAGAGACTTAAATATTTGTAAAGCAGTTACTAACTTACACGCGAGGAAGGTTTTAGGCACAGTTTTATAGCGATCTGATAGATATTTAGTAATTTGAAGAATATAACGCAAAATGCCAAACAATAATTACTCTTTAAAAATTATATTTACTCTTTGAAAATGGTTTTATTGGTTGCATTGTTGTTTGATAGTTGATAATGATAAAAGGGTGGAGTATATTGGGATAGAAAGTTATCAGTGTGTATAAAATTCTGTGTGTGTGTGTGTGTGTGTGTGTGTGTGTGTGTGTGTGTGTTTTAATATTTCACTCTGCAGCGAAACCTACAGAACGCAAACGAATGGTCTGTGTGTAATTGTTGTCCGAAGTCTCCCCTTGTATATCATAGCAGTTCCATGCCAATAGCTATAAGGGGCTGGAAGATATGGTTGTTGAAAATCATAAAATTATAAAAAAAATTCAGACTGAAGGCCAGCGATGACGTTTGCGACTGTATAGCAAGGAGGTTACATACAGCGAAATGTGATGCCACAGACCATATCTTTAGTCTATGCGTGCTACCATGTCTTCAGCTCATCCTGTGTAAGGATAAGCATACAAATAAGGAAATATAAGAATAAATAAATAACGCAGTAAAAGAGAAATTTCTTTAAATACATCTCTTTTTAAAAAAAATCGATTTCACGTTTCGCACATTATTTATCATAATCAACCAACATGCAAGCGGAGCCGCGGGTTTAAGCTAGTTACGTATAAATTTAGTCGGTAGTCTGAAGTTGCTAAGTGCAGTAATTTTCAAATACTGAATAAATAGTGCGGGTAAAGTGTAAGGTCAGTCACGCTGCCTAAAGATAATCTCAATGATTCCAAATGTAATACTTATAGGGCCAATTGCATACAGCATTTAACCTTAGTTATTAGTTTCTGCAATCACCTTGTTTCAAAAAATCCTCGTCCCACCAGCCATTTCTTTAAATTGGGGGAAAAATAGTAGTCTGAGGGAGTAGAGTCTGGAGAATAGGGGGGATGTGAAACGAGTTGGAATCCTATTTCCAATAATTTTGTGACCAAAATTGCTGAGTTGTGTGCCAGGGCTCTGTTGTGATGGAAAACGTCTTTTTGTGGGCCAATTGCCAGCATTTTTCTTGCTGCTCACTTTTTGAACAGTCCTATAATGATGAATAATATGCACCTGTAATAGTTTTACCCTGTCCCAGATAGTCTATGAGGATTACCCCCTGCGAATCCGAAAAGACATTTGCTACAACCTTTCTGGCTGAAGGACGGATCTTGGCTTTTCTCCCTTGGTAGCCCATTGTTTAGATTTTCTTTCATCCCAGGAGTATAGTATTCTATCCGTGTTTCATCCACAGTGATGAGATGATGAAACTAAAGTCCTACAGATTTTTCCTTAACAGCCGCAAACGTTCACACGATTCTGTATATGGTCAAGCTCGAGCAATCACAGCACCCATCTTGCGAACAGCTTTCTCGTGTCCAAATGTTTATGCAAAATATTATGTACCCATTCATTTGAGAAGCCCACAGCACTAGCAATCTCAAGCACCTTAACTCTTCTGTCATCCATCACCATATCACGGATTTTATCAATGATTCCTGGAGTCGTAACCTCCACAGGGCGTCCACTATAAATTTTGAAACCTCTTATAGACTGTTCTAATCAAAGTAGCCGAGTCACCATAATGTTTATCAATCATCTCTTTACTCTCCTGGGGCATTTTGCTTTTCATAAAGTAATGTTTAATCACTACACAACATTATTTTTCGTCCATTCTTTGACAACCACTCAACTTCCTTGATTCACATGAATTCTAAACACAAAGAAATAGACCAATATGCCTGAAACATGCTGTGCATTCTTTCCAAAGATACTATTAACTAAACATGACCTCAATACGCACAAGTGGTTCCATCTCTCAGACTTTGCACAGAGGGGACTGGTGACCACGCAGTCTAGTCCCCTCTAAACAACAACAACAACAACAACAACTTTGCACAGACTTTTCAAACACCCCTCACATACATGTTCCAGATGATGTCTGCGAGAAATCTAATACTATTTGACTAGCGAAAATTTGCTGATCAAAGTAAGTTTCAACTGTAATCGGCAGTTTACAGTGTAGAGAGATTAATAAACTTCGCTTTTTTCTTAGTAAATATGAAAATGAAAAAGTTTAAAATGTTGCTATAAATTCAAAATATTGTAAGTAAGTAATTACCAACAACACTAATGCTCAATATATTTTTTCTATCGGTAATGTTATGTTACAGAAATTATCAGCTTTAAGCTTAATGACCGATTTCAAACAAAAGGGAGACAATTGGTAATTTATGTGATTAGTTCAAAGGCATTTTATAAATTAGCTGCAAGCTAAGAAGAAAGATAAATCGGAATATTTTAAGCCAAGATACATTTATGAATTATCACAGCATCCAATAACGATGAAATAGCGTACATGTGTGCTCTCTCATGATATGTACCATAATATTTCTATTCTAAAGGAACGTACATTGCTGGCGGTCTGTAGCTATAAATGTTAAATACACAGATATTAATTCACAATTTGTGAGAATTTCAGACTTCAGCTGCTCTTCTTTAGTTGGTTTGTCATTTCGTACCAACTGAAAATTTGTGCCAGACCGGAACTCGAACCAGGGTATCCCGCTTTTCGTGAGTGGTCGCCTTAACCACTCGGCCAAGTCTGGCACAAATTTTCACATGTTACAAAATGATGGACCAATTAAAGAAGAGCTGCTGAAGTCAGAAATTCTTAAAAATTGTGAATTAATATCTGTATATCTCATATTTGCTCACTCTCTATCCAACATCTCTTATATGTGCTCAACTGGAGTAGCAGTAACTGTGCAGTTCATATTAATTTTTTAACTATTTAAAACATACCTATGATGACATCTGCATGCACATTGGTGAATAAACCAGAACAAAGCTTTTATTAATATATGTTTAACAAAAACTACAAAAAGTTAATGTAATGTCGGTAGAGCGGTTACTTCCCACACTATGAAATAAAGTTTTTTGGTTATAGGCTGATTTTTTCCTCCTCCTCAAATACAATTCTCTATGCTGCATTGGTCACAAAAGATAATTATAACAACACTACCAAACCATTGCATAACTCAAGAATACTGTGTTTTCACAGCATTCTAGGGTACTCTTGGACAACAGAACTATTACACATTATTGTTTACAAATATGCAGGGCTTACTTAAAGATTAAATGTACTGTAATGATGGTAAAGAGAGTTTAAAAATAATACATTTTTATGTGAACGTGTTTTCCTGTTTTGTCAATAATGGAGGATAGACAACAACTCACTGTAAAGAGGCGTGCCGAGCTGCTGACAGTCACAAAAAATTGACAATCGCATTCACGCAACTTAAATTTTCGCCCACGGCATTCATTAGAAGAAGAAAGATGCATTCACACTTCCTGTGAATTGCAAATTACAATCAACAAAAACTTCTTTCCACACCTTTACCTTTTAGGGCATAGTAATTTATCCATTACTTTGCATTCAATTGTGTTCTTATTTCGCCACAAGACGATTTCTAGAAATAAATCTATTTTGTATTGGTAGAAATTACAAATTTGCCTCCACCTCCCATTATTTTTTTTTTTTTTTTTTTTTTTTTTTTTTTTTTTTTTTTTTTTACTTCCTTCCATTTTTACAAAATGAAAGCTTCGATAACAAATATTGTATATTGATTAATATGTGCGGTCAAGGAGCAATAATCGAGATGATACCGTCTTCTGTGTAACTCTGTTCAACATTGAACCAGGTTCATAGATCTAGGTGTAGTATTATACAAAAGAGCAGAGCTCCGCGCGCGCGTGTGTGTGCGTGTGCGTGTGTGTGTGTGTGCGTGTGTGTGCGCGCATGCCAGCGTGCATGCATGTAGCACAAAAGCTAGTACAGTTCACAGTGCTTTTAGTACTTAAATTATTTGCATTGCACAAAGGACTTCCCATCAATTTTTACATTTCTATGCCTACGAGACAAGTGTGAAATGAATATACTCACAGGTATTTTCAGCAACTTGGGTACATCTGCTGCCGGCTGTCTCGCAGCTGCTTTCTCCAGACTGCCCGGATGTTCAGCTCTCGAGGACGAGAGGTCACCGAGTCCCTTTGTCGAAGAACTGTGTTTGTGCCTGGGAGACAGGAGAGCCTTTTGCTTGGGGCTCAGTTTCTGCTCCCTCACCTCCTGATCACCAGAGCTCAGCCGTTTCTGCCTGCCGGCTGCCTTGTCTCGCACGTGGTGCGCTCCGCCGCTCTTAAACTGGGAGACTTCCAGTTTCGACTGTGTCGCGTCACCACCCTTTACGTCGCGGTCGGAAGCACTAGCGAAATGTGACGACTTACCGACTTCTACCGCCATCTTCGTTCCTTTAGATGAAACCGGGCCCTTTGCCAATTTTCGTTCTGAGGAAGCAGTAATCAGTTTTTCACTCTTCACGAGGGAAGCTTTAGACTGTTCGGTACGAGCAGCCGACGTAACGGACTGCTCTCTCGCGAGTGCTTCTTTGAGGATCGACTGTAGCGGAGATTCGCTCTTTTCGCGAGATTCGGATTCGTCTTCACGTCTGTCGTCGATTCCGGCTGTAGGATCCTGACTCTCCTTCGTTTCCGAAACTTCCATCGCCTCACGTTTAATTGTATCTTGTACAGTTTCGATGACGTCGGAATCTTCAGAGTCCGAGAGTCTTCCGATGCTGTGCACGTCGTCGACAGACGACACCGATTCCGTTTCGTGTTGTTCACTTCTGACATCTATTATCACTGGCAACTGCGATATTTCTGTATGTTCGGAGTCTTCTTTCGTTATTAGCGCCAAAAGATCATCCGACTGTGCCGTATTCTCCCTATTTTCCAATTCTCCTTCAATTTCCTCAAGTGTCGGGATCTCCGGCTTTCCACTTTCTTCTTCGACTGGTGCTTCCAAATTAGTAGACACACATTCTGATGTTTCTTCGAGTTCTTCAGATTCTTTGGGAGACGAAGTCGTCACAGATATTTCTGCAACCAATTCTTCTACCTGTAAGGGAGTGGGAGATCTTTTATTTTCTTTATCGTCTCCAGTAGTTCTGGTTTCTGTCCTCACTTTTGGAACTTTGTCCTTCATCTTCTGTGGCGATACTGGCCGTGTAGTTGAACTTTCCTTTTCAGTAACGTCCTTTCGTAGAGGTAACGGTTTGCCTTCGACAGTACTTTCCGCTTTAGGTTCCTTGCCTAATGGTAACTTCTCAACTTGTGTTTCTTTTTGTCTTTCAGAATCTTTAGACACTGCACCTTCAATGAGCTTCTGCAATTTTGGACGCTTATTTTTATCGGAACTTCCATGCTGCACTTCATCCTCGTTTCGCTTCTTTCCACCGGAACTTTCAATTGTCACTGGGGCTTTCACCTCCTTCGGTGCAAGTTTCTCAGTTGTCCCAGTGCCTTCCTTTGGAATAGGAGAGCTGCTCTTGCTGTCCAGTTCTTTAGATAGTTTCAGAGTCCGTTTCTCTGTTCTCCTTCCTCCTTCAACTTCTCCAGCAGGAGAGAGAGACATTTCTCTCAGTTTTGACACTTTTTGTGAGGGTTTCTCCGTTGCAATTTCATCACCTTTCGTCTCTGTTCCCGAAACTGGTGTTTTCGATGGTGGTTTGTCTACTGTTGCTTTTTCAGTTTCTGCTGGGGCTTCAGTTACTACACTATCACTTGACTCACAAGTTTTAGCAGTTAATTTATCTGTTTTAACCACTTCTTTTGCAGTGATATCGGCGCTAACAGTTTCCGGTGTTTTCGAGATAGTCGTTAGCTTTTGCTCCTCTGGTTTTCTGTCCTCTGCTGCTTCTGGAAGATTACCACTCATCGGCTGTACATCTGCTACTTTTGCAACCTGCAATAACAATCCGCCATCACCAGCTGCTACTTCCTTACTTTCTTCTTGTGCTAACGACACACCTGTAGTGTCACTTTTAGGCTCTTTCTTGTGAGATTTTTCACTTTTTGACTCTCCTTGCACACTGTCATCTTTGGTAACAGGTGAAAAGTGGCCTTTCACCTTTTTCAGTGTTAATTTTTCTACCCTCCCTTCCTCTCTCGACTTCGGCGAGTCGATATAAGGTTCAGAATTCTTTCCGTCTCCTTGCTTAGGTATCTTTATGGTCAGTTTCTCTAATTTTGGAGACGGCTTGCATTCTTCAGAAGGCTTTTCAGTCGGTATACTTATTTTTAAACATACTTTCGCTTTCTTACTTTCTTCTGCGGACAGCTCGGTACGTACACTTTCTGAATCCACACGTTTCAAAAGTTTCGGACTGCTCCGTTCGGATTTCTCCGTTTTCAGGCTACCGACAGAATCGTCAGCTTTCGGTATTTTTATCGTCAGCTTCGGAACGGTCGGTTCTTCGGCACTTTTGCTCCCTGTACTTTTAGGGGAATATGTCGCTGGGTCCACAGGTGACTTTCTGCTTTCTCCTTCAGAAGAGAGAGACTGTGTTCTCACTCTCAATATTATTTTATCTTGTGATGCTGTGCTGTCCGTCTTCGGCAGTTTTGCACTCGGCTTTTCCCCGGCACTTTTATCGCCCTCGTCTACCGGGTCACTGTGAGATCTATCCCTTCTACGTTTCAGAGACGATTTTGTCGGCGAAGAGCTTCGCTCGGTTACAGATTTTTCAGGTGTCGAGCCTTCTGCAGCACTGACTTCTGAAATGGAAATATTACCACCAGAATCCACACTAGCAACCTGCTTGTCTGTCCCAGTAAGAAGATCCTTGACCTGTACTTTGGTATCGACATCTTTAGCAGCCGAGCTTTTAGTAGCCTTACTTTTTACTTCGACTGATTCAGTTCTACCATCAGAAACTGCACCAGTTTTAACTTCCAATGAAACACCAGCTATTTTATTTTCAACAGACTCAGTTGGTTTAAGTTTTAGAGCACTTTCCTTCTTGTTAACAGATTTATTTCCCAATATATTTTCTTCCTGTTTATTTTCAACCCTCTGAACTGGCCCAATTTCTTGCTCACCTTTTTTCTTTTCAATTGGTTTCTTGGCGGATTTACTTTCTTGCTGTTTATTCTCAACAGTGTCATGTCCAAGTTCTTGAGCAACTGGTTTTTTTCCCAATTTATCGTCTTCATTTTTATACTCGGAGGTTTGACCTGGTTGCAATGTTTGGTCACCTTTCTTCTTGTCAACTGGTTTCTTTTCTGATTTAAACTCTTCCAGTTTCTTTTCAGTAGCATCACCTGGTCTGAGTTCTTGAATAACGTCTGCCTTGGCAACTGGTTTCTTGCTCAATTTATCCTCCTCTTCTCGTTTATTTCCGGCGATCTGATCAGGTCGGAGTTCCTTTTTCTTGTCACTGGGTTTCTTTACTGAATCCTCAAAAGCCTCGTCTGGTCCAAGTTCTTGCCCAACTTCCTTCCTGTCAATTGGTTTCTTTACTGACCTGCCTTCCCCTTCTTGTTTATTTCCTGTCGCTTCATCTAGCTTTGGTTCTTGCTCATCTTTCTTCTTGTCAACTGATCTTTTCACCGACTTATGCTCTTGCTGTTTACTTTCAGAAGCCCGATTTGCTCCAAGTTCTTGCACAACTTCCTTCTTATCGACTGGTTTCTTACTCAATTTGTCCTTTCCTTCTTGTTTATTTCCAGTGGTATGATCTGCTTTTTGTTCTTGGTCAACTTTTTTCTTGTCAGTTGGTTTCTTTACTGAGCTGTCCTCTTGCTGTTTACTTTCAATCACTTTATCTTGTCTGATTTCGTGAGAAACTTCCTTCTTGTCAACTGGCTTCTGCCTCGATTTGTTCTCCTCTTCCTGTTTATTTTCAGTGGTTTTAACCGGTTTTAGTGCTACCTCACCTCCTTTCTTGTCAACTATTTTCTTTATCGACTGGTTCTCTTGCTGCTTATTCTCAGAAGTCTGACCTGGTCCAACATCTTGACCAACTTCCTTCTTGTCAACTGGTTTCTTTCCTGATTTGTCTTCCTCTTGCTGTTTGTTTTCAGTGATTTGATCCGGTTTTTGTTCTTGAGCACCTTTTTTCTCCTCAACCAGTTTCTTTACTGACATGTCCTTTTCCTGTTTATTATCAGTCAACTTATCTTGTGGGAGTTCTTGACCAACTTCCTTCTTGTCAATTGGTTTCTTTCCTGATTTGTCTTCCTCTTGTTTTTTATTTTCAGTGATTTGATCTGGTTTTCGTTCTTGATAACCTTTTTTCTCCTCCTCTGGTTTCTCTACTGACATGTCCTTTTCCTGTTTCTTTTCAGTCAACTTGTCTTGTGAGAGTTCTTGACCAACTTCCTTCTTGTCAACTGGTTTCTTTGCTGATTTGTCTTCCTCTTGCTGTTTATTTTCAGTGATTTGATCTGGTTTTTGTTCTTTGTCACCTTTCTTCCCCTCAACCAGTTTCTTTGATGATATGTCCTTTTCCTGTTTATTTTCAATCAACTTTTCTTGTGGGAGTTTTTGATTAACTTCCTTCTTGTCAGCAGGTTTCTTACCCAATTTGTCCTTCTCTTCTTGTTTATTTCCAGTGGTCTGATCTCCTTTCAGTTCTTGGTCACCTTTTTTCTTGTCAGTTAGTTTCTTCACTGATTTGTCCTCTTGCTGTTTATTTTCAGCAGTCTGATTTGATCCAAGTTCTAGACTAACTTCCGTCTTGTCAGCAAGTTTGTTCCCAGTTGTATCCTCCTCTTGTTTATTTTCAGCAACCTGTCGTGGTTCTCGACTAGCTTCCTTCTTGACAAGTGGCTGTGCTCTCAAATTGTCTTCCTCTTCTTGTTTATTTTCAATGGTCTCATCTCGTTTGAATTCTTGGTCATCCTGTTTCTTGTCTATTGGTTTTTTGTCTGACTTCTCTTTTTTATATTCTGTGGTCTGACCTGGTCTTAGTACTTGGCCTCCTTTTACCTTTTCTGATTTACCCTCTTCCTGTTTATTTTCAGTGGTCTGATCTGATACGAGTATTTGGTCATCTTTTTTCGTGTCAGCTGTTTTCTTTCCCGGTTTCCCCTCCTCTTTTCTATATTCCTTGGCCTCATCTTGTCCGAGTACCTGCCTACTTTTTAACTTTTCTTGTTTAACTTCTTCCTGTTTATCATCATTTATCTGCTCTGGTATGAGATATTGCACACCTTTCTTCTTATCAGTTTCTTTCTTGACTGACTTATCCTCTCCCTGTTTATTTTCAACAGCCTTATCTGGTCTTTGTTCTCGACAAACTTCCTTCTCGGCCACTGGATTCTTTTGCAATATGTCTTCATCTTGCCGTTTATTTCCAGCAGTCTGATTTGGTTGAAGTTCTTGGCCATCTTGTTTCTTGTCAAATAGTTTGTTTACTGACTTATCTTCCTTTTCCTGTCCATCTTTGGGTTCTCGAGTATGTTCCTCCTTGTCAACTTGTTTAGTTTCCAACTCATCATATTTCTGTTTATTTTCTGCGGCCACATGTTGTGCAATTTCCTGAACTCCCCCTTTCTCACCGCACAGTTTCATTGTCGAGTTATTGTCTTCCTCCTGCCTAGTTAAAGAGACACTACTTACTACAAAGCCTTTTTTATTTTTGGCCGACTGATCAATCGATACTTCTCGAGGACTTTCAATCTCTTCAACTGATTTCCTTCCTGACTTATCTGTTTTGTTTGCCTTACTTTCAGGAATCGAATCGGATTTTGTTACAACTATGTCGGGCTGCTCACTGGTGTGTTCTGTATCCTTCAAAACTTCAGTACCTCTCAATTTTTCTTCAACCACCATCTCGGAATGCTTTACATGTGACTCCACCTCCTTCTCTCTATCTTTTTTTGTCGATAGTGTCTTACCTGAGCTTACGACCTCCTTTACGATTTCTTCAGACTGCTTCAATTTCACTTCAGTAGCAACTTTTGACACAGTATCTGCCTTAACAGACTCACTTTCAGTTTTCTCACCTACAGCAAAAGCTCCTGGCAAAGATTTCAACCCTTTTTTGCCCTTTTCTTCATCTGTAGTAACCTCTCCAGATTTATCAGCAGCTCTCATCTTATCATCCACATTACCAGAATCAGTATCTTCTTTTTCATTAATTTTTTCAGTCCCAACATTTTTCTGGAACAGCTTTTCCCCTGCAAACATCTTTGGCACACTAGGTTTGTCTTTTACCACATCTGCTACTACTTTCTTTGTGATGGCTTCTGTCTCTGTCTCTGTCGTGGTCTGCTTCTTATCTGTAGTGATACAGATGTCCATATTTAGTGTAGAGATGCCAGATGCTGGAGCTTTAACATCAGCCTGTCTCAATTTAACACTTTCCTTGTCATCCGTCTTTGTTTCAGTAAATTTATGATCAGACTCTGAAATGCTCTTACCTTCTTTCACTTCCAAATCTCTCTCTTCTATTTTGTTTCCTTCACTTTTCTCTCCCTGTAATTTTCTTTCAGCTACGTATTTCCCTGTCGAATCCTTCGATTTTTCTTTATCCAAAGACTCCTCTAAAGATGCCGCAGCAGTTACATCTTCAGGTTCCTCTTGACGACTGCACCTGCTTCCATTTTCAGTTTTTGTAGTCTCATCAGTACTGATACCTCCATCATCCTTGACTAATGTTCCTTTGGAAGAATGTGGTTTCGTAGCTCCTACCTCTGTACTCTCTGGAAGCGCCTCGTCTTTTTCTGTTTTCGACAGAGCCTTCTCTCCCTTTTCTGTCTCAGTTAACTGAGGAAGACCAGAATCCCCTTTCGAAGAAGGTGTTCTCCAGCTAGCCTCGGAATATTCCGAACTAGTCGATGCGGATACGACACTCGCTTTTGTTTGCCGTTTTTTCGCACTGTCATGCTCCGCTTCAGATTTCTCGACAGTCTCCTCTGGGACAACTTTATGTGGAAAGTCTTCTGGATGGACAACGAGAGATACTGATGTACTTGTTTTTGAACTACCCTCACGCTTAATCAGAGGAGTTTCTTTAATATCATTTTTATTCTGAGCGATATTTACAATTTCAATCGGAGAAATTACCTCTGTCCCTTTTACGATTACACTCGAGGTATCTCCTTTAGTGACAGGTGACATCTGGCTCTTGGTCTTATCTTCTCTCTCTCTTTGGTCCTTCGAACCCGCCTCGTGTATTATTTCTTTTTCATCGTCTGTTTGTCGCTTTTTCTGTTCTGGTGGTGACGAAACTAACTGAGAAACAATATCGAGCTTCTCAGGAACTTTCGTTCGAGTGCCAGTATCTAGAGAATCCGCCGAGTGATCTTTTCTCGGTGACAAAATCGATTTCACCTCGGTGATATCGGATTTAGTTTCGTTTTGCAATTTCGAGGAATCTTCCACTTCTTTTCCGCACGGCACAGCAGATTTTAATTCAGAACTGGGCACTGATACTTTCGACTGTTTTACAACAGGTGTCTGTTTCTTTTGGGCCACATCAACGTTAGTACCTTCAGATGTAATTTCCTCAATTTTACTTTCAGGTGCCGAAGGCTTTTCCTTCGTCGGTAAAGACTTCACTGACGGTTTTGATGACTGTGGCAACTCGGTATTTTCGTGCTGTCCTTTCGGTTTCAATAATTGCTTCTGTTCAATTTCTTTAGCGGAACAGGTTGTTGGCACTTTTTTTTCTGTTGGGCTTACAGGAGGCGAGGTGGCAGTTCTTTCCTTAGCGACATCAGTACGAATTTCACTTTTCTGTGCCACATGTGACTTCTTTAACTCTACAGGCACAGCCCCAGCTTTTAATTTGGGCGTACACGGTTCTTCTTTTGTTCCTTTTTGAACTGGTTTTTGTTTTATTTGAGCCATTCCCACATCAGTAACCTTTTGTGGAACTTTTTCTACAGTTTTAACCGGTAATGTAACCAATTTTTCAGCAATTCCAGTGTTAATTTCAGTCTTCTTTGGTGATTCTGATACCTTTCCTTTTTCCAGGTGTACACCTGATTTAAATTCACTTTTAGGCACTAGCGATCCAGTCTTTAGATTATATTTAGCTTCTCTATCTGCAGGCCCCACTGTAATTCTCTGTACTTTGCCTGCCGGAGATACAGTACTAGACTTTTCTTTAATGTCAGCAACCTGACTTGGCGTTTCTTTAGGTGGAAGAGTCATCTTTCTACTTGCAGTATGACCACTGTGTTTCATTTCAGCTTTGAGAACAGCACCCCTTTCTACTGATGCTGGCAACATTTTTTCTGTTCCTTCTTTCGTTTGCACTTTCTCGGTTTCTGGAGTTATTTTTTGTGATTTGTCACCCCGTGCTATTGTGCCTGGCAATTCCTTAGTAGCACCAGAATCACTTTCACCTTTATGTTTTGGAGACTGAACACTGGGCCTCACTTCAGGCTGCTTTGCTGCCTCTTCTTTGTCTGCAGGAGCAGCTTTCTTTGGCTTCTCTGCTACTGTTTGCTTGCTTTTCAAAGAATCAGTTTTCTGTTCTGTTACCTGTAAACTATGTTGTCCTGTGTGTACTGAAGCCTTTTGTACAGCAGGCTTCGGCACTGCTTTCGGTTCGTCTGTGTGGTGTTTTTGTTCAGGTTTAGATGCTGAAGTTTCAACTTTTTGTTCGACAGATGTAGCCACTGTAGTTCGTTTTTCGACAGGGTCTGTTTCTTTAGATGTTTCTTGAACTTGTGCTGGAACAATTTTCACTGATTCTGCTTCACTTGACTTTGCATCAGATTCACAAGGCTGTTCTAGAGTCTTTGCTTTAATATCTATCTTAGCTGGTGGAGTTCCTTTGTCACTGTCATTTTGTGATTTAGTAGTTTTCCTAATATCTTTTTCATCCTTCAATGATGGCTTTTCAGTGACTGACACTTTACTACAATCAGATGGCACGCCACCACCTTCAGTATTCTTTTTTTGTGCTATAATCTTGTCTTTCTCATATCGATGACCTTCTGAGCCAATTTCTAAATTTGGTTCAAGAATCTTCCTTTCAGATGTATCCTTAATCTTTTCAACTGGTGTAGATGTTTCATCTGACACATTTGTCTCCGTTTTTTCCACCTGCACTTTGTTGTCAATAAAACTTGACTGTATTTTGTCGGCTGATGTGGTAATATCTGTTTCCGAGATTTCTATCGATGTAATTTCTGTATTGTCATCAGCTACAGAGGCTTGTATATTTTGTGATGTTTCCAACACAGTTTCCTCAGTGACCGTCAATGGCAGATTTGTCGTCTTAGATTCCTTACTTTCACCTGTCGGAGTAGATACATGTGGCTGCTTATTAAATTCTGAAACATTCTGCGAAGCATCCGATTCAACTACAACAGGAGTAAGTTCCTTTTTATAAGTAGTCGATAATGGTTCCGATGAACTCTTCTGAGGAAGCTCAATATCTACTGTGACGTTACTGGTTTCCATTTCTTCCTGCTGTGACGTTTTATCCTTTTCCTTGCTTGTTTTCAAACCTGTGGGTTTCGAGGAAATTTGTACAGAACTGTCTGTGCCTGGTGTTTTTATACTTTTGAACTTCAGCACACCTTTCTGTTCCAAATGCGGTAATGATTCAGTGCAAACTGCTGCACCTTTTATGCCCTTATCTTTTGGCAAATCAATGGAGGAGCTGGGTCCAGGACTGGTATCCATGCTTTCCTCTATATCTTTTCCCATACTTTCTCGGATACTCTGAATTTTTTGGGTCGAAGCTGCACCTACGTCGACAGATTTCTCGTCTAACTTATACCCGAAATATTTTGAAATTTTGGCAGAGACCTCCTCTTCACTTGCCTGACTATCAGCACTCGGTTTTTTTGAATATACTTCGGGGAGCTCTTCAGAATCCTGCGACTCGTCGTCACCGTAAGCATCCATTAACTGCTTCAGGGCTCTAGGTGCTGTAATAGAAGTCTTCTCTTTGTTTAAAGGAGACCCAGTACTTGCAGTCGATTTACTCGAGAGTCTTTCTGTGTCAGATGTTGGCAGCTTTGTAACAGATTGCTCCACAGTCTGCGCTTCAGTTGGAGATTTCTTAATTTCTGTGTGGAGCTCAGTTTCAGCACCAACCATTTTCTTTTCCTTGGGCTGTGTTTCAAATGATTTATCTCCTTTGACAGTCAATTGTGACTTAATAATGATTGGTTTATCTACAAATTTTCTTTCACCTTCACAGCTTTTCATTTTTACGAGTAGCCGCTCTTCTATGCCTGCAGCATTTCCTTCTTCGTCAGACTGCACCGCATCCGGAGACGCGGGGCTCGTATCTGCTGGTTTTGTTTCAGTGACTGCTGGAGAAAGAGACTGTTTATCGACAGTTATTTCCTTCCGCATATATGTTTCTTTAATAAGTTTGCCGGCTCCTCCTTCCATTCTACCAAACTGTCCGACGTGTGAAGTACCTTCAGTTTCTGCTTTTTTTACAAGACTGGTTGTTTCGGTAACTCCTTTAGTGCATTCCTTAAAAGTATCACCTCGTTTTGATGAATCTTTCGAGCCTTCCTTCGAGGGCTGACTCTGGGACTCTTTTTCAGCTCCTACCCGTGGAGGAGTTTCTGGAGGTTTCCGTTTCATTTCCATCATCTGCGGTTTCACAGTACCTTGTAGTTTGGACACAGTTGGGACCACTTTTGCTACTTTCACACTATCACTTGACTTAATAGTGACCCCATCTGCACTCTTCCGCTTCTCAGCAATTTTCATACTACTCGTCTGCGAGAGTGGTGGAGTGGCCTTAGACGGTGACGCCGGTTTTTCCTTAAATGAGGCTTTCATGTCAGTCTGCTCGACAGCTGTTGCGACAGTGTGTACACTAAGTGTCGGTGGCTTTTTAGCGACATTAACTTCTGCGGGTCTCTGCCCATCAGATTTTCTTTCCTGCACCTTACTGACTGGGAAATCAGTCATAGATGCAGACTTCTTTAAAGGTGAACCACTTTCTGTTACAATTTTTTTCATTTCTGGAACTGAAGGACTTTTACGGAACGAGGCATATGACGGCAGACCGTGTTTCGGTACATTAGTGCCTATTTTGAGGTCTGCAGTCGGCTGTCGTCCACCACTCACTTCCGTTCGCTTTCCTATAGGCTCTTTCTTTCCAAAATTTATGTTCTGACTCTTCTCACTGCCGCTGACAGGTTTAGCAGTGAGGCCCTTGCTTGCTGAAGGGGCTCCTGTACTAGTGTTTCCAGGAGACTGCAAAGAAAGGACTGGCGATTTCTTCTTTTCTACTGACGAAGGTGGAGCACCTACACTTATTTTCTTCACCACTAACGGTTGTCTAGTTTTATCCGCCATTGTTTTGAGTCCTTGAACTTGACTCTGTGACAGTTGTCCAGTAGGTGGTCTGGAGCCTACAAGAGGCGACATTTTAGACGAGTTCTGACTTTGCGGCGTTTTAGAAGGTGAACCGCTCGGTGGTGACTTTGAAATACCACTCGAAGGCAGCTTTGCGTGATGCTCAGTTTCTTTTATTTTAATCTGTTCTCTAACTGGAGGAATCTTGGCAGTTGTCATCCTCACTTCAGACGACTGAGAAGACGGTGTCGACGTTCTCAAAACTTCCTTCTTCACCGTCAGAAATGGGCTGTCACGACTCTCGGATGGTCGTTTGGGTACAGAGGGGCCGGAATGGGTTTCCACCGCTTCAGGCTTCCCTAACCCCTTCAATTTTGGAGTCATCTGTGAAGTAGCGGATTCAGATTTACCTTGCATTTTTAGTTTTGGAGCAGACTGCAAAGAATCTAGGGTGCCAGTAGCAGGTTTTGAAGGTGTTGCACTGGAGTGTGTCCTCTGAATACCCATTTTCTGCATCTTCATTTTCGCGTCTCCAATCGATACAGCGGCAGGTGAAGGGACTGGGGTGTGATCTGCTTTCGGCTTTCTTTCTGAAACTGGTGTATCCATTTTCTGGTGGCTTCCCTCACTTCTGTCTGTCAACGAAGCCACTTTTGTCACTTCAGCAGAGGCTGACGTATTCGGCGTGCCGGGTCGCTTCACGTCTCCACTCGTAGGTTTCCGCATCGGCGGCGGGGACTTTAGAGGAGCTGGCACCTCCACTTTCGTCTCTTTCCCTGCAGAACTGGAACTGTCTCCGACAGCTTGCCTGTGCCGAATATCCTTCTCTGCCTTCTCCGGTACAGCAGGTTCCGCCACTGCTTTTTGCAACTCTTGCTGACTGGCATCCTTCCCTTCATATGAGGATTGTACAGCTGCTTCCTTCTGCCTTTCCTGCTGTGTAACAGACTTCACCTCAGTTTGAGTTTGTAATTCAGTTTTCAAATTAGTGTCATTTCCTTCACGTTTTTCACATGTGGTAACTACTGTATCGTCACTATCTTTCTGCTTATCTTCTTCCACCTTTACACTTTTCTCTGGGATACGATCCTTTGAGCTGTTTTCCGGAAGAGGATCTTGCCAGACTGCCACTTTGGCAGGTGTAACCTCCGTTATACTCTCTTTTGGCTTCTCTGCCAATTTCTTTGTTTGAACACCACTCTCTTTTGTGTCGTCTTTACCGGTGTCCTCTGCCCCTTCCGTTTTCTCAACCTTCAGATCTGGAAACTTTTCACGTTCTGTAGAAGATGAATCTGTAGAGCAATCTAGCTGTTTCTCAGCTGGGGTTTCTCCTGATACAGTTTCACTTTCCTGCAGCGCAATTGGCCCTGGACGAGAATGAGATTCAACTTGACCAGGTGGAGTTTCAAGTGGCAATTTCCTTTCTGGTGTAACTTCTCCATCCACTTTGTCATCTGAAACGGTTAATTCCAATTCCGACGAAAAAGCTGGTTTTGGCACACTACTGGAACAAATAGTCAGCGATGAAGAAGTCTGGTTGGAATCTTTCTTAGCCTCCGGATCTGAAACGGGTCGCTCTGAACTATCATCCCGCAGAAATGGCATCGGTCTCTCGTGTGCCTTCTCGGCTGGCTTCTTATCACCAGAGGTAATTTGTGGCTGTTCTGTTGCCTGCGGAGAAGTACTGGCTTTTTTTATGTTCTGAAGATGAATCACTTCTGTAGCTCCTGTATCGGTTTTTACCTCAGCACTACCTTCCACTAATTTATCTCCTTCAGAAGAAATGCTGCTCATTATTCCTTCTTCTACTTCTGCTTGGCCCAACTCTATACCTGTTTTCTTTATGAGAGTAACATGTTTATCAGCTGCAGGTGGTGGCGATGCAGCTTTTTGTGGACTGAGTGGAGATTCACCAGTTGCCTTTGACAACCGACTGCCTTCACTGTCAAGTTTGTTGCCCGGTTTTTCCACAGCTGGCAGTTTTGGTGAAACGGGCTTCGGCTCAGCAATCGGCTCAGTTTCTGCCGACACAGATTTTGCCGACTTATGCTCTGAAATACCTTCCTGAGAGTCACCAGGCAACGGTTCGACAGCAGGAACATTTTCTGTCAATAGAACAGATGGCTGCGAGACTCCGGTGCCGAGATTCAAATTCTGTCTGTCGTCTCCCTCAGACACCGGATCTGATTTTGCAGCCGTGCTACTTATATTACTCGATACGTGTCTGCTATCGACTTTTGTCTTGGGAACTGCAGCTGGCGATTTAGCTGCAGTCTGTAACTTAATCACACTTTGCGATTTCACTTCAGTTTCTGTTAACACTGCAGTGCTAGTTCTTACTCGGTTTGACGGAGAACTGAGCTTGTCTGATTCCGATGTAGTTTCCAATTTCTCATCTGATGACTGTCTACATTCTATTGTCTCAGACGATTTTGTCAGACTCTGAAGTTCGGCACCAGTTTCCCCCGATTGCGGCTTAGACACAGAGGAGGAGGGAGAAGTGTGTCTTTCTACTGGTGGCAATGGAATGTCATACGGAGCCAAGTCAAATTGACTGGATAGTTGAGATGACATCTTTTCCTCAGTGTGAAAAGATGAGGTTTTCGCCTGAGGGGTTCTTTCAGTAAATGAAGTGTCTCCTCGTTTCACAGTATTCGAACTTTGCTCCTTACTTTTCCCAGTTTCTCCTGGTATGGGAATCTCTTCTACAGACACGTCAAGAGATGGGGCGACATCTTTTGACAGCAAAACCTCTTTCTTTACAGATGCCGGCTTTTCTGGAGGAAGAGGAACACTCGCAACATCAGTGACATTAGGAAAATTAGGCACCGAAGGAAGTGGCGGACTAGCCGGTAATTTAGGCTCACGAGGCGCCGGAACGTCGGCGGGCAAAGGAATTTGAGATAGTTCAATTACCTCCACAACAGTTTCTACCCTTTTCTCTGCAGTCTGCTCACTACTTCCGAGACCTCCAATCCTCTGCGTCTCATTCTCGTCCGCCTGTTCGGTTGCCTTTTTCTTCTGTGCTGAGGGACCTCTCTCTGAAGGTCCAGACTTCCACGTCTCTGTCTCTTCCGGTTGATCTGCGGCCTTTTTCTTCTGGAAACTTGACGCTCTTTCAGGTAATCTTCCTACAGACTGCGCAGAGCTGCCACTTTCGGACACCTGGTGTTCTACCATTTTCTTCAGGCCAGTTTTTGATAAGGTGAACGAAATGGGCTTGTGCGAAGCGGGCAGCTCCGGACCTTTCACAGAAAATCTCGGCGCAGGGGAAGGCACCCTGTTACCGTGGGCAGGTGCCGGCGGCTGAGCAGTCGAAACCTGAGGTCGCGGCGACGGCACCGGAGTCCTCGGTCTGTCCGGCGCTTTCACCTGCGGCGGAGTTTTCGGCGAAGTTCCCTGCTCCGGAGGCAGTGGAATCGACAGCAAAGGTACACTGGGTCCGGCGGCTGTCTCGTCGGACGGGCGGCGCTTCACTTCCGACGGTCCACCCGAGTCTTCTGCAGTAGGGGGCCTCTTGGAAGGCAACTTCGACACACCGGTAGGTTGCGGATTTAATGTGCCTCGTTCCGAATTGGGTTCTGCTCTCTGAGCGTGCGGCTGCAACCTGGCGAGGGAGCTGCTGCTCTGGGCAGCTCCCTGTGGCACCTGCGGCCTCCCCCCGACACTTCCTCGATTCTCTCCGTCCGTTCCACCACTCCCTCTGTGCCTCGAGTTACTCGTAACTCCGGGAACTCTGACGTCACTTCTCGAACTTCCGACAGGTGAGGACGACTCCGCATTCGCTTCGGACGATTCTCGTACGCCGGACTGACCGGCACACTCCTCACTCGCGCCGCCCTCTGTCGACGACGGGTCCGCTACGACGCCGGACGGTAACTCGCGCGTCGAAGAACTGCTCGAGATTCCCGCCCCGCCCTGACTTCTCGTAGACGACGTGGCAGACGTACTCGAGACCCCGGACCTCGGTGTAGACGGTACGTCTCCACTTCTGCCTTTATTTCCTGCAAACTGCCTACTACCACTCGACGACACGTCGTCTCTCTTAGCTACGGACGATGAGCTCTGCGAAATACGACTGTCCGGACTAGATTCTCCGATACGGGGCCTCTTCCCCGTAGAGCATTCGACCCGACTGTAGTCTCTGACCGATTCTACAAAATCTCTCCTCCGACCCGAACTACTGGGTTGCTCCCGAGGGGCACTGCAGATCGTGCCGTCCCGCCCCGTCCTCGAAGGTTCGGTGTCGCTGCTGGGTTCCGCCAGCCTCCGCACGACGTCCGCGCCCTCACTGGATTCGGCCGCCGCACTCAGGACCACCTCCTCCCGGCCGACTCCGCTAGGTTCCGCTGCAGCGTTCGATACGTCCGGCACCTCCGGCGTCCTGACGCCACTCGCGGACGGCTCGCTCGTCTCGGCGGCAATCCTCACGACGCGTTCACCACTCTCTGTGACCGCTTCGTGGAATTCTCCACCTCCGTAACGTCCCGACGGGCCGTCCAAATCGCGTCTGCTCCTCATTTCCGTGGCGGGCACCTCCGACTGAGTGCACTCGTCTCCCCGAGTGTCTCCGTCTCCACCCGTACCGCTACTTTCCTCTCGAACCGATTCGGGAACCCTCATCATACCTCTCGGTATTCCGGACTGCGTACACTCGTCCGCCTGCGGTATTTCCGCATTCGTGTTTACCGTCTCGTCTGCATCTGCTGCCCTCGACTGCGTGCACTCGTCCACCCGAGCAGACTCGGCGACTCTTGCCGAAGGCGTGGCGACGGTGTTGAGGCTGTCGGCGGAACTACTTCCCGGTGCACCCTGTGCGATACCGGACTGGCTGCACTCACCGGTTTCTATCTGTTGTGTGGAAAGTTCGCTGTCTCGAGCTCCGGACTGAGTGCACTGACTGTCTCGCGTCTCAGATGTCGTTAACTGCTCCACGATGTTTTCCTCTCTTGTTCCCGAGACAGAGTTATCGGACTGCCCTGGCAAAATTGATATGTAAACTCCTTGTCCCTGCCTAAGTGGTCTCTGAGCCATACCTGAAAAAAAAAAAAAAAAAAAAAAAAAAAAAAAAAAAAAAGGATAAAGACAATAATTACCAAATGTTACTATAAATTGTTAATTTGTATTGGTACTGTGACTAGAACAATTACTTTATTAAACAGTAGCCTGTTATCACGAGTCTGAAAACAAGACTTACTAATATAAAGTCTGTAACTTTGTTCTTCTACAAAAAGTACCATTACTTTTTCTACTTTAAAGTTTTAGTTTTCTAGAAACTAAATCTAATGACAGGTGTAAGCATGAAACTATAAATGCAAAAGTAACGAAATTATTTGTAAGTACTTGTTTATGAATCTGAATAGTCCTATAAAGTCACAGATAGAACACAGAAATATAAAATTTTGTAGCAAGAAAAAAACCACACAAAAGATTTTAGAAGACATTATTGTTTGTCATTACCAGCACATTAAAAAGAAAGAAAAGGAAAAAAAAAAAGAAAAAGAAAAATTAGATCAGTGATCTAATTGGTAGGCAGAGATGCAACTAAAGTACACGTAAAGTTAGCAGCAGCCACAACAAAGATGTCCAATCTATGAAGTAGACTGAAAGATTACATGTGGAGATGCCAAACAATTTTCTCACATTTGAGGAAATTTACATTTTAAGTGTCAACAGGCACAATTAAAATATAACAACATTTTTTGAAAAGAATCACAACATAGGATTTACAAACTTTCCAAAAACAAAAAACAAAATTATACCACAAAGCCCCCTTGTCCAATGCCTGCAGTCCGGGACATAGAGCCAAAACAAAGTGGTGAAGCCCAAAAATCATTGGTAATTTATATTTGGCAGCAATTGGAAGATTATTACAAGTGAGTCACATCAAAGCAAATATTTTTTTTAGCTTGCAAATAAGAAATTCAACATTCTAGCTGCAGGCAATGAGGGACTTGTTCATACATTTTCATGGGCCCAATTATTATCTTGGCCGATTAATTTCTGGTCTAGTTGCAGCAAACCTGACGTCGGCAGAAGCGTTTGACTGTGTCTTAACTCTCAAAGCTGACGGAAACCGACAATAGACACCAGTCACAACACTGTTGCAAGTAGCGATGCTTAACATTTTATGGCAATATTATTAAATTTATGTCCAAGCATCAAGAAAATTCTGTAAACGTAAGTTTACACTAGATTATGATCAGTAATTTTCTCAGAAAAAGCATATTTATACCACAAAATGTGTCAAATGTATTGCACGACTTTATTGGTTGTATAACTAACACCATTATTGCCTCCTGTACGCTCCTCGAAAATGGATGTGATCGTCTGAAAGCGCAGTTATGTCAAACTGTTCATTCAATTACCAGTGGAGACCTGCAGAATGTTGACAATGAAAAGACTTTAAAAAATTTCTCAGTTGTGCAGCAACAATGCAACAGTGAGTCTAACACCCAAACCTTCAGATGTCAGACACTCAGATCCACACGAAATGTTGTATATCGATAGAGTATCAACCGAAACACCTATATAATTTCTGATTTTTGCTGCCGTCCAGTAGAACGTGCGTAAATTATAATAATAAGTAACAACAAACCTACGTATTAGAGAAAAGCATTTTTGTGAGGTCCAATCAAGCCACGCCACCGTGGGTTAGTTGGTACAGCGTTAGCTTGTGGTGCAGAAGGTCCTGGGTTCATGCCCCACCTCACTTTAATTTTTTTCATTGTTTAAACTACAGTACGTTGGAAATTGTTAAAAGGGGCAACGTGTTCCTCATATGTAAAAGGACTGTTTCCATTTTGTAGCAATGTGTTATTGGCAGTTTACTCTTGCTTCGTTTTATTTGAAAGTAGGAAACCTGTACAGTGTTATTACTTTAATTACGCTTATTGTTTTTAACATTACTGTTTTTTGTTATTGTTATTACTATTATTACTATTAATACAGCTGTATGTGTGATACAGTTGTTTTTTTATTATTCATATGTTCTGATTATGTTCGTTTATTCTGTGAAACTACGAATAAACCCTACAGATTAGCTACTTTCAAATAAAACGAAGCAAGAGTAAACTGCCAATAACACATTGCTACAAAATGGAAACAGTCCTTTTACATATGAGGAACACGTTGCCCCTTTTAACAATTTCCAACGTACTGTAGTTTAAACAATGAAAAAATTTAAGACCTAAGTGGGGTTTGAACCCAGGACCCTCTGCAAGACAATCTAATGCTCTACTTACTAACCCACGGAAGCGTGACGTGATTATGCCTCACAGACACGCTTTTGCTCTATTCCGTAGGTTAGTTGTTACTTATTATTATAGTTTATGCACGTTCTACTGGACGACAGCACAAATCACAAATTATATAGAAGTTTAGGTTGATACTCTATCGATATACAACGTTTGGTACGGATCTGAGTGTCTGACATCTGAAGTTTTGGGTGTAAGTACTCACCATCGTTCAGGTGATTAGAAGGACAATGCTGAATACAGCAAATCCAGTAGCATCTAGATTGGAATGTGACAAAGGCAGTTCTGTGAAAATTTTGAATATTTTCTCCTTATTTTATAACAATGAACCTGATTTTCGTGTTCCGAGCATTTACGTGCATTAAATATAAATTTAAACGTACTAATAAATAGAGAGTTGTATTTTGTTTCCGGGTTACATTCCTATAACAGTCTCCCTGCTACTATTCTAATTATTATGTAAAAAACATGTGATTTTGTAGAGAGGAAAAAAATTCAGAAAATCATATGCGGCCGTGGGTTTAGGCAACTTATCTTGTTTATGTGCCTATTTACCAATTGAAGAGTGAACAGGTAACCTGTACACCCCATACTGAGTTTGATAAAATTTATTGACATGCAAGGTTCATTAAAGCAGCTACCAGTGGACTCTACACACCTTCTGCCACTTCCTGCTACTCTGACTATGGCTGTCTGAGCACTAACAGTACACGGTCAAAAGCAATCTAAAAAAATATCTTTGGCACTTTAAAGCTGTCCGATTCGTACAAGTACACAAAAATCCAACGAGAAGAAAATAAATCTCACTTTTTACTTATGAGCAGTTGTGTGTGGCATCTCACAAGTGAAATTGTTTGTGGTGTTTGAACTTGTTCAACAATCAATCAATATAGATATATGGAATGAAAGGGTGTGTAGGTTTGTCCAGCCTACTGCTACCCACTCATGGCTGTAGTGGAAGACAGTGCTCGCTCTGCATTTGTAAGTACACCATTCTGGTATCGGTGGGTGGCAAAAAATGTCTGCTGGAACTTTTCAAATGTTTTACCACAATATATATAGTTTGTGGAATGTATGTTTAGTATTACAAATGTATGTGATTCACTTACAGAATAAACCACAATGGAAAGTCCAGTAAGGAACGTCAATAATAATACGTAGATAGGGAATAACTCACCGTAAAGACGAACTTTGAGCCGCCGACAGACACAAATAAAAGACACACAAACACACACACGTCTGTCTGTCTTTCCCTCTTTCTCTCTCTGTGTGTGTGTGTGTGTGTGTGTGTGTGTGTGTGTGTGTGTGTGTGTGTGTGTGTGTGTGTGTGCGCGCTTTTTTTTTTTTTTTTTTTTTTTTACCTATCCTTTCCCCCTCAAGGTAAGTCTTTCCTCTCCCTGGATTGGAATAACTCCTCACCTGCTCCCTTAAAACCCACACCCTTTCCTTTTCCTTCTCCTTCTCTGAAGAAGCAACCCAGGGTTGCGAAAACTCAACATTTGTGTGTTTTTATTTGTGTTTCTGTCTACATATCTGTGCTCTTTCGCCAGGTAAATAAACCACATACTGCATCTCACTTTTCACCTGACATCGCCTCTGCTTGTTATCCCCACCCTTATCTTCCCTCTCCAATTCCCCCCCCCCCCCCAAAACCATTCCTTCTGCTTGCTGTGACTAACACTGTGTTTAGTGGCCAGCGATGGCGAATGTGCGTGGACGAGTGTGCCCGAGTGATTGTGTAGATGAGTATTCTCTGTCTGAGGAAGGCTACGGCCGAAAATTAAGAATTGCGTGTTTGTTTGTGTGCCTTTTATTTGTGTCTGTTGCGACTCAACGTTCATCTTTACAGTGAGTTGTTCCCTATCTACGTATTATTACATACAGAAAAAAATTATTAATACTGTGAACATGTTGTATTTTTGACCGAGGCAACATCAAGTTTTTCTACCTCCAAAAATTATTTTAAGCCAGAAGTAAGACATCACTAATTCACTAATAACAGTGTAAAGTATTAATTACCTGAGTTTGCAGACTGATCACAGAGCAACACTGAAACCTGTGAGGACGCGGCCCCTGTAGGTCGTACGGTGGTGGTGGAAACTCCACTCGATATCGGCAGCTGGTGGCTCGTCGACACCAGTGGGGACACGGAGCCGGATCCGGATGCAGAGCCTTCGTCACTCCCGTTGCCAGTTGTCGACACCACTTCTTCGGTACCAAATATCTCCAAAAGTGATCGTTCAATCCTATTTGTGGTAGATTGACAAAATCGTCATTTTAAAATTTTACTTACTTGTGCACAGTGTGCCAACTTTTCTCCAAAATAACAAATTGAAGTATATTACTAATAATTAAGACGAATAATTTCATTAAGAACATCATATTATGCACATAGTTCACTGATCTGTGGGTCTCTCTCTCTCTCTCTCTCTCTCTCTCTTTCTCTCTCTCTCTCTCTCCCTCCCTCCCTCCCTCCTTTCCCCCTGTCCCTACTCATTTCCCTAGGAGCAAAAAGCTAATAATTTCCAACTTTTTACATTTGACAAGGCTTGCAAATGTGACGTATAGCTGTTCCGCAACTACATTAAATAGCACTTTCCACATTTTTTAGATTATCCACTTTTCTCTGGGCAATCATGAAGCCACACTCTGTCACACAGATACCTGAGATTTTGTTGTGTGCACACTGAGTGAAAATGCTGATCAGAACTTCACATAACATTCTCAGGCACTTCAGCAACACAGGAAATATTTCTGTAGCCCTTCCCATTTCTGAAATCTAGGCAGCTCCTTTTGCCAGATAAATGAACACTAGCTCCAATTGCTTAGAAATTTTCATACCTTTTATACGTACCGTATATACTCGAATAATCCGCACGTTTTTTCCCCGAATTTTAGGACGAAAAACTGGGGTGCGCGGATTATTTGAAACATTGTTGGTACTGCTCCGCCTCCAACAATACATCCCATTATACTATTCCCTTGTTGCGGCCTCAGTCTGTGACGAATCATTAGCACGTTAGGAGTGAAGTATTAACGTATTCAAACTTGTTAATTATGGCTACAAGTTCTCGTTATCGCTCGTACACTGCTAAAGAAAAACTGAAAATTATTGAAGAAGCCAAGAATATTGGAAACCGTGCAGCAGGAAGAAAGTACGACGTGAGAGTTGTATTCGCAACTGGCGAAAAAATAAAACGCAGCTTCAGGAAACTAATAGTAATCGCTGAGCATTTCACGGCCAAAAAGCGAAGCATCCGGACCTCGAAAAAAGGCTCTGCGATTATGTAGATAAGAAGCGACAAAACGGATATGCGGTGACGAGTGAAATGTGCCAACTTAAAGCATTGTCTTTAGCCAAAGAACTAGGCATTACCAGTTTCAAAAAAATTTTTAATGTTCAAATGTTTGTATAGCTTATGGGACTTAACTACGGGGTCATCAGTCACTAACCAGTTTCAAAGCTAGCCGGGGCTGGCTATCGAGATTTTTCAACCGAAATGGTTTAGGATTCCGGAGGAAAACTACTATCGCTCAGCGGCTTACAGGCGATTATGAGGAAAAAAACAGTGAATTTTCATCATTATGTGATAAATCTGCGCCGTAAACAGTCCTATATATTATCGCAAATTGGTAATGCGGATCAAACGCCAGTCTATTTTGAGATGCCGCTCGACAACACAGTGAACAGTAGGGATGGGCTAAACTGCGATTTTTCGATATCAGTGATTTCTGTGACTGCTACTTTTATATATCTGTGATTCTTAGTTGCGATTTGTCACTGTTTACAATCGCACTGTACAAATCCTCCACATGTATCCCTCCGCACTCAAACTGCGATTTCGGTGACTCTGAATGCTACTTCTGCGATTTCTGCTACTGATATTGCTACTTTGCTACTTCTGCGATTTCTGCTACTGATATTGCTACTTCTGCAATTTCTGCTACTGATATTGCTACTTTGCTACTTCTGCGATTTCTGCTACTTCTGTGACTTATGCGATGTGTGTGGCAAATGCAATATATATATCATCCATAACAGATCCTCTTCCTACATGGAAATATATACAAAAAAAGAATATTGATGCTCAGCTTACGTGTAATGTTGGGATTATTTACACATCGACCATTGTCAATTAGTTTTATAAAAGCTATTTCAGTGTTTGGTGTGTAATGTATAGTTAAAAGTGAGGTTATTCGCAAGTAATGTGTAACCGAAATCGGCAAGTAGGCCTATAGTCTACCTTAACAGAAACATTTGGTAGATTAGGCACACAGCAACTATAACAGTGCAACGAAAGTGCTATGTTCTTGCCTGTAGAATGAATGAATAGATTTTTTTAACATTGTGTGATATAAGTCACTTACCAATTTGAAAGAGATAAGTAAATGTGAAATACAACGTGAGTGACTTCTGAAAATTCCATTTTCTCTTTAAAACCTTTCGGTATCACTATAGATAAGAGCTTGCATTATATTTTACTAATCGACGTGCCGACCTAGTGTGCTAATGTTGGCAACTAAAGCTTCATTTTATAAGAATTTTTAACTTACTGACTGTAAAGGGTTACACACAAGAAATCTTACAACCACAGATTAAGAATAACATTAATTATTTATTTTATGATAAACAAAATATTATTTCAATCATTCTGTATGATTTAGATTTCTAGGATCATTCATCGGTCGTTGCCAACATAAGCAAACTATGCCACCACTGCAGTAAACAAAAGTTTTAATAATACTGAAGGAGCCGATACCACCCATCTGCTTTCACTCATGTCCTGAAGGAGCCGATCCCACCCATCTGCTTTCACTCATGTCATCACAGGACGGAATGTACGAAAAGGAAAAAGACGGAAAACAACATTCCTAAACCTAAAACAAATCTGATAAAATAAAACTTTCCATTACGCAAAAAACTTGTTTATTTTCAAGTGTAATATTTTTATAGAATCCTCAAAGATACAAGTTTACTCCTATATAGCAGTACTTAACACAGTCCACATTGAAAATCGAGTTGGCCTACTGTTAAACATTTCGTAAAATTACCTGTACTTAGTTGACCACTTGATACCACCCCCTTGGAATTTTTATTTTATGTACGATGTATAACGTAAGCAAAAATATTCGTCGAAACCAGATTTGCAATGTAACATATGTATTCTGAATTCCCATAATAGTTGTAGGTTCTATGACGAAAAATTATTTTAAACAGGGATCAAGTCCGTAAGACAATATTTATTTGGCATTCACATTTGTTGTCTTTACCAACTATAACCTAAAAACATATATGCCAGGCTTTGCTTCACAACATGTAAATGCTGCCGCCAGGTAAAATAGTGCCACTAAGTGTAAACATTTTCACAAAGAAAATTATGTTCTTGCTCATTAATTCGACAATATCCCTAAACAACACACGAGTGAAAGTACGACAGTTGGTCAACAAGTAGCATAAGGCGGAATATTAAATGCTATTCTCAGTTGCTACTTGCGACTCTTAATCGCGACTTTTCACTGAAATCGCAGTTTGAACCAGTGAGGGCGTTCGAGCTCACTGGTTTGAGCCGATGGCGTTCGACCAACACATACACAAAAAGCCACACATACACGAGGCAGACAGCGGGAAGCTAGAAGTACCAATTTCGGCCAACAGATGGCAGCCGGCAAAGTCTAAACTGCGCCTCTTAGTTGCTACTTGCGACTCTTAAACGCGATTTGTCACTGAAATCGCAGGTAGACTCTATAGCCTGCCCAATGCAAAGATATTAGTACAAACTTCGACCAACAGATGGCAGAGTGCAAACTGCTTCTTGCTACTCTTAGTTGCGACTTGCTACTTTTAGTGCTACTGCGCTTCTAAACTGCGACTGAAATCGCAGTCAGAATCCGTAAAGTTGCGACTGTGAATACTGCTACTTCCAAATCACTGTGACTCTTAACAGATACGCGATTTTCGACCCATCCCTAGTGAACAGGAAAGGTGAATCCAGCATAACGATAAGAACTGGCGGCAGTGAGAAACAAAGATGTACAGTGATGATGTGTGTAACTGGCGATGGACAAAAGCTACCACCTTACGTGATATTTAAAAGGAAAACTATTCCGAAAATATCAGTAAAAGGAGTATTAGTGAGCGAATCCGAAAGGGTGGATGGACAATGAACTTATAATAACTCATCCTGGTGCGTTACTGAATTTACGCAACATGTCGGTCCTGGACAGCTTCAGTGGACATACAACTAAGGAAGTGCGGGACAAATTACAAAAAGGGAAAAGTAACTTGGTCCTTATCCCTGGAGGCCTAACATCCATCCTACAACCACTAGATGTGTGTATAAATCGGCCATTCAAAGCTGCACTTAAACAGCAATATACACAATGGATGGCTGATGAAAACCATAAGTTCACACCTAGTGGAAAAATTAAACGGCCGGATTTGTCCCAGATTTGTGAATGGGTGGAAAGTGCACAGGACTCCATTCCGCAACCACTGGTCGAAAAATCCTTCAAAAAATGTGGAATCACAAATTCACTGGATGGCACAGAGGACGACGCTCTATGGGAAGATGGTGAAGACGACAGTGATTCTCCCGCTAGTGATGACGATGAAAGTGATGAATAGAGTGGTAAGGGAGGAAACGTATTGACTAAAATATCTTATTGCGCACATTAACAAATTCTTAGACAAGATAATTCACATTTAATTTTTTTTCGGTTGTAGGTACGCGTAGAGTTCCGGCTGGCGGGGATAATGTTCCCCGGCCTCCCACCCGCCCGTCTAATGGGCCAGTCGGTCAGCTGCACGCCGCTCAATCGGTTGCATTTTAACAATGTATCAACTTGTGTAGAGCAGCGTTGCTTCAAACTAGTAGTTTTTATGCCTACTTTGGAACACATTATAACGTTGCAACATTTTTTTAATATTTGTAAATAAAGCAAATGAAAGCGAATTTATTTCTTCTTTTTTTTTTTTTTCCTCTTCATCAAAATTGGGGTGCGCGTATTATTCGAGGGCGTGGATTATTAGAGTATATACGGTATATTCTCCTGCCTCGAACCTTCAATGTCTTTCATGAACTGGACACTTCATGTCTTACTGTGTCAAGTATACGGCAGTGTCAGAATTTTGAAAACAGGAACAACACAGGCAGCTAAAAGTAAAGGACAGCAGGTAATGAAGAGGAAGGAGTACTGAAAAGAAGTAGGCAACAAAGATAGAACTACGCTGTCGCACAGTCACAGCCGGTCGACACAAAGTATTTTTTATACTATACTTACGTGTTGTTGTTGGCTTCTGGGGCGGTGGTGCTGTCAGGGGGCAGCCTAGACATGTGCCGGATGCCGGCGGCCACCACGGCCGGGTCGCCGTCCTCGTCCGCCTGCCCGAGCAGTTGGCTCGACAGTGACTGCTGCGAGTCGTCCGAGAGGAGGGCGTCCGAGCCGACGGCGGGCACGGCACCGGCCGTCGCCACCACCTCCTCGCAGGCCTGGTCGTCTCCCTCCCCCCACTGCAGGATCGCCAGCTCCGCCTCTCCCACCGTCGTGCTGATGAGGACGCTCTCGTCGTCCAGGGCGCCGTCGCCCACCAGCATCGGGTCGACGTTGCAGTCTTCCTCCGACAGGAGCTCCTCCACCGTCGCTACTTCGACAGACGGACCCTCCACCTGTCATAACGGATAAGTTTACAATAAAAAGAAATTAAAAAAATGCTATCGTAAAATACTTTCAGAACAGAAGAGTGCGTAAGGATATATCACAAAACTGAAGAGTATACAGTAAAGCTCTTTGACGAGTAATGTAGCAAAAGTCCCCAGATAATAAGAGTCTGTGGCCATAACAACGAGCGAGGAGGTGAAGCGAGCGACAGTCAGTCAGCTGTAGGAGATAGCGGATGGAAGTGGCAGGTTCAGACACTTTAAACTCGTTTCGTTGTAGCACACAGCTATTTTATAAAGAGTATACAGGTTGTCTATATTCTAAGGATGTTCTTATGAAAATAAACTGAGGTTTTTGCCCAGGTAATTGATTTGTGGATTTTACAATGCACCCATTGATTGTAACTGCTGAACAACAGTCAGGTAAACAAACAAAAGATAGGACAATCAGTAATAGCATTACTATTAACCAATTTGATCTCTGGTTCCTCTCCCTTTTCGAAACCCAGTTTGTTCTTCCGGTAGCTCTCGATCTAGATATTGGCGAAGTCTTGTTTTGTAAGATTTTCAGCATGATCTTGCTAGCATGGGAGACAAGTACAATAGTTCGGTGATCTGAACATTCCTCCGAGATTCCCTTCTTTGGAATCGGTATGAATACTGATCTTTTCCAGTCTTCTGGCCACTGCTGTGTGCTCCATATTTTCTGACATATTGAGTGCAGCACTTTCACTGCATTTTTTCCAATGACTTTAAATAATTCTGCTGGTATTCCATCATGTCCACTAGTTTAGTCATTAACCATACTTTCAAGGGCCCACTGGACTTCGCTCTCCAAAATATTGGCTCTAGTTCTAAAATATCGTTATCATCATCATCATCATCATCATCATCATCATCAACATCAGCATCAGCAGCAGCAGCAGCACTGTCACTACGCATTTCATTCTTGTATAGGTCTTCTACATATACTGCCCATATTTCCTTAACATCCTCTCCTTCACTTAGATCTTTCCCCATTTCTGTCTTATCATTCCAATTTTTGCCCGGAATTTTCCTTTAGTTTCTCTAATTTTCTTGTAAAGATCTCTTGTCCTCCCCATTCTGTTACTGTCTTCAACTTCCTACATCGTTCATTATAGAAGATATTTTTATTTCTTCTAGCTAATTTCTGAAACTCTTTATTTAATTTAAGCATCGCTGATCTGTCCCCCTTGATTTTTGCTTTCCTTTGGTCTTCTGCAACTTGCAGTGCCTCAGCAGATAGCCATCTGACCTTCTTGCTTTTCTTTTTCTTGGGACTGTGTTTCTCTGCAGCCTCCTTGACAGTATTGGCTACTTCTGTCCACAGCACTCGTGAGCTTTTGTCTTCCAGCTCAAATACATTAAATCTGTTTCGAACCTCCACTGCGTAGTCAGAGGGTACAGACTCAAAGTTGTATCTGCAAGATGGAATAGTTTTTGCAACTGTCTTTAGTTTCGGCCAAAATGTAGCAATTAGGGAGCTCATGATCTAATCTGCAGTCAGCTCCAGGTCTTGTTGTAGCTGAATGGATTGCACTCTTCCACCACTAATTACAAAGTATGTAATCAATTAGATTCTGGGTTTTGCCGTCTGGTGATGTACAAGTATATAAGCATCGTTTCGGTAGCTGAAACAGTGTATTAGTAATTACCGACGAATTATCTTGGCAGAACTCTAGGAGTCTCTGGCCTGCTTCATTTGCTGTACCAAGACCAAATTTTCCTGTTATACCCTCTACAATTTGATTTCCCACTTTTGAAATCTCCAACTATGAAGACAATGCCCTGTTTTGGAGTAGACGGCAGTAATTCTTGTAAGTCTCCATAGAACTGGTCAATAATTTCCTTTTCAGCATCAGTGGTTGGCGCATAAACTTGAATTACTGTGATGTCGAGGGGTTGACCTCGAAGTCTGATAGACATCATTTTATCATTTTTATAGTTGCATCCCATTACAGCTTTACCTTCTCTATCACTAACTACAAAGGCTACTCCAGAACATTTTGAGCTGAGTGAAGCCATGGGGTTTTCTCAGGATACTTTCAGTGGTGGTTTCCTGTTGCCTTCCACTGACCTCCAAATCCTGTCGGCTCACCGATTCAGTTTCCCGCCGGTATCGGTTACCCAACCTTCTGCCAAGTTGCTCAGCTTAACAGGGGCACTGCGTGTAGGTAGGAATTTGGAGAATTGAGGTGACAAAGGCTTCAAGAACTCTCTTGCCAAGTTCTTGTAATCGGGTATCACCCCCATTTTCTTGCACAGTTTGGGATATGATTTACTCTCAAAATTTCTGAGAACATTCTCGGATTTGCTGCAATAAAATGAGTCTGAGGATATACTTCACTTGAGAATGTACTCAGAAAGAGTAAAAAGGTAGTGGATCTTGCCCAATGCAAAGAACATTCTCCATTTTCTGAAATCAGCATTGTAGTGCACTTTTGAGTTTCTGAGGTCTAATTTTACAATGGTTTTATAGTAAAAATGACAGAATTTATGTCGCTCGGAAGGCGAAAAGATAACTAATGTGCAGACTGAAGAAATGTGAGAGGAAATGAAGAAATGTAAACAGATTAAACAACGAAAATATTCTCTGGCTGTCAAAATCAAATCAAATCAGTAATACTCTAAGCATTTGCCGCAGCAACGAGAATGACGACAGTGGAGTGTTTCTGTTATCACCACTGTTTTAAAATTTTAACAAATACAAATGAAGTGCATCTAATGAATTCAGTCTGTATTGCACAAAATATGAGGGGAGTACAAACGAAAAGGTACGAAATGACACGGTGGGTGTAACCGAAGTTAATTACCAGAGGCTCTAGCAGAACTATCACACCGTTTAATGAGCCAAACGATTCCCAGGATTCCCGTGGCTGTGACAAGAGTCAGTTCTCTCTTGTGTCCTCAACCGAGTTGAAGCACTTCCCTTCAAGCTGCTTTTTAGTGGCCCAAACACACTGTAGTCATAGGGTGACAAGACCAGGCTGTAGGGCGAATGCTCAAGATGCCCCCACTTGAACTTGGCCAGTGAACTCTGTGTGACCCCGGAGGCGGGTGGACATGCATTATCACACTCCAGAACCACTCCCTCCGTGAGCGGCCCAGGCCATTTGCTCTCGATCGACTCGCATAGGCTACGGAGTACCTCTTAGTACACATCACTGTTAATGGTTTTCTGTGTTTGAGGAATTCAGTGAGTATCAGGTATCAGACATTTAAGGGGGGGGGGGACGAATTTTTAAGGGGAGGTGACGACCCATGCTTTTCATCCCTAGATGTTGCACTACCTTACCCCGAAGCGGCATATTCAAATTTCAACTAGTTTAGTTATCAAGATGTTTTGTACTTTTTCATTCGAACACCCGTCATAAATATTACTGCAATAATGAAGTATCATACTGTTTTTGTATTCTTTTTGTTCATTTCCCATCACTGGTTGGCCTATTTATGAAATTTTTCTGACAACATAACTATCATTATTTGTGAGGATAGGTCGCTTACTTACCACAGAGATGCCCGTGTAAAGCACAAATAACGGAATACGACACCAGAACATTCGGCCGTCGAAGCCTTCGTCGATTAGAGAGACACGGACACGACCGCCGTCTCCGGCCGCCGTGGTCGGTCTGCGGTACCCGGCACGCGTGAAGCGAGGGTGGCGGAGGAAGGAACTAGCGAAGGTTTAGGCCCAGAGGATTGGGGGAGTATAGGATATATTGTAGGGAGAGTTCTCACCTGTGCAATTCAGACAAGCTGGTGTTTGTGGGGAGGATCCGTATGGCACAGGCTGTGAGGCAGTCACTGAAGTGAGCCACATCATGCAGCTCTGCAACAGGACGGTCCAGCTATCTCCTGGCCACGATGGACAGGGGGCAGAAGTTGAGAATTTGGGTCGGAAGGGAAGAATGCACAGGTAGCCAATTCGGTTAAGGCGAACACTGCCCCAAAGCGGAAAATTCGGGTTCAATCCCGGCCCAGAACAAATTTTCAACTTTGTCGTCGAATTAATTTCGACCCCCCCCCCCTCGAAAGGGTCTAAATGTTTTAATGTTTTGATTTTCTGAACTTACAAAAGGTGTTCTGCAGTACCAAAAGAGTCATTCAACTAACTTACTGTAGTGACAGGGAGTGATATCCTCCAATGTTTTTTATTTTGTTTATTTCCAAAAATCAGGAACCATAATATGTTGTGATTTAATTGTACATAATTTGTGAATAATGAAATCTGTGTAGTTGAAGAGGTATACATGTAACATGCACACACTATAATTTCTACCAGGTTCTTACAAGGTTTCAATTATAACTTAATTAAGCACTACTAACACCTATTGTGCATATGTGTATTCTCAATTACAATGATCTAAGGGACTGATGACCTCCGTAGTTTTGTCCCTCCAAAATAAAACAAACTAACCAATGATGTAAGCGGATAGCTCGTCTTCACAAATATTTAACCAGAGTAACACACACTTTACAACACTGCACAGTCAACAGTGGACTTTACCTTGGCATAAGACGACACAAACCCAACAATCTCAATTTTTTTTCTCCTATTCATCAGAGACGAGTGTATCGTCAGGCGTGCCCCAGGGGAGTGTGATAGGACCGCTATTATTTTCTATCTATATAAATGATCTGATGGACAGAGTAAGTTGTAATTTGCGGCTGTTTGCTGATGATGCTGTGGTGTATGGGAGGGTGTCGTCTGTAACTGACTGTAATAGCATACAGGTTGACTTAGACAAAATTTCTAGTTGGTGCGAAGAATGGCAGCTAGCTCTCAATGTAGAAAAATGTAAGGTGATGCGCATGAGTAGAAAAAACAGTCCTATAATGTTCGAATACAGCATCAGTAGTGAGCTTCTTGATGCGGTCGCGTCGTTCAAATATCTAGGCGTAACATTGCAGAGCGATATGAAATGGAATGAGCATGTAAGGACAGTTGTGAGTAAGGCAGACAGCCGACTTCGGTTTATTGGGAGAATTTTGGGAAGATGTACTTCACCTGTAAAGGAGATCGCGTATAAAACGCTTGTACGACCACGTCTTGAGTATTGCTCAAGTATTTGGGACCCGCAGCAGATAGGTTTGAAGGAAGACATAGAGGCGGTTCAGAGGCGAGTAGCTAGATTTGTTACCGGTAGGTTCGACCAATGCGCGAGTGTCACGGAAATGCTCCGGCAACTCAATTGGGGATTGCTGGAAGAAAGACGACGTTCTTTTCGTGAATTTCTATTGAGTAAATTTAGAGGGCCGGAATTTGAAGCTGAGTGTAGTACGATCTTGCTGCCGCCTACTTACATTTCGCGTAAAGATCACAAAGACAAGATAAGAGAAATTAGGGCTCGTACGGAGGCATATAGGCATTCTTTTTTTCCTCGTTCAATTTGGGAGTGGAATAGGAAAGGAAATGCCTAGTAGTGGTACAGTGTACCCTCCGCCACGCACCTTACGGTGAATTGCGGAGTATGTATGTAGATGTAGATGTAGATATTCATTTAGGACTGATGGCTATTTTGGTACACATATTGAAAAGACACTTACCTGACCATCAGGCTGCAGATGCACTATGAAGTCCAAACACGAATCCTGGCAAAGCATTGGGGGGAAATTGCGAGAATGAGAAACGGTCAAGTAAGAGGTATTTAACCAGTCAAGTTATAAAAATGAGCATTCCAACAAAGAATATTTGTAAACACCAAGTTACACAAGCATTAAACATAGCACAAGAATAGCACAGGTAATACGCTGGAGAACAGAATAGACACTTCATAAATAATATTCAAAAAGAAACACTTCCCCGAGAGTCTGTAAAACTTAGCTATTTCATCACAAACTTTTTATTTGCCTTCTTTGATCATAACTGACAGGCATCTCAATATCTGATTTTCAGTATTTCACATAACCTTTGACCTAATTTACAAATTTTAGACGTACTCTCAATGTATTTCATTCCATTCCATGATGGTGGTGGTGGTGGTGGTGGTGGTGGTGGTGGTGGTGGTGGCGGCGGCTGGTGCAGCAACAGTGTTGAATAATTAAAAAATGTTCAGTCTCTGTTGCAATATTTTATTATCCAATAACGCATTTCACGCTGTTAGCGCAACATCAGATTGGGCGGAGATGAAGCCACAGAGCTATCTAGAGCTGTGTAGGAGGTATTTTAACAATTTGTATTGTCATTTGGCGCCATAGCCATAATAATAGTTATTAAAAATACTACCAGTTGTAAACATGGACCTGCCGCGACAGCGACTCCTCTGCTACTATGGCGCCCAATGACAACACAAATTGTTAAGATACCTCCTATACAGCTCTAGATAGCTCTGTGGCTTCATCTACGCCCAATCTGACGACGCGCTAACAGCGCGAAACGCGTTATTGGATAATAAAATATTGCAACAGAGACTGAACATTTTTTAATTACTCTCAATGTACTCACTGTATAAGCTTAAATCAAAGTTTTACCAAATAAGACAATTATCAGTTAGACAATATGGGTTTGCTTTGAACCAATGTATCTGATCTCATGGAAAAACCCAGACTTTAAATATTTAGTACTAGCTTAATTCCTGCTGCTTCACACGCATAGACTGGATAGTCTGCATTGGTTGCTTCTACTTCTAAATACAAATTTTCATAGATTCAGCTTTCCCAATCAATTATTTTGATATTACTTGCCACACCCTATTGCACCATTGATGGCAGAATTCAAAACATCTCGAAACACATTTTTACTTCTAACTGTGATTCCAAATCCAAATTTTCACATTTCTAGCATCAAAACAGTCTTGGTAGCACACTTAAAAAAATTTCACTTATTTCACCTGCTTAGTGGTTGAATTTCCAAAGATATCGAAACACATTTTTTTAAAATTCAAATCAAAAATTTCTTGCTTCAAAATTTCCTTAATAGCAATATATTTTCTAAAAACTGTTCCTGCCCTACTTCACCGCTGCCCCACCCCCCTTAGGGACAAGAATACAAAAAAAATCGCTGATGCCTACAGTGTAAGATAACTAACGTCTACAAATTTCAAGTTTCTATCGTCTATATATTCGGTTTTCAGTGGCATTTTCTGTCTTTTAGAAACGGATCAAGAACGTGAAATTTCTTTCTTACACTTTGGTATCTTTCTTGGTAGTTTTGCTTTTCAAACTGCAATATTCACTTAATTTTTGTTTTATTCATACACTTGTCGCAGAAAAACAACTGAAGAATGTGCATCACGTTTCACTGTATATAACCTCTTTGCTATTATAGTGTCAAAAGTCATTGCTGGTCTTCAGTCCAAATTTTCTATAAGCTGACGACTTTCAACCACTATATCTTTCACCCTCTTATAGCAACTGACATGGAACTGCTGTGGTGTACAAGGGGTGACTTTGTACTGCAACAACAAAGAGAGACCATTTGTCTCCATTGTGTAGCTTTTGCTGAAGAGCAAAATATTGACACCCACATATAGATTTTTATATATGTCAGTATCTTTGAACTTGCATATCTTCCACCCCCTTAACGTTATCAACCATCTACCACCATAGTGCACAATGGGAGACTGATACCTACAACAACGTCCAAACATTATTCGTTTGTGATGTGTAGTTTTGGCTGCAGAGTGAAATATAGGCACAAACACCTCATTTTTATATACAGGGTGTTACAAAAAGGTACAGCCAAACTTTCACTAAACATTCCTCACACACAAAGAAAGAAAATATGCTATGTGGACATGTGTCCGGAAACGCTTAATTTCCATGTTAGAGCTCATTTTATTACTTCTCTTCAAATCACATTAATCATGGAATGGAAACACACAGCAACAGAACGTACCAGCGTGACTTCAAACACTTTGTTACAGGAAATGTTAAAAATGTCCTCCGTTAGCGAGGATACATGCATCCACCCTCCGTCGCATGGAATCCCTGATGCGCTGATGCAGCCCTGAAGGATGGCGTATTGTATCACAGCCGTCCACAATACGAGCACGAAGAGTCTCTACATTTGGTACCGGGGTTGCGTAGACAAGAGCTTTCAAATTATTCCATGAATGAAAGTCAAGAGGGTTGAGGTCAGAAGAGCGTGGAGGCCATGGAATTGGTTCGCCTCTACCAATCCATCGGTCACCGAATCTGTTGTTGAGAAGCGTACGAACATATCGACTGAAATGTGCAGGAGCTCCATTGTGCATGAACCACATGTTGTGTCGTACTTGTAAAGACACATGTTCTAGCAGCACAGGTAGAGTATCCCGTATGAAATCATGATAACATACTCCAGTGAGTGAGGTGGAAGAACATGAGGTCCAATCAAGACATCACCAACAATTCCTGCCCAAAAGTTCACAGAAAATCTTGTGTTGACGATGTGAATGTACAATTGCGTGTGGATTCTCGTCAGCCCACACATGTTGATTGTGAAAATTTACAATTTTATTGTAAATTTAAATTTACATTCAAAGAGAAATACTAAAATGAACTCTAACACGGAAATTAAGCATTTCCGGACACATGTCTGCATAACATATTTTCTTTCTTTGTGTGTGACAAATGTTTCCTGAAAGTTTGGCCGTATCTTTTTGTAACACCCTGTATTCTAAGATTTAAGAATGAAAGTATGTAAGTTACACCATATTTTACACAAAATTCAAACTTGTTACTCCCTCCTTGTCAACCCCGTTCCCTGAATACTAACAGAAAAAAGTCCCCTCCCCCCCTTCCCTTTACTACATGCTTAGTGGGCATTTGATGCTGTTTTCTACATAGGAATTCAATTCCTTAAAGAATCATGAGTTTACTGTTAGTACTCTACTGCACGCATAAGTGAAACATAATGTAACATAAACAATGTGTACGGCAATTTAAATCTACTATGGATTTCTCGCTGAACGTTCACACATTTCAAATGCTTTGAATACTGCCATATTTCTGCTTTTCTACTTCGCTGGCACAATGTAAAGTCAGATTTTTTTACCAGTTGTTACAAAAAGTAGAAATAGGCACTATTTTAAGTAGTTCAACTAGATAAACAAGTGCCTCAAAATGCCAGCTAGGTTTTAAATAATCAAACACCCTTTATTTCTTTCTTTCTATAAATTGTGATACGAATATTATAGAGGAAAAATTCCTAACAGGAAAAAAATATACGTAAAAAATAGATGAACACTTACCAGGCGAAGGGGCACAGGCAGTAATAGCAACAAATAAACACACAGACACACACACACACTCAAAAATGCTAGCTTTCGCAGCCTAGCTGCTTCATCAGGCAGAAGGGAAGGAGAGGGAAAAGGAAATGATGGGGATTTAAGGAAGGGGGTAAGGAGCCATTCCAATCCCGGGACAGGAAAGACTTACCTTGGGGGAAAAAATGGAAGGTAAATAAATGCACATACACCCACACATTTACACAGACACAAGTACACTTAGGCAGACATACTGTAGAACTGTAGAAAGCAAAGAAGTTAGAAGTTAGACAGAGATGCCACTTGAGGCAGAGGCTCTGTCCAGAGAACCAAGGCAAAGATGTTAAGATGGTGGGTGGGAATTCGAATTTAGCGGAGGTTGAGACCAGGTGGGCAACGGGAAGAGAGAATATGCTGAAGGGCTAGTTCCCATCTCCGGAGTTCTGAAGGATTGGTGTCAGTGGGAAGTATCCAGATAACCCGGACGGTGTAGCACTGTGCCAAGATGTGCTGGCCGTGCACCAATGCGTGTTTAGCCACAGGGTGATCCTCGTTACCAACAAACACTGTCTGCCTGTGTCCATTCATGCGAATGGACAGTTTGTTGCTGGTCATTCCCACATAGAACGCTTCACAGTGCAGGCATGTCAGTTGGTAGATCACGTGGGTACTATCGCAAGTGGCTCTGCCTTTGATCGTGTACACCTTCCGGGTTACGGGACTGGAGTAAGTGGTGGTGGAAGGGTGCATAGGGCCACCTGGTCCTATTCCAAATCCCATGCCACTTTCCTCGATGTCGACCTCCATCTATCCAACGGCCAACTACACACATCCGTCCACATCAAACCTACCAATAAACAACAGTACCTGCATTATGACAGCTGCCATCCTTTCCACATCAAACGTTCCCTTCCCTACAGCTTAGGTCTTCGTGGCAAACGAGTCTGCTCCAGTCCTGAATCCCTGAACCAATACACCAATAACCTGATAACAGCCTTCACATCCCGCAGCTATCCTCCTGGTCTGGTACAGAAGCAAATTGCCAGAGCCACTTCCTCATCTCCCCAATTTAAGAATTTTCCACAAAACCCCAGAAGTGCCCCTCTTGTCACCGGATACTTTCCGGGACTGGAGCGGACTCTGAATGTGGCTCTCCAGCAAGGATACGACTTCCTAAAATCCTGCCCCGAAATGAGATCCATCCTTCATGACATCCTTCCTACTCCACCGAGAGTGTCTTTCCGCCGCCCACCTAACCTCCGTAACCTCCTAGTCCACCCCTATGAAATCCCCAAACCACCTTCCCTACCTTCTGGCTCCTACCCTTGTAACCGCCCCCGTTGTAAAACCTGCCCTATGCACCCTTCCACCACCACTTACTCCAGTCCCGTAACCCGGAAGGTGTACACGATCAAAGGCAGAGCCACTTGCGATAGTACCCACGTGATCTACCAACTGACATGCCTGCACTGTGAAGCGTTCTATGTGGGAATGACCAGCAACAAACTGTCCATTCGCATGAATGGACACAGGCAGACAGTGTTTGTTGGTAACGAGGATCACCCTGTGGCTAAACACGCATTGGTGCACGGCCAGCACATCTTGGCACAGTGCTACACCGTCCGGGTTATCTGGATACTTCCCACTGACACCAATCCTTCAGAACTCCGGAGATGGGAACTAGCCCTTCAGCATATTCTCTCTTCCCGTTGCCCACCTGGTCTCAACCTCCGCTAAATTCGAATTCCCACCCACCATCTTAACATCTTTGCCTTGGTTCTCTGGACAGAGCCTCTGCCTCAAGTGGCATCTCTGTCTAACTTCTAACTTCTTTGCTTTCTACAGTTCTACAGTATGTCTGCCTAAGTGTACTTGTGTCTGTGTAAATGTGTGGGTGTATGTGCATTTATTTACCTTCCATTTTTTCCCCCAAGGTAAGTCTTTCCTGTCCCGGGATTGGAATGGCTCCTTACCCCCTTCCTTAAATCCCTCATCATTTCCTTTTCCCTCTCCTTCCCTTCTGCCTGATGAAGCAGCTAGGCTGCGAAAGCTAGCATTTTTGAGTGTGTGTGTGTGTCTGTGTGTTTATTTGTTGCTATTACTGCCTGTGCCCCTTCGCCTGGTAAGTGTTCATCTATTTTTTACGTATATTTCTATAAATTGTGTATCACTTACATAAAACAAATCTAATAATGCAAAGACCAGGTCGGAATTAACAATATAGTAAAAGGACAGTTTGCAACTCACCACAAAGACGTGATGACGAGCCCAAGCACATAAAAAAGACATACACATACAACACTTCCAGCTATCGGCTACATCCTCCTTCAGAAATAGGACCATTCGCGCAATCTTACAGCCTACAACACAGTCACACAACCGTCTTCTCCAGCTGCCGCACTTCAAATCACACTCCATGGAGTGGAATGAGGAGAGGGAAGGGGAGGGGGGATAGGAAGGTTGGGCTACGGTGGTGGGGATGGATACAGCACAGCCTTCGAGAGTATGTACATATGAGATGGGAGGAACGAGATGCCGCTAGGGATGGAGTGGTAAGGTGGGTGAGCGGGAGAAAATAAAATAAAATAAAGGAATGCGTGTGCACCCCCCCCCCTCCCACACACACACACACACACACACACACACACACACACACACAAACACCGCTCAAAATAGGAGAGGTATAGGATAGAGAGGTGGGAACTGTTGGGTGCAGAAAAAAGGGACGTTTTCCTAAGTTGAGGACAAGATAATTTTGGGATTCCAAGAATGTACTGTAGGGATAACTCCCATCTGTGCAGTACAGAAAAACTGGTGTTGGGTGGGAGGATCCAGATGGCCCGGGTTGTGATTCAGCCATTGAAATCAAGCATGTGTTCCGCTGCATGCTGTGCCACAGGGTGGTCCACATTGTTTTTGGCCACAGTTTGGCAGTGGCCATTCATCCCAATCGACAACTGGTTAGTGGTCATGCCAATATATAGAGCTGTGCAGTGGTTGCAGCACACCTGGTAAATAGCCCACAGACCTAGTCCACAAACAGATCTCTCATACCATACACCCACACATTCCAAATCCTCCCTCCGCCACCAATAGCGATCCAACAAAGAGCACTTTCTTTGTCACCCAGTAGTACCCTGGACAACAAAATTGCATCCTTCGCTAAGGATTTGATTTTCTGTCCTTGTGCCCAGAAATGAGAGACATCTGGCCCGAGATCATTCCCACCCCCCTTAAAGCGGTGTCCGGCCGCTGCCAGCGTCAGTGATCTAACACAGAATGTTACAGTACCCATTGTGATGCAAGTGTCACACCACATTATTTTTATTATCATACTGAAAGTTCAGGCTGGGATCTGGAAGAAAGAGGAAGGGGGGAGAGTGGCGAAACCAGGGTTTCTGCCTGAGGTGCCACTCAGCAGAGGGTTGTAAATGGTCTCCAACAAGTTGCAGTGGTGTAGTTTCACGATTTTTGTAAATATCTCAGACAAAAAGAAATCAATCATTTAAAAATAAATATTAAAATTATAGAGGAAAAAATTCCTAGCAGGAAAAATATATATGTAAAGGAGATGTGGTTAACTCACCAGGTAAAAGAGTGCAGATATTATATATATATATATATATATATATATATATATATATATATATATATATATATAGAAAACAGATGACTTACCAAAAGAACCGGCTCGTCGATAGAAACAAATAAAATAAATAAAATCACACACAAACACACATACAAGCTTTCGCAGCCTAGCTGCTTCGTCGGGCAGAAGGGAAGGAGAGGGAAAAGGAAATGATGAGGGTTTCAAGGGAGTGGATAAGGAGTCATTCCAATCCCGGGACAGGAAAGACTTACCTTGGGGGGAAAAAAAGAGGGTAAACAAAAACACACACACCCACACATTTACACAGACACAAGTACACTTAGGCTTGTTTATCCCACCGGGAAAGTTTCCCTCTATAATTTTATATATATATAAAAACCACCCACACACACACACAAATTCTGAGCTTTTGCAACCCTGGATTGCTTCTTTAGAAAAATAACAGGGAAGGAGAGGGAAAAGGAAAGGATGCAGGTTTAATGGAGCCCATGATGAGTCATTCCAATTCCAGGAGAGGAAAGACTTACCTTGGGGGAAAAAGGATAGGTACACACACACACACACACACACACACACACACACACACACACACACACACACACACACACACAGGCAGACATATGCAAAAAGCGAAGAAGTTAGACAAAGATGCCAGTTGAGGCAGAGGCTCTGTCCAGAGATCAGGGGCAAAGATGATGTTGAATAGTGGGCAGGAATGTGAAATTACCAGAGGTTCAGACCAGGTGGGCAATGGGAAGAGCAAGTTCCCATCTCCAAGATTCTGAAAGGTTGGTGTCAGTGGGAAGTATCCAGATAACCCGGTCAGTGTAGCACTGTGCCAAGATGTGCTGGCCATGCACCAAGGCGTGTTTAGCCACAGGGTGATCCTCATTACCAACGAACACTGTCTGTCTGTGCCCATTCATGCAAATGGACAGTTTGTTGCTGGTCATTCCCATATAGAACGCTTCACAGTGCATGCATGTCAGTTGGTAAACCGCATGGGTGCTATCGCAAGTGGCTCTGTCCTTAATCGTGTACAACTTCCAGGTGCATAGGGCAGGTTTTACAATGGGGGCTGTTACATGGGTAGGAGCCAGAGGTTAGGGAAGGTGGTTTGGGGATTTTATAGGGATAAGGAGGTTACGAAAGTTAGGTGGGTGGCAGAAAGACACTCTAGGTGGAGTGGGAAGGATCTCATTTCAGGGCAGAATTTAAGGAAGTCGTATCCCTGTTGGAGAGCCACATTCAGAGTGATCCAGTCCTGACAAGAGGGACACTTTTAGGATTCTTTTTTTTTTTTTTTTTTTTTTGGAAGTTTCAGGGTTTGGAAGGACAAGGAAGTGGCCCTGGCAATTTGCTTTCACATCCCGCAGCTATCCACCTGATATAGTACAGCAGCAAATTGGCAGGGCCACTTCCTCATCCTTTCAAACCCAGAACCTTAAAAAAAAAAAAGCCCTTGTCACTGAATACTTTCCGGGACTGAATCGGAATCTGAATGTGGCTCTCCAGCATGGATATGCCTTCTTAAATCCTGCCCCGAAATGAGATCCAGTCTTCACAACATCGTTCCCACTCAACAAAAGTATCTTTCCGCCACCCACCTAACCCTCGTAACCTCCTAGTCCATCCCTATGAAATCCCCAAACCACCTTCCCTACTCTCTGTCTCCTACCCCTGTAACCACCCCCGAAGTAAAACCTGCCCTATGCACCCTCCCACCGCCACTTCTCCAGTCCCTAACCCAGAAGTTGTACAAATTAAGGGCAGAGCCACTTGTGACAGCACCCACACGATTTACCAGCTGACAATTAACTTAGCAAAGTTCAGATTACCGGTTGAAAACTAACGCCGTTATCATCCGGTAACAAGTGAATATCTGTCAGCTTACACAACCTCCAAACTGCTGTCGAAACAGCTACTCTGCCGGCCATCCTGCCGAGACTCGTCTCCGACTGTAAGATTCGGCACGTATCTTATTACACGACACCTACTCGTTACATACGTGTATACGAAAATGACTTACTGTGAGGTCTCCTAAGCCGCTCTGGCCCGGCTCAAACGTCTGGCACAGCAACTCGAGGGCACTCTCGGACGTGTCCGGCGACAGCGACGGCACGCCGCTGACGACGCCTTCCATCACCGAGCCGTCCAGCACCTCCTCCTCCACCTCCTGCTCCTCCGCGCCCTGCTGGGGGAACCCCCCGGTCTCCGAGACCGCCGCCCGCTCGCCGGCCTCCGGCAGCGGGGGTGCGGCGCTCGGGCCCGCGGCTCCCCTCTCGTCGCTCGTCGAAGACGACACCTCCCCCTCGACGACCGGGAGGGCGTCCTGGCCCTCCCCAGTCACCGGATCCATCTCGCCGCCTCCCCCACCCTCCTGCTGCAACTGGCCCTGCAGGTTCCCCAGCTGGAACTGTGCTTTTCTGCCGGTGGCCTCAAACTGCGAATTTGAAATTTCTTTCAGTGCTAGGTAGGAAAGATTACAGTCCGTACAGCGGCGAGAATAAAAAATTACAAAACTGTGAATGTAAGTCACAGTTAGAAAATTTATTAATACACAATATTTACACACGAACGGAAAAACTGATATAATACGGCATCAGAGAAGATCAGTTTGGATTTAGGAGGTATGTAGAAACATACGAGGAAATACGTTACACCTATAAAATAAGTTTTTAGCTTATGTATATTTGCAATGTTGACTGAAATTAATTCTTTTCAGCTGAAGTGCAGTTGACGAGTCCGCGCATGGCGGTGTTTCATGTTTGGACGTTGCTAACGGCGCCGGAGCCAATCAGCGCTACTACGAGACAAAACTTCTTGTGTAACCTATGTACGAGTCATTCCATGTCCACTCAACACAGTTAACATTAAAATTTTACTACACCATCTCAGATTTCAACGAAATTTGGTATACTGGTACCCCCCTTATAGAGAAAGAAAAATACCAAATTTCAACTTGATATCTCAAATGGTTTCAAAATTACACCTTGTTAAAGTTTTCAGAAAAACCTCATAATCGGCCGCTTTCTGAAACTTTAAACTGCTATAGCGACTCTCAGAATCAAGCTAGAAAGATGAGAGAGGTGTCATTTTGCAGTATTTTTCAAGCCCTTTCCAAAAATATGTAACCCTACAAGGGTCATAGTATATTTTTTTACCAATTTCAAAATTAAAAATTTAATTTTAAATTTTTCAAAATGTGCCACTTTTAAAATTTTGAAAAAATTCTCAAATAGTCCTTGTAGAGTGGTTAATTGATAGTATAAGTTTCATAATGGGATCATAATGAGTTCTTACAGAAAAATGCATTCGAAAACAAACTTACATTAGAATTTTCACTATAATGACTAATTGAGCTAATGTCACATTATACATTATGCCATATGCCTAGTTAACAATGTGCTGTAAACAATGTAGTATTACAATGTGCTACTACAATACTGCAAGTGCTGGACTGTAATTGATGGTGTGACAAGTATTGTGTTTATGTTTGATATGTGAGTAGAGTGGAAGTGTTTGTGTGTCGAATAAGTGTTTGTGCAGTAATGGAAAACACAAGGCATAAAACATTTCAGTGTTTAAATCCTTTTTTCCAAAAAAATAAATAAATAAAAATAAAAAATCATAGAATTAGAAATAAAAAAACACTCACAACAGTAACACAATGGATGCTTGAACATTTTCAAGCACCTAATGATGCTAAAGTATGTGACTCTTGCAGAAAAGAGTTATCAATTCTAAAGAACAACAAAGAAACAAATCAAGCCAGTGCCACACTAAATCTAGAGCTTGAAATTTTAACTACTTATGATTCTGAAAATGACCCTGATTTCAACTCTAAGTCGTATGTCGTTGAGACACTTAATGCTTCTCTTCATGAACCCCCCGCCCCCCTTGATTCAAGAAACATAAAATCAAAGAGATGTGCTTCACAAAAAAATTTCAAAATTAATTCAGCCATGAAGCGTAAACTTTTTACTTCTATTCAAGACTCCTCCTCTGATGAAGCTCATGAAACCCTTGATTCAATTTTGAAAAATCTAAAATACCACTTCTCACACTGCACTTCAAGGGACAAAAAGATTATGATATTAACTTGTTTGCCTGATTCATGGAGTGTAAGAAAAATAATGTGAGAATTTAATGCTCCAAATTACATGGTCAGGCAGTCTAAGAAAATACTTAAAGGTATATTAGAGGGCCCTCACCAAAAACCTGGCAAGAGCCTGCCAATAGAAGTAGTAAGAGCAGTGCGTGATTTCTATGAGAGTGATGAAATCAGCACGGTTTTAACTGGTAAAAAAGACTGTGTTTCTGTTAAGTCTGGAACTGGAGAAAAAGTCACACTGCCAAAGAGACTAGTTTTATGCAATTTAATAGAGGCATTCTTATATTTTAAAGACAAAAATCCTACGTTAAAAATAGGGTTTTCTAAGTTCGCAAAACTAAGACCGAAAAACTGTGTCCTGGCACGTTCTAGTGGTACGCACTCAGTATGTGTCTGCACAAGCCATCAAAATGTAAAACTTATGTTAGAAAATGCAAAAATTAGCTCAATGACAAATGGTGAACTGCATATGTATAAACACTGTATTGCTAAAGCACTGTGCAACCCTGCCTCCATTAAGTGTTATTTTGAGGAATGTTCAACCTGTCCAGGTACAGATTACATCAAAAATTTGTTGGAAGAAAAATTCAAAGAAAAAGGCATTGAAAAAATAACTTTTCGGCAATGGATATCGGTCGATAGATGCAACCTGGAGACAATAGAAAAATCAACTTCAGATTTTACTGAACTGTTCATCCAACTTTTGTCTGCATTAATCAGACATGACTTTATTGCCAGACAGCAAAGCTCCTATTTGAACAACGTAATAGAAAATCTTGAAATCTTAGAGTATCTTGTCATGTGTGACTTCTCTGAGATCTACACTTTTGTGATTCAAGATGAAGCACAAAGCTACCACTGGAACAGTGGACAAGCAACAGTACATCCATTTGTCATCTACTATAAAAGAGAGGAAGAAACCAAACATGTAAGCTTTGTTATTTCTGAGGTTCTAGAGCACAATACTATAGCAGTGTATTGTTTTCAAAGGAAACTAATTGAATTCACGAAACAGAAATTTGGAGACAGTATATCAAAAATATATTACTTTTCTGATGGATGCGCTGCACAGCACAAAAACCGGAAAAACTTCACCAATCTAAGCTTTCATTCAGAAGACTTTAAAATTAATGCTGAGTGGCATTTTTCAGCCACCGCCCATGGGAAAAGTGCCTGTGATGCTGTTGCAGGAAATGTGAAGAGATTAGCCTCCAGAGCCAGCTTGCAAAGGCCCTATGAAGACCAGATTCAAACACCATTCCACCTGTATGAGTGGGCGATGCTAAATATTTTTGCGGCAAATTTTGTTTACGTTACACAACAGGAGTACATTGAAACTGAGAAGCACTTGGAAAATCGGCTGAAAAAATCTGTGACCATACAAGGCACTCAGAAACTTCATGCATTCATTCCTATCCCTTCTAGTAAAAGCAAAATGAAAGTAAAAGTTTTCTCAGAATCCACTGAGTTCAAAATTGAAGTTGTTACAATGATTCAGGATCGTTTAAGTTTAGCAGATGTCAGTGGGTATGTGACTGCTGTCTATGACAATAACTGGTGGTTGGCCTATGTACTTGAAAAAGATGAAATCAATGATGAAGTGAAGGTTTCTTTTTCACATCCAGTCGGTCCATCATCTAGCTTTTCTTTCCCTACAAAGGAAAATATCCTTCAGCTTCCTGTGACACTTGTGCTAAGTAAAGTTAACCCAATAACTCCAACCGGCCAAACTTATAATTTGTCAAATGAAGAACTGCAGAAAACCACTGAAGTCTTCACCGACTTTAGTAATTTAACCTTCTGAAAATATTTTTAAAAAAGGCTGCAAGTTAATTATGTAAGGTTTTTTTGTTATGCGCATAGACTTTAATAAAATATTAACCCAGTTACAACACATTAAATGTTTTTACCAAACTTCATGTGTATATTAATCTTCAATTTCACCCAACTAAAATTTTTCAGTTTTAAAACTACCTAGTTTTAGTGCATAGGCTTCTTTTTCTATTAGTGATATGTCTAAAGCTTTCTAATGGTTACCTTTATCTTTTAAAAAGAGGTTGTAAAAATTAAATATCATTGATCAAACTTATAGACATATTTCTATTGTTAAGTCTCTCATATACATTTTTCATGAATCTAAAAGACTATTAGACCTTCCGGGATCAATGAAACATTATTGTAGTGAAAAAGCTAATGTAAGCATATTTTTAAACGCATTTTTCTATAAGAACCCATTATGATCCCATTATGAAATTTATACCATCAGTTAAGCACTACACAAGGACTATTTGAGAATTTTTTTCAAAATTTTAAAAGTGGCGTATTTTGAGAAATTTAAAAATACATTTTTTATTTTGAAATTAGTAAAAAAAAAAAATTATTATGCCCCTTGTAGTGTTATATATTTTTGGAAAGGGCTTGAAAAATGCAGCAAAATTACACTTCTCCTATCTTTCTAGCTTGATTCTGAGAGTCACTGTAGCAGTTTAAAGTTTCAGACACAGGTCGATTTTTAGCGTTTTTCGGAGACTTTAACAAGGCGTAATTTTGAAACCATTTGAGATATTGAGTTGATATTTGGTATTTTTATTTCTCTATGTGGGGGGTATCAGTATACCAAATTTCATTGAAATCGAAGATGGTGAGGTAAAATGACTGTGTTGAGTTCACATGGAATGACCCAAATGTCACTTGTGCCATCCTTTGGAATACCTTAATTTCATTTTATGTTTGTTAACAATAAATTGCAATTTTAAGAACAGCAATTTTCATAAATACAATGAAAGAGAAAGAAACTAATTATACTATTTGTCACGCGTTTTTGTGGTATATAAAGGAAGCAAGGTATTCAGCAATGAAAATCATTTACCGCCTGTCCTGTGCTGTAAATAATCTAACCCACAACACAGTTAACTAAAAACACAAACAAAAAATACTCCTACTCCACAGAAGAATTTCAAATAGTAGACCACAGCTCAAATGTCAAATGTGCCGCACTGCTCTTTTTCCCGGTGCAATGTTGGTAACAATCTGTTAGTATGGCAGTCAGAAAATTCTAAATTTGAAGTACTAGTTATGGTGACAAGCTGATCAGTAATGTAGCCAAGACCAAGGTCATATTAAGAGCCTCAGTTTTGTTGCCGATATGGATAGTGCACGTTATTTTACTCCTATTTGTACAAGCAATATCAAATAGTGTGTAATTTTTCATAAGCACCTTTGTAAGACGGGCATGTACTGCATTATTTCTATGCATAATTTTTGTAATACGAGGTATCTCCACAAAGTAAGTTCCGTTTGGGTAAATAAAATAAACGTGTACAGATACAGAAAAAATATTTATTGTATAAAAAATCTACAACTGTTAAACTGCTTTTCAGCATAGCTTCCAAAATTTTGTAGTCACTTGTCATAGCGTGGCACAAGTTTCTGTATGCCTTCTTCATAGAAGGTTTCTGCCTGTGTATTCAACCACTTGATAACTTGTTCTTTCAGCTCATCATCATCATCATCATCATCGTTGAAGTGTTGACCACCAAGAACATATTTTAGGTGTAAGAAGAGATGAAAGTCACTAGAAGCTAGGTCCGGGCTGTACGGAGGATGATCAAACACGTCCTAGTGAAATTGTCGGTCAGATTTGCCGTGTGTGGTCGGGCATTATCGTGGAAAAAAACACTACCTTTTGACAGTAGTCCTTGGCGCTTTTTCTGTATTTTGCGGAGTAATTTCTTAATGGTTTCACAGTAACCATGTGCATCGATTGTTTGGCCTCGTAGTTAGCAATCAATCAGCAAAATGCCTTTTCTGTCACAAAAAACTGTGCACATGACTTTTCAAAAAATTAAATATGTTATTCCAACCATGGATTCGAGTTGCCAGTAAAATTACGAACTCCTGGATACCAATAACAGACCTGACGGGTCCTTATTTAAAAGTAGCAAAATTAAATCAATTAATTTAGGACGGTTTATAAATTTTCACCAACCAAGGAGCATCACAGAATGATTGCTTACTTAGAAGACAATTGAATGGAAAGGACAGATTAATTTCTACATTACCCGTTTGGTTAATTTAGAAATTGCTCAAAATGGGGCATTAACTGTAGCCGTTAAAATTAAAAGCAAGCAGAAGCCACGCCGTGGCGGAGGCATACCAACTTTGTCCCGCGCTCTAAACTGGTGTGCCAACCTGGTTGTCTGAGACGCAGTGACACCCACAAGGGCTAAGCTTCCCCAACGGTTCCTCTCCCCTAACTGTAAGGTTGGTTACAGGGACTACTTTAGAACAGCGGAAGCACACTGCGGTACCATGCCCGGCGAACAGATACACACCGCCATTCGGTTGCAGAACTCTGAAGTATCCACCTCGTGGACAGTCTAGGGTGCCCTGCTCTGGTTATAGTATTACGACGCCATGGCTAGCAACATTCTCTTCGATTCAACCACTCTACGCTCTCTCTAGGGACTGCAAATGCATCTGTTTTGAAGTGTGTTTATTGACTATTAAGTAATTCCTTGTCCTACAGCAAGGAGGTTTCGTGGCAAAATAATCTTATTTGTGAAATAATATTAAACATGCAACAGGGCTACCTCACATTTGTCATGCCTTTATGAATACAGATTTCACCACAATTCTGCCTATTTGTTCTGTAACTTTCCTATTGTCCCATTTCAATTAATCAATCTTCAATAAGGCAACAAAACACCTGCCAAGAGAAGAAGTTTGATGCCTTTTCAGTCCAAGGACAGCAGATCAGCAGGCGAGTGTAACTTCTTGTCCGAGAGGAAAGGCAATAGGCAGCAACCCTTCTTGCTTAACTTCTTTAGAAAAACTTCACCATTAACAAAAAGATAGCAGTGGTTGGGAAGGGAGTAAGGCAGGGTCATCGTCTTTCCCCAATGCTGTTCAATCTGTACACTGAGCAAGCTGTGAAGGAATGCAAGGAGAAATTTGGAGAGGAAATTAAAGTCCAGGGAGAGGGAATAAAAACCTTGTGGTTTGCTGATGACATAGTAATTCTGTCAGAGACAGCAAATGACCTAGAAAGGCAATTAAATTGAATGGATGTATGTAATGTTTTTAAGGAAGGTTTAAGATGAACATTAACTAAAGTAAAATAAGGGTAATGGAATGTAGTGTCAGAAAATCAGGCAATGCTGAAGGAATTAGATTAGGCAATAAGAAAATAAAAGTAGTAGACGAAATATAATAATGGAAAGTCCAGGTTGGAATTAATAATATAATAATAAGGGCCATTTACAACTCGCCGCAAAGACGTGGCGAAGAACTGTGACAGGCACATACAAATGACACACACATATAACACTTTCAGCTGTCGGCCATGGCCTTCTTCAGTGTCATTTGTATGTGACTGTCGCAGCTCTTCGCCACGTCTTTGCGGTGAGTTGTAAACTGTCCTTATTACTATACTATTAAAGTAGTAGATGAGTTTTGTTATTTGGGTAGCAAGATAACTTCTGATGGCCCAAGTAAAGAAGATATAAAATGTGGAATAGCTATGGGAAGAAAAGCGTTTATGAAGAAGTTAATTTTTTGTTGACATCCAATATTAGTTTAAATGTTAGGAAGCCCTTTCTGAAAGCATTTGTCTAGATTGTAGCATTGTGTGGAAGTGAAACGTGGACAATAAGCTCAGACAAAAAGATGATAGAAGTTTTCGTAATGTGGTGCTATAGACGAATAATGAAGATTAGATGGGTAGATCACGTGACTAATGACGAGGTGCTTAACCGAATTGGCAAGAAAAGGAGTTTCTGGCACATCCTGATTAAGAGAAGGGATAGCTTGGTGGGACACATTCTGAGACATTAAGGAATTGTTAACTTAGCTTTAGCAGGAAGCGTGTGGTGTAAAAATCTTAGAGGGAGGCCGAGGGACGAATACAGTAAGCAGATTCAAAAGGATGTAGGTTGCCTAACATAAGCTCAGATGAAGAGGCTTGTACAGGACAGGGTAGCGTGGAGAGCTGCATCAGTCTGCGGACTGAAGACCATAACAACAACAACAATAACAACAACAACAAAGTTTATATCATTTCAGTTTGTATTTGCTAAGCTGTAAAGCTATGTATTGTAATATCACTGCGCTGTAAACCAATGATTACAGATGAACTTAACCTCGAACAGTGAATTTTTGCCAGTCAAATACAATCTGAGTTTGTGGTGGGATAATCTGGGAGTAACTGGAATGTCTCGAGCACTACACGCCTTCCCTAGCTAGACAAGATGACCAAATGGATTAACTTTGGGTATTTATAGAGGTATTTCTGGACACTCATTGTCCTGGGCTATTTCTTTCACAGATGAATGCCCAGACAGATATCTCCTACCTGTCACAGGCATACAACCAGAGGGTGCTTTGGAGGCACAGAATAAACAACTGACAAAGTGGAATCAGTGATATTGTGTTTATTTTGTTTTCCAATGTGTTAGTAGAGTTTAGTTGAAAGGAGAACCTGATTCAAGTTTGGTCTCATAAAGATTTGTAATCACTTACGAATGTTAAATAGTGTAAACCAGATGTTTGAACTTACTGGAGTTGTGTAAAGCTATCAATAAACCCCTTTTTACTGTATGCGAATTTAGTCCTTCTCGGCACATCTCGATGATGAAGTCTTCTCAGGTTATCAGCCGAGTTAAGGTGTCGTTCTGCGGCTGTTCAAGTGAAACTTGATTGTGTGATCTTTCAATTAATGGATTATATTAAAACTGAATACTACTTCATCTCTCATTTGCAATATATATCTAAGAGAAGAAGTCTGATCTGTCTGGATATTGAAGTAACCACTGCCTGAGGGACTGATTTTCAGGTCCTCTACAATTCTACACAACCTTAAGGGTATGTGAAGAAGACATTCATTTATGTGATGAAATTCCAAAAACTTGAATGACATGGGACATCACAACATTTATACAACACAGATTTGCAGGTTAAATTGGATCTGAAATGATTTTCGGTTGAATTTGTCTATCTTATGCATGGACGCTGGAGCAGGGTGAATCTAAATTCGCGCACTCGAGCTTCACAGCGCAATTCCTCACATGCTAGCAATAAAAAAAATTTCTCACAAAATTTTGCCCTGCGCATATTTCCGGCAGTAAACAGACGTCGAAGATTGAGATTGGTGTTTATGTGGTTTTAGGACGCGACGCACAACTGCAGAGGTCATTAGCGCAAGAATCGAAACTTAGGTATACCAATGGATAATAAACCTATATGAAAACAGCTAAAAACATAGGGCAAAATACAACAAAAGGAAGAACAAATGTCCTTTGATAGAATGACCAAGTTGATAAAATTCAAGACTCGAGCAACAGCCCGTGTGCCATCAGCTAAAATTTCTTACAGGGTATTCGGTAGATTCAGTGCAATATGACAATGAGTAAAATTTGGACAAGACAATAAAACATGGCGCACCGTCAGCAGGTGACCACAGGAACATAATGGTGCGGGGTCACCACTTAGCAAGTGGCCGTGGCTGAACCAGCAATGTCCGATCCACAACCAGACCAAGATGACCTCTTCTCGTTACAAGTGGCTTTAGGGGGTCTTCTGAGACACAGGGAGCAGTTTAATGGTTTGAAGCTTATTATTTGTAAGCGAGGCCCACACATTATGCCACGACGATATAATGCGACAGGAAGAGCCCTTCGAATATCATTCGATGGGACACAGAACGTAGCTGTACGAGGTACGAGAGTTGCAGCCTTGGGCGCGGCGTCAGCAGCCTTGTTACTAGGCACGCCTATGTGGCCAGGCACCCACAGGAGGTGAAAGTGAGGGCCATCGGTAGCTAACAATTGAAGGGAGCAGTTGATACTGTGTACAACAGGATGGGCCGAATAGAGGTCTATAAGGCTCTGAATGGCACTAAGGGAGTCAGAGCAGATGACATAGGAAGGATAATGGTGTCAGCAGATATGTAGTACAGCCTGATAGAGGGCAAAAAGCTCAGCTGTGAAATTTGAGCAGTGGTCATGAAGCCTGTACTGAAAACCGTCATCCTGACAACAAACGCACATCCAACACCTTCATTGGTCTTATAGCCATCTGTATATATGAAGACTGAATTATCTAGCAAGAAACCTCGAGTGGTAAACAGCATCCGAAGTACTCTCCTTCGGGAGTCAGGCGAGTTAGAAGTGAATGCGAACTTGAGCCCAAAGCCAAGGTGGCAGTGGGCTCTCAACTATTTGAAATGTGGAAAGGAGGGTAAAATCAAGCAGCCGAAACAAGCGATGAAAACACTTCAGGAGGGAGCAGGGCAGTTGAGGACAGCCCTTATTGACTGTCGAGGGAGTAATTAAAGAATGATGGATAGGAAGGGTGGTGGGGCATCAACAGCAAACAGTATGCATACCGACACAGCAATATGTCGTGTCGATAGACCAAAGGGAATTCGGCAGCTTCGGCATAGAGGCTCTCAAAAGGGCTAGTGTAAAATGCTCCTATCGCCAGACGTAACCCCCGGTGGTGGATCGTGTTAAGACTGTGTATAATGGACGGCCGTGCAGAAGAGAATACGAAGCTCCCATAGTCCAGCTTTGACCTGACAGTGGACTGATAGAGGTGAAGCAGTATGGTACAACCCATGCCCCATGATGTACCACTCACACAACGGAGAACATTGAGGGAACAAGTATCGCGGGCAGCCACAGAAAAGACATGTGGAGACCAGCTAAGTTTCCTATCCAACATTAGCCCTAAAAATGTTGTCATCTCCACAAATGGAAGAGCGTCGGGGCTGAGACGAAGAGATGGTGGAAGAAACTCTCTGTATCTCCAGACGTTGATACAGACCATTTTCTCACGAGAGAAACTTAAGTCGTTTGTGACACTCGAGGAATAGAGACTGTCAAAGCTGACGACGACGCTCCAGGAGACACGTTCTCTGAGCACCGCAATAGATCGTGAAGTCGTCTACAAACAGGGAGCCTGAAACATCAGCTGGCAGGCAATCCATAATTGGGTTGATTGCAATAGCAAAAAGTTCTACTCTCAAGACGGAGCCCTGTGGCACCCCATTCTGGCGACAGGCGTCCGAGAAAACAGAGCCCACTCATACCCTGAAATTCGATCTTTTGAAAAGGCAAGAATAAAGAGGGGGAGACGGCTGCGAAGACCCCATGTATGCATGGTGCGGAGAATGCCTGCCCGCCAACAAGTGTCATAAGCCTTCTCCAAATCTAAGAACACAGCCACTGTCTGAAGTTTTCGCAAAAAATTATTCATAAGTAAGGTCTACAAGGTAATGAGGTGATCAATAGCAGAGTGATGCCTTCGAAACTCACATTGGACATTGGTGAGGGGGTGTTGAAATTTGAGTATGCAAACCAGCCGATCATTAACTGTGCATTCCATTACCTTACAGACACAGCTGGACAGGGAAATGGGGCGATAACTGGAAGGAAGATGTTTGTCCTTCCCCAGTTTGGGTTTGGGGACAACAATTGCTTCACGCCAACGAGTGGAAACTTCACCATCAGTCTAGACGTGATTATAAGTGTGAAGAAGAAAGCATTTACCTGCAGGGGAGAGGTTCTTCAGCATTTGAATATGAATGACATCGGGCCCCGGGGCAGACGACTGGGAGAGGGCAGGGGCACATTCTAGCTCCTGCATGGTGAAGGTGGCATTGTAACTTTCACGACTGGGAGATTTAAAAGAAGGTGATCATGTCTCCTCTGCCTGTTTTCAGGGGAGGAAGGCAGGGTTGTAATTAGCGGAGCTTGAAACCTATGCCAAAGATAGTTCCAATGCTTTGGAGATATCAATGGGTTCCACGAGAACTTTGTCTGCTATCTTCAGGCAGAGGATTGGGGAATGGACTTTAGTGCCAGATAGCTGGCATAGGTTACCCCAGACAACTGACGAAGGAGTAAATCTGTCGAAGGAACCCATGAAAGAAGCCCAGCAAGCTTTTTTGCTTTCATTAATGACACGACAGCATTTCGCTCGTATTCTTTTGTAATTAATACAATTTTCCAAAGTAGGCCGGCGTTGAAATGTCGCCGGGCTAGAAAAGTATTGCTACAGGCTGCATTCCACCAGGCAACTGGGACCCTACGTGGAGAGGGGCAAGTTAAGGGTACGGAATATTCGGAGGCGGTGAGGATGACGTCTGTGAGGTAGTTGACCTGACTGTCACAGTTGGGGAAATTCTGATCATTGAAAGCTGCCATGGAAGAATAAAGCCACCAGTCAGCTTTGGATATGTTCCAGCTGGTGGAACATGGAGATGTGGTACGATGCAGTAGAGAAATTATACATGGGAAATGGTAGTTAAAATACCTATCAGATAGGACATACCATTCGAAATGATGCACAAGTGGAGTAGTACATATTGCGAGGTTCAAGTGGGAATAGGTATGCATCGTGTCGGATAGTAAAGTTGGTTCGCCAGTATTTAGGCAGACAAGGTTATGGTGGAATAATGTGCAATTTGTGATCACTTATGGCTTCACTGTAATAGGTTTAGATGGAATACCAAACTGCGACAAATGAAAATTTGTGCCCGCCCGGGATTCGAACTCGGGATCTCTGCTTACTAGGCAGACCCGTTGACCACTCCACCACGGAGAACACAGTGACCAACCCGACTACAGATGACATGTTTTTAGCAATTGTAACGTGAGCTCACCAGAGATGTTTATTCATGTGTTCACCTGTGATAATGGAGATTATTTGTGTTCATTTAAAGACATTACGAGTTTTATACCTTTGTTTGTTTGTCATTCATTATGTTTACCGAGTCTTTTAGTAAAAATAAAGAGAGTTATTTAATTCCGGATTTGTTTTCTAATTTTAAAATAAATGACAGAATCTCTTAACAAAAACTTCCAACATTTTTGTATTTTTATATACTTACATTTAAATGATGACATATGAGCAATACTTAGCTAAGACACTGTATAATGTTGTAGGGGCATCTCTGCCTGGTACATGGCTTGAAATAATGTATGTGGCTTTTTATTAAATACTATTTGAAATGAATTCATTACTTGTTATTGTGTCCTTTACCCAACCTAGATTTGCCGTATGTTATATGATTGTATGTTGTAACCTGCGTAGAGGGCGCTACATGCTGTCTGCACACACACACACACACACACACACACACACACACACACACAGAGAGAGAGAGAGTTGTACAGGAAGACCACGGTACAACCCGTCGGCTTTGACCAATGTCGTCACATCAGTCTCTCGCAAGATACGCTTAGTAGATATACCAACTAACAAAACAAACAATATAAATGATACAAACATACAGGATAACATCATAATACATATGGATTGTAGATAATGAGTAATTTGTGATTACCCTCATAAATTACAGATTACCACAACAGGATCTACCATCAATCAGAGGCCTCAGCTCAAAAATTCATGCCTTTGGCAGACATTTGCAGAGAAAAAATAAATAAATAAAATAATAAAAAAAATACTCTCAGTTAACCTACACCTATCAGAGCGAAGCTACAGACAACTTTTTATTAAAAAATCATGACCTACATTCTGCTTTTAAACAAACTCAGATATGACATAATTGGTTAAAGCCAACGGGTACTACTGCGGACTTCAATTGACCCTTTTAGTATTATAGGCCTACATGATGCTGACCATATACAGCTTTACAATACTCCATGTAAAGATGCAATCTGCAAAAGGCCCACAGTGCTCCTTTCTAGGTATGGTAATGAGATTTTCTATTTCTGTTCTTGAACTGGAAGGACATTTACATTTGGTTTTATGATATTACAGCACTGAAGATGGCCACACAGTAACCAAAATCAATATACAATAGTCCAAAGCAATAAAGATTCCTTGCTACCAAAGCTGCTTCCTGTATTATTTATTTGAAGACTGTTTATGACAATGACATATGTAAAAAAAGAGGGGAGGGAGGGAGGCAATAATGCAAGCAAAAACAGTCTGTGGCTAAACTTCAGAGTCTGTTGCTCAAGCTCTGCAATTGTTGGCAACACCACAGCAGTCAACCATAAAGCAGGTATATGTTTTATTTATTTTGTGATCTGTAATAAACAGTGATCATTTTATGTGAAATTTAGGTTAGGTATAGGCTAAACAAGAAGTTCCAGAAATAATCTATTTACAGTTGCCAACATACGCGCCATACTAAAAACACGGGCAACAAACTCTGCAGTTTTACCCAGACTGTTAAGAAAATGAAAAGAACAAACCAATCTAGCAGCATTTTAAAAACTATTTTTTCGCTTCTTAAAAGACACGATTTCTACATCTCACGACCATGTGACAGCTCAACCAAAAAAAAAAAACTCACATTGCCATAGATCAAAAATTAGAGATTATATTATGTAATATTTGTTCTATAGATGACACATATGATATTTTGTAATGATGTGGAATGTGCCGGACATCCTTAGTAAGACACACTTTTGAAACATCAATGTAGGACAAGATCATTTAAGAACAGCTACGTTCATCAGCAATAACTTAACTCATGGCATGACTAACTTTTTGCATTTTCTACTGATCACAATTATGACTTATGCCTATTATGTGAAATGAGTTATTTTAGAATTGTAGTAAACATGCTCAGAAGAAAAGTGGTCTACATGATTTCTTAAGCTTTATTGTTACCCAACCTGCATTCACAGTGATTATTGAAATTTCTTCTTGACTAGCAGCTATGACTTTGTATTTGAGGTCAGTTTTACAAATTATGAACACCACTCAATATATAGTCAAATATTACTATCCTTGATTACAACACCTGTTTACTGCCACACTCAGGCTGAATGATGTAGGCCTACAGTGAAAATTAGGCCTATTCCTCATCCTATGATAATATTCTTGAATATTATTGTTGCTTTCAAACTGTTTTCTTAATTTAACTTCAGAGGGTAATAACTAACTTCAGAATGGAGTCCCTATAACATAGTGTGAGGCTACTGTCAAATCCCAATCAGGTGTCTACAAGAGGTGATTACAGTACATGGGGAACAAAAACCTTCTGCAATGGTGTTTCCAATACAAAGGCCCTACGATAACTGCTACATGTTGCATTTAGGGCTACATATTATCACGCTCTCTGTTTACATACATAATTTAGTGCAGATCACAAAAAATCATTTCCTATTACTATCTCGTATGGAAAAACATTAACGTACAACAAACACACAGTGCGTAAAATTATAGTCACAAGAATTACTACATGCAACAAGTAACTGACAAAGTATTTGCTTCACCTTTAATTATTTGGGCCTATCTCACTCAGTTGCGTAATATTATAAAAGGCGAAACGCATATGGCAAACGAAATTGTTGGAATATTTCAGCTTCAATAGAAGGGCAAAAGCAATAATTGTCACTATAATATTTAATTTCTATAATGAATATGAAAATTATGTTACACTACAAACACAAGCAAAAATCGTTTTACAAAGTCTGTTGTGGTATAAACTACAGGAAGAATTATCACTTTACCAAATTTGTCTTACGTATTATAATACTTTTAACAATACTGATAAAACGGAAACTAACGAAAATGTACGACACTTAACTACAATAAAGTGAAAATGATGAAAAGAAAGGCGACTATTTGTGACCGAGTGGGATGTGTTTTGTTTAACATGGTTTATCACGTAAACACAACGGATCATTAAATAGGCTACTAACAACATAAACAAAACTAGCGAAAAAATGGGAGTTATCAATAAGAGGAAACAGAACCGCAGCATAACAATTTTAATAAAGAGTTCATAACTACAAGTTAAGAACCTTGTAAGTCAGCGTTTTCATTCAGTTGTATACAAATATTCATACCTGTCAGTTTTTTTACCAGCAACGGTTACATCATTTAATAGCACCAGCCGTACTACGCCGTCACACAAAAACACCAGTTATCTAAAAGAAAGTGCACTCTTTATGCGGGAAAACAATCCAACCGTAAAGATCACTTCTCAAATAAATATACAACACAATCTATCCCAACACAAGCAGCGGCATTTTGGGATGACTTTAATCAAAGATGTTATGACCACAAGTAAGCAAGTTTAGCGTGAACCAAGAGGTGAATCGACTTGGCATTACAGAAAGGATCATACGCACAACTAACCATAAACCGCAGATCATGTATATTACCATCTTTTGAGAGTTTTACATGCTATTTATGTTAAAAGTTTGCACAAATTGAATAATAATACATATAATAGTAGTATAGATAATATAGAAGCTATCTCTATACTAACATACGTAAGTTATAATTTCAGATCATCTTTTGCACAGTTCACATATTCTTCAATTGCTTAGAAAGCCTTTTTAAGCCAGTGTTGTAGAACATTTTTGAAGGTTTTTAATGTGGAGGGGTTGCCCTTCTAGTGGCAGTCCACTGAAAAATTTTCTTCCGAGATCGGTGTAGCTTTTCTGAGTCTTACAGAGTCGACATAAATGCTGGACGATATTACTTTGCTGCGTGCAGAGGCGGCGCAAGGCGTTGGCGACCGCCGACGGCCTCGCCAGGGTCCTCGCAAAACATTGTTAAAATTTTAGCATTTCTTTTATTTAATGGCGCTTTTCAGCTGCTAGATTATGTGGCGACGAGCTACATCTAACTCACACTAGCTTGACCCAAGTACTAACACAACATCCGTACCCAAGGGTTGGATCGATTGCCGAAGGGAGCAACCTCGTGCACCATAGTATCACGCCTTAGTGCGCTCGGTCATTGTCGCCTGGTAGCTATTTAGCTCTCCGTATTAAATTCCGTATGAGTGCAGCAGTAATGAAATTTTCAGTAAATTCTTTGTATTATCTAAACTGAGTTTACTGTTTAAACAATGAAAATAAAGCAACAAAACACAATAACGACAGCCCAGCTCAGTTACAAATAAGACAACAAGATAGTCAACAATGCAGTGAAACCAGGCTGTTAGCACATGCTTTGCGGTTGACAACAGCATCGTCTCCGTGGCATGGCTCGAAGTTTCACTAGTGCTGCCGACTGTTACCGATCTATTAAGGGAATTCCCATACAACACCTGACGTCAAACTGCGCATACACACTAAATGGCATTGACGAAATGACGGGCAAAACTCAGTGTTTCAAGACACTCGCACCTAGAACACTTCTGTCTACGTTTCTTGTCGTTACCGAATGAAAAATTGGTTGTTTGGTTATTCTAAATAAGTTATTGCCTATTTTGGATACAATTATCACAATGTTGAGATTGATATCATATTTGTAAGGTAGGTCTGTATTCAGATACATTTCTTAGCATATTTATTTGTCTGTAAAGCATAATTTATTTTACTGTCGTAAATTTTATGTAAATTACTTGCTAGTTGAACCTGTGATGGACTTTGCCTGTTGGAGACTTGATTTGATTTGATTTTCTCAGGGAAGCCAAAACAGTCTTGGTCCAACCCACCACTGCCCGTACAGAAACTAAGTTTATTGTGCGGTATCGCTCCCTGTATATCTAGTAAAGCCAACCAATGCACTTAAACAGTGCAAGGAGTCCCTTTACCAGTTCTTTATCAGACACAATTTCTTCGGGTCTGGTTGACCCAAATGTTCTGTCCCTTTTACTCTCCAATGCAATGCATTCGAAGATTAGATGTGATGCAGTTTCATCACCGTCATCACAGATCCTACATTTAGGGTCCTCTTCTGTTATTCCCATTGTATGTAGGTGTTTTTTGAAATTTCCAGGGCCTGTCAGCAATCCAACCACGAGTCTAATCTCTCTCCTGTTCAGGCCCAGGATTGCAGAACTTCTTTTACAACATGGCTTTGGCATCATTACCTTGCCATGTTTTTGTTGTTGATAGACTTTGGTCCAATATTCTACGTGCTGTCTTCTGAGCCAGTTATGTAGCTCCAATTTGATCATTGCCTTGGTGATTGTCAGGACAGGTTCCGGTCCAATAAATGGAGTCTCTGCCCCCATCCTGGCTAATCTGTCGGCATGTTCGTTGCCACTGATCCTCGAGTGGCCAGGGACCCACAATAGCTTTACTCTATTGCTTTTCCCTAGCTCCACCATAACCCTGTGACATTCTGCAACAATTTTAGACCTTGTTGCAGGAGCTGCCAGTGAGCTCAGGGCTGCCTGGCTGTCTGAATAGATATAGATGCTACGATCTTTGTAGCACCTACGCAAATTCTCCCCCACACACACCCTGATGGCAGTGATTTCGGCCTGGAATACTGAAGCCAGTTTCCCTAGAGAGATGACGACCTCCAGTCTTGGCTGCACCCCGTATACCCCGGCCCCAACACCTTGGTCTGATTTCGACCCGTCAGTGAACCAGACAATATCCCCCGTATGGTGTCTAACTATTTCCTCCCACTGCTCCCTACTTCTAATTGTTATATTGAAAGGCTTGTTGAAGCAGTATGGGGTTATAATACAGTCAGCTGGCATTTTCCCAACCTTTCCTATATTTACCTCACTCACTATTTTAGTGTGTGATTCTGGATATCCCAAAGTCTTCCAGTTTTTGCCAGTTTTGAGTCTGTATGCACCAGCCGCTGCCTCCATCTTGGCCCAAAGGTGTAATGGGGGCATATCCAGCATGGTTTCCATCCCAGCAGTTGGTGTGCTGCTAATTCCGCCTGTTGTGGCTAAGCAGGCTAATCTCTGCACCTTACCAAGCTCCTTAGCAGCAACCTGCTGTTCTACCTTCTTCCACCACACGACAGACCCATAGGTGATCCTGGGTCTAATCATTGTGGTGCATATCCAGTGCATACCCTTGGGGCTCAGGCCCCAATTTTTGCCACAATCTCTCCTGGTACTTACCAAAGTACCTTTCGCCTTGGAGTAAATATTCCTAATGTGAGGGGTCCATGTCAGTTTCTCATCTAAGGTAACCCCTAGATATTTCACTGTCCCTTCATAGGTAGAGCTTCCTTGAAAAGCTTTAGATTCCAACTCGAATGCTGAATATGCTTCTTTGTGAATGGTACAACAACAGTCTTCCTAGGACTAATCCCCAGATCCTGTTTTCTTCACCAGTCTTGCACAATGTCTAATGCACCTTGTGCCATATTCTTCACTGTGTCAGCAAATTTGCCAAGTATTACTATGACAAGATCATCTGTGTATCCTTGGCAAAAGTACTGCCTCGAGTTTAATTCTCCAATGAGATCATTCACCACTAGATTCCACAATAAAGGGGAAAGGACTCCTCCTTGCGGGCAACCCCTAGTGGTGTTGATTACCATTTTTTCATCCATCATCTTAGCCTCTACCTTTCTTCCACTGAGCATGGCCCTAGTCTACCTACATATAGTGGTCTCTAGGTCATGCACCTCTGCTGCCCTAACCATGGAATCGAAGGTCATGTTGCTAAAAGCCCCCTCGATGTCCAGGAAGATAGAGAGGGCTATTTCCTGAAAGTGTAGTGCTTTCTCCACCTTCCCAACGAGTTGATGGAGAGCTGTCCCACATGATTTACGTGGCTGATATGCATGTTGGTTTGAATGTAGAGGAGCCCTAGTTAACCTCCTTTCTCCAACATGCACATTAAGCAGCTTTTCCAATTTCTTAAGAATGAAGAAGGACAGGCTGATTGGCCTCATATCCTTAGCCTTGGTATGTTCAATTCTCTCTGGTTTTGGAATGAAGACAACCTTCACTGCCCTCCAGGCATTGGGAATGATTCCGGCTGCTAGACTAACCATAAATAACCTGCATAGGAATCTAATACGATTTTCTCCTGCTTGTTGCAGGAGAGCTGGAAAGATTCCATCGGGGCCAGGTGACTTGAACAGTTTAAATGTTCCCACCGCCCATCGGACCTTACTGAAATTGACACACTCCCTGGCCAAATCCCAGTCCTCTTTGGGAATACCTGAGAACCGTTGTCTCTCAGGAATCGCATTTTGGTCTGAGTTATCCCCCAGAGTATATTGAGGAAAGTGAGTCTTGAGGAGCTGTTCCAGCGTTTCATGTGCTGTCTTTGTATTCTCCCCATCCTCCTTCCTCAATGTTCCTCCTGGATTAGTTGGTACCCTAGTGAGGATTTTATGAAGTCTCGCTTGAGCAGCCGTGCCCTCCACTTCCTCACAGAATACCTTCCAGGATGCATCCTTTGCCCGTCTGATGGCTGCGCAAGGTTAAACAGTCTTCGTACCTGTTTCCTTTGCATTTCCAGGTTATTATTCCGCCAAGGCACACTCCTATTTGTGCACTTCTTGGTGATTGAGCAGTTGTCCTGGTATGAGGTCACTATAGCAGAGGTTACGGCCTCTGCTACTTCCTCAAAATCTGCTGGATTCCTTACCGAAGTTTTAATTTCCGATAGGCTGAAGTCAAGGTATCTCCTATATGTCTTCCAGACCGTTTTCTGGGATTCGTATAGGCCATGGTCTGTCTGGTTCCCATTTCAACCTTGAATTTAATATACATGTGATCTGATGAGGATGGTTCCAGGACCACATGCCACTGTTTCATGTAACTGCCCATCATCATGGAACTAAAAGTTATGTCAATTACTTCTTCCCTTCTACTATTCCTGAATGTAGGTTCATTACCCCTATTCAGGATCTCCAAGTTGTTAGATAGGAGAATTTCAAGAAGGTGCTCACCTCTACTGTTGGTGTCCTTGCTGCCCCGCGATATATTGTGGGCATTTGCATCACATCCCACCAACAGTTCGTCACCTTGCCGATGGCAGGCTTCTGTCAGTCTCCTCACTTCCAAAGGAGGAGGAGAGCTGTCTTCGTAACTAAGGTATGCTGAGGCCAAAACAATTTCCCTCGTGATACCTTCCTCACGTTGCTGCATTCTGATGGTCATCAGGTCCCTGGAACAAAAATCCATCATTTGTATGAAAGGGATTCCATCTCTAACACAAATGCATGTTCTGGAGTTTTTAAGATTTCTAGCATAAATCAGCTTACCTCCAGTACCTCCGAGGCCCGATACACCCCCTTTGTATAAATAGGGTTCTTGTATCAGGGCCACGTCCAGCTCTTGTCCCCCCAGGCGACGGCTCAGGGCAGCAGTGACCCCTTTACTGTGCTGCAGGTTTATCTGCAGCTCTTATAGTCCCCATCTTGCTGCCATTATTGCCTTTAAGGTCTTTGATTACCCTGAAGGCGACTTGCGAGAATCCTAAAAACAGTTTCAGGCCTTGCTCTCGCATTGCCTTCAGGGACTTCTCTCCGACCTCCACCAACAGGGTTCGTCCTTACGGAACGACCTTTTGGTTAATTACCCTCCAATCCTCTGTCGAGACTTTTCGGTTCTGGACCCTTATTTTCTCTAACAGAGTCTTTGGAGTGACATCCTTAAGGATCTTTGGTACCCATATTGATACCTTTGCGGTCTTCAGGAGTTCGGCTGCTGTCTTGACCAGCAGCTTCACATCCTCCCACGGGGATATCATGGGCACCTTGTCCTTAGGCCATTCTGCTGAGTGCTCCCCCTCGCAGACAAAAATGAGGGCACCGCGATGTAGATAGAACCCTCCTGAATTTGGGTCCTGGACCAGCGTCCCCCCAATCTCTTCAAAGAGGGCCATCTGCCGAGCTCCTCCTGCTGCGAGGTGATGCTCACCAGTGGGTATCCTTCTTAGACAACCGCAATTCTATAGGTCTGTTTCCCTATTTCCTGCCTCAGCCTTTTAGGATCACGCTTGTCCAGAGAGGAGGGAGTCTTAGATTCCTCCCTAACCCTCTTGCCACCTGTCTTTGATGTCGAGGGGGGTCTGTGTATCCCCTTAGACCTGAGGCAGTTTCTTTTTCGGGGTCTTGGGCTCAAGCCCTTTTGATTCCCTCCTTAGGAAGCCATTCTTTTCCTTCCTTTTGCTTTTGTTCCTTGAGAAGTTTCCTCCTCTGAGCCCCAGACAAGGTCTTAATCATATTCTGGTCCAACGTCTCTGTTACAGTTCCCATTTTTTGCTCAGGTCTAGACCCTGATTCAGAAGTAGGAGTGCACTCCATCGGTCCTGATCCCGATGTCTGAGTATCTGAGGTCTCAGATTGCCCCTCAGATTCTTTTAAAATACTTTCTTTCTCTGTGTTCATCTTAGTCCCACGAGATTTGGGGATTTATATGGTCCACACCACGATAACCCTGCGTGGTGCAAGGGTACTTACTCAAGGAGGTCGCCCAATATCCCTGAGGCTCTGTTCGAGACACATCCACCCATGTGCCACGCACCCCTCAGCACGGATCGCATCACACCTTGGGTTGGGAAAGGAATTGGGAAAGGACTGGGAGAGGATAAGGAAGACGGGACGTTGTGAGACACTCTTAGTCAGATCCATCAGCTGAGGCCTTTCCGGCAGTAGGTTCTCTACCTTCAGTATAGCCCTCAGCTTCCCACGGATGCGCAAGCCTTTCCACCCAAACGGACAGTTTAATGTTTGACGCATTAAACAATGAAAATAACGCAACAAAACACAAAAACGACAGCCCAGCTCAGTTACAAATAAGACAACAAGATAGTCAACAATGCAGTGAAACCAGGCTGTTAGCACATGCTTTGCAGTTGACAACAGCATCGTCTCCATGGCACGGCTCGAAGTTTCACTAGTGCTGCCGACTGTTACCGATCGATTAAGGGAATTCCCATACAACACCTGACGTCAAACTGCGCATACACACTAAATGGCATTGACGAAATGACGGGCAAAACTCAGTGTTTCAAGACACTCGCACCTAGAACACTTCTGTCTACGTTTCTTGTCCTTGCCGAATGAAAAATTGGTTGTTTGGTTATTCTAAATAAGTTATTGCCTATTTTCGATACATTTATCACACTGTTGGGATTGATATCATATTTGTAAGGTAGGTCTGTATTCAGATACATTTCTTATAATATTTATTTGTCTGTAAAGCATAATTTATTTTACTGTCGTAAATTTTATGTAAATTACGTGCTAGTTGAACCTGTGGTGGACTTCGCCTTTTGGAGGCTTAGGGTGGCATAAATAAAAAGGTGACGCCTCCCTGAGTTAAATGCCGCATTGGCTCCCATCATTTGGTGTCTTAACAAGGTATATTTGTATGACAATATGGTTCAAACTGACTTCACTCATTACTCCGTTTTTGTTTCACGTTCTATTTGTCCTGATAGATTAACTAACTGTGCTAAACCAACTAATCTAACAGGTTATGGGCCCAGGTCCCGAAACAATTTATTAATTTGCCAGAATAAAAGGAACATTATTCTCGTGTAGTCTAGTCTTCGAATCACGTTCAGTTACATCAAGGTTTCCATTGGAAATGAGAAAGACGGACCGAACTACGTCTTTCAGCATTCAAAAGTTCGACGGAAGTAATTTTCAACTATGGAAATACCAGATGGAAAATATTTTTCGGGCTGAAAAGGTTCTAGACGTTATTAACGGAGAGAAGGTGAGACCGACTGAAGCTGGTACCGCACAGAATGAGTGGAGTGAGTCAAATGCAAAAGCAATGCTTCTCATCTCTTCAGGAATGGAATTTGACCAATTACAAACAGTGATACCGTGTGCTAATGAGAGCGAAATGTGGAAGCGATTTAAAATAATTCACGAGCAGCGATCGGCAATAAACAAAATAACGCTGAAGCAACAGTTCTTTAACTACAAGATGACACTTACTGATACAATTGCGCAGCACGTAAGTACAGTAGAAGCGCTAGCACAGTGTCTTACAGATGTTGGTGAATCGGTGGGAGAGACGGACAAGATTGCCAAACTCCTAGGTGGTCTTCCAGCGAAGTATGGATCGTTTATCACAGGATGGGATTCGTATGACGAATATAAGCAGACCTTTGACAATCTTACGGCAAGGTTATTGAATGAAGAGCTGCGGTTATCTCAAATGGAGGAAGAAATTGGTACTGCATTTGCTGCTGACACTCACGACAAGAAAAATAAACCTTGTTTTGACCAGGTAAGGAAAAATTCTTTAAATAAAAAGAATGTTGAGTGCTTTTATCGTCACATAAAAGGGACATTATAAGGGAGAATGTAGAAAAAATTAGCAAAAGAGTCAAAACAAGGTAAGGAACAAGAGCATCAGGCTCTGAATGCTGAAGTAAGAAACATGTTAGCTCCCAATTACGATAAGGTTTGACTGGCTGACGGTGCAGCGTCAAAACATATTACCTTTTGCAAAGAATTGTTCTCAGTACTCAAACTAGTAGGGAAGTTTGAAGTTCCAGTTCAAATTGGCGATAACTCCATTGTCTATAGAGAAGCCATTGGGTCAGTTGAATTACATGCATTAGTGAATGGTGTATGGGAACCCAGAACAATAAAGGACACTTTGCATGTGCCTGATTTAAAGAAAAATTTATTTTCAGTGGGAGCAGTAACCACAAAAGTGTTACATGTTACGTATAATAATAAAAAGATTGCAGTGTTCAATAAGAAGCTAGTGGCTAGTGGCGTGAAAGCAGAAAACCAGTGTTATAAAATGTTATTTTCGATTAATAACATGGAACAGGCAAACTGTGCATCATCAGATTTGGCCTTTTTATGGCACGAGAGGTTGGTACATGTCAATTCCAAAAGCTTGAAAAAAAAAGTCTGACTGTGGTTTGAAAATCAAGTGTTTCATGCAAGTTAGTTTGTGAGCAATGTCAGTATGGAAAGATGAAAAGAAGATCGTTTGCTACAAAGTTGGATTCTAGATCTAATGTACCTGCGATGTTATTCATGTAGATCTTAGTGGCTGGATGAAAGACTCATCACTTGGAGGTGCACATTTGTGCGCAGTGTTTAAGGACGATTGCTCTTCTTACAGATTTGTGTATTTTCTCGGAAGCAAACATGACATTTTCCTGTTTTTCTGGAACGTAAAAGACTGATCGAAACACAGACTGGAAACAAAATTAAAGGTCTTAGAAGTGACAATGTGACTGAATTCACGAATAGACAATATCAAGATTACTTCAAGAAAAATGGAATAATACATGAGAAGACAAGTCATTACACACCTCAACAAAATGGACGAACAGAGCAAGAAAACAGGTCTTCTTGTTGAGTGTGCACGCACTATGCTATTAAGTACAGATTTGTCACATGAATTATAGGCTGTAGCCATAAATTGTGTTGCATATAATCGAAATCGATGTCCTTGCAAAACAAATAATGATGTAACACCATATGAAAAATGGTTTCGAAAAAATTTCTGAAGCATATGAAGAAATTTGAATCAGCAGCATATGTGCATGTTCCAAAACAATTTAGATCCAAATGAGATAGTAAATCAAAGAAACTGATTATGGTTGGCTATGACAGATACAGTACAAATTACCGGCTATGCAATCTGGAGTCTAAGAAGATTACAATCTCCTGCAATGTGTCATTCAATGAAGAAGAAACTCCTGGTCTAAGCGTGGAGTAGCGGTATGTTGTATTTCATTTCGGAGAATACGCTGCAGAAGACATACAAGAAGAATCCGATAAAGATAATAATAACAAACAAGTAAATGACACAGAGAAGATCAATGTGAGAGATCGTTCTAAATAACGAGCACCTGTTCGTTTTCAGGATGAAAACATAGCTTGTTCTGCTATTATTGTTCAGCCTCAGACTTATGAAGAAGCGATGGATTCAGAAGAATTGTCAAAGTGGAAGAAAGCTAAACACTAGTCAAACATGGCGTCGGTCGGGTTGTATAGTGAAATTGCTCTCCAAAATCAGATCAATTTAAATGGTTCCTCATGTAGAAAGTGTTCAAAACGTGTAGTCAAAGGAATTCAGTGCGTAAAATGCAATTTCTGGTTACATGAAAAGTGTGCAAAAGTTTGTTTGAACTATATAAATGATGATATCCTGTGGACATGTCTGGACTGTGTAAGTGAAAAAATGTGGAAATTAACTTCTGAAATAACTTGCAAAGACGAAATTATTCGTGTTCTACAAAGTGATGTTAATGCTCTAAAAGCTGAAGTGTCATTGCTGAAGCAGGCAAATATTGAACTGGAGCGTGAAATATGTTGTGTTCGTAAAAACTCTTGTGCACCAATTGAAGATAAATCGGCAAATACGCGGAGTGATACAAACAGTGTAAATGTCAACAAATCGGCAAATACGCGGAGGGATACAAACAGTGGAAATGTCAAATGTTTCATGCAGAAGAAAATACTGTACAATGCAAAAAACAGTAATGAAATTCCAAATTGTGGTAACAGAAATTCGATGAACAGCGGCGATTTACAAACTGAGAACAAAAGCAGGTTATTAAAGAAACCCAAAATCTTTGTTTTGGCAGACAATCACGGAAAAGATGTCGTGGACATATTACGAAATATGATACCAGATGCAAAAATAACCGGCATCATTAAATCAGGTGCGCCTCTCTGCGAAGTTTTAAGATCCTGCGAAAATTCAGAAATGACGGGAAATAATTGTATCCTAATCGGCGGCTCAACAGATGTTTATCATAATGAAAGCCACATTGCAACGAGGGAATTGAAGGAAAAATTTCTTCAGTTCCCTCTTGTAAACTTTTATGTGGTCAGCCTTCCACCTAGAAATGATTTAATCTCAGATTCATGTGTTAACATCGAGCTAACAGCCACAAACAGAAAATTCGAGAAGATATGTAGAAGTACTAAAAATGCTACATATGTGAACATAAACAATGTTAGCAGTGAATATTTCACAAGACATGGTCTCCATAGAAACGTTAAAGGAAAAAGGGAAATGTGTTTGGAAATCCTGAGGAAGATGAAAGATGGGTACTCCTTGAAGAACACCACAATCCCACTCCCAGGAAAAATTGCATCAGAAGAAAATAGTTGAGTGTCATCTTTGGGAAAAACATCAGCTGATGCAGTTAAAATAACATCCACAGTTGACATAACTATGTCAAACCCATCACCACCAGCGGTAGATACTGAAACAGCGCCTCCAGAAGCGAAAGCAGAAGCAGATTCAAGTGACATCTCTACCGGTACATCTATAGAAGTAGCACAAATGAAAACAGCAGCAGCTTCAGATCAAATAAAGAAACGACAGGTAACACTCCAAAAATCGTCAAAAACAACAACATTAAGAAGTTCACAGAGGATGCAACTAAGACCGAGAAGAATGGCAATTCAAGACAAGGATTTTTTATGGTGTCGTCACAGAACAAGGAGAGAGCTGATCCATATGTGAGTAACCCAGTTTCATGCCATTCAGATGTAAACTCCAAACAAACTCTGAAGATTGTACACCAAAATGTACAATCACTAACAAACAAAGTAGATGAAATAAATGTACTTGTAAATAATGAATGGAAGGATGTTTCTGTGTTGTGTTTTTGTGAACATTGGTTACCAAACGAGTACTTTCATAGTTTAAAAATAATAGACTTTACCCTTGCAAGCAGCTTTTGCAGAGTAAAAACAAACCATGGCGGAACTTGTATATATGTCAAACAAAATGTGAAGTGTCAAAATTTAGTCTCTGTATGCAAGTTAGGTTGTGATATAGATTTTGAAATATCAGCTATTGACTTACTGGCTGAAAAAACTATTATTTTATGTGTGTACAGACCTCCTGCTAGCAATATAAGTGTTTTTTTTTTTTCAAAAAATTAGACCTTGCTCTAGGACAACTGAAGACAATTGGGAAAACATTGGTACTCTGTGGGGATTTTAACATTGATTTTCTAAGCCAAAGCTCTCAGAGAGATAAGTTCCTAAATATAATGAAGGCCTACAATCTGTATATGACTGTTAATTCTCCAACCCATATAACAAAAACTAGTGCCACTTTGATTGACCAGGTATGTGTAAACATGGAGAATTGCACCTCAGAAAACTTCAATACTGGCTATAGCAACCATTTATCACAGGTATTATGTATACCTATTAAACACATTTCAGCGAGTCTTAAAAATATTACCTTTAAAAGAAGCTATAGTCAGAAAAATATCGAACACTTCCATTACCTAATTAGTAAACTATCCTGGACTAATGTTTATGAAACCCCTAGTACTGATCAAAAGATGGAATTTTTTTTGAATGTTTTCAGGCATAATTTTAATATAGCCTTCCCAAAAAAGAAAGTTATTTCCAGAATAGATAGGTTCAATAACTGGATTACACCAGCTATTCGGGTCTCTTGTAGAAGGAAAAGAGAACTCTTCATGCTCTCAAAAAATAACAGCAATCCTGATTTCCAGAGTTATTTCAAAAAATACAAGTCAGTTTTAAGACAAGTAATAAAAAATGCAAAAATTAAGGCAAATGATAAATATATTATGGAGTCATCAAACAAAACCAAAACCATGTGGAAAGCTGTGAGGGATCTTACGGGTAATAAAACAACACACAAAAATATTGAAATATTGCAGGATGGAGAAACTGTCACACACCCAAAGGCAGTTGCAAACTATTTTAATTCGTACTTTGCAACTATTGCTGATACATTAGTAAAAGAAAAATTTAGAAACCCACCCAATACAACATTACACGAACCTTCGCATACTGTAGTAAATAATGTTTCCATGTTTTTGAATCCAGTAGGCCCATCTGAACTTCTAAATACTATTAATACACTGAAGAACAATTATTCGGCTGGTTTAGATGATGTCCCAGACTACATTATTAAAATAACAGCAAATCTTCTACTCCTCCCCTTGTTAGATATCTGCAATTCTTCTTTATCGAGTGGTGTTTTCCCTAAACAGCTAAAACGAGCAAAGGTTGTACCACTGTATAAAAAAGGAGATCAGACCTGTATGAGTAACTATAGGCCAGTGTCACTACTGCCAGGATTTTCAAAAATTATCGAAAAACTGTTCCTTTCACAACTAACCTCATTCTTCACCAAAAATAATATTATTTCTGAATGCCAACATGGCTTCAGACCTCAGTGCTCAACATAAACAGCCACTTTCAATCTGATAAGTCGTGTATTAAATGCAGTGGACAATCACAAAAAAATCTCAGGTTTATTCTTAGACCTTACAAAAGCTTTCGATGTCATCGATCATTCTTTACTCTTGAGAAAGCTTGAGCGTTATGGTGTGAGAGGTGTTCCAAATGAGTGGATTAAATCATATTTGGAAAATCGCTCACAGATGACTGAAATAAAGCATATTGATGGATATGAACTCCAGACACACCTTTCAGAACCATGCATTGTGAGTCATGGCGTTCCACAGGGCTCAATTTTAGGTCCATTTCTTTTCTTGGTGTTCATTAACGATTTCCCACTACACGTTAGGGGTCCAGAACCAGTACTGTTTGCCGATGACACTAGTCTACTGATTGAAGCGAATGATGAAGAAAATCTTACTGCATCTGTAAAGGACATTGCAAAGGATGTGTATGAATGGTTTAGTAGAAATAAACTAATAGTAAATCCTCAGAAAACAGTACTCATAAATTTCCATACAGATCAGAATAAAAATGTTGTACAACCAAAAGTATGTATGAATAACCAAAATATTAGTGCTGCTTCTGTAACAAAATTTCTTGGGATTCACATTCAAGAAAATCTCAAATGGAGCACTCACATTGCAGCCCTAAATTCAGAATTATCCAAAATGAGGTATGTACTCAAAATTATCTGCAACAACACTTCTGCTGATACAGTTAGGTCTGTATATTTTGCACGAGTACATTCACTACTGAGATATGGTATCATTTTCTGGGGAAGTGCTCACCAGACCATAACCGTTTTCAGGAGGCAAAAAGCAATCGTAAGATTAATGAAACAAGCTAGCAGCAGAAAATCCTGCAAACCTTTCTTTAAGGACCTGAAAATCCTACCCCTTCCCTGTGTATACATTATGGAAGTAGTCATGTTTGTAAAAAAAAGTCTACTGAGGAGAAAAAATCAATTTTATCAAAATAATATTCTCCATGATTACAGTACAAGGTCAAACAATGACATACACATTAATCACTGCAACACCACATTGTGCCAGAAAGGGGTATATCATGCAGGCACAAAATTGTACAACAGATTACCCAGACACATGAAATCTTCTCCTGACCTACTAAACTTCAAAAAGTCTGTGACAGCATACCTCCTAGACAACTGCTTTTACTCTGTCTCAGAGTATCTTACGCATGAGGATATGTAATTTTGTAACTGTTGTAATAAGTTTGTAAGATTCATTGTGTACCAATCTCATTATTAATTATGTAAATCTAGTTATATTGAAATTTAAGTAATATGTGTATCTTCTACAAATTGTAAAGCCAAAAGATAAAATTTTATGTCCAATATCTTGTGTACAACATATGTAAATAGAAATAGATTATAAGGACAAATAAATAAATAAAAAAAAGCAGTGGAAGAAGAAATGGCATCCTTGAAAAATAATGTAAATTGGGACTTGGTACATCTAGATTAGATTAGATTAGGACTTGTTCCCTAGATTATGAATACGACACTTCGTATTGATGTGGAACGTGTCAGGTTAATGAAAGGTGTCTTTACAAATTATTACTTTTACTAAATATTACATGACACTTTTTTTAAATTAATTTTTTTTCAGATTTACTAATTTATATCTAAAAATTCATCTATAGTGTAGAATGAGAAATTCTTTTAATTTCAGAAATTCTTTTAATTTATTTTTAAATACTAGTTGGCTATCTGTCAGGCTTTTGATGCTGTTTAGTAGGTGATTAGTAGGCGACCAAAGACTTTTGTGGCTGCATAATTCACCCATTTCTGTGCCAAAGCTAGATTTAACCTTGAATGGTGAAGATCATTCTTTCTCCTGGTGTTGTAGTTATGTACACAGCTATTGCTTTTGAATTCGGTGGGATTCGTAATAACAAATATCATTAGTGAATATATATATATACTGAGAAGCTACTGTGTAGATCCCTAGCTCTTTAAATAAGTGTCTGCAGGATGATCTTGGATGGGCTCCAGCAATTATTCTGATTAAACGCTTTTGCGCAATGAAAACTTTTTCCTCAATGATGAATTATTCCAGAAAATGATGCCATACAAAAGCAGAGAATGAAAATAGGCACGGTAAGCTAATTTACTGAGATGTATATCACCAAAATTTGCAATTACTCTAATAGCATAAGTAGCTGAACTCAAACGTTTCGGCAGATCTTCAATGTGTTTTACCAGTTCAACCCCTCATCAAACACCTAAAAATGTTGAATATTCTACCTTTGCTACAGATTTCTGATCAAAGTCTATATTTATTAACGGTGTCATTCCATTTACTGTACGGAACTGTATGTACTGTGTTTTATCAAAATTTAATGGTAGTCCATTTGCTGAGAACCACTTAACAGATAATCGTAAGACAATTGACTGCAAATGGGTCTACCGAGTAAAGCAGAATTTTGAGGAAACAACTGATCGTTTTAAAGCAAGACCATGTGCTAAAGGCTACTCACAAAGAGAAAGTATAGATTATAAAGAGACTTCTTCTCCTGTGGTCCGATATGATTCGATCCGGATTTTATTAGCAGTTTCAGCCTTCAAAGACATGAAAATCAGACAGTTTGACATCAAGATTGGATTCCTTAATGGAGATCTAAAGGAAGAAGTCTATATGAAGCAACGAAAAGGGTTTGATGTAGAGAACTCAAATTTAGTCTGTAAATTGAAAAAAGCGCCTGTACGGTCTAAAACAGTCTCCATGCTGTTGGAATCAGAAATTGGTTCAATTAATGACAAAGTATGGATTTAAGCAACTGAATGCAGACAAGTGTGTATTTCACACTCTAGCAGATGACCTAGATGTTTACTTAGCACTGTATGTGGATGATGGATTGCTATTTTGCAAGTCTAAAAATATTGGAGAACATCTTGACAGCCCTGGGAGAAACATTTGAAATTACAGTGGGCAACAGAAGATATTTTTGTGGATTGGAAATAGAATATGATCCATTCACAAAAAAAAAAAAATTACATAGGCCAGCAAAGATACATTAAGATAATACTTAAAAAGTTTTACCTGGATGAGTCGAAACCAAAAGTAGACTCATTTTGATTCTGGAACTGTGTTGCACAGTGGGCAATGTCATACAAATGAATATGAGATAAAGGAGGTGAAGAACAAATCATATTGTCAAATAGTTGACAACTTAATGTTCACAGCAACAGCGTCGCGACCAGATATTATGTTTGCAGTGATTACAGTAAGCAGATTTCTACATAATCCAGGACCTGGGCATTAGCATACTGTCAAAAGTATTATGAAGTATCTGCAAGGAACAAAAGGAGTTGACTATAAAGTATAAAGCTGATTCTACGAAACTGGTGGTCTATTCAGATGCAGATTTTGCAGGTGACTATGACAATCGTTGGTCAACAACGGCCTATGTGAGTCTGTTGGCAGGTGGGCCTATGTCATGGTGTTCACGTCGGCAGAAGTGTGTGCCAAGATCAGCAACTGAAATCATATGGTTACGTGGTTTTCTAAGTGAACTGAGTTTTAAGTTAGAAAAACCGACTTCACTCTGTGTCGACAATCAAAGTGCAATTCGCTTAATTAAAAATACGGAAAATCACAAACCCATTAAGCATATCGACATCAAATATCATTATATATGGGAACATGTTGAAAACAGTAAAATCGTAGTTTGTTATGCTTGATCAGAGGAACAATTAGCAGATATATTCACAAAGCCTTTGACCAGGGACAAGTTTGTAATAAATAGAAAGTCATTGTCAATTACTTCAAGAAAAGACTCATTAAAACAAGAGTGGGAGTGTTGTCCAGAATAAGTGAGCTTGTTTCAATGAGTAGGGCGGTGTGTGATAGAACACTTGTTCTATAATTCAAAGACACAATCTAAGTGTATATATGTTACTCATAAGTAAATTATATCTTTGCCGTTTTGAATTCTGTTATGGATAGGGTCTGGTCTTTTTTTGGTGTTAAAAACAAAAGTTGTTCGCTTAGTAACTCCATTTTGGATTCACATTCTATTTGTCCTGATAGATTAACTTACTGCGCTAAACCAACTAATCCAACTAATTATTTATGTCTTGTGATGAAGCCGCCAGAGAGCATACTTAGGCGCTGGGTGTTAGTAGATAAAAATTTATATGCACTGGATGTGTTCAGCAGAAAATATTGCTAATCATGATGTCAACAGTTGTTAAAACCATTGATTAAATCTAGAATTAATTGTAGAATGTAATACTGCAGATGAAAATTAATAATCTGTGGCAAGCTCTTTATTTCACTTATGTGCATATTTTTACATAGTACTTGTATTCCAGCTGTGTAGATAGCACAGACTTCAAAAAAACATTTGATAAAATTCTTGATGTAGAATTGGTAATAAGCCAGCCATGGTGACCAAGGGGACTGCGGTGCGCCAGTCATGGTCTGCACAGCCACTATGGTTGGGGGTTCGAATCCCCCCTCGGGCATGGATATTTGTGCCGTCCTTAGTATTAGCTAGTTCATAAGTAGTTTGTACGTTTAAGGACTGATGACCCCATAGTTAAGTCCCATAAGCTCTACAAATATTTGAAAATTTTTTTGAATTGGTAATTATTCTACACTGTTCCATGTATCTGTTTATGAAACTTGTTAAACTTCTGAACACACCGATAAAGAAAACAATTAGGAACTATGCATTAGTAATAGCTAAGTGGACCCGCGATGCCTGCTGCTAAAAAAATGATGAGGCGCCCGTGTTACTCTCATAAGCTTGTAGAGATCAGCTCGACCAGCAGTGGACAAGAGGCTATCGAAGTGATTGCTTTTGTTGATACTAATTAGAATAACGCTTGCACGATAAACAGTGGTAACTAACACACAAGGTATATAATGTATGGAGTAAACGTGTTCGATGGTTTTCGGGCTTTGGGATTCGCAATTGTGTTGTCTTTCAAGCAAAGTTGTCTGTATGTGCTGCAGATGGAGAAAGACTGGTATCCACGTTTATGTAGTTTAGTGGTTATCACGATTGCTTTACACGCAGAAGGTCCAGGCGGAAACACTGTTTTCTGGTCTATTTTATTATGTGAGCTATACTGTATATGGCTCTTCTTCAGATTCTCTTGTTGCATGTAGGTGTGAAAGGACGATTATTAGACACTTCTACAGAGTAACGGAATTGTTGAGTAGTAAATCTGCTATTTCTTCAAGTCTCTCATGAGAAAGAGAGCACACAGCAGCGGTTTCCGTGGTGTAGTGGTTATCACATCTGCCTAACACGCATACAGCCCTCTAACACCTGACAGCCTATTATTGAATGAACGTAATTTGGTATTTGTTAGGAATTAGATGCAAAATGGTTTGGTCCTGAAGGCCTCGATTACACGAGGTCTCTAAAACGAGAGGCTCTGTGCGCCCCCCCCCCCCCTGCACCCCACCCAACAACTCTAGCCTGCCACTGTAATGTTTTGGAACGCTGACTTCATGCCAGGCCTCACCGACCTACAGCATACATCCCAAGCATGTTATGAGAAAATTACAGCTTGGAAAACAAAGACAAATGAGTAAAATTACAATTTTATTTTGGAAATTTTGTCTTGTATGTTTCTTCCCTGGATGATTTACTGTTATATATATTCTGAACGTCTTTTTCAATAAAGGTAATACATATTATGTGTTTATATGCCAGAACTTTATTACATAAGGTGCAAAACTGTAGTTAATTTGAAAAACAACTAAAGTCATTCTTTTTTAAACGAAAATTTGAAAATGAAGGAAGTAGAAGACCATGCTTTTGTAATGACAGCCTTATGTAGTTTCGATGTATGTAACATGATAGGCAGTCTTTTGTTGTTTCTGAAAATGTACCTCTAGGGACTTAAGTCGTTTTGCAAATTTACGATTCATCAATTTTAAACGCAATTGCTGCATATATCGTTAAGCAGAAGAAAACAAGGAACAGATTGGTGTAACTCATTTTGGGATAGACCTACCGATTCGTTTGTAATAATTGAAGCTTAAACTCGAGTCTCCATAACAAAAAATTGTATAATAGGAGGCGATGTGGAACACACACACACACACACACACACGCGCGTGCGCAATAACATCCATTTTACAGTATGTATGGATTTCATAAATAGTTCTTATATTTTATTACTTCTTGTTCCAGCATTATACATGGCACAATATCAAAACTACACTGCCATGTATGACTATAACACTGTGTACTTTTAAGCACCGTCAGATGGGGTAATTTAGGACAATGTGGTATATTTGCTATTTCGCACTGGTAGCAACCATATGCCTCTCACTTTCACTTTCATACACTAATGATTTTAAGTGTGAACTGTATTTTCGCATTCCGCGACTTTTGGTTTGTGTCTTATGTAAACATTAATAAATCTCCGATCAACAATCTCGAGGTTGAAATTTCACGCAATATCGTAAATTGGAAACTTTGTATTGTCTCAACAAACGGAAAAGCGTTCTAACTATAGTAGTCACTAAGGTCATTAGCCACTTTAATGCGTGCATATCGACTTTTCTGCTTTTAGGAAGTTTTATTCATTCTACATACAACGACCAACTGCACTGGCAGAGAATGAAATCTAATACAATCTATGGAAGGTATGGTAAAAACAACATCAAAACAGTCCGAAATCACCCCATCTGATAGAACTGCACTTATCAATGTACTTAACAAAAAATAATTTTTAAATCTTCATTTCTGGAGGACCCTCAAGAGAAAGACACATAGGGAGGAAATGGGAGTACGGTGCATCAAAAAGAAGAAGAAAGGCTGAGACAGCTATATCCAACCAAGCTATGAGTTTGAGCATGATGAAATTTATGAAGAACCTACTTCAAGTGAATCTGCTCCAGACGCCTCTGACGAATCTGTCCTCCAAGTTTCTGTAGTCGCTGAAACAGGACCAGGATCTAATGAATCTGTTACCTTCTCTGATACAGCATCAGAATTGGGTGAAACTGCTGTTATCCAACATTCTGAGCCGAATAAGGAGTTCAGGGATGAAAATATTTGTGTTTTAGAAAATCGTGAGGACACTGTTCATAAAACAGAGTCATTTACATGATTAGATCCAGGGTAGTGGGTGTTTCCAGTAACAGATTCACAGTGTCATGACTTAATTCAAAATGGTGTCCAGCAAAACCTCGAGAAATCTTATGAGAGTTACCCCAAAGACGTAAATAAAAGATATTTTACTAAATTTCATTTTACTAGAAAATTGAGTAATGGTGGAGAGCAACATCGCAGGTGGTTGGTTTACTCCACATTTCAAGATAAAGTTTATTGCTTTCCTTGTTGACTTTTTTCACATTTGCAGACACAGATGGTCAAAGAAGACTGTTGTGACTGGAAGATCTGAGTAGGATGTTACAAAGACATGGACAAAGACAAGGACACATGGAGTGTATGATTAAATGGGTGGAATTCCATAAAGGAATCAAATACAGTAAAAAAGTAGATAAGGGAATCGAGAGACTGATTAGTGAATCACAAAAGTAGTGGTATAACTTGTTTAAAAGATTGATCGATATTATCAACTTCTTAGCCTCACACAATCTGGCATTTAGAGGTCATCGAGAATCCCTTAACCTGCATGATACTGGAAATAATAGAAATTTTATAGACCTATTTAAACTGTTATCCAAATATGATCTAACACTAAAAGAGCACTTGCAACATAGTAATGTCAATCAACTTTCTCAGCATTATCTGAGCCACAAGATCCAAAATCAATTCATTTAATTAATGTCAAAATCGTTATTAACGAAATTGTAAAAAGAGTGAAATAAGTAAAATATTGTGCCTTCATGCTCGATTGTACCAGGGTGTGAGCCGTGTGGAACAAATGTCAATAACATTAAGATTATGTAATTCCTCAACAGGAGAGATAGAAGAAGACTTTGTTGAGTTTATTGCTGTTGCAGATACAACAGCAGAGTATTTAATAAATGCAGTTTTAAAGGAACTAGAAAATAATTATCTAGATAAAAAGGATATGATAACAATGCGAATATGGTTGGCATTAATAAAGATTTAAGAGCAGGAATACTCAATATTAATCCACGAGTATTCTTCACGCCATGTGGATGCCATTCTTGGAATTTGCTTCTCATATGCCTAGCTAATTCATCTATAAAAGCTACAACATTTTTCGGCTTCATCAATAAAATTTATGTGCTCTTTACAAGGTCTAACAAGCGCTGGGGACTTATAACAACTAAATTAAAATAGTCATTGAAAGCACTGTTTGAAACAAGATGGGAAAGCAGTTGTTGTTGTTGTTGTTGGGTTGTTTAAGGGGGAATAAACTGCAACGGTCATCAGTCCCCCACGGGAAAGCAGAATCGGAGCACTAAAAGCTATATTATTCCTATTTGATGATGTCATTAAAAGCGTGAATGGCCTGAAAAGCCTCAGCGGATTAGGCATGTGGCACTGGGGTGCCGAACTGCGGTGCATGCAGCCATTCATGCAGAAATGCGTAAAGTTTCTATAAGTTGCACCGCGACGCAAAATAGAGTGTATGTAAATATGGGCACAGCACAAGTACCCCAAATAGACCGGCTTTTAGGTCAAGAGAACTATGCGGCGTGGAAATTCGTCATTGAAGCATATCTACATTTAGATGACATTGATGGTTTTAGATGGTACATTGCAACCTACGGAATAAAGTTTTTCTGATAAGGATTGGATGGCAAAATCAAAACTAATCCTTTTGATTGACCCAGTAAATTATGTTCACATAGAAAAAGTTACATCGGTAAAGGAGATATGGGACAAATTGAAAAACCAGAAAAGTAGGATAACTACAAGACTGAACAAGTGCAAACGCGTAGACGAATATGCAAATAAAATTATTTCAATTTCAAAGAGTCTGCAAAGTATTGGTTTCGAAATTGCAAACAAATGGATCGGAACTTTGTTGTAATCTGGATACCAGAGAAGTATTCACCTATGATTATGGACCTGGAAAGTTCAGGAATACCCATTACAGCAGACAGTATGAAGGTAAAGATTCTACAGGATGTGAAAGTTGAGCAAGATTCTTATGCACAAGAGAAGGAGACAGCATCGGCTTTATACTCCAAATACAAGAAGAAGAAGCCAGTAAAATGTTTCAGATGCCAGAAGTACTGACATTTGCATCACAATGTAACGAAGGGTTGAGTACAAAAGAAAAAAAGTATAATAATTTTTGTTGCTCTGATGGGAAAACTGCACAGAAAGGTAAGACACTTTCTGCTTTTCATTCCTTTAGTGAAGCAAGTGATGAACATGCAGAATGGTTTCTAGATTCAATAGTCTTTGTTCATATTATTAAAGATTCATCAGTTTTGTATGATGTTCTTACAAAGACTAATATTGGAATTTCTACAGTTGATGGATCTAAGTTAAAGTGTGAACTTCCAGGAAAAGTTCATCTTAGTGTTTTAGTCAGTGGAGAAAAAGAAACTGTTACTACTCATAATGTACATTATGTCAATTATATTGCAACTAATTTACTGTCAGTAAGTGAAATAGTAAAGAAGGGTAACACAGCTATTTTTGATATAGATGGAGCTAAAATAATTGAATCTTGTGGTGATATTCTTGTTACTGCAAATAATGTAAGGGATATTTATAAATTAAATACAGTTCAAGACATTACTGAAATTCTAAATCATCCTATTTATGCTGCCAAAAGTTTCTTGTGGCATAGGAGACTTGGACATTTGAATAGAAAAAGTATGGCATTATTAACGAATATGTCAACTGATTTGGAAAATTATGGAAGGAATGAAGTGCAATAAGAGGCGTGTCTGCAAGGGAAACAGGCCATACTGCCATTTAAATCAAGTCGATGTAGACCTACAGATGTTTTAATTTGTTACATTCTACTGGTTTCGGCAGTTGCTGCCATCAACAGGAAATCGGCAAGATACTTTACACCGAAGCCAATGAGATAACATTTTTACTGAGTACAGTAAAGACTAATTTACAATAAAATATTGTCATTGTGTCTAAAAGCCTTTCCATTTCACATCGTGTAGTACATATTCCTTTCATTAATCTTTAACTATCACAACGAAGATTAACAATATGTACAGATGACGATATTGACATAAAAGTTAAAGATTAATTAAAGGAATACCTACTACATTATGTAAAATGGAAGGGCTTTTAAAAACAATCACAATATTTTATTGTAAATTACACTTTACTGTACTCAGTAAAAATATTATCTTATTGACTTTGATGTAAAATATCTTGCTGATTTCCTATTGATGGCAGCAACTGCCAAAACCGGTACACTATAACAAATAAAGATATTTTGCAGCCTTGGCATAAGAATGATTTTTTTCCCCAAAGTATATCACGTATGTAGATTAGCACCTAAAAACATTTTCTCAAGAAAGTTTTAATCAATCTTAACTTTGAGAAGCTTCTCTCGGCTGAAACTGTACAGATTGGAACTGTGCCCATGATTCTGATTGTTAGATATTGAAGAAGTTGTTTTGTGTCTTTGAGTCTAGTGGATTGCATTTTAAAAGGTGGAGTTTCTCGTAAACGTCTGAAGGCTGTATGTCGCTATTTTCGCCTTCTCGGAATATTATACCTAAATCATTACAGTGCTTGAGAAGGTCCTCCTTGGATAGAGATTTCAAATAATTGAGATCTTTATATATAAAGCAGAGTGTCCGTATCTTTGAGTGTACATGCTGCATACAAATCTACAGTTTTGTTCCAATCTTTATGAAATTTTGCACATGTAAGCATCAATCCATGAGGACAGTTGCCTTGGCATTCGGTATGACGTTATAATTTATACACTACAAATTGTAGTCGCAGGAAATTTTACAGACAGGTGAATGTAAGTTCTAAATTGTATCATAGTAAGACACGTAGTTCATGAGATGTTGTTGTTGTGGTCTTCAGTCCAGAGACTGGTTTGATGCAGCTCTTCACCCTACTCTATCCTGAGCAAGCCTTTTCATTTCCTCATAAGAACGACAACCCACATCCACTTGAATCTGCTTACTATACGCGTCTCTTGGTCTCCCTCTGCGATTTTTACCCCACACACTTCCCTCCAACGCTAAATTCACAATTCCTTGATGTCTAAGAATGTGTCCCACCAATCTATCCCTTCTTTTAGAAATTTCTTTTCTCCCCAATTCGGTTCAGTACCTCCACATTAGTTACGCGATCCACCCACCTAATCTTCAGCATTCTTCTGTAGCACCACATTTCAAAAGCCTCTATCCTCTTTCTGTCCACACTGCTTATCGTCCATGTTTCACTCCCATACAAGGCAACACTCCATACAAATGCCTTCAGAAAGGACTTCCTTAGGGTTAAATCAATATTCGATGTTAACAAATTTCTCTTTTTCAAAAACGCCTTTCTACCCATTGCCATTCTGCATTTTATATCATCTGTACTGCGACCATGAGATATGAGCACATAAAGAGTTACGTCCATGGAAAACCGCCTGATCACGCACCAAATTTTAATCTATTACTTCTTTAGTACTAATTGTATTCCCAAGAGATTTTACAAGCATACAGCTCTTATACAATGAATATATACCTGAAAAATGGCAGAAATAAATACATAGATACCCGGGCAACGCCAAAAAATGTTCAAATATTTGTAAATTTTTCGGACCAAACTGCGTGGTCATCAGTCCGTAGTACCGTAGTACCTTAAACTAAGGTAAACTAACCTAGGGATAATACAGACACACACACACACACACACACACAAACACACACTCACACACACATGCCCCAGGGAGAACTGTAACCTCCAACGGCGAGCAACCGCGCTCTCCACAGCGAGACGCCATAGACAGCTCGGCTACTCCACCAGGGCCGGACAACGCCGGGTTTTCAGTTAATCACAAATAAAACAAAATCGCTGAAGTTATTATTCGAGCGCTTTCAATCGGCATTCACTGTCGACTGTTGCAATAATATCATTGTGTTAAAAATAACTCTGTGCTGCATTTCAGCAGATTGTAATGGTTCATCAATTTGTTCGTAATTGAACATTCGCTTTTTTGGTGCTATTCTTTTCTTTTTTATCTCAGACTCAATTTCGTAACTACTTTTTTGTACAAACAATCGAGCTTCTGCATTGCATGTTTCAAATGCTGAAATACGGAATTCTTGATCCAGTTACAAAATGAACTTAGAGTCAACAGCTGTCAGGTTCACTTGAACTGACTGCCATCATTTACTTATATTGTTCACGTGTAGTAAAATAGCGTATCATATGTATATTCCAACAATAAATTGAAAAGTTAACATTTCGTTCAAGACTGATTCACAGTCACTAAGAGTTTCACAGTTTTACTTTTCAGGTCTTTCCCGCTTTCGATGACATCATCAAATTGGAATAATATAGCTTTCAGTGCTCCGATTCTGCTTTCCTATTTTGTTTCAGACAGAAGTTTCAGGGTCAATTTTAATTTTGTTTTTATAAGTTTACACCGTTTTAGACCTTGTAAATAGGACAAATTTTATTGATGAAGCCGAAAACTGTTGTAGCTGTTGTAGATTAGTTAGCTGCATCTATAAGGAAATTCCAAGAATGGCTTCTGCATGGCGTGACGAATGCTCGTGGATTAATATTGCCGTGAGAGACCACAAACACCAACTGCCGGCGTGGCGCAGGGGCTAGCGTCACGGACTGCGGAAGAGAAGGTCGCCGGTTCAATCCCGCCCACCGGCAAAAATTTATTTCTTTGTAATTTACAATTCCAGAAGGTTCTACATCTTTCTTCATGTTCACTTGTAAATTCTACTTGTTTCTTATGTTAACTGTTCTTCTAATTTCTGGTAAATTCTGTCTGTGTATAAATAGCAGAGCACTCTGCCTGAGAGGCAGTCAGTGCTGCGTGTATGTTGAGTTCGTAATAAACGTGCTTTCAGTATAAGTGCTGTGTTTAGTTGCCTTCGAAGTCAAGCCTGCTTCCATTGCAATGCGACATTGTTTGGTGGCGGCGCCGGGTACACTGTGCAACAGCTGCCTCAACGTGGCTCCGATTAGGCAACGTAAAAGCCATCGCTTACACGGACTGGAACCGGAATACAAGGGATACACCGAGTACGTCCTTCCAAGAGTCCGTATCATCAGACGAACTGCGGAAACGAAACAAGCAGTAAGCCAGCTACACATCAGGCATCCGTCGGTGTTCTCTGGAGACGCTGGACAGGACCCAAACAAATGGCTAAAAGGGTTCGATCGAGTCGCCAAGTACAACAGGTGGGATCATACGATGTGCTTGGCCAACATTTACTTCTATCTGGATGGAACAGCCCAGCAATGGTTCGAGAACAACGAAGACAAGTTGAATGACTGGGAGACGTTCCAGGAGGAACTGAAGAAGACGTTTGGAGACCGCCAGCGTCAAATCCGCTCGGCGGAAGAACAATTGAAGAACCGGGCCCAACGACATGGTGAGCCGACACAATCGTACATACAGAGTGTTTTAGCCCTGTGTAACATAGTAAATCCGAACATGACTGAGGCTGACAAAATCACGCACCTGATGAAGGGAATTACAGAAGATATGTACCAAGCTCTTCTGATAAAAGATGTCGCTACGACAGAAGAGTTCATGAAGTGGTGCCAGCGTATTGAAGAGATGCAACAAAGGAGGGTTGGACGCAAGAAGTATGATAGACTCCCAAATGTAGTCCCTATGGCCGTTGTGGAAGACCTGCAGGACTTGGCTTCTCTCATACGTCAAATCGTGAGAGAATTACAACAGTGCATGGCAGCCTGGACTATTAGACCGAGCGAGCATCAGATTATGGCCATGGATGTTAGCCCTGTAAGTCGCGAGGTAGCCGACGCCGCTGAGGACGAGGTATTTCAAACATTAGCTCCTGTCTGCCCCGTCAATCGCACCTGACGTGAAGAATGGCGTCGCCCTGCTATGACTTACGGTGCAGCCGCCAAACGGCAGCCCATGAACCGACCGACGCGACCCCAGTCAACTCCCCCGGTAACTATGACGCCCCGCAGAAGAACAGACGTCTGGAGGACAGAAGACAACACACCACTGTGTTTCCACTGTGGACGCCCTGGACATGTCGTACGCTACTGCAGAGAGAGGAGGCGAGTATTCGATGATTATTTTACCGCAATACGTCAGCCGTCGGAGCAGTTCTATCCAAGGCAGTGACCTGCTGATGAGTTCAGTCGACCTATGGGAAGAAGCCCATCGCCGTACCCTAGACGAGGTCGCTCCCCGACGCGCAACAGCCGTTCACCGTCGCCGTACAGAGATACCAGCCGCTCCCCTAGCCGCCGCGCCCAGGAAAACTAAGCGAGGCGACCATCTACGGAGGTGAGGCCGCCACAGATGAAAATCCTCCATGGACGACAGTCGCCAAGATGTCGGGAAATCTCATCGACGTCATAATCGACGGCCAACCTGTCCGGGCACTTGTTGATTCAGGAGCCTCTTTTTCTGTATTATCGGATAATTACCGCCGCACACTAAAGAGGACAATGATATGTGATACGGGAGCAACTGTGCTGAAGGTCGCGAATGGAAAGTATGTCCATCCAGCAGGAACTTGTGTCGCAAGAATAACCATCAACAACAGGACGCAGCCGTTTGAATTTGTCGTGTTAACAGAATGTAGTCACAATGTCATCCTCGGATGGGACTTCCTTCAGGCATCCCAAGCTATCATTGACTGTGGAAGATCTGAGCTGCAAATTGACGAAGTTGTTCCACCGGAAACACGTAATACAGAATTTTCTGGGAAGCTATTCGTCGTTGACAATGTGACGATACTGCCGTTGACAATGAGAAGAGTTGCAGTCACAAACACAGATGACTGGTTAAACTGTGAAGTTCTGGTTGATAGTAAAAAGTTTATGAGGCTCACAAAAGAAATGTACATACCAGCGGCTATCATAAGCATTACCGGTGGTCAAGGAGAGATTTGGATCACAAATTGTCACGAGCAGTCACAACTTATCCCCAAGGCAATGTGTATTGGGACAGCTGAACCAATCCAGGACGGTGAGCTCAATGTCATCAATGAAGACCCATGCCCTGCTGTTAGTACAGACAACACGCTGGAGGAAACAAACGTGGAACTGCCAATAGGGCCTGGACTGACCAAGGAACAACGCCAGCGGGTGTTGGGTATACTACGCCAATTTTCGGGTGCATTCACACCTCAGCAGGGGAAATGTCAGACGAAACGGCCCACGATAAAGCACTGTATCAATACTGGGGATCATCCGCCAATTAGCCAGCGTTCGTATAGAGTGTCGCCAGCTGAACGACGGATAATTCGGCAGGAAGTGGAGAAGATGTTGCGAGATGACATTATTCAACCTTCGGAGAGTCCTTGGTCGTCTCCGGTGGTCCTCGTAAAGAAGAAGGATGACACATGGCGATTCTGTGTCGACTATCGGCGGCTGAACAGAATCACAAAGAAAGATGTCTACCCACTGCCGCGTATTGACGACACATTAGACTGCTTGAAAGGAGCTACATACTTCTCAACTATGGACATGCAGACAGGTTACTGGCAAACCGTGGTTGACGAAGCTGACAGGGAGGAGACAGCTTTTATTACACCTGACGGCCTCTATGAATTTATAATAATGCCATTTGGATTATGTAATGCTCCAGCCACTTTCGAACGCATGATGGACAACTTACTTCGACACCTTAAGTGGACGACGTGTCTCTGCTATTTAGATGACATTGTCGTTTTCTCGAAAACATTTGAAGGACATCTGAGTCGCCTGTCAACTGTGTTGAAGTGTGTTCAGGCTGCAGGTCTCCATCTCAATCCAAAGAAGTGCCTCTTCGTCGCCAAAGAGATAAAAATCCTGGGGCACCTAGTCAACGGAGATGGTGTCCGTCCTGATCCAGATAAAGTAACGGCAGTCACAGAATTTCCAACTCCTCAGCACATTCGTGATGTGAGAAGTTTTCTCGGGCTGTGCTCATACCATCGACGTTTCATAAAAGGATTTTCTAACAAGGCACGTCCATTACAAGAACTTCTGCAGGGAGACGCCAAATTTTACTGGGATGAGACAAAAGAAAGAGCTTTCCGGGCACTTAAGGAGGCTCTAACTTCCGCACCAGTGCTAGCCTTGTACGACGAGAATGCAGAAACTTCACACAGACGCCAGTGGCTATGGGATTGGTGCAGTGCTTGTACAAGTTCAGGAAGGTGCCGAAAACGTGATAGCCTATGCGTCAAGAGTACTCTCAAAGTCTGAGATAAACTACTCTACAACTGAAAAAGAATGTCTCGCGGTTATCTGGGCTATCAACAAGTTCTGGCCGTATTTATTCGGCAAACCATTCACCGTCGTGACAGATTACAATTCTTTGTGTTGGCTGACTAGCTTGAAGGATCCATCAGGTTGACTAGCAAGATGGGCACTAAGACTCCAAGAGTACGATGTCACAGTGGTATTCAAGAACGGGCGCAAACACAAGGATGCCGACTGCCTTTCGAGGAATCCATTAGTGGAACACAACAGCATTAATAAAATTTCGGCTCTCACTGAATTAGATGACATTACAGCTGAACAGAGAGAAGATCCAACACTATTAAAAATGATAGAGGCCTTCGAGAAAGGAGAACCGACCGATGGAGAGTTCCAACTTATAAACGGGACATTGTACAAGAGCAACTACGATCCACTGGGCCCCAAATGGCTACTTGTTGTTCCAGCTCATCTCCAGCCAGCTATTCTCAAATATTTCCATGATGCTCCAATATCTGGTCATCTGGGATTCGTGAAGACGCTAGACAGAATCAGACGCAGGTATTACTGGAAAGTTCTCTACCGATCTGTCAAGCACTATGTGAGTCACTGTAAAGAGTGCCAGCGACGGAAGCATGTGCCGCAATTACCTCCAGGACATCTCGTACCGATTCCGCCGGCAGCAGCTCCATTCCACCCAGTTGGGATCGATCTTTTAGGGAGGTTCCCGAAGTCGACAACCGGTAACCCTTGGATAATAGTCTGCACTGACTACCTCACACGCTACGCTGTCACCAAACCTGTGCCGACTGCAGAAGCTCCAGAGATCGCAAAATTCCTTGTAGAAGACATTATTTTGATGCATGGAGCACCACGTGTCATGATATCTGATCGTGGAAAAGTATTCCTGTCAAAACTAGTATCAGAGGTAATGTCACGGTGCAACATTGTCCACAGAATGACAACTGCATACCATCCTCAGACAAACGGTCTTACGGAACGTTTTAACAAAACGTTATCCGACATGCTGTCGATGTACATCGATGTTGAGCAGAAGGATTGGGATACAATTCTGCCAGTCGTGACATTTGCTTACAATACCTCAAGACAAGAGACCACAGGCTTCACTCCGTTTTTCCTGCTCCATGGGCGTGAAGCTGAGACGACAATGGATACACTGTTCCCGTTCCAACCGGACGACACTCAGGATGACTATGTTCAACAGCTCATTACTAGGGTCGAAGAAGCAAGACAGCTGGCTCGCATAAGGACACTGGACGCCCAGGAGAAGGACCGTCAGTGGTATAACGACAAGCACCGACCTGTTGTGTACAGCCCAGGAGATCTAGTATGGATTTATACCCCTGTACGGAAGGTTGGACTGTCAGAAAAGTTATTGAAGCGATACTTTGGTCCGTATCGTGTCATACGCCGCCTGTCAGACGTCACATACGAAGTTGAGGATTATGAGCCGTCGTCGAAACGTCAAAAACGAAGAGACATTGTTCACGTCCTGCGCATGAAGCCTTACTACGATCCTGAAGAGCAGGTAGACGACAATGGCTTCTTGTTCAAGGACTTTAAAGACGGTAATTTTCCTGATGAAGCCACGACAGGAACGTCTGTCGTCGATAATCGCGGAGAAGTGAAGGATTCTCTTGAACTGTCATACAGAGGACCCATGACACGGTCAAGATCCAGGACATTGCAGCTGGCTCCACAGGGATCATAACAGCGGGCCGCTGTTTCTCCAGGAGACGGAGCAATGCCGCGAGAGACCACAAACAGCAACTGCCGGCGTGGCGCAGGGGCTAGCGTCACGGACTGTGGATCAGAAGGTCGCCAGTTCAATCCCGCCCACAGGCAAAAATTTATTTCTTTGTAATTTACAATTCCAGAAGGTTCTACATCTTTCTTCATGTTCACTTGTAAATTCTACTTGTTTCTTATGTTAACTGTTCTTCTAATTTCTGGTAAATTCTGTCTGTGTATAAATAGCAGAGCACTCTAACTGAGAGGCGGTCAGTGCTGCGTGTATGTTGAGTTCGTAATAAACGTGCTTTCAGTATAAGTGCTGTGTTTAGTTGCCTTCGAAGTCAAGCCTGCTTCCATTGCAACACGACAATATTAAGTATTATTCTTCTAACACCTTTATTAATGTCAACCATACTGGCGCCGTTATCATATCCCTGTCCTTGACAGTTCTTCATATCTAGATCATTATTTTCTAGTTCCTTTAAAAAGGTATTTGTTAAATACTTCCCGCTGTTTCTGCAATGGCAAGAAACCCGTGTTTCTCTATCTCTCCAGTTGAGGAATGACGAAATATTAATATTATTGTCATTTGTTCCATACGGTTCATGTCCCTGGTACAATCGAGCATGAAGGCATAATATTTTACTTGTTTGACTCTTTTTACAATTTCGTTAATGACAGATTTTGACATTAATAACATTTATTCATTTTGGATCTATTGGCTCAGATAATGTTGAGAAAGTTGCTTTTCATTAATGTGTTGCAATTTTCTTTTAGTGTTACATCATATTTGGATAACAGTGTAAAAAGTTCTATAAAATTTCCACCGTTTCCGGTACCATTCAGGGTAAGGGATTCACGATGATCTCTAAACGCCAGATTGTATGAGGCTAAGTAATTGATAATATCGATCAATCTTTCGACCGAGTTATACCAATACTTTTGTGATTCCATAATCAGTCTCTCGTTTTCCTTATCTACTGTTTTCCCATATATGATTGCTTTATATAATTCTGCCCATTTAATCATACACTCGATGTGTCCTTGACTTTGACTATGTTAATGTCTTTGCAATGTCATATTCAGATCTTTCCAGTCACAACAGCCTTCTTTTACCATCTGTGTCTGCAAATGTAAGAAAAGTTTACATGGAAAGCAATAAACTTTATCTTGAGATGTGGAGTAAACCAACCATCTGTGATGTTGCTCTTCAGCTTTACTCAATTTTCTGGTAAAATGAAATTTATTAAAATGTCTTATTTGATTCATTAGGGTAACTCATCAGATTTCTCGAGATTTGTTGGGGACCATTTTGAGCTAAGTTATGACGCTGTTACTCTGTTACTGGAAACACCCACTTTCCCAGATCTAATTCTGTAAATGACTGTTTTATGAACAAAGTCCTCTTGATTCTGAATCACAAATTATTTTCACTTCGTAACTCCTTATTTCGCCAAATTTTGACGACCCTGGTTCTGTCAGGACTACAGAAACTTGGAGGAGAGATTCATCAGAAGCATCTGGAACATATTTATCTGAAGTAGGTTTCTTCAGAAATATCATTCTTGAGCAGTTTGTGTATATCTTTATTTTCATTGATTGGAGACATACCATTTGGATAAGCTTATCTATGTGATATGTTGGCCCAAGGATGAAAGAATATTGTATTACTCCTCCTATGAATGGTTTTGGCACACCTATTCTGATCTGTTCTGCAGAAAAGCAGAAATCCATAAAAGTTGAAACACTGAAAGATACCTTTTTATCCGTATGATCGTCCTTAACCGATGTCTCTATGGAATTGACATTTCTTTTTTTAACACCCTCACTTTCAACGACTGTTACTACAAAAGTTCCTTTAGCGCTAGAGCTTACTATGTTTTCACAAGTGTCCTTCAATGTCTATATTCTGTCCCCACGCCTCTGTCGTCTTAACTATTGCGAAGTCCCTATTATTTGGCAGAAAGAGTGTCCTCTGACAGGGAAAGGAAGTTTGATGTTGAAAAACGCCTCTGAACACCTATAGCCATTAAAAAAATCTGATGAGAGTCTTGTTCTTATTCTGGCCTTGACAGCCGACACAAAACAACCAGAGTTCTTTAACACTAGATGAGACACGGGTATTGAAATAATGGAGGAGAATACTGCGTATCTCATTTGGACTGTTCTTAGCTTGCCTCTCATGGTAGATGTAGAAGGATACTGAATTAGTTGTCATGTTATACACAGAGAAAACCGGAATTGTTAGTTTACGATTATAATTCACGGATAATAGATGTCCTGAACTGGTGTCTTAGGCAAGCATACATTTTGTATGTAGTTAGATGTTAAAGCAAGAAAATCCTCTCTCTCAATGCATAACTTGGTTGCACACAAACAAAACTATTATAGACGTCTTAGCAACTTAAAGCTATAGATGAATCTGTTAACAATTATCATTACCTACAAGCAAAACAACTTAAGAGCTGGACTAAAGCTGTTTTGCCGGTAAACATGAATGTACTGTTGCTGGAAATAATGTATAGAATATGGGGAGTAAAGTCTCTTTGGTATTAAGCGATGTGTATTGGGTGTTGAAACATTCCTGTGCCCATAACACAAAACCATGAAAATGTGGACTTAAGTCGTTTAGCAAACTCACTATTCATATATATGTATATATACAGGGTGTTTCACTAAGTGTGTTTGCCTCTGTAACTTATAAAATAATAGGTGACGGCAAATTTTAATACGGTAGGTCAACACAAGAAATGTTACACTTTCTGCGGAGCTATGAACATAGTTTATTGTATCATTTTCCAAAGACTTACACCACAAAGATATAATTTTTTTTAAATGGAACAATAGTTTTTTTCTATCGTGCACTGGATTCGTTGAAACCAGCTGCGTCCAAATCAATTTAAACTACAGTCTTATCACTGTTAGTTTGGGAGCTACAACCCTTCAAAGTGCGCCGCACTCCAAACTCAAAGTGCGCATGTGCGAGCAGCCAGGCTATGACGTCACGAGCCGACCCATCGCAGCCGCAGGCAGCAATCGCGCCTTGGACAACCCACCTTCAGTGTCAATATATGTCTCTGTCCGTTTGTTTGCTGTCTTTCCCACAGCCGCTTTCTGTCTGTGTCAAACTTTCAATGTCTTCATTCCTTTCCCTCGCGATTCCTCACCTCTGTCTGTTTCTGCCACTTTCATCGTCTCTTTCTCCCTCTGACGTTGTCCTATTCACTTCCTAGCCTGTTGCCAGTATCCTTTCTTTCTCACTTAGAGTCGGCTTTTATTGTCTTCAATCACGATTATCTCCATTACACATATGTCCATGGGGATGGTTTGCTTGGGGTTTGACCTGTAGACCGGAAAACTTCATCATGCATGTACTGGGGATGGGAAAAATTGGACAAATTTTTCGTGCTATAGCATTGGAGAACCGCACGCTCATGCTTTCTGTATGTTCTCCATTCGTCTCAGTTTCCCACTGTTTTCTCTTCTGCTCCAGTTGCTACTATCTGCATTTTATTTTGTTGTTGCCACTGTTACTGACTTCCGACATCTCGTTTCGCTTCCCACTGCTGTTTTCATGCATATGCCTTTCTCCTGAACTGACACGTTCTCTGTTCCATCATAAATAGATCTCTCTGCCTGTTGCACTCTCTCTGTCCTACTCACATTCAGCCGAAAAATGCGCGAATATGTTCGCATGAAAAAATTTTTGGCGAGGAAGTCGGAATGATGATTGAGGCAGCTGGTTCCACACTTTTGTGTCAGATAACATATTCGCCTTTTCTGTGGTCCAGCAGGAGCCTTTTTCAGCTGGTTCCTTTCTTTTTCCTTTTACATCAGAGTGTACTGCTTATATAACATGAAATGAATGGTGACCAAAATTTGATTAGTATTTTGTATACCTTGATACATTTGTAAAATACGTCAGGCCAAATAGACTATGTAGTTTACTTTCTAAAAAAGAGCTTCACATTCAGATGAATGATAGACGTGCTTAACTATCGCAAAGAACATTGTTAAACACTATCAATATTGTTCCATAAAAAGCATGTAAATATTTTCGAGTCCAGCTAAGAATTTAGTTTTATATGATGAATAATATAACTAAATAAATTACAGATAAAAATTTACGATGATTTGTAACTTTTATAAATGTTATCGGTGAATAAACAGTGACTAGAAACACAGGTTCATGACCTCCAAAGCAAGAACCCTTACTATATGTTCACTATGTTAGTTAAAACCATAATTGCACGTCAGACCGGATATTACATGCATATTTGCTATGAATATGTGAGGTAACTTGGAATCTACAGATCTCGGTAATGGATACTCTTATTGGAAAAACTTTCAAAGCTTTCTGGAATCATAATATTAGAATGCATCGTAAAAATTTCGACCATTTGCCATGAATAGAAGTGTAGATTTGCAAATGTACGCATTTGGATCTTTTGATAAAAAAAATTATGATTTTTCTATCGTATCGCGATAAGGAATACACATTTCCAAAAATGGGAAACAGATTTTCCAGATACCTAAACAACATACAAATAACATTTTAGTCATTTCCTGTTCCTCAAGATATGTTAGTTCACAATCAGGAAAAGCGTTTTCGAACCTATTACTGTTGCGTGCTATCATTCATGGACTGATATCTCAAGAACCACATAAGATATCATTCTGCTCTAAACTTCAAATAGAATTTCGATATCTTATCTACATTTCATACGCAGCTATATGTAACCTAAAATCAACCATACGAGAAGTCTACACAATGTGTTTCTTCCTCTGCAAACTCTTTAAAATATGTAAACGAAGGCTTCCGCGGCCGTTGTCATTGTATATAAAACTCTTCTAGGTTTTGGACCGCATCGTCAAAATATCAAACACTTCACCGACGTTTCGGCCACTATTGCAAGTGGCCATCTTCTGGGTGTTACATTTAATATGTTACATTTAAAATATGTTGCAATAGTTCACTAAACCGGATGCGGCATATTATCTGTAAAGTAAACGAAAACAAAAATCAGACCTTCATCGACCGAAGCTTTCAATCTTTAAGATGCACAAAAATAAAATTTTTTCACCGAGTACCTTTTTTCAAATCGCATGGTAAGTATCAGAGCTGCCCGAACGCTTCCTTTCAGCACAATACATACTTTTTCTAGCAAAATATCGCGGTTTTTCGGCCTTATCTTCCTAACGGACTAAGATTTAAAAGAAAACTGAAAAATGCCGTTCATAGATAAAAGTCTACAGGATGTATTGTAAATATTTGAACAAGTTTCTATGGTTAGTTATGTAGATATTTGCGATTCACGGTGCTAAAACGGCTAAAAATCGGTTTTTGTGATTTTGTACAAAATTATGATAAGTTTCAACCTCTGGATCACGGTAACGGATAACGATATCGAAAAAATTTATAAATGGCCTCGAGAAATCATAATAAGAACATTTGGTAAAAATTTCTAAGATTTGCAATGAACAGAAAGTTTCGAAGTGATCATTCGCATAATTCGGTTTTTCGGTAGCCAAATAGCATGTTATTTTTTTTTTTTTAATATAGATTTTCTCAGGAACAGCGCGTAATTGGGGGCTGCTTTTGTAAGCCATTTAATCTCACCATAGACTACACGTCATGTACAAAAGTCAATTGATTTGCTCAATTTGACGATGTACTGTATGATAGCTATAATATACCCATTCTTCTAATATGTACACAAATGATCACTAGGTATGAGTGGGACAGTGTCCAAATGGTTTAAATCATACTTAACCAGAAGAGTACAGAAAGCTGAAATAAGCAGTTCACATAATATAGATGAAAATTCCTTTAACTGGGGAGTTATCAAAAATGGGGTCCCACAAGGTTCGGTCTTGGGTCCCTTGCTGCTCTTAATATATATTAATGACTTGCCATTCTACATTCACGAAGATGCTAAGCTAGTACTTTTTGCTGATGATATAAGTGTAGCTATCACACCTGACAAACAGGAATTAACTGATGAAATTGTAAATAATATCTTTCGGAAAGTTATTAAGTGGTTCTCTACAAATGGACTCTCATTAAACTTTGATATAACCCAGTATATACAGTTTCATACAGTAAATGGCATGACACCATTAATCTATCACTTGTTTTAATCACAGTATTACTGAGACACTGTCCTACACTGATTCCTAGGCTGGCTATATCGTTTTTTAACTGACTTCACACGCAACATATATCACAACTGAACCACACGATTCTGGGTCCGACGCAGATGGTATCATACGGTAACATTTAGATGAATGGGTCAGCAGTATCGTTACAACCAGGAGAGCTTGTGGCAAAAATTTGGGCCTTGGCCCCAAGGGTATGCACTGGATATACACCACAGTGATTAGACCCAGGATCACCTATGGGGCGGTCGTGTGGTGGAAGAAGGTAGAACAGCAGGTTGCTGCTAAGGAGCTTGGTAAGATGCAGAGATTAGCCTGCTTAGCCATAACAGGCATAATTAGCAGCACACCAACTGCTGGGATGGAAACCATGCTGGATATGTCCCCATTACACCTTTGGATCAAGATGGAGTCAGCGGCTGGTGCATACAGACTCAAATCTGGCAACAACTGGAACTCTCCAGAATCACACACTAAAATAGTGAGTGAGGTAAATATAGTAAAGGTTGGGAAATGGCAGCCGACTGTATTATAACCCCATACTGGTTCAACAAGCCTTTCAATATAATAATTCGAAGTAGGGAGCAGTGGAAGAAAATAGTTCGACACCGTACGGGGGATATTGTCTGGTTCACTGACGGGTCAAAATCGGACCAAGGTGTTGGGGCCGGGTATATGGGGTGCAGCCAAGACTGGAGGTCGTCATATCTCTAGGGAAACTGGCCTCAGTATTCCAGGCCGAAATCACTGCCATCAGGGTGTGTGTGGAGGAGAATTTGCGTAGGTGCTACAAAGATCGTAGCATCTATATCTATTCAGACAGCCAGGCAGCCCTGAGATCACTGGCAGCTCCTGCAACAAGGTCTAAAATTGTTGCAGAATGTCACAGCGTACTGGTGGAGCTAGAGGAGAGCAATAGAGTAAACCTATTGTGGGTCCCTGGGCACTCGGGGATCAGTGGCAACGAACATGCCGACAGATTAGGCAGGATGGGGGCAGAGACTCCATTTATTGGACCGGAACCTGTCCTGCCAATTACCAAGGCAATGATCAAATTGGAGCAACGTAACTGGCTCAGAAGACAGCACGTAGAATATTGGACCAAAGTCCATCAACAAAAACATGGCAAGGTAATGATGCCAAAGTCATGTTTTAAAAGAAGCTCTGCAATCCTGGGTCTGAACAGGAGAGAGATTAGACTCATGGTTGGATTGCTGGCAGGCCATGGTAATTTCAAAAAACAACTACGTACAATGGGAATAACAGAAGAGGACCTTAAATGTAGGATCTGTGATGACGGTGATGAAACTGCATCACATCTAATCTTCGATGATGATGATGATGATGATTGGTGTTTTAGGGCGCTCAACAGCGAGGTTATCAGCGCCCGCTAATCTTCGAATGTATTGCATTGGAGAATAAAAGGCACAAAATATTTCGGACAACCAGACCCAAAGAAATTGTGTCTAATAAACAACTGGTAAAGGGGCTCCTTGCACTGTTCAAGGGCATTGGTTGGCTTTACTAGATATATAGGGAGCGATACCGCACAATAAACTTAGTTTCAGTGCGGGTAGTGGCGGGTTGGTACAAGACTGTTTTGGCTTCCCTGGAAAAATCAATCAATCAATCTATTCCAAGATCTACCCCTGCACTCTGAGATGAATAGAACCTTAGATATGGGCCTGTAAAGAATCGCAAATTCGCACGCGCCGTTTACGATCATATTAATACCGTGCGTGGTATGATTATTAAAACTATGCTATTCTGTAAATTAGTAACGTTTTAAAAGTAGCGAAATATTGAATTATACCCTTTTCGCACTTTGATATAGTTATTTAGCATCTTTGATTTATTTATTTTTACATTTAGTCAAAGGCAGCCAAATTCAGCTCCGTTTAGAATATTTCGTAATGTTGCCGCTTTGTCGCTCATGATATAAACTTCGATTATGTGTAGTGCAATTGTACTACTGCTGGGAACAGCCTCTTGCTTTGAAATTTGGCGCCAGTAATAAGGAAGTGTTTTATCAGCAATTATGACCAACATTTCATTTAGCCGACCCCGACACGTTACCAACATTATAGATATCGTGTAATGTACTTTAAGTTGTCAGGAATTAACTTTATTTTAGAGATATTTCTTACAATTAAGAAATTAAGGGACTTCATATTCCAAATTGTCACCGAATTGTACCTAAATACACTTTTGGCTGGAGCCTGAGCTCGAGTGTCTAGTGCGGTCGACACCTCCTTGGTCGACGCCAAGTCGGTCGACGTAGTGGAACGATAGGTGCACATGTGTTGTTATTGTTATGTGACTGTTTACGTACATTAAAAAAAGTCTAACTCATTATTTGTTTACAGTTAAATGCTAGTGTTAGCTTCCTGAAGACATTTGATGACTGTGGAGCCTCGTAGTAGTGACAATCAATAGGAACTTGTGAGGTAACCGGTATTGCAGATTACGTATTATTTGACTTAGAAATTTGTGTCGATGTGGACTTCACAGTATTGTATAAGACGTCTGTCCATGTATGTGGAGATGCACTTTTAATGTAAGCCTTTACACATTAAGGTAAACGATTTATGAATAAGCGAGACTTTTCCTTTTTCTCGCGGTGTATTGTTTAGTGTTGTAATAGGTTTTGAAGTAACATGTCACGTTTGTAACGCATTAGGGGTGGAGACAGCCGCATTTACAGGCAAAGACGAAAGTATCTTTCTTGTTTTCATTCATTAGTGTGTGTCGTGAATCACTCAACACATCTGACTGTCGATCACTGATGTTGACTACTAAAGCAATTACGTTATACCTAAAGTTTTCCTCAATTATCACTCTGTCTGCTGTGTAGGTGTTGCATTATAAACTCCCCATCATAAGCACCCCTTCTTCTTAGCCTGTAGTTTATTTTTAGTCCTAAGGAATCTTTGCCACCACTTTATACAGGCCTATGTACAACAGTTAATTTCTGCATTATCCTCTCATATATTGTTGTTAATTCTCCCTTCCTATGCATTTGTTGTTCATATAGTTTTTTGATCCCCTTAATTGGCAGACAGGAAGAAACTTTTATGTTATGCTACCTTTTCAGTACGGGTTCAACATGCTCCGTTACCCATGTTTGGTATGGTTGTCACTTGCGAATCAAGGAATGTAGTGGTTGTAGAACACTAAATATTGTCTACTATTCAGATTATGGTGGTGTGTGGCGTAGTATATATGCATAAACCCCTAGGCCTACTTTGAAAAATCCCATACCTTCCCCTCATGTAGTACTACTTGGCTGCTGATTTCTCAATATTTCAAACAAAACATTTATGTAAGTTTACAAATGTTTCTGTCTTGGGCAGTTTATTAAAAGTCTGGAGAATCTATTGAACACGTAAACATTGGAATTATGCAGATTGTACATACCTGTATGTGAGTCGGAATGTTGTGATAAATCTTACAAGTAGTTTGAGAGGTCTCCTTTTACTTATGGGACTCAAATATTTAACTTCTTCAATAGTAAGCGTATATGCTATTGGCCTTACACTGGACCCTACAGATGGATGAACACAGCAGTGAAAGTCTCCAAAGGACCATATGTATTCTTAATCGAGTGTGGCATGTATTACTGCTAACACATCCCACAAGTGATGATGCGAATCTAAGGTGACAGAACAGCTAATTTGGATTAAGGTGCAGTTTATGGGTCCATGACTGGTGCTTGACATATAGACGATGGCAACGGTGCAGTGAATGGTGGGAGATTAAGTTAACCAATCAGGAGTCACGTTTGTGTGGCCAATAAGAAATAGTTTGTCTTTATGGTTTGTAAACATGTAGTACTTATGAGGATAATTAATATACTCACTGGACAAGGGTACATCAAAAATCTGTCAACCTTGGAGCAGGAATAGCATTATTTTTATGTATTTAGTGTTGGACACAAAAGATCAATGGGTTTTGAAAGAGTATGCACTTTCTCTGTTCACCATGAAATAAATAATTAATGCTGTTCCTGCTCTATGGCTGACAGGTTGTTGATGTATCATTGTCCTGTGTATAAATTAATTATCCTCGTAAATACTACGTTTGTAAATGGTTGGTTGCTCGGTATGTCCCCGTCACAATTGCACCTTTCATATATATCGCAAAAACTAATAAAAGCACAATTAGTTCAGCGTATGAATGAAATATCGATTACATTGCCAAAAATGCTGCACATAAACACCAATACAAATTTTACAGCTGATGCCAAATTTACTAAAAATCAAACACTATCTTATTGGACCTGGAATCTTTGCCTTTCGCGGGCAAGTGCACTACCGACTGTGCTATCCCGACACGACTCACAATGCCCCATCACAACTCTACTTCCGCCAGTACCTTGCCTCCTACTTTCCAAACCTCACAGAAGTAGCGTTGTGAGGCGGCATCGTGAGTCGTGTCGGGATAGCACAGTCGGTAGTGTGCTTGCCCGTGAAAGGCAAAGGTCCCAGGTTCAAGTCCCGGTTCCGGCACACAATTTTAATCTGCCAGGAAGTTTCATATCAGCGCACACTCCGCTGCAGAGTGAAAGTTTCATTCTGGAAACATCCCTTAGGCTGTGGCTAAGCCATGTCTCCACCATATCCTTTCTTCCAGGAGTGCTAGTCTTGCATGGTTTGCAGGAGAGCTTCTGTGAAGTTTGGAAAGTAGGAGGCGAGGTACTGGCGGAAGTAGAGTTGTGAGGCGGCATCGTGAATCGTGTCGGGATAGCACAGTCGGTAGTGCGCTTGCCTGCGAAAGGCAAGGGTCCCAGGTTCGAGTCTCAGTTCCGGCATACAATTTTAATCTGCCAGGAAGTTTCATATCAGCGCATACTCCGCTGCAGAGTGAAAGTTTCATTCTGGACACCTTCAACTCCCGTCATCCATCGCATCATTGCCAACGGCTACACGTCAAGCACGAGTTGCGGATGCATAAAATGCACTGTAACCCTAATTTGTGTTGCAAATACAATGCCTTTCCCCCCTCTCAGTTGTGTGAGAAAGAAATAGGCCTATTGTATTTTAATAAGCCTACTGCATACCACAATCAGTTTTTCTACTTACTTGCTCATTGCCATCATCAGAATATTTTACGACTCGATTCCATGTCGTCATCAACATGTTGGAAAACCTGTATATGGGATATTGTGATAGGCTACTTCTGTATTTTAAATAATAGTTAATCTGTAGTTATCCTCGTAAATGACATATAACAGAATGGGTAATTGTGAAGAACGCTTGCATGGGCGCACGTTTCGATAAATCTCGAACATGTGACCACACTTCGATATATGGTACATTTCGATATGTTCCAAGCAGGCGAGAGAATGTGATTTGTTGATATGCGAAACAGTGGTCATTTTAAGTGGAAGTTAGGTTAGGTGTAAGTTAAACAAGAATAATTTTTTTTAGTATGTGAGGGCGCGTAGTGCCCGAATCTCCGGTTCAGAAACACTCAAACTTGCCATCATACGCGCCATGCTAATAACATGGGCAACAGACTTTGCAATTCTACCGTCCCGAACCGAAGATTCGGGCGCTACGCGCCCTCACATACTAAAAAAAAAAAACTTCTTGTTTAACCTATACCTAACCTAACTTTCTCTTAAAATGATCACTGTTTCGTACATCAACAAATCAGATTCTCCCGCCTGCTTGGAACATATCAAAATGCATCATATATCGAAGTGTAGTCGCACTTTCGAGATTTATCGAAACGGGAGTCCGTGCAAGCGTTCTTCACAATTACCACAGAATGTACCATCAATCACAGTTCTCAGCCCAAAAAATCGCGCCTTTGGTGCTCACATACCCGGTGGGAGGGGAGAGAGGAACCTCTCTCTTAACCTACACCTTACCATCAGAGGGAAGCTGCAGATCACTTTTTAAACACAAAATATTACTCTAGAATCTGTTCTATTTGTAAACTAACTGTCATCTTTAACTCAGCCACCACAAAATTACTCACGTCTTCTACAAACACGCACACGCCTAAAAACTAATGCACTGTGATGATGTCACGGGTCAATGCTGACAGGTGGAAATAAGGTTACCAAAGAGACTCTGGTGGGGGGGGGGGATGGAAGTTGTGGGTGGGCTGTCTGACGGAGAGGGAGGAAAGGAAGGGGAGAGACTGGAGTGAGTGGCGGAATGGTACACATACGTGAAGCTAGGGTGGGGGGCAGGAACGAGCAAAGGTTTAGGCCAAGGAGATTGTGGGAGTGTAGGATATACTATAGGGAGAGTTCGCACCTGTGCAATTCAGACAAGCTGGTGTTTGTGGGGAGGATCCTTATGGCTCAGGCTGTGTAGCAGTCATTGAAGTGAGCCACATCATGCTAGGATGCGTGTCCTGCAACAGGACAGGGCAGCTTCGTTCTGGCCACGGTTTGACAAATGACTATTTATGTGGACATACAGTTTCTTACTTATCTTTCCTGCATAGAAAGCTGCACAGTGGTTGAAGCTCAGTTTGTACATCACATGACTGCTGTCACAGGTTGTCCTGCCTTTTATGCGATAAGTAATGACTGGAGTAAGTGGTGGTTCGATTGTGGATGGGACCGATTTTGCATGTAGGTCTATTGCAGGGATATGAGCCACACAACAACAGGTTTGCAGAAGGGTCAGAGAAGGATATTACGCAGGTTTGGTGGGTAGAAGACTATCACTGTAGGAGGGGTGGTGAGAATAGTGGGTTTCAAGTCAGGATGAAATGTAGTTGTAACCCTTGTGGAGAATGTGGTTTAACTGCTCCAGTCCTGGGTGGTATAGGGTGACGAGAGGGATGCTCCTCTACGGTCGGGCAGTGGGTGAGGGGGAGGTGGTTGGTGACTGCACAGACAGGGCACAATTTTTTGATTGGAATGGTTGGCAGCTGTCAAAGTGGTGGCAACAACAGTCGTGTGTGTGTGTGTGTGTGTGTGTGTGTGTGAGAGAGAGAGAGAGAGAGAGAGAGAGAGAGAGAGAGAGACAGACAGACAGACAGACAGTATTTGTTTTCATTTCTGAAGAAGGCCGAACTATCAAAAGCTGACTATACTTGTAACATTTTCTGTGTGCCTTTCTGCGAATTATCGTGACCTCTCAGAGAAAGGTGTTTTCATTAGTTATATAGGGATGTATAGGTGTGCATAGGATAGACTAAGGTGGAAGCCTGCATGTATGCTTATAGTGAAGACCTTAACTGTAAAAATATCAACATTATTGATACCAGTTTTGACTGCCAAAAATAATTTTGCTCCTCAGAGTTGTATTTAATGTCAGTACTTGAGAACTAGACATGAATTTTCATTTTAAGATAACAGAAAATTTGTCTCCTTATAGATTACATAGGCTAACTCTGAAACATTTGAGAATTGTTGAACAGTACATAGGTACAAATTTTTAAAATCTATCCAGGGTTTATAAATAAAATCTGCATAAGCAAACAAGCAAGGATTGAAACTTTCTGGCAGATTAAAATTGAGTGCCGGGACCTTTGCCTTTTGCAGGCAAGTGCACTACCGGCTATGCTGTCCCGACACGACTCACGATGCCGCCTCACAATTTGACTCACACCAGTAGCTCACCTCACACACTCCGCTGCAGAGTGAAAGTTTCATTCTGGAAACATCCCTTATGCTAAGCCATGTCTCCACCATATCCTTTCTTCCAGGAGTGCTAGTCTTGCATGGTTTGCAGGAGAGCTCCTGTGAAGTTTGGAATGTAGGAGGCGAGATACTGGCGGAAGTAAAGTTGTGAGGCGGCATCGTGAGTCGTGTCGGGACAGCACAGTCCGCAGTGCGCTTGCCCGCAAAAGGCAAATGTCCCAGGTTCGAGTCCCGGTTCCGGCACACAATTTTAATCTGCCAAGAAGTTTAATATCAGCGCACACTCCGCTGCAGAGTGAAAGTTTCATTCTGGAAGCAAGGATTACTTATATGTATACATATAAAGTTTACATTAACCTTTTTTTAAAAGTTTATTTTGACCAGCTAACCTCATGAACCACAGACATTGCCGAGGTGGGGTAGCTTGCATGCCTCAATGATGTAGATATCCATACTGTAGGTGCAACCACAGCGGAGGGGTATCTGTGGAGAGGCCAGACAAACGTGTGGTTCCTGAAGAGGAGCAGCTGCCTTTTCAGTAGTTACAGGGGCAACAGTCTGGATGATTGACTGAGCTGGCCTTGTAACATCAGCTGGCTATGCATTGGAGTTACTGTGAATGGCTGTAAGCAAGGGGAAACTACAGTTGTTACTTTTGCCAAGGACATGCAGCTCAATTGTACGAATATATGATGATGGCATCCTCTTGGGTAAAATAGTCCCCCATTCGGATCTCTGGGACGGACCACTCAGGAGGATACCGTCATCAAGAAAAACAAAACAGGCATTCTACGGATCAGAGTGTGGAATGTTCTATCCCTTAATAGGTTAACTAGGTTAGAAAATTTGGAAAGAGAAATGGATAGGATAAAATTAAATATGGTGGGGGTTAGTGAGGTTCAGTGGCAGGATGAAAAGGAATTCTGGTTAGGTGAGTACAGGTTTATAAATGCAAAATCAATTTGTAGTAATGCAGGTTAGGTCTGATAATGAATAAGAAAATAGGAATGTGGGTAAGTTAATATGAATTAAGACTGCAAAAAGGTAGAAAACTAAGGAGATGGAATCTGGACCAATTGAAGGAACCAGAGGTGGTTCAGAGTTTCAGAAGGAGCGTTAGCCTGAAGTGGAGGAAAGTAATGCAGAAGAAGAAGAATGCGTTGTTCTGAGAGATAGAGTAGTGAAGGCCATAGAGGATCATATACGCAGAAGTACAAGTCCTAATAAAAATTCTTGGATAACTTAGGAGATACAGAACTTAATTGACAAAAGGAGAAAATGTAAAAATGCGTCAAGTGAGGCAGGCAAAAAGGAGTACAGACATCTGAAAAATGTCACGAAGTGCAGACTGGCTAAGCAGGAGTGGCTTGAGGAGAAATACAAGACCGTAGAAGAATGTATCAGTAGTCTGGTTCACTGACGGGTCAAAATCAGACCAAGGTGTTGGGGCCGGGGTATATGGGGTGCAGCCAAGACTGGGGGGCATCATCTCTCTAGGGAAATTGGCCTCAGTATTCCAGGCCGAAATCACTGCCATCAGGACGTGTGTGGAGGAGAATTTGTGTAGGTGCTACAAAGATCGTAGCATCTATATCTATTCAGACAGCCAGGCAGCCCTGAGATCACTGGCAGCTCCCGCAACAAGGTCTAAATTGTAGCAGAATGTCACAGGGTTCTGGTGGAGCTAGGGGAAAGCGATAGAGTAAACCTATTGTGGGTTGCTGGCCACGTGGGGATCAGTGGTAACGAACATGCTGACAGATTAGCCAGGATGGGGGCAGAGACTCCATTTATTGGACTGGAACCTGTCCTGACAATTACCATGGCAATGATCAAATTGGAGCTACGTAACTGGCTCAGAAGACAGCACGTAGAATATTGGACCAAAGTCCGTCAACAAAAACATGGCAAGGTAATGATGCCAAAGCCATGTTTTAAAAGAAGCTCTGCAATCCTGGGCCTGAACGGGAGAGAGATTAGACTCATGGTTGGATTGCTGATAGGCCATGTGAATTTCTAAAAACACCTACATACAATGGGAATAACAGAAGAAGACCCTAAATGTATGATCTGTGATGATGGTGATGAAACTGCATCACATCTAATCTTCGAATGCATTGCATTGGAGAGTAAAAGGCACAGAACATTTGGGACAACCAGACCCGAAGAAATTGTGTCTAATAAAGAACTGGTAAAGGGACTCCTTGCACTGTTCAAGGGCATTGGTTGGCTTTACTAGATATACAGGGAGCGATACCGCACAATAAACTTAGTTTCGGTGCGGGCAGTGGCGGGTTGGACCAAGACTGTTTTGGCTTCCCTGGGAAAATCAATTCAAATGTATCAGTACAGTAAAGATATATACTGCCTACAGAAAAATAAGAGACATGGGAGACAAGAAAAGAAGCGGTATGAATATCAGGAACTCAGATGGAAAGCCAATACTAAGAAAGAAGGGAAAGCTGGAAAGTGGAAGGAATATAGGAAATACATTTTTATCGAGCTGCAAAATGTTTTGTAATTGGGCCATTTGACGTGGAATGGCTAACGAGCAGTCTCAATGCGCATAATGTCTTTGTAGTAATACATCTGCAGATTGAAAGCCACGGAAAAAGTGTCTGGATACATTGTGTGTCTGAGATCTGATTCAGAAGGCCAGACAGCTGCGAATGTTCATGGCTGCAGGAATATTTGGCCGTCCTATCGGCTGGCTCGGCCGCCTGCAGCTTGCCGTGGGGACAGTCGTTAGCGCAGGTAACAGGATTAGGTGGCCGCGAGAGCGCCCGCGACCTGACAGGCCGGATGCTCGACGGCAGAGGCTAAAGGGTTGCACTGACATCGTAAGGTCGGGCCTGTTTGTAGCTGTTCCATTGCATGTGGGCTGTAGGTTTAACTACTCGAGACAATTTTCAAAAAATGGGTCCAATAGTAGCGCACCAGATTGTTTGTCTGTACCACCTTAAATGAAACTAGAGAGGTCCCAATCTATAAACTTAAGGTTGAAGTCTCCCCTGACTAGAGCTGTGTGCAGGTAGGAAGGCGGCTGAGCGAAAGGTTCTGCGCAGACAGAGAGGGAGAACACTGCGCGACGCCGCCAGCTCGCCGCTTCCTCCCCCGGCTGTCAGTTGACCGCTGTCAGCTGACTGCCCGCTGCGGCCGCGCGCTCCTGGCACCAGTGTTATTCGATCGAGTTCCACCATTCCAATGCACGCACTGCGCACCCACTCAAGAACCTTCTGCACACTTCAGCTACACATTCTGATATCTTGAGTTAGATATCGTCTATACACCTTCAACATTAATGCATTTTTCATGCTATTCGTTTCATTTAGGCGAAACAATGTTAATGGTAAGGAATGCTCTTTTTTTGCTTGCAATAGAGAGCAACTGGAAATTTTTACAAGTTGTCAATAAATGATTCATTTATACTGCCATGACCATGTAGTTGCTGCATAGATAAAACATACATAGAAAGCAAACATAAAATTGTATCCACATAAATGAAGCCTGTATACTTGTTTTGTACTGAGTGCCATCGTCTGTGCCACTTTGCTACGATCACAGACGGCTACGAGACGAGTGCGTAATTAAAAAAAATTGATTCAAAAAGTGAACATATTGTGTTCAAGCGAACATAACAGCAATGAGAATAAAATTCAGTGACAACATTATAAAAATTACTAGTGACATTCTATCGAAGTATAAGTGGACTATTCAAGCCAGGCTCTGAAGAAAATATGAGGGATTAAGCAACAAAACTCCCATTGATCAATGTATAACAATACTGAAGTATGTCTGAGTGAAAATATAAAATGCACTCACTCTGTAGAAGTCAAGACTGATATTTCCACTCATATTTAGTAATTGTTAACCGTTGCCGAGTTTTGTAATAACAATATAAAATATGAACGATTTTGTGAAACATATCTGTCACACACACACACACACACACACACACACACAAGCGCGCGCGCAAGCAAGCAAGCGCCTGCGCAGTATAGTTAATGGCGATTACTGTTTGCCGCTACACAAATAAAACCTGAAATTCGTAATAAAGTGTTTGAAATACAGATTAATAGCTACTAACAATATGTAAGGCCACAGCTACACAAACAAGGTGATGCTGTATTCAGTACTTATCAATTCTCCGGACAATAAATTAACGCTCTCATCTTCGCTGCCCAGTCCAACTTCTCTTTCATTTGTGAAACTAACTTCTCCGCAGTGGGATATTTGGCCCTCGAATACATTTCAAATACTGTTCCACACAAAACGTTCCTTTCAAAAAACGTCAATATAGCCCAATTCTTTGTTACGACTGCATCGCTTCTCTGCAGTAATCTCTAGCGATCACTAGACCGCGGATATTATGGTTAAAACCTTATATTCTCCTGAGTTGCTAGTTGAAAATGTACTTACACGTTTCGTGGCTACTTAAAACCGAAAAAGATAATTTTATAGCACTTAAAATAGCCTATTTCGCAGTTAACCCATATTTTTGCCTGTTTCAGTTGAAAAATCCAAAAGGAATCTATTTCTTCTATTTTCAAAATACTTGCGTCGAAAAATCATACGTAGAAAAACGAAGATCGATATGTGAAAGAAAGTACTGTCATTGGTCTGTGCAGGCAGAATTAACGTTGCGTAAAAATTATGTCGACTTAACTTACATGGACGCACTGCAAAGAATCCGTATTGTGGAGTTTTCCATATGGATTTCTGTAGATGAAACTACGGAACATCCCAAAATTGATTGTTGGCAATTTAGAGCCAGATCCGCCACCCAAGGCTTATTTGATCTGTTCAAAGCAAAGCCCAAAACTAAACAGCAAATAATCGCACCCATTTTGTCAGAACTAGGTTGAAGGGGCTATATTAAATTGGCGTAGATGAAAACAAAGTGATTCTGGCTTTGAAAGGTGTAACACAATTACTCGATGTTCCCTTACTTCAGCGGGACTTGGCTTTCATTAGAGCCAACTACACATTTATGGGGACAATTATTCCCGATGTATTAGTTTAATGTTAACCTATCTATGAGAATACGGCTTTTCCAGTGGAAGTAAAAAAGGAAATTACTGAAGCGTAGGTAACGTGGGAGAAAAAGAACGGGAAAATTTCAGCAGATTTTCCATAACAACACCGGCCTGAAGAGACTTTGCGAAACATCCAGGTCTACTGAATGCTGCATTCCTGTCCAAAATGTATACCGAAAGTGAAGTGCGCCTCTGTCACATACGTTGATATACAACGTTCATTCACTGCTTATAAATTAATTATACGAGCACCGTGGTTTTTCTCTGGGAAACCTTCAAAAGTTTTCTGTAATTTACTGTGAAACCAATTAGGTTATGAATGTTTGAAACCTCTGGTTTATTGTGTGTTTGGTAAATTGTATAGACCTGTTACATGTATTTCAGCACTGGCTTCTGAATTGCATTGTATTTTTATCTTCGAAAAGTATAAAGGTTTGGTGTCGGTTTGGTCATTAATGTGTGATTTTTTTCTTATTAAAAAGTAAAGCAGTCAACAATCCGAAGATTTGTTTGAACACCACAGTGCTTTACTAGGCATGGTCCTGTTTGGAGGTGGTATGCCGTTGCCTTCCTCCGACCTTCGAACTGACTTACCCAGCCAGTTATAGGGGGACCTACAGTTTAACGTGGGTTCCGAACCACGGTACTACTCGCTATTTTTCACGTGGGCAATATTGCCAGAGGTGAAAGAAGTGGAAAGTGACAGATAAAAATCCTAGGACCTGGCGGGGATCGAACCCGGGACCTTTGGATTTGTAGTCTGGGACTCTACCACTGTGCTACGGAGCCGCACCTTTTTCTTATTATATGTGAGTAAAAAATTGCTCATAAGTCAACACTATGTATTTTACTTTGTTTATTTCGTCTGATCAATTCTTTTCGGGGCCTGTTTTAGATTTTATTTGCCCTAGATGAGGTAATGAATGGCCTATTTTAGACGTCTAAAATGCCCTTTTTCCGACCTAATAATCCTCGGCCTTGTGGTCACTGCTGATCTGGCGATATATAAGATGCCGGCCCACTGCCTGTGACGGCCGCGTTCTCCTCCCTGGATGCCCGCAGTCTCACGCACGCCGCCCCCGGCTGGCTGTGGCAACGTTGTGGCGGCCAGTCGTCTGCTCCCGTCTCCCTTCTTAAGCAGTCAAACACTCAGACCACAACAGATCTTACTTTGTTATGTAACTCTTGACGCTGTTTTTATCCGTCATTCATAACGAACATTTCGCAAAGTAAATAACCTTCAGTATACGACCACTGGAAGAAAAATCAGGATTATACGTTCAAAGCACACTCGGCACGGCGCGAAACGGCGAAATGACGCTATTGGCTGGGTCGTCACTAGTCGTCACGTGGTACACAGGCTCTTGCTACTGCGCATCGCCCCACCACCCGCCTTCGTAGCTGCACACAGCTCTAATACACCGTGGCCTGGATACCTACGCACTACCTGGCGTAGACTTTCTTTGAATGACTACACAACTGCTACAGCAGTATTGGGGAGTGGGGGAGGCAGTAAAAACACCCAACTATTAACTTTATTTCTCTTAGACCTGTTATACGTACCCAGATAACTTCACAGTTACTCTAACCTCGGTAGAAACAATATCTTTGTCCACTGTGATGAACACTCCTCCTCCAGTTGTGTCCGATCTGTCTTTCCGATTACACTCTGTGACCCGCTAAATATTTCTGAACTTCATGACTTGGCATCATGATTTGGCTAGCTTTCGGTGCCTAAAATTATCTGAGCACTCTAATTTCCCTGCAGCACGGTACTTTGTTTTTAATGCTCTGAAAGTTTACAATTAGTATTTCAATAGCTGAGTTATTGTTCTGAATGCAGTCTGAATTCGCTGTCTGAATGTTAACTCATCAGAGCTAGTGCCTAGCCTAACAGACCCCCAAGTCAACCCCATAAGTACTCTGCTACGTGAGAAGCCGCTTCCGTAGTGTAGTGCACCCCTGATCTGTCTAGTGGCATCATACAATTCCCCACAGGATAATGCAGATCCAGAAAGCTGCAGCCATGACAGTCACAAGAGTTGGCGAAGCCTCTGGTTCAGACCCTCTGCTGAGTCCCAAAATGAATGACCCTAATCAACCCTGGGAACAATGCTAGAAATCGACACCTCTGGTTGCACTCCGTGTGCAAGGACAGCAACCATCACCAATTCTGCCAGTCGTCTGTAGGAACCGAGGATGTACTCAGAACGCGAGTGACGAGCGTCATTGGTGCCGACGTGAGCCACAACTTGCAACTGACCACACCCCACATGCTCGATAACCACCGATAATATTGCCTCCACATCTCGCATGAGCCCTCCCGGCAGAGACACCGAGTGCACGTTGGAATTCTTTACCGATCCCGACGCTATCTGCCTAAGGGGCTCCGTCACGCACCTAACATTGAAGCTCGCAATAACTAATAAGTCCCTACACCCGTGCACCTGCTCGGACCCTGCTGAAGGAGTGGCCACACCTCCACTCACAGGACGAACGGGCGTCGCCGGACGGCCAGCCCATCGGCCTTCCGCATCGAGCGATGCTAACGCCGATCGACCTGTGGCTCGGCCACGTCCGGTACACCTGAAGGTGCTTTGACAGTATGGACGGAGAGTAAAGCGTGAGACACCTGAGGTGTCCCACTCGATACACCAGATTCCCCACCGCTGCTGCATCCCGAGGCAGCAGCTTTAAGGCGACTGACGGTAGCCAGCCGCGCGCTCAGCTGTTCGCGAACTGTAGACGATTCTCCTGCATCGGCACACACCTTACTGTGTTCACTGGTAACTATACTGTCAAACACAATGAAACTGTCTCTGGCACTTTTCAAAATAAACAAGAAAATCTATGGAGCACACTATTATCAAATATGAAAGAAAAAAACCTTCTGAAAGCGAAACACACGAAATGAAGAAGTGACGAGTTGCTACTTAAATTATGTAGTTTACAGCATGAATGAAATCTGGCAATTACACCAGAAACAGAAGCAGTAACAAAAATAAAGAAATTGACTGGCAATGAAATTTCACACACATTAAATTAAGATACGATGATTATGAAATTCTGAACGATGTGAGACTGGCAACAGCTGGCACTCACTTCTTAACTGAAGGTAGCAGCAGCAGCAGCAGCAGCAGTAGTAGTAGTAGCAGTGTTGTGGCCTTCAGTCCGCAGACTGGTTTGATGCAGCTTGCCATGCTAACCTACATTCTTCTGAAACTGCTTACCGTATTCATTCCTCAGACTTCCTCTATGATTTTTACCCACACACTTCCTTCTAATGCTAAGTTGACGAGACCTTGATGTCTCATAATGTGTCCTCCTCTTAATTAAATTTCTAGTTGGTGCGAAGATTGGCAGCTAACTCTCAATGTAGAAAAATGTAAGGTGATGCGCATGAGTAGAAAAAACAATCCCATAATGTTAGAATACAGCATTCGTAGTGAGCTTCTTGATACTGTCGCGTCGTTCAAATATCTAGGTGTAACATTGCAGAGCGATATGAAATGGAACGAGCATGTAAGGACAGTTGTGAGTAAGGCGGACAGCCGACTTCGGTTTATTGGGAGAATTTTGGGAAGATGCACTTCACCTGTAAAGGAGACCGCGTATAAAACGCTTGTACGACCACGTCTTGAGTATTGCTCAAGTGTTTGGGACCCGCAGCAGATCAGTTTAAAGAAGACATAGATAGGCCAGTCGTCGTAGACAAAAAAATGGCCTTAGGTCCAAAAAAATTGCAGGAAGCTGAATTTTTGGTATGTTGTTAGGACATGTTAGGGTAGTATTAAACCAAGTTTGCAGCTTCGAAATCCTTTTGCGTAACTTTTAAGAGCCAAAAAACCTCGAAATTTTCTGACTTTTTTCTGGTTTTGGCTTATAACTCGTGAAGGGTGGTTTTTTGACGAAAAGTCACTCGCACCTCTATTAATGTAGATAAAATAAACTAAAATTTAAGCCCAACCGCAGCTCTGTAAGTCCAATAGTTCCCGAGATATTGGACTTCAAAAAAATGACTTATTTCTCCAAAAAGTTCAAATTTTCGATTTTAGTCATCTTTCGGCTAGAATATTGGCTCTAATGATCATCCCACGCGGAATGTCATACTAAACAAAGTTATAGAGCAGTTATTTAACTTTAATCTAAGTACTGAACGAAGTCCATGGGCCCAATAGATTTCTAGTTATCGTTAAAAAACGAAAACTCGGAAAAATTGGAATAGTCAATAAAGTGACCCAGACGAATTGCAGTCCTCTTATCCTGTGTATGTTAAAGAAAAAGGAAGAATTACTCATTGACGATGATTATTAATGCATCGTATATAAAAAGGATTTTTTCAACACTGTTTTCCGCAAATATTGAACAGAGAAGTTCCTTGAGTCACTTCCTGCCATTATGGCACCGAGCGCGCCATGAATGACATGAGGTGGTGAAAACCTCTAAGTCTCACCCCTATGTTGACAAGCTGAGGATGCTGGTGGTTCTCCACAATGTCTCGGGCTTTCAAGTACAGTGGTTGGTAGTAGGTCACAAAACATGTTTCCTGACCGTAAATGCTTGTTCTTTAACTGGCTTCGAAAAGTGATGTTAAAACAGTGTCGTAGTCGGTTGGGGGAGCATGGATAAAAGAGAGATATACAATCTTTGAACGTTTGTAAGGAAGATCTTCTGTCACTTGATCCATGAATCCATTCCATCCTGGGATGTCTGGCATTTTAGTTGCTTTTCCAAACAACCACAGCAGGTGTGGGGATTTTGGCAAAATGACTTCAGCGATTTTCACTCCGTTAATTGAAATCGCTGACAAGCCAAATTTCTTTCTAATAGAAGAATGTTTAATGTGTGTGGTAGTGTGTGAACCTGATAGACTCGGCACATACAGACTTCAAACGTGGTTTGTTTATGTCTGGGCGAAAGGATGAGTTTGGGGTCATGATAATTGTACCACCCATTTCATGGAACGTATTTTCTCCATCAATTGTGTTAACGTTCACATCTGCATTGTTGAAGACAAAATGCATAAAAGCTCCTTTGTCGACTGGTTGGGCCACTTCTCCACGGAGGATAGCGGAACCTTCAAAATGCATAGCCTCCGTATTTGTACAAGAAATTCCCATACAGTGGCAAAGTTCAACAAGGTGCTTAGATTCAAATTTTCTATACAAATAGGTTCCAAAGCTTATTTGAATTGAGGATAGGAAAGATTTGGGCCTCGTTGCAGCCATGATTGCATGAGCAAATCCTATGCACTTCTTTTTCCACTGTTCAAGAGAAGGATGCCTCTGCGTCTTTTAAAAAAGCATCTGACGGGGGATATTGAGTAGTGTCAAATGTTTGGGAACGAATGTCTTGCAGGATAATCTCTGCTGTAGCTTTGACAACTCTAAGCCGCTCTTCAGCAGGATCGCTAAGTCTTTGATTGTACCACTTTTCATAAAGGATGTTTCGTCCAATGTCTGTGAACATCAAGACTGGGCTGTGATACGGACCAACCTGCGCAAAAATAATTTTTCCGCCATATCGCTTTTTTAGATGAGCTTGAACACTTGCAACTGCTGGTTTGTAATCACATGTGAAGGTCTTTGCAAACAAGTCACTTATGGAAAATTGGTTTTCCTGTCTTGTTTCTGCAGGGTATGCATATATACGCTAAATACCTTCGATAAGGAAGGGATGTTCAGAACGTCCTTGTTTACCTCCTGCACCAGTAGATCGCGACAAGGAGTGCAGTTTTACGTAGCAATGTTTGTGGTACTTACCCTCAGTAGCAACAAGTTCACTTATACATTAAATATGCCGAAGAAAGTGTTGCCCCCATTCACTAGCTTGTCTAGCTTTTTCCACAATCGATTCTTTCACTTCTACTGTTTCCCTTTGATGGAGTTCATCCTGTAGATATTTGGGCAATTTCGTCTGCTTCTCGAAATATTCCTTGGAGAATTTTTCACCACAAAGGAAACAATAATATCCAATGATGTGACGCCTTGAATCCGGCGCACTTTTCAGCCTTTCCCCACACGAAGACGATGGTTGAGCAAATCAAACATCTCCTTCTCGCTGGACAAATGCTTACACATTACTTCCCACAGTGTACCTCTTCCTGCATGCGTCATGTACGGTCACTTCATTAAAACTGCACAAAAACCTCATGTGCCTTTCAAGCCCACGTTTCTGACTCATTTTTATCAGCGTCTAAATTCCGTGTTTTTTCACTGTCACTGTTCCCTCTGCAAGCTCTTACCTACGACCCCGAAACAAACATGCGACGGGGGTAGCTCCGACATATTGTAAAACAGAAAGTACTTAAAACGCTTCCAGTATCAAGATTTAGACGATTTTTGTTTGAAATGTTCTTCACGGATCCAAATACGGCTGTTTCTAATGGCAGACTGGGTGTAGTGGGGAAGGCCTCGGAGGCAAGAAGTTTGGGAGGGAGGACAGAACACCCGCTAAATCACGGGGGACGGCAGGGGGATTGATACCTTCGCACAACAAAAGGCCTCGCTACGAACGAAAGACCCAATCCCTTAATGGCTGACCAATACCCAAAAACGGAAAGGCTTTCGTCTTTTTTTTTTTTTTTTACAGCAATACCTACTTTCACAAATATATTTGTATGCACTAACACATAATTACACCGATTTATATACAATATGTTAATAATCATCGGCAATGAGTAATTCTTCCTTTTTCTTTAACATACACAGGATAAGAGGACTGCAATTCGTCTGGGTCAATTTATTGAATACTCCGATTTTTCCAGGTTTTCGTGTTTTAACGATAACTAGAAATCTATTGGGTCTATGGACTTCGTTCAGTACTTAGATTAAAGTTAAATAACTGCTCTATAACTTTGTTTTGTATGACATTCCCCGTGGGATGATCATTAGATCCAATATTCTAGCCGAAAGATGACTGAAATCGAAAATTTGAACTTTTTGGAGAAATAAGTCAATTTTTGAAGTCCAAAATCTCGGGAACTATTGGACTTACAGAGCTGCGGTTGGGCTTAAATTTTAGAATATTTTATTTACATTAATAGAGGTGTGACTGACTTTTCGTCAAAAAACCACCCTTCACGAGTTATAAGCCAAAACCAGAAAAAAGTCAGAAAATCGAGGTTTTTTTTGCTCTTAAAAGTTACGCAAAAGGATTTCGAAGCTGCAAAATTGGTTTAATACTACTCTAATATGTCCTAACAACATACCAAAAATTCAGCTTCCTGCAATTTTTTTGGACCTAAACATACCTGACGACTGGCCTATAGAGGCGGTTCAGAGGCGAGCAGCTATATTTGTTACCGGTAGGTTCGACCAATGCGTGAGTGTCACGGAAATGCTCGGGCAACTCAATTGGAGATCGCTGGAAGAAAGACGACGTTCTTTTCGTGAATTTCTGTTAAGTAAATTTAGAGGGCTGGAATTTGAAGCTGAGTGTAGTACGATCTTGCTGCCGCCTACTTACATTTCGCGTAAAGATCACAAAGACAAGATAAGAGAAATTAGGGCTCGTACGGAGACATATAGGCATTCTTTTTTTCCTCGTTCAATTTGGGAGTGGAATAGGAGAGGAAATGCCTAGTAGTGGTACAGTGTACTCTCCGCCATGCACCTTACGGTGAATTGCGGAGTATGTATGTAGATGTAATCAGGATATGCCACAAAGTCCTTCCCTCCACCAATTCTATTAAGCACCTCCTCATTGGTTATGTGATTTACCCATCTAATCTTCTTCATTTCAAAAGCTTCTATCATCTTTTTGTCTGAACTCCTGATTGTCCACGATTCACTCCCATACAACGCTACACTCAAGATAAATGCTTTCACAAAGGACTTCCTAGCATTTAAACTAATATTGGATGACAACTAATTTCCCTTTCCAAGTTTCATGTAAACTAATTTTAAGTTGTATTGACTGATTTGCTTAGCATAGTTTTATTGTAAATGATTAGATCATGCCCTCAATGTCGAGTTAATACATCCAGGGTTAGCAGTGACTGTGTGTGCAACCTGTTCTTCTGATGCAACAACTATAAAACATATGTGCGTTCATTATTTACTACTGAATCCTAATGCAATTATTGCTCCAAACGCTGTATCACTGTTTTTGTTTTTCCTGTTGGAAATAAAAGAATAAATTAATGCAGTTGTTCATATTACTATCTGGAATCAACAGTTTGAATTAGAAACTGTTGCAGTATTAACTGATATGTCTAGTCTTGTAAACATCATTTTGTCACTTAAGATTTGTATGTCATTATTTTGCAGGTAATTTAAAAAATGGACGAGATTCTGAAAGACAGCAGGTTTGCCCATATCGTGAAGGATCCACGTTTCCGGAGAATACCGAAGCGTGAGAGAAAAGTGAAAATTGATAAAAGATTTCGGTCCATGTTCAAAGACAAAAGGTTCAAAGTGAAATACACAATTGACAAAAGAGGTCGGCCGACGAACACGTCATCGGCAGAAGACCTGAAACGTTACTACGATATCTCGTCCGGTGACGAAGAATCCGACTCGGAAAGTGACGAGGAAGGTGTCGAATCGAAAGGAAAATTATTGAAAATCAAACAGAAGAAAAAGAGGAATGCAGAAAATGGCACTAAGGAACGTGCTGAACTCAATAAATCTTCAAAAGATGAATCGGATAGCAGCATAGAACAGCAGGAAGACAGTGATGGCTTTGGTGACGAACAATCTGGCTCGGAAAGTGACAAGGAAGGTGTCGAATCGAAAGGAAAATTATTGAAAATCAAACAGAAGAAAAAGAGGACTGCAGAAAATGGCACTAAGGAACGTGCTGAACTCAATAAATCTTCAAAAGATGAATCGGATAGCAACATAGAACAGCAGGAAGACAGTGATGGCTTTAGTGATGAGGGTGAGAATGATGAACTGAGTGAGGACGTAAATCTTTCAGACAAGATAAAAGACAAACTGCACAATATGACCGTTGACTACGCTCGTGGTGAAGGTGTTCTGCTATCTGACAGCTCTTCTGATGACGATTCAGACAGTGAAGGTAAGAGTAAGGATTACTTTGATTATTTCACGGAAATATTGTAGTGAAACTGTAGTTGTAAGTTTCGGTGCAAGTAGAAGAGAAAAGAAGCATTTAGAATCTGGGATTGTACTGTCGAGTCTGTATCTATATGTATTATAAAAATTTGTGTGTATGTGGTCAACCAAACTTGGTTCACATACTCGGGGCTAGGACAAAATGTATGGCTCCAGCTGACTTCCTGTACACCTCCTAGTACATTGATGTGAAATTTAAAGGAAAAACACTTAGTTCTGTGACATAACTGTGTCATGCATTAGATGGTGTTATACCTAATGGAACTTTTCAAATGTATTGTAAAAAAAATAGAGTAGAGTGGGCTCTTCTACTTGGAGGCCAGGGTCTACAGCCTTCCACAGGCCAATTCACACTGTCCGTTATATCACATGGCATCTCCTTCTGTCAAAACCTTCCACAATGTATGTCTTACTGCAACACTTACAATTTTCATCACCTAATGGTCACATTGTGTCACGGTTTCTTGAGAAGAAAGTTTTGACGGAATGGTCCTCTGCCAACATTGGAAGGTAACATATTTTTGTCATGCTCATTCATGTGCATAAGATTATATGTCTTACATGCAATTGTGTCTTTTGAAAATTTATTTTATTTTTTGCTTTGTTGTAGTGATAAATTGCAAATGTTCCATAAAGACTTGGATTTTTTCCATTGAGTGTTCTTCTAAAATGAGGACAGATATCATCATCATCGAATGATTCAGCATTCAATCTGGAGCGTGGTCCCCCTAATAAAATTCCTCCGTGAGCCCCTATTAAATGCTAACATTGATGCCTTGTCTAATGTTACACCTTTGACTTCCAAATAATTCTTCATGAATCTAAGCTCTATCTTCTTGGTTTACCTCGACTCCTCTTACCCTCTGCTGCCGAGCTCATGAGTCTCTCAGGTAACCTCTCTTCTCCCATGTGTGTAACATGACCCCACCATCTCAGTCTGTCCGCTCTAATTGCTCCATGTATGGTGTTCATTCCCATTTTTTCTTTGATTTCCTCATCATGGACACCCTCCTGCCATTGTTCCCATCTATTAGCATCTGCAATCATTCTTGCTACTTTCATATCTGTAACCTCTACCTTATGAATAAGGTAACCTGTATCCACCCAGCTTTCACTCCCATACAACAAAGTTGGTCAAAAGATAGAGTCTTGATACTTACGTCCTTCTTGCAGAAGAGAGTAGATCTTAGCTAAGCACTCACTGCATTACCTTTGCTTCACCTCGATTCCTGTTCTTTCACTATGTTGCCATCCTGTGTGAAAAAAATACATCCTATGTACTTCAAACTGTCTACCTGTTCTATCATTGTTCTTCTTATTTGGCACTCAGTCTGTTTAAATCTCTTTCCCACAGACATTACCTTTGTTTTGGAGATGCTGATCTCCATATCATAACCCTCTCACCTCTGATCAAGCTCTGAAATATTCGATTGCAACCTTTCAATCGAATTTCCCATCACACCTAAGTCATCTGCATGTGCAATACTGCTTCCAGTAGAACCCGGTTTTTACACTTTTCAAGGGACTTCAGTGAAATGGTGCAGGAAAACGTAAAATGCATTAGGCCTAAATAATGTTTTAAATGGTAAAATATTCTTACTGGATCACCCTTGCATTTTTGTAGTTTATTTGTGATATATGTACATTATAGGCATCAAAATACTCAGATGGAAGTTTATTATACAGTTAGTTATCCAAATTTTTACCATTTTAATTTGCCAGACAGGACTGGATCTGGTAATTTTATGGGAAGTAGAAATTTTTGACGTAATTTCATTCATTGTAATCGATTAGTCAGCAAGCCTTTAACCAGCATTAATTATCTACATAGTAAAACTGCACAAGTTCAGTTCTTTTTGTATTTTTCAATTTTTCGCATCATATATTACATATTCCCTTCATACAGGTTACATGAGCACACATGAATTTGACAGTAACAGTTTCATAGCCCACGAAGACCAGATCATAGCCTGATAACCTGCAGTACTAGGCGCCTGGCAACAGTTGATGCCCGGCATCACACGCGGTACAAGCTACAACTTTCACCGACACACTCCACCTCATTTGATCCCAGGAAGTACTGAGGCTGTTAGAGCATATTAGTGACTATGCATAATAAACAAATCAGTTATTACATTAATGATGAGAGCTAATGATTTATTAGAATAACAAATTTTCTAGAAAGGATTTGTACTGGAAATAGTATCCCAATGTAGTATTCATCCCCCGTGTTGTCACTTGCAAGGATTGTTCAGCAAGTCCTAAGAAAAAGCTCAGGGTGTACATGAAGTCTGGAACACTTTCAATTATTTATTGCACAAGCACCAAACATTGTACAGATATCACACATATGTCAATTTGAAGAGAAACCCCAAAAGTGTTTCCACGTGTACCGCCACAGCGTAGTTTGGCAATTTGCCAACAGTTGGCACTAGTCGCTGACATGGCTAGTCGGAGTGCTGTACCGGCCCCTGTCGACAGTCGACACCCGTGGCAGAGTGGTATACCAGGAAAGACACTCGAGAGGCTGCAACACGTCCAAATATGAATATCCGACGACAGTGATCTCGGCAAAGAAGAAGAATACAGTTTTTCACGAACATTTACCTTCGGGGAATCGCACTCAAATTCAGTGAATTCCCGTGGATGCTTATTAGTGTGAAAAGTGGCTTCGTCGCAAAAAATTAAGTGGTCAATAATGCCGTCCCCATCCTCATTCAATTGTTGCAACTGCGAACAAAACTCGAAGTTCTCGTCTCTGGTGTCATCACTGAGCTTCTCCACTAATTCCAGTTGGAACGGTTTCACAGATAGCTTCTGTTGCAGGATTTTCTGCACTGTCATTGGAGCCATTTAGAGTTTACGGAATGCACAATACACAGATTTCTTTGGACTCCTTACGAAAGTCTCCTTTACGCTCTTCACATTCACTTCACTCACACTGGGACATCTGCTTTTCTATGCCAGGCATGAGTGACCCATCGTAATGTATTTATTGTGCTGTTGGGAAATGGCCTTTCTTGTTGGCAGCTTCTTGGAGTACTTGGTGCTAAGCATTAATTGAACAGCTGTAGCACACTTGTTTTTCTCAAACTCCGACACACAGAAAGCTCGCCCCTCAGGGGCTCAGCATTAATTTGCTGAGTACGGGCTTGGCGAACCCGGGGTCCTGAGCTGTGGGCTGTGTCACGCCAGCAGTCCGCTACACCGTAAGCTCTGTGCGTGCCTCAACGACCATTGTTTGGCGTGACGGTGGAACGTTGTACGTTTCAGAGCCCGGGGATCTTGGCTTAATCGCCCGGGTCGCGAGGACGGTACATACCTCTATAAAAAAACCCTCAATCTCAAGGTATGCTACGTGCCGAGGAGATGCATGGCTGTTGAGGTTGAACAGCCGCTAGCGAGCAACCTCTGAGGAACCTGCCGCACCTCAGTTGTATAAGGCTTACCCAGGCAAGTGGGGCTCTGTCTGGGTGGACCCTTATTTCCCAAGCTGCTCGTGGAAACACCATGAAAAGACCACGAAACGTTGGCGGACGTACAACGGCCGTCTCTAAGCGCAGTAGAAATGAATACAATGCTACGCAGTATGACCTCCAAACGTTTCCTTCCCTGTCCACACCGTGGGAGGAACGTAGGGCAAAAATCCAAGGTGAGGCTTATGCCCCTAAGTATTTAGTGTGTACGCGTACGGATGGGGAATCTTTCATGTCCTCAAAGCCAATGTTCTTTGTGGAACATTTGGAGTATAAATATGGGGAGGTCGATGGTCTGTCGAAGATGCGATCTGGCTCAGTTCTAATAACGACGCCATCCCCGGCCCAGTCACGGGCTTTGCTAGCCTGTGACAAGCTGGGTGATGTTTCCGTTAGCATTACACCACATAAGAGCCTAAATATGGTCCAGGGTATCATATTCCACAGGGATCTTCTGTTGAAATCTGACGACGAATTGCGAGCTAACTTGGAGCAGTGAGGTGTGCATTTCGTCCGGCGCATCTATAGGGGTCCGAAGGACAACAGGGTAGCCACCGGTGCCTTCATCTTGGTTTTCGAGAGTGATTCATTGCCTGAGAAAATCAAGGTGATGGTCTACCGGATCGACGTAAAGCCCTACGTTCCTCCCCCTATGCGCTGCTTCAAGTGCTGGAGGTTTGGTCACATGTCCTCCCGATGTGATGCCAACCCAACATGTCGGGAGTGCAGGCGTGCATCCCACCCGGACGCCCCCTGTACCCCACCTCCAGTTTGCGTCAATTGTAACCGGCAGCATCCTCCGTGTTCTCCCAACTGCTCTGTACTCCACAAGGAGGGTAAGATCATGGAGTACAAGACCCTGGAGCGGCTGACATACGCGGAGGCCAGACGTAAGTATACAAAGCTCCATCCTGTGACCATGACCACCTCATACGCCTCTGTAGCTTCACCATCGATCTCCAGACCACCTGTACCACTAATACCAGTAGGCCCCCAGGCCCGAACCACTGCACCTGCCCCCTTGGCAGTTGGGGGCGCCACTCCTTCGGTTGCTCCCACACTCTTCACGTTGGGAGCAACAGATAAACCATCTCAGGGGACGTCGGTCCCCACTCTACAGCCAGAGAAACAACAGCCTTCTCCGGCCCCTCTCGCCCGGAAGGGGTCCCATGGGACACTCCCTTCTGAGGCTTCTCCTCATGGGAAGGTGGATCCCAGCAAATGGCTGAAGGATCCCCCGGCTGCTGATCGAAGGGCCTCCTGCTCTTCGTCAGCTCCTGCCGCCCCATCTGAGAAGCCCCCACGGCCCTCAACACCGAAGAGCCAGCGAGAGGGCAAGAAAAAAGAAAGACGGAAAAAGGATTCTTTGGTGGCTTCCAAGCCACCCACACCCACATCCTCTGCTTCAGAGGATGAAGTCGAGATCCTCGCCACCACTGAGGATCTCGCACTTCTTGATTCGCCTGAACATAGGAGCTCTGCACATCCAGAATCACCTATGGTCTTAGATTCTGTAGATCCTGACCATAAGGCGGCGAACGTTTCTATGGAATGATCTTCTTTTCTTTCTTTTCTTTTATAGCTTTACAGCGAGGAGAAAGAGTTATTCTCCAGTGGAATTACGGCGGCTTCTTTAATCACCTGGCCGAGTTGCGCCAATTACTGTGGCGCTACCCTGCACTTTGTATCGCCCTACAGGAAACGTGGTTTCCAACACAGCGGACCCCTGCCCTTCGTGGGTATCGGGGCTACTACCGCAACAGGACCCTTTACGACTGGGTGTCTGGCGGTGTCTGCCTGTATGTCCTGGACACTGTACCCAGTGCCCCAGTGCCACTCAACACCACTCTTGAGGCAGTGGCTGTCAGAATCCGGGCAACGCAGGAATTCACTGTCTGCAGCTTGTACCTTCCTCCGGATGAGGCCGTGTCTCTCAACAACCTTACTACTCTGGTCTCCCAACTTCCCCCACCATTCCTCCTTTTGGGGCACTTCAACGCCCACAACCCTTTGTGGGGTGGACTCCAGACCACATGCCGTGGTAGGGATGTTGAGACATTATTGGCGCAACAAGACCTTTGCCTACTGAATACAGGTGCCCCCACGCATTTTAGCGTGGCACAGGGCACGTATTCAGCGATCAACCTCTCCGTCTGTAGCCCCAGCTTTCGACAACAACTTGGTTGGCGTGTATATGACGATCTGTGTGGCAGCGACCACTTTCCAATCTTTGTGTCGCTCCCGCAGTACCAAGCTGCAGACAGCTTACCCCGTTGGTGTCTCCGTAGGGCTGACTGGCCAGTCTATGCTTCAACCGCTGTCATCCCTGCACCACTGCCAGATGACATTGGCAATGCAGTCCAGCAGGTGACTGATAGTATTGTCATGGCCGCTGAGGTAGCAGTTCCACAAACCACCGGTTCCACTAGGCGTAGGTCCGTGCCTTAGTGGACACCGGAGATTGCTGAGGCTATCCGGGAACGTCTGCGAACGCTCCAGCGCCATCGACGCCACCCTTCCGTGGAGAATTTGGTGGCCTTTAAACGGCTCCGTGCGTGTGCTCGACGACTCGTACAGCAGAGCAAGCAGGATTCCTGGGAGCGGTATATAGCCAGTATCGGCTTCCGCACCTCCCTGACTCAGGTATGGACGCAAGTCCGACGCGTCTTTGGATACCGCCCGCCGACAGGAATCCCATCCCTCACCATCCAGGGTGTGCTCTGCACGCTTCCGACAGCTATCGCCGAGCATATGGCAGAGCACTATGCATGATGCTCTGCGACTGCCACATACAGTGCCGACTTCCGCTCCCTCAAAGAGCGGGCCGAGCGGAAACAGTTATCCTTCCGCACTCGTCGTCGGGGAAATATACGACGACCTGTTTAGCTAGTGGGAGTTCCGAACCGCCCTTGCTGCGTGTCCTGATACAACTCCAGGACCAGATAGGATTCACGGCCAATTCCTCCGACACCTTTCACCAGAGTTTCAACGCCGCATTCTCGCCCTGTTTAACCATCTATGGGCAGAGGGCACTTTCCCGTCGCAGTGGCGGGAAAGCACTATCATCCCGGTGCTGAAACCTGGTGCAGATCCCCTGGTGGCTGACAATTATCGTCCGATCAGCCTCACCAACGTTCTCTGCAAGCTCTTTGAACATATGGTGAGTCGGCGGCTTATGTGGATCCTTGAAGAGCGTGGACTCCTTTTTCTACAACAGGGGGGCTTTCGCCAGGGCCGTTCTACCATTGACAACCTGGTGTCACTGGAGTCGGCCATTCGCACGGCGTTTGCTAGGCGTGAGCATTTGGTTGCTGTATTTTTCGACCTTCGAAAGGCTTATGACACCACCTGACGCCACCATATTTTGACGACTCTGCATGACTGGGGCTTACGTGGCACCCTTCCTATTTTTATTCGCAATTTCCTCTCCCACCGCTCGTTTCGGGTGAGGGTTGGGGCATCTTTTAGCTCCCCCCGTATTCAAGAGAACGGTGTCCCATAGGGCTCCGTCGTCAGCGTTCCCTTGTTTTTAGTGGCGATAAATGGTCTTCCTGCGGCTGTGGGGTCATCAGTCAGTTGCTCCCTGTTCGCTGATGATTTCTGCCTGTATTTCAGCTCCGTTTCCATCGGCGTAGCTGAACGGCGGCTGCAGGGTGCCATCCGAAAGGCCAACTCGTAGGCCTCTACTCACGGATTTCAGTCCTCTGCACGGAAAACCTGCGTGATGCACTTCTGTCGCCGTCGGGTAGTTCACCCTGACTCAGAGCTCTACCTGGGTGGTAAATTACTTCAGGTCGAGGAAACCCATCGCTTCCTGGGCATGGTCTTCGATGCCCGGCTGACTTGGGTGCCACACCTACGTCAGCTGAGACAGAAGTGTTGGCGGCATTTAAATGTTCTTCGATGCCTCAGCCATACTAGTTGGGGAGCAGCACGTTCCACCCTTCTTCAGCTCTACAAGTCCCTTATTCTGTCGCGGCTTGATTACGGGAGCTTGGTTTACGACTCAGTAGCCCCTTCTGCCTTGCGGGTCCTAGACCCCATTCACCACACAGGTGTGCGTCTCGCAACAGGGGCTTTTCGCACCAGTCCCGTAACGAGCCTTCTAGCTGAAGCTGGTGTTCCCCCTCTGCGGTATCGCCGGCAATGGTTGTCGGTGAGTTACATTGCCTGAATTCATGCTTCACCCCGCCATCCGAACCACAGGCTTCTCTTCCCACTTTCTTCACTCCCTTCCCCGCGACATCGGCCCAGGTCGGGTCTCCCGATTGCGGTCCGTGTCCGTTCCCTTCTCTCCTCACTTGATTCCCTACCCCTTCCTCCACCTTTCCATTACTCCCCTCGTATCCCCCCCCCCCCCCCCCCCCGGACAATTCCTCGCCTGGAGCTTCGGTTGGACCGTCCCGGGATTCGAAAGCCTCTATCTCACCACTGGTTCTCCGTCGCCGGTTCTATGCACTGCTTGACGCATTTCACGGAGCAGACATTCTTCACACAGGCGGTTCTTTGGTCGATAGCCATGCTGGACATGCCTTTATCTGTGGTGACCACATCGAACAGCGATAATTGCCTTGTGGAAGCAGCATCTTCACCGCAGAACTGGTCGGTATTTTGAGAGCTCTTGAACACCTCAGAGCTCACCCCAGGGGGTCGTTCGTCATCTTCAGCGACTCCCTGAGTGGTTTACAGGCCCTCGACCAGTTTCTACCCAAACACACTGTGGTGCGAGCCATTCAAGATGCTGTCTTCGCCCTTGTCGAGTCAGGCCGTTCTGTCACCTTTGTCTGAACCCTGGGCTACATAGGCATACCGGGCAATGAACGCGTCGATCAGCTGGCCAAGCAGGCCACTACTTCACGGTCCCTGGATATTGGCCTCCCAGACCCAGACCTCCAAACCCAGTTGACCCACAAGGTCCTTCGGGTTTGGAATTCTGAATGGGCAGACTCGACCGAACACAATAAGCTCCGTGTTGTTAAGCCCTCTACCGCTGTGTGGAAGACCTCCCTGAGGGGTTCTCGCAGGGAGTCGGTTGTCCTTTGCCGTCTCCGTATAGGCCATACTTGGATCACGCATGGTCACCTTTTGCGTCGCGAGGACCCTCCTCAGTGTCGATGTGGTGGGCCTTTGACAGTCGCCCACATCTTAATTGAATGCCACAATTTAGCCGCAGCGTGACGATATTTTAATCTCCCTGACGCTTTGCAGCTAGCATTAGTTGACAACACCTCCACGGCTGACTCTGTTTTAAATTTTATGCGTGAGTGTGGATTTTACAAGTCAATTTAAAGTTTGTGTGTGTCTGTCGTTGCTCTGTCCTCCACCTACTTAAGTCTGTTAGGTAGGTGGTTTTAACGTGTTCCAGAGTGCCTGGGTGTGTTCCTTATATCCCTATGACCACACAGCAAAAAAACTCTTGTACTGTTTCAGCTGTTTCTTCGTTTTTAATCATATCCTTTCTTTATATTAGTCTGTGAGTTTTAATCTTCGACTTGTTAATGCATTTCCTTAGGAACGCTTAACAAAATGTTTTATCTCTTTGACTGGAACAAGGGACTGATAACCGTCGCTGTTTAGTCCCTTCCAAAACCCAACAACAACAACAGAAAGCTCGCCCCGCACCTGAACTCGCAATGCTTGCGACTAGCGCAGACTGTCGGCAAGTTGCCAAACTACGCTGTGGTGGTATATATGAAAAACGACGCTGACTTGCAAGGTTTCTCTTCAAAATGACATAAAAGCCACTGTGAACCAAATCTGGTGAATGCAGTGTATGTTGCAATAAATTAAACTTCTTAGCCCTAATTTTGGCATCAAAACTGCACAGTTGTGCATCCATGCAAAAGAGGATCTTTTTCCTCAGTTTCATAGCTGAACCTGTGCAATGCAGTTATAGTTCGTCCCTTTTTCAGTTAATTGATGTAGACGATTATGCACGTATCCCAAAAAACAGCGACCGTCGTCTTGCTGGTATATTACACTGTGTCTTTGCCTTATTTAGTGTCCGTTGACTTGATTGTTTCTTTGCCTCAGGAATGTAGTAATGTGACCACCATTCCATGCATTGCTATGTATTGTCACAGGAAATATGCACAATTTTAACGGAAAAGTCATAAGACAGCCACAACATTCACCGAGAGCAGACGTGACCCTGTCTTCCTGAAATTTGTTTCACTCCTTATTTCTCGTGTTAATTTGAAAATACTGTAGCTTGTGATATGCCTGTTGTGTCAACTCATTTGCACACTTCAGTTTTTTAATTACTCAAACTGCATTATAAATTTTCTCACTCATTTTGGGGTTATTTTCTACCAAACATTCCATATACTGTGATTCTCGAGTTTCTCCCGGAGTATTTGATAATCAAAATATCCACAGGTGTACTGCAGGTCTATAGTGTCTAATGGGTTCCATATACTGTTCATCCATTGGGGATGTATGACTACATTTGAACTTATTTACCCAGTTGTAAACAGTTGCAAACACAGGAGTAGACGTGCCGTGAAATTTATGCAACTTGGCTTTATCGGGTCATTTGTAGGATGTGATTCCACCTGTTGGCTTTGACCCGTGGCATCAGCATATTGTGTAGTACACAAAGTACTTTTGACAGGCTAGATTATAGATGTCTATTCTGATTGACAAAAGTACTTTAATATTTTTTACGGATATGTCTTAACCTTAAAGGTCGTGGTTAGGTAGGAAACCAAGAGTACAGCTGAAATTGTTGCGAGTGAATGAGCAACGGCGGTACTGCGATGCTCGCTCGTTCAAAATTTTGCCGACAGTAGGCCGCAACTACTATATGGAATGCTTCTTTCAAATTACAAGTAAAAAATTTTATGAGTCCCGTGAATTAATTGAATACACTAATAAATTTAAACATTGATTATTTGCAGTTGGCTACAACCGAAATACGAGTTTTCCTACGTGTCGATGCCGTCACAGGTCGAAGCAGACGGGTGGAGTCGCATTATAAAATCTGCCACTTTATCTGTTAAGCGAGCATTGCTCGAAACTGAATTTTTCCACGTTTCAAAATAAACATGAACTTGCCGTTACAGTCAGTTGGGACAGTGAAACTATTTAACACGGCTTTAACCTTACCTGCCCGACCGAGTTACGTCGCATAGTGATTTGGACTCACGTTTGGGAGGGTGGCAGTTCAAATCTTTCTCCGGCCATCCGTATGTAGGTTTTGCCAATTTACGTTATGATTCCACGTACGTGGCTGGATGGTTCCTTTGAAAAGGGAATGGTGTATGTACTTCTCCATCCTTATCAAAAACAATTTGAACTAATTCTATCTCTCTCTATCGACGTCACTTTCTATGGAACATCGAAACCCTTATCTTCCTTATCTACCTGGTGAAAGATGAGGCTCACTAATGGAAAAACCTTTGAGTGCCGTATCTGGGAACTTCTGAAGCACCCTCACAATGGGGCAGTTGATGGGTGTGGGACACAGACATAGGGATGCCCCTCTACTCACTTGTCTTCCTACTACACCACTCTTAACCCTCTCATGGCCAAATATTTAAGACCAATGGAAAAAAAATCGCATATTTTCTGATCATGGATGATTGTTTTCCGGGTCTATCCTGGAAATATGGGATTTTTTAATTATGTACCTGGATAGTTCCGGGTTTGCGTACAGGCGCTTCCCAGGAAATCGGTAATTTTCAGTACATGAAACAAATGTTTTTGTTTTTTCCTCTATGTATAGCCGCAGCGTGCGATCAATAATTTATTCATCTGCTTTTCAGCTTAACCTAAGTGGGTGACAAATCACAACTGCCCGCACTGCTATGAGTCTGTCCTACGTGGGCGACATTTGTAGAGCTACACATCAGACGCGACAATGAGCGACGTTCCATCAAAGGAACCACTGGACCGACAGTTTGTACAAAACTTAATGAAAAGTTGGTCGTTTTATCAATTGACACTACACAAAGCCGAGTCATCAGATTCATCGAGGCCTAGTTCTAATGGAGAAAGTTCTATTCGTGAGTTGCAGGATAAACCATTCAGTTCTAAAATATATTGCTCAGCTGACAAAACTAAATTAAACTCTACATGTGAATTAGTGCTATCTACAATTTCTTCTTCATTCTCTTTGCGATCTACTTTCATTGACCCACAGCCTTATACAAACGTAGAACATAATGGGGAAATATAGAATTTTCAGAAATAAAAGGGGAAAAAAAAAGAAAATTGGAAACTTTTTTTTTCCAGAAAAAGTATATTTCTTACAGTTTTCACCATGCTTCATTGTCAAAATAACACTGTAAGTATCCCAACCAATCAACCTACTGATTTTGTATAAAAAATTTATTTGCTAAATTAAAATTTAAGACCTTTTAGCTTGCTTGTAATTGTACTGTATAATTGAGTTTGAAAACATAGTAGGCCCAGCTGAAATTTTACATGATCTTGTACATACAAATGATAGTCAAAATTTCAGGGATTTGAATAAAGCATCACAATCACCCCTGTCTGATCCTTGGACTTCAGTGAGATGGAAAATGAACAAAAAATTTCTATAATTAATTTTATTAACTTAATTACATGATGTCCTCATATTGTCACATTGAAATGGAAGCAGACTTGACTTCAAAGGCAGGGTTGTCCACTGAGCACTTAAACTGAAAGCAGGTTTATAGCAAACTGAAACATACACGCAGCACTGACTGCCTCTCGGGCAGAGTGCTCTGCTATTTATACACTGACAGAATGTACCAGACATTATAAGAATAGTTAACATAAGAAACATGTAGAAATTACAAGTGAACATAAGGAACATGTAGAACATTCTGGAAGTGATAAATACAAAGAAATAAATTTTTGGCAATGCACAGGACTGAGCCAGCGTCCTACAGCACTGCAATCGGTGACGCTATCCGTTGCACCTAACGAATAACTTATGGTCTTGCAGCATTGTTCCCTCTCCTGAATAAACAGCAACCCACTGTTAAATTCCCTTTGGAGCCAGCTGCAATATCCTGGATCTTGACCTTGTCATGGGTTCTCTTTATGGCAGTTCTGGAGAATCCTTCCCTTCTGCACGATTACCGATGACAGACGTTCCTGTCGTGGCTTCATCAGTATCATTACCATCCTTAGAGTCCTGGAACAGGAAGCCATTTTCGCCTATATGCTCTTCAGGATTGTAGTAGGCTTCATGCAGAGGACGTGAACAATGTCCCTTTGTTTTTGTCGTTTTGACAGCGGATCATAATCCTCGACTTGGTATGTGACGTCTGACAGGCAGCATATGACACAATACAGACCAAAGTATCGCATCAATAACTTTTCTGATAGTCCAACTTTCCGTACAGGGGTAAAAATCCATACCATATCTCCTGGCCTCCAACAGGTCGGTGCTTGTCGTTATACCACTGACAGTCCTTCTCCTGAATGTCCAGTGTCCGTATGCGAACCAGCTGTCTTGCTTCTTTTACCATGGTTTCACATAGTCATCCTGAGTGTTGTCTGGCTGGAACGGGAACAGCGTATCCATTGTCGTCTCAGCTTCATGGCCATGGAGCAGGAAAAACGGAGTGAAGCCTGTGGTGTCTTGTCTTGCGGTATTGTAAGCAAATGTCATGACTGGCAGAATTGTATCCCAATCCTTCTGCTCAACATCGACGTACATTGACAGCGTATCGGCTAACGTCTTGTTGAAACGTTCAGTAAGACCATTTGTCTGAGGATGGTATGCAGTTGTCATTCTGTGGACAATGTTGCACCGTGACATTACCTCTGATACTAGTTTTGACTGGAATACTTTTCCACGATCAGATATCATCACACGTGGTGCTCCATGCTTCAAAATAATGTCTTCTACTAGGAATTATGCGATCTCTGGAGCTTCTGCAGTCGGCACAGGTTTTGTGACGTGTAGCATGTGAGGTAGTCAGTGCAGACTATTATCCATCGGTTACCAGTTGTCGTCTTTGGGAACCTCCCTTGAAGGTGGAATGGAGATGCTGCAGGTGGAATTGGTACGAGATGCCCTGGAGGTGATTGTGGCACATGCTTCTGTCACTGGCACTGTTTACAGTGACTCACATAGTGCTTGACAGATTGGTAGAGACTTGTCCAGTAACACCTGTATCTGTCTAGGGTCTTCACGAATCCCAGATGAACGGATATTGGAGCATTGTGGAAATACTTGGGAATAACTGGCTGGAGATGACCTGGAACCACCAGTAGCCATTTGGGGCCCAGTGGATCATAGTTGCTCTTATACAATGTCCCATTTATAATTGTTGGAAATCTCCATTGGTCGGTTCTCATTCCTCCAAGGCCTCTATGGTTTTTAATAGTCTGGATCATCCCTCTGTTCAGCTGTAACGTCTCCTAAATCAGTGAGGGCTGAAATTTCATCCATGCCATTGTGTTCCACTAATGGATTACTCGAAAGGCATTGGGCATCCTTGTGTTTGCGCCCATTCTTGAATACCACTGTGACATCGTACTCTTGGAGTCTTAGTGCCCATCTTGCTAGTCGATCTGATGTATCCTTCAAGCTAGTCAGCCAACGCAAAGAATGGTGGTCTCTCACAACGGTGAAGACCCAAAACAATGTGTTCATGAATAATTTCGTCACTTAGGCATTCTAAATGTCAAACAAATTATTGAAAATATCATTTTGATTGCCTGTGTTTTCATATTATGTGTGAGCTTTGAAACTCTGAAACACATAAGTATGAGACGAAAAATACTGACTACTGCCTCAGATGCACCTTGTCTCCATTTGAGGACACCAATAAAAAATTCCAATCAGAGTCCCAAATAACATCAAACATGGTAAAATTTGACATAAAATGAAATTGAAGTATCACACTGAATACTTAAAACACTTACTTTTGCCAAAAATGACACAGGAAAGATAAATAACTAACTTTCTTTATATTTCGAAAATTATAGAAGGAAACTTTCCTGGTGGGATAAATTATGTAAAAAATAGAAAACGGATGACTTACCCAAAGGACAGGCTCGTCGACAGACACAAATAAAATCACACACAAACACAAATACAAGATTTTGCAACCGTTGGTCGCTTCTTCAGGAAAAGAGGAAGAAAGGAGAGGAGAAAGGGAAGGATACGGGTTTTAAGGAAGTGGAAAAGGAGTCATTCCAATCTCTGGAGTGGAAGGACTTCTGGGATTGGAATGACTCCTTTTCCACTTCCTTAAAACCCGTATCCTCTCCTTACTTCCTCTTTTCCTGAAGAAGCGACCAACGGTTGCGAAAGCTTGTATGTGAGTTTGTGTGTGATTTTATTTATTTGTGTCTGTCGACGAGCCTGTCCTTTGGGTAAGTCATCCATTTTCTATTTCTTTATATTTCTGTTGACGGGGACAAAGAGTTTACTTCCAGTCACAAAGATATACAACAGAGCAATTCTGTAACTTTTGCCGGAATCTAAACAATACATTGGCACATTTAGTTCAGTATTTCAATCAACAGAGGGCAGTTACAGAGCAAAACTCTACACGTCCTAATATGAGGATGGAGGCCACGAGAGGGTTAATAATGAACCACTTGGAACTCTAACCTTTCTAAAGTTTGCTGTAATTAATTTTGATACTGTTAAGCGTTTTACAGCATTCTTTTAGGTCGTTACCTCGTGCCAGTGAGCATTGCCAAAACACCGATCCTAATTTTGCTCTGGCAGGTGCTTCCGCAGACTCCGAAGATGTGGAACACGACTGGGGAGAGCTGGACAAAGACGCAGACACGACTCAGGAGGCGTCCCGACGGATAGCCGTCTGCAACATGGACTGGGACAGGGTGCGCGCCCAGGACCTGCTGGTGCTGCTGTCGTCATTCCTCCCGAAAACTGGCGGCGCAGTCGAAAAAGTCACCGTGAGTATTCGTGTGTGTCAGCCGTTGTGGTATGCGGATGCCTCGTTGTAGAGTGCATCCGGATTGCATGTTGGAGGGCAGTCCAATTTATCCAGTAGATTTCGTCTGTATTCTAAGCGGTGCCATATATTTACTAATTTATTTTTTAATTTTTCAATATTTTAAGTGGCATAATCGTGTGAGCACTTCACACTGGTGTAACTGGGTTTGGTTAACTTGTAGGCCTCTTCACACTGTAAAGGGGAGACAAAATAATTATTACAGAATTTGTAAAATCTGCCAATAGATATAGACAACATATTAAAAATCGAGAACTGGAATAATTGGCAGTTGCTGTGTGCAATTTAAGAAACAAACACAAAAGTTCTATTCCAGGCTTCTCCTTTATACCTCCTGCTTTGTCCCTCCTTGTTAGAATACAGTCTCATTGCAGGAAACAGAAGATGAATGCTTTGTTCAATTAAATATAAGGTGAGGTACTGGATTTGTTACAGAAATTAACATTGTCCAACACTTTTGATAGTCTAATGCCAACATAATGAGTGAATTGATACCAACCTAAATTGGTGAATTGTTAGAACACTTCCTAATGCACCAAGAATTAGTAGTTAGGTAATGGATAGGAAAGTTGTGTGTGTGTGTGTGTGTGTGTGTGCGCAGATATTGTAGATCAAAAGCAAAGCATATCTGCAGTAAATTGATTCAAATGGATGTGGATTGCTTTAGGCTGAGACAGACCCTGCAGGGGGCTCAACATTCAGTTGTCGAGTACGGGCTCAGCAAACCCGGGGTCCCCGAGCTGGGGACTGATAAGCACCGACAGTCCTCTGTCACTGTAACCTCCGGGTAGGCTTCGACGACCACCATGTGGCGCAGTCGTGGAATGTCGTTTGTCCGGAGACCGGGCATCACGGCTTTACTGCCTGGGTTGGGAGGACTGAAAATCTTGTATAAATAAACCCTAAATCCTAAGGGGAGCTTCGCACCGAGGGGATGCACGGCTGTCGAGGCAGAACAGTCAGAAGCGGGCGACCTCCGAGGTATCTGACGTACCTCGGACGTATAAGGGTTGCCCGGATGTGCGAGGCTCTGCCTGGGTCGACAGTGTTTCCCTAGTTACTCGTTGGATGCCTGTGGAGTCTTTTCAGATTTTTTCTGATGCTGCAGGAGAATCTGACGGGCCACTGGTGAGCATTGCTTCCCATCCAAACGAGAGAAGTCGTGAGGGCAGCTCTCCTGAGCGTGCTCCTCTAAAACTTAGAGTGAGTCAGAGGAACGGGGCACAAACATGTAAAAATGTTTTCGTGGTAGTAAAAAGAGTGTGAAGCTGTCCCCATTCTACATTCAAAAGGCACTTGATGGGATTACGAGTGGTTCGAAGTCCGTAAAGAGGTTTTGTAACGATATGCTGCTGATCTAAAATTCGAGCTCTGGTCAATTGCAGAAACTTCTTCAGGCGAAATCTGTGGGTAAATACTCAATTATTGCAGAACTGCATAAAACGTTAAAGTCTTGTCACGGGGAGGTACCATGTGAAGATCTGGTTAATGAAGATGTCATTGTTCTCCAACAGGAATGGGCTAGTGAAGGCATCTCGAAAGTGCAAACTGTCACGAAAAGAGTGCATGGAAATCTCGAAGACTTCTACCTTCATCTTAACATTTAATTCACAGGTCCTGCCCAGTCATATTAAGGTGGGATTCTTACACCTATATTCCAAACCCCTTGTGGTGCTTCAAGTGCTGACAGTTCGGTTATACTACGGTCGCGTGCGGCGGTCGCGCTATGTGTGAGAACTGTGGTCAGTCAGCTCGTGAGACAGGTGTGGACTGCACCTCTTCACTGGTAAATGTTAATTGCTCCAACTCACATCCGGTTTGGAGTGAAGATTGCCCCACCTTCAAGGACGAGAGGGAAAAAAATCCAGGAAATAAATGTAATGCCTCTTGTGCTTTATGCTGAAGCAAAGAAGCAGTTTCAAGTTGTTCAACCTCCATCATTCGTTACATCATTTTATCAGCTGTGAAATGGCGTGCTCAGGCAGAAGTAGCAGCTGCTGCTACTGACACCTGCTCCTGTTGTTGCATGCCAAAAGCCAGAGCCAGCCACTCCTGAGCCTGCCAGGGACTCGTCTACACAAGCGTCTCAGAGTGATGCGGTCCTGCCGTTACACCCGACGGCTACTGTTCTCCCGGCACTGAATGGTGCTCCCCGAGAAGAACTTTCAGGTTTATTGACCAGTAAAGCCGAACGTGCCTCGACGTCAAAATCTTCAACAACTTCACCAACCGGCAATGAAATCACTGGCCTCCACCACTACTAAAGATTTAGCGCCGAAACAACCAGAATGATCATTCTGGAGCAGTAATAGAAGAAAACAAATGGAAAGCTGAAGTTCTAAATTTAACCTTTAAGAATTCTTTCACACAGGAGGACCGCATAAATGTACCATCAATTGATCAGTGTACTAATTCCGAAATGGAGGATATAGTAATAGCTATTTCCAGTGTAGAGAAGCAGCTGAGAGAGCTACATGTGAAAAAGTCTGCTGGTCTGGATGGAATACCAGTTTGGTTTTGCAAAGAGTATTCTGTGGCATTGGCCCCCTACTTACATTTATCACGAATCTTTAATTCAGCGCAAAGTTCCTAGTGATTGGAAAAAAGTGCAGGTGACTCCCGTTTATAAGAAAGGAAAGAGAACTGACCCACGCAATTACAGGCCAATATCGTTGACATCAGTTTCACGTAGAATTTTGGCGCATATTCTCAGTTCGAATGTAGTAAATTTCCTTGAAATGGTAAAGCTTCTTTCTATGAATCAGCACAGGCTTAGGAAACATTATTCATGTGAAACTAAGCTTTCCCTTTTCTCACACGACATCTTGTGATCCATGGATGAAGGGCAACAGGTGGATTGTGTTTTTCTCGACTTCAAACAGTTTGACGCAGTTTGACGCAGTCCCACACTGCAGACTGCTAACGGAGATATGAGCTTATGGAATAGGTTCACAGACTGGTGACTGGCTGGAAGACTTTCTAAGTAATAAAATGCAGTACGTTGTTCTCAACAGCGAGTGTTCATCAGAGACGAGTGTTTCGTCAGGCATGCCCCAGGGGAGTGTGATAGGACCGCTATTATTTTCTATCTATATAAATGATTTGATGGACAGAGTAAGTTGTAATTTGCGGCTGTTTGCTGATGATGCTGTAGTGTATGGGAGGGTGTCGTCTTTAACTGACTGTAATAGCATACAGGATGACTTAAGACAAAATTTCAAGTTGGTGTGAAGAATGGCAGCTAGCTCTCAAGGTGATGTGCATGAGTAGGAAAAACAATCCCATAATGTTCGAATACAGCATTAGTAGTGAGCTTATTGATGCTGTCGTGTCATTCAAATATCTAGGCGTAACATTGCAGAGCAATATGAAATGGAACGAACCTGTAAGGACAGTTGTGAGTAAGGCGGACAGCTGACTTCGTTTTATTGGGAGAATTTTGGGAAGATGTACTTCGTATGTACAGGAGACCGTGTATAAAAGGTTGTATGACCACGTCTTGAGTATTGCTCAAGTGTTTGGGACCCGCAGCAGATCAGTTAAAAGGAAGATATGGAAGCAGTTCAGAGGTGAGCAGCTAAGTTTGTTACTGGTAGTTCGACCAATGCGCGAGTGTCACGGAAATGCTCCGGCAACTCAATTGGGGATCGCTGGAGGAAAGACAACGTTCCTTTCGTGAATTTCTGTTGAGGAAATCTAGAGGGCCGGAATTTTAAGCTGAGTGTAGTACTATCTTGCTGCTGCCTACTTATATTTTGCGTAGCAATCACAAAGACAAGATAAGAGAAATTAAGGCTCGTACCGAGGCATATAGGCATTCTTTTTTTCCTCATTCTATTTGGGAGTGGAATAGGAAAGGAAATGCCTAGTAGTGAGTGGTACACCATACACCTTATGGTGGATTGCGGAGTACGTATGTAGATGTAGATGCCGCTGCTACTGTTGCCGACGATTTGGTGATGAAACATACTGCCACGGCTACTGCCGCCGATCTCGCAACGAAGGTGTTCCTTCTCTGGGATCCACAGAGTCCCCATGGCCCACTGCCTCGGACTCCGGGCTCCCCACCGAGGAGTAAAGGGTCACTAAATTCTATCTTTATGAAAAGGTAATGGACATACTGCAGTGGAATTTAAATGGTTTCAGAATCCTTCTAAACGAATTAAAAATCCTCACACGGCGCCCTGTTTTCTGGGGCTATCACTTATATTGTACCGATGATCTCAGTTGCGACAGGGCTCAGTGGGGAGTGGCAGTGTTTGTCAAAGACACACCCCACTCTTCGTGTGTACCCCTCCCTACCACCCTACAAGCAGTTGCTGTCACTGTGCATTTTGTGTCCTTTCAGTTAACGCTTTGCTCCCTCTATCTTCTGCCACATTTGCCGTCGACGAAGATGCCCTTCCTGCACTGGTAGTTAAACTTCTCCGGCAGAAGAAAGGACAGCCTTACACAACCTCAAAACAGATCCCAACCTAATCATCCTCCCTGCTAAAGAATTTCAGCCCTTGTTGACGAGCACCTCCAACCTATTGTTCAAATCCTAGCCTCCCACACCCAAGGTACCAACCATTTCCTTTGCAGACTCTCCACCATCCCCACCCCTTTACCTCCTGGATCCTTACTTGTCACTGTTGATGCCTCTTCACTGTACACCAATATATTCTACGCCCTCGGTCTTGCTGCTCTCAAACACTTTGTCAATGCCCTTTGTACCACAAGCCTGATACCTCATTCCTTATAAACCTTACCAATTACATCCTAACAAACAATTGCTTTTCCCCTGAAGGAAAAGTATATATTCGAATCTGGGGCAGTGGTACCCTTCTATGGCAACCTATTTATGGGCTGTCTAGAGGAAACCTTCCTAGCCTCCCACAACTCCAAACCCCTGGCACGGTTCAGGTTCATTGACAGTATTTTCATGATTTAGTATCGGCCAGGACACACTATCCTCGTTCCTTCACAACCTCAACTCCTTCTCCCGCTATCAGTTTCACTTGGTATTTCTCTGGTTGGCAAGTTACCTTCCTCCACCTTACTGATGGCACCGTCCACATTAAACCTACTAATTACCAACAGTACCTGCACTTTGAAAGCTGATATCCATTTCACATAAAAAAAATCCCTTGCCACATGTGGATGGTGATTTTGCAGTGAGAAGAAGGCCCTTAACCATTATGCCGAAGGCCTCACAAAGTCTTTCGCAGTCACACATTTCCCTCCTGACTTAGTCTGCAAACTGATTTCCCATGCCATATCCCCTCACACCACGAATCCTCCCCCCAACTGTAGTAACCAGTCACAACGGAGTGTCCTCCTTCTCCACCCCGGAATGGAACAACTTAATCACATCCTTCTTCAGGGCTTTATCTGTCACCGTGCCCGGAAATGAGAGACACCCTACCCAAGGTTCTTTCGATCGTATCCCTGTGGAAGACTCCAATGAAAAACCCTGCCCAATCCACCCACCCAGCACTTGCTATTCCAATCCTGTCACAGGCTTATCCTACCCCATCAGAGGTTGGGCCAACTGTGAAAGTAGCCATGTGATACACCAACTCTGCTACAATCATTGAACAGCATTTTATATTGGTATGACGTCAAACCAGCTGTCCGTGAGGATAAATGACCACTGCCAAACTGTGGCATAAAACAAGATAGACCCCCGTGTGGCAAAGCATGCAGCTGAGCACAGCACTCAGGATTTCAATGGCTGCTTCACTGCAGATGGGAGTTGTCCCTTCAACACATTCTACGGTCCTGCAACCATCCTGGCTTTAACCTAAGATTACTTCCCATCCCTGCACCCTATGCCTAACACATCCCCCCCCCCCCCCCCCGACCCGTTTCCCACTCATTATCCTGTATTTCTCCAATTCATGTCTTCATTGCACCTGTGTGTCGCTGCTTACAATATCTGCTGGATTACTTACTTTTTACTTTTATTTATATATCCTATTTTTATCTTTTACTTGTTATTTTTATCACTTCAAATCCCCCCACTCCCTCCCCACACTCCTTTGCACCTCCCTTTTATCCTTTCCCACCCCTTCCATTCACTATATTCAATGCCGCAATTGAAATTACCAACTGAACAACAACAAACAAACATTGTTAATTCAGAGGTTATAAAAAAAACAAGTGGGAAACTGACAATACTGTTTACAGTGCTACCAACAGATTTTTAAAAAGAGGCAGATGTCTGTGAAATAAACCTGTTCAAAACAAACTATGATCTTTGACTTGCAATTGTCTCTCAGTGTAAGGCATTATAAACATTTTTAGAGCCAAGAGGTAGGTCTATCTAAATATTTTCTGAAATTACAAAAAAGGAAAAATTGGTCAAATGACTTTATTACATACTAGCTTATATTCCCGTGCTTCGCAACGGTTGTTGAAGGATGGCCTGTGTGTATCATGGCGTTTTAGGGTTCCGGACCTGTCAGTAAAAATAGAATCCTTGTTGGATCACTGTGTCAATAAACTCAGTTTTCCTAGCCAAGATGTCAAATGTAGGTAAAAGTCATTGTCCGAAACGATGTATCTTCATAAAGATGTCAAATGTAAGTAAGAGTCATTGTCAGAAACGATGTATCTTCATAAAGTTTTTGATACAAAAAGTGAAACGTGCCAAAATAAGCAAATGTTGTTCAGTATTTAATACATAAAGCGAAATCAGTAACACTATGTTCAATGTTTGTGGTATTTGTAGACATCAGATTCAATAATTCTGTCACAGATGTTTACTTCCTTGTTGTAATACCCCATACTTATTATTCAGCAGCGATGTTTATTAGATCTTTGGTGCACTACAGCGCCTCTATTGCTTGTTTGCTGTACTACACAATCTATATTTCAAGCTTAAGCTACATCTAAAACAATTTCCCTGATTCCACCTTTATGAAACAAAGTTGCTTCGTGCAAATCCGTGAAGTAGTTTAGGAGATTAGGTATTTCTAATAGATGAACAGACAGTTACTGAAAACACTTAAGATTGCGATGTACCTTTTTTCTGTCATCTGATTTTGCTGAAATCATGCGTATATGTTGCCCCAATCTTAGCTCAAATTTCCTTAATGAAGTAGAACTATCACTGAAAACAATTATTGTCTTTCCGTTAGATGCGCTATTGTTGCTCAAGTGTGAGATTTAATCTTCCATAGCAGTTGTACAGATACGTTAGACTATGGTATCAGTATGTAAATATATGGATTAAACACGGCGAGGATTATATCAGCTTTATATTGATTGCGTTGAATCATATTTCGTAGAACATACCAACCAAGAAAACAATTTTCAGAAATATGGTAAATTTGAAAAGTCAAAGAGTAAGTAGTATTTTCAAAGATTAAGAATCTGATCGCTGCCCCGAACTTTACACAAACACCCGCAGCGCAATCTATTAGTTCTTTGCTGCATTACGCCATTCTTTCCAAGCATGAAATACACCTGAAACTTCGAATTCCGATATCTTTTACTTTGCTGATCTGATTTTGATGAAATGAAGCCTATATGTTGCCCCAGAATATTCTTTATTTATCTGTGATACCTCCATGAATGTTCATTTAGTACTTTTGGAGATTACTCTCTACAAATAGATACATGCGATTGCTTTCAGAGAAATGTTTAAATTGTGATATCTCACTTTTTCTGATCCAATTTTGTGAAATGAAGCATTTCTGTAACCGCAAGATACCCTCGTGTTTCCTGTGAAAAACCCCTGAAAATTTGTCTATTAGTTTTGTAGATGAAAGAGAAAGATAGACATGACGGTTGTCAGTGAAAAATGTTAAATGAAGATGTTCTTGTTTCCGTGATCCAATTTTTATGATACTAAGTCTATATGTTGTCCCAAGGTATGCTGAAGTTACCTGTAGTAAACCCCATGTGAATTTGTGAAGTAGTTTTTGGAGAAATGGTTTCTAATAGACGAACAGATAGACACGATGGTCTATGAAAACACTTTGTGATTCTATTTTGATGAAATCATGACTAGATCCTGAACCAATCTTCGCTCATGTTACCTGTGAAAACTGCATGAAAATTCGTCCAGTAGTTTTGAAGATTGAAGCAAACAGCGACAGGCCTACATTTACAGATTTATTGCCACTAGACACCACGTAAACCGACTGCTGTGTGGCACAGGGGATAGCGTCACCAACTACGGTGCTGTAGGTCGCCGGCAAAAATTCTACTTGTTTCTTATGTTAACTGTTCTTCTAATTTCTGGTACATTCTGTCTGTGTATCAATAGCAGAGCACTCTGCCCGAGAGTCAGTCAGTGCTGTGTGTATGTTAATTAAGTTTATAATAAATGTGCTTTCAGTATAAGTGCTGTGTTCAGTTGCCTTCGAAGTCAAGCCTGCTTTCATTTCAACACGATATTATTATTAGTATAGATATTTTCTAGAATTGCAGGAATATATTAATCTGTATAAGTGCTGTATGTCAGTAAAATCCGTTACGAATATGGTTAGTAGTAAAGAAGTAATAGATTAAAACGTGATGTTTGACGGGGCAGTTTTACATGAAAGCTAATTTTTACGTCCTCATGTCTCATGAACTAAGTGTCATACTGTGATACAATTTCGACCGTACATTCAGCTTTAAGTTTGTATTCTGTCTGCATAATTTCCTGAGAGTGCAGTTGGGAGTGTAGAAATTATAAATTGTAACATTATACCGAATGCCGTAGTTTTGCTCCATGAACGGCGGAAAAGTAGTAAGCGAGAAACTTTTTAACTTTCATTATTTTGATGTGGTTGTCTGCGAGAAGAAGTTTAATAAAGGTTTGAAATTATGTTTAAAGTTTGTTGCAAGTTGCAAAGTACTGTCGTTCTCAGGTAGTGTATTTATAAAGTCTCGTTGTGTTATGTAGCAGTTTTTTGCGATTCCTATTGTTCATGACGTTATATCTGCTGAACCATATGTCATACGTGGTTCGTACTCCTACAGCAGTTGTTATCTCACATACAAAATATGTGTACCAAATTCGGTTGAAATCGATCCAGTGGTTTAGGAGAAAATTTGCAGCATTGCCGTTTGACACAGCAGTTTTTCGCATATCTCATTGTTTATGACATATCTCCTTACGTATGTGTTGTAGGTGATTCTTACTCCGACAGCAATTGTTGCCTGATAGTAAGGAATATGTGTACGAAGTCTGGTTGAAATTGGTCCAGTAGTTTAGGAGGAGATGTGGAACTTACATACATACATAAACACATAGACACATACAGCCTATTTTATAAGATGTAAGATTTCCAATTAATTGGAGTTAATGTAATAATTTATTTTCAATTCTTTGCCTTGCCCTACTCATGACTGTATTGTCTTTACTTGCTCTTATTTTTTCTTCATTTGGAATGTGTCTGAGTTGCATAACACTGCACATCAGTTGGCAATGTTTCAGCTAGTGTGAGGATAGTTTCATGTAATACTGAATGAAAGCCTGTCTGCTTTCTGTACTGAAACTGAGTTTTGGCATACGGGTCTGGAGTTAGGTCATAGAGGAAGCTTTAATAAAAATGTAGAAAACAAATGTGATTAACAGTTCTGTCATAGGTTCTTGACTGCTGTTTTTTCCAATACATAACACATCATGAGGTTGTGGTTACATTAGGAAACTAGTTATATTCAGGGTTGCAAAATGCATCCTCTGCCATATTTAAGCATATTTGAGGTGTGCTGCTGTATTTTTGTGTTGCCTGTAACTGTGTGGCCACTGGAAAGTACAGTAAATTCATTCAGCCCATAGTCTGGAAAGCTGCATGAAACTAGTCTTCAGGCTTAAGAATGCAGCATCAGCAGTAACAACAGAAATACAAAAAACTAGATGACTTCCACTTCCTGTAATTACTCCATAGTATACAATTTCCAAAATAATTTTTGTAAATCAGTATTTACCTGTTTTTTGTTTCTACTTAACCTCTATAACAGAGATGCATTTACAAGCACAATTACTTTATTTACTTCTCTCAGTTAAAGAGTAGTTGTATTACACCAGCAGGATAATTATTAAGTTGAATATTGTAATACATTTTTTCTATTACATTGCAGATCTACCCTTCAGAATTTGGCTTACAGCGCATGAAGGAGGAAGAAGTGAAAGGGCCAATAGAACTCTGTGAAGACAAGAAAGCAAACAGTGATGAAGAAGGAAGCACTGTTGAAGATAAAGAAGAAGATGAAGTAAGTAAGACTTAAAAGCTGGTGCACCTTGCTTCATACCAGATGTCCTCAGCTTAGTTGAAGCACTTACTGTATATTTCTGCAGATAAGACGATGGCTGAATCATAAAAATAAGGCCCCAAAATCTGATGTCTCTCATACGACGTTGTTGTTTGTTGTTATGGTCTTCAGTCCGGAGACTGGTCTGATGCAGCTCTCCACAAAACCCTATCCAGAGCAAGCCTTTTCATCTCCTCATACAAACGACAACCCACATCCACTTGAATCTGTTTACTATACGTGTCTCTTGGTCTCCCTCTGCGATTTTTACCCCACACACTTCCCTCCAATGCCAAATTTACGATTCCTCGGTGTCTAAGAATGTGTCCTACCAAGCGATCCCTTCTTTTAGTCAGGGTTTGCCAAAAATTTCTTTTCTCACCAATTCTGTTCAGTACCTCTTCATTAGTTATGCGATCTACCCACCTAATCTTCAGCATTCTTCTGTAGCACCACATTTCAAAAGCCTCTATCCTGTTCCTGTCCGCACTGCTTATCGTCCATGTTTCACTCCCATACAAGGCAACACTCCACACAAATGCCTTCAGAAAAGACTTCCTTACACTTAAATTAATATTCGATGTTAGCAAATTTCTCTTTTTCAAAAATGCTTTTCTTCCCATTGCCATTCTACATTTTACATCCTCTGTACTGCGACCATCATTTGTTATTTTACTGCCCAAGTAACAAAATTCATTTACTTCCTTTATTACTTCGTTACCTAATCTAATTCCTTCAGCATCACCCGATTTTCTTAGACTGCACTCCATTACCCTAGTTTTGCTCTTGTTAATGTTCATCTTATAATCACCTTTCAGCACACTGTCCATTCCGTTTAATTGCTCTTCCAGGTCCTTTGCTGAATCTGACATAATTACTATGTCGTCGGCAAAACACAATGTTTTTAATTCTTCCCCCTGAACTTTAATTCCTTCTCCAAATTTCTCCTTGCTTTCCTTTATAGCTTGCTCAATGTACAAATTGAACAACATTGGAGAAAGGCTACAACCCCGTCTTACTCCCTTCCCAACTGATGCTTCCCTTTCATGCCCCTTCGAGTCTAATAACTGCGGTCTGGCTTTTGTACAAGTTGTAAATAACTCTCCTTTCCCTGTATTTTACCCCTGCTGACTTCAGAATTTGAAAGAGTGTATTCCAGTCAACATTGTCAAAAGCTTTCTCCAAATCTACAAAAGCTAAAAATGTAGGTTTGTCTTTCCTTAATCTATCTTCTAAGATAAGACGTAAAGTGAGTATTGCCTCCCGGGTTCCTACGTTCCTCCTGAATCCAAACTGATCTTCCCCGAGGTCAGCTTCTACCAGCTTTTCCATATCCTGTAGATAATTCATGTTAAAATTTTGCAACTATGACTTATCAAACTGATGGTTCTGTAATTTTCACACCTGTCTGCGCCTGCTTTCTTTGGAATGGGGATTATTACATTTTTCTTAAAGTCTGAGGGTATTTCGCCTGTCTCATACATCCTACACACCAGTTCAAATAGTTTTGTCGTGGTTGGCTCTCCCAGAGACTTTAGTAGCTCTGAGGGTATGTCATCTACTCCTGGGGCCTTGTTCCGACCTAGGTCTTTCAAGGCTCTGTCAAATTCATCTCTCAGTATAGTATCTCCTATTTCATCTTGATCTACTTCCTCTTCCCTTCCTACAACATTGTCTCTAAGTTCATTTCCTTTGAAGAGCTGCTCTATGTACTCTTTCCACCTTTCAGCTTTCGCTTCTTTGCTGAGAACTGGTTTCCCATCTGAGTTCTTGATATTTGTAGAGTTGCTTTTCTTGTCCCCAAATGTCTCTTTTATTTTCCTGTAGGCGGTATCTACTTTTCCCCTTCTTATACATTCTTCTACAGATTTGCATTTGGCTTCTAGCCACTCCTGCTTAGCCATTTTGCACTTCCTGTCAATCTCATTTCTTAGTCGCCTGTACTCCATTTTGCCTGTTTCATTTACTGCATTTTTATATTTTCTCCTTTCATCAATTAAATTTAGTATTTCCTGTGATATCCAAGGATCAATGCTACCCATTCCTCTTCTACTGTTTTATTTCCCCCTGTTTCTGTCAGTTGATGCCTAAATCTCCCTCTGAATTTCCCCAGAACTTCACGTTCCTTCAATTTATCTAGGTCCCATCTCCTTGTTTTCCTACCTTTCTGCAGTTTTTTTCAGTTTCAGCCTACAGTTCATGACTAACAAGTTATGGTCAGAGTCTATATCTGCCCCTGGGTACGTCTTAAAGTTTATCACCTGGTTCCGGAATCTATGTTTTACCATTATAAAATCTATCTGATACCTTCCGGTGTCTCCTGGTCTCGTTACAAAAAAAAAAAAAAAGAAAAAAAAAAAAAAAATTAGATTGAAATTTTAGTCTGAAACTGGTAATTTCGCAGATGTGTTGCATGTTGCGGTTTCGACCTCCAAATGATATATATCGAAGCGATCAAATATTGAAACAATACATATCGAACAGTTAAATTTTATGATTTTTATGAATTTGTCATGATTTTAAAGGATGCGGTTAGGGAGGAACGTAAGAGAGCAGCTATCTGGTTAATTTACAAGAAAGCTTACACTCTAAGTAGCTCGGCCTGAAATGATATATATTGAACGTACAACTGTAAATTGATGTAGTGTTTCTGAACTGTAGATTCGTATACTACGTGCCCTCAAATACTTAAAAAAAAAAAAAAAAAAAAAAAAAAAAAAAAAGCTTGTTGTTTAACCTATACCTAACCTTCTTAATGCTACGCTACAGGTAACTTTTAAAAAGTGAAAGTGTGGTTAAGTTTAGGACAAACAAGATTTTTTGTATGTGAGGGTGCGAAACTTCAGTTCAGAAACATTCCCTTATTCCATACATATTGTTTTGAAACATATCGTTACGATAAATATAGTTTGTAGGTCGAAGCCTCAATATAGCTGCGCTATGCAGAACATCGGCAATATTACCGTGATGAGATTTACATTGTGGAGGAAAGATTTACGACAAAATTTTGCACAATTAAAAAAAAAAATATTCGCCTTTTGAGCTTTATTAACTTACTGACTGGACAAGGGTACAACCAATAACCTATATGTCATAAAGCAAGAATAGAATTAATTATTTACAATGCAGCTTGATCCGGAGTCGCACTGAAATGATTAGAGTATATTTACGTATTGAGCAGTGAAAGGGTTAAAATATTTCGCAACTATACACAACAATTGCGGCTTCCTTCGAAATTGTCTATCTTCTGTTCTTGGGCAATTTCACGTGTTTTAACCTGCATAATACATGCATTGGCGCAATTAAATGTTGACTCGGCGAAAGAAATTAATTTTCTTTTCTTTTCTTTAATTTTGTGGTGTAAAAAAAAAAAGCTCGTCTTATCTGCAGAAATATATGGTAATTCTGTGTGGAACGATATTCAGGATCCTATGTTGTTGTTTCACTTTCCAATCTCATCCAACCAACCCAGGTGTTGCAGATGATTGAGACAAAGTTTGCTGCCATCTGCCCATTGTGTTTCAGTAGGTGTTAACTGCTACACTGTTCATAAAATTGTACCTAAATGAAAAACAGGCTGATGATGTGGCCACAGAGGGAGTGCTTTGTGCCACGTTGTTACTAATCTTTGAGGACAGAGTAGTGACTTATTTGGAAAATCGGAATCCTCACGGCAGTTAAATTTAGTGGAAGATTAATGGAAATTTGTGGGTGTTCTGAGAAACTTGGGTGGGTAATTAATAGTTGGTGGAAAAAACGTGTATTTAGTCACTTTGTTACAATTTTCTTCAGAAACAATCACATTCAGCCTCATAAGGTAAGGTGAAGCAGCCCATCGAATTGTCGTGATGTTTACTGCTCGGATCTCTCCGAAGTCCTGGCCGGCCTCGATAACGTTTGTCATTGTCTCGGGATTCTCAGCACCGAATCTGTTTTCCACTTCGTGATTGTGAGTGTGACATGTACATTAGATTTGCTCTCGTAGCTGAAATTTTAATCTTTGTCTCAAAATCGTTGGCAGAGTTTTAATTCTGATCCATACTTCTTTTTGTTGACTTCAATCTGTACGAGTTTCCCAACCTGAATGAAGTTTTACAATAATCTTAAGTATTAAAAAATTTATGAGAACTAAAGTCAGTCAGCCAGGCCATTCTATCCGGCCGATTTCCTTCAATTTTTTTGAGGAAACACATTCATGAGTCACAAATTTGTTATCAAGTATCAGAATTGACTTAACTCTCACCTTCATTTATTTATTCTCAAATGTGATATCCTTCTGTCCTTGCTGTGAATATTTTAATCGGTTTGTTTTACGATATCTTCGGTTCTTTAAGGTATACAGTTCTTTTTTACCTAAGAAAACAGCGGATAAAGCTGTTTCATTTGCACTGTTAAACTTTTGCATTGCTTGATACTGTTGAAATCTATAATAAATACTTTGATTTGATAAAGATTTACATCTACTTATTTACACTTTACATCACTGACCACTAATGTTTGTACAGTCATCTGGTATATGTTAAATTTAATTTGTCAGAAAATATGGCTGTCAAACTTTATATTTTAAAAGAACAAAATGAGTTCTTTTTATATATCTAGGTTTTAATCTTATGTGAAGTTTGATCATTAGTAATCAACATGATAACTAAAAGAATAAAAATCACATTAGATCATGAAAACTAAATGAACCTCAACACAAGGTATTCAAAGTTGTCAGAATACAGCATCAGAAGACTTTATCAGCACAGATTGCAAGAAAAGCTCGCCATTTGATAAAGACATTGATACATACATATTAAATATTGTTGAAACAAGATGGAATGGCTGGCCAGTACTTACCTTTGTGCTGTACCGCCGATAGTAACGACCTAGGTTGTGAACTACCTTTACCTTCTGTTCCCATCCTTTCTTCATCCCATCCCATCCCATCAGTTGGGAGAGAAGGGAAGAAGAAAGGATGAGAGCAGAAGGTAAAGGTAGTTCACGACCTAGGTTGTGAACTACCTTTACCTTCTGTTCCCATCCTTTCTTCATCCCATCCTTTCTTCTTCCCTTCTCTCCCACCTGATGAAGGAACTGTGTTCCGAAAGCTAGTCCTTTTTGTCCCCTCTTTTCTGTTTCTTCATTTGTGTTACTATTGGCGGTACAGCACAAAGGGTACTCACCAGCCATTCTATCTCGTTTCAACAATATTTATCATCTCTGAGGAGAATTTTCATCATTAATCGAATACATACATATTATTAAGATCTGCTTCACTAAAGCAGCTACAGAAGCACTCAGTAAAAGTAAGAAAACAAATGGTAAAAGATGCCTCAGAATATGGAACACATAAACCGAAGAAGTCATAAAAGAAAACCAAGCAGCTTATCTGAAGTTTCTGCAAATAAAAATACCAGAGAGCTGGGAACAATACAAATTAAAAAGAAATGCTGCAAAACAAATTGTACACATACTGCACTTAGAATTGTGGGATAAATTTGTAAGCATCCTAGAACACAATGTACGAGGCAGACAGAAATGCACATATGAAGTTGTGAAATCCCTGAACGAGGAAGAAAAAGACACTGCCTCACTGAAAATCATACCCAATGAAAAATGGATTAATTGTTATACAGACACAGAGCACCGAAGATGAAACTAAAGACGGCATGTTTATTGAAACAGTAGACCTGCAAGAGGTTTGGAAAAGCATGAAGAACAGAAAAGCTACTGGATTGGCTGAAACAAATGCAGAGCTAATAAAATACAGAGGCTCTTCACTAGAAGGAGGAGCAAAACGATCCCAGACAACTAGTATATACCAGAAGTAATCTCTATCTTTAAGAAAGGCAAACGCAATGACTGTAAAAACTATTGTGGCATCAGTCACATAAACACTGGCTACAAAATTTACTCAAAAATTAATCATTACATCAGAGGAACAAAATGGCTCTAGATCAGGTCATTCATACACAGACAGTGTGTTTGTAATTAAGAACCCACCCCTATGAACCACAGAATTGCCGAGGTGGGGTGGCTTGCGTGCCTCAACGATACAGATAGCCGTACCGTAGGTGCAACCACAGCGGAGGGGTATCTGTGGAGAGGCCAGACAAACGTGTGATTCCTGAAGAGGGGCAGCAGCCTTTTCAGTAGTTGCAGGGGCAACAGTCTGGATGATTGACTGAGCTGCCCTTGTAACATCAGCTAATGTGGCTTTGCCACACAGCTACTGCGAACGGCTGAAAGCAAGGGGAAACTACAGCCGTAACTTCTCCCGAGGACATGCAGCTCTACTGTATGAACATATGATGATGGCATCATCTCGGGTAAAATATTCCGGAGGTAAAATAGTCCCCCATTCGGATCTCCGGGCGGGGACTACTCAGGAGGATGTGATCATCAGGAAAGACAACACTGGCATTCTACAGATCGGAGTGTGGAATGTTAGATCCCTTAATCGGGTAGGGAAATTAGAAAATGTAAAAAGAGAAATGGATAGGTTGAAGTTAGATATAGAGGGGATTAGTGAAGTTTGGTGGAAAGAGGAACAGGATTTCTGGTCAGGCGAGTACAGGATTATAAATACAAAATTAGTTCTGGGTATTATAGGAGTAGGTCTGATAAAGAATAAGATAACAGGAATGTGGGTAAACTACTATGACCAACACAGTGATCGCATTATTGTAGTCGAGATAGATACGAAGCCAAATGTTCAAATGTTTGTATAGCTTATGGGACTTAACTATGGGGTCATCAGTCCCTAAGATACGAAGCCAACACTGACCACCGTAGTACAGGTTTATATGCCAACTAGCTCTGCTGATGATGAGGATATCGAAGAAATATATGAGGAGCTAAAGTAAATTATTCACACAGTTAAGATAGCGGAAAACTAAATTATGATGGGAGACTGGAATTCGGTAGCAGTAAAAGGAATTGAAGGAAAAATAGTAGGTGAATATGGACTGGGCAAGAGGAATGAATGAGCAGCTGCCTGTTAGAATTTTGTATGGAATATAATTTAATCATAAGAAACACCTGGTTTAAGAATCACCAAAGAAGGTTGTATACACGTAAGAGACCAGGAGACACTGGAAGGTATCAGATAGATTTTATAATGGTAAGACATAGATTCCGGAACCAGGTTTTAAACTGTAAGACATACCCAGGGGCAGATATAGACTCTGACCATAACTTATTGGTCATGAACTGTAGTTTGAAACTGAAAAAACTGCAGAAAGGCAGGAAAATAAGGAGATGGGACTTCGATTAATTGAGGGAACCTGAAGCTCTTAAGAATTTCAGAGGGAGCTTTAGGCAACAATTGACAGAAATGGGGGGGGGGGGGGATAAAACAGTAGAAGATGAATGGGTAGCGTTGAGAGATGAAATAGTGAAGGCAGCAGAGGAAAAAATAGGTAGGAAGGCAAGACCTATAAAAAATCCTTGGATATCACAGGAAATACCAAATTTAATTGAAGAAAGGAGAGAATATAAAAATGCAGTAAATGAAGCAGACAAAATGGAGTACGGACAACTAAGAAATGAGATTGACAGGAAGTGAAAAGTAGAAAAGCTCGAGTGGCTAAAAGGGAAATGCAAGTCTGTAGAAGAATGTATAAATAGGGGAAAAATAGATACAGCCTACAGGAAAATAAGAGACATTTGGAGAAAGGAAAAGCAGCTGTATGAATATAAAGAACTCATATGGAAAACCAGTTCTCAGCAAAGAAGGGAAAGCTGAAAGGTGGAATGAGTATATAGTGGGGCTCTACAAAGGAAATGAACTTATAGACAATATTGTACTAAGAGAAGAGAAAATAGATGAAGATGAAATAGGAGATACTATACTGAGAGACGAATTTGACAGAGCCCTGAAAGACCTAAGTGGAAACAAGGCCCCTGGGATAGATGACATTACATCAGAACTACTGAAGTCTCTGGGAGAACCAGCCATGACAAAACTATTTCACCTGGTGCATAAGATGTATGAGACAGGGGAAATACCCTCAGACTTTAAAAAAAAATGTAATAATCCCCATTTCAAAAAAAAAAAAAAGAGAGAGAGAGAAAATCAGGTGCAGAAAGGTGTGAAAATTACAGAGTCATCAGTTTAATAAGTCATGGTTGAAAAATTTAAACACGAATTATTTACAGAAGGATGGAAAAGCTGGTAGAATCCGACCTTGGGGAAGACCTGTTTGGATTCAGGAGAAATGTAGGAACACGGGAGGCAATCCTCACTTTACGGCTTATCTTAGAGGACAGATTAAGGAAAGGCAAACCTACATTTCTAGATTTTGTTGATTTGGAGAAAGCTTTTGACAATGTTGATTTGAATACACTTGGAAATTCTGAAATCAGTAGGTATAAAACATAGGGAATGGAAGGTTATTTACAACTTGTACACAAACCAAACAGCCGTTATCAGAGTTGAAGGGCATGAAAGGGATGCAGAGGTTGGGAAGGGAGTATGACAGGGTTGTAGCCTTTCTCCAATGCTATTCAATTTGTACATTGAGCAAGCTAGAAAGGATAGCAAGGAGAAATTTGGAGAAGGAATTAATGTCCAGGGTGAAGAAATAAAAACATTGTGTTTTACTGATGACATTCTGTCATAGACAGCAAAAGACCTAAAGACCTGGAAGAGCAATTGAACAGAATGGACAGTGTGTTGAAAGGTGCGTATAAAATGAACATTAACAAGAGCAAAACAAGGGTAATGGAGTGCAGTCTAAGAAAATTGGGTGATACTGAAGGAGTTAGATTAGGTTACGAAACAATAAGGTGGTAGGGATGGCGGTTATCGCTCAAACAACCGGTTTTCGGTTATACCGGTTCTTTTCATCTCCAGTTTAACGGCACCGTTATAACTGCTCAAGATAACCGGTTTTCGGTTTTTTATTGCTATTATTTCCAGTAGAGTTTGACCGAAACATATTTTACAGCCGAAACAGAAACTGTTATCTTCAGTTCTTCTAGTTTCAGCCGAAACCGAAACATAGGAAATTTAGTTAAAGTTTAGGTAAATTTACGTTATACGACAAATCACTAGTCTTTCCATATTTTGCAAGATCTCATCCCAATACTACGCCTTCTTGAGTGTGAGTAAGACTAGTCAGGAGACCGTAGAATACGATATACGAAGCATACAGATTTACTGGTCTAGTATTTCCATCTGGCAGTTGCGAATATTGAGCCAACCTCTCCGTAAGTTGGACTTGTGAGCCAGCGCATATGAATATCTTGTTATATACACAATATATATAAGATCCATTCAGTAAATGAACTTCAATCAGTGCTGAACTTCAATCAGTGCTGCAGAAGTATTTCAAAAAATAAAATCACAGTTCCGAGTAACAGTATGATTTTTTTATCAGTGTAAATTTACGCAAATTGAACTAGGAAAGCTCTGTACCACATGATCAAAGACTGTTCAAATGGGTGTTAGTTCTTATGAGACCTAAATACTTAGGTCATCGGTCCCTAGACTGACAAACTACTTAATCTAACTTAAACTAACTTACTCTAAGGATAACATACACAATCATGACTGAGGGAGGAGGGAGGACTCGAACCTCCGACTGGAGCTGCCGCGCTGTCCGTGACATGGAGCCTCAGACCACACGGCTACCTCGCGAGGCACCACATGATCAATGTTACCTAAACTCATATTGGTTACTAAAGAAGCCCCTCGCTTTCAAGGAATCACATTAATAAAACTTGTTAGCATAACAATAAGATAATACATTAAAAGTTGTTAGTCCAAGTTTAGAGTACATCACTTACATAATACGTATATGAATCGAATTTACCTTCTCTTCCAAGGAACATTTTGGATGCTTTCTCCTTAAATGACACAGCATGTTTGTAGTACCTCCACCCGTTTTCAGCTTTTTAAAGTAAATGGAGCATTGTACCTCACTGCTCCCGTACTTACTGCAGTACCTCCACACTTGGGATGGTGCCATTTAAGACACAACCGACGTCTGGCAACGACAGCAAGGAACTGCCGCATGACCAGATGGAGGCAAGTCTCGTACACTGCCGGTGCACGCGCGTCGTCTAATAGGCCACGCCACACAGTAACAGGTGCATCAATGCCTCAACAGCTACACCAGTTCTTATGCCACGTGTTTGTTGCGCGTTTCTGACTGCCAGGATTGTCCTTAAATTATCATTAATCGCTTTTCTTAGTTTCTGCGACGACCTAATATTTCACAGCAGTGGAAATTTTAGAAATAGCCCTAAATATTACAGTCTACTAGTTTTAATTTTTTTAAATTATTTACAAAAAACACATTTTGAACCATTACTACAGGAAGTACTCGTACCGGTACTTTTACCCGGTTCTTGGCAATAACTAAAAAAAAAAAAAAAAACCGGTTACAACTGACACCAAATAAATACCGAAAAAAACCGGTTATTCAAAACTAAAATACCGGTATCGGTTTTAACTGGTCAGTTTTTCCCGTCCCTGTAAGGTGGTAGATGAGTGATGTTACTTGGGCAGTAAAATAACATGCAATGGTCGCAGTACAGAGGATATAAAATGTAGAATGGCAATGGGAAGGAAAGCATTTTAGAAAAATAGAAATTTGTTAACATCAAATATTAATTTAAGTGTAAGGAAGTCTTTTCTGAAGGCATTTGTGGGGAGCATTGCCTTGTATGGGAGTGAAACATGGACGATAAATAGTGTGGACAGGAAGAGGATAGAGGCTTTTGAAAGGTGGTGCTACAGAAGAATGCTGAAGATTAGGTGGGTGGATCATGTAACTAATGAAGAGGAGAACAGAATTGGGGAGAAAAGGAATTTCTGATATACCTTGATTAAAAGAAGGGATCCATTGGTAGGACACATTCTTAAACATATAGGAATTGTTAATTTAGCCTCGGAGCGAAGTGTGTGGGGATAAAAATCGCAGAGGGAGACCAAGAGATGAATACAATAAGCAGATTCAAATGTATGTAGGTTGCAGGTTTTATGAGGAGATGAAGATATTTGCTCAGGATATAGTAGGGTGGAGATCTACATCAAATCAGTCTCCGGACTGAAGACCACAACAGCAACAACAACAACAACAACAACAAAAACAAAAACAACAATTAAGAACGTCATAGAAAATCCACAGAGAGTTTAATATAGAAACCCATATAGCGTTTATCTACCTTAAGAAGGCTCTTGACTGTGTCTGCCGTGATAGTCTATGGAAGATTATGTTTAATTGGTGGGTATCCTAACACCTAACAGAAGTAGTAATAAGTCTTTACAAAAATATGTGCATCATAATAAACACAGGCAAGACTAAATTAAAATAACAAGTGCTAATCAAGGAGTAAGACAAGGCTGTGGACTCTCCCCTTCCTATTTTTATACACGTATTGACTTCATTCTTTGGAAATGGAAGCTTAAAGTAAACTATGGAATGAAAATATCAAATCAGGAATACCTGAATGTCCTTCTATTTACCGATGACTTTATTATTATTCAAAAGAATGAAGATGACTTCCAAAGATCAGTATATCAGCTGAAAGAAATATGCAGGAAATATAACTTTAAAATATCTTGTAATAAAACTAAAATAATGTCTTTCTGAGGAAAATACCCAATGAGATCAAAAATTGTCTTGGATAATTCACCGTTAGAACAAATATCTCATATTTAGGCTGTTATATAAGCTTTGATTCTGATTCAGACATTGAAAATAAAATACAAAAATTCCAAGCTGTCTGTGGTATCAAGCAGAACATTTGGCACAAAAAGAGACTATTTTAAAATTCTATAAAGTGATGGCAGTTCCTGTACTATCCTATGGAAGCAAAAGCTGAGTTACTACAAAAAGACAAGAAAATTATATCCAAAGTGTAGAGATGAGGTTCCTGAGGATGACAAAGGGCTCCACTAGAAGAGACACGATCAGGAATGACATCAGAAAATCCCAACAATATTGAGAATACTGGAGGCAACACCGTCTTAGAATGCCAGCGCATAAAATCCCACAGAAGATCCTGAGATATTGGAAGACTACGGAAAACGTGGGAATGATTGCTTGCGAGTTCGTAACAGGCACCAGCCTAATCCTTGAAAGGAGGATGATGATGATGAAAACTAAATAAGTAGAAGACCTATCTAGTAACATACATTTAAAAAAATGGATGAAGATTACTCACCAGGCGAAGGAGCACAGGTGTGATAGTAGCACAAATAAATAAATCACACACACACACACACACACACACACACACACGCGCACGCACACACACAAGCTTTCGCAACCCAGTTGCTTCTTCAGGCAGAAGGGAAGGAGAGGGAAAAGGAAATGATGAGGGTTGTAAGGGAGGAGGTAAGGAGCCATTCCAATCCCGGGAGAGGAAAGACTTACCTTGGGGGAAGAAAAGGAAGGTAAACAAATACACACACACCCACACATTTACACAGACGCAAACACACCTAGGCAGACATACTGTGCGTCTGTGTAAATGTGTGGGTGTGTGTGTATTTGTTCACCTTTCTTTTCTTCCCCCAAGGTAAGTCTTTCCTCTCCCAGGATTGGAATGGCTCCTTACCCCCTCCCTTACAACCCTCATCATTTCCTTTTCCCTCTCCTTCCCTTCTGCCTGAAGAAGCAACCGGGTTGCGAAAGCTTGCGTTTGTGTGTGTGTGTTTTATTTATTTGTGCTACTATCACACCTGTGCTCCTTCATCTATTTTTTATATATAATTTTTCCTGCTAGGAATTTTGTGTCTATAATATTCGTAACATACATATTAAATTATTATAAAGATAAAACATAAAAAATGGAAAAACAGATTTTATTCTAGACACTTTTAAGCTATTTTTCTGCTTAATCATCAATCAAATTAAGGTATTTATCATGCTGTGGCACAAGTTTTTCAACACAGTCACTGTAGAAATCTGCCTAAAATGATTTCTATATCTAAATCTCTATTCTGCAATTTATATTTAAGTGCATGGCAGAGGTTTTATTAGAGTCATTTTCAGATTATATCTCTAGCGTTCCTTTCTCAAATAGTGTGCAGGAAGAAGGTACGCCTATATCTTCCTGTTTTACACATACTTTTTCTTATTTTATTGTAACAATCGTGTCTGCTAGGTGTGTGCCAACAAACTACAGGATAAGCACAAAGTTTTGCACTGATTATAAAAATTTATAACAGAATAAAAGTCTGCCATAATAATTTACATTTGATGCCGTATTACTAGTTGTTGTAACAGACGCCGCTAGTGCCCCACAGCACTGACGTAGTCTGTCAGCTGCTGGCGAAATGGCATCGAAGCAAGAGAAAGCGCAATGTATACTTCGGTTTTATGAAATGAAATCGTCCATCAGTGTTAAGCATAAATTTTGGGCTTCTTATGGCCGCAGGCCTCCTGAAGTTAAAGTGGCGGTATGCAAAGTTTAACAAAATAGGCACCGTCGAAGATCTTCCTCGAAGTGGTGGGCCTCGTGTGACCGATGCAACTATCGATCGTGTTTGGCAATTATTTCAGTAGAGTCCATCTAAATCGACTCGTCAAGTATCACATGAACTTCAAATACTGCGAGAAGTGTGTTGAAGACTTTTCACAAAAGGCTTAGGTTGTATGCCTATGAAGTGCAAATCGTGCAGGCATTGCAACCGAATGATTTGCTGACATGTACAGAATTCATAACTGAGTCTCTCAACAGGATTGATGGCAGTAACAATTACTTAAATCGCATACGGTTTACCGACGAATCCACTTTTGTGTCAGTGGAATGGTAAATAATCATAATGACTGTATATGGGGTTCAGAGTCTCAATATGCTACTGTACAGTTACAGCGAGACAGTGAAAAAGTGAATGTTTGGTGAGGTCTCATGCATAACAAGGTTTTTGGACAGCTTTTCTTCTTGGAAAAACCCATTACCAGTAACATTTACTTAGATTTTTTGCAACAGTCATAGCCCCACGGTTACCTGGCAGGAACTGGAATACCACTTTGACATTTTACGAGCTACTGAGGGAGCACATGTTGAGGTTTACTAACATAAGTGCTCAAAAAATAATCCAACCAACTGGTATCACTAATCTATGTAACGCATCAAATGTAAATTGTTATGTCATCCAGTTATTCTGTTATACATTTTTATAATCAGGGCAAGACTTTGTGCCCACCCTGTATATTTGCATTCGGAGGAGAAAGTTGCTGAAGGAAATTTCGCAAATAGATCTTATCACAAAAAATAATGCCTTTCTTTTAATGATTTCCATACCCAATTCTTGCATCATTTCCTTGATACTCTCTCCTGTGTATAACAGTAATACTAAATGAGCTCCTATCCTCTAATTTTTTTCTACATACTCTTTCATTTCCACTTGGTGGAGATTCTGCAATGTACAACAATACTCCAAAATATGATGGACAAGCGTAATGTAGGCAGTTTCTTTAGAAGAATTGTTGCATCTTCTAAGTTGTTGTTGTCTTCAGTCAGCAGACTGGTTTGACACAGCTCTCCTATGTAAGCCTCTTCTTCTGAGAATAAGATCGCAACCTACATTGTTTCAAATTGCTTACTGTATTCATTCATCAGACTACCTCTACGATTTTTACACCACACACTTCCTTCTAATGCTAAGTTAATGATACCTCGTTGTCTCAGAATGTGTCCCACCAACCTATCCCTTCTCTTAGTCAGGATATGCCAGAAACTCCTTTTCTCCCTGATTCGGGTGAGCACCTCCTCATTAGTTACGTGATCTACCCATCTAATTTTCATCATTCATCTGTAGCACCACTTTTCAAAAGCTTCTATCATATTTTTGTCTGCTCCTTATCATCCACATTTCACTCCCATACAATACTACAATCCATTAATATTGAATGTCAACAAATTTCGCTTCTTCAGAAACACTTTTTCTCCACAGTGTTTGTTGTATTCTATTATTAGTGCCTTTCTCTGGCTTCATCGGATGTCCCTGTGGTGAGTAACCAGCCTATTCTACTTAAAAACTATAGATTAAAAAAAAAATCTGCGATTAGATTTTTGTTGGAAAGAAACTACAGTTCAATCAAAATTTATTTCAAACATTGGGGTACAGAAAAGGAATAATAACTGAAAGCTGGGTATTAATTAAAAAAAAAAAAAAAAAAAAAATCCCCTCCTGATCACCCCCCTCCCCCCCCCCCCCCCCCAAACGTACAATCAACAAAATGGGTGTGCTTTCAGTAGATGGGGAAATAGGCAAGGTTATTTACATTTTATGAAATTTAAAAGGCCCAGGTTTTTTGTAATCATTTCAATATAGGTCCAGAAATAATGTATTTACACAGGTGATATATAAAATTAAAAAATAGAAAAGAGATGACTTACCAAAAGGACCGGCTCGTCGATAGAAACGAATAAAATAACACACAAACACACATACAAGCTTTCGCAGCCTAGCTGCTTCGTCAGGCAGAAGGGAAGGAGAGGGAAAAGGAAATGATGAGGGTTTTAAGGGAGTGGATAAGGAGTCATTCCAATCCCGGGACAGGAAAGACTTACCTTGGGGGGGAAAAAGGACGGTAAACAAATACTGCGTGGGTGGGTGTGTATTTGTTTACCCTCCTTTTTCCCCCCCAAGGTAAGTCTTTCCTGTCCCGGGATTGGAATGACTCCTTATCCACTCCCTTAAAACCCTCATCATTTCCTTTTCCCTCTCCTTCCCTTCTGCCTGACGAAGCAGCTAGGCTGCGAAAGCTTGTATGTGTGTTTGTGTGTTATTTTATTCGTTTCTATCGACGAGCCGGTCCTTTTGGTAAGTCATGTCTTTTCTATTTTTTAATTTTTTTATCCCACCAGGAAAGTTTCCCTCTATTTTATATATATATATATATATATATATATATAAATATTATAGAGGAAAAATTCCTAACAGGAAAAATATACGTAAAAAATAGATGAAGTACACTTACCAGGCGAAAGGGCACAGGCAGTAATAGCAACAAATAAACACACAGACACACACACACACACACACACACACACACAAAAAAATGCTAGCTTTCGCAGCCTAGCTGCTTCATCAGGCAGAAGGGAAGGAGAGGGAAAAGGAAATGATGAGGGTTTTAATGAAGGGGGTAAGGAGCCATTGTGGGTGTATGTGCATTTATTTACCTTCCATTTTTTCCCCCAAGGTAAGTCTTTCCTGTCCCGGGATTGGAATGGCTCCTTACCCCCTTCATTAAAACCCTCATCATTTCCTTTTCCCTCTCCTTCCCTTCTGCCTGATGAAGCAGCTAGGCTGCGAAAGCTAGCATTTTTGTGTGTGTGTGTGTGTGTGTCTGTGTGTTTATTTGTTGCTATTACTGCCTGTGCCCTTTCGCCTGGTAAGTGTACTTCATCTATTTTTTACGTATATATATATATATATATATATATATATATATATATATATATAAAATATAAAAAATAGACGAAGATTACTCACCAGGCGAAGGAGCACAGGTGTGACAGCATCACAAATAAATAAATGAATACACACACACACACACAATCGCAAGCTTTCGCAACCCAGTTGCGTCTTCAGGCAGTAGGGAAGGAGAGGGAAAAGGAAATGATGAGGGTTTTAAGGAAGGGGGTAAGGAGCCATTCCAATCCCGGGAGAGGAAAGACTTACCTTGGGGGAAAAAATGGAGGGTAAACAAAGTGTGCATTTGTTTACCCTCCATTTTTTCCCCCAAGGTAAGTCTTTCCTCTCCCGGGATTGGAATGGCTCCTTACCCCCTTCCTTAAAACCCTCATCATTTCCTTTTCCCTCTCCTTCCCTACTGCCTGAAGACGCAACTGGGTTGCGAAAGCTTGCGATTGTGTGTGTGTGTGTGTATTCATTTATTTATTTGTGATGCTGTCACACCTGTGCTCCTTCGCCTGGTGAGTAATCTTCGTCTATTTTTTATATTTTATTTTTCCTGCTAGGAATTTTTCGTCTTATATATATAAAAGAGATGACTTACCAAAAGGACCGGCTCGTCGAGAGAAACAAATAAAATCACACACAAACACACATACAAGCTTTCGCCACCACTGGCAGCTTCTTCAGGAAAAAGAGGAAAAAAGGGGAGGAAAAGGGAAGGATATGGGTTTTAAGGAAGTGGAAAAGGAGTCATTCCAATCCCAGGAGTGGAAGGACTTACCTTAGGGGAAAAAAAGGAAGGTAAACAAATACACACACACTCAGACATATCAAAACGCAAGCACACCTAGACAGACATTTGTGAAAAGCAAGTCCTTCCACTCCTGGGATTGGAATGACTCCTTTTCCACTTCCTTAAAACCCATATCCTTCCCTTTTCCTCCTCTTTTTTCCTCTTTTTCCTGAAGAAGCTGCCAGTGGTGGCGAAAGCTTGTATGTGTGTTTGTGTGTGATTTTATTTGTTTCTCTCGACGAGCCGGTCCTTTTGGTAAGTCATCTCTTTTTTATTTTTATTTATCCCACCGGGAAAGTTTCCCTCTATAATTTTTATATATATATATATATATATAAATTATAGAGGGAAACTTTCCCGGTGGGATAAATAAATATATATATATATATATATATATATATATATATATATATATAATAGAAGGAGACCTTCCAGGTAGGAAAATGGTATAAATGTCTGCCTAAGTGTGTTTGGATGTGGATATGTGTGAGTGTGTGTGTATTTGTTTACCTTCCTTTTTGTCCCCTAAGGTAAGTCCTTCCACTCCTGGGATTGGAATGGCTCCTTTTCCACTTCCTTAAAACCCGTATCCTTCCCTTTCTCCTCTCCTTCCTCCCTCTTTTTCCCGAAGAAGCCACCACTGGTGGCGAAAGCTCGAATGGTTGTGTGTTTTTGTGTGTGTTTAGTGTTCCTATCGACCAGCCTGTACTTTAGGTAAGTCAAAAATCTTTATTTTATACTATATATATAATATTATAGAAGGAGACCTTCTAGGTGGGAAAATGGTATAAAATAAAGATTTTTGACTTACCTAAAGTACAGGCTTGTCGATAGAAACACGAAACACACAAAAACACACTCCATTCGGGCTTTCGCCACCAGTGGTGGCTTCTTCGGGAAAAAGAGGGAGGAAGGAGAGGAGAAAGGGAAGGATACGGGTTTTAAGGAAGTGGAAAAGGAGCCATTCCAATCCCAGGAGTGGAAGGACTTACCTTAGGGGACAAAAAGGAAGGTAAACAAATACCCACACACTCACACATATCCACATCCAAACACACCATATATAATATTTTAATATGTATAAAAAAAATAAATGAAGTGAGTGACAAAAAGGCATGTGAGCTTATCTCATTTTGACATTTGTGCAGGACAGATAACCAAATTTCTGAACAAGAAAGTTATTATTTTGCTTCCTTCTTTTGTTACAGACAGAGGAGGGCAGACGCTACCACATGGAGAAGTTACGGCGTTATCAGCTGAACAGGCTGAAATATTTCTACGCTATTGCTGAGTGTGACAGTGTAGCTACTGCTGAACACATTTACAATGAGTGTGATGGCCTGGAATATGAAAGCTCCGCCACTAAGCTCGACCTCCGGTTTGTACCCGATGACATGACATTTGACCAGGTATCTGTATTCACTTGTATCATTTGTAATAGTCTGTATTTTTATGTTACGTTCTCTCTCTCTCGTGTATGGCAATTACAAATTACAGACCAAACCAAATAACTATAAGGCATTACTTAAAAAAAAATTAGCCCAAAAGCTTTGCAATCTTCGCCTACCATTTCTTCAGACATTTCCTTGTTTAGAATTTTTTACACATATCACTTTGAGTTATTGTCACTGCTAGTTGTGATTACGTAATCTCAACGATCACATAAAGTCAAAATCGGGATTGGTCATTATCCTGGTAAATGTCAGAAAAGCTATAGACTTTCATCTAAGTTAAGATCATCTTTCAATAAATAGTTAAAAAAAAAATATTTGTCTTATCCCAAATTTCTTACTATTAACTATGGTAGAAAGTATGTAGTGCTTATTCTTACATAATGAGCTGTTATGAATATCATTTTACAGGCAGAACTGCATCTGCCATCTTCTGCTGTTTTGTTGGAGTAAAATTTTACTTACGTGTCAAATAACAACTGTTGGTATCCCAGATAAATTTCTACACACACATATCTTATTTTTATATTATTAAAGTAGTTAAACAACTAAAGATTATTTATTTATTCATTTAAGATGTCATAAACAAGCCTTTTACTTCTGTACTTTTGATCGTCAAATTTCGTTTGTTAGCTTCTATTATACAGTTGGCAACACTACATTTCCATGTTGTTTGCTATTTACGTGCGTGTCATGCTCTTCATAATTAGTTGTTCTCAACGGTCACATCTCAAATGTACTTCATTTAAACTCCAAGATACAGTCAAAGAAATATCAAATAGATAAATGGGATAGAATAAGAATATAGATCAGCTCTTTGTGCTTTCCACCTCAAAAATAGGCAGGCAGCTAGAACCCTCAAAATTACCTGGGAAAATAACAAACTAGAACACTGTACATATCCCGAATACCTGGACTGTGCATTAACCTAAAGAGGCACTGCCTGAATGCTAAGCAAACAGTAGCAGCTAGAAATAATGTCATCAGAAAGCTAACAGGCACAACATGGGGAGCACACCCCAACACTGTAACAACCTCTGCCCTAACGCTAAGTTACTCTGCTGGAGAATATGCAAGTCCAGGGTGGTTCAAATCCAGCCATGCCAAAATAGTAGATGTTGCTCTTAACGATACTTGTTGCATTATCATTGGATGCCTAAAGCCCACTCCTCTGAATAACCTGTACAGTCTTGCGGACATTGCACTTCCCGACATCCACAGAGGGAGCAGCAAAAAGTGAGAGGGGAAAATCAGAAACTTCTGAAGCCCATCCTCTACATGAACATCAACCAGCAAACCAATGACTAAAATCCAGGAAGAGCTTCCTTAGATCTACAGAGGCTCTAGTAGGGACATTGCAGCAATGCCGAACCGAACTATGGCATGCAAGGTATACCGGTACTGCAGGATGGTTTACACCGTATGAAAAACTACCACCCGGTTATAGAGAGAAGCCAGGTGTCACAAAATGTAGGAGCAATCTGGTTAAATGGGGCTTCCTAGTGGAGTCGCCACTCTGTGAATGTGGAGCAATGCAGACGACCTCCCACCTGCTCCAGTGTACCCAGAGTCCAGCAACATGCACACCAGAAGATCTGCTAGATGCAATACCAAATGCAATACAGGTCGCTAACTTCTGGGCATCAAAAGTGTAAATAATTGTCTTGTAAATATGATGTATTCACGTAACATGTAAATATTGTACATTAGTTTATACATTCTAAGTGCTTCTGACGCGAATAAATAGCTCTTTGGAAAACTAAAAGGGAAGTAAAAGAACAGATGACTGGGCTTATGTAGAGGTTGTCAATCTTTTAATTAACAAAGAATGTTAATCAGCCTGAGGGGTAGTGATTCTTCTCTCTCTCTCTCTCTCTCTCTCTCTCTCTCTCTCTCTCTCTCTCTCTCTCTCTCTCTCTCTCTATTTCTAAAGTTAAATAATAACTGTTCCTTAAAATCTTTCCATGAAGACAATTCATCTGCATTGGCACTTCCCCATTGTGATGTCTCTGCTAGTAATCTAACATGAAGTCTATCTTCTTTTGGTCCCATTTTTTAGCAAGAGATTGAGAAAATACCCTTAAAACTGATTGCAATATACATCCCCATCCGGTTTAAATTTAGGAAACTGTTTAGTAATGTTTATGCCCGATTACATAATTACTTCGACCCCATTTGTTACTATTCGTACACTATTTACCTGGTCTTGGTTTCTGTTCCTAATTTCAGCCTTTAACTAAAATTGGAAGGTCCAGTAAGGAATGTTAATAATAATACGTAAATAGGGAACAACTCACCATAAAGACGAATGTTGAGCTGCCGACAGAGACAAATAAAAGACACACCAACACATACACAATTCTAAATTTTCAGCTGCGGCCTTCCTCAGAAAGAGAACACTCGTCCGCACAATCACTCGGGCACACTCATCCATACATGTCAGCCATCTCTGGCCGCCCAACAGTCTGACTGTCTGACTAAAAGACCACAGAACTACTCACAACTTCACAAGAAAATAAAAAAAGTAAATAGTCTTAGTTGGGTACGCTTTCCCCGGGACGGTGCTGAGAGTAGTGGCGAGGTGCTGGCGTCGCAGCGCCCGGAACCCCGCGACGCTGGAACTGCTGGCTGGATCTGGAATGTTGCTCAAACGAGCCGGCCGGGATAGCCACGATGCTCGAACGGTGCGGCTTAACTTGCGATGTAATTTTAAGCCACAGTAATACCAGGATTAATCTGTGCTACTGTTATATTGCTCTTTCTGTCGTAGTGACTGATCGACGTTGATTGGTTGCTATGGCGACTAGCAAAGTCTGTGATTTGTTGTAAATCTTTCTTTTTAAAACTATTTGTCACTTTTCTTTCTATAACTTCTCTCTCTTCCTTCTTTCCGTATCCTGACAATTGGTCGCCAACTCCCTCATGTAGTGTACATATATATACACACAAAAGACAGGTACTATGTGTGTGTGTGGTTGTGCTTGTTATATGGCCTATTTGACAATCACTACCTGGGCTCTTTGTTTAATAATATCTCCAGTTGAAATTTTGATTTATCTTGTCGTAAGTCTTCCCTATGAAATATTCACTGCGCCATGAGGTCCAACTAGTATGTCCCTCTTGCAGTCAGATAATTTCTCACATAAAATTTCAAAATTCGTAAGTCCGAAGACTGTCTGCAGCACGAGAAGAAAAAAAGAGAGAGAAAAACTGAGCATTTTCTGCTAAATGAAATTCAATCAGGTGAAAACTTTAAAACACGTAAGCTGTTTATTGCTTTTGTCTTACAACAGCCCAATTATAACTCTCACCTCTTTTACAACAAGGTCCATAGAAACAAAACAGAATAGTCCTTCTTACTTATAACTGTTCTTAGGGACTGTGACACTCCAAAACTCTATATATAATTTTGAAGCACTGTCTCCGAGGGCGGTAGCAGCAAGTGGATTTACCGACAGATTACCTGTAGGGTAAAGAAAAATTGAAAAAGAAATATCTGGCTACCAGAAGTCCCTAATAAATATATTTGTCAATCATATGTTGGTTCATAGGGGGTCATAGGGGTACAATGTGTTCCTCCATGCTACTGCCACCGAGTATTTTGTGCTCAACATCACTTGTATCACCCTGGCATCAATGAATTTGATTTGATATTTCATTTGGCCTTCAATAAAACAAGATGTAAATGTGTGGGCAACAAGGTATGTTCACTATCAGTGGGAAAAAATATCAATACAACTGATCACTGCTAGTGAAGCTATCATGTAATTATACCAATATGCTGCTTTAAAGGTTTTTATTATAATATTGTTATGGATCCATTTTGGCACAATTAGCCATCATCAGATAATGACCATGTGACATCCTTGGCAATGTCTTGTTGTTTATTTAACAATAATATGAACTTTTGTGTCACACTTATGTAATATTATACAAATATTGTTAAATAAAATTTTTAATATTTTTTATTGTGATGTTCTGACAGTTGGCCAAAGATCCATAACAATATTGTAATAAAAACCTTTAAACTGTTGTGAAGTTGACCACATGTGAAATTGACAGTTGCTTCTTGCCATAAACAGGGTGATTATAATCAAAGTTAAACTTTCAAAACACTGTAAAAATAATACCACTGGTCAGAATGACGTCAAATTGCAATGGAATATTATTGGAGAAGGAGGGAAACATATGGCAAATAAATAGTATGAAAATCGATCAATAGACACTGTATGTGTCAGAATATGCAAATGAAAACATCTTCCATGTGCACGACCCATTAAAGTTGGTATAGACACTCTGGATACAAGGCTTTTCCTCATTTTGCATCTGAGACATTCACTGTGACTGTCTCGATGCAGGATTTTGCCTGGTCATAAAGCTGCTTTACAAGAATGATAAAAGTGTACAAGTTGCTCTGCAGAAGTTCCAGACACTGAGGGGTTTGAAAAATGCCATTGTTTCAATGATTGCTGTGGAACTGGAGAAAATTATTCAGAAATTTGAAAAGACAGGTTCCTTTGGTCTGCAACCTGTTAGAGGACAGAAACAAATTGATTGGACATCTGTGGAAAAAGTGGCCAGAGCAATGCTGAGGAGACGAGTGGTGGTGTGCACGAGAACTGCCCGAGCACTGGACAAGCCCGTGGCATGGTGCGCAAAATCCTATGAAACGTCCTTTGTATCCATTCAAAATTACCTGTGTTCACTATGAGTTGCTCCCTGTTGATCTGGCAACAAAAGAGACATTTGGTTTAGAAATTCTTGCCCACACGGAAGTGGACGATGAACGACCGTGGAGGATTTTGTGAACAGACGAAGCCCACTTCTGTCTGACGGGATGTGTCAATAGACAAAATTGTGGAATACAGGCGACATAAAACTCGTACACAAATCGACCGGAACCGTTTAATCCTGAGACCGAGATTGTGCGGTGTGGGTTTAGAGAACATTTATCATAGTAACGTATTTTTTCGAAGAGACTGATGCTTCCGGTCCCGTTGTTCACACCGTCACTGAGTGTCTTTCGCAAAAGCGTGTCGTTCCGGCTCTATGATAGTGGGGATGTGTGGCTGGGATCATTTGTATGCAATATGGTGCACCTGCACACATTGCAAATCCAGTTAAGCAGCTGCCGAAGCGCTATTTCGGAAATGCTAGCATTACTGGCCGCCATTTCCCTGCGGCCTGGCTGTCCCGATCACCTGATCTTAATCCGTGTAACTTCTGGCTGTGGGGCTATTCAGTGTTCTGACTGCTAACTTAGCTGCATTGAAAGTGTGCATTTTGCGACACATTCTGGCGTGAGCCCGGAAGCACTTTGATCGGTTGTGGAGCGTGCTGATTTTCGATTTTAACTCTTTTCAGAAAACTGTGGACAGCATATTGAATATGTTTTGCATTAGTCACATGGAAATTAAAGATCCAATTTCATTTTGATTGATGCTTTTTATGTGGCTTTTGGCCTTGGCACAATTAAAAACTTATGTGATTGATGATTTTTGTGCAGTTTTTGGGTGGGCTTAGGTAACAGTATTGCCCTGTACACCCATGCACACTGAGTAATACAATTTAACTTACACCTTGGGCATTGTTGTATGATTCACCTGTAATCTACCAATATTGTCACGTTGCAATGGAAGTAGGCTTGACTTCGAAGGCAACTAAACACAGCACTTATACTGAAAGCACGTTTATTACGAACTCAACAGACACGCAGCATTGACTGCCTCTCAGGCAGAGTGCTCTGCTATTTATACACAGACAAAATTTACCAGAAATTAGAAGAACAGTTAACATAAGAAACAAGTAGAATTTACAAGTGAACATAAGAAAGATGTAGAACCTTCTGGAATTGTAAATTACAAAGAAATAAATTTTTGCCGGTGGGCGGGATTGAACCGGCGACCTTCTGCTCTGCAGTCTGTGACGCTATCCCCTGCGCCATGGCGGCAGTTGGTGGTCTTGGTCTCTCGCGGCATTGCTCCCTCTCCTGGAGAAACAGTGACCCGCTGTTATGATCCCTGTGGAGCCAGCTGCATTGTCCTGGATCTTGACCGTGTCATGGGTCCTCTGTATGACAGTTCAAGAGAATCCTTCACTTCTCCGCGATTATCAACGACAGACGTTCCTGTCGTGGCTTCATCAGGAACATTACCGTCCTTAAAGTCGTTGAACAAGAAGCCATTGTCGTCTACCTGCTCTTCAGGATAGTAGTAAGGCTTCATGCGCAGGGCGTGAACAACGTCTCTTCGGTTTTGACGTTTCGACGACGGCTCATAATCCTCAACTTCGTATGTGATGAAACTTCCTGGCAGATTAAAATTGTGTGCCGGAACCGGGACTCGAACCTGGGACCTTTGCCTTTCGCGGGCAAGCGCTCTACCGACTGAGCTACCCCGACACGACTCACGATGCCGCCTCACAACTTTACTTCCGCCAGTACCTCGCCTCCTACTTTCCAAGGCGAGGTACTGGCGGAAGTAAAGTTGTGAGGCGGCATCGTGAGTCGTGTCGGGGTAGCTCAGTCGGTAGAGCGCTTGCCCGCGAAAGGCAAAGGTCCCAGGTTCGAGTCCCGGTTCCGGCACACAATTTTAATCTGCCAGGAAGTTTCATATCAGCGCACACTCCGCTGCAGAGTGAAAGTTTCATTCTCGTATGTGATGTCTGACAGGCGGCGTATGACACGATATGGACCAAAGTATTGCTTCAATAACTTTTCTGACAGTCCAACCTTCCGTACAGGGGTAAAAATCCATACCAGATCTCCTGGGCTGTACACAACAGGTCGGTGCTTGTCGTTATACCACTGACGGTCCTTCTCCTGGGCGTCCAGTGTCCGTATGCGAGCCAGCTGTCTTGCTTCTTCGACGCTGGTGATGAGCTGTTTAACATAGTCATCCTGAGTGTCGTCCGGTTGGAACGGGAACAGTTTATCCATTGTCGTCTCAGCTTCACGGCCATGGAGCAGGAAAAACGGAGTGAAGCCTGTGGTGTCTTGTCTTGCGGTATTATAAGCAAATGTCACGACTGGCAGAATTGTATCTCAATCCTTCTGCTCAACATCGACGTACATCGACAGCATGTCGGCTAACGTTTTGTTACAACGTTCCGTAAGACCATTTGTCTGAGGATGGTATGCAGTTGTCATTCTGTGGACAATGTTGCACCGTGACATTACCTCTGATACTAGTTTTGACTGGAATACTTTTCCATGATCAGATATCATGACACGTGGTGCGCCATGCTTCAAAATAATGTCTTCTACAAGGAATTTTGCGATCTCTGGAGCTTCTGCAGTCGGCACAGGTTTGATGACAGCGTAGCGTCTGAGGTAGTCAGTGCAGACTATTATCCAACGGTTACCGGTTGTTGACTTCGGGAACCTCCCTGAAAGATCGATCCCAACTCGGTGGAATGGAGCTGCTGCCGGCGGAATCGGTACGAGATGTCCTGGAGGTAACTGCGGCACATGCTTCCGTCGCTGGCACTCTTTACAGTGACTCACATAGTGCTTGACAGATCGGTAGTAATACCTGCGTCTGATTCTGTCTAGGGTCTTCACGAATCCCAGATGACCGGATATTGAAGCATCATGGAAATATTTGAGAATAGCTGGCTGGAGATGAGCTGGAACAACAAGTAGCCATTTGGGGCCCAGTGGATCGTAGTTGCTCTTTTGCTCTTGTACAATAAGTTGGAACTCTCCATTGGTCGGTTCTCCTTTCTCCAAGGCCTCTATCATTTTTAATAGTGTTGGATCTTCTCTCTGTTCAGCTGTAACGTCATATAATTCAGTGAGAGCTGAAATTTCATTAATGCTGTTGTCTTCCACTAATGGATTCCTCGAAAGGCAGTCGGCATCCTTGTGTTTGCGCCCGTTCATGAATACCACTGTGACATCGTACTCTTGGAGTCTTAGTGCCCATCTTGCTAGTCAACCTGATGGATCCTTCAAGCTAGTCAGCCAACACAAAGAATGGTGTTCTGTCACGACGGTGAATGGTTTGCCGAATAAATACGGCCAGAACTTGTTGATAGCCCAGATAACCGCGAGACATTCTTTTTCAGTTGTAGAGTAGTTTATCTCGGACTTTGAGAGTACTCTTGAAGCATAGGCTATCACTTTTTCAGCACCTTCCTGAACTTGTACAAGCACTGCACCAATCCCATAACCACTGGCGTCTGTGTGAAGTTCCGTTTCTGCATTCTCGTCATACAAGGCTAGCACTGGTGCGGAAGTAAGAGCCTCCTTCAGTGCTCGGAAAGCTCTTTCTTTTGTCTCATCCCAGTAAAATTTGGCGTCTCCCTGCAGAAGTTCTTGTAATGGACGTGCCTTGTTACAAAATCCTTTTATGAAACGTCGGTAGTATGAGCACAGCCCGAGAAAACTTCTCACATCACGAATGTGCTGAGGAGTTGGAAATTCTGTGACTGCCCTTACTTTATCTGGATCAGGACGGACACCATCTCCGTTGACTAGGTGCCCCAGGATTTTTATCTCTTTGGCGACGAAGAGGCACTTCTTTGGATTGAGACGGAGACCTGCAGCCTGAACACACTTCAACACAGTTGACAGGTGACTCAGATGTTCTTCAAATGTTTTCGAGAAAACGACAATGTCATCTAAATAGCAGAGACACGTCGTCTAGTTAAGGTGTCGAAGCAAGTTGTCCATCATGCGTTCGAATGTGGCTGGAGCATTACATAATCCAAATGGCATTACTTTAAATTCATAGAGACCGTCAGGTGTAATAAAAGCCATCTTCTCCCTGTCAGCTTCGTCAACCTCGATTTGCCAGTAACCTGTCTGCATGTCCATAGTTGAGAAGTATGTAGCTCCTTTCAAGCAGTCTAAGGTGTCATCAATACGCGGCAGTGGGTAGACATCTTTCTTTGTGATTCTGTTCAGCCGCCGATAGTCGACACAGAATCGCCACGTGCCATCCTTCTTCTTTACGAGGACCACCGGAGACGACCAAGGACTCTCTGAAGGTTGAATAATGTCATCTCGCAACATCTTCTCCACTTCCTGCCGAATTATCCGTCGTTCAGCTGGCGACACTCTATACGAAAGCTGGCTAATTGGCGGATGATCCCCAGTATTGATACAGTGCTTTATCGTGGGCCGTTTCATCTGACATTTCCCCTGCTGAGGTGTGAATGCACCCGAAAATTGGCGTAGTATACCCAACACCCGCTGGCGTTGTTCCTTGGTCAGTCCAGGCCCTATTGGCAGTTCCACGTTTGTTTCCTCCAGCGTGTTGTCTGTACTAATAGCAGGGCATGGGTCTTCATTGATGACGTTGAGCTCACCGTCCTGGATTGGTTCAGCTGTTCCTATACACATTCCCTTGGGGATAAGTTGTGACTGCTCGTGACAATTTGTGATCCAAATCTCTCCTTGACCACCAGTAATGCATATGATAGCCGCTGGTATGTAAATTTCTTTTGTGAGCCTCATAAACTTTTTACTATCAACAAGAACTTCACAGTTTAACCAGTCATCTGTGTTTGTGACTGCAACTCTTCTCATTGTCAATGGTGGTATTGTCACATTGTCAACGACGAATAACTTCCCAGAAAATTCTGTATTACGTGTATCTGGTGGAACAACTTCTTCAATTTGCAGCTCAGATCTTCCACAGTCAATGATAGCTTGGGATGCCTGAAGGAAGTCCCATCCGAGGATGACATTGTGACTACATTCTGTTAACACGACAAATTCAAACGGCTGCGTCCTGTTGTTGATGGTTATTCTTGCGACACAAGTTCCTGGTGGATGCACGTACTTTCCATTCGCGACCTTCAGCACAGTTGCTCCCGTATCACAGAACATTGTCTTCTTTAGTGTGCGGCAGTAATTATCCGATAATACAGAAAAAGAGGCTCCAGAATCAACCAGTGGCCGGACAGGTTATCCATCGATTATGACGTCGATGAGATTTCCCAACATCTTGGCGACTGTCGTCCATGGACGATTTTCATCTGCGGCGGCCTCACCTCCGTAGATGGTCGCCTCGCTTAGTTTTCCTGGGTGCGGCGGCTAGGGGAGTGGCTGGTACCTCTGTACGGCGACGGTGAACGGCTGCGGCGCGTCGGGGAGCGACCTCGTCTAGGGTACGGCGATGGGCTTCTCCCCAAAGGTCGACTGAACTCATCAAAAGGTGACTGCCTTGGATAGAACTGCTCCGACGGCTGACGTCTTGCGGCAAAATAATCATCGAATACTCGCCTCCTCTCTCTGCAGTAGCTTACGACATGGCCAGGGCGTCCACAGTGGAAACACAGTGGTGTGTTGTCTTCTGTCCTCCAGACGTCTGTTCTTCTGCGGAGCGTCATAGTTACCGGGGGAGTTGGCTATGGTCGCGTCGGTCGGTTCATGGGCTGCCGTTTGGCGGCTGCAGCGTAAGTCATTGTAGGACGACGCCATTCTTCACGTCGGGTGCAATTGACGGGGCAGACAGGAGCTAATGTTTGAAATACCTCGTCCTCAGCAGCGTCGGCTACCTCCTAACTTACAGGGCTCACATCCATGGCCATAATCTGATGCTCGCTCAGTCTAATTATCCCGGCTGCCATGCTCTGTTGTAATTCTTCTCTCACGATTTGTCATATGAGAGAAGCCAAGTCCTGCTGGTCTTCCACAACGGCCATAGGGACTACATTTGGGAGTCTGTCATACTTCTTGTGTCCAACCCTCCTTTGTGTCGGCTCACCATGTCGTTGGGCCCGGTTCTTCAGTTGTTCTTCCACCGAGCGGATTTGTCGCTGGCGGTCTCCAAACGTCTTCTTAAGTTCCTCCTGGAACGTCTCCCCGTCATTCAACTTGTCTTAGTTGTTTTCGAACCATTGCTGGGCAGTTCCATCCAGGTAGAAATAAACGTTGGCCAAGCACATCGTATGATCCCATCTGTTGTACTTGGCGACTCGGTCGAACCCTTTTAGCCATTTGTTGGGGTCCCGTCCAGCATCTCCAGAGAACACCGACGGGTGTCTGATGTGCAGCTGGCTTATTGCTGGTTTCATCTCCATCGTTCTTCTGATAATACGGACTTTTGGAAGGATGTACTCGGTGTATCCCTTGTATTCCGGTTCCAGTCCGTGTAAGCGATGGCTTTTACGTTGCCTAATCGGAACCACGGTGATGCAGCTGTTGCACAGTGTACCCGGCGCCTCCACCAAACAATGTCACATTGCAATGGAAGTAGGCTTGACTTCGAAGGCAACTAAACACAGCACTTATACTGAAAGCACATTTATTACGAACTCAACAGACACGCAGCATTGACTGCCTCTCAGGCAGAGTGCTCTGCTATTTATACACAGACAAAATTTACCAGAAATTAGAAGAACAGTTAACATAAGAAACAAATAGAATTTACAAGTGAACATAAGAAAGATGTAGAACCTTCTGGAATTGTAAATTACAAAGAAATAAATTTTTGCCGGTGGGTGGGATTGAACCGGCGACCTTCTGCTCCGCAGTCCGTGACGCTATCCCCTGCGCCACGGCGGCAGTTGGTGGTCTTGGTCTCTCGCGGCAATATTAAATTATGATGCTTACAGTGCCTTCTATTGATCAATTTTCGCACTATTTATTTTTCTTCTGCCATATGTTTTCCTCTCCCCTGCCCCCTCCTCTCCCCATACTATTCTATTGCAATTTGACCAGTGGTGTTCTTTTATAGTGTTTTGAAAGTTTAACTCGTTTTGCTCCATTCACATTGTTTTCATTGTAGACACAAGTTTAATTCGTGTCTCACGCACTGTGAACTAATATCTGCATGGTACTGCCATCGTGTGGATGTTTCTGAAACTATTTCGGCGTTCTCAAGGACAGCTTTTTGTTCTTCAAGCTGCTGTTCTGCCGCAGTCTGCGAGTTGCCATAGTATTCGTAGGTGTCTCGTTGTGTTAGTAGTGCTGTTCTGTTGTTTCCACGGGTTTCTTGTGCTAGGAGCGTGTTTTCTCGTAATTCTGTCGAAGTTTTTGACCAATACTGAGATTGAGAAGCTTCAGAATGAAACGTTTGAGGATTCTGGTTCTGAAGGTGATGTCTTTGAAAGTAAAAACAGCGACTTTGCTTCTGATTCAGGGTCGGGTATGAAACCAACAGATTTCGGTATTATTATTCCATTCGTATACATTATTCTGTTTGAGAAATTGGCTGTGTAAGCTATATTTTTGTTCTGTTTTTAGACAAAATGTCAGGTCCAACAGTGCATGATATACCCAATATCAATGAAGGCAGTTCTTCAAATATAGTGCAGTCTTTGGAGCCACCATGCAAGAGAAGGCGTAATACTGCCGGCAAATATTCAGATGCAGAATTAGGTTGGACCACATCAGATGAGCAACCATCGTTACCTGAATTCAAAGATGAAAGTGGGTGTGTGGCAGAAGTGAATGACAGTAGTAGTCCTTTTGATATAATTTCAATTTTTTCCCCCTGAATCAATGGTAAAACATATCAAAGTAGAAATGGACAGGTATGCAAAATCACTTGCAGGTAAAATGAGAAGAGGAAGCAACATGAAACCCACAAGCATGTGAAGCACATGGACTGGGGTAAAACTTGACGAAATGTATTTATTCTTTGCTGTGATAATGCACATGTCTAGTAAAGAAAAACGGGCTGCGTGATTACTGGTCTACAAATAACTTTCTCTCCACTCCATTTCCCGGTTCAGTTTTAGCTAGATATAGATTTTTCGCTATCCTCTCTTGTCTTCACATAAATGACGATGCCTCTTACATTCCAAGAAATTAACATGGTCATGCCTTTCCTGGATCATTTGCTTTCACAGTCCCCACCAGCATACTCACCTGAGGAAAACCTTACCATTGATGAAGGTGTGTGTGGTTTTAGGGGAAGAATAATTTTCTGTGTGTATATAAAAAACAAACCTGAAGAACATGGTATCAAACTGTTTACCTTATGTGAGTCAAAGACAGGATATGTTTTATGCACTGAAGTTTACACAGGGAAAAGGCAAACAGACAATTCAGTCACTGCCCTATTTCAGAGACTTCTGTCTGGCTATCTCAACAAGGGACATCACATTTACATGGATAGATATTACACTTCACCAGCTGTTTTTGATTATCTGTGGGAGAACAAGACTAATGCTGTGGGAACGTGCATGCCGAATCATAAAAGACTTCTTAAACAAGCTGTAGTCAACAAAACTCCAAAAAAAAGGGGACTGTGTATTTGTGAGGAATAAACATTTGTTGTGTCTGAAGTGGAGGGACGCTAGAGATGTTCTTTGTTTGTCAAGCCTTCACAAGATGACAAAGAGAGAAATAGAAGTTTGTAGCAAAACTGGGATGACAAAGAAGATAAAACCAGATCATATATTGGATTACAATCTAAACAAGACAGGAGTAGACGGGAATGATCAACTGCTATCATATTATCCTTTCAAGAGACGACAAATGAAATGGTGGAAGAAACTATTTTTTATAGTGGCAGCAGTGAATGCCTTCATCTTGCACTGAAAAACAAGAAGTAATCAGGACAAAAGCTGTCATTTGGCAAATTTCCTACTGCAATTAGGTGAAGAGTTTGCAAGGAAAGGAGGTGTGATTCAAAATATTGATACTCCCCAAAATGTGAGTGGTAACATACTTTTAGGAAGGCACTTTGCTGACAGAATCCCTTCCACAGAAAAGAAGGCGCATTCGACAAGAGTGTGCAAAGTTTGTGTGGAAAAAGCAAAACTGACTGGTGGAAAGTCTTCTAGAAAGGAAACAGTATGGTGGTGCCCTGACTGTAAAGTTCCACTGTGCATGCCTGAGTGTTTCAGATTATACCATACTAAAGCAAATTACTGTTAAATGTAGCAATAAGAATTTACGCAGATTTTCTTTTTTACTAAATATGTACTGAAATATCAATAAATTTTATATGATCAATTTGTAGTAAATGCACCTCATTTTGTAATTAGATTAAAGAAGAACCTTTCTAGCTCCAAGAAATGTCTCCATGTTTGTACATAAGATTATAAGAATGAAGTGGTAGTCACTTAAATAGGGTTCCAAATTACTCGGAATTCTGTGATATGCATATTGCAAAGATGCTGGGACTTAAAGTTTTAACTAAACATGTTGTAAACAAACTATACATATTGTTCTCTAATATCATAATTATTACTAGTAGCATTTCAATTAAAAAGTTGTATTGTGACTGGAGGCTAATCTTGCGGCGGCACGCCGTCTTCTTCAGGAGCCACGAGACAGCTGCGACAGCTTGCCAGAGCCGGGGAAGTATGCGCCCAAGCTGTTTACTAACACAGCTCTGCAGCAGGCCAAAGTTGAACTCACGTGGGACGAAACGGACCCCCAGAGAGTCGACATCGCACGAAAACTGCAGACGGTAAAAAATATAGATGAGATAGATGATGCAGACTTACGAGCGTACCTCGCATCTTCGGGATCGGATGAGGAGGAACCGGACGAAGAGCATAAAGAGGAAGAGGACGAGTTGTGTGAGTGTTGATCTTTTGGGCCTTTTCTATGATGAACTATTAATTCACTAGCTGATTGATATCTTCAGTGTACAGTAAAACGGCTTTTTAACGAATCTCAGGGTACCAAAGTATATATTCCTTAAACTGGGTTTTTTTCTTAAATGGGAGTTTTGGCTAGGCACACTGGAGGAGTGATCCAGATTAATGATTCAAGCATATTGAGGTGTTGTAAGAGCTATTCAATTACTAACGTACTAATATTTTGCAACAAATTTAAATACAGCTTCACATAGAGGGTGATCCACAAAAATGCAAATATTTTAATGTCTTGTTCAAAATGTAAAACTAAAAAGTTCATATAAACATAGGTCAGCACATGTGTAGTTACGGAGTTTTGGCTGATTTCAGTGAAGAATACTGTTTAAAGCATGCATTCCAGAAGTATTGTTGTTTTTGTGTAGGCAGGATATGTCAAAATTCTTCAGACTTTATGTTGCACATGATTTTTACTGATAGTTCTTTCAAAAAATTGGCAGGTATTGATTCATCATTGGGTATTACATGTTTTGTGCAAGTTTGTGGCTCTGTGAGGGCTGTGTGCAGTTGTTAGCATCGATTGTTGTATTCGTGTCGCACACATTAGTCTCGAAAACATAATGTACATCACAATGTTTCAAACATACTTTAGTTTTGTGTATTATCCGATACAGAATCACGAAAGCAACCGGTTGCTGTTATTTCTGAAAACGTATTACTGTTTGTGTTATTAATACAACAATAATGTTAATCTTACATAGATCAGTGATTGTAATTATTTATCAGTATTGAGGTTTTGTTTGAGGACACTGGGACATAGTTCAACTACGCAATGTTCAGTCTAAAATAACTCCCGAATGTCTCGTCATTTTTTCTTTCAAGAAGTGTCAGTTCTTGACTTGTGCAAGATAACCTTCCTTAATCTTCATTTGGAAAATCGTGTGTGTTTCGGTGTATGTTGTACAGTTCCAACTGAATTTCTTCAACCTCTAACAGTAGGTACAACAATAAATAGCACTTACTCGTCCTTTCGAACGGATACACGGGACCGAATGGAGGCCGCGTGTACGGAGCTCCATAGGAATCGCCAGCTACCTGTCGGCTCCACTACGTCAGAGACGTAACGACAGACACACGCCGGGCGACGCGTAGGAATCTCACATTCTCTGTGACGTTATCTTCGGACTAGTTCACAGTACTGGTTCGCTAACCGGTCGCCTTCACACCTGTGGGGTATTGGAGCCCACCTGCCACTCTGCGGCAGAGTGACGTGTGACCGCATTGTTAGGAGCTGCATCGTCCACCGCTTCAGTGCCTCGGTCTCCCGACCTCTCACCTGTCGAAAATTCTGGTCGACGATTACAGATCGAAACTTTTTTCATTAATGGGTCTGCAGCAGTGAATACATCGTAATATGACATTTTTAATAAGTATGATATCCTTTACTGCTGCTTATTAGCTTTATTTGTTTATACACTACAGCTGTTTCGCCGTATTTGGCATTGTCAAGTGGTCTGCAATAGTTGAAATAAATTTTGTGAAAATATTTTTTCGAAACAAGTAGGGAGTACATTATAGAGTTTTAAATTTATTACTTACATTTTATTTGTTGGTAATAAAAATAAAATTTCTATACACACAAACATAAAACTTGTAAAAGAAGAACCAGAACATAAAAAAATCAAATATATTCGTACAACCTTCCGTGACACTCGCGCATTGGTCGAACCTACCGGTTACAAATCTAGCTGCTCGCCTCTGAACCGCCTCTATGTCTTCCTTTAAACAGATCTGCTGCTGGTCCCAAACACTTGAGCAATACTCAAGACGTGGTCGTACAAGCGTTTTATACTCGGACTCCTTTTAGGTGAAGTACATCTTCCCAAAATTCTCCCAATGAACCAAAGTCGGATGTCCGCCTTACTCACAACTGTCCTTACATGTTTGTTTCATTTCATATCGCTCTGCAATGTTACGCCTAGATATTTGAACGACACAACAGCATCAAGAAGCTCACTACTAATGCTGTATTCTAACATTATGGGGTTGTTTTTTCTACTCATGCACATCATATTACATTTTTCTACATTGAGAGCTAGCTGCCAATCTTCGCACCAACTAGAAATTTTGCCTAAGTCATCCTGTATGCTATTACAGTCAGATAAAGACGACTCTCTCCCATACACCACAGCAACATCAGCATACAACCGCAAATTACAACTTACTCTGTCCATCAGATCATTTATATAGATAGAAAATAATAGTGGTCCTATCACACTCCCCTGGGGCGCGCCTGACGATACACTCATCTCTGATGAACACTCGCCGTCGAGAACAACGTACTACGTTCTATTACTTAGGAAGTCTTCCAGCCAGTCACAAATCTGTGAACCTATTCCATAAGCTCGTATCTTCGTTAGCAGTCTGCAGTGTGGCACCGCGTCGAACGCCTTTTTGAAGTCACCTGTTGCCCTTCTTCCATGGCTCGCAAGATGTCACGTGAGAAAAGGGCAAGCTGAGTTTCACATGAACGATGTTTCCTAAACCCGTGCTGATTCATGGAAAGTAGTTTTTCCGTTTCAAGGAAATTTACTAGATTCGAACTGAGAATATGCTCTAAAATTCTACATGAAACTGATGTCAACGATATTGGCCTGTAATTGTGTGGGTCAGTTCTCTTTCCTTTCTTATAAATGGGAGTCACCTGCGCTTTTTTCCAATCACTAGGAACTTTGTGCTGAATTAAAGATTCACGATAAATGCAAGCTAAGTAGGGGGCCAATGCCACAGAATAGTCTTTGTAAAACCGAACTGATATTCCATCCGGACCAGCAGACTTTTTCGTATTTAGCTCTCTCAGCTGCTTCTCTACACCAGAAATACCTATTTCTACGTCCCCCATTTCGGAATTAGTATGTTGATCAAATCATGGTACATTTGTGTGGTCCTCCTGCGTGAAAGATTTCTTAAAGGTTAAATTTAGAACTTCAGCTTCCCGTTTGCTTTCTTCTATTACTGCCCCGGAATGATCAACGAGTGACTGGACAGTGGGCTTTGACCCGCTTATCGATTTTACATAGGACCAGAATTTTTTTGGGTTCTCGGAAAGATCTTCTGCTAAGGTATGGCTGTGATAATTATTGTATGCTTCTCGCATCGATCTTTTTACAGAAGCACAAATCTCTACTACTTTTGTCTGTCATCATTTGCGTGTTCTTTTTTAAATCTAGAGTGCAACAGCCTTTGCTTTCTCAGCAGCTTTCTAACTTTATTATTATACCACGGTGGATCTTTTCCATCCTTAATCGTCTTTACTGGCACATATTTCTCTAACCCTTTATTAACAATGCACTTAAATTTAGTCCACAATTCCTCTACATACATAGTCCCAGAATTAAACGATGCCCATTCATTTTCTAAATACAAATACAAGAATGACAGAGGAAAATCCATCTACTTTCTACCAGCATGTGAAAATTGAAAACCACACCATCAAAAACATCGAGAAAGCTTTAAAAATATTACACAAAATTTCAAAAGGCACTGAAATGGACACTCTTGAAGAATTAGAAATATACTTTCACATGGAAGCTTCACCTAATGAAATTCTCAATGAACAAACAGATTTTAAACACAAAATTTATTTACAAAATTTTATTGATCTAATTAGGCTTGACAATGGCTAAATTCAGAGGTGCAATGTTCCACAGTCCAGGATAATGCAAAGTTTTGATTAACATACAATATCTCAGACACCAGAGAAACACATTTTCATACTCAAACATATTACAAAATTCCATATGGCAAGCAATACCTCAGAGATCAAAGAGACACACTATTTCATAATCAGAGACACTAAAATATCCAAAGTATTAAAAGTTTGTAAATACATTGACATTCAAAGATATCACAAAATTTGAAAGTAATCATCTCAGAGAAGCTAGATCATTGCCAAAGATATAATGAAATGTAAGATCTTTGTAAACACATAGCATCATAACAGCTGTCAAATAAGAAAGTCATTACATTAAAAATTATTAAAAAAACACCTTTCTAAGAAAGGTACCTATAAAAATCATATAGAGGTACAGATGCTGTGTGTGTGTTACCAACAAATGGAATGTAAGTAATACATTTAAAACTTTATAATGTACTCCCTATTTGTTTCGAAAAAATATTTTCACAAAATTTATTTCAACTATTACAGACCACTTGATAATGCCAAATACAGCGAGACAGCTGTAGTGTATAAATAAATTAAGCTAATAAGCAGCAGTAAAGGATATCATACTTATTAAAAATGTCATATTACGATTACAGATCAATTGGCCTGGAATATAGTGCCTGCTGCTGCAGCAGATCAACATTGGGATTATACGGAAGCTTCATGGAGTGGTTTATCTGACAAAACTGCCGGAGCCTGTTTTATTCGGTATCGATGTGTATAGAAGAAGTTGTAGCCAGCAGTGTGTTTCATCATCTTGTTAACTTCACATGAAGCTGTATTTTCAATTACGTGATCTTTTTTACAGGGCCTAAATAAAGTTGGTCACAGTACCTTCGATCTGTCTCGGTATTACATTTTGGGTGGCAAAGCAGTGTATGTTGTGCAAGTTTCATTCAAGTTGTAACACCTGAATTTTTTCTTAAAATCTAATCACCCACAAATTGTGAAAGTTCAAAATTCTCTCACTTCTCGACATAATCCCCCTGTCACTGTAAACATTTTTTGTGACGACAATGCCACAATTTGGATACCGGGACGTGTTGGAATTCGTGGCAACTTAATTGGCGATCGGTGTGCTGAGGAGGAGGTGTTATCGTACAGTGTGGCGTTCCCCTGCAGGACGTCGTCTCTGTGTTGTGGCAGAGGCCCCTTCATTTGTGGGAAGAAGCTTCACTAGCAGTGACGGGCAGTAAACTGCAGTCGGTTAAACCGACTGTCCGGCCACGGTGAACCGCTTGTCGGTCATCGAGGCTGCGTGAGGTAGCCTCGAAACGTCTCCGAATCGGACACTGCCCTCTGACACGCGGCTATTTACTCTGTCGAATGGATCCCCCATTTTGTGATGCCTTTGGTGTGCAAATCCCTGTACACCAAATTTCAATTGAATGTATTTTATATCGTGCTCAGAGGGCAGCAGCAAATCTCGATGGTACTGTGCCCTCTGTTTTAGCTGATAACGAGGCGAGTATGACAGACATTTTAAAATTTTGTGAACTCTCAGGACTCTTGCCTAAGATTTTAGATTGGAGGGTTTAGTGTGTTATAGAATGACTGGCCCATCCTTTTTCTATCAGCGATCAGTTCACGATACCCTGAAATTGCATTAAGAGTACTTTTACAACTGTGTTCTTGGGGGGCCAAATTACTTTGCTGACATGTAATATTTGTTTGTGCATTTGCCATGTCCTGCATGCCGTTTGTCTTATTTGGATACTTACCTTCCAGTTGCCTGTTTTTCTTTGTTCACTTTATACCTCTTCATCCATTAAATGCAAACGTAGGCTTCCACGGCTGTTGTCACTATCAATAACATTCTTCCAGGTATGAGACCACGTCGTCATTTTATAAACTCTACCGACGTTTCGGCCACTGTTGCAGGCGGCCTTCATCAGGGTCTGTGTCTGACGTCGGTAGAGTTTATAAAATGACGACGCGATCTCATACCCAGAATTTCATTGATAATTCTTCATGAGTCTGCTTCGATCAGTAGTAAATTGCTGATGCACTTGCAGCAAGGCACTTTTTCTGAGGCTTAAAAAATGACATCTGTCCATTGTCAAAATTTATGAAAAGAATGTCTCACTCGTGTCAACATGCTGCGAGCAGCCTTGTCGTCATAATTCAGCATTTGCGGACCCACTTGGAGGACATTTTTTGTATTTTCAGGTCCTCGTGTAAGATTGTGTGTGTACAGATCCTACATAATTGCTAAAATTAGAGGTGACGTGTTCTGCAGTCCTTTGGCAATCTTCCGAAACAGTTTTTGGCGTCGCTCGATCGTGTCGTCGGACCGGCTGGTGCGAGGCAGAGAGACTGTCTCTTAGTGTTGTTGCACGACATTCTGTCCTTTCTGAACAGCTCACACATGACCCTACACTGGACAGATACGTGGCACCGTCGTCACATATCTTACTCGGCCGGCATTGAATTTGAATGAAGAAACAAATTATTATGCACTGTTCTGGTACTGAGAATGTTGCCATTTTAAGTATCGATAGCAGTTCTAACTCTCTCTACTGTTGTCAGAGATGTACATATTGTACTTTGCTGCCGTATGTATCACACACTGACAATGAGTACACGCATATTTCAAAGCAAACCACATTTCTATCTGTATCCAGTTGTAAAGGGGGGGGGGGGGGGGGAGGGACTACACTGGCAGGTTTTACGGCCCACTTTAGGTGTTCCCGGGTTTTATGTTTTTTTTTTGCAAACATCTCAGACAAAAATAATATAAATAATAAGAAATTATGGATGATACAATTAAGGCTACTATTCTGATAATATCTATACACTCGACACATAATATTCTCTCTGACCATATTTAAAATTTGACAAACATACTTTTTTTTTAACTTTTACCTCTTGGAACTAATATTTTAATGTCTGTCCCATATTTTCATTATCTTTATCCATTAAAATTTTATCACCTGTCTTGCCGTGATAGTTTCTCCTCTTATTAAAGTTTATTTTCTTTCTCTGTAATGGTTTATGTAAAATCAAGCCACAGCGTCAAATCACCATTATTTTTGGAAATACCTCTGAAACTGTGTGAGTTATGGGAATAACATAACAGAGCAAAGTTGTTGAGAATTTTATCCTCTACAAATACGTTTATTTAGTTTTCGTCTGAGATGAAAGGTTATTGTGTTATTTGCAATTAAATTTCCTGCTGTCAAAAGGCCATCACAAAGGGCCTACCTTTAGTGTTACTAGCCTAATTTTTGTCAAAATGTTTGAAAAACGGAGGTTCTTGTCACTGGTGGTCCCCTGTTATGTCTGTAAAATTTAGTGCATCATTTCAACAGCACGACCTAAAAAGTGGGTACACGCTACAGAAAGTGTCAAATTGCTGTTATTTTTTGCAAATAACTCTGAAACTATATGGAAAAAAAGATAAGAGAGCAAAGTTGTAGAAAATTTTCTCCTCTAAAAATTTATTTATTCAAATCTAGTGTGAGATGAACAGTTAACCAGCTATTTTTATTTAAATTTTGACCTGTCAAGAGACGATTGTATTCTAAAGTGGGCCAAAATCGAGGGTGTTGTAACTTGATTGCACCTCATATACATGGAGTACTAAAATTTCATTTGAAATATTTCCAGATATAGTATATTGACTGAAAGTGTAGTTTCACTACACTCTCGTCTTTGTAATCACTGTACTTCCTTTCATTTTGAACCGTTTGTCTGTCGTTCTCACAGCGTCCGACGCAGAAGGACAGTCGAAGAACGGCGACGTGCTGTCTCGGTACAAACTGCTGTTGGAGGAGGCCGAGCGTCAGGAGGCGGCCAAGAAGAAGAGGGCGGAGGACGTCCAGATGGAGGTGACGTGGGGGCTGGGCCTGAAGGAGCGGACGGAGCAGCTGGTGAAGCAGCGGCTGAAGGCGGGCGCCGGCCAGGCCACGCCGTTCGAGGAGATGCTGGCCAAGCGGCGCGAGAAGCGGCGGCAGCGGCGGGAGGAGAGGAAGAGGCTAAATCAGCAAGGCCGGCAGGTAACTCTGACTGGGGCATAACCCCAGTTCTGGAAGAAACCGGTCTGTTTCGGTCATAAAAGCTTCCCGTATCGGCAGCCGAATCGGTGTGTCGTTCCGACAACTTTTCGGCGAGTTTACTACTTGCCGTCTTCAGTCGAAGTGTCGGTTTCCCTTTTCCTCCCGGTCTTTATAGCTGTCAGAACCCGAACTTCTGTGCGTCCTCTGTGCCGGTCGGGCCAGTCGAGCACGCGGGGAATCGGTGCGGGGGCACGTGGTATACGGGGTGTGTGTCCCGGCATCACATATCGGTGTGCCCCGTTTGTTCCATCCGCAGCCATTGTCTCGTCTCCATGAGTGCACTCTTGCCGCTACTGTTGTATTCCACTTGGAGCTGAGTTGGAAGTTGCTATTCCGGTTGACCAAGTTATCGTGGACTCGCATCTCCACTGCTCTCGAGATGAGCAACGAGGAGGAGGAAGGTTTTCAGGTAGAAGAGGACGACGAGGGTCTGGTGTTTCTCCTTTATGCTGGGCTGCCCACCGCAAAAATTGCCAAAATACTGGAGAAGAACAATGTGAAAACTATAGTCCGACGTTGAGAAAAATTGGATATATGCTGGGCCTTTAGAACAACAAGTGTATACATCATTCATCGTGCATACGGGCGACATCTTGGTTGACCGTGATAGCAGCTTCTAACTCGACTCCGTGTGGGGGACAACATTAGCGAGAATGTGACAAGAGCGCATTGTCGGAGATGAGGCAATGCGACGGATGGAAAAAAATGGGCCACACCGATTCCCCCAGAGCATGATTGACGCAACCGGTGCAGAGGACCCAGATAATCTCGGGGTCCAGTGGCTGTAAAGACCAGTAGGAGATACGAACGTGACACTTCACCTGAAGTTGGCAAGTAGGAAAGTTCCCGAGACGATGCTAGAGAATGACACATTGAATTGCTTGTCAACCCGAGAAGCTTTTACCAATAACCCGGGCTTACTTTCCCATTTGCAAAAGTTTTTTGTCAGTGCTGGTGTATGTTAATCCACCCCTATTCTTATGTGATCATGGAGAGTAAGTTAAAATGGACTTTTCAGCTTTGGATCAATATAGAAATTTATTGAGATGACTTAGACAATCAGTAGATGTCTCAATTTGTAGCAAACAAACTCGAGTATTATTTACGTATTGTGTAATCAGTGTAGTGCACATTTAAAGTGGATATCTCCACTGGTGTGGAGTGTGCTTACTGTGTGTTGTAACAAACTCTGCAACAACTGTTTGGCTCAATATTTTGCCGAATACATGAAAGAACCCCGAAGCACTGTACAGTTTACTCTTGGCACAAGAAATTTATTGGGACATGATAAATCACAAGGTCACCCACATGTCGATGATTACAGTTGTTACTGGTATTTGTGCTTGAAAACATTTCAATTCCACATATCAGTGAAGATACTGAGATGGAATAGTTTATTGCCAACAAGACTAGGGTTGCCAGGTCTGCCACATTACTTGGGTTTCCATATCTTTTGACCTTATTTTTTAAAGTCTCCAGTCTCACATATTTAAGAACATTTCTCCCATATTTTATGTGGTATTGAAATGCAATATTTTTTCAGTTTTTAATGATTCAACTTCGAATACCAAAATCTTCTGGCAAAGGACACCTTTGACCTGAAACGCTCAGAACCACACAAAACCGTGCTTGGAATAACAGGCAGTCGTAAATGGGACAGTGGTGTGTCATTTACATACAAAACTCTGCATTGTACGTCAAGTAACATTTTAAGAGAGAGAGAAACAAAGTAACAACGTACCATTACCGTAGGAAGGAAATTAAGTGTAATTTAATGATGTCGGTGTATCATTAAGAATTCAATCAGCAGTGCTAAAAACTCTCATCTTAAAGTACTTGTAATAGCGCAATACACACATATACAACAGTACCACAAACATGAAAGTGGTTATATTAGTCCTCAAAGTAGAGATGAGGGATTTTGATGAAGCAGTTAAAACAGAGTAGAGTAGAAGAATGTGCACACCTCACTAAAGCCACTTAATCTCATTCCAAAGCACTTTCCATTCACACAGTCCGGTAGCAGAAGCCACACCAATTACATTTTCAAATGATGATGTTGGTGTCAGCGTCATAGCCTCGCTTTCACTTATACATAGGTGCAGCAAATCGATTGTAAATCACAGAGTGGAGTTCCACGATGAAATAATAATCGAGTACCTTCACTTGTGATTTGGCACCTTGTAGTCTTACAAAATTAGTAATCCTTCTAATACAGACAGAGTTTTTATTGCCGAAAGAAGTATACTTCAAGGGGTTGGCAATATTTTGTAAACTTTCGGTGGCAAGATCTTTAGTGTAACATCTTTGTTTGGAAAACTTACATCTAAAAGGGTGCGATCTGTATGACCCTCCCAGGAAACACACGAAATAGCTGTTTTCATTTGGATCAAAGTTAGAAAACATTTCACGTGTTCTTTAGTCATTTCTATACTTATGCTTTCCTGCGCATAATGTTTCGTGACAGGTTTCCTTAAAACATTTAGGCTGAAAGCGCTTGTGTTTCTTGAAAACAGATGTACTACTTGTTTGCTAGTCTGCCTGCCATTGATAAAGCCACATCAATTATGTATCTGTGGGCAGAGCTATGTGCAGATTGTAATACACTACATGTAGCTTTGTTTTCTCTGTAGGACAGTGTCGATGCTAAAGACATTTCGTATTGTAATTGACTCTGGCGACTGTTCGAAACCTTACCTTTCTCTGTACCCTCCTCTGTTATAAACATATTCACTTCCTTTACAAACTCTTGTGCCTTATGACTTACAATGTTCTCATCTTCTACGTCCTTAACATGTGACATCTAGTAATATCCCCGGATGAAATTCCAAATATGTAGCCTCGAAATGGTCGATACCGGAATTGTTCTCTAGTCCACAGTCGTCGAAATCTTTTAATACACTCAACCTCATCTTTTTGGGTGGTGAAGGTTTGTACTCACTGTGACTCGACTGTTCCTGTTGCTCTGCTGTTTACTGCTCGAAGAACCACCTTCAGGTTCTGGTTCCTCCTGTTCTTCAAATTCCATAAATCTATCCAGCAAGACATAGGAACACCAGTTACTGCAGCTACACTATGCCACTATTTTGTAGCACTAGCAGACTAGTGCTGCGTTTTGCACAGAAATGCTGCACACCACCAGTTCGTATTACGTTCGCTCGTTGTCCTGGGCACAGTTTCTCGTGGTTCCGAGTGTTGGAGGTCGGAGGTGACCTCGGTGAGCGACAGCTGAGACTGTGTAGTGGCATCATAGCTGTGTTCTGAAGCAGTAATGAACCGCTACTATTTGTTAATGATTAAAGCTTTCTGAAAGAGAGGGGGCAGGTGATGTGAGCTCCAGCCTCCACATAGATTGTCGTTTTGTTCACCTCCGCTTAACGGCAGTCTACGAGCCCGCATGTCACGACGGAGAGCGCAATCTCTCTCGAATACGTGAGAGGTTGTTTGTCACGTGCATCGACTACACAGAAAGTAATGATATATTGTATTGGTAGAATGCAGCAATTATATAAATTTTCAAGTTATAACCTAGGACTAAACCCAAATTTACAAAGTATATAACACCTTCCTAAAGGTGAAGCACGTCTCTGTCACAATGGGACTATTGTGGCCACAATTTAAATATTCTGCCAAATTTTGTTTGTAAACCTTCTACACCAAACTGGAAGGACTTCGTCGGTTTCCCTGGCAGTCGCATCCCACGTCGACGGCTGCCGCCCTCCGCTGGTACTGTTAGCACTGGGTTTCTCTCCCGGGGTGTTTAATTAAAGACCACAGCTATGTTGCTCCCTTTCCAAACAATTAAGCTGTCTGAAAAATCGTATCTCCACTGCTGTAGCACGAGTTGTGCCCTATTTACTGCAAAAAGTGTGTGTGTGTGTGTGGGGGGGGGGGGGGGGGGATGGATTACCAGCAGCATGTTTTCCACATCACAAATCGTAGTCAGATTGATTGAAAAGACACGTCTACTGATGTGTAAGTTATATTAAGGAATTTCTTTGTCATTTCAAAGTTGTAAATTCGTTTTTTGACTCTCCCTTATTTATAAAACCACTTTCAAATGGCTAATTCATGTATTTTGCTGTGTGAATGTGTGGTGCACTAGTTTACACATTTGTTCTCTTTGCATACATGTGTACTGTTAAATGAAGAAACGCCAGTTACATAGAGTATGCCAGAAAGTTGATTCACGGTGCATTAGCTTGTGGGCTTGACCACAGAGGGATTTCCTATTGGTGGTCCCTCCCATCTGCCACCACACTGTCAGCTTAGTTTCTGAGCTGAAAACATTTCATTCTGAGCATGTTGCCTTTCAGGAAATTATTCCTACTGCAAAGTGCAAATTTTTATGTAAGGTATTTTTTGTGATGTTTCACAAACAGTGTGAATGATTGTTTCAGTGTGGTTTTGTTTATATTGAAAGGGACAAAGTATGTTAAATCTTAAAAAGGCCAGCAATGCAGACCAAAACACATGGAAACATTCACAAAATACTTACATATTTGACGTAGACATTGAGAATAAATTCTTGAAGTGTGGAGTAAAAAACATAAAAAATAATGCAGATGGTGCAGTCTATTGTTATTTCAATCATGTGCATGTGCACCAGAAACAGAGCGGAGATTCGTGGAAGTTGATATTTCGATATAAATCGAATGGTGTCATTATGTACCACAGCATACAAAAGCTGACAACTGTTTTTTAACATGTCCACTTGGCCTTAAACAAAAATAGTATGCAACACACTTCCTAAGCACACAAATGTTTTTAATTTGATGTAGTTGCGATAAAAGTTTAGTGTGTGTCGCGAGAGATTTTACCGTGGCATTTACGTTGGAACGGTAAGACCTACCGCGAGTGGTGATGGGAGGTTAAGATAGTGAAACAACTGATTTGTGTAGCTAATGCTGATGTTGAGTTTTAAAATAACTTATTTTACTATGACCATATTCTCTGGTTTGACATTCGTTGGGTATTATTTCCATGAAACGATGTACATGGAACTCGGTGCTATTTTGCAGCCTTGCAACTGAATCATTTCTGTTGTAATAGGAAAACCACAGTTCCTGTTTCGAATTATGAAGTCAAGCAAACACGGGGATGTTTACATATTAGCCCTTGAAATGCACGACGACTCTTCAAACATTCTAATAGATGGTCATCACTTACACACTAGCGTCAAACCTTTTTTCATCAAACTTCAAGCCAAAACATCGTCACACGCGAGGGAGCATGCATGTGCGTGCGCGCCCGCGCGCATACACACACACACACACACACACACACACACACACACAAAACTATATTTTCGCAGTACATGCCGACAATATACAACACTCGAAACGACCGGTAACACGCCTTGGGTTGGCGTCCCCTCACTTGGGGCGTCTGGATCGGCCGGTCATCTCGCTTTCTTATTCGTTGTTTTACAGTTTTGCATATTTGTTTTGAGTTCATTGAAAAGAGAACATTATTTCGTTAACATTGTGTTTCTGATTACGAAAAAGTTCGATTATACAAAAAGTAAATAAAATATAAAAATAAATAAAATAAAAATTAAATGATGATTATTATTATTCTATAATCTCGTGTCAAAAGTGTAGGTGCAGCCTATATTCACACATGGCCTTATTCACACAAATATGGTAAGTATTTCATTTAATACTATAAAAACCTTACTCAATATCATCCGAGTCATCTGCGAGAATTCGACCAAAAATGGTGCAAAAAAACATATTACCGGAGCCAGCACAAAATACTAAAAGCGGTGTATAGTACTTAGGCGAGGACAGACACAATGAAGGATTTGTTGGTAATATTTGTGAATCGACCTCCCGTGTCTGAGTTTGACCCCAAGGTGCTACCGATAATTGATACTTCTTCGTAGAGAGACAACCCTCCACAAAAATGAAGTTCTAGACTGCTAGACTGAGGTATTCTGTGCATTTTTCTATTAAACAGTTTGACAAGACTTATTCTTCTGAAGTTATAGATTCCTGTTAAGGTCTCGTACAACTAAAAAATTTCAGAGATTATTGTTTTTTATGTTTAACCCATCTGTATGAAATAGAGCCAAACATTTTCACTCATAGGATTAAGATCGTAATTATTGGAGAGGGAGAGAGTGGCTGGCCAGTGCCTTCCTCAGCTCAGCAGTAACACTTCTCCTCCCCTCACAGCCCTGGTCATGATAAACCTAAACCACTTTCCCTTCGGTCCCCTTTCTCCTACCTGAAGAAGGAATTTGTTTTCCGACGGCTCATTTCCACTTTTATTTTCGTCATTTTGATGTTACTATTGGCAGACTGAGCTAAGTGCTACTGAGCCACTTTTGAATAATCTTTTGAACATCTGTAGTGAATTTCCATCAAACTAATTGAAGTCTCTAGAGTGTTTGGTAAACTACAACCTGTGATTATGTTGGGAGATGGGACTTTTGACAGTGTAGTCACTGAGAAGATTTAAGAGAAAGGCGCACATTGATAAATTGGTACATCCAGTTTTGATTGTCTATCGGTGACCGTCTTCAAATCACAAAATATATTTAAAAAAGATGAGGAGGGATGATGTACAGTCGTGCACTGTCATCCGACATGTGATTTTTTTGTACGCTATTAAGACAGTTGCTAGCACAGTCGAGACCATTGATATTAATTTATAAAGTTGCGATTTAGAAAAATAGAGTTTATATTGAAAAATGAGATAACTTTCATCGGGACATGAAAGCCGTGTCAGCTCAGTTCCCCTTGTGTTAGTTTTTTGAGGCATAAGTAAAAATGTTTTATATTTTATTTTTGGCCGAAATCACTGCACTCTATATTCGTGCGGCACCGGCACGGCAACCGTAATAGATATTTTGATAAAAAATTGCCTCGTTTGCACAAAAGCGATGTTCCACTTATTTACACGTGACACGTTTCACTTCTTCTGGGCATTGTTGGACGTTGAAGGGAAAATTTACAAACTTGTTTAAAAGAGAGGAGTTAACTTAAAAATATGTATACTTGTCCATAAGCAAGAAATACTAGAAATAGGGAAGAGGGAAAATGCAGGCTGATATAACTGCAAGCCACATGCATGTGGTGTGGGGGGGGGGGGGGGGGATTGAACTAATAAAATACCGCTGAAGACTGGTTTAATAAATAAAACTACTAATTATTGAGGTTGCAGGGTGTCATATTATTAAATTCAAATAAAATACAACTTTAAAATAGATGTGGTAACTTGTGCTCGAGAGTGGGGAGCAGCAAAGTGAATGGTAAAGCCGAACCTGACTTAACTGTGGGTTTATTTACTTATATAAGAGCCGCTCCCTGCCACGACTGTGGCACGCTTTCGTGCTCACCGTCTCACTAGCGACCACTCGATCCTGTGCCCCTAGAGGTGCACAAAAGGCTCGTAGGTGGTGTGCTTGTGTGTGACAGCAGCTGCAGATTTGCACGAGTATTGTAAACTATTTACTATGGGTGGCAGCCATTACCGGTAAGAGGCCCATCATTATGGCGAAAAAGGTTTGATGTTTCAACAAAATTTGGCCATTTAAAAGATTTGTGGATTTAAAAAACATGTGTTTGGATATTTTAAATTCATCTAACAAATTTAATTTGTGTCCTTTACTAACCACATGAAGGATTTTTAGGTTTTCTAGGCTTGGGGGCTGATGGCCCGAAGACCAAATTCTGTCGAAACATCATACCTTTATTGACACGACAATATCATCTTCCGTTAATGGCTGCTATGCGTTGTAAATAGTTTACATCACTCGTGCAAATTTGAGCCTTTTGCATACCTACGATAGCGAACATATAAGCGTGCCACAGTTGGGGCAGGGAGCAGCTATTACTTAAGTAAATAAACTTTGCACAGTTAAGTTATGTTCGGCTTTACCATTCACTTCGCTGCCCCGCACTCTCGAGCAAAAGTTACCACATCTATTTTAAAGTTGTATTTTATCTGAAATTAATAATTTGACACCCTGCTATCTCAGTAATAAATAGTTTTATTTGTTAACCGACAGTCTTCAGCGGTATTTTCTTAGTTCAACCTTCTCACCCTCCCCCCATCTGTCAAAACGTGAATGTGATCATCGTCTGCAGTTTAACGACCTGCACCTTCCTTATTTATAGTATTTTTTGCTTAGGGAAGGTTTAACTTGTTTTTAAGAGAACTCTTGTCTTTTAAATAAGTTTGTAAATTTCGCCTTCAGTGTTTCACGATGGCTAGAAGAGGCGAAACATGTCATGTGTAAATAAGTGAAACATTGCTGTTATTCTTATACTTTGATTTTTGCTGCATCCTGCTTTTATGACATGTAACCAATGCTTGACATATGAGTCATTACTGGTCATAATATGCAAGAGCTGATTAGGGGAGCCTAGATCTGACAAAACCAGTAATAAAGCTTTTCCAAAGTGATCTTTGGCAATCTGTGCTCTGTTACAGATTTTTAAAAAAGAAATTATGGCACCCCCTTAGGCTGACATAATGCCAAAAATAATTGACTATTCATTAACTCGCATTTTTTTTTAATTTCTGTCATCAATTACTTTTGGAACCCTAGTGCATGTCATTTTAATTATCGGCAATAATTACATCATTTACTTTATATAATGGGTTATAGAAACATTTGATTAATGTAATGAAAATTCTCCCAATAATGCAAAAAGTTATTCAAAAGAGAGAGTGGCCAGTATTTAACTTCAGTTCAGGTTAACCACCGAGAGTCACTTCCTTCTTCAGGCAGGAGAGAGGATGGAGAGAAATGGAGGGTTACCCACAACCTAGGCCACGAGATGAGGAAGGAGTTAAGTGTAATATATGAAAGTCAGAGATACTCATGATAAGTACTGACCCGTGCCAGTAGCAAACTATAGAGGACAGATGAAAAAGTTGAGAGAAGAGAGCTTGAGAAAGATGAGGGGGGGGGGGGGGGGGTTAAACACACACACTATATAATGATAGGAGTGAATAACAGGGGATGAGGAATTGAGGGTAGCAGAGGGGACGAGGCCAACCTAGGTTTAAGCCAGGAGACTGGTGCTGGGGGAGTATCCAGACGGCTTGTGTGGTCTCGTGTCTGGAGGGCAAGCTCTGCCAAAGGGCATTGACTATACCCAGGCAAGCAGTTTATCTGTCACCTATGTTAGGCTATCCTCAACTCACTTAATCAGAATTCATTTCTCACCCTCTATTTTTTCTTCTTTCATTATACAATGTGTTTGTGTGTTTGTTTGTTTGTTTGTTTGTTTGTTTGTTTGTTTCTACGTCTCTCTCTTGTCTTTTTTATTTTTACTCCTACCCCCCCCCCCCCTCTCTCTCTCTCTCTCTCTCTCTCTCTCTCTCTCTCTCTCTCTCTCTCTCTCACACACACACACACACACCTCACCCTCAGCATTGCTTGGTTGTCTTCAGTTCTTGATCATTTCTTTTTGGTTGGGTACTGGCTTGGCGCAGTACTTACTATGCAATGTCTCTGACTTCCGCATATCACCCTTCAATCCATCCTTACCTCGTGGCCTAGATAACAGAGAAAGATTATTTTGTACCCGCCTGGTTAGCCGAGTGGTTTAAGGCACCCCTTTCTGGGGCAGGAAGATATGCTGTCCCAGTTAAAAGCTATCTGGCAGATTAAAGATGTGGCTTGGGATGCTGGCCAGCCTGAATGTAGTTTTTTAGGTGGTTTTCCACATCCACTGGATGAATACTGGACTGGTACTGAAGTCCTACTTCAGTTACATGACTCATAGCATTTAGAAAACTTTTGCACACCTGCACATGTATTACAGTGTTTGCAAATATTTTGGGTGCAAAAAAATTTCCTGTCTGTAGGAGGGTGGGGGGGGGGGGAGGTTATCAGGGTGGCAACATGAAGTGCATCTGGTCACCACCAAATCACATGAACAATGATTCCATGTGAAAAAATGATGACATAAACATAAATATGTGTTCTACAAAAATATATAGATGCTATACTCACTGAAATGTGACAAAGGATTATAAATGAAAAATTACATTTAATTGAATAAAACTTTTGAAAAATTATATACGGGTGACTTACCCAAAAGGACCGGCTCGTCGATAGACACAAAAATAAAAATCACACTCAAACACACATACATGCTTTCGCCACCACTGGCAGCTTCTTCAGGAAAAAAGGGGAGGAGAAAGGGAAGGATATGGGTTTTAAGGAAGTGGAAAAGGAGTCATTCCAATCCCAGGAGTGGAAGGACTTACCTTAGGGGACAAAAAGGAGGGTAGATAAATACACACATACTCACACATATCCAAACACAAACACACCTAGACTGGGATTGGAATGACTCCTTTTCCACTTCCTTAAAACCCATATCCTTCCCTTTCTCCTCTTCTTCCTTCCTCTTTTTCCTGAAGAAGCTGCCAGCGGAGGTGAAGCTTGAATGTTTGTGTGTTTTTTTTGTTTGTTTTTTCTATCGGCGAGCCTGTACTTCGGGTAAGTCAAACAATCTTTATTTTTATACGTAAATAAATAAGCAAAATAAACATCTGTACTTATGATTCTTACAGATAACCACCTTTACCTTTTGAATCAGAATCGTCTATTTCCTCTTCCAGGGCATTGAAAACATCGCTCTCATGTAAATTCGCCATATCGAGAATATGCAGAGTGCGCGTGAAGCAGGTAGCACATGAAAGCAGTGTAGGACTCCAAAATAGTTTAAACGCCAATCAGTATGTGGCAGCACAATGCAGAGAACCTTTCTACTTCACTTTACATGCTTATAAACAGAGGGCAGTTTGCAAAATGGGGAAAAAAATAAATACATAAATAAAATAAAAGAAAATAATTAAAGAAAATAGAATGTGAGATGAGCAGAAGAAATTTGAGTGACACCATAATGTGACCTGCTTCAAAGGTCACTGGTGCTTTTAATAGGTGTCAACCCCCTCTTTCAAGACTAAGAATGCTCATTGTGGTTGGAAGGATTGGTATGTGTATTAATCACCATTGAGACTTGTTGATAAGTTTTTCTAAACATTATCAAGAAATACAGGATAAAGTTTCAGAAGTTTAGCAAAAGATGATTATTCAATTTTATAGGTCTACATTTTTGAGTTTTTTTCTCAGTGTCTAAGGAATTAGTATCCCTTTTTTGTGTCAGTACAGCAACAGCAAAGATGAAGTAATTTCTATGCTTGAATAAATAAACTAATCACCATTGAGACTTGTTGATAAGTTTTTCTAAACATTATCAAGAAATACAGGATAAAGTTTCAGAAGTTTAGCAAAAGATGATTATTCAATTTTATAGGTCTACATTTTTGAGTTTTTTTCTCAGTGTCTAAGGAATTAGTATCCCTTTTTTGTGTCAGTACAGCAATAGCAAAGATGAAGTAATTTCTATGCTTGAATAAATAAACTATTAATCTGTGAAGATAGTGGTTACAAATTAATAATTTGTTAGGGTGTTAAAGTCCTGTAGTATTCTGAATTAATGCTCAGTACCTTTTATACTTTCCAGGAGGAGGATGGAGATGCTGCACCTTTCAGTGATGATGAAATTCCCTCAGATATAGACATGAGTGATCCATATTTTAAGGAGGAACTTAAGGACATGGTACCAAAGGAAAGTAAAAAAAAGAAAAGGAAACGACAAGATGCTGATGATGATGAAGATGAAGAAGAAAAACGAAGAAAGGTAACCGTACGATATTCACTACTGCTGTTACACGCTGAGGCGTTCAGGCCATTCTTCAGATTGGTGACTGATTTACCTCTAGGTCCTGGTAATGGTTTTTAAAGATGCAGTACCTCTTTGCAGTAGAATGGTTTTATCATCAACGGCTTAGGGCACATTTGTGCTGTTCTCCAGATATCTCTTTGGTGACCCTGTATGTTCAGTTCAAACATGGTGATGGTGATAATAAAACAATTCAACTGTAACTGGTTGCTGTGTACCTAAAAACCAATTGGAGAAAAGTGTGTGTGTGTGTGTGTGTGTGTGTGTGTGTGTGTGTGTGTGTGTGTGTATGTGTGTGTGTTTGCGTGCGAGCTCCACTCCATTCTTAAGCTGTATCTCGTTATTCCCATCTAACCCATCCCCACCACCGTGACGTAATCTTCCTATTTCCCTCTCCCCTCCCCTCCTGTCCCCGATTTACGCGCCGCAGAGTGCGGCAGGTGGAGGTGACAGTTGTATGACTGTGTTGGGTGCCTGTGTGATTGCGTGAGTGTTCTATTTTCTGAAGAGGGCCATGGATGACAGCTGAAAGTGTAGTGTAGTGTAGTGTGTGTGTGTGTGTGTGTGTGTGTGTGTGTGTGTGTGTGTCTTTTGTATGTGCCTGTCGCAGCTCGTCGCCACGTCTTTGAGGTGAGTTGTAAACTGTCCTTACCATGTTATTAATTCCAACCTGGACTTTCCATTATTATGTATTAGATTTAGCTATTAATTTTCAAATTCGCATTAAAACCATGCATTGGTAACAAGAAATTCCTGGTTTTCACCCCAATGATACGGTACACTTGGTATGCATCAAACCTTAGAGCCAAAATCTGTCATTAAAAAAATCTGAATAAAAGTATGCTTTCCACTGAATCATATTTTTAAAAAATGTTCTTACTTTAAATTTCTTACATAAAATTAATATGGTGTGAACAACATTTCTGTTTTAAATGTTTCTTTGACGATTATCACCCTGAGAAATGTAACGCTACTTCCAGAGAGAGCTTCTAGAATTTTCATAAATTTTATTTCATTCTAAACTGCGCTGAAATCTGAAATTTATCTGTTTAGTCACATTCATTAATTAAAATGATTGTAGGTAATCTGAATATATTAATACTGTACTGATAAAATGAAATGTTCAATCATATTTAAAAACTTCATCAGGATCAGATTACAACTATAGAATCTGACGAAGTCCATATGTAAAAGCTCACTGAGCTGCTGACAGACGCTAAAGTAGATAATCACATTCACACAACTTAAATTTTCGGCCATTGCCTTCATCAGAAAAAGAAACACATAGATTCACGCAATCACAGAGACAACTACACACACACAACCATCATGTCCGGCCACTCCAGTGATACAAGCTAGACTGTGACTGAGGTGGGGAGTGGAGGGGAAGGATGCCGGGTAAAGGTGGGGGTGGAAAGTTCTGCATTGCACGATGGAATTTAAAGGCTCTGATTGGCAGGAATGTAAATTGTGGTAATGAATACAATGAAGGGAAAGGGGGGAGGATAAAGGTAAGGTGTATAGGAGTGGGGGGGATTTCAAATGATAAGAATAATAAGAAAAATAAATGTAGCAAATAAAGTTAGGAGAAAAGAAAAAAATAAAGTTAGGAAAAAATAAGTAAAAATAAAAGTAATAAATTAAGAGAATATTGTAAGAGGTGATACACAGTTGTAAGGAAGACATTGATACAGGATAAAGGGGGGTTGAGAAGAAAGAGCGGGGGGAGGGGAGATGTCAGGCATAGGAATAGGGTACAGGACAAGGGAAACTGAAATGAACACAGTGAAACATCCAGCCATCCTAAAATAAATCTCTCAGGGAACACCAAAGAAAGCAGACAGAAAATCAATTAAAAGAGGAAAAGCCTTGAAGGTGACAGTGCAGGTTCATGTCTGATAAAAATGATTTGGGAAAATGGGTCAATAACACACATGCCGTGAAGTGGGTTCTCATTTTCTGCTGCATTTTACGATTGACAGAACTAGGATAGTGAAACAATATAATTAAGATAGTTTACAACTCGCTGCAGAGACATATGACAGGCACATAAAAAAATTCATTACACTACTTAGGAATGAAGTTGGGAGGGGAGGGAAGCAAAAAAAACACACACACACACACACACACACACACACACAGGTGTAGGGTGGAGGGAACAGGAACTGCTGGGTATAGAGCACATTCTCCGGCCACAAAATTATACAGGTGTCAACCTACCATAACCTCTTTTTCACCATACCATCTCCTATTCTGTGTGATGTGTGCGGGTATGTGTGTATATTTGCCTCCCTTCGCTACCTGGCCTCCCCATTCTGTTCCAAAGCTCCCTCTTGTGCCGTCCATTTAGCACTTACGGGCTCCGTAAGGCCAGGCATATCCGTCCCAGCCTTTGCCTCGCAACCTTCCTCCCTGTTGTGCTCACCGAGCTTATTCTCGACTCGAACTGCAGACGCGGCCGCACTTCACTCGGCTCCGCTCGCCGCTCTTCGCTAGGTGTCACGCCGGTAGCCTTGACAAGTGTCGCGCGAGACCTCTGGTGGACACATTCGGTACTGTTGGCGGGATTTGAACTTGTCCGCATTGTGGACGCTCGTGCTTTGTAGTGATCTCCCCTGCCCCCCGACCCCTCTTCTTCCATTTCCCCCTATCCCCTCACTGCAGACCACGATTCGGAGTGCGGCAGTTGTGTATCTGTGATGTGTGTCTCTGTGATTGTGCAAATACTCTGTTTTCTGATGAAGGATAATGGCTGATGGCTTATGTGAAGTTTGTGTGGGTGTGGGTCTGTCATATGTTTTTGCAGTGAGTTGTAAACTACAATCATTATATTGTTGAATTCCAACCCGGACTTTCCATTATCAGATATTGAAATGATTAATAAATTACTTTGGAAAAATTTTAGCCAGTATAAATGCTTCAAGATTATTTAGAACAGGTAAATATTCTGATATAAGCAATGAAAACAAGAAATTAAAGACAGTTACGAGGAATAAAGACTTAACTAGAAAAGCATTTAAGTGAAAATAATATGTCATAATTGATGAAGAATTGGCAGCTGGGTTAGAGGAATGAAAAAGTTTTAAAAGCAAAGGAGGAAGCCGAAAACGCAAATCTCTACATTGAATATTTTTGTGTGTATGGGCTAATCCAACAACTGCATAAAATATGAAGAAAAGAAATAGCATTATTTGATCAATTTACACTATTTATCATGCAGTCAGCACTCATTTCTTCATTAATGTTCCATTACCATAATTATTTTGTTTAGGCTGAGTTGGAGCTTTTGATGCTGGAAGATGGTGGTCAAGAGAGCAAGAAGCATTTCAGTTTAAAATCAATTCAGGAAGCAGAATCAAGTAGCAAAAAGAAGAGAAAGAAGAAGAAAGCCAAAAAAGAGGAACAAGCCACCAATGCTGAAGATGATTTCCAGGTAAGTTTTTTACAGTTTGACTTGTAACTTTTCAACAAGACCACCTGTTGGCAAATGCCAGTGAAATAGTGTAAAAGCTGGGGCTGTCATGTGTGAAATTAACATTCAGATTTTCAGATACCAAGTAATAGAATTAATGAAGGTTTTAATAATGATTCTAAAATTACCAGATATTGCTTGAATAATCAAAAGATGTTATCAGTAGATTATTTATTTTCAATTCACAACATGTTTTGGGCATAGCCCATCATCTGGTGATCAATATTGTATAAATTTAGAGTTGATGTATTCAAATTTGTCATGTAAAATAATGTTGTTATGTATTGACAAATAAGAATGTAAACAGTATTTTACATGACAAATTTGAATACATCAACTCTAAATTTATATAATATCGGTCACCAGATGATGGGCTACACCTGAAACTTGTTGTGAATTGAAAATAAATAATCTACTGATAACATCTTTTGATTATTCAAGCAATCTCTAGCAATTTTAGAATCATTATTAAAATTTTACAATGAAGGTTGCATACCTCTACCAAGACTTTCAGTCTAAAATAAAATAAAAAATAAGAAGTTGTTGTTGTATTTTTATGCTTTTGACTTTACTGTTTGTGTAAAAACCATAATCCCCAGTTAATACTCACAATAGTTTACATCTTGAAATACTTAAGTAATTGCAATTTTCTTTAAGTATCTGTTGGCTGTATGTATAATAAGCTTCAAAGCCCTATTATGTGATATCATACCACCACATTTCTTCTGTCTCAGCACTGATAATCAACAACAATTTAATTTGTGTCAAATTTAATTTGCCAGTCTAATTCATTTTCGGTAGTACTGTTTTAAGAGGTTTATTCCCGCGTACTTGCAGATTTCGTTTGTACTACTGTTTTAATTGTTTATTCTATCGTATTTGATAAATACCGTTGTGTTTAGTCTTCGTCTTTGACCGGTGTATTTCAAAACAAGTCAGAGACCGTTACTAAGCTCGTTATCAGTCAGTCCAGTGCCAGCTGCCACGAGTGCCGCAGCGTTAACAGCGCTAAAGCTGCCGGACTCAGTTTTGTTGATTCGACAGTGTAGTTACCACTGACCACAGTTAAGTCAGCAGCCAGCCGCCTTCATTAGAGTACTAGGCTTCTTTAAAGTTGTAAATTGCTGTTAATTGTATCGATGGGATGGATAGGATGTGTGCCTGCTGTGTGCGGACGCAGGAGGAGTTGGCCGCGATTCGCGAACAGCTGAGCGTGCTGTTGGCTACGGTCAGCCGTCTTCAGGCTGCCGTCTCGGGGTGCAGCGATGGTGGGGAGTCTCGTTTGTCGAGTGGGACACCTCAGGTGTCTCACCCTACGCTCTCTGTCCCTGCTACCGAGGCACCTTCAGGTGTACCGGACGTCGTCGAGCCGCCTTCTCCGCAAGGGGAGTGGCGGGTTGTACGGCGTTCGCGTCGCTCGAGGCGGAAGGCCAATGTGGAGGCTGGACGTCCGTCCGCGCCCGTTCGTCCTGTGAGTGAAAGTGTGGCCACTCCTTCAGCAGGGTCCGAGCAGGTGCACGGGGGGAGGGGATTATTAGTTATTGGGAGCTCCAATGTCAGGCGCGTGATGGAGCCCCTTAGGCAGATAGCGTCCAGATCTGGAAGGAATTCCAACGTGCACTCGGTGTGTTTGCCGGGGGGCCTCATCCGAGATGTGGAGGCGGCCTTGCCGGCGGCTATCGAGGGTGCGGGGTGCAGTCGACTGCAAGTCGTAGCTCACGTCGGCACCAATGACGCTTGTCGCTTGGGTTCTGAGGATATCCTCAGGTCCTACGAGCGGCTGGTGGAATTGGTGAAGGCTGCTGCCTTCGCACGCGGGGTGCAAGCAGAGCTGTCGATTTGCAGCATTGTTCCCAGGGTTGATCGGGGTCCTTTGGTTTGGAGCCGAGTGGAGGGTCTGAACCAGAGGCTTCGCCGACTCTGTGACAGTCATGGCTGCAGATTTCTGGATCTGCGTTATCGGGTGGGGAATTGTAGGGTGCCCCTAGATAGATCAGGGGTGCACTACACTAAGGAAGCGGCTACTCGGGTAGCAGAGTACTTGTGGAGTGCACACGGGGGTTTTTTAGGCTAGGCGCTAACTCTGATGAGCACTCGCCTGTCAGCATTCAAACAGCGAATTCAGGCCACGTTCGGAACAAAAATTCGAACATAAAAATATTTGCCGCGAACTTACAAAGTATTAGAAACAAAGTTCCCGAATTTGCAGCGCTGCATGGAAGTTATTGCGCTCAGATAGTTTTAGGCACCGAAAGCTGGCTAAATGATGATGTGGCAAGTTCAGAAATATTTAGCGAAGCGTGGAATGTATATCAGAAAGATAGATCTGATACAACTGGAGGAGGAGTGTTCATCGCTGTGGACAAAGATATTGTTTCTACTGAGATCGAGGTTAAAAGTAACTGTGAAGTTATCTGGGCACGCATAACAGGTCTAAAAGAAGTAAAGTTAATAGTCGGGTGTTTTTACCGGCCCCCCGGTGCTGCTGTAGCAGTTTTAGAATCATTCAAGGAAAGTCTACACCAGGTAGTGCATAGGTATCCGGGCCATGCAATATTAGTCGGAGGTGACTTCAACCTTAAGAGTATAGATTGGGACCTCGCTAGTTACATTTCAGGCGGTACAGACAAGCAGTCTTGCGAGCTACTTTTGAACACATTCTCCGAAAACTGTCTTGAGCAGTTAAACCGGCAACCCACGCGCAATGGAAATATTCTAGACCTTATAGCCACAAACAGGCCTGACCTTATTAACGATGTCTGTGTAGAGACAGGAATTAGTGATCATGATATCGTCATAGCGTCGATGGTCACCAAAGTTCATAAACCAGTCAAGAAGGCTAGGAGCGTGTTTTTGTTGGGAAAAGCCGACAAGCAAAGGTTACGATCGCACTTAGAAACTGAATGGGCATCGTTTAATTCTGGGACTATGGATGTAGAGGAATTGTGGACTAAATTTAAATGCATTGTTAATGAAGGGTTAGAGAAATATGTGCCAGTAAAGATGATTAAGGATGGAAAAGATCCACCGTGGTATAATAATAATGTTAGAAAGCTGCTGAGAAAGCAAAGGCTGTTGCACTCTCAATTCAAAAAAGAACACGCAAATGATGACAGGCAAAAGTTAGTAGAGATTCGTGCGTCTATAAAAAGATCGATGCGTGAAGCATACAATAATTATCACAGCCATACCTTAGCAAAAGATCTTTCCGAGAACCCGAAAAAATTCTGGTCCTACGTAAAATCGATAAGCGGGTCAAAGCCCACTGTCCAGTCACTAGTTGATCATTCCGGGGCAGTAATAGAAGAAAGCAAACGGAAAGCTGAAGTTCTAAATTTAACCTTTAAGAAATCTTTCACGCAGGAGGACCGCACAAATATACCATCATTTGATCAACGTACTAATTCCGAAATGGGGGACATAGCAATAGGTATTTCCGGTGTAGAGAAGCAGCTGAGAGAGCTAAATACGAAAAAGTCTGCTGGTCCGGATGGAATACCAGTTCTGTTTTACAAAGACTATTCTGCGGCATTGGCCCCCTACTTAGCTTGCATTTACAGCGAATCTCTAATTCAGCGCAAAGTTCCTAGTGATTGGAAAAAAGCGCAGGTGACTCCCGTGTATAAGAAAGGAAAGAGAACTGACCCATACAATTACAGGCCAATATCGTTGACATCGGTTTCATGTAGAATTTTGGAGCATATTCTCAGTTCGAATATAGTAAATTTCCTTGAAACGGAAAAGCTTCTTTCCATGAATCAGCACGGGTTTAGGAAACATCGTTCATGTGAAACTCAGCTTGTCCTTTTCTCATATGACATCTTGCGAGCCATGGACGAAGGGCAACAGGCGTATTGTGTTTTTCTCGACTTCAAAAAGGCGTTCGACATGGTGCCACACTGCAGACTGCTAACGAAGATACGAGCTTATGGAATAGGTTCACAGATTTGTGACTGGCTGGAAGACTTCCTAAGTAATAGAACGCAGTACGTTGTTCTCGACGGCGAGTGTTCATCAGAGACGAGTGTATCGTCAGGCGTGCCCCAGGGGAGTGTGATAGGACCGCTATTATTTTCTATCTACATAAATGATCTGATGGACAGAGTAAGTTGTAATTTGCGGCTGTTTGCTGATGATGCTGTGGTGTATGGGAGGGTGTCGTCTGTAACTGACTGTAATAGCATACAGGTTGACTTAGACAAAATTTCTAGTTGGTGCGAAGAATGGCAGCTAGCTCTCAATGTAGAAAAATGTAAGGTGATGCGCATGAGTAGAAAAAACAATCCTATAATGTTCGAATACAGCATCAGTAGTGAGCTTCTTGATGCGGTCGCGTCGTTCAAATATCTAGGCGTAACATTGCAGAGCGATATGAAATGGAACGAGCATGTAAGGACAGTTGTGAGTAAGGCAGGCAGCCGACTTCGGTTTATTGGGAGAATTTTGGGAAGATGTACTTCACCTGTAAAGGAGACCGCGTATAAAACGCTTGTACGACCACGTCTTGAGTATTGCTCAAGTATTTGGGACCCGCAGCAGATAGGTTTGAAGGAAGACATAGAGGCGGTTCAGAGGCGAGCAGCTAGATTTGTTACCGGTAGGTTCGACCAATGCGCGAGTGTCACGGAAATGCTCCGGCAACTCAATTGGGGATCGCTGGAAGAAAGACGACGTTCTTTTCGTGAATTTCTGTTAAGTAAATTTAGAGGGCCGGAATTTGAAGCTGAGTGTAGTACGATCTTGCTGCCTCCTACTTACATTTCGCGTAAAGATCACAAAGACAAGATAAGAGAAATTAGGGCTCATACGGAGGCATATAGGCATTCTTTTTTTCCTCGTTCAATTTGGGAGTGGAATAGGAAAGGAAATGCCTAGTAGTGGTACAGTGTACCCTCCGCCACGCACCTTACGGTGAATTGCGGAGTATGTATGTAGATGTAGAACAATCTGAAGAGTCTCCACGTATTAGCAAAATATTTAACCTCACCTATGGAACAATGTTATTATTCGATTAATGATGAAAATTCTCCTCAGAGATGATAAATATTGATGAAACGAGATAGAATGGCTGGCCAGTACTTACCTTTGTGCTGTACCGCCGATAGTAACACAAATGAAGAAACAGAAAAAAGGGGACAAAAAGGACAAGCTTTCGGAACACAGTTCCTTCGTCAGGTGGGAGAGAAAGGAAGAAGAAAGGATGGGAACAGAAGGGAAAGGTAGTTCACGACCTAGGTCATGAAGGTGGTGTTCCTTGCTGTTCCCATCCTTTCTTCTTCCTTTCTCTCCCACCTGACGAAGGAACTGTGTTCCGAAAGCTTGTCCTTTTTGTTCCCTTTTTTCTGTTTCTTCATTTGTGTAACTATCGGCGGTACAGCACAAAGGTAAGTACTGGCCAGCCATTCTATCTCATTTCAGCAATATTGAACAATGTTATTAAAATTTTCAGACACTAAACTGTGTGCTAAAATGAAAGTTAAACAGACATCACTTCACCTTTTGCAAACAATGCTCTGACCGAATCATCAGTGTAAGTAAAACATCCAGCCCTAGCATTTTCGTTCATGCCAGTACCTCGTTTACTGTTTGTGCTGCATAGCACTCCAAGAAAAAGAGGCTATTGTAGAGAAATGTTTGAGCCACCAGGGTAGGCCACTCCAACTCACAAGCCCACCTGTGGACAGCCGATTGAGTGAGGGCTCCAGCTTTCGAGGATGGGCAAATGGCCGACGTGCCGGTAATTTTGCAGAACTCTGGAAGCTGACGAAACGCGAGGGCAGGCGATACGGCCGTCTAGCGAGCAGCCTGCCCAACTCGTAACTCACTGCGAGCACAGAACAGACAGATGCTGGCACCTCAGCCATCCTGCCTACATAAGTGATATTACTAATCTAGTAATGGAAAGTCCACCACATAATAAGGACAGTTTAAAACTCACCACTAGGATGCAGTGACAGGCTGCGACAAGCACATAGAGAAGACACAAACACACAATTCTTAAGCTATCGGCCATGGCCTTCTTCAGCCATCATCTCTGATTCGGAGTGTGCAGCTGAAGATGATGGTTGTGTGACTGTGAAGTGTGTGTGTGTGTGTGTGTGTGTGTGTGTGTGTGTGTGTGTGTGGGTGGGTGGGTGGGTGGGTGGGTGTGTGAATGTTCTTTTTATTCTAAAGAAGGCCATGGTTGACAGCTTAAGAATCTCTCTCTCTCTCTCTCTCTCTCTCTCTCTCTCTCTCTCTCTCTGTGTGAGAGAGAGAGAGAGAGAGAGAGAGAGAGAGAGAGAGAGAGAGAGAGAGAGAGAGATGTACCTGTCTCAGATCAGCTCAGCTCGCCATTACGTCTAAGTCACATTACTGCCAGACGTACCAGAGAGTTTCTGTTAAGTTTGGATAGTAAGAATGAAAATGTGGCAAAGTTTATATTGCAAGAGCAGTCATACAGAAGTGATTTGGCCCTTGAGAGCATTGCTCACAGAAGGCAGAGTCTGTGTTTTAGTCCCAGTTTAGCACACATCTGTAGGGGACAGAAACCGAATCTGTCTTCTTCTTTACATTTTGTGTGAATCTTTCTTGAAACACAGTTTTTTTGGTCAGTTACTTAACCCTTTAATGCATGGCTTTTTATTTGAAGCTATAAAAATTACCACATTTAATGTGTAGTAGGTATATACTGAGAAAATTATGAAGGAAAAAATCCTTAAAATTATTTTGCGCTACTAGCAACAAAACGTTCATAGTTGGGCAGCTATATAGTGCTTCCATAATGTACCCATTGTAGTAAATGTCACTATGAAGCCTCTCATCTGCCCAGAAAGTAACTCATAATGCAACAGTAGTAAGTGGTTGACTACTTTTACATGACAGAGGAGTCACTCAATGCAGCTAACTGTCGAAATGATTCAGTAGCACTCTGCAATTTATAATGTGCAGGGCAAGCTACTAGCATATATAACACTATGTATACAAGCAGCTACAAATGAATTTGTGGTAAAATGTTGATCAGTTTGGTAGATAATGGAAAAAAATGGTATGTAGCTGATCGACTACACTATGCATTAAAGGATTAAAGTATGTAAATATTTAAATAGTGGAATGGAAAGTGTTCTAAGTGGCAAATATGACATTTGCCAGGAAATTAAAAAGAAAATATATATCTTGGATTGTACATAACTGATTTGTGTCTTTAAAATCCAGAAGGTATTCTGATAGCAAAGAATTATGCTGCTTACTGCATCACCACTAAAAAAAGAAAGAAAGAAGTAAAATAAATCTTATACAGTAAACTCTCGATTATACACGGTAATTTGGGATTCGAAAACCGCAGTTAATCGAATTTCATGGATAATCTGCAACTTAAGTACACAGTGATGTGTTAGGGTAGTACAAAGACAAAAATTAATTACTATGTTATAATTAAAATCAATTATCTAATAATTATAATAAATTTTATTTTATTCATCTATTGTGTATGAAAATGCTGTACTTGCAAATCCAGTTTTACATTACAGTGCACTACTTCGAAACAAAATAGTCCTGAATTGACTTCCGTCTCATTGTGGTAGTTCGTTTTTCATATATTGCACTGCAAATTCTGCGCAACACCAACTTGTCACAAAGAGGAGCATCTTCTTGCTGTTCAAGGTAATACAGTAAACCATCAGCCCATTGAAGTGCTGATGTATGACTAATGACTGATTCTGGAATTAGAGGAGTGTTGTCATCGTTGTCACTGTCATTCGCCTCCCCGCACTTCCCTCACACTTGGTCAACAATTGCGTTCTTATTCAGCATTACATGGCCTGCTTTCTGTGTTGTCCGCGACAAATCATTCAGAAGTATTTTCTCTATCTACTGCTTCAAACCTTGGAGACTTTTTTTTTTTTTTCAAAGCAGCAGTTAACGTTGCTAATGAGCAATCTTCTTCGTCATCGGACTCATTGAGATTTTCTTTCTTTGGGTTTATGTTTTTCCATGACTCAGCTCTGGCTAATTGTTTCACCTTACGTCATGCCTTTGACACTTCATAAATTGCATCTAGCACAGCTAACCGTTTCCAAAATGTTTGGAGATTGCTGCCCTCGTCAATAAGCTTTTGTAGCAGACTTCCTCTATAAATTTTTGTCATGGCAGCAGTGACACCCTGATCCATTGGCCGAATTAAGGCTGTTACATTCGGTGGTAAATATTTAACAAATATCATACCGTCATCCTATCTCAGAACGCGTTCATTGGGATGCGGTGGTGCATTGTCCAGTAGCAACACAGCCCTTACAGGCAGACCCTTCAACATTAAATTTTCTCGCACCTGTGGCACAAAGCAGTTATGGAACCATGTCCAGGCCCCTTTCTTATGAAAATAATTGACAAGTAAATTGTGCATTTCTTTTCCTTTGAAACAGCGAGGCCTTTTAGCTTTACCTATTACACTGAGTTTAATTTTATGTGATGGAGTACCGTTCAAACAACACGATTTATAGCCAGGTGAGCTACGCTCTGCTTCGAAATCTAAAGTCTTTGTCAGTAGACACTTCCAAAATAGTCCAGTTTCGTCCACCTTGTATATCTGCTCCAGCTCCAAATTTTCTCGTTCAATGAACTCCTGGAAATCTTTGCAAAATTCAGAAGCAGCTTTATTATCTTATTAACTTTTCTTCTCGGACTGCAATCTCTCAGATACCGTCACGCTGTTTAAATCTTGCCTACCAGCCTGAAGATGCATTGAAATTTCCTTCTAGTCCCGAGGCTGTGAAGAAAAACTGGGCCTGTTTGGCACATATTGGGCCAGATACTTCTGTGTCCTCTGCTCTTTTCTACTGAAACATCAACATGGCTTCAACCATTTCTGCATATGTAGACATCTTCATAGCTTTCTGCTTTGACAAATCCTTAGCTGAGTCAGAACTGTTAGCAAACTGAATTAGTTTTTCTTTCATCTTCCAAACGTGATGGATTGTAGTTTCACCAACATTGGAAAGCGGTGCCAGTACTGCCTTCTTTCATGTTGTGTATTATTTCCAGTTTCTTCTGAATCATCAACACAACACATTTTCGTTTTTCAAACATTGTTTGATACTAACAGCACGAACAGAAACCAAATGACTACTGACTCTCTGACTCGAACTAGTAGGCAAGCAGAACTGTTGGTGGGGAAAATGGAGTTTACCGGATTACGGGCACCGGTAGCCGCAGGGACTCTAAGAATTTGCTACCTGGCCAGCGGAGTAGTCCTGTGCAGTGCTGTGCGAGGTGTGGCATAAATAAAAAAAAGAGCTAAATTACGTCTGTGTCATTTAGTTCTTAGAAATATGAAGTATTGTACTGTAATTAGCAAAATCATAATCATATATGGTACATACTGTACTTTAGTGCATTTCCCCTTAAAATGTTAGCGAAAAAATAAAAACCTGACATGGTCTGTTTATTTAAAAGTTGCACTTTAGAGATATGATAAACTTGTGACACAGCCTGTAGCAAGCTCTAGTGGCCTGCGACAGTGGGAAGGGTGGGTACTCCCATGCTTGTTCCTCATGTCGTTGACACACTATATGTACTCCATCTTTTGCAACAAATACTTTAGTGCAGCACTCAGTGATCGAGCAGCTCATAAATTACTACACTCATATTGTAGCCCAAAATTATCCCTGGCAGAGAGAATCCCACACACAAGCAAAAGTATATTTTTCAAAAAAAAAAAAAAAAAAAAAAAGAGAGAGAGAGAGAGAGAGAGAGAGAGAGAGAGAGAGAGAGAGAGAGAGAAGGAGGCCACGGATAATCCGCAAAGCAGTTAATTCAATCACAGATAATCGAGTGTTTACTGTATATTAACAGGTAAACTTCCACAAAAAACTCACATTTATATTGGCACTTTCAATATTCAGACATTTATTCAAGCAGGAAAATCACGCAATGTCAGGACAGAATGTATGGAGCAGAAAATTCAAGTTCTCGCCTTGCAAGAAACACGCTATACATATTTAGAAATGGTAGACTATATTAATCACAGAATCTTCAAAAGGGGAACAAGCAAGAACATTTGCAAAGGAGCATCACTCTTTGGAAAGGCTTTTAATATAGACAAAAAATTGCTGGACTCAGTAACAGATGTAAAACCCATCAACAATCGACTAATGATCCTAAGAGTGAAATACACAAACAAAAACTACACTTTTATTAATGTACCAACAAATTGTGATAATAAAAAAGAGCCTGTAGAAACAGAAAGATTCTGGGAAGAACTTGAAAAAGAGAGGGCCAAAATTCTAATAGATGATGTGAAAATTCTTCTCGGTGACTTCAACACATAAATTGGCAGAGAACACAGATACAAGAAGACAGTAGGACTCTATTCAGCACACAAATTTACCAATTGAAATGACACATGTCTCATTGAATTGTGCCAACAAAATAATCTAAAAATTATGTGGACATCACTTCAGAAACATCCCAAAAACGAAAATGCGTCACCCATCCATCGCTTAGGAGTATTTCACATTGATCTTGTTGGAATATCATGTGATTACCAAAAAGAAATTCATGATGTGCAAGTAAACAGAGATACAGAATTCGATTAGGATCATTATTTAACCAGAAGTAAACTTAAAATTCACACCCAAGAGGAAATACAAAAGAAAATCACCACTGATTCTTAAATTTGGTCTACACAAAATCAAAGACTCCAAAAATCACTGAAAATTGGGAAGAACAACATGCGGAAGATTTGGAGAAATCATCAAAACAGTAAAAAATCCTATCCATCTTAAAAAAAAAAAAAAAAAAAAAAAAAAAAAAACTGGTGGAATCAAGAATGTGAGAAAGCACTGGAAAAAAGAAGAAAGGCCTTTCAAAATTAAAGTTGCAACAAATCAGAAGAAACACAGAAGAATTTTAAGACAAGTTAAATGAAAATATATCAATGATCCATTGCAGTCAATAGAAGAGAACTAAAAAAAAAAAAAAAAAAAAAAAAAAAAAAAAAAAAAAAAAAAAAAAAGAGAGAGAGAGAGATTCCCGGAAGTGCAGCCAGATATCTCAGCACAGAACTCGTCACCACCTAAACAAGAAGAGATTTATGCACACCTAGAGCCTTAAAAGCAATAAAGCATCAGGGGAGGATGTAATTGTAGCAGAACTATTGAAGAATTTAGGCTGAAATTCACTCAGAGTAATTACTCAAATGATCCAAAACTCTGGCAAACAGGAAAAATCCTGGATAGCTGGAAGATTGCCCTGATTCATCCACTACATAAGAAAGGTAATAAATCAGATATAAACAACTATAGGGGAATCTCTCTATTACCAGTCACCTAACAAAATTCTGTCAGCTTGTCACTTGAATAGAACACAACAGATATTAGAACACAAAATAGCATAATATCGAGTAGGATTCAGACCATACAGATCACGTCAAGAGCAAATTCTCAACTTCAAAACCATACTCAATATGTGAAATCTCAAAAAAAAAAACAAAAAAAAAACAAAAAAAAAACAAAAAAAAAACAAACTGTAGTATGCACATTTATAGATTTCAAAATACACATGATTCAATAGATTTGCCCTCACAATTCCCTTAATTTCAAAGTTTAAAAGAGAGGGGATTAGATCCCAAAGCTAGAGAAATCATAAAGCAAACACTAACTGGCACGAAATCTAAAGTAAAACTTATGGGGGAGATCTCAGAACCCTTTGAAATACAAACATATGTGAGCCAAGGTGATGGACTCTCCCTTATTCTGTTCAACATGTTCTAGACAAAGTTATGGAAGAATTGGAGAAAGAACTCGAGAAATGTGGGGTTTGGAAGCCAATGCGTGTGGGTGTTGCCAAAAATAACCTCTAAATACCATATCTTGCATTTGCGGATGACCTGGTGATACTGACAGAGAATGAGCAGACTGCAGTCAAACAGGAAATACTCAACGAATGTGCAGAAAAAGTGGGTTTACAAATTTCATTCGAGAAAGCTTAATTCTTTTGTTCAAAAATAGTAATTACAAGCTTAAAAACAAAATATGGTAAAATTAAAAGAGTCCCATACTTTAAATGCGTTGGAGAATTCATTGAACCAACAGGTACTGAAAAAATCACACAGCACCATCCCCTTCAAAAAAGTTAAAAAATGAGTAAGTTTAATGCAAAACATCTACAACAAAAAATTAATGTCAAGAGTGGCAAAAAACCAACATTACAATACTGTCATAAAACCAGCAATCCTCTACGCAAGTGAAACACTAACCCCTTAGAGAAAACTACAACTTGAAGACATCAAAAAAGAAGGAAGATCATCAGGAAAATTGTAGGAGGAAGACATACCCGATACAGTTATAGGCTACAATCAAGTTAAACAGCAGAAAAGTTTTAAAACATCGAAACTGATGAAAAGGCGAATGAAATTCTTTGGTCACTTCAGCCAACTACAGAAAATCGATTGAGGAAGAGAATAATAGATTATATAACCTCACTTAATAATGCAACACCTTGGTTAGATGAAATTCGAAGGACCTATATAATGCAAACATAAGACCAGCCAACATTCTAGAAAGAGACACCTTCAGACACAAAGTAGACAAATGAGAAGTTATATCAGAGCAAACAAAAGAAAAACAATACAGACCGAAGTGGTCAGATGAGCAGAAGCAATCATTTTTGGAAAGAATGGAAGCCTACCGGAAGAACAAGAAGAACTCAAAGAAAACTTGATGAAGTTATTTGCTTAATGTCTTCTATTTCTGGGGAGAACTTGCCAGTAATAATGTTTATGAAAAGTAAAGTCAGTCGGCCAAGCCGTTCTATTAGACCAATTTCCTTCACTTTTGTTATAAATGAAAAGTATTCATCCCTATATGTGTCATCAAGTATCAGAAATCACTTAACTTTCGCCTTCTTTTATGCCGACTCTAACCCGATATCCTTCTGTCCTTGCTGTGAATATTTTAATTGATTTGTGTTACCATATCTTTGGTTCTAAATAAGGTATGCAGCTCTTTTTGGCCTAAGAATGCTCAGCACATGAAGCTCTTTCATTTTCTTTTCTAAACACTGAGATTGATTGATTTTGAAGAAAGCTATGAATGTACATTCAATATGACTTTTGTTTTGTCCAAAATTTTTGTCAACCCAGGAACAATGGTATGGTTCTAATTATAGTACACAGATTGTTTTTGTCTAAGAACACTCACTGGATCAAGGTCTTACTTATTTCCACATTGTCACTGACTACTAACAGTGCAAAGTATTCACATGCGTCATCCAGTACTTTACCAATAACTAGGGACGGAAATTGTAGCATCTATTTTTTGTAAAATTCACTTTTATTTCCAGCAAAATTAGCATCTAATTTTGGCAAATGATTAGACACAGAAATTTTACAGGTTGACAAACTAATTGGGGAACTTATAGACTGGAACCTTTTCATTTTCAAAAATGTCAACTGTTTTTCCTGAAATTGACTACGAATTCTTCTTGTGGGTATATTTAAGCTTCCAACAGCCAATCATTCCACTCATAAGTGTCAGCATTTCCCTACAACTCGACTGAATGTGTGTCTAATTTAATCTGTTTCTCGACTTTATTTTTCCTTCCCTGCTGAATATGATAACTACGTCTATAATTAATTTCTTCCTTTCCTGGGCATTTGTGGCCATACTGCCCATACTTGACAACACTCCAGACAAGTTGTTTAGCATTGTATTAGAACAAAGAATAACTATTAGCATGTTAGAAGGAGAATTTGGCCTATAAATTTAACCTAAAATAACTTTTTGTGCACTTTAAATGATGCATTTTGGCCCGTTAGAAATACGCTGACAGTTTGTTTTGTGGCACTTTGATGCTGACTTTACATACTGGTCGACTGCCGCATGTGTGAACAAACTTTGATTATTTTTTCCTCCCCCCAGAGGGAAGAGGAATGGTGTGAAGAAACATCTCCTGCTTTACTTGGGCAGGGCTAAAGCCTTAACGGGAAAGCAAAACTGTCACAGGAATTGCTGATCCCTTGAGAGTCCTCGTCATCACTCATTAGGTCTATTCCATTCACTAATTTCAGAATAAGGCACTTAAATGGAATTGTTACGGTGCAGTATCTTTCTAACATTGACAGTTTATACGCAATTTTGTAAAAGAGGAAGTTATGGCCTGACCTCTAGTGGAATTCGATGCAACCGCAGTTCGAAACACCACCACCAAAAACTGCCAGTTCAAAAGTTTCTGTATTCGTATTTATATAAATGTTTAAATGTTAGCTTCCAGACGAACATACATGTTTAGGTCCCGTGAGAAGTATGCTACTACAGTGCATTACATGGCGCGCATCTTATACAATTTTGTTGCAGGACTAGAAAAACGAGTGCATTGATACATTGTTGAATTTGTGCGCTTTTTAATTTTCAAACCTGCTGTTTCATATCGGTAAATATCTTTAACAATTGGGCTTCACTGGGTTATGTAAACTACCAGCAATCGAAAATCAGTTACATTTTCGATAATTACACACAGAAGATAAAACTAATCTAGACTATCTCTGATAAAATAATTACTCCAGACACAATTAGCAAAAAGTGGCCTATATTAAATAATTTCATGTTTTCATATTTTGATTCAAAATTCACATATATATTTGCAGTTATCACAAAATGCGAAGTTTTCATTTCCATAGTAATAATTTGTGAAGTGGCATACCTGTAAACCAACTATTTGTAGGTGTCAATAAAAAACGTTTACAAAGTTATAATTGCAAAGATGAAAATAGCAAGCAGCTACTGTTAATAATGTTATTTATTTACAGAAATAGCACTTCTACTAGTTCTGAACTTAATGGTTGATATTCAGGTAGCTATTCACATTTATATGTCTGTTGTGGTTTACAGTAGGTGGTGGCTGTTTTCTTCCATACAGCTAATCTAAAAAACAACATTATATTGGTATATACACAATGTACCAAAATGATTGTTGGATTTGGGTTCTCAACAAATTTGTATGGGGTTTCTACAGGTAATTTGGCTGAATCTTTGGGCAACTTTATTGGCATTATCTCATCAAAATTGGTCCACAGAAGCAAAATATATAATAATTTTATTTATGTATTTATTTTTTATACATAAAAACTGTTGCATCTCTCTCTGTGTTTGAACAAGTTTTTCTTCAAAGCTATTAGACAAATGTTGATGGGCTTTTCACAGATAAATTGAGGAGTTGGAGGGACAATATAGACGTTTTATGTCATTACATTCAGAACAAGCAAATGAAAGATACTGTAGTTAAAATTTTATCCTTCAACTGTCACGTCTAGTTGAACACATTAATCTTCAAAATACTAGATAAGTTTTTATAGAGTTTTACATGTAACTTGGAGGGGCACAGTATGCCCTATTTCATCAAAACAAAAGATTTCATAATTTTAAGGTTTTTTAATTTTGTTTATTTATTTAAAACTGATGTGCCTGTCTCTCTCTGCTTTTGAACAAGTTAATCTGCAGAACTACTGTATGATCTTTCATTGTATTTTTTATAGGTAAATTGAGCAAATCTTGGGGAAACTTGATAGAATAGTTTACAGCTATACACATAATTCTATTAATTAAACATGACAATGAAAATTCTAACAGTGAGCAGTTCCTATAGATCAGCACTTTTTTGTCTCCAAGTATCATTTCTCAAACTGTACTTGTATTTTCTAGGTGAACATAAATGACGAGAGGTTTTCTGCACTCTTTTCGTCCCACCACTACAATATCGATCCTACAGATCCTCACTACAGGCAGACAAAAGGCATGGAAGCTCTGCGAAAGGCGAAGCTGGAGAGGAGGCATCGAGAGGATGACGGGGTAAGTGATTGCTATTGTGGTGGCAGCTCGTGCGTGAAATGACTGGACGGGCACTACTTTTAGCATTTTTTGCAGTTTAACATTCCAAATAGATAAGAAGTATCTGGACACCTGGCTGAAAATGATTTACAAATGTGTGTGGTGCCTTCCATTGGTAATGCTAGGTTTCAGTATGGTGATGACCCACTCTATGACAGCTTGCACTCTTACGTTCGGCCAGGTGCTGGAAGGTTTCCTGGGGAATTCAGTCCATTCTTCACGGAGTGCTGCACTGAGGAGAGGGATCGATGTAGGTTTGTGAGGGGTGACACAAAGTTGGTGTTCCAAAATATTCCGATGGTGTTCTTTAAGATGCAGGCCAGTCCATTACAGGGATGGGATGTTACTGTCATGTAACCATCCCACCGCAGGCCGTGCATTATGAGAAGGTGCTCAATCGTGTTGAAATGGGCTTAAGACATCAATGTAGGCGTGTGCTCTGATTGTGCCACGCAAAAAGTGCGATGCGAGCCCCTCCGTGAAAAATGTGACCACACCGTAAGACCACTGTGCCGTATTGTCTACTCCGCACAATGTTTTTCCACTGTTCAGTCATCCAAATGTTTACACTCCTTATACTGAGTGAGATGTCATTTGGCATTGACCTGTGTGATGTGTGGCTGAATGCGAGCCACTCAAAAACGAAGTCCAAGTTTTTTCACCCCCTGCCTAACTTTCATAGTACTTGGAGTGGATTCTGATGCAGTTTGGAATTCCTCTGTTCTGGCCGGTATAGACAACTGCCTGTTATACTGTACGTCCCTCTTCAACTTTGGGCAATCTCTGTCAATCAGCAGACGAGGTCGGCCTGTACGCTTTCGTGCTGTATGTGTCTCTTCACGTTTCCACTTCACTATCGCATCAGAAACAGTGGACCTAGGGATGTTTAGGAGTGTGGAATTGTTGGCAGTTTAAAGCACCTAATATGAAAAATGTATGTGTTTGGGGGTTTCTGGATGCCAAAAATGTGTTTTTGATAAATCTTCACTACAGCAAAAACAACTGTGGTTGTAGCTGTATCCTTCATGGAGACTTTGTACACGGGTAAGTTGACCTGTGGGAACTAGTTACATTGTCTCGCATTTGGGCGGATTCATGCGATCGTGTAGCACGGAGCTGTTGCCTCGATCAGCTCAAATGCACGTGTTACACTTGCAATGTTTCTGCTCACCCCTCCTTGCTGAAGGCTGACTCGGGAGTTTCGGGACAGTATCTGAACCTGAGCAATGCCTCGGTAACATTATGGCTCATATGTGTGCTATCTGAACAATAAAATAAAAATACTTCAAAAAAGCAGATAAAATTATCTGATATGAGAATGAAATGAAGAATCATTATTTAAATATGCAATACTTTTTTATCTTGCATGATGAGCTTTTTTTTTTTTTGGGGGGGGGGGGTGTTGCTTTTCACTGAACCAATGAACACTTAAGGAGTGCTGCCACTGTTATTAACACAGATAATGCCAAACACTCACTCCTATACAGCAAAGTTGGTCGAAAGATACAGCGGTGCACTGCTAACTTATTCTCAGTGCTGACTTCCATATTGCAGAAGACAGTAGATCGTAGCTGAGCACTGCGAGCCTACACACGGATAATTTTGTTTTGGGTGATGGTATAAGAAAATGTCATTGGTTCATATAAACGTTTATAATTACACAGCTCAAGCCCTCATGTGCTAATGCACAATACTAACAATTTTAATAACTACACAAAACAATATATACCGTATTTCCTTCACAGCTCCGTGAGATACAGTTGGGCCGATAATGAATTGGCTACGTTCAAATTTGAGGGGGTGCCAACCGCATCCACTACAATGTCCCCAAAATATGTAACAAAATATTAATACTAGCAGGCAGGAATGTTCACTGAAAGTACGCTAAAGTTTTACTTTTTACTCTTTCTTTATAAAGTGTATTTTATTCGAGCAACTTTTCGAACACTCGACTCCAGTTTATGTCCAAGTTATCTAAATGCACCAACTTACGAAAAATAAGTTCCACACTGCAAAATTTTCTAAATCCAGCTTTGCATTTCACTAGTGGGTTTGTTGATATGGACAATATTATTTTGTAATTTATTATCTGTGTAGAAATAATTTTTTATGTTACATGGCCTAAAGAGATTTGCAAGTATATATGACACTTTGCCAAGGGATGGAAGACTAGCAAATTTGGGACTTTCGTTCACAGGTTTTAATGTTCATGATGGGTAATTTAGTTTACTTTTTCTGTTTTGGACTAGAGTTTCTATGAGGATGGGGCTGTATCCATTGTTATGTGCTATATATTTGAGTATTTCAATTTCTTTACATTTAGTTTCTTCATTATTCAGAATCTGGAGCATTCGATTCACAGATGACCTGAAGAAGGTAGTCTTCTGTTTGTTGGGATAAAATGAAGAATTATTAATTGAAACATTTGTGGCAGTGGTTTTCTTGTATATTTGTAAAAAATGTTATGATGTCATTCGCTTTGTGCACAATGGCATTTTGTGTCGTTATTTATTTTAGCTTTGGCACAGGCTACTTTGGTGAGTCCTTTGTTTAGTAGGCACAATTATTTATAGTTAAAGATTATGCCTGTGTTGTTGACAACTCTAGGGTAGAATTTATTTGGTGTAGGATTCATTCTTTTTGCCGATTGAAACCAAATTTGCTATTTTCTTCTCACGCCTCGATTTCACTGTTAGTTGTAATTCATAAACCTGTGCACTGACATCATCAAGAAATTGTGTAAGATGACTTGGATTAATTACATTACATAATCCAAAATTCATTTCATACAGTTGTTTAGTTATCAAGTGTATCTTTTATAATGCAACCTTATTTCTGATTTTAGCCAGAAGAATTCACAGTTTCTTTTAGCTTTCTGTGCTGACATGTTATTGTTTTCAATCTTCATATTTATATACTTTGGAATAACATTTTCTGAGAGACACTTCTTATTAAACTTTACAGCTTCGATGGATTTTATTAGTTTAAACTTTTTGTACCTGTAAGTGTTCTTTGTTCGTTGTACCTTGCAAGGTAGTGGTAATTTCAAAATATCCATGTTGGATACAATATATAACTCCTAAATTTCTCTAACTGCTGGTCACAGAAGTCTTAATTTTCAAACTGGAGTCAACCAATTTGTGATTTAAGAATTTTATTACACATTCCCACTATTAATGTAATTTATTTTCCAATAAAGGACATTTACTCTGAAAGTAATATTTCTCAAACTACTATCCGCAATTTTTACCTGCAAGAAACATAAACATGTGAGAAATCACACTCATTGACAGCAGTTTGTTGTGAAGTATTGCATACTCTTTGACCTAATACCTTTGACAAATTATGTAGTAGGCAGACTCTTGTGGGCCATCCAAACGGTGTTTTCTTGTAAATTACCAATTTTCTTTTCAAGGTTTTTTTTTATTTATTTATTTATTTATTTTTTTCATTTTTTTTTTTTTTTATTTTATTTTTCTTTTACCTGTTTATGTTTCATTGTTGTGGGACTATTTTGCAGTAGCAGGCGGCTCAAGTGAAGTGCTTACCAGCCAAAATTACAACAAAATTAACTGATTACCTAAACAATGGAAAATTCTCAGAATTCTAAAAAATCCCGCGTATTTCCTGGATTTCTCCTGGATGAAAAATTCCTGGGTTTTTCCCGGATCTTTCAGTCCGTATACATCCTGCACGACCAGCTAGTTCTGCAGATCTGTCAACTCTGTCCTAGTGATGCTGTCCGTGAAAGAGTTACAACAGTTGTGGGACACTTTCCATCAGGACCAGGAGACCATATAGTGGCTCGATGCCTACCTTCCAGATCGAGTTGGTGCACGTATATTAGACTGAAGGGGTATGTTTTCATAGTGCTGAAGGGTCAGTCAGGCAGGTGTAGTTCACACCACAGAGGAAGACAGGGGAGTGTAGCAGGAAAGGAGGCCACACAGTCGAGACCCGCAGGCCACACGGCCGCTGTCGGTGCACGACTTGTCGCGCTGTGTAAGGTGCCGAAATCTCGTTACCCGCCGGAACGTGCACCATTGTCCTCCCTCCCGCCACTACTACATTGTTGTAGGATACAGCAATTGAATGCGTCAGCATTCACCCACAGTTGCAGATTGCAAGAGCGACTAGCTTTCTGTGGTAACTCGGAACCTGCCCACCTGAGCAGCAGATTGGTGCCCCCACTGTGAGACCGACCTAGTGCAATAGTGAGCATTAGGCAGTGCAGGCTGGAAGGGCTAGAGGTCACGTCCCGTTCCACTTGGCTGCCTTCTGTTTGGCCTGGTCTTAAGAAGGGCTAAACTACCGAGTAACTCAGCACGACACCCTCTCCATCCCTCAAGGTTTATTTGGTATCCTCGTATTGTCTGTGCATCACTTCTTATGTCAGATAATGTGTAAAAAGTCCCATATTTTTGTATGATCCAGTAGTCATAATTCTGTTTTTTTTTTTTCTCCAATTGAAAAAAATATCATCATTACCCATCACATTTAGGTGTTATATTTAACTACGAAAATATAAATTACGTATAATTTTAAGCATTCTGTGCACAGAATGAATACTTGTGAAATATTGCAGGACATTCATCAAGGTGTTCATTATTAACATGTTAGGAATACAATCTTCTATTGGCATGCAGAATGGCCACGTTCTAAAAGGCGTCACTTTACGGCCTGGATGGCCATTGCCGTCGGAGATTCGAGTCCTCCCTCGGGCATAAGTGTATCTATTGTCTTTAGTGTAAGTTAGTTTAAGGGGTTTATATGTCTAGGAACTAATTGACATAGCAGTTTGGTCCAATAGTTTCCAAACATATGAACATTTGCTATTCTATTCTCAAAGTCCAGTTACTGTTTTTGATCTTCTAAGTTGTGTGTGTTGTAGGCAACATGTGTAATGTGCATCTTTTATTATTATTATTATTATTATGATTTATTTATTTATTTATTTCAGGAGGAAGTGAAGTTGCATCAAAGTAGTTCCAAGGAAAAGGACACTACATTATCACAACTCGTCAAATCTGTGAAGATGAAGACGCGTGGTCTCGTGAAATGACCTGTTGATTGCAGTGACGTATCTGCAAGTTATTGAAAATGGCATTTTATTTTCTGTGTAATAAAACTGATTGGTATAATTTTCATTTAGTTACACTGTAATGATTCATAGGTTTCCTGTGCAGTCCTGTACCCATTTTCCTCATAAAGCATGGATTTCACAGAATTTAATAGTATTAGGAGCAATTGATTAAAACAATTTAATAAAAAAGGCTAATTTTTGGCAGAATAATTTGTTAATAAAAAAGATCACTCGCAGAATAGGAAAGGCATTGAGTTGTTGATAGGTATGTGGATGTGCGCCCTCTCCCACCTACACACACACACACACACACACACACAACATAATGCCAGCAGGACATAATCCCAGGATGCATTTCAGAAGAAAGGAGTTGTGAGGGGTGGAGAAATATGGGAGGACAAAGAAGGGTTGGGGGGGGGGGGGGCAGGTAGCTAGTGGGTACACAGATATCAGACCTGATGAGGTGTGATGCACAGTAAGTGCAACATGTGACTGGAAAAGGGTGACATATTACAGCTGGGGGGGGGGGGGTGAAGTGACTGTGTGATTCTTCTTATTTCAGAATACTGAACTGGTTGACTTCATTCAGTAATTCGGAACATCATAAACTTGATGAAAAATTTACTTTGCAATAAACCTCATTGATCTAAAGTCTCAGATATTTTTCAGGTTTGATAAAATAAATAATTTCAGTATAAATTCAAGTGCGAAATTCTTGAATGTGTCGCAAATATAATATTGATATTTTATTGAATTAGTCGATCTTGTATAATGTATAATAAAGCATTGATTCCTATTGAAGTTAAATAGAGGAGGGGGGGGGGGCTTCATTCTTTCTCAACGTATACCAAAATTGGACCACAGGCTCGTAAATAAATAATTCACACTGAACCTTGAAAAAAATCTTGAACTTGTCAGAAACCTGGAATTTTAATTATACTCATTTTTGTATACAAAAGATTAAATCAATCGTTGGGCTTCTTAAAAGTATTCAAATGATAGGCTATGTCTAGAGGTCTGCGCGGATAAGAAAAGTGTTATCCACGACACATCCGCAAGGCCCATATCCACAACCGCATCCATGGCACTTTATTCATATCCGCAAGTTCGTTATCTGCATCCGCAGATATTAAAGTTTTGTATTTGTAATAGTAATAGATAGCAGTATTTAAAACCATGGTATGTAATGATATAATTATTGATCTGCATCCGCAGATATTAAAGTTTTGTATTTGTAATAGTAATAGATAGCAGTATTTAAAACCATGGTATGTAATGATATAATTATTGTTAGTGTCATTTCTGTGACAACTTAACTACTTTTAACTTCTCAAATCATGGTAACTGTTCTATACCTACTCCAAAACAGGCTATTCCAAACAGGAAAACATTGGCACTCCAGACACACACAGTAGCGCTTCGGAGCCCGTGTGGTCAGAGCACTACGTCAGCTGTTTAATACAGGCATCGTCATAGAGGAGATGTACTTCATCGGTGACAGCCTCATGCAGATGCTCGGTGGTTTCCTTCAATTTTCTGGATGTGGTGGTTGGATGAGGCAGCAGTTCCTCGGCACTCACTATGCCGTACTTTGCCCCCACATCAATAAGAAACTGTGCCATCTCAAGAAACCAAGATTCACGCGCAACTTCGAACTGTAAAATGTCTTTGCTGACGAGATTGATAAGTTTTTCGGTCGTGGTTGTCTTCAAATTTGGTGGATCTTTTGCATCTATCTCATACGAATGTTTCAACAAATCTGAAGTTACACTTTTGTGTCCAGTGTAAAAATATGCATTTTTATGTGAAAAACAGGCCACTATATCATTGTTCCTTTCCTTGCCATCAAATATGTATCCAATTTTTTTCCAAATTGACGATTTCAATTTCTTTTCCTTCACTAATCTCAAATCACCTCTTTTCACTTTACACGACATAGTATCCATTGATGTCGTGTTCATTTTAAGAAAGAGCTGTCAGTGTATTAACTACAATACACGTTGTCACTCGGTCACTACAAAGCGCTAACTGAAGGCAGCAGAAATTTGGCATGGAACCTCTGGTGGGCAGTGGGCCAGTTAGTGAAGTTCGTTGGCAGGATTTCCGGTTAGGTGAGTACAGGGTTACAAATGCAAAATCAGTTGGTACTAATGCAGGAGTAAGTCTGATAAGAAATACGAAAATATGAATATGAGTAAGTTTCTATGAACAGCATATTGAACACATTATCATAGCAAAGATAGGCATGAAGCCAACACCAATCACAATAATACAAGTTTATATGCCAAATAGATCTGCTGATGATGAAGAGATCAAAAAAATATATGAGGAGATAAAAGAAATTACTCAGACGGTTAGGGAATGGAAAACTTGATTGCAAAGGGAAGAGAAGGAAATGTTGTAGGTAAATGTGGACTGGGAAAAGGGAATGAAAGAGAAGATTTCCTGGTAGAATTTTGCGTAGAGCACAATTTAATCAACACAAACACTTTGTTTAATAATTGTGAAAGGAAGTTGTAAACATGGAAGAGACCGGGAGACACTGCAAGGTACCAGATTGAGTGTAATACTAAGGCATAGGTTTAGAACCCAAGTTTTAAACTGTGACACATATCTAGGGGCAGATATAGTCTCTGACCATAACTTATTGGATATGAACTGCAGATTAAAACTTAAGAGACTACAAAAAGGTAGGAAATTAAGGAGATGGAATCTGGACAAATTGAAGAAACCAGAGGTGGTTGAGAGTTTCGAAGGGGCTTTATGCAAAGATTGACTGAAACAGGGGAGAGTAAAACAGTAGATGAAGAATGGGTAGCTCTGAGAGATAGTGTCGTGAAGCCCGCAGAGTATCATATACGAAGAAGGACAAGGCCTAATAGAAATTCTTGGATAACACAGGAAATAACTGAACTTAATGGATGAAAGGAGAAAATATAAAAATGCATCAAGTGAAGCAGGCAAAAGGGAATGCAGAGTCTGAAAAATGATGTTGACACGAAGTGCAGACTGGCTAAGTAGGAGTGTCTTTGAGGTGAAATGCAAGACTACAGAAGAATGTATAACTAGGGGAAAGGTAGATACCACCTACAGGAAAATAAGATACATTTGGAGACAAGAAACCCAGTTGCATGAATATGAAGAACTCTGATAAAAACCAGTACTAAGCAAAGAAGGGAAAGCTGAAAGCTATATACAGAGGGCCTATACAAAGGAAATAAACTTGAAGGCTGTATTCTAGAAATGGAAGACGAAGTAGAGGAAGATGAGATAGGAGATATGATTCTGTGACAAGAATTTGACAGAGCACTGAAAGATTCAAGTCGAAACAAGGCCCCAGCAATAGATGATATTCTGTCTGAACTGCTGATATCATTAGGAGAGCCAGTCTGGAAGAAATTATTCCACATGGTATGCAAGATATATAAGACAGGGGAAATATCCTGAGACTTCAAGAAGAATGTGGTGATTCCAATTCGTAAGAAAGCAAGTGCAGATAAATGTCAACACTATAGGTCAGGCACGGCCAACATTTCCGCCCGGCGGGCACAGCTTGCCCGCCGGGCGGAGTACACTGGAGTTCACCCTCCCACCGCATCCGTGTGTCGCTAGTGCCCCACACACCGCTGCACATAGTGCACGTGGCAGGGGCGCATCAAATGTTGTCCGCGGGCGGCGACATGGGCACGGCGGGGGTGCCTGTGCCCACGGGGCGTTGTCTGGCCGTGCCTTCTCTAATGTCTCAGTTTAATAAGTAATGGTGGCAAAATACTAACACACATTATAACAGCTGTAGCTGTTGTTCCAGAGATATTTTGGGTGGTCAAGGTAAATGGGACACTCTGTATAACAACAATCGCTGCCTTTTGTCTTAGCACACCGTGTGACGGCGATAGCGATAATCGACTTTGCACGAACGAGTTATCTTTAGGATAACCTTGGGCGAGCCGCCTCTCAGCCGCCATAATGATTTTGAGTGTTAGTCTGTGTGTATGCTGGTGCACTGAAGGTGAATGAAGTGTTGTTACACAGAAAAGTGTGTTTTTTGGGGCTCATAATCCGTGAGAAACACACAAACCCATTTTATCAGTTCACTCTGATTTAGATTATCAGCCACTATTGGAAATGTAGGCCTAACACTTGAAGCGGCAATAGAAAGTACCTGAAACTTTGCCATAGTAGTATTAAAAGTGAAATTATGAAGATGTGCTTGAATAATATGAGAGGTGAATACTGTAGATAAAACTTGAAAATTAACGGTGCTACAATATAACACAACAATAGACCTAATGATATAGTTTAACTTGAACTTATACAAGATATTCCCTTCGAGGTAACTGAAAGCGCAATATTAGTACCTAATAAAGTTTTACCCAGTATTTGGGAAACTGCTTGATTTCTGCAAAATTTCTTCAGCTAGCAACACGGTCCTTTATTTTTTAAGTGAGAGTGACTAATTAGAATTCTCAAGGCCTTCAGATTGTTGATATACTTTGGGTTTCCCAATGAAGTGTTCTTGCATTGTACAGTTATGTTTTTTGCAGGTCATTAGCATCTTTGTGCTAGGATGTTACAGCCACGTATCTCACAGTCTTCTGCAGGAGCTTGCTGGTTACTTATTTGAAATGTCATGCAAGGATCAGGTGAAAGTGTGGGAAAACCTGAGTGTTCAGAATGAGTGTTATCTCCCTCTTACATTTAGCTTTACTGTATGCAGAATCCTGGTGAATTAACAGTTGATGTGTAAGCCTCACACAAGCAATAGATTTAAATGCCTCAGACACCATTACTATACCTTTTTACTCTGTTCATCTTCTTTGGGTAACCATTATGTGAGATTATTTGTATACAAATATAATTGATTCAAAGAGTATGAATTCTCTAGTAAGTCTGGATGGGGAGGGGGGGTTCCTTTCCTGAAATATTGTCGCGTTGCAATGGAAGCAGGCTTGACTTCGAAGGCAACTGAACACAGCACTTATACTGAAAGCACGTTTACTTAACATACACAGACAGAATTTACCAGAAATTAGAAGAACAGTTAACATAAGAAACAAAAATAAAAAAATAGAAAAGAGATGACTTACCAAAAGGACCGGCTCGTCGATAGAAACAAATAAAATAAAATTACACACAAACACACATACAAGCTTTCGCAGCCTAGCTGCTTCGTCAGGCAGAAGGGAAGGAGAGGAAAAAGGAAATGATGAGGGTTTTAAGGGAGTGGATAAGGAGTCATTCCAATCCTGGGACAGGAAAGACTTACCTTGCGGGGAAAAAAGGAGGGTAAACAAATACACACACACCCACACATTTACACAGACGCAAGTACACTTAGGCAGACATACTGTATAACTGTAGAAAGCAAAGAAGTTAGAAGTTAGACAGAGATGGCACTTGAGGCAGAGGCTCTGTCCAGAGAACCAAGGCAAAGATGTTAAGATGGTGGGTGGGAATTCGAATTTAGCGGAGGTTGAGACCAGGTGGGCAACGGGAGGAGAGAATTAGTTGAAGGGCAAGTTCCCATCTCCGGAGTTCTGAAAGGTTGGTGTCGGTGGGAAGTATCCAGATAACCCGGACGGTGTAACACTGTGCCAAGATGTGCTGGCCGTGCACCAAGGCATGTTTAGCCACAGGGTGGTCCTCATTACCAACAAACACTGTCTGCCTGTGACCGTTCATGCAAATGGACAGTTTGTTGCTGGTCATTCTCACATAGAACGCTTCACAGTGCAGGCATGTCAGTTGGTAAATCACATGGGTGCTATCGCAAGTGGCTCTGCCCTTGATCGTGTACACCTTCCGGGTTACTGGACTGGAGTAAGTGGTGGTGGAAGGGTGCATAGGGCAGGTTTTACAACGGGGGCAGTTGCATGGGTAGGAGCCAGAGGGTAGGGAAGGTGGTTTGGGGATTTGATAGGGATGGACTAGGAGGTTACGAAGGTTAGGTGGGCGGCGGAAAGACACTCTTGGTGGAGTGGGAAGGATGTCATTAAGGATGGATCTCATTTCGGGGCAGGATTTAAGGAAGTCGTATCCCTGCTGGAGAGCCACATTCAGAGTCCGCTCCAGTCCCGGTAAGTATCCCGTGACAAAAGGGGCACTTCTGGGGTTCTTCGGTGAAAGGTTCTGGATTTGGGGGGATGAGGAGGTGGCTCTGGTAATTTGCTTCTGAACCAGATCAGGAGGATAGCTGTGGGATGTGAAAGCTGTTATTAGGTTACTGGTGTACTGGTTCAGGGATTCGGGACTGGAGCAGACTCTTTTGCCACGAAGACCTAAGTTGTAGGGAAGGGAACGTTTGATATGGAATAAACAACAGTACCTCCATTATGACAGCTGCCATCCATTCCATATCAAACGTTCCCTTCCCACCGGGAAAGTTTCCCTCTATAATTAACATAAGAAACAAGTAGAATTTACAAGTGGACATAAGAAAGGTGTAGAACATTCTGGAATTGTTAATTACAAAGAAATAAATTTTTGCCAGTGGGCGGGATTGAACCGGCTACCTTCATCACCGCAGTCGGTGACACTATCCCCTGAGCTATGCCGGCAGTCGGTGTATGCGGTCTCTCGCGGCAATATTATTTTATAGCAATTGGAATACAATGAGTATATCATATAAATTGATTACACATATATATTAATGTCTTCTCCAGTTATAAAAATATAACTTTAAACCTGTCCTCTTGATGAATTTTCCTATAACTTTATATAATTGAATGTCTTCACTCGAAAGCAGATTAGTAGCATTTAAAGGTAGTAGATAACACAATGCTTGTATTTATTTGATAAATTATTACCATTCATTGACAAATTTAGCACATGCAAAGAAAATATGATTAACATCAGCGAATGACTCAGAATTACGCTCACATGTGGGAGTATTAATAATGTTGATACAATATAAATGAAGTGGATGCAAAGCACGGTTGAATTTGAGGTGAATTATTGTTGATATTGTACCACAGTTTAACTGCACCTTATGGAACCATGGAGTGGGATGGATTTAGGGTTGTAGGCTGGCAAACTAACTGCCCTTCTGTTGTTTGGTCTCATTCAATGTATCTTGCCAACTGAGCAATGCAAGTCGCTTTATTTCATGTTGATAATCTGTATAGATAGTTTTGTAACCAAGAATACAGCCAGTTGATTTTGCTTCTTTCGCTAATATGTCTACTTCTTCATTGTATTTTATACCTGCATGAGAATTAACTCATAGAAGATTAATAATTTGTCCTCTCTTATAACTGCAGTTATTTTCTTTCATCATATCTAAAATTTATTGATTTGTTGCTTTGTTCCAACGCCGGTGTTGTATATTTTTAAGGGCGCTCTGGGAATCTGAAATAATTAATGATCTGCAAATGGTATTGAATGATGTAAATTTAAGAGCTTCTAGTATTGCCACTGTCTCTGTTGTAAAGATTTCTGCTGTCTTCGGCAATTTGATTGTCTTCTGGACTTGGAACTGGGGATAAATAAAGGCACTGCCTGTACATTCCTCACCCAAATTTTTTGACCCATCTGTATACAGATATGTGAAATCTGGCCATTGATCTCTAATGTAGGAATGAAAATTGAAATTGAGAATCTTTTTAAATAATATACTGGTACCTGAAAGTTTAGAGTCTCGAGTTCATATTCAAATATTGGTAATATATTGGAACATTTAATGTCTGTAATCATAGGATCCCATGTACTAAAACTACTACAGATAGCTGGATTTTTATTTTTTCTGGACAATGCTGTATTAATACATTGAAGATTAGTTTTATTTTTGTAAATTGAGCTGTCTTTAAAAGCCATGCCTTGAATTTAAAATTTGTCAGCAAGCATTTGTCAACAAATACAGAAGGTCATCTCTCCGGCCTCCACTATTAATGTATTTGTATGATTTGAGTGCATAGCTTCTAGGCAAGTTCGAATGATTCTGTATTGTAAAGAGTCTAACTTAGTAAGGTGTACTTGAGCAGCAGAATGATAAATATACAACCATAATCAATGCGAAACCTAACACCTCCTCAATGTATATTGAGAAGGATATGCTGATGTCCATCTCACCAGACATGGGTGACAGAGCAAATTATATTTAGATCTCCTTCATATTTGGTAATCAGAGCTCTAATATGAGGAGCCCAGGTCAGCTTAGAATCTAGAATCATACCCAGAAATCGTGCTTGAGATTGGATCTTGAAGGTGTATTTTCGCAACAGTACTTGGTCTTCTGACTTATTATCAACCAATTTTGAAAATGGAACAATCACTGAGGCCATTACAATACATCCAGTTATCTATATGAACAATATTTCTACGTCAATTCGTTTTGGCTTGAGAATGTGAGACTTCTGTAGAATAAACACATATGGTATGTCATCTGCATATTGTAAAATTTTTGAAGGACGTTATATGCAATTTTCCAGGTTATGAGTATATATAATATATAATAAAGGGCTTAATATTGCTCCTTGTGGTAAACCTTGGGTAGCTAGAAGTGGGCCATGCATAGTACCTCTGAATTTAATGAAAATTTTTCTTTGAGAGATCAAGGTATTAATGCCCTATACCAGTCTAGATGGGAAACCGATCTTCTCTCATTTCGTTAGGAGAAGGAGAATATTTACATGGTCATATGCTCCTTTGACATCAAGAAATGCCGTAAACACAAATTGTTTCTCACATAGAGCAGTTGTTATATCTATTAATAGTGTATACAAAGTGTCTATGGTTCCCTTTCCTGTCCTGAATCCATATTGACTCTTTGGCATTAACTGAGATTTTTCTAGCCACCTCTTTTTAATCATGCGCTCTAGTTTTAGTGACACAAGGTGATAAAGCAATTGGACAATAGATCGAATGTAAATTAGGGTCTTTTCCTAGTTTTCTACATCTACATACATACTCCGCAGTACACCGTAAGGTGCGTGGCGGAGGGTACACTGTACCACTACTTGGCATTTCCTTTCCAAATAGAAAGAGGTTAAAAAAGGATGCTTATATGCCTCCGTAAGAGTCCTAATTTCTCTTAACTTGTCATTGTGATCACCACGCGAAATGTAAGTAGGCGGCAGGAAGATCGTTCTACACTCAGCTTCAAATGCCGGCCCTCTAAATTCCCTCGACAGAATTTCTCGAAATGAATGTTGTCTTTCCTCCAACGATCCCCAATTGAGTTGCCGGAGCATTTCCGTGACACTCGCACATTGATCGAACCTACCAGTAACAAACCTAGCTGCTCGCCTCTATGTCTTCCTTTAAACTGATCTACTGCAGGTCCCAAACACTTGACCAATATTCAAGACGTGGTCGTACAAGCGTTTTATACGCGGTCTCCTTTACAGATGAGGTACATCTCCCCAAAATTCTCCCAATAAACCGAAGTCGGCTGTCCACCTTACTCACAATTGTACTTAAATGTTCGTTCCATTTCATATCGCTCTGCAATGTTATGCCTAGATATTTGAATGATGCGACTGCATCAAGAAGCTCACCACTAATACTGTAATCGAACATTACAGGATTGTTTTTCCTACTCATGCACTTCACCTTACATTCCTCTACCTTAAGAGCTAGCTGCCATTCTTCGCATCAACTAGAAATTTTGTCCTAGTCATCCTGTATGCTATTACAGTCAGTTAAAGACGACATCCCCCCCCCCCCCCACACACACCACAGCATCATCCGCAAACAGCCGCAAATTACAACTTACTCTGTCCATCAGATCATTTATATAGATAGAAAATAACAACGGTCCTATCACACTCCCCTGGGGCAAGCCTGCCGATACACTCGTCTCTGATGAACACTCGCCTTCGAGAACAACGTACTGCGTTCTATTACTTAGGAAGTCTTCCAGTCAGTCACAAATCTGTGAACCTATTCCATAAGCTTGTATCTTCGTTAGCAGTCTGCAGTGTGGCACCGCGTTGAACGCTTTTTTGAAGTCGAGAAAAACACAATACGCCTGTTGCCCTTCATCCATGGCTCGCAAGATGTCATGTGAGAAAAGGGTAAGCTGAGTTTCACATGAACAATGTTTCCTAAATCTGTGCTGGTTCATGGAAAGAAGCTTTTCCGTTTCAAGGAAATTTAGTGTATTCGAACTGAGAATATGCTCTAAAATTCTACATGAAACTGATGTCAACGATATTGGCCTGTAATTGTGTGGATCAGTTCTCTTTTCTTTCTTATAAACGGGAGTCATCTGCGCTTTTGCTAAGTAGGGGACCAATGCCGCAGAATAGTCTTTGTAAAACCAAGCTGGTATTCCATCCGGACCAGCAGACTTTTTCATATTTAGCTCTCTCAGCTGCTTCTCTACACCGGAAATACCTATTGCTATGTCCCCCAATTCTGAATTAGTATGTTGCTCAAATAATGGTACATTTGTGCGGTCCTCCTGCGTGAAAGATTTGTTAAAGGTTACATTTAGAACTTCGGCTTTTCGTTTGCTTTCTGCTATTATTGCCCCAGAATGATCAACGAGTGACTGGATAGTGGGTTTTGACTCGCTTATCGATTTTACATAGAACTAGAATTTTTTCGGGTTTTTAGTATTGGTAAAATTACTTGAGTCACCCAAGTCTGTGGAAGTTCTTGTACCATCCAACAATTATTATATATGTTCAGAAGAAATTATTTTCCTACCTTGTATAAAATTTAGTATTCTGATTGTATACATTGTTAAAATTTTACGACGCTTCTCGCAGGGCTGCAGTTCCTATGTTGGCAACAAATGAACAATGAAGTGTAGAATTGCATTAATATTTTTCACGAGCTACAGAGTAAATGTTATTGCTGCTCGTTTCACTCACAGAAAAATTAATACTGTGCCTGCTCTATAGTTGACAGGTTCTTGTATGTACCCTTGTCCGCTCAGAAAAAATAATTTTCGTTTTATAGAAGTTGTCACGAAAAAACATTTATTGGTCATCTGGGTGTCGTCATTATCATTGGTGCCAACATAACCACTGCAGCCTGGCGAGAATCGTCGTACAATTTAACCCAAAAATGAAGCATAGTTATTCAAATACTGAAAGACGATATTTTATTTCCTTCTAGAGGAACTATTTCTGAATTTGAAGGAGTAGAGTTTTATATGCATTTGCCAGTAAACAAACTACTGTATTAAAGGCTAAAGGCCAATTCACACTGTCCGTCACGTCACGTCACATCACCGTCCGTCAGAACATTCCGCAATGTATTTCTAATGGTGGCGTTCACACTGTCCGTCACGGACCGTCACGTCAAGCTTTCTCGCAAAGAATGTTTTGACGGTACGGTCGTCTGCTAACATCCGAAATTAACCTATTTTCGACACGCGAATTAAATGTCGCAGCCGACGATTGCATTGTTTATATGCAAATAAGTCTTATTCGCCTTTATTTTGTTGTTATACTTCGTTTTAGGGCTAAATCTCAAATGTTTCATGACGACTTAAATGTTTATGTCAATTGAGTGTCCTCCTAAAATCGAGGTTGGATATCTGAAACCAAAAAATGGTTAATGTTACTTAACATTGTAACAGAAAAGACTGAAGCAAACTGTTTATTAGAATAAGATTGTAATTTGATTTCGCATTTCTCATTAAATAACATTTTAAATGAAAAGGTCAGTTCTAACGAAAGACAAAAATTCAGTTGTTTACGACGGTATTAACAATGTCAACGGGAAAATTGTAATGGATAAAGTAAACAGGCGCTATTTATGCTCTTATGAGTGTTGTTTGATGTATTCACATGTTTATTTTTTCGCTTGAAAATAGATGCCGATGTTGTTTCAGTTCCCAGTAAGTTGGCCGAAAAGATACACTGTAAAGTTTTATTTGGCTGTCAATAACATTTAGCGTTGTTGTTCCTTCAATTCTAGTATTAAACTATGACTTTCTACATAACAGATCGCTACTCATAACCTCACTTTCAACATCGCGTATTGAGATCGGCGAATTGACGTGACGGACAGTGTGAATACAACTTGACGTGACGGTGCCGTGACGTGACGGACAGTATGAATTGGCCTTAATTCACACTGTCCGTCACGTCACCGTCCTTCAGAAGATTCCGCAATGTATTTCTAATGGCGGCATCGAACCGTCACGTCACGTCAACGTCCGTCAAGCTTTCTCGAGAAGAATGTTTTGACGAAATGGCCGTCTGCTAAAGGCCAATTTCACGTCACTGTCCGTCAGAACATTCCGCAATGTATTTCTAATGGTGGCATTCACACTGTCCGTTACCGGACCGTCACATCACGTCAACGTCCGTCAAGCTTTCTCGAGATGAATGTTTTGACGGAACGGCCGTCTGCTAACATCGGAAGTCAACCTATGTTCGTCACGCGAATAACGAGTTGCAGTTGATGATTGCACTGTTTATGTGCAAATGTCATCTTTGTGTTGTTGTTGTACCTCGTTTTAGGGGTAAATCTCAAATGTTTCATGACGACTTAAATATTTTTGGCAATTGAGTGTCCCCCTAAAATCGAGGTCGGATATCTGAAACTAAAAAATGGTTTATGTTACGTAACATTGTAACAGAAACGACTGAAGCAAACTGTTTATTTGAATAAGATTGTAATTTGATTACGCATTTTTCATTAAATAACACTTTAAATGAAAATGTCAGTTCTGTTGAAAGACAAAATTCAGTTGTTTACGACGCTATTAACAATGTCAGCGAGCAAATCGTGATGGTTAAAGTATACAGGCGCTGTTTATGCTCTTACAAGTATGGTTTGATGTCTCCATATTTTTTATTTTTTCGCTTGAAAATAGATATCGATGTTTTGAGATGTTGTTTCAGTTCCCAGTAAGTTGGCCAAAAACATACACTGTAAAGTTTTCTTTGGCCGTTAATAACATTTAACGTTGTTGTTCCCCCATTCTAGTATTAAACTATGACTTTCTACATAACAGATCGCCACTCATAACCTCGCTTTCAACATCACGTATTGAAATGGACGAATTGACGTGACGGTCACGGACGGACAGTGTGAATACAACTTGACGTGACGGTTCCGTGACGTGACGTTGACGTCACGGACAGTGTGAATTGGCCTTAAGTTGGCCACAAACATACACTGTAAAGTTTTCTTTAAGGCCAATTCACACTGTCCGTCACGTCACGTCACGTCACGTCACCGTCCGTCAGAACATTCTGCAATGTATTTCTAATGGCGGCATTCACACTGTCCGTCACCGGACCGTCACGTCACGTCAACGTCCGTCAAGCTTTCTCGAGAAGAATGTTTTGACGGAACGGCCGTCTGCTAACATCGGAAGTTAACCTATTTTCGTCACGCGAATTACGCGTTGCAGTCAACGATTGCACTGTTTATATGCATATGCAAGGAGGTTATGTGTATTATTCATCTTTGTGTTGTTTTTTACCTCGTTTTAGGGGTAAATCTCAAATGTTTCATGACGACTTAAATATTTTTGTCAATTGAGTGTCCCCCTAAAATCGAGGTCGGATATCTGAAACCAAAAAATGGTTTATGTTACGTAACATTGTAACAGAAACGACTGAAGCAAACTGTTTATTTGAATAAGATTGTAATTTGATTACGCATTTTTCATTAAACAACACGTTAAATGAAAAAGTCAGTTCTAATGAAAGGCAAAAATTCAGTTGTTTACGACGATATTAACAATGTCAGCGAGCAAATCGTAATGGTTAAAGTATACAGGCGCTATTTATGCTCTTACAAGTATGGTTTGATGTCTTCATATTTTTTATTTTTTCGCTTGAAAATAGATGTCGATGTCTTGAAATGTTGTTTCAGTTCCCAGTAAGTTGGCCATAAACATACACTTTAAAGTTTTCTTTGGCCGTTAATAACATTTAGCGTTGTTATTCCCCCTTTCTAGTATTAAACTATGACTTTCTACATAACAGATCGCCATTCATGTAACCTCACTTTCAACATCGCGTATTGAGATGGACGAATTGACGTGACGGACAGTGTGAATACAACTTGACGTGACGGTTCCGTGACGTGACGTTGACGTGACGGCCAGTGTGAATTGGCCTTTAGCCCTCATAACATTTAGCGTTGTTGTTCCCTCAATTCTAGTATTAAACTGTGACTTTCTACATAACAGATCGCCACTTATAACCTCACTTTCTACATCGTGTATTGAGATGAGCGAATTGACGTGACGGACAGTGTGAATAAAACTTGACGTGACGGTGCCATGGCGTGACGGACAGTGTGAATTGGCCTTTATCGGACAAATCTGAGCTTTTGATCAATGAGGTTGCCTTTGATCAAAGTTCTTTGGTCTTGTTGTTTCTATGTTTTCATCTCTGAAAAATGAAAGCTTTGGAACTGTTGTTCATTTGTTTCTAGTATTTGTTTATGTTAGATCGTGAAAAACAAAATACATTTTTAGGATGCAAGCTGTCATCGTTCTGCGATAATGATTTTGCTGTGAAAAATCGGATGATTGTGTGTAGACATGGATGGAGAGAAAAAGGTAGAAATACAATCATTGTCCTGAATAAAACTTCATTTTCCATGACGACACATGTATATTCCGAAATTTTGATGATTTCTCAGAGCACACCACCTAACCTGGATACACCAGGAAAGCAGAAGCTATGGAGTTGGCTTAACAAAAATCTAAAAATTGAGATGACTGATGGAAGGGTTTTAGTCGGCGTCTTTTTGTGTACAGACAGAGATGGTAACGTAATCCTTGGCTCGTGTAGCGAATATTTAAAACCAGAAGGTAATAATCTCAAAAAAGCATTTAATTTTTCGACTGTTCGTTTACATGGTATGTTTATATAAAAACCAATTTTCAGATACTGTAAATATGGACGAGCCACGAGTGCTAGGCCTGGTGATGGTCCCAGGGCGTCATATAATATCAATTTGCTTAGATGACGTTACGAAATTTGCACAGGACGTAATGTGATAGTGCTTACTTCAAATTACAAGAACGTGAAGTGGTAACAGAAACTGAGCTCTTTTGTTGCACAAATGGAGTTCATATTTTCTCATGTTTGTCTGTATTTGTCAACGTAAATATAATTATTATTGATAAATTCGAACATTTGTTGATATTATCGTAAAACCTTACAAATGTATATAGCTGTAATCTGTGTGGAATAAGGTATAGCCTCGATTCTACTGCCATACGTAACTCATACTTACAATAAACCTTCATATTACTCTAAACCACCTTTGTTAACTCTCTCACTGAGATTACAAAATTTATGAAGAATTTGCCCTATTTGTTTTATTCATTTTCCCTCGAAAATGATTTGTTGGCCTCTTCCATGGCATTTATGTGTTGAACAAACATGAAATGTGTGTGTCCATGTTAAATTAATTGTAATTTAATTATGTTTATATACAGAACTATATTGTGGGCCATCCATGGTGCTGCTCTTCATGGTGCAAATGTTGTCAGTGCCTCTGTTAGTAGGGCAGTCAATTGGGCCATAATTGAAAACTGGGATAAACCCATCGACTTTTACCATTGATGTCTTATTTGAGTCTCACAAGATATGCTCTGTAGATATACCAACTAGCAAAACAAATATTATTAACCATTATAAACTTATAGGATAATATTGTAATACTTAGGCTATTGTAAATAATAAAAATCTGTGATTATCCTCATAAATTACAGAAAAACCTCTCGTTAACCTCTACCTCACTTTCAGAGCAAAGCTACAGGTCACTTTTTAAACACAAAATCTTAATCTATAATGCAGGTTCTCCTTGAAAACAAACTATTGTCTTTAACTCAGATATGATGTCATTGGACAAAGCCGATAGGTTATATCCCAGACTTCAATTTGCTCTCAATTGGTATCTAGAAAATATGGTTGTGGTGACAGACTGGTGTGTAGTGTATCCCAAGATCAAGGTTAATTTGGGTCACAACAGTTTGGTTGTTAGTTGGTGTAGTTTTATATTACACTTAATTAAACTAAAATCAACTGAAAAATTTGGTTCAAGCATCAGTGTTTTACTTCATTGAGTGATTAAAAGAAATTATGTATCTAGCTGAATATAACACTGTTTCTCTAGTAACACTAATGGTTGACTGGTGGTTTCTGGTTTTTTAAATAATTTATTCTCAATATTAACAAGAAACAGAGGAACACTTTTCTACAATTCAATAGGGCTACACATACTGTCTCCATCAACACGATATATTTTCAATTAGAGCATAGGTTCTCCATTTTCACCCCCTCCCCACTAGAATTATGCATGTAGGCCTGAAATAAATAAATAAAACACACAGCAAAACATTGTCAATCCAAAATATTGTACAGGTGATGACGGTGGGACTGTATCTGAAGTTTTCCTCCCATATCTTCCAGCATTTGGTCTGAAGATATTATTTCAAACAATGATTTTGGATTGACTGTTTTGTATTTACCTTATAATATTTTGTCTTGTACAGGTCTACATGTTTTGTTCAGTAGTAGTTTGATCCTTCTTTGGAATTGGTAATATTTTATTGTCCAATCTTTGAAATGTTGAGCTTTTTGACGTGCTGAGCTCAGGGACATATATTCTACTCCGATTGTGAATAACGCTTCTGTTGACTGTTTATTACTTTGCCAATATATCACTACTCCTTGTGATTTAAACAGATATCCACTTGTTGGTTGTGATTTAAACAGATATATTGATGGTTTTCTGTATTCAGAATCTCCAGTCCATTCTGCATCTCAGTATCCAACAGTTCTCTGACTTAGAAAACAATAATTTCAAATCCTTGGTATATTTTAGAGAACTGAAGATACTTTACATTGTGATACAGCTGGATTACAAAAAGGGGGGGAGCTGATAATTCCTATTGGACAAACTCAGTTTGGCTTTGTTCATAACAGCATACATTAAACTCCCTACTGCTTCCTCGTAGTCTCTTCAGATTTTCTACCAGATACTACACTCAAACTGATTCAATATTTCGGCAATACAAGTGTCTGCCATCTTCAATAATCATTGCTGCTGCTGAGTTCCAGTGAATACTGATATTAAACCACAGTTCTGCTTCCTATATAAGTGTCAGTTTCTTGCATGGTGCATGTGCTGCTGGTCACAGTTTCTGCTGGGTTTGTCATAGAACATGATTTAATTGTGGATCCATGTCCTAGTAAGAAGAAACTTCTTGTCTCTGTTTATTAAATTGTCTGTCAACCTGATGTCAATAGAGTCTCTGTAAACACTGTTCCAAAAACTGGAGGTATAGGCTACTATGCGGTTCTCATCATATATCATCTTGTGCCCTTTGTTATACAGTATGCTGCTACCGAGTTTTGATGTTAAAACTTTTAAAAAGTCAGAAATTTTGAAAGAAACACTTGTAGCATAGGAATGAAGGTTAGAGCCCTATACTCCTTTTCGTGCACTTCTGGAGATGGTCCAATCTCCATAGCATGGCGAATCTGGTTTTCAAGGAAAATGGTTACTCTGAAAAACATTTGGCAAGATATGGAGTTTAGACCATCTCCAGCAATGCATGAAGAGGAATAACTTTCATTCCTTATGCCGGAGGCATTTCTTTCAACTTTGGAAGACCTTTAAAAAGTTTTAACATCAAGACTGTTTTCCATCCACCTTATAAGATTAGGGCACCGATTGGCTCCGTCAAAGATGAACTGGGACTCAGGAAATCCGATGTTTACAAAATAACTTGTCAGTGTGGCAAGGCATACATTGGCTGTAAGATTTGCACTGTGCAAGACAGATGTGTCGAACATTGCCACCATACAAGACTACTACAACCCAAAAAATCGGTGGTACCAGAACTCTGCTTAACAGAAGGACTCAAGATGATACATCACGAAACCCGCTTAGTAGCCGATACCTCCAGTTTTTGGAACAGTGGTTACAGAGAAGCTATTGAAATCTGGTTTATGGACAATTTAATAAAGAGACTCAAGAGGTTTCCTCTTAGTAGGACATAGAATCCACAATTAAAACATAACAAATCCCAGCACGAGTGATTGAGTAACAGTGGCCCAGTCTAGGATGCAGCAACTGTGATGGGCGGTGCATGCGCCATGCACCCAACTGATGCCTATAGAGGACCCAGAACTGCAGTTTAGCATCAGTATTCAGTGGGACTCGGCAGCAGTGACAGTTCCTCCTGAAGAGACTACGAAGAAGGGTCAATCCATATGAAGTGACCCAAAAAATATTTTACAGGTTGCTTGGCCATTTTCTATTTTTGTGATTTTTTTTATATGTGTATATATAGTAAAAACCTAATGGAAAACAGATTTCAAAATTTTTTTATCTTCAACCATTTCAGAGAAGCGGCTATGTTTGTTGAACTGTGGGGCCATATTTTGCGCTTTACAGACATTTACAATAAATTAAATATCTTCTGACTGGCCAATGTTACAGGAATGAAACATACACCATTTGGTTCAGAACATTTTCTTCTATAATTCAAGTCCAAAAACAATTGCTTGAAAATAATACTAGTAAGAGAAAATGGCTACCAAACTTTTATACCACAATTGAATAAAATACAGTTTTCAACACTTAAAATTTCAATGAAGGAATAAAATGCCACAACTATTTTTCTTAACACTTTTAGATACAAGACACATCAGAGTATCAAGTCCAAAATAAATGTCCTTCATTTTTAAAATATTTTAAAAATGGAATTTTTTACTTTTTTCAGATTTTGGAGCTTAATATCTTTGGTGGGACTAAGTGCAAAAATCTGAATTTTTGGCATATGTTACATCTATGTGTTAATAAACTACAGTAAAACGGAATAACTGGCAATGATTGTGAGGATGATATCTACATTCCTGAAGATGAAATTGTACAACAGATGGATTCTGCTTGCTCTGTTTTAGGGGTGTCTCCTCCTCCTAAAATTAGAAAACTGAGTTCAGAGAAGCAGCCATTGAATCTAAAATTCAAAGAGTTGGTGATAAATTAAGAAAACATTTACAAACATGTTTGGACAATGTTAGTAAAACTACTACTACGGGGGGGGGGGGGGGGGGGGAGCTGATGCACACACAGAGTATTTTTATTTGATTCAAAAGCTAAAAGAAAAGTGTTCACTATCATCTAAAGAAGAAAAAGTCAAAATATTAAGCTTGCTTCCTGATTCATGGTCAAAAGAAAAATTTGCTTCAGAATTTAAGGTGTCCAATCTTCTGATCAGACTTAATCGAAATTTAATGAAAGAACAAGGTATATTACCCACATTAGGGAGTAAGAAAGGTGTAGGAATTAGTAAAGAGACTGTAGAGAAAGGTAAACAGTTCTTTGAAGGTGATGAAAACAGTAGGATATGTGCAGGTAAAAAACAATATACCAGAGTGTTTATAGATGGAAACAAAGTAGTGAAAGAAAAGCGCATAGTACTGTGAAATTTAAATGAACTTTTCTGCATAGCCACATCAAGCATCCATGTTAACAGAGGCCAATACCAATTCTTGCTACGAATTCCAATTCGGTAGCATCCCAGGCTTTAGTCCATTTGGTCTGTTCTTCCCATATAGATGTTATATTTTGCAATCACTTGAGGCCTTGGGATTACCCCATTCCTCTTCAGTTTCTGTGGAAATCTCTTCACTGTACCAGCAGGTTGGCTTCCACATGATAAAGAGATCATTGTGACGACAGCATTGTCCATCCATCAGCAATAAAACAGACCATCATTTTCCTCAATGACAATTTCGTAATATCTACGATCTTTCTTGGAAAAATAGCCTTTACTCCAAAGAGGGCAGTTTATTGGAGTTCTATTTTCTCTTATAGTTCCAATGGCTGAATATTCGGAGAATTTTAAAAATAAGAAAAGTGCAGATCCAGAAAACAGATTATCTATGAAAAATGTTTAATATAAGTCCCTCTTGTTTGCTGGAATTTCATCAAGTAATACAAATAATGGGCTCGCTGCCTTCCCAAATACTTCCTCATACTCTGTGTTTCCTTTTGGATCTTTGCCCTGGTTAAGCTCAAAATTCACCAAATATCCACTCTTAGTGTTGAGGCTCCACATTTTGTACCCATATCTTATAGGTTTAACCCTAATAAATTGCTTGCATCCATGGCAGCCAAAATATTTGACCATTCTTTCATCATGGGCCAGGTGCTCTTCAGGTACAAAATTATCAATAATTGCTTTTTAGCCTTTCTATAATTGGGCGGATTTTCCAAGCTATATCACTATGGTCAATTTTGGTGTTGTCAACACTGTGCAGAAACCGACATATTTGTAAAAATCTATCACTTCTCATGGAGTTGGATACAGCTAGGTTCTTCATATCATCATTACTATCCCAGTAATGTCTTTTGGATGGAAGGATGTGGTATCCACTAACAAACAAAATTCCAGTGAAGCATCTAACTCCTCAGCTGTTCTTTTTTTATCAGAACAGTTCATAAATAATGAATAATGTCTTGTTTCATGAACTAAATGCTTAATCATCTCATGATCCATAAAACTTTCAAAAATCTAATCAGATATACTGTTATATTTAGAATAATCAGCTTCAGGAAATGAAGTATGTGATTCTTTATCAATGTTTGTTCCACTTATCCATTGTGGTTGACCTGCTCCTCTATCAATGCTCCATTTCATTATCTTTGACACTGAAGGGGTTTGTATGGTACCAACATTGGTTGAAGATACATTAGGGTGTGAAACTGAATCAGACAAAGCTAAAGATCCCACTGATAAAGTGTGGGTGTCATAATCAATGCCTATTCTTTCATTGTTGACAAGTCTGACTTCTGCATTGGCCCTCAACAGCCAAGATGATAAATTATCAACAAGCTTGTAGTGGTATATTCAAACTGGTAAGTGATATGTGTAATGCCATAAGCAAAATTTTGAAATATGTGGGAAATTATGTATTTACCTGCCCTCGTTCTCATCTGCTGAATTTTCATCAGTGTCAATATTGCTGTCTGGATGCTCCATGATAATATCTCAGTTTATATCATCATTTAATAACATATCTAATGCTTCAGCAAGCAAAAAGCCAGGCCAAAAATGTAGGAGGAGCATGAAAAATAATGTAGTTAGTGCAAACGCCTACTGTTGCCATATGGCAAGAGCAACATTCAGACTAAGATATGCAGTTCACTGTCTATTCAAATTACTAAAGACTGTAATATCATATTCAGGAGTCTTCCTCTAACACAACTAAATTATATATAAAAAATAGACGAAGATTACTCACCAGACGAAGGAGCACAGGTGTGACAGCATCACAAATAAATAAATGAATACACACACACACACACACAAACGCAAGCTTTCGCAACCCTGTTGCTTCTTCAGGCAGAAGGGAAGGAGAGGGAAAAGGAAATGATGAGGGTTTTAAGGAAGGGGAAGGAGCCATTCCAATCCCGGGAGAGGAAAGACTTACCTTGGGGGAAAAAAAGGAGAGTAAACAAATGCACACACACCCACACATTCACACAGACACAAGTACACCTAGGCAGACATACTGGGCTTTCTACAGTATGTCTGCCTAGGTGTGCTTGTGTCTGTGTGGGTGTGTGCGCGTTTGTTTGCCCTCCATTTTTTACCCCGGGGTGGGTCTTTCCTGTCCCGGGATTGGAGTGGCTCCTTGCCCCCTTCCTTGGGGCCCTCATCGTTTCCTTTTCCCTCTCCTTCCTTTCTGCCTGGTGGGGCGGCTGGGCTGCGAAGGCTGGCATTTTTGTGTGTGTGTCTGTGTGTTTATTTGTTGCTGTTACTGCCTGTGCCCCTCCGCCTGGTGGGTGTACTTCGTCTATTTTTTACGTACATTTTTCCTGTTAGGAATTTTTCCTCTATAATATATATATATATATATACACACACACACGTAAAAAGTAGATGAAGTACACTTACCAGGCGAAGGGGCACAGGCAGTAATAGCAACAAATAAACACACAGAAGTTGAACTTCTTTGCTTTCTACAGTATGTCTGCCTAAGTGTAGTTGTGTCTGTGTAAATATGTGGGTGTGTGTGCATTTATTTACCCTCCATTTTTTCCCCCAAGGTAAGTCTTTCCTGTCCCGGGATTGGAATGGCCCCTTACCCCCTTCCTTAAAACCCTCATCATTTCCTTTTCCCTCTCCTCCCTTCTGCCTGATGAAGCAGCTAGGCTGTGAAAGTTAGCATTTTTGTGTGTGTGTGTGTGTGTCTGTGTGTTTATTTGTTGCTATTACTGCCTGTGCCCCTTCGCCTGGTAAGTGTACTTCATCTACTTTTTACGTATATTTTTCCTGTTAGGAATTTTTCCTCTTTGTAAATTTGTGCTGTGATTAAATACCTAGTTGGTTTGTATTTATTCCATGTCCTGGACATGAAAAATAAAAAAATAAAAAATGGCATCTAGCTACGAGGTCGTAAGGGATTCGTGCGAGAGATTGCCTTCTTGAAATAAGGTTGGCTGGCTTTAATGTTCTACGATGTGGCTGGGGCAGGGTCTCCCCCCCCCCCCTTGGCTTCTCCAGAGGCCCAGGCTTGTTTTAGATATGACGAGCTTCAGGAAAGAAGAGACTTCCGATTTTTCTTTTCAGTCAGTGATTTATGATGTTTTAGATCACCATCATGGTTTTACAGTGGTGTATACAGGTGGCTCCAAGCAGGAGAACTCAGTCGGTCGTTCCATTGTGATTCCCAACCGTGTCATTAAGGTTCAACTCCCCAAATACTATTCTGTTTATTCGGCAGAGCTGCACGCTATCTTCGAGGCACTACAGCTGATACGTCGAAAACAGGAAAAATGATTTCTGCTTTGCTCTGATTCCCTCAGTGCTTTGCAGTCACTACAACAGCTATTCCAATCTGTGACTTTGCAACAACAAATCCAGGATGAACTGTCCTTCATTCAACATTGTGGGAAGGTGGTATCGATTTGCTGCATGCCTGGGAATGCTAGTATTCCTCCAATATGCTGACAACACTGCCTTCCTAGCCCTCGCCCCCTCCCTTGCCCGTTACCAGTTTTTGCTCCAGTCCCACCTCACCGAGTTTGCCTCTTGGTGTAACCGGTGGCTCCTCTCCGTCAATCCTGACAAAACCCAGGCAATCATTATAGGTCATACCACCCCCTCCTTCCGTCTCCATGATTTCTACCTTACCCTTCACAACCGTCAATCCGCCACACCCCCATCCTGAAGTACCTTGGCCTAACCCTCGACCGCAACCCCTCCTGGCTGCCACACCTCCGCACCGTTCGTCAGAAAGCACTCTCCCGCCTTAATCTCCTTAAATTCCTCACCGGCCGGACGTGGGGCCTCAGCCCATCTGCCATACTCTACACCTACCGCTCCCTCATGCATCCTGTCCTTTGCAACTTCCATCCCGCCTGGATATCCGCCCCCCCCCCCTACCTTCCTATTATAAAACCCTCCAAGACCTTGAGTGCCATGCCCTCTTCTTCGCCTACCTCATCTGGATCCCTTCCCCCACGTGGATCCTGTAAGACATTATCCCATTTCCCCACCTCCTTGAATACCTCAAACAAATTTGCATCCTCTAAACCAACCGCGAAATAGACTCCCGCAATCCCCTGGTTCACCCCATCCTCACCGACCCCGGGCCCCTGCCACGCCTTTACCACTGTATCCCCCCCTCACTTCACCTCCACGTCCTTTCCCAGGGTAACTTTCGCCACCTCCCCCTCCCTGATGACATCCTCCATCCTGACATCTGACATATACCCATCCTACCAACCCTGATAGCTCCCCGTAGGTGAAGCGCCCCCTCTTCCCCCCTCCTTTCCTCTCCCTCACTTGGCTAACCCCCTCACTACCCTAGAGTCCCTACGGATCCTCCCCGCTGCCTCTTCTCCCTCCTTTTTCCTCTTCCTCCGCGCTTCCCGCTTTCCCCAACCCACGGGGTTCTGCTCTGACAGTTTTAACAGTGCTATGTTCAGCGTCGTGTGTGCAGTGCTCCACGAAGTGTTTTATATCTGCGTCCACCGCTAACAAACAAGTGTCGCACCGTGTATTTTAATTTTGTGTCTCCATGTGCTCGCCGTCCAGTGTTTGTTGTCACGCTATATGGTTTTAGTAGCTTCATTCCAGCAGCTGTCAGATGGCTACTTTCAAGCGCTAAGAAACAGGTGTTACTGTGCATGCGCAACTACTATGGCGTAAAAACCCTTGTTTGATACTTGCATTGCTGGATCACATTTTTCACTGTTTCTGGCTTCAGGTGAAGGTGAGTTTAAAGGAATAATTAAAATTCTTTCCTTCCTAATAACGAAGAAGTGTAAACGAGAAACATCTGATCTTAAGTAGGATTGCAGTGACTTCGAAATAATAAAAAAAACACACTACAAACACATGTATCATGTGATGGCTACCCCCCGACTCTAACTCAGACCTTTCTGCGCATGCGCAAATTGGCAGCTTGACCGCGCCAGAAATATTTTTCCGGGTAGCGTCTGGCTGCTTGCGGCAACTGCTGGAACACCAAACAGCCACACCCCAAGTAGTCAGAAGCGGGAGAAGAGAAGGCGCTGCTGGAACACAATTACAGTGTTGCACATGTGTGTCAAGCAGTCTGGCAGCTGCTGGAATGAACCTAATGTCGCCGTGGTTCCTCGCTTTTAACTGACAAATGTGTTTTTAGTCATCTGTCAACTGTTTGTACTCAAAATTGTCGCCTTGTCTATGTCACTATTTCTCCGTTGTTTTATCGCCTGTCATATATTTTAATTGTCACCACATCCATGTATTTTATCTCTCGGCTGAAGAGCAGTCTATGTAGCTGCTTTCGGCCTACTGGCTGTATCGCTGGTGTGGAAATACAGTAAAGGGGGAAAAAAAACATGTCATTTGAGACAGCCAGCTGCGGAAGCTTTCCATGATTTCTTTGACCTGGCTGAGCAGATATGTCTTCCACGAGTGCCTTTGCCTTGTTTGTTTTGAACTTTCTCGCGAAGCACTGTTGTTGGCACGAATATCGGATTGAGCAAGGTAGTAACATATCACGTGACTCACCACAACCGGAAGTGACCTACCGAAATAGGTTTTATTTACCATTGAGCTCAGTGCTTTTGGCACATACTTGTTCTCAAATTTAAATAAATAAACCGAAAAAGTGAAGAATGGATTCAGAGAAAACATTGGAAGACTTAAGGAAATTCTGAAAACACGTAAGATTGACAAATTTTCCAAGTTCATTGTGCATCAGAAACCAAAAGGATTTTTAGATGTGCACTAAACAAAACAGTATACAGACTTGATATGGCCCAATACTTATGGAATGCTTAACATCTGAAAATCATTTTGGTTTTTGATTCACAATGAACTTTGAAAATTTGTTAATCTTACGTGTTTTCAGAATTTCCTAAAGTCTTCCAATATTTTCTCTGAATCCATTCTTCACTTTTTTGGTTTATTTATTTATTTAAGTTCGAGAACAAGTACGTCCCAAAAGCACTGAGCTCAGCTCAGCTCGTCTTATAACGATTTCTCGTGCCAATTCACACTGTCCGTCACGTCACGGCACAGTCAAGTTGTATCCACACTCTAAAAGTAAAGATGGCGGTGAGTATACATGTAGTATTAAAAAGCTCTACAGTTTTTGAAGACTTAGTATCAATCAAGTGTAGTATATGTGACAAAACTGTTCTAAATGGTTTGAGGATTTGCCTGTTTAAGCATAAATGGTGCCATTCTTGTTGTTTCTCTCAAGAAGATGTGATTGTATCTTGAAGTGTAACAGCCATGAAAATGCGATTGAAATGTGCTTTGCTGGTTTAGAAGTTAATTTGCTAGACGAACTTCAAAAAGAGTTGGGCGCGATCAGGAAGTACATGAAAAGACTGGAAAACACTGCATACTATTTACAGAAATTGTGTGAAGTATCATATATGCCAACAAGACAAGTCAATTTCATAAATGTTGTGGAAAATGTAAACAGTGCCCAGTCACACAAAAATGTACAGGTGAACTGAATGTATGAAAATACAAGGTGAGTATAAACAAGCAAAGAAACCTAGATAGTTATGCAGAAAAAGTTAAAGTTAATATTCCAAAACAAAAAACTCTACATAGAGATGTAGTGTCTAGTCAGAGACCCTCGCATCAGACATACATTTTTGCTGACAGTCATGCAAGATGACTTGCAGAAACTATGAGAAATAACCATTCAGACATGAATGTAACAGGGATTATCAAGCCAGGCATGCCACTACAGGAAATTCTAAAAAGCCGCGACAACATTTTAGTGCCCGGAAATAGTTGCATCATAATTGGAGGTGCAAATGATGTGTACCGCTTCAAAACATTGAGTGCAATGAAAACATTGAGAGAGAGAATCAAAAAATACCTCAAGTAGTACATTTCTGCATTGTCAGTATTCCTTGTAGACATGATCTGATGGAAAATTCATGTGTGAACACAGAAATTGCCAAAGCAAACAGAATTTTTAAGAAATACTGTAGATGCTTCGAAAATTCAACATTTATAGAAATTAGCAGTGGGAACAGGGGACACTTAACTAGACATTGTCTCCACATGAACCGAAAAGGAAAAAGAATTATGGGTACTGAAGTAGTGAAATTCTTTAATCAGCTGCATGTAGCACAAGAAACTCCAAGTCCACTTCCACCAAAACAAATTCTGGGAACACACTGGTACCAGCAGCAACAAGGGAGGACCTATCTTCTTCAAAGGTAGTATAGAATGACCACCAGCAGTTCCCACTCCAAGAGAATCAGCCAACCGAGTGCCAACTAGAAGAAGAGTTACACTGCCGGACACTTGAAAGATTTTTATCTGCCAAGTAACCTAAAGGGGCCACAAAGGGTAATAGCTTCCAAAACAACTTCCCTAGTCTCAGAAACAGCTACACTCTTCAAATCTAGACCATTGACAAGAAAAGCATCAGATATTCCAACAGCCAATGAGTTATTAGCTGAAACAGGAAATCCAGAATCAAGATCTCCACAACACCCAGAAAGAAGAAATGCAAGTTGCAGGAAACGTGTATCCCAAAAGGATTTTCTGAGCCCAGCCTCAGCAGGAAGAAGTCACTGACAGGCAATCTTACCTGTATTAACTCCTCTCAAAATAACTAAAGGTATTTAGTCTTAATATGCAGTGCCTCAAAAATAAAATTCAGGAACTGGAAGTTGAAGCCAATGATGTTTCTGCTGACTGTATTTGTATTCAGGAGCATTGGTGTAAAACCTATGAACTTGAAATGATTAGTATTCCCCCATATAACCTTGTTAGTTCTTTTTGTAGAAATGTAGTTAAAATGAATGTGTATGCATTTATGTAAAATCAGGTGTTGCAGTTAAAAACAGGCCTGGTGTAGACACCGTGAATGTAGAAAAATATTTTGAGGCCACAGTAGTCCGCCTCAATATACAAAATAGAAAAATTGTAATCTTATCAGTGTACAGATCACAAGATGGGGATCCTGAAATCTTTATCGACAAAATTGAGACACTGCTGAGTATCTTACACAATAAGAAAGTATCAGTAATTGTATGTGGGGACTTCAACATCAATATGTTGACAAACTCACACTAAAAATCAATTCCTTAATATTCTACACAATTTTAACTTCCACTCACAAATAAACAGTCCTACAAAAGTAACAAAAACCTCAAAAAGTCTCATAGATAATATATTTTCAGACATAGATACCTCAGATACCGAAGCTGTGAATATTAACCTAGGAACATCTGATCACGATGATCTTATCATTAAAGGTCTTTCAGTTCCAATGAACACCAGCACTGTACATATAGGTATAAAAGAATTTTTTCCACAGAAAACTGCAGACAGTTTGCTATCACAATGGCAAATCTATCTTGGGTAGATGTAGTGTCTCAGTCAAATACAGATATGGCTTATAATGTTTTTTCGTCTCTCTTCATCTCAAATTTTGAAATGTGTTTCCCAAAAAGACTAGTGTAAATTAATACATCTGGTCATAAAGATTCGTGGATCATACCTGTTAGTAAGAACTCACCGAAGTAATTGAGAAGACTTACTTCTGAATTAAAAACTTGTAAAACAAAAATGTCTACAGGAATAGATGCAGTCCCAGTATCACTAATAAAACAATTGGCCTTGCAGATTTTGCAGCCACTGGTACAAATTGCAAATTTATCATTCAGTGAAGGAGTGTTCCCACAGAGACTGAAAATTTCTAACGTTAAACCACTTTTCAAAAATGGGGATGATTGTAAAATAGAAAACTACAGACCCATATCCTTACTGCAATCTTTTTCTAAAATCATTAAAAAGCTTATAAAAATCAGTTTCTTAAGCTACCTGGACACCTTTTATCTTTTAAATTGTAACCAACATGGTTTCTGTACAGGACACAGTACTGAAACAGCTATACAGGCCTATACGGAAGAAATTGTCAGAAATTTAGACAATAAAAAAAGTGTAGTAGGAATCAATCTTGATCTCTCAAAAGCCTTTGATACAGTAAACCGTGAAATTCTACTTGAAAAATTAGAGGCAATAGGTGTCAGAGGAATTGCAAGGAAGTTATTTGAGTCATACCTCCAAGACAGAACTCAAATTGTAGAAATCATATCTTCCCATAATAAGCAAAAAATAAAGTTGGTATCACATGCCAAGAAAGTGGACACAGGCATCCCACAAGGTAGTATTCTTGGCCCCCCTACTTTTCTTGATTTATACAAATGATATTCAGTGTCCAAACAGCTCATCTAAAATTATGCTATTTGCAGATGACACAAGTATAATTATAAATGATCACAGCAAATCCTTATCCACTACAACTGGGAATGTTCTTAATTATCTTCAAAATGGTTCCGGGCAAACAAATTAACACTTAATATGAATAAAACAAATTACATTCAGTACAGTAAGGCCAATGGAAAGAAGACCTCCGGATATAAAGAAAACACAGACAACAAAATTTTTGGGCATCCATATAGATCAGTACTTGAACTGGAACAACATATGACATACATATCACATGAACTTGATTCTGCATGTTTTGCATTGAGAATAACATCCATAGTCTGTAGCAAAGAATGTACAAGATCAGTGTATTTTGCTTATTTCCACTCCATTGTATCTTGCGGAATAATGTTTTGGGGAGAAACAAAATCTCACTTGACTGACATCTTTAAATTACAAAAAGGGCCATTAGAATGACTCACAGCCCTCCTCAAACACTGCATACCTCTATTCTCTCAGTTAGGAATACTCACTGTACATATATAAAAGTATAATGTATATCAGAACACACTTGATCAGTTTCCATCTAAATTCGGATTTTCACAACTACAATACATGCATCAGTAAGAATACGCATGTAGGAAGAGAGAAAAAAATCTCAAAAGCATGTTAGCCACCATGGAGTAAAACTTTACAACGCCTTTCCAGTCTACATAAGGGAAATAGAAGATGAAAAAAAATTGTTAACTAGAATAAAAAAAAAAAAAACTACCTATTAAATAAATGTTTTTTTGAAATATAAGAATATTTGCAATCACTAAACATTTCACAAATCTCTGTATTTCTACTAATTGCCATTGTATGAAGTAGCCATACTGTAAATTTATGTACCTCTGTATTTCTTCTAATTGCCATTGTATGAAGTAGCCAAACTGTAAAATTTATGTACCTCATTTGTATATTCGCCCAACTATAATTGAAATAAGAAATATATATCTCTAAGTGAATAGTGCATATGTCAAAGATTAATTACTTGTATCTGACTAATGCAGTAGCAAATTGTCTCAATTTTTTAAAAACTATAACATAACCTGTTAATTTTGTATTTATAATTTGTAAATCTGTACAATGCCAATGTTGAACAGAAATATGATGATTCCTATATCATGTATATGTCGCAATGGGTGATAATAAACTAAACTAAACTAAAAACTGTCCATCATTGGGCATCACGTCAATTCGCCCATCCCAATACCTGATGTTGAAAGTGAGGTTATGTAGAAAGTCGTAGTTTAATACTGGAATTGAAGGAACAGGAACGGTAAATGTTAATGACAGCCAAAATCAAATTTACAATGTATATTTTTGGCCATCTTAGTGTGGTAAAGTGCTAGGAACTGAAACAACATTTCAAAACATCGACATCTATTTTCAAGCTAAAACTTAAACATTCGAACACCTCAAACAATATTTATAAGAGCATAAATAGAGCCCGTTTACTTTATTCATTATGATTTGATGACGGTTTAATTGATGCTTCGCACTGGGCTCCAATGGTTAATGGCGGCAACTCAGATGACCAATAAATGTTTTGACAATTTCAATTAAACCGAAAATTATTTTTTTCTGAAAGGACAAGGGTACATACAAGAAACTGTCAACCATACAGCAGGGGCAGTATTAATGTTGCTGCGAGTGAAACAAGCAGCAATAACATTTGGCAGTGATAGCACCAATTCAAATGAAGTGTGACACCTTTTGTGATGATTGTTGCTTTTGACTAGGGCTGTCTCGGCTGCCGCCATGTTTAAACAGTCACGGTTTGAACTTTGTATGATCAACAGTCAATAAAGTTGTGTAACAGTAAAGTGCGTGTTTATTTGGCTTTCCTGCCTCCACTAATCACCACAGTGGTGACCCCATACGAAAAGTTGTTTCTACGCGTTCGAACAGTGCAGTTTCGCCGTTTACGGTGTGTGATTCTCTCGCACTCAGTACGCCAACTGTCCCGCGCCCAAGCTCAGCGTGTCGAAGCCCGTGTAACTGCCCCCTGGACTCCCACTTCCTCATCAACCTGTGGCTCACAGCATCTTCACAAGTGACAGCAGTCCGCATCATAACAGGCTGCCGTTCTTGTCCGGAATTTTGCCACAAAACATGTTCACGTCGCTGCTGTTCAATAATGCCGTGCCTCCGCGATGCGACTCTGGCTTTGTTACACCACAAACGTTTTCGAGTGCTCCTGTGTATGGGCCTCCGATGGTCCTCCGTCGTTTGAGCACTCTCAACATTTTTATGTTTTGAACAATGCAAGCTGAAATGCGAATCTTGTGCAAAATTCAAACGTGCAACCACCCACCACCACGCCAGCGTATCACTCCGCCGGATCCGCGCCCAGCCTCCGGCGCCCGGGTGGCCTTCGTATGTTTGCCTCGTCAAGTGCTGTACTGCAAAATGCACCTTTTGAACTTACACAACACAGTAACCATGTTTGTGCTGAACATTGTGCCTACTTTTCTCGTTCGAGTTCATATCCAGCAGCTCGCCCCTCTACCGCTGTGCCAGTTCAGCTGTCTCACTCCGTGCATTCAGTGATCACGCAACGCACCGATTCGTCATACGATGCTCACAGTTTTGTCGACTGTGTGAACCCCGCGAATGTGGGTGCTCCTCAGTATGTGCTACCTTGTGCTGTACCTCCTAGCGTGCCTTCCACATCGCAAAGTGGTACTTTTCCACACCCGTACTTTGCCGAACTAACGACCCATGCCCCTCCAGCGCCTGTGGCCTTTGCTCTGCCAAGTGATGCTTCCAAGCCTTCGCTGTTCGACTATGCAAACGCTGCAGTCACTCTGCCACCTCCTGGCTCGCCTCCGTCTTCGCTGTCAGGCTGCCTGACGAAGGTGCCTCAGTTCTCATTCGACTGCCCGACCACCTCATTCGCTCTCATCAAGAGCATATTCGAACATTACAATTTGGACGATTTCGCTCGCTACCTGTGTTTAATAACCTCACTGCATGACCATGTGGATCTAATTTGTGACCTGGTTACTTCTCCCCAAGTCGGGACCACTGCGACAATGCCAAAAAAACAATCCTGGAGCGTGTCGCCTGGTCTGTGGAAGAGGCAGTTCGACATATAATTGAGGAGGAGAAACTGGGTGACAAACGTCCTTCCGAGCTATGGCGACGCCTTCGGCTCTTGGTTAGTGAGCTGGTCATTTTTGACCTCTCTCTCATGGCCATCTAGACCAGTAAGCTACCAATGACTGTGCAGACTGCATTGATGTACAACGTTCTCGAGTCCCCTAGTGAGCGCATACGCATTGCGGACCAAGCTAATGAAACACATCTTTGATAGTCTCACATCGTGCAGGCAGCCACGCCAAGCCTCACACCACGCCCACCCACTTTTGCACGAGGCCGTTCCCGCTACCAAAAGGAGATCACGGATCCACCTGGCATACCCCACTGCATCGTCTCTACAATGCTGAAACCGCTGCCGGCACTGGACGGAGTCAAATCCGGAGAAGAGAGCACACTCCTTTATCCCCGCGCTTCCCCCAAGAACAGCAGCCTCATTATCTGTACTGTTTCTTTCACGTCTGTTTCGGCAACGCTGCGAGGAAGTGCAGGTCCCCTTACAGCTACCCAAACTAAGTAGGCAGGCTAGTCTAGGTGCCACTGCCTCCCATACGGATTGTAGGTGCGTCCGTACTCTCCACTCTGTACGCAATGTCGCCACGGTTGGCACCCATCTCTATGTCACCAAGCTGAACTCTGGCTTAAACTTCCTCGTTGACACTGGTGCTGACGTCTCACTTCTGCCTCCTGGTCTATCCCCAAATCCTGTGCGACTGGCCAACATGCTCCTTCAAGCTGCCAATGCCTCGCATCTTTGCTGCTCGGGCTCTGCAACTCTCAAAGTACAGCTTTCACCTTCACACGTGTTCGAGTGGGATTTTCTAGTGGCCAGAGTTACCAAGCCTATTCTCGGCATTGACTTTCTCTCCTTTCATGAACTATCTATGGACGTCGTTCAACTTGCAGTGTTTCACTCTCCTTCTCATACGTTTATCGAGTGTCCGTCGATCTGTGGCAACTTTAGTGTTACTCGCGAGTGTTTAGACACTCTTTCCGAACTACGCAGAACGATTGAAAAATTACGTGCGGAACAAGCTCAAGTCGAGCAGTTATAATGGGAATGCCTTAGTGTTATTTGTGAGTACTCAGACACTCCGGCCAGACTTCAAAGTGCCATTATTAAGGTTAATTCGGAAAAAAACGCAGGTTGAAAAGCTACAACGTGAACATGACGACCTGGCTGGCTGACAATCTATCTGCACTCAACTCTGCAAAACAAGTCCTCGAGCAGATGTCCAGCTTCATGTCACACAAATCTCAGCTTAGTCACAGTGCTGCTTTGCCACGTGTTCCTGGTGACTCCACTCCTTCATCGGAAGTTTTACCTTCTCCGAGTATCACATCTGCTGCTCCCTGCTCATACGCGGAGATCTGCAAAGACAGTTGCAAACTCTCACCTCGTTCGTGTGGTCCACAATCTGTTGCGTCCACAAACTGTAAACAAATCAATTGACCGTACCTTTGTTCGAGTGCTCCGCAAGTGACATTCCTACACCAACCGACTGTGTTCACCATTCCTGCCTCTACAAACGATAGCAAAGTGTCTTAGTGTGCCCTTCAGCACTCCTCCTTCCGCTCCATGCAAATCCTCAATCAAACTCTTGTGCATGCACCGCCCTGCGGAGTGTAATTTCACCAACTGGCTCTCGCTGTGATGTTGGCAATGCTGCCTCCCCTGCAGCCCGCGATGCTTCGCTTGCCACTCGCCTGGCTGTGTGCGCATCTCTCCCCACCTCTGCGCTATCCACCATCCTCTCGCACGTCACCCGCAGCAACTACTTTGAGTCGGCCGGCTACAGCATGGCGTGCCGATGCCATGCCCACCTCCATCAGCTGTCACTCTGCGCGACCTGCCATTGCGCCCGCTTCATCTTCCGCACCTAGTGCCATGGCCTCGCCTGCCTCGCAAGTGGCTGTTGTCACGAACGGCAGGTTCACAAGGCTGCGCCTCATTAACAATACCCTGTTTTTTACAAACCGTGCCCCTTGTCTCCTGAAAAATTAGCCGCAGTCAATACACAATTATCTGAATTGCTTTCGACTGGTGTGATCAAGTGATCTTGCAGCAGTTGGGCCTGACCAATTCACTTAGTTAAGAAACATGATGGCACATGGCGCATGTGCAGCGACTATCGCAAACTCAATACCAAGACTATCATGGACCGCATCGCGATTCCGAACGTCACTGACTTTTCCAAACTACTTGCTGGGTCGAAGCTTTTCTCGGTTGGCGATTGTAAGCGTGCTTACCATCAAATTCCCATGGCCCCTGAGGACATGGACCCTGCTCAACCTTTTCCAGTATCATTTCATGCCTTTTGGGCTTAAGAACGCCACTCAGACCTGGCAACGGTTCATTAGTGAGGTTTTTCAGCACTTAAAATTTTGCTTCATATACTTAGACGACATACTAATCTTCAGCTCCTCAGTGGGGGAAAACAAAAGAAACTTGCAGATTATTCTTGACAGGTTATCTGAGGTGGGAATCGATTTGAATGAGGACAAACGCCAACTTCATCTCCAGTCGGTACAGTTCCTCGGGTATACAGTCTCGTCGGAGGGCGTTGCCCCCCCCCCCTCCCTACACTGACAAGGTCAACTCGGTGCAAAACTTCACACACCCCCACACTTAAAGAGCTTCGTCAGTTCCTCAGCACCATTAACTACTACAGACGGCACCTGCCTAATGTGGCTGAGGTTCAGGCCCCTCTTAGGGATGGGTTGGCTGGCAAACACACGTCAGGTGACGGTACAGTTCCCTAGACGAAAGAAATGACAGAATTGTTAAATACACTCAAAGATCTACTTGCTTGAGCGATCACGGTTGCTTATATGCATCCTGATGCGGAAGTCTTCCTCACAACTGACGCTAGCGAGTCCACCATTGGTGCGGTTCTTAGCCAATCTCATGCCGGTGTAATCCCCCCCCCCCTACAGTACTTTTCCAAAAAACTAAACAATGCTCAACTTAAGTACTCAGCCTTTGACAGAGAACTTCTTGCCATCTACGAGGCCATTAAACATTTCTGTGTGGAACTTGAGGGTCGTCCCTTTTACATTCTTACTGATCATAAACCGCTGGCGGATGCCATAAAAAATCCTCCGGCTGACCCACCCCCTCAGCACTTCCACTACCTGGACCTGGACTACATTTTGCAATTCACGACAGGCATGCGGTACATTACGGGTGCGGATAAAGTGGTGGCAGACTTCCTCTCACGGATTGATGCCATGTCCACTGTCATCGATCTCAATCCTACAATCCGCTGACGGTGACCTCCTTGCCCTCATCTCTGACCCTTCCTATTCCCTACATCCCATCCGCACCACCTTTCCGGGTTTCACAGCGACGTATGGTGCGACGACTCGATGGGCAAACTCCGCCTTTTCATACCTCACTCCCTTCGACGTCCCATTTTATAGAAATTACATGAGCTCATACACCCGGGTGTCAAGGCCTCAACTCGCCTGGCGTGCGAACGTTTCATTTCGCACGACATTAGATGGGATTGGGCCTGCTCTTATGTCGTGAGCCAGTGCAACAAGGTATCATCTCACACCTCCCCTCCTCTTGGCTCATTCCCTCCTCCGTCCAGCAGATTCCAGCACGTCCATTTGGATCTCATTGGTCCTCTCCCACTGGTCGACGGTTACCGATACATCATATCAATGATGGACCACAGCACGAGATGGACGGAAGCCACACCTCTGCTTAATATCATTGCCGACTCCATCACTGAGGACTATATTTCTTCCTGGATCGCTCGTTTTGGCTGCTCCTCATTCATCACTACTGACTAGGGACGCCAATTCGAGAGTGCCCTCTTCACCAATATCTGTCATCTTTGCGGCATTCGATGGATCCATACCACCACCTATCATCCTCAAAGTAACGGGCTGGTAGAGCGGTGGCATCGGACCCTTAAGGTGACCCTTCAGTGCCACGGGCCTCTTTGGCTTGACGCACTTCCTCTGGTCCTACTTGGCCTGCACTCAACCTACATGGAGGACCTCCATGGCACTTTTGCGGAATTCGTATACGGGCAACAACTCACCTTACCTGGCGAGCTTGTCGCCCCGTCTCCACCTCCCTCGCTTGAGGATCTCTCCTCTCTAGTCGATCGAGTCCGCACATCTGTGCAGCGGCCTCCCAACCCTCTCCTGCCAGCCATTCTCCCCCCCCCCCCCCGGTGTAAGGGTACCTGCAGATGTACAAGTTCGTATTCTTGCATGATGACACTGTCTGTCTGCCCTTAAAGCCCTCTTATTCTGGCCCTTATCCTGTCTTCCTTCGGGCGCCAAATATCTATACCATCCTTCTTAATGGCAAACCCACTGCAGTCTCCATCAATCGTCTTAAGCCCACACACCTCGATCCGGCTTCCTCTCCTGAGGTTGAGGCTACCACCTCTTCCTTCTCCTCATTCGAGGTCTCCCCTCCTCCTCCCTTCTGCGCATCTCCCACTTCCTCTTTGCTGTTGAGTCGTGCATCACCCTCGACGGTTGACCCCTCTTCCCCTTCCTCCTCGCCATCCTCTCCCTTCAGAGAATTCTCTCATCCCCTCCCTCCCTCCGATTCCTGCTATCAATTCTCGGTCCCTGTTTCCCCGCCACTCACTACTGAATTGTCCATCGTGGTGCACGACTACAGCCTTTTCATTATGTGAGCTCATTAAATGCTTTCAGCTGGCCCATGATTCTGTCCCATCCGAGGCTCGGGCCTTCTTGCTCGTCGAGCACTGTGCTTATTATTATTCCAGCTTGTGGCTCCCGCTCGAGGCGTCACCTCTAACGACAGGCCACGCTACCGCCTCGTCTACAAAATTTCATTGTTTTGCGGCCCCACGGCTCATCGGCTACTACCCCCTCCAACTTTACCAGAGGGAACACTTGAATGCACCATTTGTATAATGCCCTTGGCGTTTGTTTTCCCAGTGCCTGTGAATCCGACCCCCCAAGGCTCTCAGGAGTACTCCGTACTGTGAGGGGGGGGGGGGGGGTTGCTGTGTGGCGGTGCTAGCCAATTCGAGTCCAGTGTTACATCTTTTGTGACGATCTTTGCTTTTGGCTCTGGCTTGCTCTGCTGCCGCTATGTTTAAACAGTCACGGTTGGAACGTTGTATGAGCAACAGTGAATAAAGTTGTGTAACAGTAAAGTGCATGGTTATTACTCTATAGCTCGTGAAAAATATTAACGCAATTCTACACTTCATTGTTCATCTGTTCACAACGTAAGCACTGGAGCCCGGCGAGAAGCGCCGTAAAGTTTTACCCCCATTGACATTGTTAATCACAACCAAATTTTTGTCCTTCATTAGCAATGACTTTTTCATTTAAAATGTTATTGAATGAAAATGGGTCATCAAATTACAATCTTATTCAAATAAACAATTTGCTTCACTCTTTTCTGTTACAGTATTACAAAACATAAAACATTTTTCGGTTTCAGATATCCAACTTCGCGTTTTGAGGACACTCAATTGAGAAAAATATTTAAGTTGTCATAAATAACTTGGAATTTACTGCTAAAATGAAGTAAAATATTAAAATAAAGATTAATAAAACACATTTGCATGGCCAATTCATACTGTCCATGACATCACTGTCCGTCAGAACATTCCGCAATGTATTTCTAATGGCGGCATTCTCACTGTCTGTCACCGGACCGTCACGTCATGTCAAGATTTCTCGAGAAGCATTTTTGATGGAACGGCAGTCTGCTAACAATACATGTTGCAGCAACACCACTTAGAGACAAGGCCTGACAACAGCCCGTGCAACGTCACACAGAAGAGGCTGCGGCCGCCAGCTGAATGGCTGGCCCCTAGGGCACCCCCACTGCCACATAGCGGGCAGCCAGTAAGCTTGCGGCTGCGGCCTCTTCGGTATAACGTTGCACGGGCTGTTGTCAGGCCGTGTCTGTAGGAGGTGTTGGTTACAGTCGACGATTGCATTATTGTTTATATGCAAATGTGTCTTATTCATCTTTATTTTGTTGTTATACTTCGTTTTAAGGGTAAATCTCAAATGTTTCATGACGACTTAAATATTTTTGTCAATTGAGTGTACCCCTAAAATCGAGGTCGAATTACTGGGTTCGTTTAAAGAGCTACAGGGCTGCAACCGCGCATGCGCAGTACGGAAATTCGTGTTCAAAGAGCAATCCTGCAGCTTGCTGCAGCGTACCGGCTGTTCAAGGAAACTCCTGGCTGCAGCGTCCTGCAGCTTTCTGGCTGCATGAGCTGCAGGGAAAATTTCCTCCTGCAGCCTGACTGACGTCATTGGTACCGCGCATGCGCAGTAGTGCCTGCTTTGCTGCTGCAGGAAGCTGCAGTCCACTAGCTCTTTGAACGAACCTACTGAAACCAAAAAATGGTTTATGTTATTTAACACAAAAGACTGAAGCAAGCTGTTTATTTGAATAAGATTGTAATTTGATTATGAATTTTTTCATTAAATAACATTTTAAATGAAAAAGTCAGTTCAAATGAAAGTCAAAAATTCAAACGTTTACTACGGTATTAACAATGTCAGCGGGCAAATAGTAATGGATAAAGTAAACAGGCGATATTTATGCTCTCATTAGTATTGTTTGATGTTTTCGTATGTTTATTTTTTCCCTTGAAAATAGATGTCGTCGTTTTGAAATGTTTATTTTCTTTGGCCTTCAATAACATTTAACGTTGTTCCCTCAATTCTACTATTAAACTATGACTTTCTTCATAACAGATCGCCACTCATAACCTGACTTGCATCATCGCGTATTGAGATGGGCGAATTGACGTGACGTGACGGACCGCGCGCATTGGCCTTCGTAATGCATTCAGGTGCGCTACTTGTGTCAAGTAAGGTCGTAGATCGATCTAATGTACTATCGATAACTGGGCATTGGTTTGGTACTCTGAAAACATTCCGCGAATTTGAAATGTGAGGTTGTACAAGAAATTTACTAAAACGAGGAAAAATGAGCTCCAGCTGCACAAATAAAGTTGTATATATTGACAGCAAGCCCTTGAGAAAGGAATGTGATAGGATTCCCCAAGTCCATGGAAGGGTGAGTTTTTCTTAATTGAAAAGATGAATAAAGAGTTTGGATCTTCTAGGTACATTTGGGTTCGTATTGATCGAGGCGATGTAGTAATCAGATGTGTGACATATTTATATGCCTGTAATTTTTGAATTATAATTAACTCCCATATGTTCATTGTTTCTTAATATGAGACCTGCATTGTATCCTGTATTTGAAGCAATGTTTGCAAACTCAGCATTCTGCACTGAGGATCGCATTTTGCAGGGTTCAGTATTATGGACGAATTAATTGATAGATGCGTGTGTTTTTGAAATATATGGTTGTTAAGACAATAGTGCACGTTATAATCATTGCCTAGCTTTCGGTACCTTGTGTGTTCTCCCACAAATTCTAGCTCCGCAACTATTCTAGAGAAGTCTGTGAACTTGGTCCAGTTTTCTCATTTTACCACTGAGTGTTTCCTAACATATTTATTATGCAGAATCGACCCAGAAGATAATGTTTTCAGTTCCAAGTTATGAAGTTTTTTTCATTTCTATCTATTCTTTATTTAAACACATTTTGAAATAGAGGCGCTTTGAAGCTGTTAATGGAACGAAATATTTTCCAGGCAACATTGGTACACGAACTGATTGTAGCCTGTGGTTTATTAAATCGTCTGACTCCAATTCCGAGCCGGCTGGCAACAGAAGAAGAAATAAGTTCGTTTCACTCTAGGCTGTACATAGACTTCTTACAACAAGTTAATGAGAGCGATGACCTGGAGGCCCATGAAGACGAGCAAGAAGAATTTGGTCTGGGTAAGCCTATGTTAAATTACACACAGTGCCCATATTCTGTATTGTGACATGCGCTACACACATCTTAAATTAAATTGGGTGTGGATTTGAGTTTGATTGCACTAATCTGCCCACATTAAGAATTAATTTTTTTTAGACACCTATTAGCATAAAACAATTATTGGATTTGCGAATGACACCACTTATAAAAGTGTTAAAAATGTAAAGTCCATTATTTTTTTCCAATCTTGGCCTATTACGCCTCACTATTTTACTTTAATTATATTCTGTGCTTACTGGTTATCTCTAGGCATATCTCGTGCGTTCTGCATTCGTGTCATTTTGAGATTTGAGAATAGCAAATTAAAATTCTCAAAGGTCTTTAAACTGCATTAACAGCATACTGAAGGTCTAGTTAAATGTAATAGTTGAGTCTGGAAATAGCCTATAGTGATAAATATTCTCTTCTAGGGCAGATAGGGGCCAACATTATGTAGTATGAAGTAGGCCTAATGGTTATTTGTCCGTTAAGATGAGTTATGTTGAAGTGAACCCCATTTGGTAAAATTTTTCAGGTCACTTATAAGACGTGATTCCACCCGTCAGCTTTGACCCATGACGTCATTGCAATTATGTGGTGGCTGAGTTAAAGATGGTAGTTTATTTACAAACAGAACAGAATAGATATTAATATTTTGTGTTTAAAAAGTGAGCTGTAGCTTCCCTTTGATGGTAAGGTATCTAGGTTAGTTTAGTGGATATTTTTTTCACATGTGAGACTTTTGGGCTGAGACCTGTGATCAATGGTACATTCTGTTATCTGTAATTTACGAGGATAAGTGCAATTATTTATTATCTACAATGTAGAAGTATTAAGATATCCCGTATACGGGTTTTCCGGCATAACTGAAGACTGAGATACTACCCATCAGCTTTGACCATTGACGTCATCAACATGGCAGCAATGACGTATATACTTGCATTCAATATGGTGACCAAAACAATCTTGAAATGACTGAAAAGACGCCCATATATAAACACAAACATTACCTAAAAACCAATAAAACTATCCTAATGGAACAAGCTTGGGAATGTGGGTATTTTGGGCGGGGACATTCTAAGCAGAAAAACAACAACATACCAGCCACAAAAAAAGCACCCCATGAAAGAACCCATAACAAAATCACCGAAAAAAATAATTAAAAATGGTATCGGAAACTTCATTTGATCTCTATTACACCTCAAATGAAACTCGAGATACCAACCGAAGCCCACAATGCAAAACCGAGAAAACTGTATCGAACACATCAATTCACCTATATTACATCTAAAATCAAACTCAGGATACCAAAAGATCCCCATAGCAACAAATTAATATAGGAAAGTGTTATCGGACACTTCCATTGACCTTTATTACACCTCAAATGATACTTGGGATACCAAACGACCACCAAACGAAAACAAACTGAGGACTCTGGTATCGCACACATCAATTTAACCTATATCACACCTGAAATTAATTTCAGGATACCAAACGATCCCTATAACAATAAAATATATAGAAAAGTGGTATCGGACACTACAGTTGATTTTCATTACACCTCAAAATAACTCGGGATACCAGATTACCCCAAAACAAAAAACCGAGGAAAATGGTATCAGAAACATCCTATATCACATCTCAAATCAAACTTGGAATACAAAACAATCACCACAGCCTCAAAATAACACAAAACTGGTATCGAACCTCAAAATTCAGGATACCAAATGCTCCCTCCCCCAAAACAATGGAAAAAAGGCATTTTACGGCACGATTACACCTCCGATTTAAGTCATAACAACATCTACCGTACTTATGTGACATGTTGCAGCACTATTGGCAAAATCCACTGCAGATGCTGCGGCGAATGGCAGTACAGAATTTCCACAAGATGTGAAACCCAGAAAAGGGCTCCCTGATTTCAAAATTAAATATCTCAAAAACAAGGATCAATAGGGGAATGAAGTAAATGGTATGTTTATTGTGAAAGCTGTAAGAAGTTTATACAGCAGTTTGAAATAATAGTTACAAAAGCTGCTAACAGATGGCGATGTACGCCGTACAGCTCATATCGGCATACATAAGTGAAATAATCATATGAAAACACTCTTTGCAAACAATCATATCACAATGTTTTAAAAATGTTCACCATTGGCACTACAGAGGTGGCGCAAACGAAGAATGAAATTCGCCATCACATTTCGTAGTCTCTCAACCGAAATGGATACACATGCCACAGAGATAGCCGATTCAAGCTCATACAGTGTGGTGGGATGCTTCAGGTAGGCCATGTCTTTCACTGTGCCCCACAAAAAAATGTGACAGGGAGTCAAATCCGGTGAAATGGGGCCAATCCATGCCTGCACCAGTAAATTTGGGATATTCCAAAGCAATGACTTGATTCCCGAAGTATTCCTCAAGAAAGCGAAACACTTGTTCGGTCCGATGTGTTTGGGCTCTATCTTGCATAAACCATTCAGTACCTGGTCGATCCTCTAACGCTTGCTGTGTGGCGACAAATTGTCCCAAAATTGCAACTTAATGTGCCCCAGTGACCGTTTCACGAATGAAAAAATGGCCAATAATGCCTCTGCTGCATACTGCAGCGCACACAGTGACTTTAGGAGAATACAGGGGTTTCGCTTCACACCAATATGGCTTTTCGGAACCCCAAAATCGCGTTCTGCTTATTCACGTATCCATTCAGGTGGAAGTGTGCTTCATCTGTAAACCAGATGCAGCCAACATCAGATCCTTCTCTATCAGTCATTGTGAGCATCTGATTAGCAAAGGCAACCCTTTGTTGCACAGCTCGTATAGGTATGGCCTGGTGCATTTGAATTTTGAATGGAAACATGTGTAGCTTCTTTTTCATATTTTCTACTTGCTGGAACACTTCAAACCAGTCTCAGATGCAATTCTACGGTCGGATGACATTGGATTTTGCTGAATAATTCCAGAAACTGTGGCAATATTTTCAGGCGTAACTGCGGTTTGCTTGCAGCCAACATACCCCACTAGATCATCGGTTACACTGCCTGTTCTTTGAAATTTTACGAAGAGTGTACAAATGGTTTTCGCATCGGGTCCTTTTGGAATGTTAAATTGTGCTTCAAAACTTCGCCTTGTTGTCGTAGGATTCTATTCTAACCTGTGGTACTCTAGCACCAGAAAAACACGTTGTTCGATGGAGTACATGGTTTTAATCTCTTCCTTCAGTATGCTAACCTCCTTTCACGTTTCAATAGTGAAACTGATTGCTCTGTGCTTCGGATCACTATTTATACTAGGTATTACATATGGTGATTACAACGCCATCTGTTAGCAGTTTTTGTAACTATTATTTCAAACTGCTGTATAAACTTCTTACAGCTTTCACAATAAACATACCGTTTACTGCATTCCTCTATCGATCTTTGTTTTCGAGATATTTAATTTTGAAATCGGGGAGCCGGCCGTGGTGGCTGAGGGGATTGAGGCGCTCCAGTCACAGTCTGCACGGCCACTATGGTCAGGGGTTCGAATCCCCCCTCGGGCATGGATATTTGTGCCGTCCTTAGTTGTAAGTAGTTCATAAGTAGTTTGTAAGTTTAGGGACTTATGACCCCGTAGTTAAGTCCCATAGACTTTACAAACATTTGAAATCGGGGAGTCCTTTTCTGGACACCCTGTAGTTAAGTGGTGGCTGAGTTAAAGACGATAGTTTGTTTACAAGCAGAATAGATTTTTTTGTTTAAAAAGTGATCTGTAGCTTCACTGATAGTGAGATATAGGTTAACAGGTTCTTTTTTTCCTTTTTTTTTTTACAAGTGAGTGCTGAAAGTGCCAATTTTTGGGTGGAAACACATGATCGATGGTACATTCTGTTGTAATCTGTAATTTACAAGGATAATCACAGATTATTTTATCTGCAATGTGTAAGTATTAATATACTATCCCATATAATAAAACCTCCCTGAATCTGGCACCCGTCTTCACGGAATCGTTTTTTTACTTTATATAATCTTAAAGATTATAGTTTGTAGTGGATTGTAGTTACAAAATTTTTGTTTGTACTTTTGACGAAAAAACAACTATGGGTCACTCAATTGCTGGCATCCCACTTTCACGAAATTAAATTGTAATGGATGATATGTGTAGGAAATCATTTATAGTGGTAAGTAGTGAACGATTTATACAAGTTACTAAAATTAAAATTTCTTCATTGCAAATGATTTCCTACACATGTCATCCATTACAATTTAATTTCGTGAAAGTGGGATGCCAGCAATTGAGTGACCCATAGTTGTTTTTTCGTCAAAAGTACAAACAAAAATTTTGTAACTACAATCCACTACAAACTATAATCTTTAAGATTATATAAAGTAAAAAAACGATTCCGTGAAGACGGGTGCCAGATTCATGCCAACCGGAGGAAAAAGTACGTGTTTTACGAGTCTTTACTTCGATGACCCATCTGCGTCGATTGGTGACCATCGTCTGTCTGCTGCTGATGTTGTCTCAGTACTGCCAAGGCCGGTTCCCATGCTTTACTAAGTTGGAATCCCGTGTCTCTATTAATTAAATTTTCTGAAATGCGTATTTCGACGGCCTCTTTAATTATTGAGTCCCAATAGGTGGAAGCGGAAGAAATGATCTTCGTCTCTTCGTAATTAATGCAGTGTCCCGAATCAAGACTGTGTTCAGCTACAGCCGATTTTTGTGGTTGACACAATCTTGTGTGGCGTTTATGTTCGTCGCATCTGTCTTTCACAGTGCGACACGTCTGTCCAATATAAGACAATCCACACTGGCACGGGATTTTGTATATTCCCGGTCTTCTGAGGCCGAGGTTGTCTTTAACGGAGCCCAGCATTGTCTGCACTCTCGCTGGAGGGCGGAAGACACACTTTATATTATGTTTTTTAAACAGTCTGCCAATCTTGAACGACACACCACCGACATAGGGCAGAAAAACCATCTTAGTGGAGCTCTCCGTTTCTTCTAGTTCCTCTTCAGGTTTCGAGCGAGCTGGTCGAAATGCAGCACGAATCTGTTTCTCAGTGTAGCCGTTCTGGGCAAACACAGAGCGAAGATGGTCTGCATCTGAGATCGCTCTTGCTCTGTGTACGAGTGTCCGTAGTACACCGCTGCGTTGAGATGGATGATGACAGCTCGTAGCATTCAGATAAAGGTCGGTGTGTGTAGGTTTACGATACACACCATGTCCCAAGGAACCGTCTCCATTTCGGCGAACCATGACGTCCAGAAACGGGAGCTTGCCATTTTCTTCCAATTCCATAGTAAAACAGATGTTCGGGTGGAGTGAGTTGAGATGGTCTAGGAACGAAGGCAGTGTGGCAGACCCATGTGGCCATACGACAAAGGTATCGTCCACATACCTCCAAAAACATTTGGGTTTCAATGGCGCCGTCTGAAGGGCTTTATCCTCGAAATCTTCCATAAAAAGATTAGCTACTATGGGAGACAGAGGGCTGCCCATAGCAACACCGTCAGTCTGCTCAAAATATTCGTTGTTAAATAAAAAGTAGGTCGAGGTGAGCACATGTTTAAAAAGATGTAAAATGTCCTCTTCCAGCGCGGCCCCAATGAGTTGTAAGGAGTCCATTAGAGGCACCCTTGTGAACAGGGAGACCACGTCGAAGCTCACCAATAGATCTGTAGATTCCAGGCGTAGGTTCTTGAGACGCCGTATAAAATCTTCCGAGTTCCGAATGTGGTGTTCACATTTTCCGACCACAGGGCTGAGCAGAGTTGCCAGATGCTTAGCCAGATGATAGGTTGGGGCTCCAATATTGCTTACAATCGGTCTTAGCGGAACTCCACTTTTGTGCACCTTTGGTAAACCGTAAAGGCGAGGTGGGACAGGCGCTCGTACTCTTAAACTCTTCTTCAGAGGTTCCGGAAAGTCGCTGGATTTGAGGAGGGCGGATGTCTTCCGTTGTACTGCATCCGTCGGATCTTTCTGGAGACGACGATACGCTGAGTCCTGTAGCAAATTCATCATCTTGTCAGTGTAAGACGTCGCAGGCAGAAGAACAGTAGCGTTGCCCTTGTCAGCTGGTAAAATCACGATCTCTGTGTCTTCTCTTAAAGTGCGGAGTGCTTTCCTTTCTTCAAAGCTGATGTTTTGCTTAGGTGCGGGCATCCTTGTTATGGCCCTGCAGGCCTCTCGCCTTATTTCTTCAGCAGTATCAGTCGGAAGTTTAGAGACACCTTGCTCAACCGCACTGATGAAGTCCTTGATAGGTAAGGTTTTCGGAGTGGGCGCAAAATTAAGTCCCTTTTCCAACACTGACATCGCGGGTTCGCTCAGTGGTTTATCTGTGAAATTCAACACAGTCCGTTCATTAAATGTGTTTTCTTGCGATGATCGACGTGTAAGAAGCTGGAACTTGGAAGTTTGACGCGCCGTGGTTTACTGCCGCGTCCAGTCCGAAAGCGCCCATGAAGCGGTGTCCACCCAAACCACGGCGCAGAATGCAGAAATAGAGGACAAGTAGCAACTCACTGTAAAGAAAATTGCTGAGCCACGAACATACATGTGGAATAGGCACCCATATTCACACAACTTAAATTTTCGGCTACAGCATTCAGCAAAAGATAGATAGATAGATAGATATACATTCACACAATCATTTGGGCATAACTTGTGCGAACCACTGTCTCTGCACACTCTGGTGAAACGAGCATCTTGTCAGTGATTGAGGATTGTATTGGGCAGGGGGAGGGGATGCTGGGCAAGGGTGGAGGTAGAACATTGTGTTGCACGATGGAGGGTAGACTGTGATAGGTGGGGATGTGATGTGCAGCACGGACTGCAGTGAAAGGAAGTGGAGGGGGAATGTAGAGGTGTGTGTGTGTGAAAATAATGTGAAAAGCTAAAAATAAAGGAATATTGAAATATTATAAAGTATGGGAGGGGTGGGGGAGGAAAAGACTGTGATGACACTTAGGCCCTTATTACACGAAGGTGCCGGGCTATGCAGCCAGTTACATCACGAGTTGCTCCGCTCGTCACCAGTTATGCATTCTTACGGGGCCCGTCAGATGAGGGCAGTGGGCCGCAAACCGACAGCCGCACCCCCCCACGACCGGGTCGGCAGCGACTGGCGGCGGGCGGCCGTGGCAGGCCAGTGCGGCGGGCGGGGCCTGCTGTGCCGGGCCCGCCCTCACATTCGATTTGGCTGATGCGTGGTCAGTCTGCCGTACACTGGGCACGCTCCTGCTTGTACTTTGATGCAAACGAGAAGGCAAAGGGAGGTAAAGATGGACATATGTATTAGGTTATTGTGAAGGGGATCTCAAGGATTCTGTACATTGATGTGTACATTATTATTCTTGAAATACACAGTTCAGTGTGTTTTAATGAGCCACTTTCATTCTATTACTCGTCCTTCCGTTCTCTAATAGGTCGCGGGGAAAGTGAATGCCTAAATCTCTCCGTGCGAACTCGGATTTCTGTTACTTTATTACAATTATCATTTTTTTTTTTTTTTATGTGAGTGGTTGGCTACAAAATATTCTCGCATTCAGAAAACGAAACTGGTGATTTTACTGGTCTACTGAAATGAAAAATGATCTTTTTAATAATTGCCATCCCAATTATTGTATAATTTTGCCGATACCCACTCCCCTCGCATAATGATGAAATGGACTGCCCTTCGTTGGACTTCTCCAGGGTCCTCCAGTAACCCTTTCAGCCCTGGCATCCTAAATAAAGTACATCACTTTTCCAAATCCTTATTTCTTCGTGAAACAATGTGAAACACTTGCATTCTAGTGTTTTAAATATAACATCATTTGCACTTCACATTCTGAGAGTGCCATTCAGTGTGTAGTAACTACCCACTATTCTGGTAGAAGTCAAGATGGTGGTCACAAATGTATCTGCCCCTGGTAAGCATATTGATTCTATCGTATACAGATGTATATGTCGGGAATCTGCCCTCTTCAGGTCAGGCGGCATCAGCTTCTGGCATCTTATGCCATTACCATCCGGCAATATCCCACTCATCTTAATTACCAGGTTCTTTTTGCATATGAAGGGCTTCGACCCCCTGATATCCGGCCACGGGCGGGATTGCCCGTCGGACTGCGGCTTGCCTCTCTTTGCCAAGATTTCCACTTCCCTTCCCTAGATTGCGCTTCCCATTTCACTGCATGCAAACCCCTTTGGATGGTGCCACGACCACTAATTTGGGCGGATCTCTTCCAGGGCCCAAAAGCTTCAATTTCCCCAATGGTCTTTCGGTGTTTGGTGCGCCCAGTACTAGAAGAATTTCAGGGAGCCTCTATCTTCTACACTGATGGCTCAAAAACTGCGGGCCACTCCGGATATGCTTTTACATCTCCTTTTGGGGTGGGATGCCATTCTCTGCCAGAGGCATGCAGTGTGTTCACGGCAGAGGTGATGGCGATTTATAGAGCCCTCAGTTTTATTAAGCAGACTGCCGTGGAACGTGGTTTAATCTGTGTTGACTCCATGAGCAGTCTGCAGGCCATTGATCGATGTTTCCCCTCCCATCCTTTAGTTATTTGCATCCACGATCTCCTTGCTGACCTCCATCGTGCTGCCTGCTCTGTTACCTTTCTCTGGGTGCCGAGCCATTTTGGTATTACAGGGAATGAAGAGGCTGACCGGTTGGCTAGATCGGCAATTACTCGCTGCCCACCTCCCTTTCTAATTCCGGGTGCGGATCTGCGTGTGCAGATCTGATCTTTGCTTCACTCCTCATGGGATGGGATGGGATAGACCCTTCCAATAAACTCCACACCATCAAAGATACAACTGCAGCTTGGAGTTCCCAGAGAGAATCGACTGTCCTCTGTCGCCTCCGTATTGCACACTGCAGGCTGACCCGTGGATTTCTTTTACGCAATGACAATCCACCACATTGTGATTGTGGTGCCGTACAATCCGTGTTTCATATTCTGGTTGAATGTCCTCTCCATTTGTGGCGACTATGGCCTACCGCCTTCGTTGCCTCTAGTATTGGCGGATGACCAACAGATTATTGATCGCGTCCTTGCCTTCCTCCATGAAAGTAGGTTTTATTCTCAGCTCTAGGACTTGCTTGGTCAGGGTGAGTGGGTTTGTGACTCTTGGCTGTTTGTGGGGTTTAGAGCCTTCTCCCCCCGGTCCCCCACTCTTTTACTTTTTAACATTGTTTTATTTCTCCCTACTCTGAAGCTGTGATCTGTTGACCACTGCGCCTTTAGTAACTTGTGGTTTAGAAGGTTGTCGTCCCTTCCGGAGCTATGGGAGTGGACATCGTAGCTTTCGCTACCCTAAGTTGGTTTTAGTCTTGTGGTGAGATGATTTTAATTCCTAGTGGAATGGTCTTTTAGCTTTTCCACATTTTCCGTTGTTCTGTGGCGTGTATAATTCGGAGTTAAAGGGACTGATGACCTCGTTGTTTGGTCCCTCATGTCAATCAACAAAAACACACACACACACACACACACACACACACGCACGCACAGGCGTATATGTACTTTTCATTGGCAATATTTTTGTTCATAAATACAAATTAAAGAGTGATACAAAACTATGACGATACAAAAAAACTGCTTATGTGTAACAATTTATTTCATTTAACACCTGGTTTGCTATTTATAGCATGCACCATAATTTCTAACTAAATGTGGGAAAAAAATTTTTTTTTGTACATTTAATTGTACATAAATTCATTATAATGAAGAATATTAGGTTTCAAATTTTTTGTATTAAAAACAAAAAGTCAGGGCTGAAAGGGTTAATGCTATTTGGTAAGGCTCTCGTACTGTATTGAAACACCCCAAAAGACAGTGGACGAGAGTAGTGTAGTGTAGACAGTAACTAGTGTATTGCTTGCATCTTATCAGTTATCTGAAAAACCTTTTACTCATCATCTCTACATATTTATCTATGTACTCATTTCAGTTGAACTTCTTCGTAACTCTAATCTCTAGAAGTTTTGTTTATTCTGGGCATCTGTGGTGTCACATTTTTGTGCCAGGATTGCCCGAGTCCATCAGAATGTGCAGTGGACACAAAAAGGGTGCAGGTGATCGGCTGGGACGGGTACATCCATATTGTCTGTCAGTCGTATCGGGACATATCGGGGATACTGTATTACTCAAACTGTGCACGCCCCACACCGTTACGGAGGTTCCACTAGTTTGAGCAATCCCCTGCTGACGTGCAGGTTCCACGGATTCACGAGGTCGTATGTGTGCACATACACATCTGTCGTCTCGATACGATTGGAAATGGAGTTTTTCAGACCGGGCGACACATTTCCAATTGTCAGCAGTCCAATGTCAGTGTCGACGGGCCCGGGCGAGGTGTAAAGCTTCGTGTCGTGCAGTCGCTGAGGATACGCGAGTGGGCCTACAGCTCCGAAAGTCCATATCGGTGATGTTTCGTTCTATAGTTCGCACACTGACATTTTTAGGTAGACCGGCATTGTAGTTCGCTGGCATTTGTGGAAGGGTTGCACCATTGTCACGTCGAACGATTCTCTTAACTCGTCGGTTTTTCCGGCCCCAGCAGTGTCAGTGAATTGATGTTTTATTGGATTCTCAATATTCACAGTGCACTAATGAAATGGTCTTACCAGAAAATCTCCACCTTATCGGTACTTTGGGGATGCTGTATCCGTTCTCTCATTCACTGACTGTAGCACCACATTTAAACTCGCTTAATTTGTGATAACCAGCCATTGTAGCAGAAGTAACCAGACTATTACTTGTGCCAGATGTCCGTCATCTTATACATGTATACCATAGTGCTGTCCTTTGATGGTTTATGTATCTCCGTGGTTGCATACACACGACTGTACCTTGTTCTTTGGCTCTTCAGTGTAGATATAGCAACAACAATAATGCCTTTACCAAAGCTAGACTCGAGGCAGTTTCCGTGATCGTTGTATGAATAAAATTCTTGAAGATATTTCTGCAGATCACTTTTATTTCCTACAACATGGCCGGTTTTAGGACAGCTGCCCATCTTCAGATAAATTTTTATGAAGTTACAGAGTAACCTGTTGTATGATGAAAGAGTGTTCACAGTCGCAACACTCGTTCATCACACGACAAGTTACTCTGTAACTTCATAAAAATTTATCTGAAGATGGACAGTTGTCCTGAAACTGGCCATGTTGTAGAAAATAAAAGCGGTCTGCAGACAGATCTTCAAGAATTTAAGAAAATCTATTGTTTTAATGATTACCACAGCATGTCTGGTTTCATTTCTGTGACAATCTCTCCCTCGAATCATGATGATGCAAAAGAATTAGCTCTTTTTTTGAAGTTTTTTGACGGTTTACACTAACCCTATCTGCTTTGGATACCATACCTTGCAGTGTTACTTGGTTCATTTGTAGGATGCAAGTCTGCCAGTCGGTTTGACCTGTGACATTGGCTAGGTGTGTTATAGCATCATTGTTGCACAATAATTGTGAGTTGTCTTTGTTTACAGGTGGTCTATGTAGGCATGTGGTGGCATGCTCTTATGATTGAAGTTAAATTTTGTGGTTGTTTTTGGTTGTAATGTCCATATGGTGTGCGACATTCTTTGTATTCATGCATTGCGGTTGCTTCTCTTAAAGTTGTATTCTATCATGTGTGGGTTACTACGTGTTTCTGTAATTTCGTGTGTCTTATTGTTCTGTCTTATTTAGGATGGATATGACAAATAAGTTTAATTATTTTTTGCTACGTGACACACTGGGTAAAGACTATGTTGGTCACAATAAAATTTCATTAGCTGCTTCATGTTATAGCAGATTGTGTTTAGTGTAATTATATGATGTTGGCAACCAATGACGCTAATGAAAGTCTTGGCGAGGGAGAGTGGGAACGGTTATGTGAGTGTGTGCTGTGGCTTACTTTTTGCATATTTTGGTGGTTTTTTAAAATTTGCTGACCTTTTTAGTGTAGTTTCTATTGGTGTTGGTGATAGTTGAGGATGATTGTGTAACATTCAGATCACTGCCAGGGGGATTTTTAGTGGCATTTCCGTAGTGTGCGTAGGTTGGCAATATACCGTATTGCATGTAGGTGGTGTGCTTTGGTGTGATTATTGCTTTTGGCAAAGTTAATGAATGTGAAAAGTGAGAAACAAATTGTGGTGACACTGATTTGTAGGGGTAGCCTGAGGTCTAGGTTAGGTTGAAAGGCAACAGTTTGGTTATGAGTTGACAAAGCCAACGAATTTGAAAGGTGAAACTCTGGTTTTGGTGACAGATTAAAAGTGGTTGTCATGTTAGAATGGAACATTTGAAACAATCCGAAGTGTTTGATACTATTTCTTGAGTGGTGGTGGTCAAATTGCTATCACTGTTATCATTTGAGGTGTATTATTTGGCAATTGAACTATTAGATTCCATGTATAGTTTTTTGGTCTTTTTTGTTTATTTGTTTTTAAAATTATATATATAATTTTTTGTCTTTTTTTTCCATTCTTGCCCAAAACTACAATATTCCTGTACTTGTCCCATTAGTGTCATTATAATGGTTTTATGTTAATTTCCATGTGGTTATATGTGTGTTTTTGTTAGTGTTTATTGGGATTGTTTTGGTTGCCATATTGGCTGCAAGTATATATGTCATTGCAGCCATGTTGATGACATTATGGGTCTAAGCAGACGGATGAAATTGCATTGTAAAATGTTGCCCAATATGCTAATAGAAAGTTAACATAAGTGCAGCCTCACTAGTGGATTTGGTGCACCTGCTATTTGTTTTGCAAAGCAAGCCCAGACCTTGTTTTGCCTTCCTTATATTAGTATCTATTTGGTCTTCTTGAATACAATAACAGTTCTAAACATTTCTCACAATAGAAGCCCAGATATAATGAACATTGTCTGTCATGCAGATAACAAGAATATTCATTCTTCGATTCACATAATCAGATAACTTATTCTGTTTTGAGGCAGCTTAAGATTTTTTTAAACATTTGTGTAGTTATTGTTTTGTTCCTTTGTCTTATGGAAATTTGTTGAAGGACTCTGAAGAATGGTTTCATCGTCACACTCTCTCCCCCTTCCATGAATCGTAATTTTATTCTTCTTGTAATTGTTATATGATGTGTGTACATTTCTTTTAACAAAATTTTCATTATATATTTGTCTGTTGTGTAATCCAATGGTCAAACTTCACTATGAAACTTAAGATGTTTAAAAAAATATTAATACAGAGCAAATAGTGTCAAGAAGAAGTCACTTAGATTTATTTCTTAACCCAATTTCCACATTACGGTCTAATGTAGACTTTGGTTTTGCTACTGATCACTATTGTGGAGGGGGGAGGGGGAGAGGGATGTTTCCATACATGAAATGATCTTTGCTTTTGTACCAGACTTCAGCAACCCACCTCAACTGCATGGAAAGTAAGCTTATGGCTTTTCTTATAGTTATTATTAGCAACAAAAACCATTGAAAAAAAGAAATATTCAAAGAGCTCCTGCTATCTTGAAGTATAATATACTCTCACTGAAACTGAAATATTAGTGACGGTATGGGAAAGGATGATAAATCGAAATTCTGGTATCTGTTAGCAAATTTGCATTACAAATTTAGTTGTGTCGACAGGTTATGACACTCCCCTGCTGCCGAGGATGTACGATCACGTCCGGGTGGTCGGAGGTGCTTCAGTGGCAGCGGCGGAGGCGTTGACGACTTTGGGTGCAAAAGTAGCCATCAATTGGTGTGGAGGATGGCACCATGCCCAGAGGTGAGCTTCAGTACTGGATTTGATGATTTTGCTCTCTGGAAATGTTTTAATGAGGTCCTCCTCACCAGTGGAGTTTCGTGACCACTTCTGCAGATTACAGAGACAGGTCAAGGAAGACTGTGGGGACTTTGCAACGGCTCCATAGAATTATCGAGCAGGGCCGGTGTCGATGCGCAGACTGGAGTGTGTCGTCTGCCACAAAGGCTGCGGCCAGTATTTCCTCAGTTCCGAACAAGATTATTTGTGGAATAACTGAAAACTTCTCTTCATTCCAGAATTTCCTTCTGTACCTGTTTTCTTGACAATCATCTGTTCAAATTTCATTTATTTCAAAGACACTTGGTGCCACCGTTTGGACCCCATAGTGAGTAGCGTAAAGTCATCAGTATTGCAGCTACTAACTCAGCAATGTGACTTTTACCTTGCGCCGTGTGTTAGATTTGCCGGTTGTTAGAATATTGATGTCATTTACACCACAATACAGGAAAAAACGGATCCTTTTAATAGTAGATTAAAAAGGCTAACTATAACTTCATTAAGAAAGATGATGAATATTACAACTCATAATCTCCTTTCAACCTTCCATTGGAATTTCATATTAACTGACAAATTCTATACAAGTCTTCTGACTACGATGATGAAAAACCGTGAGGAGTGCCCAGAAGAGCAGAATTACAAAATCATTGTTTATTGGGACAGAAAATTCTAAGACACCAGATTAAACATACCAACTGCAGCTCTCACTTTTATTCAAATTTTTGGCTGGAATATGTTACAAAGTTCAGTGAGAAGTTGTAGTCACTGTAGTCTCAGTATAAATTGCTTGACTGAAACCTGAAGGGTCACGGGGTTGAAACCCAGTCAGATCGCTGTTTTTTCAGTCTGCTTTTTAATCCAGCCTTCACCTCTCAATGGTGCGACGACTCGCCAGGTAGGCTACACAACATCTTGTTCAGATTCCACATTAAACTGTAGGTCCCCCCCCCCCCCCCCAGTTGTATAATTGGGGTAGGTTAGGCACCAGGCCACTGAATCACACAAAATCATCATCATGTAAACCAATAAAACACACAGTAGGTAAAGACAAGACTTCCCACTCCAAACGCACCACACACACACACACACACACACACACACAGACAGAGAGAGAGAGAGAGAGAGAGAGAGAGAGAGAGAGAGACCTACCGACCGACCTTTGCTAGTTGGTAGTAAAAGGACACAGAAATGTAAAAATCATACTGTTCAGTTGTCTGCTGAAGATGCTTTGAAATGAAGCAAAACATGTATGGTCTGAAATGACTAATTTTTTCGGTTGCAAAAGACAGTAATGCAACCTATAAATTATTACCATTAGTGAAAAGTTTTATAGCATAAATGGACAGTATTGATTTCATCTGGAGTAGCTGTTACCCATAGAATGCACATAAATCTTTGAAAGATGTACATTGTACTTAAAAGGGAACCCTATTGATTTGATATGTTTGTGTGGTTTCTCTCTATAAGAATGTTGCAAGTAAAGCAAAATAAAATGATTTGCCGATCTTAGTGATAATTATTTTTGCATTATTGTTAGGGGGCTAATAATCATAAGTGTTGGTATACAATATTAATAAATAAGCACTGAAGCTGTGATAAGAAAGTGTACTTATCCCTTGTAATCATTACCTTTTAGCAAATACTATCAGCAATTTCAACATGAATTATAGAAATATATATTAATTCTCTGCTCGGACAGGAAATTTTCAAACTCCTCTCGTACGTGTCCAGTTATCAACTCGGCTCAACATTTCATACTGTTATGAGATTCTAGCACTGATGCTAATTTTTGTAGCCTGTCACTGTATATTATCAGAATTAATTCAGTATCAGACCTCACTAATGCCAGTTCTCTCTCTGGGACCTGTCCTGTGAGAGAGGAGGAGAAGAAGAATAAGAAAAGAAGAAGAAGAAGAAGAAGAAAAGAAACAAAAGATGCTGGAAAGGCTCCTCCGGTTCTGCTTAACATGCCAACTTTGTCCCATAACCAACTCATGCCACTGAACTCGTCAGATTCTCTGTTTACGGATGTTGTTCCTTCCTCGTCGGTAATGGCCGCTGACCCGGCCTCGACCCTTCGCCTCCCGTCTAGATCATTGTGCTTTACTCGTCCGATGGAACTGTGATGATAACTGTTACCTGCTGGAGTTAAAACAACTTCTTTCCTTTCAGTTTGAGCTTGTGTCCTTCTGCAGGATTCGCGTTTTATTGATGCATATTCACCGACTTACCGGGGATTTCATGTTTTTTGTCAGAATTGGGTTGATCCACTACAGGCATCACATTAGTCCATATGGATAATTGTTGGTAAATGGATTCCTCTCCACACTACATTGGAAGGGGTTGCTGTCAGAGTTCACTCGGATAATCAGTCAACAATTTGTAACCCCATTAGAGGTCACCTACATCTATTGCCGTTGCTGCTCTCCTTCGGCAACGCTCCCCTCATTTCTCATTCGTGGGGACTTGAATGTCCATCCATATATCTGGGGCTGTGGTTATACATATACTGTAGTTGGTACCACCTTATAGACCATTTCCTCACATTTCCTGTGGTTTCTCAATGATGTTTCCCCAACTCAGTTTACTATCTCTCTCAGCACTTTCTCCGTCATAGTTTTTTCACTCACCTCTCCTCCTCACTTTCCTTCATTATACTGGTCACCACATGATGATCTCTGCAATACTGATCACTTCCCGTCGATTCTTTCACTTCACTCCTACCTGATGAGAGGCAGGCTATCCTGTTGGATTTTTTCTCATGCTAACTAGCCTCAGTATACATCCTAGGTTGTTTTCACACCCTCCCTGTCAGACAGTGCTGATGAGATCATCTCTGATGTATCTGATAAGATTACTCGAACCACTAGCGTCACAGACCCCCTGGTTGATGGGCCCTTCTATATGCCGGTCAGTTCCTCGGCGGAAGACAACTATTGCCGCAGTCATTCGTGAGCATTGTTGAGCATTGCAACACATTAAGCACCACACGTCCTTCGCCGGTCTTATTAACTTTCACCTGCGAGAACTCGCGCCTTTGAAAGTTATGTGATCGATTGCATGTATAGCATTTTTCTGACGGTCAAAGAAAAGTTTGTAATGTACTTAATATGTCTAAATAAGTATTTCTAGTTGCGTTTATAAGAAAACACAAATATTTGACTATTGAAAATTGGTAAAAATGCTGATTGTTTTAAAATTACTGTGAGCAAAATGCTCACATGTGTGTCCTTTATGCTAGAGCCTGTTACATAATCAAAAGAGCATTTTGTTTCTTCCTTGGGCTCTACTAGCCTTGCTCTCCTGGGTGCCGACTCCACAGACCTGTCTGTTCCCGCAGAGCATCTTGCAGCACATTTTGTGACAGCATCAACGATAGCTTCCCATCCAATGGCCTCTCTTCTTAAGAAACGATAGGCCGTAGCCTTTGACTATGTTGTACCTCTTACCAGGGGGAACCTAACAATGGACCATTATCTGAATGGCAACGACTTGTGGCCCTTGCCTCTTACTATGATTTCAATACCTGGCACCGAAACCGTCCGTAACCTATTGTTATGACACTTATCTCCTCCAGATATTTAACCGTATTTGGCACCAAGAGGTTTTACCTTCTGAGGCCCGTTCTTACAATGTCCATAAAGTAAGATTAAGAATTAACCACTAGTAAACTTTACGGTCGGAGTAAAGTTACAATAAATTCAGTTTGGTTCTTACCATCTACCGGTTAAGTTTTACTGCCAATAAATATATCTGCTTAACATTTGTAGCGATAGGTACACGTGCTCGTGGGAAAGATAGTATCGTCTGTCAGTTGTTTCATTGTTTTGAAAGTTTCCGTGAAGGAATTACGCACATATTTACTAAGTTTTCGTGTCGTGTGTTTCTTAGTGTTTTTTTTATATTATGGCGAGTACCAGTGGCATACTGAGAATTAGGCAGGCTAATTTTTCCGCAAAGGAAGAAGAAATTCTCCTTAAAAATATAGAGGAAAAGTGTGGCATCATTGAAAATAAAAAAAAGGATGCAGTAAAGTGGGACCAAAAAAATAAGAAAAGGAGGAAATCGGGGTGTTATTTGAGGCCCTGAGTGGTACTAAAAGACCATCAAAAAACCTAAGGGACAAGTATGAGAATATGAAGAAGAAGGTGAAGACGAACCTCACAGAAGAAAAGGAGGTTTTCTTGACAGGAGGGGCTAGCAAACAAAACACGCAAACATCACAAAAACATTAATTAGTTTGATAGGTACGACTGCTGTGTGCCTTAATAATCCATACGATGGCGAAGCAATAGGTAAATTGATTATCACAATTACATTCATGTTAATGTTAGTCAGTAATTTATATTTTTTTGTTATCTGCTGTGTCAAAGAACTACATCTTACACCTTTGCCTTTTATAAATTCATGTAAGCTGTCAACTACTGTTGTATTTCAGAAATAGATAAAGGAACAAGCTGTCCATGTTCTGAAATCAGCGAGCTCACTGAGGAAAATATCGATTGTGGCGCTATTATTATTGAGATGCCAGAGGAACAGAATGCTGAACCATTTGGTCTTCATGGTCACCTGCACTCCTACAGACCAATAAAAGCCTTGAACTCACGGTTCAGGAAAGATATGGTGAAAGAAAGAAAGAAAAACTGACAACGCTAATGACATTGTAAATATTGGAAATAGAAATATGTTTTATGCAGAGGAAGAGAGGTGTGCCAAGGAATGGCATGAATGGGAAAAGGAAAGACGTGAGTGGGAAAGAGAGGGGCACGAGTGGAGGCGCCTGCAACACGAACGAGAAATGGAGATGCTTGACATTAAAATAGAATTAATTTTTAAAAAAAGTCAAAGATTTGTGATTGACATTTAAGAATATTTGTAAATGTAAAATAGTGGTGCACTGATTTTTTTTTATAATAAAATGTGTTAAGTATAGAAGTCATACAATTTTTACTGTTGTACCAATATATGATTTCACAGTTGTGCGAAGTAGTCTTGAATTGGTGCAGTTCTCGCTGTAGCTTGCTGGATGTCGGTTTCAATGGCAGCAGCATGAATCTCGTAAGTTTCTGCCGTGGTATCTGTCTCTAGGGGAGGCTCATCTTCTCCTTGTTTCTGAGTTAGATTGTGTAATACAGTACAAGCAACAATAATGGTCATGGTTGTTTGTAATGTAACTCTCAAGCCTAGTGACAACACTGGAAATCTTCACTTCCAAACACCGAAACACCTTTCGATTACATTTCTGGTACGTATGTAAGATTAATTATATAACCTCTCAGCTTTGTTACTAGGAACATCGAGTGGTGTCATTAAATACAATTTCGAGGGATATGCACTGTCGCCTAAGATCCGTGAACCCTCATAGTCTCCTCTTTCTAAGCATGCCCTTAACCTGCTATTCATGAAAATGTTACTATCATCTACTGAACCTGGCCATCTTGCAACAATGTCAGTGATAAGTAGCTCTGTATTAGCCATTACTTGCACATTTATAGAAAAATAACCTTTTCTGTTCCTAAAGGTTTCAGCTTCGTCTCCTCCAGGTGATTGAATTCTTACGTGGGTGCAATCTAATGCACCCAAAACTTTAGGAAATTTAGCAATACAAAAAAGTGTAGTGTTTTCAATTCCGTATTCAGTTTTTGGCAGTTTTATATAGTCTTTTGCCAATCTTGCAATAACAGCGCTTACTTTTTTCACTATTTGAAAACCAGTTGCTGTGCTAACACACATGAAATCGCCGAGTGCAGTTGGCATGCTTCCTAGAGTGTAAAATCGTAAAGTTAGCAGTAATTGGCTCATCATCGATACAGCATTATTCCTGAAATGGAAATGTAATGCAGTCTTAAATTTACAAGTATTTGTTAATGTTTTAAAGAAACATTATTGATAAACCAAAAATAACAGTTATAGTTCGAACACTATGTTGTGGCAGTTGGCCACGAGCATAAACAAATAAGAACTATTTACGTATCGCCTTGTAAAGTGGTAAAACGACCTCTGCCAAAGTAGTTTGCTTTGCGGAAAATGTATTATGTTCTGTGAAATGATTTCTCTTGTTCTTATGTATAAAGAAGTGTATCTGCTTTTCCACATTAGTTTACGCCAGTGGCCGATTGCAATGTCAGAGGTATGACACAATACAGAACAGAATTTACCTTTGTGTTTTATGCTGATGTCGATCGCATATAAGACCGTTCAGCAAGTAAACTGTTGGTTTTGTTAGGTGTAATCACTTGAAGAATTCTTGATCTTGTAACGTTTCGTAATAGTTCATTCTGGTTTTAAGTACTTTAGGTCTCCTGTTATTTATCGTAATTTGACCATCGTCGCTATTTTCAGAGTCACTTCATTAAACTGAATGTAATTCCTGTTAGCCATTTCGCTCATAACCTTAAAATACACCTCCGTTAACAGTATACTGAAAGACAATGTTCCGGTTAATATTACTGCCGGTTAGCGAATAGTTTACAGCCAGATGTTTCTTAACTGGACATTGTAAAATGAAATGGCTGGTAAAGTTCCTGTAAACAGTTTACTGGACATTGTAAGAGTGGGCCTAAGTAGAGAGACAGTTGTTACTGTCCTTAAGCCTGGCAAGGATACATCTTCCCTCGACAGTTACCAGCTGATTATCCTGATGTATGTACCATGTAAATTGCTTACTTACAGATAATGTTGGGTTCTCAAATCACAGTGACTTTTGTCACCTTATCAGTGTGGTTTCTGAGAGGGACAATCTAAAATACCCATCTACTTAGACTGGAAACAGCAATCAAACGGGCCGTTTCTAAACATCAATTTCTTGTTGCAGTCTTCTTTGATCTACATAAGGTGTACACTGTCACCTGGTGTCACAGTATGTTCCCTCCATGTTGGGGGCCTTCCAGACTCCCTAACAATTTTTGTTTGTCACTTTTTATCCCATTGCCTGTTCCATTCATTCAGCCGCCCACGGATCGAGGGTTCAGTGTTAGTAGACATCAATGGGCTGATGAGCTCTGTTGGGCCACTGGTTGCTCCTGCACTGTACGTCGAAAAATTTTGCACGTGTTGCAGCTCCCAGTTGGTAGAATATGCTGAAATCCAGTTCCGAGATGCCATTCGACGGGCTTCTACATGGGCTCTTTCCTATGGTTTTCTGTTCTCTCCAACCAAAATGAGGGTTATGCATTTTTGTCTTTGTACTAACATTTATCTTGATCCAGAACTCTTCTGGAAGTTGTGGCACAGCACCCTTTCTTAGGGCCTCCTTTTTTATAAACCAATTTGCCTCCCCCATATTCACTGCCTCGCCCACTCATCTTGGGGTGCAGAGTATGCAACTTTCCTTTGTATCAATTGAGCTCTGATTTAGTCCCGATTGGATTATGGGTGCCAGGTTTACAGCTTGGCGGTTTCTTCTGCCCTGTAACTGTTAGATCCAGTTCACCATTGTGGTGCCTGCTTGGCTACAGGTTCCTTCTCTCTCCAGATTGGGCGGCATCAGCTTTTGATGCCCTACCCCGTTGCCATTCAACTATCTCCTGCTAATCGCACATGTCGTGTTCTTTTGCACGTGACAGATCTTGATCTTTCGATACCCACCCTCGAGTGGGATTACCCATCTGATTGTGGCTCACATCCCTTTGCAGGGACTCTTTCCCGGACTGTACTCCCCGCCTTATACCTTTCACACCCCCTTGTTCCCTCAGATGGTACCCCGGTCACAAATTCGGTCTGATATCTTCCAATGTCAAACAGCTTCAGACACCCCCTTAATCTTACAGCATTTGTTACACCCAGTTTCATGGTGCCATCTTCTTCTACACAGATGGCTCAGAAACTATTGATTGTATAGGATATATTTTTACATTTCCTGTTGGTATGGAATGCTAGTCTCTGCCAGAACCATGCAGTGTGTTTACAGCACAGCCATTAAAAGAGCCCATCATTTTATTAAACAGGCTATCCGGCTGCTAGAGCAGCAGTTATTTGCTACCCATTTCCCTTGGCAGTCTGAGTGCAAGTAAGATCTCTGCTCATACAAATGTGGAGCCGCAACTGGCAGGCTACTTCCCCATCTAGTAAATTCCGCACAGTTAAGGAGATCACTGCAGCTCGGAATTCTTCATTAAGCTCTCGCCAGAGGTAATCGTAGGTCCTTTGTCATCTTTGCATCGGACATTCCCGGCTGACACGTATAATTTTCTTTAGTGCAATGTGCCTCCCCCATGTTGTAGTTGTGGAGGCCTACAATTGGTGGCTTGTATCTTAATGGAATCTCCCCTCCTTTTGGTCCTCTGAGTCAAATACGGACATCTGCATCCATTCCTCTAGTGTTTCCGGATGTTCCATTGGATCCTCTGTTATTTCTATGAAAGTGGTTTTATTCTCAGTAGTAACATATAATCCCTGGCAATCAGACAGGGAGGGTGGCTTTGTGGCTCTTCCCACTGCTCGTAGGGTTTGGAGCACTCCCCCCTCCCAGCCACATATTTACACTTTCTATCATCTTTAGGCTCCTATTATGTGGACGTGGTGTGTTGACCAGTATGTGCTCGACACTAATGAATTGAGAGTTATAGAGCTGTGCACATGTGCGGTTCAGAATTCAGTATTTTTTATTGGTTTTAGTCTTGCTGGTATACCTGATTTTAATTACATTGTGGTTTTCCTCCCTTTTTACTAGAAGAATATTCTTAGCTGGATTGCATCTTTAATTGCATTATCTCCTTCTGAATACACCATTGTGAGCTAAAGGGACCGACGATATAGCTGTGTGGTCCCTTACTCCCACCAGCCGACCAATCTCTCAATCTATACTGCCCGTCGGCACGAGATGTCTGTTCTTGTAGATACACACTCCAGTAAGCGTATCCCATGCATCATTTGTCTACTGATGCCGATCAGATTGGCACATCTGTGCAACTGGCAGCTGTACTCTTCCGTAGCAACCTTCAGGAAACACCATCGCCGGCCGCGGTGGCCGAGGTGACTGAGGCGCTCCAGTCACGGTCAGCACGGCCACTACGGTCGGAGGTTCGAATCCCCCCTCGGGCATGGATATTTGTGCCGTCCTAGTTCGTAAGTAGTTCATAAGTAGTTTGTAAGTTTAGGGACTGATGACCCCGTAGTTAAGTCCCATAAGCTTAACAAACATTTGAACATTTTTTTTGAAACACCATTTTCACCAGTGTTGATGACCAGGTGGACTATCTTATTAGTGCTATTCTCTCTGCTGCCGAATTTTCCATCCCTCAAACCTCTTCCTCGCCATGACATTTCTCTGTCCCCTGGTGGAATGCGGCATGACCCGATGCGATCACAGCCAGGAGATCTGCTCTCCGCATCTTTAAACGACACCCCACACTGGAGAATTGTATTCAGTACAATTGGTTGCGTGGGCAATGTTGCCGCATTATTGTAAATAGTAAATGAGCTGCTGGCTCTCATTTATCATGTCTATCAACAGTTTCACCCCCACTTCCATTATTTGGGCCAACCTCCATAGAATCTCCAGGTCTCAGTTCATTCCGCGATTCCCAGTCTCAGTGTTGTGAACAATATCATTGTGCACCCCCATTGCCATCTCTGACACTTCGGGACGCTACTTTGCAGAGATTGACAGCTCCACGCACTACAGTCCTGCTTTCCTCCCTAGGAAACGGGCAGCGATAGAAAGGACACAATCTTTCTACTCCCAAAACCGTCAGTGCTATAATGCTGAATTTACTATAAGGGAGCTTCAGTATGCACTTTATGTTCCTCCTCTCCAGAACCGGTCAGCATTCACATGCAGATGTTACACTTGTCTCTCGAAGGGTATATTTTCTTCTCCAAATGTATAACCGCATCTGGACAGATGGTACGTTCCCTAGTTGCTGGTGTGAGGCCATAGTTATTCCCATACCGAAGCCTGGGAGGAACAAACATCTTACTTCCAACTACCGTCCAATATCCTGTAGCATCTGCAAGATAACGGAATGTATGAATAATGCTCAGTTGGTATGGTGACACAAATCTCGGAATCTCCCCACAAATGCACCATGTTGTTCCCGTAAGCATTGCTCTGCTGTCATACCATCTCATCACCCCCATTAACTCATATTCTGTCTAATTTTTTACAGAAGCATCAAACAATGGCAGTGTTTTTCGACCTGGAGTATACTTATGAAACCTGTTGGTCAGGCATCCTCTGTACTTTGCACACTTAGGCAATCCTATTTTTATTCAGGAACTAGGTGCAAACCCGGTGTTGCCCGGGTGTTTACTTATCCTGCACTCTCGTAGTTCAGAGTCCCGGAAAGTATCCGGTGACTGGGACTGGAGCGGACTCTGAATGTGGCTCTCCAGCAAGGATAAGACTTCCTTAAATCCTGCCCCGAAATGAGATCCATCCTTCATGACATCCTCCCCACTCCACCGAGAGTGTCTTTCCGCTGCCCACCTAACCTCCGTAACCTCCTAGTCCATCCCCAAACCACCTTCCCTACCTTCTGGCTCCTACCCCTGTAACCGGCCCCGTTGTAAAACCTGCCCTATGCACCCTTCCACCACCACTTATTCTAGTCCCGTAACCCCTGAGGGTGTACAAGATCAAGGGCAGAGCAACTTGCGATAGCATCCACATGATCTACCAACTGACATGCCTGCACTGTGAAGCATTCTATGTGGGAATGACCAGCAACAAATTGTCCATTCACATGAATGGTCACAGACACAGTGTTTTTGGTAATGAGGATCACCCTGTGGCTAAACGTGCCTTGGGGCACGGCCAGCACATCTTGGCACAGTGTTACACCGTCCGGGTTATCTGGATACTTCCCACCAACACCAATCCTTCAGAACTCCGGAGATGGGAACTAGCCCTTCAGCATATTCTCTCTTCCCGTTGCCCACCTGGTCTGAACCTTCACTAAATTTGAATTCCCGCCCACCATCTTTAACATCTTAACATCTTTGCCTCAATTCTCTGGACAGAGCCTCTGCCTCAAGTGGTATCTCTGTCTAACCTCTTAAACTTTTTTGCTTTCTACAGTATGTCTGCCTAGGTGTACTTGCGTCTGTGTAAATGTGTGGGTGTGTGTGTATTTGTTTACCTTCACCCTCCTTTTTTCCCCCTAAGTGAAGTCTTTCCTGTCCCGGGATTGGAATGACTCCTTACCCACTCCCTTAAAACCCTCATCATTTCCTTTTCCCTCTCCTTCCCTTCTGCCTGACGAAGCAGCTAGGCTGCGAAAGCTAGCGTTTGTGTGTGTGTGTGTGTGTGTGTGTGTGTGTGTGTGTGTGTGTGTGTGTGTGTGTTCTCTATTTATTTGTGCTGCTGTCACACCTGTGCTCCTTCGCCCGGTGAGTAATCTTCGTCTATTTTTTATATATAATTTTTCTGCTAGGAATTTTTCGTCTATAATATTCGTATTATTCGTTTTATTCCTTTAATGTGTTTTCAACTCTGTTGGGTGTGCCATGTGTTTTCTTATAATATGAATATTATAGACGAAAAATTCCTAGCAGGAAAAGTTATATATAAAAAATAGACGAAGATTACTCACCAGACGAAGGAGCACAGGTGTGACAGCATCACAAATAAATAAATAAATGAATACACACACACACACACACACACACACACACACACATTCACACAGACACAAACACACCTAGGCAGACATACTATAGAAACCAAAGAAGACTTCTGCCCGGTTGACTTCCAGTTGCCGTGAGTAGTTCATTCAAGCACAGCTGCACATGGACTTGTCGTTTCAGGGGTGACCCAGCTCAACATTTTGACCATTGTTCCCAACAATTGACTGTATGCCACCTTCTGGTCTTTTGCCTGTTTTTAACTGACTTAGTCAAAATTTGTGTTTTTCGTCTGTGTTTTCTGACGTTTTAGCTGATGACTTGCACTCTGTTGATCATGTTTTACTTTTTATCCATCACAACAACATGGTGAAGGAAATTTAACTCTGCCTATGCCTAGTCTTTGCAATGAATGTATTTTGTGAGGGGCACTTATAACCATAGTAGTTTTGCGCACTCAAAATTATTGTACTTTGCTACAAGATCGTGACACCTTCGAAGGAATGGGCAAGAATGTAAAAATGATAGCCCAATTAATGCTTTTCTGTTGGTTTCTAGCCTAACTACTTCAAAATCGTAACGTATTCGTAAAAAAACAGTGAAGTATTTTATATAATGAACTTCTCAGAAATTAAGTCTGTGCCATCATGAAAAAGTTGAAACATATGCAAGCTGAATTTATGAAACAAAGAAAGTGAGAAACAACATTCTCACTGGATCTTTGCACCTGGCTCTCGATTGACTGTTCTTACTTCATATCAATTATTGCGCTGTTCCGTAAGCTACACATTGTGAAAAAATGCTGAGGCACTAAGTGCATTTTAATTTGGCGTATAAAACATATTTTACCTTCAAAAGGATTGATAAGTTTGCTGTTCTTACGGAAAGTATATTGTAACTTATAACAGAAAAAGTGTGTTTAAACTGGAAAAAGTCTTATTTATTTTGGAAGAAATGTATTTTTGCCCAGGAAAAATATCATTTCAACATGTCTGCTTATGCATGTTGACAGCTCTACCAATCAGTTTTCCTTTTTGTTTCCCTTATTTTGATACATTTGGGATAGAATTGTGTATGAAATTTTATATGTGTATATTGGCACTTCTGTAATTTCTTCTGACATTAAGTACTGACTAGCAATTCTGTGTTTTAATTTTATAGTCTCTAAAGGATTAGAATGTACATTCTGTGTTTGTTGTTGTTGTTTGTTGGTCTCTCGCTCTAGAATTTCTCTTAATAGTTGTAAAATTTTTAAATTGCAGGGATGGAGCAGAAGGGTTTTGTTATGTGAATGATATTGCCATGGCTATACTGAAGATGTGCAAAAAGTTCCAAAGGATCTTGTACGTTGATATGGATCTACATCATGGTAAACCTTTCACTCACACACAGTAGGCCTAGATCATCTTACTGTGTAGGGGAAGGCGCAGAAGTTATGAAACTTTTTCTTTTAATTTATTTTAGGCAATCCTTTGAACTGTTTTCTAAACTTTTTTTTGAGAACAATAAACTTGTAGTAACTATAAACAAATTTGTAATCTTAGAAACTATAGCCTTAGCTCATAACTAACAAACTATGAGAGATGTTCTAACCTGTGATGTGTGCCAGTTTTAATGGTTTTGCACCAAATATCACATATGAAGACAAAATAATTGATGGTTCACAAATTATATTTTGTGATACTGGCTTCAGAAACCCAGGACAACTGGGGATAGCAGCAAAGAAGGGGAACATGTGCAGAAATATTATTACTATTTAAAAGTTCGTGGAATGGTTCCTATAAGTTGGTTCTGACTACTTCAGAATTGTCTGGAGTATTTAGTATGGGAGTCTCACATCATGTTTCTTTTTTCTATTTCTCACATTTAACAAGAGCTCACTTTGCAATTGGCACTCAAACAGGCATCTGTTTCACCCTTCACCACTCATTGTTGTGTGAAATCTTTGGTAATTCTTCACTAACAGCACTGTTTTTTGTGCCTTTTTCCACAAAGAACCTATGGTTGTATTCATACTGCAAAGATAAGAAAAATTCCTTAGAACAGCAAAAATGTAGTTTTAGAAAAATATAATAAACAAACCAAACTTCTTGCTTGAAAGGGTAGCACCGTCAATAGTCACACAAAAAAAGACAAAAACGAATGCCGGAACAAGCTTTCGAAAATTAAGGTAGGAGGGAGAAGAAAGGACGTAGTAGGGAAAGGTTACTGACAACATAAGCCATGAAGTAAAGACGGAGTGAAGCGTGATAGGTGGAACTGGAGAATTTCCATCAGATTAAAAGATTATTCAATCACGAGTAGTACAAAGGTCTGTGTGACTTGCTCATATTTCAGTCAAAAGAGGTCTATTTTTGTCTTAGCTGGTACTGTTTTTATAACGGCCCGTTGAAATGTGTTACTTCAAGATCATTCGACAAATGTCTGCAAGAAGATGCAGTGTCATGTATTAGTCTTTTGGTGTTCACTCAGACTGCTGACTTTTAAGGCATTTGCAGAGAGACCTCGAAGTGACATGTTTCAGTGGCCTGGGTATAAAGCCACTTACGAAAGCGGTAGTTTGTGATATTGTGCAGGTATGGTGTGAACAGGAAAAGGCTGTGGGCATTTTCCGGACAGGGTTTGACAGAACAAGCAAATCGTACTCGGACATGAGATTTGCGGTGTAACAAAATGGTTATATTTCAGTAAAGGGGATAAAATTTCTGAGATTACTGCCTGAGGATAGCCACCAGTGAGACAACAGAAGTAACCATTATGTTGGTGCAAGTAGAACGAGCCCAGGGGCTTCAGAGCGGGGAGGGTGCTATCGTGGTGAGAGCCGGCCGCAGACAGCACTTTACCTTAGGAAGGTGCGGCAAGACGTGGCAAATTGTGTCGAAAGTCACGAAAAAAATATATTATGCAATACATTTTAAATGCTGCTTTAATTATAATTATTTTATTACACTATAGGCCTATTTTGGTTTTTAGCGTCATCGTCAGGTGATCTGCGATTAATGTTACATTATAAATACATCAAATTTTATGAGTATCGTAATTGTAAATACTATTACGAAATATTACATATGTCTGTTGGTCCTGACATCCCTCTACATCAATGGTTTTATTGCTATCTATCATTTATTTATTGCTTTGAATTTAAATTATTGCAATATTTCTGATGACTTATGTTGTTTTTAATTTTAATTATTGCAATATTTCTGATGACTTTATTTATGTTGTGATGTGACAGCTTTTCAGCTTTTTGATAACCAGAGATGTAATATGGTTACATACTGTTTCTTTATTATTACGATAATCTTTGGTACCGGTATTTGAGAGGTTAGTTAATATACGTCTCTGCATATGTCGAGAAATTTTGTTATCTTAGGCGAATTGTCATTGATATGTGTGATCTTTGTACCATAAATTTATTAATCTTTGCTATTTTAGGTATGTGGATAACACAATAATGTTAATAGATGGAGATAATTCAGATATCCATTGAATACATTACACATTAAATGCACTGCATCCTAAAATGAAATTTACAGTAGAAACTGAAAACAACAATAAACTTCCTAGATCTCACAATTAAAAACTGTAACAACAAACATAAATTTGCTATCTACCGGAAACCTACTACTACAGATAATATTATTAATGCAAAATCATGCCACCCAAATGCACACAAATATGCCTTCTTTAATACCATGATAAACAGACTGATAAACTTACGGTTAGAACATGATTCAATACTAAAAGAAATAAAAATCCTAGAATATATAGCTCAGAACGACGACTATGATCCAAAAATTGTCACTCAAATATATAAAAATTGTAACACACCGACAAAAACTCATATACGAAAAGAAATAACACTAATAAGGGAAACACCAACAAAACAAAAATTTAAGTACATAAAAACCTCATTTCTAGGCAATATTTCTAACCAAATTAACGTATTACTAAAAGACACAAACATAAGATTTGCTTATCAGACAAGACATAACCTTTCGTCACAATTAAAATCTAGTAAAAGTTATTTCCCACTTTTGAACAACAAAGTGATTAACTCGAAGTTATGCAAGGAATGTTGCTGCTGCAGTTGGTTTTATAGAGTCCACCTTCTGACCTCACATACAGCAACAGCCAGATGCTACCACACGTGACTGCTTCTCTCTTCTCCAGCGTACCCCATCGGGCCACAAGTAAACAGCGATGATCGCCTCACACAGTCACTGTCCCTGCGACATCACTGGAGAGTCCTCACCTCTCTCTCTCCAGTTTCACTGGCCTCATTTCATAGTCCACAATACATACTAACAAGTCTGTAGTACTTGTGGTACTGTCCGTACAAATGTTCCAAAACTCCTCTCGTATACACACATCTTGGCCACTAAAGGCCTGGCTTTGCCAATCAGAATTGTGACCAAAGATGATAAACTGCAGACAGTACTACAACAAAGATAAATTATTTTTCAAAAGAGACAGATTGGCTGGCCAGTACTTACCTTTGTGCTGTACCGCCGATAATTACACAAATGAAAAACAGAAAAAAAGGGGGACGAAAAAGAACAAGCTTTTGGAACACAATTCCTTCATCAGGTGGGAAAGAAGGGAAGAAGAAAGGATGGGAACGGAAGGGAAAGGTAATTCACGACCTAGGTCATGAAGGTGGTGTTTCAGGAGTGTGGACGTCAGAGATACTGCATGTTCATACTGAGCCAAACCAGAGAGGATATATATAACCAAAGAGGAAAAATCAATTAGTGAAGAGAAGAGAAGACGAGTGAACTCCTACTCAGTAGGATTGCGTCACCTACTATATTTGGAACAACAGTATCATAACATAAATTTCACATACAGAGGTATCACAATGATTTCAGCATATAACTTTAGACTCTTTCCTATTTTCAGACTTTGCTCCCTCATCTCTAAACAGTTTTCCTTCTGCATCATCCTTGGAAGTTAGTAACATTGTCAGAACCCCCCCCCCCCCCCCCCCTACTTCTCTGGAAGGTAGTTCACTCTAATAATTAAGCAATTTATCGTTTTTTATTAGTGCTCATCTGTTCAGAAACTCTGTAAATTGTTAAATATATTTGTTTCTGTATAAATTGTTTTCTTATTTCCCAAAAGTTCTCTTCTGAAACTTATACTGGGTCACACAGTTATGTGTACAGAAACTAATTTTTGACAATTTCTTTTCTATTCTGATGTTGGTCTCTAGAGACATGGTTTTGAAAGGATTTGGTAGCTTCTAAATGAAATCTCAATTGCTGTCCTCAGTTTTTTGTTTGAATAAGGGAACAAAATTATCTGTTACATGATACAAGGATGGAAACATTAGTTCCAACTTTTGCTGCTCAACTGCTTAGCTTTCTTACATAGTGAATGATATGTTATTTCTTCTTCTTCTTTTTCCATTTGGGTCATCTAAGGACCATGCACTAATTTCAATGCGTCTTCCTTTTTTCTTTTTCCACCAGTATTCTTTCATTTTTTCCTATGTATCCTTTTTCTCTTGCCAGACCATTTGTACCCTTTCTTCTTCTCTCTCCTGACTTGGAATCATTTCTCTTTCTGTTGCATCTTTTTCAATTATGATGTTTCTTTCCAAATCCTAACTTCTTGAATCAGAGCCATTGTTGAAATTTATCCCAAAGATACTTAAAAATCTGTTCGGTTAATCTGTTGGAGTTGTTTCTGTATAAATTTCCCAAAAGATAGTCACCTCTTCCACAGTGTTTCAGTTAAGTTTTCTATGTTGTGATAAATTTCTTAATTACTTTTTAATTTCCATACCTCTGCATTTGTTTGTGGACAGAGTATTTTTTTTAATGATTCTTCTTTCTAGGACTTAAAGTTTGTGTAGTTTGTAATTCAATGTTAAACATTCATGTGCATAAAGACATTCTGGTTTTACTATTGTTATAATGCTGTATTTTCAAAATTTTAGAGACCTTTAGTTTTAAATATTTCTTGTTATTCCATATGCTCTGTTTAATGTACTCTCTTCAACAGCTAATTATTCTAAGGCAGTTCCTTGATTAATGTCTCCTAAATATTTACATTTATTTACCCTCTTTGTCTGCCCAATGTCTGTTACGGATATCTGCAGTATTTTTTGTTTCTCTTTTTTTTTTCCTGCAGAAATTCTTAAACCTACTTTATTGGCTTTTCTTCTAGGAGATTGATTTGTATTTCTGCATTTGCTAAGTTTTCATAAATAATAGAAAAGTCATCCACAAATGCTAGATAGTGATTTTCAATACCTTTGTTCTTAGTCACCTTACATTCTTTTATTTTTTCATTCAATTCTCTTACTATTCTTTCTAGAAGAAATTTTTTTTCCTAATTCTATAAATGACATGTGGCTGACAGATTTATTGTATCCCTATTCTCATTAACTTTTCCGAGTCTCTGACATTAAAAAACCAACAGTTATTTCCTCACAAATCAACACTTTTTGTTGCTTTCTGTTCTTCTTAAACCACCATAATAATTGACTTGTGTGCAATTTCTGCCTCATACAAATATGACAGTTTTGTCTCCTGTTTTGATGTTATATTTAGGTTTTATATTTATTCATTTGTTTTGAAATTTCTGAACATATTTTTTAATAATGACAAATGACAAACAGTAAAACAGTAGTATTGTATCATGACAGTAGCAGTTATTTGGAAATAATTTAAATGTTATCTCAGTCTATCCCAAGATATTTTTTAAGTTTTGCTCTGGATTTCCTATTAGTGCACAGAGTCGGGAGTGACGACATCTTCTGTGCAGGTGACGGTGTGCAGAACGCTTTTGCCTCCACGCCCAGGGTGATGACGCTCTCGCTGCACCATCACGGGCCTGGCATATACCCTTGCAGTGGCGACATTACAGATATCGGCATATCGAATGGCCGTTACTATGCTGTCAATGTTCCTCTGCATGAAGGTGTATCAGACAGCACTTACTGTGATATCTTTCAGAGGCAAGGACTTTAACACTTTATCAAAATGTTATACTGCCTGTTGTTTCTGTAGTGACTGCTTCATTTCATTTATTGGCATTACAAGCCTAGATATTTAAAAAGATGACAAAAATACCTTTTATAAATCACTTTGATATGAATTCAAAGTACTACAGTTTGATTTATGTAGACAGTATAATGAAATACGTGTAATTTAATAATTACATACTGAATAGTAGCATTTGATGAACCTTGTGTAATGAAACAGCAAAAGCAGTAGCGATTTTTTTTTTTTTTACTGTGTGTGTTTTTATGTTAATGATAAGTGGGAGAGAGAATAATTGTTTTCTTAGCCTATCACCTTTCTCTCTCTCTCTCTTTTTAAGAAAGTACATCTGTTGTGTTCCATTACCTACATGTTACAGGTCACCTCCAATTTTCTGGAACACCTGAACATTGTATCACATGTGTGAGGTATCTCAGTTGTACTTTACCTAATTGGTGGATTGTTTATGGTAATGCCACTAACATCAGCAGCCTATCTTAGGGTTCCATTTGTGAGGCTGTATGAAGTGTTTGGATGGAAGGAACACAGGTGTTACAAATGAAGTTGTGAAGCATTGCCTTCTCTTAAGAGTACAAAAGTGTAGTGAAGTTGAAGAGAGACTAGTGTATCCAGCTAAACACACCTAAAATAGCTGAATGTAGAAGTTGTAAATTAGTGTCTTAAACTGATCACCTGATAACAATTATGACACAAATTATATGACTTCAACATATTCAAATTTCTGAATGAGCATAATCAGTTAACCCTTTAACACATGGCTCTTTTTATTGAAGCTATAACAAATTACATATTTAGTTTATAGCACACAAGAACCTCTTTTATCCGGACTAGGTGGGACTGGATGTAGTCCTGATTATTGAAAATCCGGATAATCCGGAAACCTGGAAACCTTACACTAAATAGGAAAACAAACCACAATTTTAAATCTTGGTGCCACCGTTTAGGCGTAATAAAAGAATATTGGTCAGTAAAACATTTATTTTGAAGCGGTACACATTGCTGCGTACTATGGCCAGTGTAACTCGGTCTCCATGCTACCGGGTTGATGACACCGGCAGCCTTCCACCGTAATGTGCACCGACAGTGCGACTGAGTCCACACTAGCTCAGTGGGCGGAGCTAGGCGATCCTGGTCCGGCTCTGCCGGTTATAGAACCGTATGGAAATATATGGAACGTTCGAATTCAAACATTCTGACTGGTGGTTCTTGGTCCTCACCCTAAGGGCTGTTTTGCATCATCTTCATACTGGTCCATGTTGACGGTTGTCGCGTGGTCGTGATTTGTCTTGACTCCTGGCCTACTGGTTCTGCTATTTCTGCAAACTCCTTCACGAAACAATAATAGTAGCTTGAAAGTCCCATGAATGATTATAACTCTTTTACGGTTTGAGGAACAGGAAAATCATGTACTGCTTCTGTAAGTTGTGGATCTGTTCTTACCCCATTTTGGCTGATTATATTCCCCAGATTGTTTACTTGCATTTGGGCAAAGTGACATTTTTCTATACTAAGTGTAAGGGGAGCCTTTTCCAACCTCTGAAATATGGATTCCAAGCACTAAACATGTTCCTGTAAATCTTTTGAAAACACCATTATGTCGTCCAAGTAGACCATGCATTTACTAGGTTTTAAACCTCTGAGGACTCCATCCAACAGTCGTTGAAATGTAACCAGTGATTTTTTTTAATCCAAAAGGAATTCTATGGTACTGGTAGTGGCCAGAATTTGTTGTAAATGCTGTCTTGTGTCTATCGTCTGGCTGAAACTCGACTTGATGATACCCATTTCTTAAATCTAGAGTGGAAAAGATTTTACATTGTCCCAGATTATCTAATGTCTCCATTATGTTAGGGAGTAGATATGCATCTGATACTGTTCTCATTCAAAAATATGTAGTCACAGCAAACTCTATATTTCTTTGTTCCATCTGCTGATTTTTTCGGCGTTGTGATGATGCTAGAGGACCGTGGACTATCGCTACGTTCTGTGATTCCATCTGCTAACTGCTGCTCCACATATTGTTGTACAAAGGTTGTAAATGCTTTGTTTGCCAATATTGTTTCTTAAATACTGGTGGGTGATTTCCTGTTGGTATCCAATGCTGCGTGATTGGTGCAGCAGGTAACACTACTTGTGAATGAAACAAATTTTTATACAGTAGTAACAATGATTCCCATAATTCTCTATCCTCACCCTCAAGGTGACGCACTTTCTTTCTCAGCGCAGATAATCGACGGTTTGCTCTGTCTCATTTCAGATATCAAGATCCTCAACATCATCTTCATCACAAACTTCCAACGTGGCTACTAGTAATCTTTTCGAAAGAGAAAAGTTATCTTCCCCAAAACTCAACACTCACTGGCACCATGAGCTGACATCTAATATCCGTTGTATGCGTAATACACCTACGTACAAAACGATGCTGGTCATCCAATATCTCATTACTTGGTAGTGTTTCTTCTAGGCGTTCTACATCCTGTGGAACTCCAATGCCTACTGGTACCCAGATTAGTCTTCCCGTATCTGGTGGTAGTTTGTCATGCAAATCGATTTTTAATGTGCTTACACACAGTTTGTCACTACTTCTGCAGTGGGCACATATTGTGATACAGAAACATTTGCAACTGTTTTCCCCAACGGGGATAATTTACCATAGAGTTCAACCATTTGTTGCCAAAGATCAATTTTAGCATGAAGCCTAAAGAGAAAGTCCAACCCTAGGATCTCAGCGACACCTTGTCCCACTGTTGGCAACACCTCCATTTGCTCGTGAAACCTTGTGTTTCCAATTTTAAACTTGATCCGTGTTGTCCCAATTACCTCTATTGCATTGCTGCCTACTGCACACAAAGTATACTTTTTCTCCTGTAGTCTACTCTTATCCACAAGATCCAGACTAACAACTGATGTGTCTGTGCCTGTGTCTACCAAAAATTCACATTGCTTCCCACAATATGAGTTTTGCGGGTAGAAAATTTGTCAGTATGAGATAACAGGAAAAAAACGTGTTTCTGATAAGGTACGCCATGCAGTAAAGATTGTACACTTTGATGCTCTGGTTCTGCCTAAGTTATATATAGATGTGATTTCACTTTCACAGGCATGTAGGATGTAGGAGTATCAGCTGCAACGCTTATTTTTGAACACCTGAAAATTGTGTAAGAGTCAACAGAGTGACTTCTTGCTTGTCTTCAACATCCATAATGGATAAAATTCACAGAATTGTATCTATTTCAGGATGTTCACTTCGCAAGTTCAGTTAGCTACGTGCATATAGAATATACACTTCAAAGGAATCACTAAACATTTGCTTCAGATGCCCCTTTCCCCCCCCCCCCCCCCTCTTACACACACACACACACACACACACACAGAGTTGCTGCACCTTCTTAAGTGGTAGTCTTAGTAAGCACTGGACCACAAATTGAAAATGTACTTTCTGGTGTTCAGCTGAGTTGGTATCATTTTTCTGTGCAATATTTTGAGATTGTCTTCAGATGCTTGCAGCCCTGTTTGCGGCTCTCACTATGTAGACTGACAAGCTGTCATGATGCCCCACTGCTGATGATGTGATCACCTTTCAGCACTTGAGGCACTGTTTGATGCTCATTTCTCTTTTGGAACCTGCACTTGTTTTCTGTTGAAACACACGTGTATAAGGGTTTTCCATTTTAGAAGGATCTCATTAAATGAATTGCTTTTCTTTTAATTGAAAACCTGGACCCTGGTTACATTTTTCGACATCTTAATTCCTACAGACTCCTTAATTGTGGTGTTCCGGAACCTAGTCTTCGTGAATTTCATTTTGTGACTATACTTGAGGCATTGCTGCTATCATTTGCCTGGATGCTGTAGTTAAGTGTGTTGCTAACATTCTACACCTCTGCTGTACTTTTCTAATCTGTGTGGCTCTCATTTGCACAGACTGTGGTGCACACATGGTGTTTGGAGTCATGGATTGCCATCGATATAAATAGCAGTGTGACACTGACAATTCTGCAAAGTCCATTTGAACTTTGGGCAGCGAGTACATGTAATGGCACAGTCACATTGAAATCACTGGTTGGTGGCTACTCCTCGGCCACAGGCGGCACACGCACGACAGCTCTCAACAAATGTTACAGTAAAATGATTTCCAGTCCATGGTGTACAGCAATCTGTGAGAATAAATATTCCTTCAGTAAAAAAACAGTCTTGAAGACGGTTTTTTACTGAGGAATCCAAATGATGTTACTATATATTTCCACAGATAAGACGACCTTAAGATAAGATGAGGTACAAAATTTTATAGTTTAAGCATATATCTGGCCTATAACACGATCCCTAAGTTATTGTATTTACTTGAATGCACCCCACAATTCTTTTCCCAATTTTCAGGATCTAAAAATATGGCAGAAACTTAGATTCGGAGGCAAAGTTTTAAACCGCAAAGTTAAAAAAAAAAAAAGTAATTTATTTTGCCAAGATAACATTTAATTGCGCCAATGCACATATTATGCGAGTGAAATCTCACGAAATTGCCAGAGAACAGAAGATAAGGGATTTTGAAGGAAGCCGCAATCTGTTGCGTATAGCTCCCAAACGTTTTAACCCTTTTACTGTTCCTTATGTAAATATACTCTAATACTCTGGATATATTGAGAAATTATTTTTGACAATCCACAGTCTAAAATCAAGCTGCATTGTAAATCATTAATTCTATTCCTGCTTTATGACATATAGGAAAACGAAATGCACACCCCCACCCCCACTTTTCACAAATATTCAAGTTCGTACGAAAACTTTTTTCTTGAACATGGTCACTTCCTGTACATGAAACGAAGTGTCGTTTCAATCTTTGTCGATTCATGGAAACCACAGCTCAATGCGACAAATAGTTTTCTGTCTATACCATATGTACCCTTCTCCAATCAGTAAATTAATAATGCTTGAAAAGCGAATATTTTTAAAAAAAAAATTGTGCGAAACTTTATTTTCGTAAATCTTTCCTCCACAACATTAATTTCACATTGAGTTCGTTGAAATTTTGTCAGGGTAATATCACAGATGTGCTGCATAGCATGGCTGTAGCGAGGCTTCAACCTGCAAACGATATATATCGAATTGACACGCTTTGAAACAATATGAATGGAATAAGTGAATGTTTCTGAATCGGAGATACATGCACTATGCACCTTCACATACTAAAAAACAATTTCTCGTTTATCTTATACCTAACCTAACTTTCACTTTTAAAAAAGTTATCTGTAGCCTAGCCTTAAGAATGTTAGGTATACGTTAAACAAGTTTTTTTTAGTGCATGATGGCGTGTAGCGTCCAAATTTATGGTTCAGAATCACAAAATTGATTTACAGTCATACGTTCAATATATATAATTTTAGGCCGAGCAATTTCGAGTGTAAGCTTTCTTGTAAATTAGCTGGAAAACTGTCCTCTAAGGTTCCTGCCTAACCACATCTTCACATATGACGTATTCATAAAAATCATAACATTCGCATGTTTGATACATATCTAATTTTTTTTTTTACTGGCTTATAAGATGACCTCGGACTTTGTGACCTTTTTTTTTTTTCTTTTTATGATTCAACCATCGTCTTATCTGCAGAAATATATAGTATATTTTGTAATTCAGAATCGGAGAACACCAAAAGTTAGAAAATCTGTCGACATCTAATTTTAAGTGATCAGTCAATGAATTGCAGTAGAAGATGCATTTTGTAGTCCTCAGTTTAATCCCACACTGCAACTTAACCACACGTGATGTTACTATCTATATTACAAAATGGCGGTCAACCATCTACAGCAGAATTAAAATCGTGATTGCTTCTATGAGCAAACTCACTGAAAAATTTCAGATACGGTACAGCAATAAAGCAAAGTGTAATTTCTCGCTACATTGATTGCCTGAAATGTTAAAGTTGGGTATTATTCGGCTCGGCACCACCATAATACCCACAACCTCAAAAAAGCAAGGATAGTGTGAGATGCTGACCCTAAGCAAATGTCACAAAAATACTGATGCATAAATTTGCACTCGAGAACGCGAATAAATTCTCCAATATCATTGTGCGAAACATCGAAAAATACAAAGAGAATGGAACCTGTGGAGTTTTACTATGTAACTACTTAATATCGGTAAAAGTCGCTAATTTTGGAAGATGCATTACATACCCTGGCAGCGGCATCTAAATGATGTATATCAAAGCGGTTCATGTCGAACAAGTAAATGTATAGCATGTTTTATTTATTTTATGATCTGTACGAAATCATCATTTTAAGTGAAAGTTAGACATGCCGACTAATAGATTATAATGAATGAAATTACATAAAAAATTTCTACTTCCCATAAAATCACCAGTTCCGTCTGGCACTTAAAATGGTAAAAATTTGGATAACCTTTATTATATAATAAATTTCTTGGTGAGTATTTTGATGCCTTTAATGTACATATATCACAAATAGACTACGAAAATGCAAGGCCGATTAAATAAGCAAATTTTACCATTTAAAACATTATTTCCCACATTTTGTTTTTCTTCATTTTATGCCATTTCACTGAAGTCTCTTGAAAAGTGTAAAAATGGGGTTCTATTGTATTATCAGCAAATGGTATGAAGAAGAAAAGAAGACTGCCTTCATAATGTTTGCTGGCAATGTATCATCACAACTTAGCAGACTGCAATGAAACATCACAAAATGCTTGTTTTCCACCCACCAGCCATAATTTGACCTCAACTAGGGTCTGTGAAAGACAAATCGGGTCTAAAAAAAAGGGAGCTGTACCAAGTTCCTTGGGAGTGTGCTGAAACGGTCCACACAATTGAAGAGTGATGTATGGAACATAAGTGGTACACACTCTTACTGCAGCCCAATGAGTCGGCGATAGCAGAGCACTGCCTTGAAATCTGCCATAAAATGAAATACCAGCTAACTACTGTCCTGGCCATCGCTAATGAATTTCGAAACTGCATTCTCAAAGAAGCCATTGAAGTCTGTGTGACTGACAATCTAATCAATAAGGGTTCTGGTTGTGAACTGAGCAAGGCACTAGAGCCAATACTAAGCTCTATCAAAACAAACAGCAACACCAGGACACAATATGCGGCAGCACCAGCAGTCGGGCGGCAACTGAGGCACCCCCCCCTCCCCCGCCGCCACCACTGCATAGTAAGTGGAGCAACTGAAATCGAATTGCTTGACCGGCAGATGTAAATACCACCAGCCCTCAGCAGTCTTATTTCATCACCATAACCTGATGATGGCAGAACAGTCAACCTAAATGTTGTACACTTTCAATGACACGATTCAGAGTACACACGATAAACACGGATGCAACATTTACACTGAGTGAGCTTCTGATCACGTATTTCAGACAGGATAATATAAGTGCCGGTCACTTTCTGCAGGGTTACGGAGAAGGTGTTCGACGCGTACCGTCCGGACGCACTGGTCGTGCAGTGCGGTGCGGACGGCCTGCACGGCGACCCCGTGGGCCGCGCCTTCAACCTCACCCCGGAGGCGTTCACCTCCTGTGCCGGCCTCCTGCTCTCCCGAGGGCTGCCGACACTCTTCCTCGGTGGAGGTGGGTGTCGTTCAGGCTGAGGCTGTGTTAACTGCGGGGCATTACAGGCTGCGGCACTCCTCAATTTACTCCGTATCTGTTCGATTTGAAGGTCAGTGCCTGGTTGTTAGTTTCCTAAAGCTGTAGAACACACTTCTCAATAAAGCTTGTGAAATATGACTTCAGAACGCTGTTAGCTGCAAAACGTTTGTACCGTGTTAACTTAAAATTGTTCGGTAATGAGTAGTACAAAAGTGGTATAACTGATAAAATCTTATAATGTCTCTTGTAGCTAAATTTACTTTATTTTGTTTAAATTCCAAATTCATAGGGAATAGTGTGTTTCCAGTCACGGTCCGCACGGCAACTATGGTTGGGGGTTTGAATTCCCCCTCGGGCATGGATATTTGTGCTGTCTGTAGTATAAGGTAGTTCATAAGTAGTTTGTAAGTTTAGGGACTGATGACCCCACAGTTAAGTCCCTTAAGCTTAACAAACATTTGAACATTTTTGAATAGTGTGTTATTTACAGATTGTACAGAAACCGGAGAGCAGTTATAGAGTTAAACGGCATGAAAGGGAACCGTTCATTGGGAAGAGAGTAAGGCAGGGTTGTATCCTTTTCCCTAATGTTATTGTCTGTACACTGAACAAGCTGTGAAGTAAAGCAAGGTGAAATTTGGAGAAGGGATTAAAGTTCAGGACGAATAGATAAAAACTCTGCAGTTTGCTGATGACTTTGTGACTATAAAAGATAGCCAAGTACCTGGAAGAGCAGTTAAACAGTATGGAAAAGGAGCATTTACAAGACCAAAGCAAGGATAATGAAATGTAGTCTAAGGAAATTGGGCGACACTGAAGGAATTAGATTAGTTTACAAGACAATAAAAATGGTAGATGAGGTTTGCTACTTGGGCTATAAAATAATGTATCATGGATGTAGTAGAATTTAGTATTTGAAGGAGGTGTGTTGGTTAAAAATCTCAGAAGGAGGCTCAGAGACAAATACAGTAAGCAAGTTCAAATGGGTGTTTGTTGCCATTCTTATGAGATATGAAGAGGCTTGTGCAGGTTAGATAAGGTGGAGAACTGCATCAAACCAATCTCTGGATTGAAGACCTCAACAACAACATTCTTCGAGAAACGGAAATGTGAATTATAACAGTATTATGAAATCACTTGGTTCACAAAACCATACGTTGGCATGCATAAGATTTTTTTTTTAAATGTCTTGGTTGACGCATTTCGATACATCATCATCAAATAACTTTTTTTTTAAATGATGGTAATTAAAATACATCTTATTGGAGATGACTGCCACGATGGTGGTTTATATTTTAGTCAGCCACTATCAGTGCATATGCTCTGTTTCTAATGACCATCATGTCAACAGGACATTAAACACTTTCTTTCTTTTTTTTATAACTGATGCACACATGAATCCCATCTCCAGCTGTTCGAGCAATAATATGCATTTTTGTCAGATAGAAGCAGCTAACCAGAGTGGTGCAGGAATGACCGGGTCTGGGTGGGGGAAAGGGAAGTCAGTGATGTGTTGCACACTGGGAGTGTTCAGTTTGGAATTGGAATATGGCAGGATGAAAGGATGGGTTACAGCTAGAGAAGGGAACTTTTAGTGTGAGGCCATTGGGAGTAATGCCAAATGTCAGACAAGCCTGAGTGAATAAAGTGTGGGAATGTAATGTGGCTAGGGAGAAAGCATGATTCCGGAGGGAATGTAAATAAAACTTGATGGAAAATATCAATTTAATACAAATAAACAAGACATTATTGATAAATCTGAAACATTGAATTAAAACTTATGGTGTGGCCGGGAATCGAACCCGGACCTTTATGAGTACTAGGCAGACTCTTAACCGTTAGACCACCACATCACTAATGATTAAGGTACCTTGGAATAGTCTAAGTATGTTTTCCCTCCACTTTATGGGGTCGTCGTGGGGATGTTGTGAGGATGACATAGTATATGGAAGATGAAAAAATGAGAAGAACCAGCAACCAAGTAAAATAAAAATAATAAAATAAATGAAAAATAAGTATATATGTGAAGAGAGATAAAGGTGAACTTGACAGCAAAAGGAAATGAGTTATGAAGAAAGAAGAAACAGAAAAAATTGTTCAGGAGAGTTTGTTCAAGGTAAACCTAGTTGATACTGTGGACGGCATAGTTTAGTCAACAACCTTGAGCACCAGGTTTGGTAGTTGTTTTTGCGTCCTAAACAATTTTAGGGGTGGAGAAAATTGGGAAAAGTTCAAGAAAACCTTGTGAAAATACAAGGAAAGCGTATTATAAGGACTGGTTAAGCAGGTGCAAATTAAGAGTTTGAGGGAGGACAATGGTTTAATGAAGGAATAATAGCAATAAGAACTGTTAAAACCCGATTACAAATGATCGGAAATGTGGAAAAACAGGAATAGTATTTAATCGCGATGTTGGTAGGATATGCCGAAAATAATTATTTTCTAGGTGATATGGAGACTGAAGTTGTGAAATGTAGGTAAACGGTGGATTTTATAGAAAAGATGCAGTGTTGAGAGCGGTAAATGTAGTATAGTAATCAAAATCCAGATGCAGATCTTAAAAAAATGCACTCACGCACGCACGCACACACACACACACACACACACACACACACAGACACACACAAACACACACCTATTTGTAGAATATATATAGACGTGTGTGTGTGTGTGTGTGTGTGTGTGTGTGTGTGTGTGTGTGTGTGTGTGTGTAGGTTTTGTTCTCCTGACGAAGGCTGTCACTGTAAACTTTTCTCTGTGATTGTTTTTTCTACCTGCGTGATTGTGTACTGTATACATTATTCAGAATTTATTGTGGAAATTGCTGTAAGGAGACATATTTAGTGTGGGCACAGCCTTGTTTGACGGAAGACCCTTCTGTTCCAGGTGGCTACAACCTCCCGAACACGGCTCGCTGTTGGGCTGCCTTGACGGCGGCCATCGTCGGTTGCAAACTGCCGGCAGAAGTTCCGGAGCATGATGTGAGTACGCTCTGAAGCAGCCTTGCTTGTTCTCCTCTCTTTGTTCAGCAGTTTTTAACAGACTTAAAAAGATTTCTGCTACAGAAACAATAACAATTGTCTTTCTCTGTCTCCCAAGTTATTTCCATACAATGTCTGACATTATACACCTAACAATGAGCAGTTACAGGAAGAAATATGTAGTAGACTCATTATACCTGTATATGGTCATTTGTAATTTGATATTGGAACAAGCCGTAGGATAACAGTACTTATTCTATTATAGACCAGTCTTTCAAAGAGCTTGTAGCAGCAGCTAAGAAGAGCTATCGGATGATAGCTTTCGACCTTGCCACTAGGTTTACCTGGTTCAAAATAGAAATTATCTTTGCCTTCTTAAATTGCAGTGAAAGGTGGCCACTCAGTAGGATGTCAGTGAAGAATTCTGTCAACCATTTCTTAGCATATCCTCCCAAGTAAATCAGGAATTCAGAATGGATGCAGTCGAACCTGGGAACTTTAAGATGCTTAAGGTCCTTTAAACCTGTGTTATGCTAGAGCATGTTACAACAGATCGAGCAGGCTTCAGACCAGGGCATAGCTGCTGTGATCAAATGTTCTCTCTTACATCCTTCATAGAGGTGGATATCAAATGAATCTGAAAGCATGTTACATTTGCTGATCTCACTGATGCCCTCGACACTGTATGGAGGGAAGGCCTGATCTACAAATTTCTTTGAATCATACCCTGCAGAATGATAGCATGTCTTAACAACATGTTACGTGACCAGATATTCCAGGTAATCATTGGAAGCAAGATAAGTGAGGAGAGGAAGCTTACCAACAGATTACACCAAGCTGCAGCTCTATCACCATTACTCTTTAGCTTATATCTATCCGACCTTCCTGACACTTTGTCTAGTAAATTCTGCTACATCAACGATCTGGCCATAGCCGTACAACACAAAGAACTGGAGAAGACAGAAGAGATACTTACCAATGACTTGTCTTTATTGGGGACTTATTTCAGGATCTAGAGACTTCACCCAGCGCGAACAAAACGGTTATCTTGCTTCCACTTGAACAGTCGTTTAGTGCACATGAAGCTGAATGTAGCTTTCAGAGGCAGAGTTATTCACCACAATTGGTACCCAAAATATCTAGGTGTCACTCTGGACCGAAAACTGACCTTCAATCAACACCTTGTAAACCTAGCCGAGAAACTGAAAACTCGTAACAACACACTGCATAAATTATGTGGAACTACCTGGGGATCTTCAGCAACCACCTTGCGCTATTCAGCCTTGGGTTTGTTGTACTCAAGTGCTGAGAACTGTGCACCTGTATGGATGAACAGCCATCATACAAAGCTTGTTGACACCCAACTGAATACTACCACACGGATAATATCTAGCGCAATCACATCTACTCTGCTTTATGGCTTCCGCTGCTAACAGGTATTATGCCACTAGTGGCAACGGGTGAAGACCTGCATAACGTCTTCTCAGGTGCCAAACTACCGTCTGGATACCAACTACCACGAAAGACGTGGACACCACTGAATAGAATTAGAATGGGCCATGGCAGGTGTAATGATGCACTTCATAAATGGAACAAGCTGTCTAATCCAGATTGTGAATGTGGAACTCCACGCCAGAGAATATGTCATGGTGTCGGAGACTGCATGGTTCGACCATATGGTGGAAGAGAAGATTATTTCCTGCTGGCTACCCCAGAAACTGTGTTGGATTGAAAGACTGGCCATAGAGTTTTAAAACTTATGTTACCTTGCAAATTTCACAGTTTCCTTTCTGTATATATGTGTAGATTTGTATTGTGTGTATCAGCCATTTGCTAAATAAAGAAATTTACTTTGATTTTTTTTTCCTTCTTCAGAAATAATACTTTCAAACGGCAATCCATTGTATTTATATTCCATTTTTGTTGACGTAGATGGTGGAAAAGTCTCTGGTTCGTTCTGCCCCTTATTATTGTGGAATGTCCTCCTTTCCATTAATTGACTAATCTTTCTCCTTCCTCAGTTTGGCAGAATTCCTTGATCCACTTGCATTCTGGTTACGTAGTCTTTCCATTTTTTTCTGTTCATAGCTTGTATGAAATAGCAATTTGCTATTTGAAGAAATATCATTTCTGCACTTTCTGTTCTTATGCATCTGGCATATACCTATCACAGTATTGCTACTGTCATTACATTATATTTTGATCATGCAGATCTAATCTCTTCTGCAGCATTTTGGATGCTGTTCTATCACTTGGGTATTGGAATTTGTGAAACTTTCTACTTCCAAAGTCATTTGATATGTAGGCCTAAGTAATCTCACACTCAACGTGAAGTCATAAGATAATCTTATCAATGCCTGTTTTGACCCTAACTAGTAGGCTGTGTAGTGGTGTTGTTTATTTTTAAAATGTTTTAGTAATAATATGTGCCATTTAGTTGATATATCATAATACAGAGCACCTTTGCTTAAGTTGTTGGGTTATTACAGATTGTCTCTTTTATTTAAAATACCGTATATACTCGAGTAATCCCCGCGCCCCAAATTTTAACGAGGGGGGGAAAATATTGCGAATTTGTGTAGATCAGGATCCCACCTATCGGATTTGAACAAGTATGTGACGGCAGCCATTTGGGATGTCACGTCTATTAAATTTCAAAATGACAGGTAAATATCAAAACTGTTAGAGAGAGAGAGAGAGAGAGAGAGAGAGAGAGAGAGAGAGAGAGAGAGAGAGAGAGAGAGAGAGAGAGGCGCGCAATGTTGTCATATCCAGAGGGTGCGAATCTCGCACCAACCCCATAATATTCTTGTATTTTACCAACTGAAGGTTCTCATACAAACTGAAAAATATTTCATTTATATTGTATTTATGGGTTAAATTATACCATGCTTCTTGCCGAACTGCAGTGGTTATGTTGGCACCAATGGTAATGGTGGCAACTCAGATGACCAATATCTGTTTTTTCGTGACAACTTCTATTAAAACGAAAATTATTTTTTTCTGAACAGACAAGGATACAAACAAGAACCTGTCAACCATAGAGCAGGTTCACGAGCAGCAATAACATTTACTCTGTAGCTCGTGAAAAATATTAACGCAATTCTACACTTCATTGTTCATCTGTTGCCAACATAAGCACTGGAGCCCGGCGAGAAGCATCATCAAATTTTACCTACTACTGTAAAAATGTCCCCACAATAACACATTGAAATGAACACTTATAGAATCTGAACAGTTAAATAAATGGAACTGAGGCTGGTATTACACAGTCATATATCTTTGTAAAAGTCTATATGTCATGTATTTACATCAAAGATATTTGATAGTGTAATAACGAGCTTCGACATGCATGTAGTTTTCATCAAATAAATGTCTCAAATGTAAACACTCCAAAATCGATTCTGGAAATCCAGTTCTGTAAAGCAGTTTTCCAGTTCCACAATTGATTTTCGGGCCCATGTAAATGCAACCGATTTTAAAGCGTTCTTTGCTTGTCAGTTTGTGTTTCCTTGCTAAGAATTTTTGGCACATATGGACAGAGAGTGACATTTTCTACCATGAAATAAAAGTATAAATATTAGAGTGAGCATGAATATGTGTATTTAGGTAAAGAAAAATAGTGATTTTGATGACTAAATCAGGAACTGAAGAAGTTGTTTTTCAGCTGCCACTTTAAGTGTGTAGGAAATCAGATTCAGGCTATAACATGTAAACACAACAGTAAAAAACGGTTTACGAAAATTGGTTTTCGTCTTCCAGAAGATGTGTTGTATGTAAACGTTTGATAGTGACGATTGCTCTAATGTAATTTCCTCAATTGATATATTTTAGTATTAGTTGTTTTAAATTATACATTTCTGACAGCCTGTGATTTCAAATATTTTTGTACAGTTTCCTTTCATTCAGTATTTAAAGATATTCTGAAAATGTTCATTACATTCTGCAGAATCAGACGCTGTATTGGTCCTGACCCACAGTAAAAGACTTGTCATTTGCTGCATCTTTATTCTAACAAGGGAATGGTCAGACTTGTCATGTCGAAACCTGTGTTGCTATTTTTGCTACTGAGAGTTAACATTGAAGGAAGTCTCTATGCAGACTGTTAGCTGCTGACATGATCTGGAAGTCTATAAAAACTTTTATGAAGTATGACATTATTGTCTCATGGTTTCTGTGCTTACAACTGCCTGTTGTACAACCCTGACCTCTGTCACTAAGTTATACCAACGCCATCTAGGGACAAGGTAGCGTTAGCTACGCGCCGCTCTCCTGCCACAGCAGTGAGAGAGCTGATTCGCCCAGTGAAAGCAATCGTACGATAATTTATAAATACAATAATAATAAATTCGTTGACAAATGTAGCTGATATGTTATCTACAACATTCTTTCCAAGTAGCTACCAAATAGACACAAATACATATACAGTTTAGAACACGTCAAACTTTTATTTCTTGCAGTTACCACAAAAATGCAAAATATTGATACAATGTACGAAACATAGGTTTTTTGTGCACCAAGAATATAGAAGCAAAGACAACATATGACAGCTTGGCGAATCACAGACATTGTTAGACGTCAATAGACAAAACTCGGCCGGTGTTAGGAAGGAATCAGGCCTAATATCAGTATATTTCGAGGCGTGCCATGCATATTTAATCACATTTAGAAACTGTGGGGAGGAAAACTGATAATGTACAACTGCTTACAACTTGAGAATATTGTCACGGTGATAGACAGGAAACTGCAGTGATTTGCACACAATAATTTTCTGTTAGTTTTCTGTAAAATGCCTTCTACTGATGAAAAAATTATCTGTGTAACGGTTGAAATATGTTCGTTGTGCCTGGTGGAATCTGAAGTATCTCTACTTTGTCAGGGTGAGCTCGAAATACAGCTTTTAATGAATCAAAACTTTTATGACTTGACTACGAATCTAGAAGAAGAAGAAGAAGAAGAGATTTGTTCCTGCATAAAAGCATGATGCATGAAAAGTGTAACGTTATCATTTCCCCATTATTCCAGACTTTGATGCGTCTACCACAAGATTGTCTGCATAGAACATTGTTGTTTGATAAGTGGTCCAAAATATCCAGATGGTTCTTGAAAACACACATATAGTTTAGGCAGCAAGGAACCATCCAGACTGATTATGGGCATTATAGTGTATGAATGGGTGAGTGCAGTCGTCGTCTGCGCAATTGTCTCAATTTGTTTTTACCCTTTGAATGACAGTATTCTTTTCGCACCTATTTCTTTTTGAAAACCTGACTGATCTGCATTGTAAACGTAATATTCACTAAAACTGGCAATCTTATTTTTTGCAGTTGTACGAAAAGCTATCATTTCCATTTGAGTCACTTTATTTTCTGACCTGTTTCTCGATACAGATTTTGTTGTTTTTCGTGCCTCAATTTTATGTGATTTTTTTTAAGCGACTAATCCAACTCTGAGAAGCTGTAAATTCTTTAACACCTGTTGTGTTGGCAATCTCTAACGCCCAATCACGCAAAGTTGTCGCCATCACTCAATGACTGTCATCTGGCATTGGTAAATTGCTCAAAAAGTCACGAATTTATCCCCGTCGAAATTTCCAGTCGACTCTTAAGTCATCCAGCTACTTCCTTTTTTCATATATATAACTCACATTCAGAACGGACAAAGCAATACGTATTTTGAACAGTACTGACATGTAGGCATTTCTTACCACTGTCCTTCAACCAATACTTTATGGCTTTTTCTTTGTCTGATAATGTAATGGTAGTTGCTGGTGTTGCTTTTGGAGATAATTGATGATGGCATGTGGCACTATCATGCTAAGAGTCTTCGTGTGTGCAACTTTCTTCTGTTTCTTGACCGTCTGTAGATTCACAGTCTGCAATATCGAGTGTTTCAGTCATTTCTAGCCACATGTCTGCTCTATTTACCTTCTTGTCTAGAAGTTTAGCTACCATGTCGCACATCACATAGGCTTCAGGCGTGTTTTCTGTTGATTGCTTCGTTTGGTGTCTGTGGTATATCTCCATGGCAAGCATTTATAGGTTTTGCCATCACCTGTGAGAGGAGATTGAATATTCACCATAAAGTGGCTTGCGGAGTATAGTTGTAGGTGTACAGAACATCTTTCACATCTCTAACCAGTTTCAGGATGGTATGTTTTGAAATACGTACCATAAATGAAGGCCCCAGGAGTAGATGACATACCCTCAGAGCTACTAAAGTCTCTGGGAGAGCCAGCCATGACAAAACTATTTGAACTGGTGTGTAGGATGTATGAGACAGGCGAAATACCCTCAGACTTTAAGAAAAATGTAATAATCCCCATTCCAAAGAAATCAGGCGCAGACAGGTGTGAAAATTACAGAACCATCAGTTTGATAAGTCATGGTTGCAAAATTTTAACACGAATTATCTACAGGAGAATGGAAAAGCTGGTAGAAGCTGACCTCGGGGAAGATCAGTTTGGATTCAGGAGGAACGTAGGAACCCGGGAGGCAATACTTACCTTACGTCTTATCTTAGAAGATAGATTAAGGAAAGGCAAACCTACATTTTTAGCTTTTGTAGATTTGGAGAAAGCATTTGACAATGTTGACTGGACTACACTCTTTCAAATTCTGAAGTCAGCAGGGGTAAAATACAGGGAAAGGAGAGTTATTTACAATTTGTACAAAAGCCAGACCGCAGTTATTAGACTTGAAGGGCATGAAAGGGAAGCATCAGTTGGGAAGGGAGTAAGACAGGGTTGTAGCCTTTCTCCGATGTTATTAAATTTGTACATTGAGCAGGCGGTGAAGGAAAGCAAGGAAAATTTTGGAATAGGCATTAAAGTTCAGGGGGAAGAAATAAAAACATTGCGTTTTGCTGATGACATTGTAATTCTGTCAGAGACGGCGAACGACCTGGAAGAGCAGTTGAATGGAATGGACAGTGTGTTGAAGAGAGCGTATAAAATGAACATAAACAAGAGCAAAACAAAAATAATGGAATGTAGTCTTAGAAAATCAGGCGATGCCGAAGGAATTAGATTAGGTAACGAAACAATGAAGGTGGTAGATGAGTTTTGTTACTTGGGTAGTAAAATAACAAGCGATGGTCGCAGTACAGAGGATATAAAATGCAGAATGGCAATGGGAAGAAAAGCATTTTTGAAAAAGAGAAATTTGCTAACATCGAATATTAATTTAAGTGTAAGGAAGTCTTTTCTGAAGGCATTTGTGTGGAGTGTTGCCTTGTACGGGAGTGAAACATGGACGATAAGCAGTGCGGACAGGAAGAGAATAGAGGCTTTTGAAATATGGTGTTACAGAAGAATGCTGAAGATTAAGTGGGTAGATCACATAACTAATGAAGAGGTACTGAACAAAATTGGCGAGAAAAGGAATTTTTGGCATACCCTGACTAAAAGAAGGGATCGCTTGGTAGGACATATTCTTAGACATCGAGGATTCGTAAATTTAGCATTGGAGGGTAGTGTGTGGGGTAAAAATCACAGAGGGAGACCAAGAGACATGTATAGTAAGCAGATTCAAGTGGATGTGGGTTGCTGTTCTTATGAGGAGATGAAGAGGCTTGTTCAGGATAGAGTAGGGTGGAGAGCTGCATCAAACCAGTCTCCGGACTGAAGACCATAACAACAACAAACACAAATGAAAAGGACGAGCATGCCACAGAAACAAATATTCGTTTTCCCTTTCCAACAAAACCGTGCAATGCCGCGATAAGACGGCCACACCTCCCGACCATGCGCACAATGCTCACCATAACAACTCGCCATTTCCAGGGGTGGCCAGCCGTCACCGCAAGCGCCAAGCAGGAAAAAACAGCCATTTTCGAGGTTTTTTATGTGATTTCCAGCTAACATTCTGCATATGGACTTCCTTCAATGTTAACTAACATTGCTAAATAAATCAATTCATGTTTCGGCATAAGTCTGACCATTCCCTTGTAATGGGAAAATTTTTCTTCTCTCTCTCACCTCCTTCCTCTCCTTCCATCACACCCTCCCTCCATCCTAGCCCCTCTCTCTGCCTTCCCCTCTGTGCATGTGTGGGCCCACATTTTCTTTCTCACCACAGTACTAGTTAGCAGAGTTTATTTTCTTAATATTTATGTTGCAGTTTCTAGGGGAGTACGGTCCTTACTTTGAATTCGGTATACAGCCATCGTATCGAAAGGACTGTAATACAAAGGAGTACATTGACAGCATCCTACAGGAGATAACAGGTGAGTTTGTGTACTGATCTTCTTTTGTCCTTCTGAAAAATCTGCTTTCAAATGTGAGTGCTGTTGTGTTGCACGCTCATCCTTCTGATCATAATTTTGATATTAAGTTCAAGTAACTGAAATTAAGCAATTGTACCAGATTAAATGAAATAATTGATACAAAAGTAGTGAAAAACAGCAAAGTATTCTAAACCTAATATAAAAAGCATAATTGGGTAAGGAAAATTGGCTCAGCCTAACACTTTAAGTTGCCCAGAGCTCTGTGTCATTGTTGGCTCCTCAGTAGGTAATAGCGGTATCTAGCTGCACCATCAAATGTTCCTTTATATGCAAGTGCCGTGTCAGATGAATTCGTGCACCATTGCAATGGTAAATATGTTAGTGGCATTGAGAAACAGTTCAAATCACTAAAATGAAATATTGGTCCAGGTTTGAATAGATATCTCTAAAAATCAGATTGTATACAGGCTTCACGTGGTAACCGTAAAATATTTGCTTCAGACGAAAGACTGTGCAAAGTGTTTGGAATTAAGTACAGGTTACATCCATCTACAAGTAGGATAACAGAAGTGATCCACAACTGTCTACACGAAGGATATTGTATATAGCCGGAGTCGGAACTTAACGAGCTGCCTTGAGCTGGATGACCTCTCCGTATCGTAGAACGTGTATTTGAAAGACATTGGTCACACAAAACCCAAATGCACTTTCCTCCTATGATATCCTGGAAGCTACGTAGAACCATTGTTACTTCACTTTCCAGAAGAAATATTTCAGTTGTTCAGCACAAAAGGAGTTACAGAAATGTTCATGGAATGCCAGGAACACAGCAATGTAACTCACTTGGGAGTGAAACAAACGGAAAGTGCTGAGAACTTGAGATGGAATGGCAGCAGGAAAATGTAAAAGGAAGGAAAATAATAAAAATTCGAGTGGTCATTACAAGGATTGATTGAACATATACAAAAGTCACAACAGCTATTTATGACTTTGCAAAAAAATTTAAGTTCATTATCTTGAACCATTTATAAACTGTAATAGCACAGGCGAATTAGACTTTTGGTGGCCAAAATAATTTTAGCCTGAAATAATTTTAATCAATGTTGGGCATCCCATATAAGAGTAACATGAGTTTGCGAGAGTTTCTGGCTTGTGCATAAGTTTTGAGGGATGAAAAACAACGAAATATTTTTTACCTTTGCCTACTACCAGAAAACGATGCATCCTACAGAAATTGTTGTAAATACCAAAAGGAAAGAGCATAAAATTTCACGTAGAATGACTTGCTTCAAAGTTAAAATTGTTAAAGTTGTTTAGCCACAATGGATCGTCAAAAATCATTTTTTTACCAACTTCATGGAAAAGTGAGTTATGCCCATGTTTCAATGCCTATGATTTGAAAACAGCTGCTCCAAATGCAAAATAGCATGTATCATAGTTGTAAAGCATTAACTTATACATACATAGAGCTCCTCAATTTTAAAATTTGCACCTTTATGTGCATAAATTTCAGTAAAATCATCAAAGTAACACTAGTGCTAAATCCTGCAAAGACTTTTGTGTGAAATCAAATTACTTCTGAACCCCAAATTGTACAGTCGTCCCAATATTCAGATCTAAATGTAATTTAGTTAAGTACATTCCTACTAGTATCGTGTATTTAAAAGCGTGTCAGAGACCATTGCTACAGCTAGTTATCTTGTACAGGTTAGTGTCCTGTTACACACTGTTCAGAGCACTAAGTAGCATAATTTAACTTCTGTGTATTTTCATTATCTATCAGTTTCTTGAAGTCTGTTAGTGCTTCTGTTTTAAGAGCTCCATTCTGGAGTATGTGGCAAGTGTTGTTAGTGTTTTTCTTTTAAGAGCTTTAAACAGAGGGCTGCAATCAGCTACCAGCTAGTGTAATACTGAATTATAGTAATTAGCAACTTGATTTGCTTTCATTGTGTGCATATTTAAGTAACAGTAGTATGGTGTGTGTGTGTGTGTGTGTGTGTGTGTGTGTGTGTGTGTGTGTGTGTGTGAGAGCGCGTGCGCGCTCTCAGTGTTGGCACTGTTGGCCACTGTTAGCAAACAATTGAATGTGCTTTTGTTTATGGTCAGCTTTCTCCAGGCTGCTGCTTCAGGGTGTGGCGGCAGAAGAGAGTCCATTGTGTTGGATGGAACACCTCAGGTGTACCGGAAGTAGTTTATCTGCCCTCAAAACAGCGAGTGGTGGGTAGTGCGTTTGCTTCGGTCAAGGCGGAGGGTCATTGTGGAGGCTGGCCAATGGCATCGCCTGCAAGTGATCGGGTGGCTAGACCTTCGACAGGGTCCGAGCAGGCACACGGGGAAGGGGTCTGTTAGTGATTGTGAGCTCTAATGTTAAGCACATTATGGAGCCCCTTAGGCAGATATCATCCACGGCCGGAAAGAATTCTGATGTGCTCTCGGCTCTTCAGGTGCGTGTCTCATTCGAGAAGTGGAGGCGGCCTTGCTGACGGCTATTGCACGTACGGACTGCAGTTGTCTACAAGTTGTTGCTAGTGTTGGTACTAATGACTCCTGTCGCTTGGGTTCTGGGGAAATCCTAAGAACTTGTGGGTGGCTGGGGAAATTGGTGAAAACTACTGGTCTCGCACAGGGGTTTTACACAGAGCTTTAAATTGGCAACATTTTTGCCAGGGCGGATTGGATTCCTGTGATCTGGAGCTGAGTGCCATTGTAGATCAGGTGTGCACTACAAAAAGGAACCATCTACTCATGTACAGAGTACTTGTGGAGTGTACACGGAATGTTTTTAGGCTAGGCAAGTCAGTGAAATTGGGTCACATTCAGAAGGACTCTCCAACTGTCAAAATATTAACAATAAATTTTGAAAGTATTAGAAACAATGTTCCCGAATTTACTGCATTGCGGGAAAGTTGCCATGCTCATTAATCCTTGGGACTGAGAGTTGGCTGAATCCCAATGTTGGAATCTCCAAAATATTTAGTGAAGAATGGAATGTTCATTGCAATCAACAAAACTGTTTTCTTCTGAGGTCAAAGTCGAGAGTGACTGTGAGGTTATCTGGACACGAGTAATGTGTATTGGTGAAATCAAGTTAATGGTTGGATTGCTTGGGTGTTTTGACCAGTCACCCTGTTTCACGTCATTCAAAGACAGGTTATACTGAATAGTACAAAGGTACCCAAACCATGCATTATTATTTAGGAGTGACTTTGACATGGCGAGTATAAACTGGGACACCTATGCTTTCACTACATGGGGTGCAGACAAGCAGTCTGAAATAATATTGAACACATTTTCTGAACACTGCTTTGAGTGGCTAAATTGTCAACCCATATGCAGTGGAAATATTTGAGGCATTACAGCTAGAAACAGGCCAGACTTAAATGATTTCATTGTCGAGACGGGGTTAATGATCGTGAAGTCATCATAACAACAATGTCCACTAAAGTTAATAAGTTGGTCAAGAAGCCTAGGAGAGTGTTTGTGCTAACAGAGCAGATAAGCAATTGTTGAAATCCTACTTAGAGAATGAATAGGCATTGTTTATTTATGTTCTGGTGGACAGAGAGAAATTTTGGGCAAGATTTAGATTGGATTAAGGATGGGAAAGACTCATCATGGTTTAATAATAATATTCTGCAGCACTGGCTCCTTACTTATCTTGCATTTATAGTGAATTTTTCATCCAGTGCAAAGTACCAAGTGGCTGGAAATAGGCCCAGGTAACTCCTATGTATAAGAAAGGTAAAGAATGTACCCACATACAGATCTATATCATTAACATCCATTGGCTGTAGAATTCTCGATCACATTTTCAGTGGTAATATAGCAAATTTCCTTGAGACAGCACAGCTTTAAGAAGCATCGATTGTGCAAAACTCAACTTGCCTTTCTCTTTCGTGACATCTTGTGAGCTACGGATGAAGGTCAACAGGCAGACAGCATATTTCTTGATTTTTGTTGTGGTACCACACCACAGACTACTAACTAAATTACGAACATACGGAATAGGTACCCATATACATGTCAGAGACAGCTAAGGACCTGGAAGAGCAGTTGAATGGAATGGACAGTGTGTTGAAGAGAGCGTATAAAATGAACATTAACAAGAGCAAGACAAAAATAATGGAATGCGGTCTTAGAAAATGAGGTGATGCTGAAGGAATTAGATTAGGTAACGAAACAATGAAGGTGGTAGATGAGTTTTGTTGCTTGGGTAGTAAAATAATGTGCGATGGTCGCAGTACAGAGGATATAAAATGCAGAATGGCATTTTTGAAAAAGAGAAATTTGCTAACATCGAATATTAATTTAAGTGTAAGGAAGTCGTTTCTGAAGGCATTTGTGTGGAGTGTTGCCTTGTACGGGAGTGAAACATGGACGATAAGCAGTGCGGACAGGAAGAGGATAGAGGATTTTGAAATGTGGTGCTACAGAAGAATGCTGAAGGTAAGGTGGGTAGATCGCATAACTGATGAAGAGATACTGAACAGACTTGGTGAGAAAAGGAATTTTTGGCATACCCTCACTAAAAGAAGGGATTGATTGGTAGGACACATTCTTAGACCTAGAGGAATCGTAAATTTAGCATCGGAGGGAAGTGTGTGGGGTAAAAATCGCAGAGGGAGACCAAGAGACGCGTATAGTAAGCAGATTCAAGTGGATGTGGGTTGTTGTTCTTATGAGGAGATGAAAAGGCTTGCTCAGGATAGAGTAGGGTGGACAGCTGCATCAAACCAGTCTCCTGACTGAAGACCATAACAACAACATAAATGTCTCAAAGACTACTTATGTAATAGAACCCAGTATGTCGTCCTCAATGGCGAGTGTTCGTCAGAGACGAGGTATCGTCAGGAGGGTCGCAGGGAAGTGTGATAGGACTATTGTTACTTTCTGTTTATATAAATGACCTGACTGTCAGACAGAGTGAGTTGCAATATGTGGCTGTTTGCTGATGATGCTGTGGTGTACAGGAAGGTGTTATCATTGAATGACTGTAGTAGGATGCAGGATGACTTGGACCAAATTTCGAGGTGCTGTGAAGAATGGCTGCTAGCTCTAAATGTAAAAAAGTGTAAGGTGATGCAGATGAGTAGGAGAAACAATCCCGTAGTGGTTGAATAAGGTATTACTAGTGTGCTGCTTGACAGTCGCACCAATTAAATATCTAGGCGTAAAGCTATACAGCGATCAGAAATGGCATGAGCATATAAGGCCAGTTGTGGGGAAGGCAGATGGTCCTCTTCAGTTTATTGGGAGAACTTTGGGAATATGTGATTCATCTGTAAAGGAGACCGCATATAAAATGCTTGTGTGACTCATTTTGAGTATTGCCCAAGTGTTTGGCATTCCACCAGATTGGTTTAAAAGAAGACATAGAAGCAATTCAGAAGTGGGTGGCTAGGTTTGTGACTGGTATGTTTGACCAATGCGTGAGTTTTGCTGAAATGCTATGGGACCTCAAATGGGAGTCTCTGGAGGAAAGGCGAAGTTCTTTCTGAGAAACACTGTTGAAGAAATTTAGAAGGCCAGAATCTGAAGTGGACTGCAGAACAATTCTACTGCTGCCAACCTACATATTGTGTAAAGACCACAAAGATAATACCAGAGAGATTAAGGCTCGTACAGATTCATATGAGCATTTGTTATTTCCGCGGTCTATATGGGAGTGGAACAGGAAAGTTAAGTAACTAGTAGTGGTACTGAATCCCCCACCCCCCCTCCTCACATCTTTGGGTTAATTGGGGAGTATGAATGTAGATGTAGATTTAGATGTAATATGAGTTAATTATCTTGTCAGTCCAAAATTATAATAAACAGATTTAAAAATAAAAACAACAATATATCAAATGAAATGTTTTATTAATGGAAATTTACTTCAATTACAATATTAACAAATGTTTATATATTAATCATTGTTCTGTGTTTATATTTCCATACAATTCCTTTGTTGTTTCCCCCCTTGCGTTTTGGTGGAAATGTTTCTGTGGAGGAAACGTTGTCCAATTCCTTGTCTGCTTTCCATATGAAGTCACCACAACCACCTAAGTTATATTTCACCTTTGAGCTAGGCACATATCCATTAACTCATTTTGATGACAATGGAATAATGTGCAACACAAGAAAATTGGACCTCTTGAAGCTGTTTGGTCCAGTCAATGTTGTAATCAGAAGCAACACAGTCTGTGTGTTTTTGATGGTGGATTCCTCTTACACTGTGTGTTTTTTTTAACACTGGTGAAATGTTTTCCTTCATCCTTGAAAAGTATGTGAACTATGTCAACCACTTCTTTGGGTTCAAATACACTGTAGTGTTTGATGGGCACCCTGAGGAGGCAGGGTGTCCAGCAATTCTAAAAAGAAAAATTCCCTGAGTTTTCCAGGTTTTCCAGATCAATTTTTGAATTTGCCAGGGTTGTATTGTGCTTAGTCACTAACCCATTTGATTTATTTTGTGAGAGAACCTACAAAATTTGTTTATATATATATATTGGAACATAATGAGTGTTTTACTCTGAGTTTCAAAAAAGCCTGTAATCTAACATGGCTTATTTTAATCAAAATTTGAAACCCTCGTTTCAATAGTGGTAAACAATCACTTCAGCTCATGTTGATATATTGAAGCTTAAAACATAACTGGGTGATGATAATTCTGTGATCTAGATACCTGAAATACTGCATTCAATTGATTGTAATATTTCAGGTGCCTTAATCGCAGAAATATATTTAAATATATTTAAGCCTCATTATATCAACATTAATTAATGTGTTGGTGGAACACTATTGAAATAAGGCATTTATACAAAACAAAACAGAATCTGACATCAGAAGTACATGTCAAAAGTAGTACAAAAAGTTACAAGAAAATTGGAATTTGACTAAATTGCAAATGAGGTGAAAGAGTATTAATAAAACATTTCCACTTGGAACAATCAGTTGTTGCGAGCATACGCACTGACATAAAGATAACATTACCTGCTACAGTAAAAAATTGCACTGTTTGAAAATAGAACCAATAATGAATTTCAATTTTAATTTGAACAAATGACTAATGGAAAGAACACTACCAGACTATTTTGAACTACTGCCAACAGTAGTGAAATCAATCAATATATTCTGTCAAATTATTTTTCAAAAGAGATAGATTGGCTGGCCAGTACTTACTTTTGTGCTGTGCCGCCGATAGTTACACAAATGAAGAAACAGGAAAAAAAAGGGGGCGAGAAAGAACAAGCTTTAGGAACACAGTTCATCAGGTGGGAAAGAAGGAAAGAAGAAAGGATGGGAACGGAAGGGAAAGGTAATTCACGACCTAGGTCATGAAGGTGGTGCTTCAGTAGTGTGGACGTCAGAGGTACTCTTCTTCACTTCTCTCCCATCTGAGGAAGGAAGGAACTGTGTTCCTAAAGCTTGTCCTTTTCTCGTCCCCTTTTTTTCTGTTTCTTCATTTGTGTAACTAGTACAAAGGTAAGTACTGGCCAGCCAATCTATCTCTTTTGAAAAAAGAATTTATCATCTCCGAGGAGAATTTTCATCATTAATTAATATATTCTGTCAAGTTATTTACTGCAAATAAACACCTTGTAAATAAAAAGAAGGCAGTGACAATGCATTTCCTGCTTAGCTGTAATTACATGTAAATGTTACTTCATTTACATGTCCACTAGCCCTTAGATAAACAAACACAAATTTTTGGGTACTATATCGCTGTGAGTGAACACTTGTTACAGAAAACTTGTGTGGGACATATTTGTAAGAAAGTCAGCATAAACATGTATTTAGTGAAACATGTCTCAACCTTCTTAGAATATAAAACCTAAAGCAAATACTTTCACATTGAGACATCAGGATATTTAATATGGTATAGTATTGAGAGTGGGTGTGGAGCACCAGCAGTCTTATACATACAGACCATTTACACAAAAGCAATAAGAGGGATAACTAAGGTGAACAAGAGAGTGCCTCATAGAGAAATTTTCTAAAAATGTAAAATACTTACCATCTATTCTATGTACATCAGGACGAGACAATCATGTTTGTGAAACTAAATCCATAACATAATGCAATCAAGAGTAATATACACAGCTACAGCACACAGGTAGGGAAAACTTTCACAGAATCAGAATGAACAAAAAGTCTGCAGACCTCAGGCTAAATAGGATAAGAAATATTTTTAAGAATAGACCAGCATTTATTTTAAGATGACTACTTTCAATACCTTAGAAAAAGCAATTGACGGATGAATACTGTAATTCAGCAGTTAATTTTAAATTGTAAGTCTCCTTGGAGAACCGTTATTGTATATAGTTGTAAGTTTGTCGGTGTTTTTCTTTGGCAGGGGTGGGGTTACAAATAGCAGGTAATTTCTAATCTTCACGTTTCATGTCAGTTTATGCACTTACCTTTTACTGGTAATAGAAGTACAATGAGTATAACCCTCTATATCACTGTATATTCAAAATAAACCAGTGACATTGTGTGAAAGTTAATTGTTATGAATAAAGTAAGGACACTTACATGAGCATTAGTCATTCCATAGTCTCAAGGGCATTTTACAGAAAGTTTTATTTTTGCGCTGTTGTGTGTATTACAAACCTCTTGTCAACATTGTAATTTTTGTTGGGAAATGATTTTATTTTCAAGGTAGGTTTTTAACAATTTAAACAGTAGTACCAACAAATGGGGTGACTTGGGTAGCAGAGTGACTCGGGAGATTTTGATAGTGTTTTGTTTTGTATAATTTTGGCAACAATAGGTGGCCATAATTATGTTTCACTATTAACAAAGCTTCAAGAACTGGCTTTAAATGATAACTAGGACTATATTATAACCCCTTATGGATCACTCGTTAGTGTTTGTTATAAGATTAGATCAGTTACAACACACACAAAGGCATTTAAACAGTCATTGTCCCACTCTCCATGTGTTAATAGAATTTAAAAAAGTCCTAATAATTGACAGAATGGGATATACCCTCTGACATGCACTCAATAGTGGTTTTCAGAGTATAGACTTAGATGTGGATATTATTGTAATGAATTTTCTAAAAAAAATGTAGTATAGTTTTCCCATAATATCCAGCACCAAATTAAAAATAAATAAATAAATAAAAGAAAATCAAGGATCAGGATCATCAAAGAAACCTATAGCATCCACCTGGGGCACCTAAAGAAATGTATTGTCATGCTTGGGGAACCCTGTGGAAACAAACCTTTCAAAGGCTTGGTATCATGAAAGAAGATACCCTTATCAGATTTTGTATCCTATGCTAAAGAAACCCATCCATGGCCACAGTTACACTAGTATCAGATCTGGCATCTACAGTAATGTAGATGCCAGTCTTCTCACTGTAAAAGCAACAGGCAGTGGCTGTGCTACCATGGACCATGTTGTTGTTGTTGTTGTTGTTGTTGTTGTTGTGGTCTTCAGTCCGGAGACTGGTTTGATGCAGCTCTGCACAATACCCTAACCTGAGCAAGCCTCATAATCTCTACATAAGAAAGGCAACCTACATCTGTCTGAATCTGCTTATTGTATCCATCTCTTGGTCTTCCTCTGCGGTTCTTACCCCACACACTTCCCTCCAACGCTAAATTCTTTTAGTCAAGGTATACCATAAATTCCTTTTCTCGCCAATTCTGTTCAGTACCTTTTCATTAGTTACATGATCCACACACCTTATCTTCAGCATTCTTCTGTAGCACCACATTTCAAAAGCCTCTATTCTCTTCCACTCCGTACTGTTTTATCGTCCATGTTTCACTCCAATACTAGGCAACACTCCACACACATACTTTCAGAAAGGACTTCCTTATGCTTAAATTAATATTCGATTTTAACAAATTTCTCCTTTTCAAAAACGCTTTTCTTCCCATTGCCATTATGCATTTTATATCCTCTGTACTGTGACCGTTACATGTTATTTTACTGCCCAAGTAACAAAACTCATGTACCACCTTTATTGTTTCATTACCTAATTTAATTCCTTCAGAATCGCCTGATTTTCTATGACTGCATTCCATTACCCTTGTGTTGCTCTTGTTAATGTTTATATTATCCCTCCTTTCAACACACTGTCCATGCCATTCTATTGCTCCTCGAAGTCCTTTGCTGTCTCTGACAGAATTACATCATCATCAGCAAAACGCAAGATTTTTATTTGTTCGCCACGAACTTTAATTCCGTCTCCGAATTTCTCCTTGCTTTTCTTTATAGCTTGCTCAATGTACAATAGCTGTCAACGGGACGTTAAACCCTAAGCTTCCTTCCTTCCTCAACTACAGGGTGTTTCATTGAGTTATACCAACCATTCCACAGCTCACCTCGTAAATATCGGGTGACACAGTATGGTAACACGCCCAGAGAGTGTTAATATGCCACAAAATGCATTGTACTATGACAGTTGTTAGAAGTGTTTATTTTCCACAAAAACATTAATACTATATCGAATGCAGGTATTAGTTACTAATAGAACTACACAGTACATCTCTGCACATCGCCTTGCACCTGTGTGCGGGAAATTGTTTGTTGGTCATACTGTATGTTTTTTTGCAGGTAAGGGTTATTTCATCATAAATAAAACTGCTTCTTCTTTGGCAGGGGTTTGTTCAGACATGACCATAGAACAGACTCTAATGCGCTCCCTCACACACATTCCTACTGTACACATCAGAATGATGTAGTAATATGTCACCCCTATGTAATCTACAACCTTACAGAAACTGTTTCCACAATTTCGATTATTTCTTGTTCAGTTATTCCCCTTATACCCCTTCTAACCCCTTCCCCACCTCCCTGCTCACACATATTATGTCACATTACTGTTTGACATATTCACTAGTTGGAACCTGTGCACTAACAGTGCGGCAACTTGCAGCCAGCTGCGCTTAGAGAATGAATATTATTGGCTGCTAGTACGGGAGTGGAGGGAGATGTGCAGAAAGGACAAGTGATGATATATCAGGAAATAATGTTCATTGTACTAGAAAGAGCTGGGGAGGGTAAAAAGAAAATCACTATAGCGGAAGCAGAGGTTGGAATACACTCATCAAATTAGAGACTACATATGTTGAGTCAGTTGGAAGATAGATAAAATTTTTTTCAAAAAATATGAAAATTTCTTCGAAGGGGAATATATATCTTGGATGGATATATGTGACAAATGTAGAAATAACTTCAGGTGGACCCAGGAAAGTATGTTGGCTGACTTGCAGTATATGTTGTAGATAAACCCTGCAGTAGTTGAGTGAATTCTCTTACATTATAAGTTGTGCGGGTGAGAACTGTCACCCACCATTTTATCAATATTATTTCATCAATTATGAAAGATAACAGGATATATTCGTGCATAATGGCAAAGGATTCATTTAATTACTCAGCTCAACACTTCAGCTCACTATATTTACAACAGTATCCACACTTAAACTATTACAATGAAGACAAACAGAAGTAATCATATGTTGAGGGGAAAATGACTAATAAATGAAGTTTCTGAGCTATACACTGCAATAGTTTATGAACCCTACTGTTACATCAATTAAACAATTTTTTTGTCCAGGTACTTGACACAGACTTCCTTCAAATTATCAGGGCCAGTCCACTTATTGATCCTAACATATCACAGCCTGTTTAATATGTCCCATGAACTACAACACTTGTGGTGTCTGTCTCTTTTCTTCCCTTCTTTCATCAAGTGGTTTGTTTACCAAACCTTCCATTCTGAGCAGTAAAAAAAAGCCACACCTTGTGATCTCGTTAGCAACATATGGTGCTTGATATTTCCTCTTTGATTTGATACACAAGATTGGCCAGGAAATTAGTTCCCTTCAGTGTTTTTTTCTTTGTTTTTATTGAATTTATAAATACAGAATACATTTATTGCAGCTGAGTTTGGGAGATTGCAGGACACTGACACACACACATTTTCTCCTTCCTTTTTTTTTGGGAGGGGGGGAGGGATGCGGGCAGCTGTCCAACTACGTCCTCCCCAACATTTGTCATGCTATAAAATGTTACTATCGTAGGATTTTCTACAATCACATTTTCGCTGTCAATAATGTCATGGGAGATTGTAGAAATTACAAGGGCACCTATTAGTGAAGTATATTATACAGTATGTAACATATACTTCAGAGTTAACACCAATCTCAACAGCACATAATACAGAAATTAAACACTGAAAAATCAATTAATTTACTTATTGAAGTAGAAACAGAAATAATATCATTATTTGTGTGGGTGTTAATTGTCTAGGAAAACACACAGTGTGGACAAATTCCTTTTATGTATTATAAGAATAACAGTTAAAACAAGAATGGTACTTACTGAGACCATTAAAGTGGAACTCTGAGCTGTGCTGAGTGACATCAGTGGCCAAGCCATATGGGGGACAGACTAACAAAAAATATTACTGAGTGACATATGTCACTCATCTGACCACTAAAGGTTAATGACCGTGTAGGTGGTATTACATACTGTCTGAAAAACTGTGCAAGTAATTGGCTAGTTCTTTATAAAATTATGAAGACTGACAACTCTCTTTAGATGTTCAGATATTTAAAGTTTTCCCACTTGTATCCTATGACTACAATATCAGTGACACAACTGGAATCAAATACCTGGGTGTTACAATTTGTAGAGATACAGAATGGAATGATCAATTATACTCAGTCATAAGTATTAGAGCTATGTAGGCTAATGAAGAATAATGTGATGTATTTACTTGTGTAATAAAATTATCTGTATTTTCAGAAAATCTAAAGCATGTGGAACTGAAAGAGAGCCAGAATAGTGATAAAAGATAACAGACTTGCCAGGAGGGTAGTCTTTCTGGCAGTTTTGTGAAGGAGCAGCTGAAGGCAAAGTTATTATCCAGAGTACTTGGTAACGAAAAGTGCAAAAAGAAGAAACAGTCATGATTTTGTAAAGTAGTATTTTCTGTTGGTTGTAGTAAATGTATCATTGTAAAAGACTTTTGTAAAACATATTTTGTTATTCAGCGTGTTTTAAGTTACTGAGACAAATATCTAAGGTCATTAGTGTGACTTTTAAATAATAATCATGTAACATAACTTATTAAATTTTAAAAGTGTTAAATTGTCTGCTGTGGTGATGTGTGTCATTATGTAAAGCTTCAGGCCTGAAGTTGCTTCTGTTCAATGTAACACAGTGGACAATAGTGCAGCTGTGTATGCCAGTATCATTGTATCAGAAGTGGCAAGCTGTGTAACACTGTCTAACAATACTTAACTCTAGCACCCTGCTCAACCAGTGTTATTGATATATCTCCAAACAATACACGAATGATACCAGAAAAGTTGGAAGGAATGGTGTTTATATTAAAAGGAATGCTGATGTAAAAGTAAATGTAAACTGCTCGAAAGTAAAAAATGAAGCATGCGGAGGGGAGGGGGGGACAAAATGACACGTGAGAGATGTGCGACATTTCTTCATTGATTACAAGATAGTTGAATTACAAACAATGTGGCAATTTGAGTCTATTTATGAGTATCACATTGCATAGACCCTGTGACCTGGACTAAAGCAACCAGTGAGCTTGCGCTGGCTCTCTTCGTTTGTCTGGGGGCAAGACAATTTTCCAGGGGTTTGCAAATCTTTAAATGTGATAAATGCACAAAATAAAAATGAGTACGAATGAATTGATAGTGCTGTAACTTTCACTAGGTTTAATGTAGGTTTTCCAATAAATCGTGTATTCAACTAAAAGTTCCTTTGGGTGTTAATGAGTAGACTTGTGAGCAATTCAAGTCCCTATGGTGCATTAATAGTGGCTCAAGCTCCCAATACATGTAATGCAAGTCATTATATAAAAGAAACAAATTAGCTGGAAGTCACCTATGTTCGAAGCTAAGAATTGCAAAAGTGAAAATTAAACAGTGTCTCCACTATTATGTCAAACACACAGTTTCAATACTGCCACTACGTGAGAAGATGCAGTGCTAACAAACACACTGGACTCACTTTCAGGAAGATGGCGGTTCAAATCCCCCTCTGACCATCCTGACTTAGGTTTTCCTTGATTTCCCTAAATCTCTCCAGGCAAGTCATAGGATGGTTCCTTTCAAAGGGCATACTGACTTCTGTTTCTTTCCTTAAGAAAAATCAGCCAGTGTGTGTGCTCTTTCTCTAATGACCAGACTGTCAATGGGACATTAAACTGTAATCTTCCTTTCTTTCTTCAACACTGCCTGAGATATCCAAAGTGTAAATGGAACCGAAGTATTTCCAAATCCCACTGGCTATGACATATGTCAGACACCTAGCTAAATGCAGTGACTCTGTTGCCACTCATATCTTCTTCTGATGTCTCCCTGAACCTTCTGGAATGATCTGCAACAAAGATCCCCCTCTGATTTTGTTTAAGACATAAAGACTCGGTCACCCCCACCAGAAAACTGTTCATCTTCTCAAAATCTTAGCTCCCCTCCACCTAAAAGTGTGCCAGTTGATGTCACCTAATTACTTCGAGTGATGACCAGTTCACACATACAACTTTTTATACAGTGGTTCCTAGGACACAAAGATTTCTTGCAAATAAAAGTTTAACATTTCAGATTTATGATTGCAAGGACAAGGATTATTTATGGCACAATCATCAATCATATATGATACATCATATTTCATAGCTTTTTTACTCCTTTCATTGTTAATAAAATTTCTTGACTGCAATTGAAATTATGAGCAAACTATGAAAAATTAATATAATATACTAAGGACAGTTTACAACTCACCGCAAAGACATGGCGACGAGCTGCAACAGGCACATACAAAAGACACATACAATACTTTCAGCTATCGACCATGGCCTCTTCAGAAAATAGAACATTCACGCAATCACATAGGCACACAACACAGTCATACAACCATCACCTCCAGCTGCCGCACTTCGAATCATTTATTTTATTTATTTATTTTTCTCTCCTCTCCCGCCTCCCCACTCCATTCCTAAGCTGCATCTCGTCATTCCCATCTAACCCACCCCCCCACTACCATGACATAACCTTCTAATCCCCTCTCCCCTCCCATCCCCTCCCGTCACCGATTCACTGCAGAGCGTGATTCGAAGTGCAGCAGCGGGAGGTGATGGTTGTATGACTGTGTTGTGTGCCTGTGTGATTGCATGAATGTTCTATTTTCTGAAGAAGGCCATGGCCGATAGCTGAAAGTGTTGTATGTGTCTCTCTTCTGTATGTGACTGTCGCAGCTCGTCGCCACGTCTTTGCGGTGAGTTGTAAACTGTCCTTACTATATTATTAATTCCAACCTGGACTTTCCATTATTATGTTAATATAATATACAAAAGATGTACAATAAATATTAATAATTTTAACCTCTTAATATTGAATATTTTGTCCGTTACAGTAACTGTGGTTTATAGATTTATTAATAAATTGTGTGTTGTTTGTAGTAACTACTGCCAATACATACTGTTGTGGTATCGATGTTTATATGTCTGTTTGAATGATATGCAGTATTTAATTCTTCAATTAAAATGCCCATGACAGCTTATTTAAGAAAGTTACTGAGTATATAAATACCTATGTTGATCTGTATTAGCAGGAACTACAATTTAAGTGTTTGATCACTTAGGTATGATGAATAATTTAAAAGAAATAAATGTTCTAATGATGCTGTCACGTCCAGAACCTCCCTCTGAAATGAATTTCCAGGTTAAATCTACGTATCATTGGAACTGAATTGTAATTATCTATCATTTGCCACCAGATACTTGTCTGTTCATAAAGGAATTGTGGATTAACATCGGAGGGAAGTGTGTCGGGTAAAAATCGCTGGAGGAGACATTGAGACGAATACTGTAAACAGATTCAAATGGATGTGGGTTGACATTCTTATGAGGAGATGAAGAGGCTTGTTCAGGATATAGTAAGGTGGGGAGCTGCTTCAAACCAGTCACCAGACTGAAGACCACAACAACAACAAATTGTCTGTAATCAGTTCGGTTCTCAGGTACATGTTTTTGCACATTAAGCACAATAGTTTGCCTGTGTTCACCCGCCACTGATGACGGCATGCTGGGAAAACCGATCACGTGGCCCAGCAACCAGCTCTTCCTGCTGGATTGAGGTGCAAAAGAGATATGCACTGCTCTGCCACACAACCCACAGTAACGTACTACATGGTATTGAAGACAGATCTGAGAATATTGGTGCCTACAGAACTACTTCAACTTCCACAGTCAGTCTGGAGGGACACGTATGGAGAGCATTGTCTGGTCAAAAAATACACAATACTGTCCCATAAGAGGTAACACATGCTCCAGTAATTTTGTATCCTGACTGGGGCCAGAGTCTGACCGAAGGTGTGGAAATACTCTGTATGTTCTGCTCTAGTGCAACATCTCCGGGCAGTGGGGGAGGGGTTGCTCATATGAATAAAGTGACATTGACAATTGACAGCTAACCTTGTGTTCTGCATGCTCCATATTTTCTGTCGAGCAGTATATTTAATATAAAATTTGTGACAGTGTTTGAAAGTAGCTTTCTTAAAACAAATCGGTAATGATTTTTGAGATCAAACTGCCCTTAAAAGAAAGTTTATTGAGTGAATTTCAAGCACATTCTAAATGAGGAACTGAAATTTTCACAATCACCAACCCAAGTAAAGATACTGTATTATATCGTATTGTGACGAGCCCTTTTTGTCACCCCCTTCGTTCTAGTCCACACAAGTTGTGCTACTAATAAAATAAAAGTAATCTTAACTTAATGAGCAGGAGAGACAAGAGTGATGGGTACACAGATGCTGTATGATTTTCACTTTGATTCTGCAACCAGTTTGCGATCTCTTCATTACATTGCTCCAGGTTGTCGGAGCTAGTAAAATATTGTGTTCCGGATGCAGGAGATAAAGTTTTTACATGAAATTCAACTGAAAGACTGTTTTGGGTTTACACCATTTACTTTTCTAATATCACGTAAAACACTTTATAATGTTGAAATACATAACAAGACACGGAAACAGCAGTCCATACACAAAAGGTGCACACCATGGTCGTCGGTTGGACATTTGAGCAAAGACTGCATAAACATGAAAACAATGGCATTATGCAGTTTTTATATAAAAAGGTTAAACTAAGAGTTGAAACAGTCTTGTGTACTAGAAATTAAATAAATATACATAATTGCTATAATGCTATTAATAAGATATGCAGACAGTATCATTTTAACTTATTATTCAGTAGAACTTCCATAATTTATAATTTAGATGTGAACAAAAAGGGGTGGTAATATTATTTTGGAGTCCTGTTATTTAGACTTTAGTGGCTTTAATTTGTGGTTTTGAAATTTATTATGTTCAGCATTATAGCTAGAGTAGGAGTATTTTGTTTATTTTGGCATAAGTTGTTTACATCAGTCGGACAGCCTAAATGAGTGGCAGATTCATGATCTACATTCAATCTATGGCGTAAGTGATCCTGGATGGGGCAGCTGGACTGCTGTTTCCTAATTAATTAATTTATTTATTTAATTTTTTTTTCGAAAATTACAGCTTTCTACCTACGAATGCAATAATTGAGTTGCTGTCTCTTTTGAAACAATGAAACCTCATTCATCTATTTAAAAAATTATTATTAAATATCAATGTCTTTAGTAAATTTTGTTTTTATTTAAAAAAAATTACAGATAATCCCCTTTTACTTCTGAATCCGAATCATCTATTTCCTCTTCCAGGGCATTGAAAACATCGCTCTCATGTAAATTCGCCATATCAAGAATATGCAGAGTGCGAGCATTGTAGGTAGCACACGAAAGCAGTGTAGGACTTGACAGAGCGAGAAATACAAAGCCCTTTAGTAGCATACAAACTCCACTCACTATGTAGCAGCACAATGCAGACAACCTTTCTACTTCATTTTATGTGGTTACCAACAGAGGGCAGGTTGCAAAATGGCCATTAGAAATTTTTAGCATTGCAAGTGTTAGACTCGGGCGGCGTCCGTCTGAGAAATTACTGCTGAACAAGTCTGGCTCGAGCACTGTCAACAATGTGTTGGAAACAAGGTACATAAGTATTCGTGTTCGGCAATTGTTTTGGTTTTAAACCATGTCATTAGTGTAATCGTAAGAGAATCTATGTTGACAAATTAATTTGTAATTACGTGTGTTGTATTCATAGTGATTATAATTGGTTCTTACGAAAATGTAAAAGTACAGTTTCTAGTAACACAATATAAAAGATCAGAAAGTTACATAAAAGAACATGTAAGCTAAAAGGTATTTGTATGCTAAACATTGAAGTTCAAACAGAATGCGAGAATATTAAGATTTATAACTTTGGCAATAATATTTTTAAATGTAAAATAAGTTCAAAACGATAGTTCTTTAAGTATGTTCATATGTGGAGCATAATTGTTCCTATTTCTTCATAATCTGTAAGTTAACATAGCACAATATAAGTGATCTGAGGTTACTTCACACGTACTAGTTAAAGGAGTCTACCACTTTGCTGTGCCTGCCTGCAGTTAAAGTGACAGTTACCTGGATTGTCTTTATGGGCAATATTCTAATAAAGAAGCTCCTCGCACTAATAAAGATGTAACAGAAGTCACTTGTACAATACTTTTGAGAAGGATAGATTGCTTACTCACCACAGAGACATCCGAGGAGCCACAGAAAGGCTCAAATAACAGAAAATGACATTATGGGTTTCGGCCATTTAGCACACAACCGCCGTCACCGGCCACTTGGACGATCTGCCGTACCCGGCACGGCCTAGGCAAGAGCAGCCGGTGGTGGGGGTGAGGCGGAGGCAAGGGGTGATGTGTGGCACAAGTGGGGAATACGCCAGTGCTGTGTGACGGACAGTGCGAAAGAAGGGAAGGGACTGAAATGAGTGGCGGGATGGGAGACGAATATAAGGATAGTGTGTGGCAGGGAGAGGAAGTGAAGGATAGTAGAGGCAGGGACTAGGTAAGGTTCCCTCTCCTTGCCATCTCCTCACTCCCCACCACTGGTTGCTCTTGCCTAGGCCGTGCTGGGCACCGTAGATCAACTCAGCAGCCAGAGATGGCAGTCTCTCTCTCTCTCTCTCTCTCTCTCTCTCTCTCTCTCTCTCTCTCTCTCTCTCTCTCTCTCTCTGTGTGTGTGTGTGTGTGTGTGTGTGTGTGTGTGTGTGCGTGCGCGCGCGCGCGCGCGTGCGCATGTGGGCGTGTAAAAAGGCAAAGGCTGAAAGCTATTATGTTATTTTGTGTTATTTGTGCCTTTCTGCGGCTCATTGGACATCTCTGTGGTGAGTAAGAAGCTTATCCTTCTCAAAAATATTGTTGAACCCTTCCTTGAATTTCCATTGTTGTCAGTTGTATTAATTTCAAAATTGTCAGTTTATCGTATTTAATTCAAATCCATTAATATCCTTCTGGTGAAAACCAGATATAACATTCTCAAAATTGTCTAAAAGTACGGAAGAATTTAAAGTTGAATTATGCATAACACTTTGGGAAATGAAATTATATGTAGTATATCAGGATTGGAGAGAGAAATATTATTTTTGACTTACAAAATGGCTTCCACTAGCTTTATCACAGGACTCTTTGGTGAATTGTGTATTAGAAATAGTAAGAACTTGGTGTTTCTGTGGCCTAGCAACCCCCAGGGGGCCCACAGCTCTTTTGTGGGTACATGTGTGGCGCGCACGGGGCCCCGAGCCGAAGTAGCCTTTCTTCCTCCCCGGGCTGCTTCACACTCCCCCCCCCCCCTTCCCCGGTTCGTGTCTTTGCCCAGAGACGGGTGCCTGAGGAACTGTAGGTCATCTCCTTTTATATGCTTTCCTTTTCCTACTGGTCCTTCCTTCCTTTCACTCACTTTTTCCGCTCATTCTTCTTACTCTGTTGTTCCTACCTTGGAGCCATCCATACCATCTCCGCTTCGGCGTTTGAGATTCTCCCTTTTCTCACTTTTCTATCTCCATCCTCTCATCTTCTTTCTTCCTCCCTGTGCGTCTCTGAAGGCCGACCCACGCATCCCCATGCGTAGCAGGTGACGGGGTAACGCGTTCATTCCCCGCCCCGGATAGACAAGTAGGGCACGTACGTACCCCTTGGTAGAGGCCAGGCCCAGGGAGGGGTCATTACCCGAGCTGATACCTTCCGACCATGCCGATTGGTCCCTCTGTCCGTTTCTCGGGAAGTGTGACCTGAGGTGTGGACAATCACCTAAGGCGGGGTAGACCTCAGTGAGAGTCCCCATTAGGAAGGAGTGCGCCATCGGAGACACCGGTAATCATGGGGGACACTTCCGCAATGACCTCTCTTTCTTCCCTTTTGACTTTGACCCAAAAGCGAAAGTTGGATGCCCCTCAAACAAAGAAAATACTACCAAATGGTCCTAAGTTTCTGATTGTTACCCGTACTGATGGTCATGATTCCTCTAAGGTCAATCCCTTCATAATTCAGAAGGGTGTAGATGCCATTGCAGGTCCGTTGAAGAAATGTTCTCAACAACGTAATGGGAGTTTGCTGTTAGAAATATATAATGCCTTTCAGGCTCAAAAACTGATCCGAGCCAAGCTTTTGCACACCTTCCCGGTAAAAGTCGAAGCCCACCGTACCCTTATCTCGTCACATGGGGTGGTCTACTCTCAATCCCTCGACGGGTTATCGGACGAAGAAATCAGGGTGACATAGCTGTCCATAGGGTTATGAAAAAGGCTGATACAGGTTTGATACCAACCCAAACCGTATTTTTGACTTTTGACAAGGTGGATCTCCCTTCCAAAATCCAAGCAGGCTACGAAATTATATCAGTTAGCCCCTATATCCCGAATCCCACACGATGTTACCAGTGCCACAGGTATAATCATACCCGTGAGTCTTGCCCTCATGCAGCCAAATGCGTCACCTGCGGCAGGGATGCTCATTAGGGGAACTGTCCGCCTCCATCCCCTCACTGCATCAACTTCCCTCAAAGTCAGGCCCTCAGTGGCCAGCGAGGTGATCTCTTCTAGCTTTTTCTTCTTTATCTTTTCACCTTATGGATATCCTTCAATAGAATATTCACGGCATTCGTTCCAACAGAGAAGAATTGAAACTCCTACTCAGACTGCACCGTCCATTCGTGCTCGGACTTCAAGAAACGAAGTTACGCCCATGCGTGTGCTTTGACCTGCCCCTGTGGAGGGTCTTGCGGCCCATGGAGGGTTATGTTGCTCTTTAGAGATGACATCTACTACCATCCTATTACACTGCACACTCAACTACAGGCAGTTGCCGTCCGCATCATTCTTCCCACCTTTTCCTTCTCCCTTTGTAACATCTATACCCCATCGCCTTCTGCTCTTACTAGGGCAGATGTGCTGCACCTTGTTGCCCAACTTCCTTCCCCCTTTTTGTTGATAGGTGATTTCAATGCCCACCACCCCCTATGGGGTTCTTCGGCCTCTTGCCAGAGAGGCTCCCTTTTAGCGGACATTCTCAACCTTCTTAATCTTGTCTGCCTAAACACAGGTGCACCAACCTTTCTTTCAGATACGACACATACCTACTCTCACTTGGACCTCTCGATATGTACTGCTCAACTTGCACGTCGGTTTGAGTGGTATGCTCTGTCTGATACGTACTCAAGCGACCATTTCCCCTGTATAATTCATCTCCATCATATCCTACCTCCGGGTTCCACTAGTTGGAACATATCGAAAGCCGACTGGGGACTGTTCTCCTCCATGGCGATTTTCCATGATGGGAACTTCCCCACCTGTAACAGTCAGGTCAAATACCTCACGGAAGTCATTCTCAATGCTGCCAAATATTCCATTCCACGTACTTCATCTTCTCCTTGTCGAGTCGCAGTCCTCTGGTGGTCTGCGGCATGTTGACACTATTAGAGCCCGGAGACCAGCTCTACGCACCTCCCGCCTCCACCCAACGTTGGCGAACTGTATCAATTACAAACGTCTAAGAGCGCAATGCCGCCGAGTCATCAAGGAAAGCAAACGGGCCTGCTGGATTGCTTTTACTAGTTCATTTAACAGACTTACTCCTTCTTCTGTTGTCTGGGGGAGCCTGCGCTAGTTATCCGGCACTAAGGTCCACTCCCCAATTCCTGGCTTGACCGTCGCAAATGAAGTCATCGTGGACCCAGCCGATATATCCAACGCTTTGGGTCAATCTTTTGCAGAGGTCACCTGCTACCCCCCCCCCCACCCCCTCCTTCAAAGCACCATCCACTTAACTGTGCCCCAGTGTGATTGCACATCATAAGCATTCTCAACAATCCAGAAATCTGCTCTCAATTCTTAAGGTAACAGGTGAACCAATTGTGAGCTGCTCCTCTTAATCCATAATGGTGCATCATCGGCTGTAATATTTTGTGAAACTCAGAAATTAAATTGATAGGTAAACAAACACACACACACGCTCGCACACACCTACCTTTGCCTCCAATATCTGATCTCAACCTCTGTCTCGACTGGCATCTCTGTCCAACCTCTTTGCATTTTGCTTATGTCTGCCTTGGCGTGTGTGCGTGTAGATGTGTGTGGGTGTGTGTGTTTACCTATCCTTCCCCCCCCCCCCCCCCCCCCCCCAAGGTATGTCTTTCCTCTCCCGGGATTCGAATGACTCCTTACCCATTCCCTTAAAACACTCATCCTTTTCTTTGAGCTCTCCTTCCCTGCTCTTTCTGAAGAAGCAACCTTAGGTTGCAAAACCTCAGTTTTGTATGTGTTTTCGTGTATCAACAAACCGGTGGCTTTCCGCCTGGTAAGTGCAACTTTCTTTACGTTTTATAAATATTTTTCCTCTATATTATATACACAAAGCTCAGGCTCGTAGACAGTTACACAAAGATCCAAACTTTTGGAACCATTTGTTGCTTCATCAGGAAAAGAGGAAGGAAGGAGGGGAAAAAGGAAAGGATGCGGGTGTTAAGGGACTGGCTGAGGAGTCATTCCAATCTCAGGAGTGGAAGGACTTACCTTAGGGGAAACAAGGAAAGGTGTAAACACACACACACAGCGCGCGCTTTGTGTGTGTGTGTGTGTGTGTGTGTGTGTGTGTGTGTGTGTGTGTGTGTGTGTGTTTATCTTTCCTTTTTTCCCCTACGGTAAGTTCTACCGCTCCTGGAATTGGAATGACTCCTCATCCAATCCCTTGTTTGGGAAGAATGATGATGAATGTGCCTTTAGTGTTTCATCTGTGTTCTTAGACTTGTGTCACTCTAGTCAACATTTTTCCATTTCTTTTTCCACGTCTCAAATTCACCTATTACAACACTTTCTGAACTTAGGAGGTCATTACTGTAGGTGAAGAAGTGGACTGTATTTCTGAAAAGTTCACATTTTTAATTAATTTTGGGATAAGGTGCTGCAAATTAACACTCATTCTGATGTCTCGAAAAAAGTTCTGACAGTTCACTGTGCAACATCTCAGTGTACGGAATGTAAAGGTTAATGCAGAAGTATTCCTCAGTTGTTGCATAAGGAATGTTCTCATGGTGTTGTCTCCCAACAAGACGTGGCAGTCGTATGTCGACATCGAGCTCTTGACAGAGCTCTCCAACCTGTTTAAATTGTTGGTGGAATTCATTTCTCCGAGAACCCAAAAAAATTCTGGTACTATGTAAAATTGAAAAGCAGGTTAAAGGCTTCTATTCAGTCACTGATTCATCATTCCAGGATGGTAAAAGAAGAAAGCAAAAAGCTGAAGTTTTAAATTTAACCTTAAGAAATGCTTTCTACAGTATGTCTGCCTAGGTGTGTTTGTGTATATGTGTGGGTGTGTGTGTATTTATTTACCCTCCTTTTTTTCCTCCAAGGTAAGTCTTTCCTGCCCCAGGATTGGAATGGCTCCTTACCAACTCCCTTAAAACCCTCATCCTTTCCTTTTCCTTCTCCTTCCCTACTCCGCCTGAAGAAGCAGCTAGGCTGCGAAAGCTAGTGTTTGTGTGTGTGTGTGTGTGTGTGTGTGTGTGTGTGTGTGTGTGTGCTTATTTATTTGTGCTACTATCACTACCTGTGCTCCTTCTCCTGGTAAGTAATCTTCATGTAAATTTAGTATTTCCTGTGAAATCCAAGGATTTTTTGTAGGTCTCGCCTTTCTACCTATTTTAACCTCTGCTGCCTTCACTACATCTACATCTACATACATACTCCGCAATTCACCGTAAGGTGCGTGGCAGAGGGTACACTGTACTACTAGGCATTTCCTTTCCTATTCCACTCCCAAATTGAACGAGGAAAAAAAGAATTCCTATATGCCTCCATACGAGCCCTAATTTCTCTTATCTTGTCTTTGTGATCTTTACGTGAAATGTAAGTAGGCGGCAGCAAGATCGTACTACACTCAGCTTCAAATTCCGGCCCTCTAAATTTACTCAACAGAAATTCACGAAAAGAACGTTGTCTTTCTTCCAGCGATCCCCAATTGAGTTGCCGGAGCATTTCCGTGACACTCGCGCATTGGTAGAACCTACCGGTAACAAATCTAGCTGCTTGTCTCTGAACCGCCTCTAAGTCTTCCTTTAAACTGATCTGCTGCGGGTCCCAAACACTTGAGCAATACTCAAGACGTGGTCGTACAAGCGTTTTATACGCGGTCTCCTTTACAGGTGAAGTACATCTTCCCAAAATTCTCCCAATAAACCGAAGTCATCTGTCCGCCCTATTCACAACTATCCTTACATGCTTGTTCCATTTCATATCGCTCTGCAATGTTACGCCTAGATATTTGAACGATGCGACAGCCTCAAGAAGCTCACTACTAATGCTGTATTCGAACATTATGGGATTTTTTTTCTACTCGTGCGCATCACCTTACATTTTTCCACATTGAGAGCTAGCTGCCAATCTTTGCACCAATTAGAAATTTTGTCTATTCATCCTGTATGCTATTACAGTCAGTTACAGACGACACCCTCCCATACACCACAGCATCATCAGCAAACAGCCGCATATTACAACTTACTCTGTCCATCACATCATTTATATAGATAGAAAATAATAGTGGTCCTATCACACTTCCCTGGGGCACGCCTGACAATACACTAGTCTCTGATGAACACTTGCCCTCGAGAACAACGTACTCTGTTCTATTACTTAGGAAGTCTTCCAGCCAGTCACAAATCTGTGAAGCTATTCCATAAGCTCGTATCTTCGTTAGCAGTCTGCAGTGTGGCACCGCATTGAGCGCATTTTTGAAGTCGAGAAAAACGCAATCCGCCTGTTGCCCTTCGTCCATAGCTCGCAAGATGTCATGTGACAAGAGGGCAAGCTGAGTTTCACATGAACGATGTTTCCTAAACCCGTGCTGATTCATGGAAAGAATCTCTTCCGTTTCAAGGTAATTTACTATATTCGAACTGAGAATATGCTCCAAAATTCTACATGAAACTGATGTCAACGATATTGGCCTGGAATTGTGTGGGTCAGTTCTCTTTCCTTTCTTATAAAGAGCAGTCATTTGCGCTTTTTTCCAATCACTAGGAATTTTGCGCTGAATTCGTCTCTCAATGCTACTTCGTATCTACCTTGACAATGATAATGCGATCACTGTGCTGCTCATAGTAACTTACCCGCAGTCCTATTTTCTTAGTCATTATCAGTCCTACTCCGATGATACCTCCAACTGATTTTGTATGTATAATCCTGTACTCACCTGACCAGAAATCCTGTTTATCCTGCCACCGAACTTCTCTAATCCCCACTATATCTAACTTCAACCTATCCATTTCCCTTTTTAAATTTTCTAATTTTCCTACCCTATTAAGGGATCTAACATTCCACACTCAGATCTGTAGTATTGTCTTTCCTGATGACAACATCCTCCTGAGTAGTCCCCGCCCGGAGATCTGAATGGGGGACTATTTTACCTCCGGAATATTTTACTTGAGAGGATGCCATCAACATATATTCATACAGTAGAGCTGCATGTCCTTAGGAAAAGTAACGGCTGTAGTTTCCCCTTGCTTTCAGCCGTTCGCAGTAACTGCATGGCAAAGCCACATTAACTGATGTTACAAGGCCAGCTCAGTCAATCATCCAGACTGTTTCCCCTGCAACTACTGAAAAGGCTGCTGCCCCTCTTCAGGACTTCAGGAACCACACGTTTGTCTGGCCTCTCCACTTATACCCCTCCGCTGTGGTTGCACCTACGGTATGGCTATCTGCATTGTTGAGACATGCAAATCACCCCACCATGGCAATGTCTCTGACAGCAAATGAATGGCAATATTCCACCTGAATGAATCTTTCACTCTGCAGCAGAATGTGTGCTGATATGAAACTTCCTGGAAGATTCAAATTGTGTGCGGGAACCTGTGATCTTTGCCTATCTGCAGGCAAGCGCTCTACCATCTGTGCTATCCCTGCAAACTTCATGGTCCGTCCTCACAGCCTTACTTCTGCCAGTACCTCGCCTCCTACTTTCCAAACTTCACAAAAGTTCTCCTGTGAACCTTGTAGGACTAGCACTCATGGAAGAAAGGATATGGTGGAGACATGGCTTAGCTACAGCCTAAGGAGTGTTTCCACAATGAAACTTTCCCTCTGAAGTGAACTGTGCACTGATGTGAAACTTCATGGCAGATTAAAATTGTGTGCCGGAACTGGTATTTGAACATGGGACCTTTGCCTTTCGCGGGCAATCGCTCTACCATCTGAGCTATCCCAGCACACTTTATGGTCTGTCTCACAACTTTACTTCTGCCAGTACCTCGCTTCATACTTTCCAAACTTCAGTGATTTCATAAGGCTTAATTGTGTCCTTAGCATCTTCTCAAGCATGAGCACACTAAGGACCCAATTAAGCCTGACCAAATCAGTTGACATCCACACAAACCCAAGTTACATCATATGTTCAGTGCAGGAGACTCTGTATGTATTAAAAATGACATCAGTGCTGATGCATGGGAAAAGGGTGTAATTTTAAAACGAGAAGGAAATTTTATGTAATACCATAAAAGGTCTGAATGGTATAATTTATAGGAAACAAATAGGCTAGCTCTTGTCATCTATTCCTAGTGACTAGAGCACTGCCTTTGTAGGTAATATATCAACCACTACTAATGAAGTAGCTGATTTCAGTTCTGTCTTGGAAACTGATATTCTTGAGACGGAATTAATGTCTAAACCATCCAGCCATGAAATTGCAACACCTGTCACTTTATATAGGTTTGTTTTCAGTCCTGGGTACACTCTGATGTCGCAGTCGTATTCGACACGGTCTGTTGTCTGGCGCAAAGCACCACAGTCACACTGAGATCTCAGCAAAGTGCCCCATGTGTACAGAGAATCCTGACAGACTCCATGTGACGTTTGGATCCCGTTAAATGCATTCCATTGTTAGTGGGGGAGATTGAAACGATTAGATCTTTCTGTGGGGTCAGGCCAGAGAGCTGTGAAGTTGTCCATCCACAATTGCTCAGTGATGTTGAAATCCTTAAACACACAGCAAACGAACTGCCGACGTTTCAACCACTGTGCTGTGGTCTTCTTATATACTGCGAATTTTTAAGTTATCTGATACCGACGTCATACATCTAAGATGGCGATTGGCTGGAAGTAGCGTATCAGCAGACCTTCTATGTTTGCTACCGTGGAACCTCGTATCGTTGCGCTGAGACTAGTGGAGGTTTCCTGGACTTCAACCTTCTCAATGATAAATGAGGATCGTCCTTATGCACCAGTACATCTGGGCCACTTCGGATCATCTTCAACTGTCAAACCGAGTGATCCCTTTATTTGAAGCAGAGGTGGAGCAATATGACTCGGCTTGCGTAGCCGTCGCACCGGTGTGATTTTGATGCATCCACCAATGATACGCACGGTGCCGTGTAGTCTGGCATCTGGTTTGCTTACATGGCTGCTATTTGGCCACAAAGAGGAGCAGTGTTCTAAGACAGAGTATAAATTGCTGGTGTGGAGGCGTGTACTCCCACCTGCTACCACACACTTTGTGTGAGATGTTATTGCAATGTTGACTTTAGCTGCCACTGCTTCTAGGGGTTTTCTGAAGGAGTGGGTGCAATCCACTGTGACGACGAGATACTATGGATACTGATTATAGGGCACCACTTTCTTGTTGAAAAGCAATTTAGGAGATTTTGTTGCCTTCGTATTGTTCGGATGAAAAAAGGTAGTTTCTGTTTTGCTTGTGCTGACAGTCGGTCTCCATTCAGTGCAGAATTTCCCGACAACTTTAAGATCTCGAGAAAGGAGAGTGTCGGCATCTTCTGTTCGCTTTACTCGAACGACTATTGCCAGGTTGTCGGCGTATCAATATTTACGTCATTTTGTTTCCGGCACGTCTGATAAATACAAGTTGAAAAGTGTAGGTGCAGGCACCGATCCTTGAGGGAGGTCGTTATTTATTTTTCAGACAGTACTTGCTTAGTCACCAAGTATTATTGGAAAGGTTCTGACACACAGCATATCTTTAATAAGATGTAAGAGTTTCTGGCTAGGGACAGTGTGATACAGTTTATATAATAAGCCATCTTTCCACACAGTGTCATAAGCGGTGGTGAGATCCGTGAAGGCAACCGTTGTGTCGAGTCCTTGCTGGAACCCTGCTTTGATGTGGCTAGTTAGGTGGAGTAACTGATCCTTACAGCCTCTGTGGTGGTGAAAGCCAGCTTGCTCCACTGGTAGGTGGTCTTACAGGATTGGTTCTATTCGTCTTAAAATGAGCAGCTTATAGGTGGTGCTTATGAGGGAAATCAGTTGGTAACTTTCCGGTTTACCCGGCTTTAGCAACCGAGTGAGGTGGCACAGTGGTAAGACACTGGACTCCCATTCGGGAGGACAGGTTTCAAATCCACCTCCAGCTGTCCAGATTCAGGTTTTCTGTGATTTTTCTAAATCACTCCAGGCAAATGCCGGGATGGTTCCTTTGAAAGGGCACTGCCGATTTCCTTTCCCATTCCTTCCCACAAAATCCGAGCACAAGATCTGTCTCTAATGAACACTCTGTTGATGGGACATTAAACCCTAAGCTTGCTTCCTTCCTTTTTGACTTTAGCAAAGGTATTATTTCTCGAACACAGGTGGCATGAGGCCAGACTGCATGACGTGTGAAAAGAACTGGCTCTGCCATTCTCTCATCCACCTGCCACTAAGTGTTAAGTATTCTGGAAGAACTCAGTCAAATCCTGGGGCATTCACTTTCTTTATTTTACTGATTGCAGTATTGACTTCAATGCTGAACGAGTGAGAGATTTTATTTGGAGATTCTACTGACTGACAGAATGATTTCAGGTGTCGCTTAACAAAAATTGTATGTTTCTTGACTCTAGGGGCTCTTAACAAGGATACAATTTGTTAGGCACCCTGGTTGGGAGATACAACTGGTACTTGTCGTTCAGGCGCACTGGCGTCTCCCAGTTTCTGTAGGTGGTTCCATGCCTTCCTGCTGGATTTGGTAAAGTTTAATCCCTCACTAGTTAATTCCCATTTTTTCCTTCAAGCTACATGCAGAATTTGAAGGAGTTTGTCCGCAATTACATCATTTCCTGCAGGAATCTCTGGTGCAGTTCCTCTGTCTCTTCATTCCACTCTGGGATTACGATAGCCCTGGGGGATGTATTATTTGTCCACTGCTATAATTATCTTTACAAATATACCTTAGTTACACCATCTGGCTGGCTTTGAACAATGTCCTTATAAAAATTTTCCCAGTTTGCTTTTTGGAGGTTCCACTGGGGTCTTGGGAATGAACAGATAAGAGGGATATAGGCCAGTCGTCGTAGACAAAAAATGGCCTTAGGTCCAAAAAAATTGCAGGAAGCTCAATTTTTGGTATGTTGTTAGGACATGTTAGAGTAGTATTAAACCAAGTTTGCAGCTTCGAAATCCTTTTGCGTAACTTTTAAGAGCCAAAAAACCTCGAAATTTTCTGACTTTTTTCTGGTTTTGGCTTATAACTCGTGAAGGGTGGTTTTTTGACGAAAAGTCACTCACACCTCTATTAATGCAGATAAAATATTCTAAAATGTAAGCCCAACCGCAGCTCTGTAAGTCCAATAGTTCCCGAAATACTGGACTTAAAAAATTGACTTATTTCTCCAAAAAGTTCAAATTTTTTATTTTAGTCATCTTTCGGCTAGAGTATTGGCTCTAATGATCATCCCATGGGGAATGTCATACAAAACAAAGTTATAGAGCGGTTATTTAACTTTAATCAAAGTACTGAACGAAGTCCATAGGCCCTATAGATTTCTAGTTATCGTTAAAAAACGAAAACTTGGAAAAATTGGAGTAGTCAGTAAATTGACCCAGACGAATTACAGTCCTCTTCTCCTGTGTATGCTAAAGAAAAAGGAATAATAACTCATTGACACTGATTATTAACGCATCATATATAAAAAGGATTTTTTCAACACTGTTTTCCGCAAATATTGAACAGAGAAGTTCCTTGAGTCACTTCCTACCTCTGTCTCACCCCTATGTTGACAAGCTGAGGATGCTGGTGGCTCTCCACAATGTCTCGGACTTTCAAGTACAGTGGTTGATTGTAGGTCACAAAACATGTTTCCTGACCGTAAATGCTTGTTCTTTAACTCGCTCCTAAAAGTGATGTTGAAACAGTGTTGTAGTCGATTGGGGGAGCATGGATAAAAGGGAGATACACAATATTTGAACGTTTGTAAGCAAGATCTTCTGTCACTTGATCCATGAATCCATTCCATCCTGGGATGCCTGGCATGTTAGTTGCTTTTCCAAACAACCACAGCAGGTCTGGGGATTTTGGCAAAATGACTTCAGCGATTTTCACTTCATTAATTGAAATGGCTGACAAGCCAAATTTCTTTCTAATAGAAGAATGTTTAATGTGTGTAGCAGTGTACAAACCTGATAGAATCGGCACATACAGACTTCAAACGTGGTTTGTTTATGTCTGGGCGAATGGATGAGTGAGGGGTCATGATCATTGTACCACCCATTGCATGGAACGTATTTTCTCCATCAATTGTGTTAACGTTCACATCTGCATTGTCGAAGACAAAATGCATAATAGCTCCTTTGTCAACTGGTTGGGCCACTTCTCCACGGAGGATAGCGGAACTTTCAAAATGCATAGCCTCCGTATATATGTACAAGAAATTCCCATACAGTGGCAAAGTTCAACAATGTGCTTTGATTGAAATTTTCTATACAAATAGGTTCCAAAGCTTATTTGAACTGAGGATAGAAAAGATTTGGGCCTCGTTGCAGCCATGATTGCATGAGCAAATCTTATGCACTTCTTTTTCCACTGTTCAAGAGAAGGATGCCTCTGCGTCCTTTAAAAAAGCATCTGACGGGGGATATTGAGTAGTGTCAAATGTTTGGGAACGAATGTCTTGCAGGATAATGTCTGCTGCAGGTTTGACAACTCTAAGCCGCTCTTCAGTAGGATCGCTAAGTCTTTGATTGTACCACTTTTCATAAAGGATGTTTTGTCCAATGTCTGTGAACATCAAGACTGGGCTGTGATAAGGACCAACCTGCGCAAAAATAATTTTTCCGCCATATCGCTTTTTTAGATGAGCTTCAACACTTGCAGCTGCTGGTTTGTAATCACATGTGAAGGTCTCTGCAAACAAGTCACTTATGGAAAATTGGTTTTCCTATCTTGTTTCTGCAGGGTATGCATATATATGCTCCATACCTTCGATAAGGAAGGGATGTTCAAGATGGCCTTGTTTATTTCCTGCACCAGTAGATCGCGACAAAGAGTGCAGTTTTACATAGCAATGTTTGTGGTACTTACCCTCAGTAGCAACAATTTCACTGATACATGAAAGACGCCGAAGAATGTGTTGCCCCCATTCACTAGCTTGTCTAGCCTTTTCACAATCGATTCTTTCACTTCCGGTGTTTCCCTTCGATGGAGTTCATCCTGTAGATATTTGGGCAATTTTATCTGCTTCTCGAAATATTTCTTGGAGAATTTTTCACCACAAAGGAAACAATAATATCCAATGATGTGACGCCTTGAATCCGACGCACTTTTCAGCCTTTCCCCGCACGAAGACGATGGTTGAGCAAATCAAACATCTCGTTATCGCTGGACAAATGCTTACACATTACTTTCCACACTGTACCTCTTCGTGCATGTGTCATGTACGGTCACTTCATTTAAACTGCACAAAAAACCTCATGTTCCTTTCAAGCCCACGTTTCTGACTCATTTTTATCAGCATCTAAATTCCGCGTTTTTTTACTGTCACTGTCCAAACATGCAATGGGGGTAGCTCCGACATATTGTAAAACAGAAAGTACTTAAAACGCCACCAAGATCAAGATTTAGACATTTTTCACGGATCCGAATACGGCTGTTTCTAAGGGCTGACTGGGTGTAGTGAGGAAGGCCTCGGAGGCAAGAAGTTTGGGAGGGAGGACAGAACACCCGCTAAGTCACGACTCTGAGTAAGGGGGACAGGAGGGGGATTGATACCTTCACACAACAAAAGGCCTCGCTACGAACGAAAGACCCAATCCCTTAATGGCTGACCAATACCCAAAAACGGAAAGGCTTTCGTCTTTTTTTTTTTTTTTTTTTACAGCAATACCTACTTTCACAAATATATTTGTATGCACTAACACATAATTACACCTATTTATATACAATATGTTAATAATCATCGTCAATGAGTAATTCTTCCTTTTTCTTTAACATACACAGGATAAGAGGACTGCAATTCGTCTGGGACAATTTATTGAATACGCCGATTTTTCCAAGTTTTCGTGTTTTAACGATAACTAGAAATCTATTGGGCCTATGGACTTCGTTCAGTACTTTGATTAAAGTTAAATAACCTCTCTATAACTTTGTTTTGTATGACATTCCCCGTGGGATGATAATTAGAGCCAATACTCTAGCCGAAAGATGACTAAAATCGAAAATTTGAACTTTTTGGAGAAATAAGTCAATTTTTGAAGTCCAATATCTCGGGAGCTATTGGACTTACAAAGCTACGGTTGGGCTTCAATTTTAGAATATTTTATCTACATTAATAGAGGTGAGTGACTTTTCGTCAAAAAACTACCCTTCACGAATTATAAGCCAAAACCAGAAAGAGTCCGAAAATTTCGAGGTTTTTTTGGCTCTTAAAAGTTACGCAAAAGGATTTCAAAGCTGCAAACTTGGTTTAATACTGCTCTAATATATCCTAAAAACGTACAAAAAATTCAGCTTCCTGCAATTTTTTTGGACCTAAACATACCTGACGACTGGCCTAATATTGATTTCCATTTCCAGAAGAATGGGGCGGTGTGGGAAACTGTTTTTGATTTTCCTGTGGATGGGGATATGATGAAATTGGGGATTCCTGTTAGTAAAGCTCAGGACAGGGTTCATTTCTGTTGTTAATGGTAGATTTGAAGGTGTTTTTATCTTTCCCATCAAAGACCAGGTGCAGATGGTTTTCTTTGGCCCAGTTTGATAGATTTCCCCATTTATATTGGTTGTACAATATTACAAGTTGGTTTGGTAATTATTGAAATCTCCATCATATATCGTAGGGTGGGAGTGAGTTTCCACAATGTTCTGTGGCCATTCTATTTGAGAAGGCTTGTATATGTTTACCACTGTTAGTTCACAAATCTTTGTAACTATAAGTTGAGTACAGTCTGTTGAAAGTGTGACCAGAGCCACATTTCTGATATTGCTCCTCACATAGGTTGCGAGTCCATAATGACGGTGATATACAGCTCCCAGCAGATCATAACTATAGATCCTGCCTCTGGAATTCTGTCGCTCTTGATTTTCGATGCGAGTTTCCTGAAGACTGGCCACATAAACTCCATTTTCCATTAGAAATTTGGAAAGAAATTGGCTCTTGGAGTTACTAAACCCCTCTACAATTGATTAGCAAATCTGTATAATGCTGCCCACCTCTCTTGTCAGTACAGACTGAGGAGTCTGTTTCTTCTTCTTCTTCTTCTTCTTCTTCTTCATCCTTGGGTTAATCAGGCCAAGCTTGTGTCATTCATACCTGTATGTGACTGTTCTTTAGCACCACCCAGAGGCACATGTAGCTTATGGAATGCTACGGACATGGACAATCATTGTCACGCCAGGCAGTGCAAATGACACCAGGATTATCCACCGAAACATGAATCTTCTTTGTGACTTCATTTTACTCGTATTCACGGTTGTTGTCAGATGTGCTGAAAATGCTTCAGATGATTATTAACTTTCTTCACACACTATTTCAGTGAAAATTTATACACATAGCTGCATACATAAAGTTTTTATTACATTTCTTGTCACCAGTTTTGTACCAGACTGCACACTAAACACGATATCAAAACATAACTTTTATTTCACTTGTTTCACGTTTATACACACACACACACACACAAAGACAAAGGTAACCAAAGAACATGTACCATACGATACAGTGTACCAACTTAAAACTGAGGTACCACTGCCAGCTAAACTAACAGATAGAACAACTTTATCAAGGTTGATGAGCAGTGGTGACAGTCCGTCACCTTGCCAGGCGCTGGTATTTACCTCGAATGGCTTTGATATACCAAAATACATTCATCAGTAAGACTTTGATGAGAAGTAGTGCTTTCTATCACGTTTATGATATTCTAGGACATTCAAGTGGGACTGTTGACTGATGGGATCATATGCATTCTTAAGTCAAGAAACATACATACAAGAGGACAGCTTCCAGTTACCTAATATATTTGTTTTCAGGTTGAAAATGTGCTCTTTGCACCCTTGTCAGTAGTTGGAATCTTGTGTTTGAGACGCCCTTCAATACACTGACGAAGACAAGCTGAGAAGGTCTTGTAAATGACTTCTTGTTGTAGCCGTCAGTCTGCAAATTAGTGTGATGCAGCTTTCCACGCTAACCTGTCCTTTGCAAGCCTCTTCATCTGAGAATAAAAAGAGAATTGGACCTAATATTGAGCCTTGCGGAACTCCATGTTTTCCTACTAATGAATCAGAATGATAGGTACTAACTGTACTTGATTCATGTGTGATCTCTATGAACTGCTTTCTATCATGGAGGTATGATTTAATCCAGTTATGTGCTGCTCCCCTGATACCCCAATTCTGTATCTTACTAAGTAATTTATAATGATTAATGGTATCAAATGTTTTTGACAGGTCAAGAATATGCTTGTGGTATGTTCCCGCCTATCTAGAGCCTGTAGCGTTTCGTAGAGAAAAGAAAAAACCGCCGTTTCAGTTGAATGATTTTTTTTCTAAAACCATGTTGGAATTCTGTCAATATATTATATTTCTTAAGAAATTGGACAGTCTTTTATAAAAGAGTTTTTCTAGTATGCCGATAATTGGAATACTGGTCTATAGTTGGACACCTCCTGACTTTCTTTTTTGTGAAGTGGTTTCACTTTAGCAATTTTCAGGCATTTTGGAAAACTACCAGTTGAGAAGGACAAATTAATTAGATAGATCAGTGGTTCAGAGAGAAAGTTTGCACATTTTTTTACAATAAAATCTGGTATGTTGTCTATTCCTGATGAGTGTTTTGATTTTAATAGCTTGATTTCCTGCTGCACTTCCTTGGAGTGAGGAATATAGTTTTATCTATATGTTTAATTTTTGTTTCTAATTGTGATGGATTTTTGTGACATTTTCCTCAATAAGCATTTCTGCTATATTTATAAAATAAGTGTTAAACATATCGGCTACTTCCTTTGGTTTGTTTGTGGTTTGCTGGTTTTCCTTGAGCTGTATGTTCTTATTTTTAGTTTTGTTATTTCGTGTTTCTTTCTTTACAATATTCCAAACTGCTTTCATTTTATTTGAGGAATTACTTATGTATCTGTCATTTTCTAGCTTTTTGGCACTCTTTATTACCTTTCTGAGAATGGTTTTATAGTTCTTGAAATACCTATCAAATGCAGGTGTGTCACACGTTTTGGTAAGCCTGTACAGGAATCTTTTATTTGCACATGATATTCTAATACTCTTAGTGATTCACTTATTTGGGAGGGTATCTTTTAATCTCCTAGTTTTAACTGGAAATGCTACATCAAAGTAATATTTAATTTTTTCAATAAATACAGCACTTCCTACTCCAGTCCTGTCACAGGCTTATCCTACCCTATCAGAGGCCGAGCCACTTGTGAAAGCAGCCACTTAATTTACCAACTGTGCTGCAAGCACTGTACAGCTTTCTATATTGGCATGACCACCAACCAGCTGTCCATTAGGATGAATGGCCACCGCCAAACTGTGGCCAAAAACAAGGTGGACCACCCTGTGGCACAGCATGCAGCGGAGCACATGCTTGATTTCAATGGCTGTTTCACAACCCGGGCCATCTGGATCCTCCCATCCACCACCAGCTTTTCTGAACTGCACAGATGGGAGTTATCCCTACAATACATTCTCCGATCCCGAAATCAACCAGGTCTCAACCTACGATAACTTCATTATTATTATTATTATTATTTTTTTTTTTTTTTTTTACCCCCTTCCATACCTTACAGTTCCTACTTCTGTATCCCAAACCTCGCCTGATTTGAGTGGTGTGTGAATGTGTGATCGTGTGTGTGTATGCGTGTGTGTGTGTGTGTGTGTGTGTGTGTGGGTGGGGGGGGGTCTTGTGCACTTGCAGTGTACATGAATTATTTTACTTTATTTTATTTTCTCCCCTCACCCGCCTCCCCACTCCATTCCTAAGCTGCATCTCGTTATTCTCATCTAACCCATCCCCACCACCGTGACGTAACCTTTCTATCCCCTCCCCTCCCCTCCCCTCCCGTCCCCGATTCGCTGCAGAGCGTGATTCGAAGTGTGGCAGTCAGAGGTGATGGTTGTATGACTGTGTTGTGTGCCTGTGTGATTGCGTGAGTGCTCTATTTCTGAAGAAGGCCATGGCCGATAGCTGAATGTGTTGTATGTGTGTGTCTTTTGTATGTGCCTGTCGCAGCTCGTCGCCACGTCTTTGCAATATATCAAATTTCTCAGATATGTTTTCAGTACTTGTATCATAAATTTGCTCCCATGATTCACTTGTAAAATGTTTTTAAAAATATTTCAGTTTCCTGGTCATTGTAGGTTCTGGTTTTATATGTGCTTGTCAGTTTGTTTACTTCAATACTTTTTATGTGGAAACTTATGGTTTGTCCATGATGGTCTCCGAATCCTGTCTTTACTGCTTCTGATTTGTACTGTTCTTTAGTGGAGTTTATTATTTGATCTATTGTAGACTTAGTGTGACGAGTTTCTTGAGTGGGGGAGTGTATTATGATTTTCAAGTTATGAGAGACTAGTATATTCATTAAATCTGTTTTTTCTTTTGCAGAGCCCTTAAAGTCTATATTCACCACAGATAATTATCAGATATTATAATAATAGTTTGCTTATTCTTTACTGTTTGAGTTAATGTGTTTTCCAAGTTCTGATAAAAGGTTTTTGTGTCTCCATTAGGAGATCTGTAGATGCATATTACAGTTATTTTTAGTGATGGTAGTTCAATGGCTAATATTTCAATTTTTTTTTTCATTATTTAGTGTGTGTAAGTGTTTTAGTGTTTGTATGCTAATCCTTTTTTTAACAAAAATGCAGATTCCACCACCAACGATTTGCTGTCTGCAAGTGTAGGCTGCCAATTCATAGTTTAAGATGTTAACTGTTTGTAAAGCATCCTCTCTTAATCAGTGTTCAGACATACACAGTACAGACACATCAATTAATTCATCTGAAAGCATTACTTCTATTTATGACAACTGATTGTTTAGAGACTGAACATTCTGATGGAACAGCATAAAATAATATACACTTTTTTCTGGATACATCAGAGGGACACTAATGTCATGTGAGGAACACAAGTCAGATATCATTTTCCACTTTGTTTTATGCCCATCGGGCAGGAAAGGGTTAAAGTCCAAGGAGAGCAAATAAAAACCTTGTGGTTTGCTGATGACATAGTAATTCTGTGAGACAGCAAAGGACCTGGAAGAGCAGTTGAATGGAATGGACAGTGTCTTGAAAGGAAGATATAAGATGAACTTCAACAAGAGTAAAATGAGGATAATGGAATGTAGTGTCAGAAAATCAGGCCATGCTGAAGGAATTAGATTTAGGTAATGAGATGATGAAAGTAGTAGATTAGTTTTGTTATTTGGATAGCAGATAACTTCTGATGGCCTAAGTAAAGAAGATATAAAATGCAGAATGGCTATGAGAATAAAAATGTTTGTGAAGAAACGAAATTTGTTGACATTCAATATTAGTTTAAATGTTAGGAAGTCCTTTCTGAAAGCATTTGAACTATCAAGGCTGCCTGATCCTGATTTGAATAATTTTCAATATAAGCAGTGTGACAGTTACTTTTGTAGATGCTTAGTAATTCACCAGTTAATGAATTCCAAGCCGACAGTTCTTTATGAAGAGTGAAATTCAACTATTAAATCTTCCTTTCAGGTTCTTGAAACAATGAGGTCCAGCAATAACTGTACCTCTAAGTACTTTTAGTAATTAATTAATTACGAAATAAATTTGTCATTTATCACTCATCTATGTACTTTGTTAAATTAACCACTCTTTTATACATTTAACTCCATATTTAAAAATAAAAAATAGAAAAAAGATTTTTACAAATGTATGTCTAGGTGTGTTTGCGTTTCGATATGTCTGAGTGTGTGTGTATATTTGTTTACCTTCCTTTTTTTTCCCCTAAGGTAAGTCCTTCCACTCCTGGGATTGGAATGACTCCTTTTCCACTTCCTTAAAACCCATATCCTTCCCTTTCACCTCCCCTTTTTTCCTCTTTTTCCTGAAGAAGCTGCCAGTGGTGGCGAAAGCTTGTATGTGTGTTTGTGTGTGATTTTATTCGTTTCTATCGACGAGCCGGTCCTTTTGGTAAGTCCTTTCTTTTCTATATTTTATTTTTGTTTATCCCACCAGGAAAGTTTCCCTCTATAATTTTCGTTTCATCAATTTGAAACTAACTCCATATTTATTTATATTCAAGGAGTTATTCTATCAATTAGTACCTAAGAATATGACACAAATATCTTGACAGACGTCAGACACAGAAAACAAAATCAACAACTTTTCCTTCTTAGCAACCATCTAAGTATACACTTTCTCCAACGAACTTCAATATATATATCTTTTACTGGGTAGACATAATATCTGAGGCCACCACATCCATAATCTGAAAAGATTCTGGCAGCAGCTGCTGTTCTAATCATGCCTAATCAATTCACTAAAATACATTGATAACTATTTGGGTATCTCAGGATATTGGAGAAGTGGGGGAAGTGGCTTGTACCACTACACATTTGTCTGGAGTGTAGCACTGTATTGGAGTGAAACATGGACAATAAGGAGTTGAGATGAAAAGATGATAGAAGCTTTCAAAATGCGGTGTTACAGACAAATCATGATTAGATGGGTAGATATGTAACTAATAAGGAGGTACTCAACAGAATTGGAAAGAAAAGGAGTTTCTGGCTAAGAGAAGGGATAGGTTGGTGGGACACATTCTGAGACATCAAGGAATCATCACTTAGCATTAGAGGGAAATGTATGGGGTAAAAATAGTACAGGGAGACTGAGGGACGAATACAGTAAGCAGATTCAAAACGATGTAGGAATGTATGTGAATGATCTTTACATAAACAATACAAATGGGAAACTTTACCAATTTGCAGATGACACTAGCATCTTAATAACCGGAAGTACAAAAGAAATCTTTGAAAGCAACATAGCAGCCATTACTAAAAATATTAGATTATTTTGATGCAAATGGCCTGATAATAAATGTGGAAAAAACTGTTGCAATGGATATATTTACGACACAGACTAGATCACCAACTAACCCAAATATTGATATAAATGGAAAAACAATTGAAAAAATGGAGTGTGCAAAATTTCTAGGAATACGTATCCAGCAAAATATAAAATGGGATTCACATGTAGATTATATTAATCGAAAGTTAAGCAAAACATGTTATATCATGTGGACATTAAAGAACAGCATATCATACAATAACCTAAAGTCCGTGTTTTTTGCCTATGCCCACTCACAAATGAAATACGGTATAGTATTTTGAGGAAATAGTGGAGCAAGTATGAAAACATTTATGATACAAAAAAAGATTATTAGAATAATGGAAGGAGTGAACCAAAGAAAATCATGCAAGCCACTGTTAAAAAAAATACTTTCACTTCCAAGCATGTACATAATGGGAAACCTAATTATTATAAAAGAAAAATTAAATAGGAAAAGTCCATGCATCACTCGTAATGAAACAGTACACTGCCACAACACAAGACATGTTAAACAGACAAACACTGCACTATTTCAAAAAGGAGTACTACACCCTGGGATTAGATTATATAATGCTTTACCCAAAGCCATAAAATCAAAAACGGACACAACCAAATTCAAGACAGCAGTCAAGGATTACTTGGTGACACACTGCTTCTATTCAGCAGATGAATATTTAGAGTTTCAAAATTATAACATCAGCTAGAAATGTAGGCCTATGATAAAGTAGAGAAAATGTAAATTTACTATTAGGTATTACTATGTATTTATTTATATAAAAATGTAATCATGCTGTGTAAAAGTGGCAAATATCCATTTCATTCAATATGTAGAGTAACAAAAATTCTAGCAGTGAAAAACATTATGTGGTAAATCGTACAAAGTAAAATGTTAATATACTTTTAATATTACAACATAAGAAAAGAAATATGTTAGGCCAGAAATGGTCCAATATCTATTGTACCCTGTACAGTTCTGGATTCACAGGACCAATAAATAAATAAATGTGTCATAGGAAACAGTTGCTGGATGAGATTGCTCTGTCTCTGCTCACAAAGAGCAGTAAACAACAGTTTGTTTTATGTCTTTGTGTACGATTTTGTCAGGTCAGTTTTGCTATCACAAAAAAGGTGCTTTTGTACGTTCTCACATTGATAATTAGGTTTTGTATTGTTTTAGCTAATGGAAACTGATATTAATCATGGAATAGAGTTCTTTTTATTTATATAGCAATCAAATCTGTGACTGAAAGCTTTTAGTACTGACAATGTGTCAAAGGCATTTTGTGCAATTTATTTATGTAGTTGTCTTTGTTGCTAGGAGTCTCTAACAAATTGTTGTAGTTTTGTATTCTTTTGTTTACGAATTTTGAAATATGAATACGGTCCAGGAATAACTACAGTTGGCTTTTGTTCCCCCGTCCAAATCAATGTCTAAATTGGCATTTCCATATAAAAATCTTTCTCTCTGTTTGTTGCTGGTTAATCCTTAAGTTAACAGAGATAATCATTGCATAATGTCTTGTAATTGCACTATATCCTCTTGGACTTGAAAGTCCCATTTCTTAATTTATATATTTTTTGCATAAAATAAGGAAAACAAAAATATCCAAATGTGCTTTTATTTACTATGGTAGCAAAATAACCAAATATGAAGTTATGTGCTCAAATATTTGATAGCTTGGGCAGGAAAGTGCTAATTCCCTCCCAAACTTCTCTTTGCATTCCTTCACATCTTGTTCAATGTACAGATTGAACAACATTGGTGAAAGGCTACATTCCTGTCTTACATCCTTCCCAACCACTGTTTTAGTACTAGTTGAATATAAATCTCTGCTCCTTATATTTTACCCCTGCTACCTTCAGAATTTGAAAGAGTGTATTCCAATCAACATTGTGAAAAGCTTTCTCCAGATCCACAGCTAAAAATTAAGGTTTCTCTTTCCTTAACCTATCTTCTAAGGTAAGTCATAATGTGAATATTGCCTCACATGTTCCTACCTTTCTCCTAAATCCAAACTGATCTTCCCCAAGGTCGGAATCCACCAGTTTTTCCATTGGTCTGTAAATAATTCGTGTTAGTATTTTGCAATGACTTAAACTATGGAAATTACATTGTAGTTTCTATTTCTGTATGAGTATGTGTCTGCCTATCTCTAATCAAAGCTGTGACTGAAAGTTAAATGTGTGAGTGTCAGGGTCATTTCTATGTGCCTGTCTGTGGCAGTGAGTTGCAACCTGTCCTCATTATATTTATAGAAATCAAAAAAATTCCCTGATGTATGAAATACCATTATATGAGAACAGCCTAACAGAATTCACTGCATTTAGTTTGATATGTTTGTATTGTCATTTGTACAGACCAAAAATTTGGAAAAGTTTCCCAAAAATTTGGGAAAAACACTAGCCCAAAGTAAAATACTACTTTTCCCAAATTTTATATGTTGTATGTACATATTAAAAGTCACAATAATATTTATGAGAAGGATATGTTGGTTACTCATCACGTAGACATCCGATGAGCTGCAGATAGGTACATATAATTATTGAATCCTTGCTGTAATTTCCATTGTTTGAAGTTAGGACAAAAATCCTGTGTGCAGGCCTGTCTGTGTATCCTATAATTTTTCTACAAGGTTTTTGTAATTTCCAGGCACATACATGAAGTACCAGGAAACTGTGAAATATGTTGCAAATAGAGTTAGTAATGAAGATACTATAAAGTAACACCTGATGTGTGATGGAGCAGGTTTTCCTGAATCTCATTGTTTATGATGTCGTATCTCTGGAACTTAAGTGTTTCTCTGTGATACAATTTCAAAGATATATTCAGTAGCATATGTACATAATGTCTGTGAAATGTCTTGGGAATATAGTTTGCAGGATAGAAGCACAATGTATAGAAGGAGAAAGTGTCATATATCGTTGCCAATAACATTGGTTGAATAGGGTTACTGTGGAAATCCATTGTGCAGCACTGTGATTGTTTTGCACGATATAGTGTTTATGTCTGTAAACGCTATATTGCATGCTTCTTTGTTGTTTAATGGATATTTTGAGTTTTTATATGAAGAATTTGTACACTGGTACAGATTTTTAGTGTTGTTTGATATTAAATTACACCAAAAGACGTGAGTGCAAGCCAATATTTCCATTGAAATTAATAGTTTGGTGCGCAGTCTTCTAAACTGACGTGATGATGCCTTCCTGTTTTATGTTTGATATCAAGTCAAAATATAGATTTTGCATTGAGGGAAGATGATTTTTCAAGCCACCAAATCATTTAGAAAACTGTAACAAATGGAAAAAAGTTATCCCAAGAAAATACAAGGTACTAACAAGAAACTCGTGCATTTGTGATGCTCACTTTGCTGAAAGTTTACAAATAAAAACTAGCTATTTCATTATTGAGGGAAAGAAAGTATAACTGCCCAGATTTAAATGGTACTTGAAACCAAATACATTCCACATGTTTTCCTGAAATTGCCCATGTATTTTTCTGCCCCATTAAAGTTAAAAAAACTTCTACCAAAAGGAAAGCTGCTTGCAAAATTGTGAATAAAATACTCAGAAAATGTTTAAATGTAATGCCACTTTTCATATGAGTAGAATCTAGTTGTTTGGTAGATCTAAATTTATTGACCCATTTGAAGTAAGTGTATTTAAAGCATAAATTAATATTAGAAAGTAACATGGCCAGGGCAAATAATTAACGCAAATCCCAGAAGGCAAGAGTATGGTGCTGTTGCAGAGACAAGCATTACAGTCACTTCTGGGCAAGGGGCACTGTCTTGTCTAGTGAGACACAGGTACTGTTTGACTGCTGGCCAAGAGAATCTAAACCCTGACTCAAAGAATGGGACAATCTGAAAACACAATATTAGGACAGGATTAAAGGCCAACAATGTTCTGCAATATATATTACAGAACTGAAAACTTTACATTTTATTCATAGCATACTAGTAGTGAATTGTTAATGCATTTTTAGTAGATTTCACTTAAACACATTGACAACCCAAAAATTAATTACTGTGTGTGAAGTTGTGCACTACTGTGTTCTCCTGTTTCCACACCAGAAGAATTAGAAAATGGAGTGTTGTCTTAAATAATTTAGTTTCGGCAGTATCTCTGTCTTCCACACTCCTCAAACACCATCGGCATGACCTAAGTTGTGAATTACCTTTCCATTCCATTCCTATCCTTTTTGCTTCCCTCTCTCCCACCCTGAAGCTTGTCCTTTTCATCTCTTTCTTTTTTTCTTTTTCTTCATTTGTGTCACTATTGGCAGTACAGCACAGAGGTTAGTACTGGCCAGTCAATCTATCTCTTTTGAAAAATTAATTTATCATCTCTAAGGAGAATTTCCATCATTAATCAAATAATTTAATTTAAATATGTTTGCACACCATATATGAGAATCATGATATTATAACATGCAAAATAAAAGTTTTCAACACTACATGTATTTTGAAAAGGATAGGTTGCTACTCACCTCAGATATACCCAATGAGCCACAGAATGGCACACGTAACAGAATACACACACACACACACACACACACACACACACACACACACACACACACACACACCTGCCATATCCAGCTGTTGCAGTCAGTTAAAAACTTCACTGCATGGGAGAGTAATGCAAAATCAGAGCTGGTGCTGTCAAGTGACAAAACAGGTGTACTCAACTCTCACTTTCTATGTTCTATTCATTATGGTAGAAGTAATGGAATGCTGAATGCCATAAATAGTGGAAAAGTAATAATCTATAAACTTTGTGTGTGTGTGGGCGTGTGTGGTTGGTCCGCAAAAACCTGTTCCTGAATACCCACTCTTCACACCATGTGAATGCCTTTCTCCTGAATGACACCTTCCTCCAACCATGTCATTCGGTCAGGACCGGTCCCTACCTCCTTCACCTCCCGTTACTCGAGGCGGAGTGGCGATCGGCCACCTCTGCCACTACCCTGTCCAGTTACAGCCCCTCCCTAATGATCCCACCTAACACCTGATCCTCAGCCTATTTATCCCTTCCCTCACTGTCACCCTAGCCACCTTTTACATCCACAGTCACGACCCCCTCCCCTACAATTTCTCGTCCCACATTGACCGTAACTTCACAACCTGTGCGATTGCTGCTGACCTCGACCTCGCCTCTCGATCCGTCAATGAAATCTGGCAACGGAGTTAGTTTCTCGCGACACTGTTCCCCTACCACAACCAGCACCACCCTCGGTGCTACCCTCGCCTCTCCCGACCTTGTCGGGTGCCTACAGGTGGACGTCCTTGACCTCACTGGCAGTGACTATGCCCCGTCATCCTCACCGTAGACTTCTGTGGCCGCCCAGTCCACACTTCCCGTACCGACCCTCTCTTGGGCTCGTCTGCGATTACTTCGATGCCAACTGGGTCACTTACAGTCCTCCGTCGATACCTCAGTTGCTGGCTACCCCGTGCCTTTCTGCTGACATTGAACACACGTCCTCCTTTTCTGGTGCCACCTGAGCCCACATTCCTACTGCTCCACCCTCCCTCCAATGGCCACGCTTCTCCTCCAAGAATTCTGTTGTCTCTCCGCTCCTTCCTGCGCACTCGTGACCGGACACCCTGCGACACCACCGGGAACTCTGTCAACATATTAGAAACCTCTTGACCGTGAAAGGACACCAGTCTCGGCACCGGACGTGCACCCGTCTTAGTGCCTCACTCCCCGTAAACTCCTCTGAGTACTGACGAGCCTTCCACTGCCTTACTGGCAGTCACCTCATCCCTATCTAACCACTCTTTCACCGTGACCGTCCCTTTCCTGGTAATGCTAGTAAGGCAAAACACTTAGCCACCTACCTCTCTGATGTATTCTCTGTCCCCGATAATTCTCAATTTGACTACTCCCTCTTTCCCGACGTCTGTGAGTGAACTGACACGACTGCCCACTCCACACCCCCACCCCCACCCCTGCCTCCTGGCTTCCAGTACTCACATCACATTTATCCCTCAGAACTTACCGCACTGGACATCCAACTTAGACTCCACACCAAATGAAACCATCCCCGGCCATGCCTGCCCCTCCCACAGCCTCGTGTTCCCTAAACCCTGAAAACATCCTCTGATGCCTCTTCCTACCGAAGCGTCAATTCACCTCGGTGTTTGTCAAGGTCCCGAAAACCGTCCTCTCCCGCTGTACACATCGGCATCTCCGTCGAAACCGGCTCCTCCTCTCTCCCGATGTGGCTTCCTTCTCTGTCAATGACCGACACCTCTGCCTCACCCGCCTCCCATCTGTCCCGTTGCACTGCATTATTTGCGTCCCTCAACATCGAGAAGGCCTACGACTGTGTACGGCACTCCGGTCACCTCATCGATCTCGAAACCTGTGCCCTTCCCATTAATTGTGTCTGTTACATTGTGTTCTTTCTCTCTTGCCGTCCCTCCTACGTCATTGATAAATCTGACTCTCGTTTAATTTATCCTACCACCGGGATGCCCCAGGGCTCTCACCTCTCGCCACTTCTCCACCTCATTTACTCGACCGATACGCTGCAAACCCAGCCTCCCATCCATATCCTTCGGTACGCTGACGACACCGCCTTCCTCACCCTCGTGCCTTTGCTTGCCCGTTCCCGGCATCTTCTCCAGTCTCACCTATCCCAATTCGCCACTCGGTGTAACTGGTGGCTCCTATCCGTCAATCCCAACAAATACTGGGCAATTGTCACAGTTCGTACCAGCCACTCCTTCTGCCACCACCGTGACCTTTACCTCATTCTGCACAGTCGTCCCATCCCACAGACTCCCACTCTCAAATACCTCGGCCTCACCCTCAAACATTAACTTTCCTGGACTCCTCACCTCGAAACTCTCTGCCAGAAAGCCTTTTTCTGCCTCGACCTCATCAAACTTCTCTCTAGCCAAACATGGGGGGGTCTCTGCCCATCCTCCGTCCTCCACACGTACCGCTCCCCGACGCGTCCCACTCTTTGAAGCTTCCGCCACATCCTGATATCCGAATCCCGGAGTACCGCGCCCTCCACCTCACTTACAGCACCCGCTTCCCTTCCCGTGTGATTCCTTTACTACCTCATTCCTTCCCCGCACCTTCTTGAATTCGTGCTCTGGTTTATCCAATCCTCTTAACTGTCACGCTTCTACCAATGCACCCTGCCTCCCCACACCTTCACACTCTCCACAGCCTTTCTTAGGGCACCTTCCCCTGCCCCTTCTAGCAGCCCTACTCTCACGTCCCCTCCTTGCCCTATCCCCGTCGGGGTTCTTGTGCCTGCTATTTTAATCTGTGCAGATTTTATCAGTGTTAGTGTTGTGGTCTCAACGTTTTTAAGTGCCTGCAACCCATTACTGGCAGAACGAGTGTCACTCGTGGTATTTTAATATGCATCTACATTTTTGTCACCATTTCGGAGTCGATTTTAATCTTTGGTGTTTTTTTAGCCACCGTGGCAACTGTTTTAAACTTACTGTATCTGTATATTGCTTCATTTTTTATCTTTCATTGTCTTCCCATTCTCCCATGTCTTCATAATATATGTTACTGTCACCGATTTGTCATCTTATATATTATTTGTTCTTCCTCACCACCTGTAAATGCATTCGGCTGAAGAGGTAACCAGGAATAAAATATTAGCTGTTTACTGTCCCAAGTAGTTTGAGAAATTTATTTGCCTACCTTGTTATCTTTCCTTATTTATTTACTTACCTTCTTTATCCTCCTATCCCTATCAATAGAGACAAATGAGAAGAATTATCCACTAGGTTTTCTTGAGATTTGAACTGGGGCTTTCCTTTTTCCACCCAGTTGCTTCCTTAAAAAAAGATCTTCAGGTAGTTTGGCCTGTTTTGGACTTGTGTTTGTTGTTCATTGTTCATCCTTGAGTTCTGGGATCAGATGTTTTACTAGACAGTGCATCCAGCCCTCACACCAAATGCACTGAGCCACCATACCGGCATACTTTGGCTGTTGCGCTACCGGTTTTCTTGGCCATAAGCGTTTACCGTGTGGGTACGTAAGTGGCTGTTGTAAAAGTTTCTGAAAAGTACGAAGTTGTGGATGCCATACACGATGATGAAAAATGCTTTAAATTACATATAGATCCCATCGAGTGCTTGTCATATTGTCATAACCTTCAGGGGTGATTTTCTGGGAAAAAGGGGGTGTTTAGCCATAATATGTTAGAGTCCTCTGTTGTAGGTCATATACAAATCCGAGCCAAATTGGTCAGCCGTGTCCGAGGTCTTCCCCTCGTAAGTAGTGCTCTTCCCAGCCCGGGTGCACGACACGGCCAGCTACTACTGGCCTGCTCTTCGGCCATCAGTCGGGACGTTGACCTCGGCCGATTCTGTCGCCGTGCCACTGAGCCGTGGTGGCCTGCTCTGATGACGGGAGGCAGAGGACCTGTCACTGGCCTCGTGTAGTTACCGGCTGTGTCTGTGTCGCCGTCATGCCCGGTCGGTGCTCCACTGTGTAAGTGACTAGCCTATCTGTGGCACCGGCCGTTACTGCGACTGCCACTCGGCGAGGAATATTATGTGGAAAAGAGAACGGGCCGCAATGGCTTTACTAGCAGGATGGACAATTAAATACTCATCTTTGTGCTCATGCCAATCTGCAGCCACTTCAGGTACAAATATATTTGTGAAATCAAATTTGAAAGAATTAGTAAATAATTAATAAAGAGGTATTTTATCATCACTCAGGACCTGCTATTGCTTTGTATATTTCTCTCACTTTCATCAGAGAACCATTCCCACATCCAGTTGACCTTTCTTTGCTGTAATGTAAGGATGAGGGGAGACAAAGTAGCCCAGCATATCATTTATAGTTAGATTCTTCTTATTTCTGGAACACTACTGATCTCTAGGCAACCTGAATGTACAACTAGTCTCTGAGCCTACACACCCATATGTTTCTCTCATGATTTTGGCTTTCCAACAATTTTGGAATTTTTAAAACATATTTTTGTTGGCTTGTACATGACAAAGAATTGCATGCTTGGCCGTAGTTTTGAATGATGTCAATATTTGATATAATACGTTTATATGATAACGGAATCTAAATGTATTTTCATGTAGCAATAAAATTTCATAGTAGCCATGTTTTAATTTTGCAATAAACACAGTATGAACATCTGTGACTGGAATACTCAGACAGCCAAAGTACAACATCCAGGTAGTACAAAGATCAATGTGGAACATGTTAAAAATAATTTACTACTCAAGATTTAAATTAGTTGCAAACATATTTTGGATCAGTTACAGTAATTCCACATTTCTTGTTTATAAAAAAATTCAGTCAAATTAAAGAATAGATACTTCAAATTATTGGAATGTATATAACAATTGTGCAAGCATTCTGATAAAAAATATAAATAAATAAAAAAGAAGCAGTAACAGACCTGACTGATGCAGAGAAATAATTATTACTGTTCACAGGTTTAAAGAAACAGAAAACACGGGATAACGAACTGTCTATTTACACACTAGTATTTCAGTTGTACAGCTTTGATAGGTGGTTATTTTCAGTGAGAATATCACTCAGTCATTTTAAATCCCCTTAAATCTACAGGAGTACATAGGGATTTCTCTCTCCCGCAAAAACATGTTCACCGTGAAGCATTACCTGTTCAGTAGACACCAAACTAGAGGCTGCTCAAAAAAAGCAGCCCATAGTTCATTTAATAACAAGACTCCTCTTACAAACAAGCACAAAAACATTTGGCAATTATCATTATGAATGTTTACAAAATAATAAAAAATGAATGAAAATTAATTTTCTGTGTAACATTGTCAAAGAGAGCATGAAACTGTAAAAAAATGTAATTAGCACAAAATTACTTACAAGACACCAATTTAAACAGTAGCCTATGTCGGCACAAGAGAAGAAATAATAGTAGAAAAAAGAGTGTATGAGTAAAATCAAAGTAGGGGTAATATAGGTAATTTGCTAAAAAGTTAATGATCGTCAGAGGAAGGTCATCAAGTCAGATGACCTGCATGTTAAACATAAGGTAAATAGATTTAATTCCAATAAAATGATGATCTACATTACCTTATTTTTTGTGTATGGCATCCTATCAGTTTCACAATAACACGTTTCAGGATTGGCCCTTGTGGCCACCACACACTGTATTGTTAACCCTGACACGACATAAGTCGTCAGATGCTGAGCCACAAGGGAAAATAGCCATACATTGACTTCATTGCAACCACTGCACATGATTTCTTGGGTATGGCTATATGTACTGTATGTCTTGCATCTAAAGCCATAGTACGTTGGGCAACTTATTACTGTCATAAGAGGCTGTTCCAAGTGCCACTACGAGTTTCTTTACCGTTGTTGCAACACCGACTTTCCTTATTTCCAAATGTGGCCAGTCTCCCTTTACTACACTCAGTAGATGCAGTGACCTTTCTCTTTCTTTATTCCTCCCTACTCTGGACCCTCCTAGTTGTCCTACAGTGTGTTCCTGTACACAACTTGTTATACCTCTCATCCAAATTATCCCTATCAACTCTCCCCCCACCCCAAAAGTTTTATATGTGTTTTTCCTGAAACTCATTTATACTAGAAATTAAAAACCATTTCTTTGTTGTCAAAACAGGTGGGAGTAACTTTAAGCAAGCATTAGTCCAAAGAAAATTAACGAGTAAATGATACGAGGGGGCATAAAACTGAACTGAGAGCACACTAGCATTCTTGGACGTACTAGTAGACACCTTCGTGAAACAACTGCCCAGATGTACGTTTGACCGTAGTTTGAAGTCATTATGGGAGATTTAAAAGAACACAGTGTTTCAAATTTTGTTTCCTGCTTAGAAACCTTGGCAACATAAGATTTGTAAATGCTTCAAGGGGCTTCCTTATATTTAATACCTCTGTACACAAGTGTTGTGATTGATTTGAGTTTTTTAAACATGTTGAAATGCTCATTCTGAGAACCCTTCAACATTTCAAAATGATGAAAACTTTGAGAACATCCACTAAAAATTTCAGAAGATACAGGCATGTGTTGAAGGTCATGCCAACAGATTTTCAGTGAGGGTTTGATTACGAGATGTGTTGCCAGTAATTTTGCTCCTCTTCTCCTCACAAAGCATATAAATCAAAACAAAAACGTTAAATTACATTTAGAGCTACAGCTTGAAATATTAAACTGAAAATGATCCAAGCTTTTCGATCAAAGTCACTACAGGTGATGAATGCCGTGTCAGTCGTACAAGCGAGAAAATGAGCTCTCGTGACTCCCAGCTTTGCCAGACCGAACACAGCGAGACAAGGTTACTGTCTTTTCTGGTGTTCACAGAAATGTGCTACGGGAGTTCGTTCTGCCCGGGCTGGACACTTCACTTAACCACCACTTTTATTTGAGAGGTTTAAGAAACTTGGTAGAGGATGTGTGGAGGAAATGCCCGATATGTGGACAGCTGTTTGGCCTCTCGGGGGGTTTTCTGACATTCCCCACTGTACGTACTCTCTAGATGTGACTTTCTTCTGTTCAGAAGAAGAAGAAGAAGAATAAGAAAAACACTGAGTGTTTTACAGCTCATATTAGGTTTTCCTGTAGTTTTATGTTTTTTGTAAACATTCTGGAGAAAAATAATAAAAAAATTATGGACGATACAATTACAACTCTTCCCTAGTCAAACACATGTTACACTATATTATACTATTGTAATAACATCTATGCACTCGTCTTGACACATGGTATTCTCTCTGACCATATTTTAACAAACAGCCAAAAGTATTTGATATTTGTGTTTAGTTTTGACAAAAATAACTTTTTGACCTTTTATTTCTTTAAACTTTTTCTGTAATATCTCTCCTATATTTTCATTATCTTTTTCCATTAAAATATCATTACCTGTCTTTCCTTGGCAGTTTGTCCTCTTTCTCAAGGTTACTTTCTTTGCCTGTACTGGTTTACATAAAATCAAATGACAGTGTCAAATAGCCATTATTTTGGCAAATATATCTGAAATGGTGTGAGTTACGGAATTGTTCTACAAATACATTTATTCAATTTTCATCTCTAATGAAAAGTTAAGGCGTTATTTGAAATTTAATTTCCTGCTGTCAAAAGACTATTACTGATGGCTTGTCTTTACTGTCATTAACCTGTTTCTTGTCCGAAATATTTGAAAAAGATAGGTTCCGGTCGCTAGCAGCCAACAATTACATCTGTAAAACTTGGTGCAGATTGGCCGGATGGCTCAACCTCAAAAGTGGGAACACATTGCAGACAGTCAGTGTCGAATGGAAGTTATTTTTACAAATATGAAATTATGCAGGATATGAAATAACATAAGAGAACAAAGCTGTAGAGAATTTTCTCCTCTACTAATTAGTTTATTCAATTTTCGAGTTTGATGAACGGTTAAAGCCATTATTTTCATTCACATTTTGAACTGTGAAAAGGTGATTGCAAGGGCCCACTTGTAGTGTTACTTCTCTAAAAATATGTGGAAGGGAAGCTTTTCATTGGTGCAAAGTGATGAAAACAGTTTCACAAAGGGCACGATGATACCGAATTGCGTTCGAGAGTTCCAGACATGCTTCAAATAGCAGAAAAAAAAAGACTTGATAGGTGCATTGCATCCAATGGAGAGTATTTTGAAGGTTTAAATGACTCTCTCTCTCAGCTAATAAAAATTATTTTTCCCAACTGCCATTCTGTTACAATATAATCATTTGTGAACACACACATACAAAGTTTTACACTGCGTCAGCACAACAGAAACTGTCGGTCAGCACTGGTGCAGAAACAAATGTGCTGTGAGGAGGCGAGCAGCTGTGGCACTGGCTAGACGACGGGCAGTTGCAGTGCCTGCCGGGCCGCCTGCCCCGCGGCCAGCAGCGGCTCCAGCTCGGCAGTGTCACGGCCCACCCGCCACAGCGCTCTCGACACTGCTTCCACTTTGTTCGCCAGAGCGACAACGGCGACGGGCTGCACCTCGGGCACTGCGGGCAGAGCGAAAGTGCAAACTCTTACTCGCCGTCAGAGAGATATGCAGATACTTCTGGCTGACCTAGTGAATATACAGAATATGATTATGGGAGGAGTTAACATAATAGCACACTGTACACAGTGTGGCTAGGTGTAGTGTGTAAAAAGCAGCAGCTTCAAAAGGAGGTCAAAGTATGAAAAAAAAGAGGGCGTACAAAACATATGATCAAATTTAATAAATATGTTTATTATTAATACAGAAAATATACACATCAGTGCTTTCAGACAGCAAATATGAATGCAACTTTATGCTTTTTTACTTTGTAAACAGTTCGGGGTTAAATTTTACTTTTGCCACCGGTGTTGTTTCGGCAATAAAATGTATCAAAGACACTGCTTCTTAACGCTGTATTTGTATATCGATCAGTTTGTTACACTCATCTAGTGACTGGTTCTCGATGTACTTTTTCAATTCACAATTTCTTAGCAGTTTTCCTATATTACCCATAAAAAATAATTATGTCCACAACTCTGAACTGTTTACAAAACAAAAAATGTAAAGAACTTTCACCTCCCGTCACTCGTCACGCTGCTACCGACAACTACGAGTTGAACAGCAGCCACCGACATCGAAACTGCACTTTAAACTTTGGCATAAATATAAATTTGATAACTGAGAAACTGAAATAAAACCACAGCAAAGCTATTAATCTGAAGAAGAGGCATTGCTTCGTGCTTCTGTTTCGTGTAGGCAGTGCCTATAGATAAAGTACCGTAATTTAAGAAGAGAGCAGTAGAATGGGGCTAATTAATTATAAATATAATTTTATTACCTTCAACACTGGTAAAAAAGGACAATGTCTGAAACTACTCGGATCCTGAACAAAGAGTTTAAAAAAAAGGACATCTCGAGATTAATTCAGATGTTGGTCACCCTAACTGTACACTAAGCAGGAGTGACAAGACAACAAATGAAAGCCTGTAAAATAATATATAACTAGAGGGAAGATAGATACCACCTACAGGAAAATAAAAAGATATGCTTGGGGACAAGAGTAGCTGCATCAATATCAAGTGCTCAGATGAAAAACCAGTACTCCACAAGGAAGGGAAAGGTGGAAGGAATATATACATGGCAAATACAAAGGAAATGAAGTTCAGGGTAGCATTGTAGAAATGGAAGAAGAAATAGATGATATAAGAGAGAGGAGATATGGTACTGAGAGAAGAATGTAACAAAGCACTGCAAGATTGAAGTTGAAACAAGGCCCCTGGAGTAGATGATAGTCACCTTTGAACTGCTGATATCGTTGGGAGAGCCAGTCATGAAGAAGGTGTTCTACTTTGTGTTCGGCATGTGTGAGATAGGGGAAAGATCCTCAGAATTCGAGAATAATATAATAAATGCAATTCCAAAGAAAGCAAGGGCTTAAAAGATTGAAACTTACAGAACCATAAATTTAGTAAGTCATGGATGCAAAATACTAACATGAATTATTTACAGACAGATGTAAAAACTGGTGGGGGAGATCAGTTTGGATTTAGGAGATATGTAGGAACACAGGAGGCAACACTCACATTATGACTTATCTGAGAAGATAGGTTAAGGAAAATAAAACATATGTTTTTAGAGAAAACACAGTTGACTGAAATACACTCTTTCAAATTCTGAAGGTAGCAAAGGTAAAATACAGGGAACAAAAATTTATATAAAACTTGTACAGAAACGAGATAGAAGTTACAAGAGTATAGTGGCATGAAAGGGGCACAGTGGTTGGAAAGAGAGTAAGAGAGGGTTGTAGCCTTTCTTCAATGTTATTCAATGTGTACGATGAGTAAGCTGTGAAGGTAACCAATGATAAAATTGGAGAAGGAATTATAATTTCAGGTGGAAAAAAATAAGAACATTGTGCTTTTTTGATGACATTTAATTCTGGCAGAGAGAGCAATTGAACAGAATGAACAATCTATTGACAGGAAGGTATAAGATGAACATTAACAATAGCAAAACAAAAATAATGGAATGTAGTCCAAGAAAATCAGGAAATTCTGTAGGAATTAGATTAGGTAATGAGACGATAATAATAGTAGATGAGTTCTATTTTTTGGGTAACAAAATAACTTCTGATGACCAAAATAAAGAAGATATAAAATGGAGAATGGCAATGGTCAGAAAAGCATTTGTGAAGAACAAAAATTTGTTGACATCCATTATTAATTTAAATGGATAAGACGTTCATACAAAAAGATGATAGAAGCTTTTGAGATGTAGTTTACAGATGAACACTAAAGATTAGATGGTTACATCACTTAAGTAATGAGGAGAAAAGAAATCTCTGGCATCTGTTTCGTAAAAGAACGGATCACTTGGTGGGGCATATTTAGCATTGGAGGGAAATTTGTGGAGTAAAAATCACAGAGAGAGACTGGTAGACAAACACAGTTTGCAGGTTCAAAACGATGCAAGTTCCCATCCCTATTGAGAGATGAAGAAGCTTGCACAAAATAGGGGAGTGTGGAGAGAAACATAAAAGCAGTCTTTGGGCTGAAGACCACAATAACAACAACAACAACACTTGAGCCATTGCTAGGCAGAAAAATGAGACTGAGAATGTTGGTTAGTTTTCAGACAAACAACATATAACATAAAAGAAGATATCATTGGAGTAGTGAAGCAACTAAAATCACTTAACAAGAACAAGTCTTCTGGTCCAGACTGTATACCCATTAGATTTCTATCTGATTATGCTGAAGCGATAGCTACTTACTTAACAGCCATATACAACCACTCTCTCGAAGAAGATTGGAAAGTTGCACAGGTCACACCTATATTCAAGAAAGGCAGTAGGAGTAACCCACTAAATTACATGCCTATTACATTGACGTCAATTTGCAGCAGGGTTTTGGAACATATCCTGTATTCAAATATTATGAATATCTCGAACGGAATGATTTATTGACCCAAGGTCAACACAGATATAGAAAATATCATTCATGCGAAACAAAACTAGCTATTTACTCAAATGAAGTGAAGAGTGCTACTGACAAGAGTTCGCAAATCAATTCCGTATTTCTTGATTTCCAGAAGACTTTTGACACTGTACCTCACAAATGGCTTTTAATCAAATTACGTGGTTGTGGTATATAGCCCTAAATTTGCGACTGGATAGGGGATTTCCTGTCAGAGAAGACACAGTTTGTAGTAATCAATGGTAAAGCATTCCATAGGGTAGTGTTATTGGTCCTCTGCTGTTCCTTATTTACATAAACAATTTGAAAGAAAATCTAAGTAGCTCTTTTAGGTTGTTTGCAGATGATGCCGTCATTTACCGTATAGTAAAATCATCTGAAGATCAAAACCAACTGCAGAATGATCTAAATAAGATATCACTATGGTGTAAAAATTGCCAATTGACTCTAAATAATGAGAAGTGTGAAGCCCTCCACATGAGTACAAAAAGAAATCTGTTAAACTTTGTTTACAAGATAAATAAATCAAAGGTGAAGGCCATAAACTCCACAAAATACCTAGGAATTACTATTACTTCAGACTTAAACTAGAAAGAACACATAGATAATGTCGTGGGAAAGGCAAAACAAGACTGGGTTTTATTGGCAGAACCCTTAAAAGATGCAACAGAACTACTAAAGAAACTGCATACACCATGCTTGTCCATTCTTTTTTGGAGTATTGCTGCCCAGTGTGGGATCCTTATCAGGTGGGTTTGACAGAGGATATCGCAATAGTCCAAAGAAGGGCAGCTCGTTTGGTATTTACATGATACAGGGGAGACAGTGTTACAGAAATGACACAGGATCTGGAAGAGGAATCACTACAACAACGGCGCTTATCGCTGCGGCGTAGGCTACTTACGAAACTCCAATCGTCAACATTTACCTCTGAATGCGAAAATATATTGTTGACTCCCACTTACGTAGGTAAAAATAATAATTGGAATAAAATACAAGAAATCAGAGCTCGAACAGAGAGATTCAGGTGTTCTTTCTTCTCGCGCGCTATTGAAGAATAGAATGGGAGATTAATAGCATAAAGGTGGTTCAATGAACCCTCTGCTAGGCACTTCAATGTGATTTGCAGAGTATCAGATGTAGATGTAAGAACAGAGAATGGCTCTTGCTGTATTACCTATTAAGAGGCCAATTGTATCATTTACCAGCGGATGGTTTGAAATGTAGATATGCAACGGTGGCGGCAATGTATTCCTACCTACATTCCCTGATGTGTCCAAATTTATTAAAGTGTGCCTCTCTGTGCTATTGTAGCTTTGCTGCAACTTTATTGCAGGTAAATTTATCCATTTTATATGTTTGATTTCACATCTTCATGCTCCGGTTCTTCTCTTCTATTAGATTATCATGATGCTTCTCTGGTTTCGGCAATGAGATAAATGTAAAACACTGTGCAGGGCGAGTTAAAAATTTGCAATTCTTTAAAATTTCTTTTAAGTTCTTACAGTCTCTTTCCTGCAGAATAGGCCCACCTTTAAGTCAACTTGTATTTTGCTGTTTATATAGGTTTTTGATGGGTGCCATACCCCCAGTGCTACCTTTAAATGCTGACACTGCTAGAATTTGGGGCGAAAACCTTACACATTATTATAAGGTCAGTAATAATCTATTCCTTATTATCACTGTTCATGATAAGACAAGCCCTGTAAAGTTTCTCCTAACTTATCTTGCATATTGTGGTGATGCCCCCAAAAAGGCAAAACAGGTTTGAAGAAAGTAAATCATTGCAACTGATGTTGTTTTATTAGAAGAACGGAGATACATTTGTGATGTGAGATATTATGGTATCATAAAGCTTGCTGATAATTGATTTCCATCAAATCTAAAAAGCAATTCGGCAGTCACATTAAGAAACCAAGACTGTGTATAGGATGAAAGCTTATATTTAGAAATGTAAATGATTGCTTAAGGTGTACCACAGTGTTTGTAATTGGTTATATCTTGCTCTTTTTCAGGGTGACACGACAAAGATAATCACTTCAAATATTTACAGCCATTGTAAGATACCTATCGTGCACATTACATTTTATTTCCAAATTTTACATTTATTTCAATTCTACAGCTATCAGTTATGTTCTGTAGTCTTAAGCAGCAGCACAGATCACATCAGAGGAGAGTCGATAAGCACATCTGTCTAGTAAGCAAGAGGTCCTGGGTTTGAATCCTGGTCCTGGTACATATTTTAGTTGTATGGTTGTTTGGGCAAGGAAATGCAGTCCATGGAGGAAAGAAGGAAGACTGCACAAGCTCGGGGCCCCGTGCTCACAAAAAAAACCATGAGCTCCTTGGGGGGTGGCTTAGTTGTATGACGCTGCCTATATTCTTCTCAATGTTTGTTAAATATTAAATAATATGACCCACATTTTAACTCCTTCCCCCACCCCCAAATATTACAAAAATGCTGTCATAGGAACTTACATCATCATTATGCAAGAAATCAATTATTTTTAATTAATAAAGGAATAAGTTGTGTGAACATTTATGAAGTGACAACCTTGTCAATCTTCAATAGGATGACTCAGATTGTTCTATATTGACAGTGCTATTGACATGCCTTACTTTTGGTTTAATATGTTAATTTTTTTTTTTTTAAATATTTTTGTACTGTCTCTTTTGCAGTAACTATCCGAAGAAACCCTTTCAAGAAAAATAGCTACCCACCCATGTCATTATAGTTTCAACTAGCTTGCTTGCACATTCTTTATAATTCAATCTGCTTCCAGAACCTATGAAAGGCACTGACTATGAGAACTTCACGACTAAGAGGAAGAAAAAATTCTACACTTCAACTCGCTAAAATATTCCAAGAATGGGTTTAAACTACCGTAAATCTCGGGGTGGGAAGGCTAGACTACTCTTACTGTATGCCTGGCTAAGCTGAATGATTATGCAGGTTTAGGGTAACAGGGAGGTCCTGCACAATTTTAGATGCTGTCACAAATTTTGTACATTGGGCTTGGTGTTGGGAACTTCTGTGGGAGAAATGTCCTGTGATTCTGTCCCATTAAAAAGTATTGTCATTACTGCAGCTAAAGTCATGGTTCTGAGGGAGAGAAATTCAACAATGCTTTACTCTTCAAAATCTAATTATTAGTAATGGAGTAATTATAATATTTAGAATGTATCATTTATCTGTATTGTATGTTAAATGGTACTTTGTTATTTCATACTTACAAGGAGAGGCCACCAACTTGTCATTGCTGAATTGATCCAAATTTGTGGTACATGTAAGGCATGGTGGAACATGATTTCAACTGCCCCAAGTGTCAACTCCACATGGCCAAGCATTTGGGAAAGAAAAGGAATTTTGAAACCATATGCACCTTATCCCACTCCCATGAACCATAGACATTGCCGAGGAGGGGTGGCTTGCATGCCTCAACGATACAGATAGCCATACCGTAGGTGCAACCACAGCGGAGGGGTATCTGTGGAGAGGCCAGACAAACGTGTGGTTCCTGAAGAGGGGCAGCAGCCTTTTCAGTAGTTACAGGGGCAACAGTCTGGATGATTGACTGAGCTGGCCTTGTAACATCAGCTAATGTGGCTTTGCCACACAGCTACTGCGAATGGCTGAAAGCAAGGGGAAACTACAGCCGTTACCTTTCCCGAGGACATGCAGCTCTACTGTATGAACATATGATGATGGCATCCTCTCGGGTAAAATATTCCGGAGGTAAAATAGTCCCCCATTTGGATCTCTGGGCGGGGACTACTCACGAGGATGTTGTCATCAGGAAAGACAATACTGGCATTCTACGGATCAGAGCATGGAATGTTAGATCCCTTAATCGAGTAGGAAAATTAGAAAATTTAAAAAGGGAAATGGATAGGTTGAAGTTAGATATAGTGGGGATTAGTGATGTTTGGTGGCAAGAACAACAGGATTTCTGGTCAGGTGAGTACAGGATTATAAATACAAAACAATTGGGGGTATCACAGGAGTAGGATTGATAATGAATAAGAAAATAGGAATGCGGGTAAACTACTATGAGCAACACAGTGATCGCATTATAGTAGTCAAGATAGATATGAAGCCAACACCGACAACAGTAGTACAGGTTTATATGCCAACTAGCCCTGCCGATGATGAGGAAATCGAAGAAATATATGAGGAGCTAAACGAAATTATTCAGAGAATTAAGTAGGAATTTGGTAGTAGGACAAGGAAGGGAAGGGAGGATAGTAGGTGAATATGGTACGGGCAAAAGGAATGAAAGAGGAAGTCGCCTGGTAGAATTTTGCACAGAACATAATTTAGTTATAACACACACCTGGTTCAAGAATCACAAAAGAAGGTTGTATACGTGGAAGAGACCAGGAGACACCGGAAGATACCAGATAGATTTCATAATGGTAAGACATAGATTTCGGAACCAGGTTCTACAGTGTAGGACATACCCAGGGGCAGATATAGACTCTGACCATAACTTGCTGAAACTAAAGAAACTACAAAAAGGTAGGAAAATAAGGAGATGTGACCTGGATAAATTGAAGGAACCTGAGGTTCTTAAGAATTTCAGAGGAAGCTTAAGGCAACAATTGACAGAAACAGGGGAAAATAAAACAGTAGAGGAGGAATGGGTAAAATTGAGAGATGAAATAGTGAAGGTAGCAGAGGACAAAATAGGTAGGAAGGAAAGACCTACAAAAAATCCTTGGATATCACAGGAGATACTAAATTTAATAGATGAAAGGAGAAAATATAAAAATACCATAAATGAAACAGGCAAAATGGAGTACAGACGACTAAGAAATGAAATTGACAGGAAGTGCAAAATGGCTAAGCAGGAGTGGCTAGAAGGCAAATGCAAGGATGTAGAAGAATGTATAAATAGGGGAAAAATAGATACAGCCTACAGGAAAATAAAAGAAATATTTGGAGATAAGAAAAACAGCTCTTTGAATATCAGGGACATTGATGGAAAACCTGTTCGCAGCAAAGAAGGGGAAGCTGAAAGGTGGAAAGAGTATATAGAGAGGCTATATGAAGGAAATGAACTTTGAGACAATATTGTAGGAAGGGAAGAGCATGTAGATGAAGATGAAATAGGAGATACTGTACTGAGAGAAGAATTTGACAGAGCCCTGAAAGACCTAAGTCGAAACAAGGGCCCTGGAGTAGATGATATTTCCTCAGAGCTACTGAAGTCTCTGGGAAAACCAGCCATGACAAAATTGTTTCACCTGGTGTGTAAGATGTATGAGACAGGTGAAGTACCCTCAGACTTTAAGAAAAATGTTATAATCCCCATCCCTAAGAAAGCAGGTGCAGACAGGTGTGAAAACTACAGAACCATCAGTTTAATAAGTCATGGCTGCAAAATATTAACGTGAATTGTATACAGAAGGATGGAAAAGCCGGTAGAAGCCGACCTCGGGGAAGATCAGTTTGGGTTCAGGAGAAATGTAGGAACACGGGAGGCAATACTCACTTTACGGCTTATCTTAGAAGATAGGTTAAGAAAAGGCAAACCTACATTTCTAGCTTTTGTAGATTTTGAGAAGGCTTTTGACAATGTTGATTGGAATAAACTCTTTCAAGTTCTGAAGCAAGCAGGAGTAAAATATAGGGAGCGTAAGGTTATTTACAACTTGTATAAAAACCAGACAGCGGTTGTCAGAGTTGAAAAACCAGACAGCGGTTGTCAGAGTTGAAGGGCATGAAAAGGATGCAGTGGTTGGAAAGGGAGTAAGACAGGGTTGTAGTCTTTCTCCATTGTTGTTCAATTTGTACAATGAGCAAGCTATAAAGGAAAGCGAGGAGAAATTTGGAGAAGGAATTAAAGTTCAGGGTGAAGAATTAAAAACATTGCGTTTTGCCGACGACATAGTAATTCTGTCAGATACAGCAAAGAAACTGGAAGAGCACTTGAATGGAATGGACAGTGTGCTGAAAGGTGCATATAAGATGAACATTAACAAGAGCAAAACTAGGGTAATGGAGTGCAGTGTAAGAAAATCAGGTGATGCTGAAGGAATTAGATTGGGAAACGAAGCAATAAAGGAGGTAGATGAGTTTTGTTACTTGGGCAGTAAAATAACAAATGATGGTCGCAGTACAGAGGATATAAAATGCAGAATGGCAATGGGTAGAAAAGCGTTCTTGAAAAAGAGAAATTTGTTAACATCGAATATTGATTTAAACCTAAGGAAGTCCTTTCTGAAGGCATTTGTATGGAGTGTTGCCTTATATGGGAGTGAGACATGGACGATAAACAGTGTGGACAGGAAGAGGATAGAGGCTTTTGAAATATGGTGCTACAGAAGAATGCTGAAGATTAGGTGGATGGATCGCATAACTAATGAGGAGGCACTGAACAGAATTGGGAAGAAAAGGAATTTCTGGCATACCTTGACTAAAAGAAGGGATAGATTGGTAGGACACATTCTTAGACATCAAGGAATTGTGAATTTAGTGTTGGAGGGAAGTGTATGGGGAAAAAATCGCAGGGGAAGACCAAGAGATGGATATAGTAAGCAGATTCAGACAGATGTAGGTTGTCGTTCTTATGTGGAGATGAAGAGGCTTGCTCAGGATAGGGTATTGTGGAGAGCTGCATCAAACCAGTCTCCGGACTGAAGCCCACAACAACAACAACAACATGCACCTTATCAACTGTCCCTGTGAGCAGGTTTTTAGCAAGCAGTGTTTGACTCAGTGGTAAGAGAGCCGATTCGTATAGAAAGGGTCGCGGGTTTGACTTTGCCTGGTGGCAAATATTTTTGTGCTTCTTGGCAAAGTGTCACAATTAACTGCAACAAGTTATTTTGTATATATGTGTGCAAAACAACAGCTTGGGATGTCATTTAAAACTACTTTCAGCAACTATCCTCAGCAACATGCTACATTATGCATTGTTCGCTGCTGGACTGTGTGATGAAAGAAGATGTTTTCAGAATGTCAACGAAGTTTATTTTTCTATGGAGATATAAAAAGAAAAACCATGTCACTGAAAATTATTGCTTCTCCTGTTTCTTTAATGAGTATCTCTTTGGTACATGTAACTGATCAATTGCAAAAGATCGGAAATATCAATTTGTATACATGATATTCCCATATACGCATTGACTACAATCCCTTTACATGCAGTCTTGAATATAACCCTATGCCTATCCTTTTTATGCTTATATATTAATAAAATAACCTAAACAATGCTGCATTTAATTGTAAAATCAGTAGTGTACGTATTGCCAAGGAGCACAAAAATATTTGCTGCCAGGCAGAGTCAAAGCAGTGCCCCTTTCAATATGAATGTTATTTCTTACTGTTGAGGCAAACACGACTTCCTAAAGACTTTGTCACAGAGACAATTGATAAGATGCATATGGTGGTAGATCTGTATCAAAATTCTTTTTATTTTCTAAACCTTTGCCCTTCTAGAGTTTCCACTTGGAGCACTTTCATATCTCACCATGCCCAACAGGTACCACAGATCTGGAAGAATTTGGTGATGATGAGAAGGCATACCATCCTTGTCAGACAAGGAAAACACTGTGTCGGTTAACGTGGAAATGAATGTCAGGTTTCTGCAACACTGCTCTAAAAGGGGCACAGAGGAGAGATGCTTTCATTTTGTCCATGGTGTTTCACATGTGCTAAGTGCCAGTGTGTAAGGAGACAGACAAATCCCACTGTAATTCCTCCAGAACAAGTAAATGGATTTTGAACACTGCTTTGCCATTTTAAATTTATTTATTATTGTTGTTGTTTTTAAAACTAAAAGATTGGCAGCAAAAATTAGTATAGTTCAGTTTGAAAAATGAAAATTTATAATTAAGGTGGTCAGCTAGGCAGCACAATCAAATACATTTAGAATGTCCCATTACATCACTCCTCCTGACTTCGTGAATTGTGCAGAAGATGTTATCCATTCAAACCAGCACATCACTAGCACCCAGATTTGAGTGACCTAAATCAGTGAGATAAAGGATGAAGCTGGCTAGGGTATTAAGGAAAGAGGTTTTAGGTAAGGAAGTGGGTGGTCGGCGTGAAAGGAAATATTCCATCGCAGCGAGGCCCTGGGCATGTGGGATATTAGTGTATAAGGAAGTGGCATCGATGGTTACAAGGATGGTTTCAGGAGGTAACAGGCTGGGTAAGGATTTCAGGCGATCAAGGAAGTGGTTGGTGTCTTTGATGTAGTCCACCCCTATGAAATCCCCAAACCACCTTCCCTACCTTCTGGCTCCTACCCTTGTAACCGCCCCCGTTGTAAAACCTGCCCTATGCACCCTTCCACCACCACTTACTCCAGTCCCGTAACCCGGAAGGTGTACACGATCAAAGGCAGAGCCACTTGCGATAGTACCCACGTGATCTACCAACTGACATGCCTGCACTGTGAAGCGTTCTATGTGGGAATGACCAGCAACAAACTGTCCATTCGCATGAATGGACACAGGCAGACAGTGTTTGTTGGTAACGAGGATCACCCTGTGGCTAAACATGCCTTGGTGCATGGCCAGCACATCTTGGCACAGTGCTACACCGTCCGGGTTATCTGGATACTTCCCACTGACACCAATCCTTCAGAACTCCGGAGATGGGAACTAGCCCTTCAGCATATTCTCTCTTCCCGTTGCCCACCTGGTCTCAACCTCCGCTAAATTCGAATTCCCACCCACCATCTTAACATCTTTGCCTTGGTTCTCTGGACAGAGCCTCTGCCTCAAGTGGCATCTCTGTCTAACTTCTAACTTCTTTGCTTTCTACAGTTCTACAGTATGTCTGCCTAAGTGTACTTGTGTCTGTGTAAATGTGTGGGTGTATGTGCATTTATTTACCTTCCATTTTTTCCCCCAAGGTAAGTCTTTCCTGTCCCGTGATTGGAATGGCTCCTTACCCCCTTCCTTAAGTCCCTCATCATTTCCTTTTCCCTCTCCTTCCCTTCTGCCTGATGAAGCAGCTAGGCTGCGAAAGCTAGCATTTTTGAGTGTGTGTGTGTGTCTGTGTGTTTATTTGTTGCTATTACTGCCTGTGCCCCTTCGCCTGGTAAGTGTTCTTCATCTATTTTTTACGTATATTTTTTCCTGTTAGGAATTTTTCCTCTATAATATTCGTATCATAAATTTGAATTCAACAATTACTTCCGTCATTGTTCTGTTACCTTTCGAAATCTTTTCTGTCTTCTAACTTTCCCTTGTTTTTGCGTTTTTGTTTTTATTTTTATCTTTATTTATTCATTTATATATATTTTATATAGCAGTTCCATTCTACATTCCCTTCTTATCTTACTGTTCACTTTTCGCCAATACTTACAACAATACGTCCACTTCCTAACCTAACCTTTGAGTACTTTTATATGATTTTTACCACTTCCATTACTCCTTCTTCCGACTGAAATACGCCGCTCATTAAATTTTCTCGCTATATAACGTAAACATTAATTCACAACTGTAGTTTCTCATATTGTTTATAACCATTTTCGGCATTTCCTAGTCACCTCACGTTTGTTTCCATTCCCGTTTTTCCACATTTCCGTTCGTTTTTCCTACTTTTCCGATCGTATTTCAGCTACTTTACGTTGGTCTTGACTCTACTATTCCATCGTCAGACTATTCTTAGCCTCAATATCGTAATCTGCTACCACTCCACCAATCCTATTTAGACGTTTTCCTTGCTTTCTCACGCAATTTTCTCGTATTTTTTTCCGATTTTTTCCGATTTTCACCATCCTTAAACCTCGTTTGCCCGCCATACCACTACCTAACCATTAACACTACGTGGTTGGCCACAGTTTCAACAACGAATTTTAACGACTTTTTCTTCTTTTTTCTATTTCCTTCCTTTTTGCTTATCTGAATTACTTTTCACATTAATTTATATATATATATATATATATATATATATATATATATATATATATATATATATATATATATATATATATATTATTTTATTCGTTCATTGCAACCTGTTACATAGCCCATATTTCTCACTTTTCCTTCATCCATATATTATGCCTTCCTTACAACACGCCTACAACAACCCCATCCAGTTTTATTTACATTCCCTCCGTAAACATGCTTTTTCCCTAGCCAGATTACGCTCCCACATTCTTTTTATGCAGGCTTGTCTGACATTTGGAATCACTCCCAAGGGCCTCACACTGAAAGTTCCCATCTCTGGCTGTAATCCATCCTTTCATCCCGCCCTATACCAATTCCAAACTGAACAATCCATATCCCTCACCCGCCTAATCCTTAACCTACACATCAACTCCGCCAATGAACACACCTGTCAACTCCTATCCCTAATCAAAATCCTCAACCTTTCCTCTCCTACATCTACACCTGCAGTTCAGAATATCCTCCTTCAGGCCAACCACAAATTAGAACAGCATGCCACCCAGCACCTCAAAAAACTATCCAATCTCCTGGTCACCCACCTCCGGAAAGGCAATACTCTCTCCCTCAACAACCTCTCCAGTAAACCTCAACCTCCTCTAATTGCACACAAACCCAGTCTCTCCCATCTACTCAATCTCCCACTCCCAACTCCTCTCCCTCCCAAACCTCAAAATTCCAATCCACACAATCCGGAACCACAACATCCCAATCCAGTGGTCAACCTCTCCTCTAAACTTCTCTCCCAATCTGAAACCTCTGTCCTATCCAAAGGGCTGACCTTTAGCCCTACTCCCAAATTCAACCAAACAGCCCTTGTAAAAGATTTACTATCCTATACTCGCAGTCTTTGCTGGAGATATCACTTTGCCACGAGGAAAAATAATCCTCTTCCTAATGATCCAGCTCCCCAAGACATCATCCAAATCGAACCCTGCCTAGAACAGTTCCGTCCCCCGTCACAGCGAGACCCACCTGCTCTTCCTCAAAATCACCCTCTTCAAACCTTACAGGAATTCCTTACTTCCAACCTTGCCTCCCAGTCCTTCCTGAGAAACCTTAATCCTACTCCCAACATTACCGCAGCTGAATCCCGAGCTATCCATGATCTGAAGGCTGACCATTCCATCGTCATTCTCCCTGCCGACAAGGGATCCACGACCGTGGTACTTGATCGGCGGGAGTATGTGGCAGAGGGAGTGCGTCAGCTTTCAGATAATACCACATATAAAGTTTTTCAAGGCGATCCCATTCCTGATGTCCAGCAGAGCTTCAAGGAATCCTCAAAACCTTAGGCCCCCTACAAAACCTTTCACCTGACTCCATTAACCTCATGACTCCACCGACACCCCGCACCCCCACCTTCTACCTACTTCCCAAGATTCACAAACCCAATCATCCCGGCCGCCCCATTGTGGCCGGTTACCAAGCCCCAACAGAACGAATCTCTGCCTACATAGACCAACACCTTCAACCCATCATGTGCAGTCTCCCATCCTTCATCAAAGACACCAACCACTTCCTTGATCGCCTGAAATCCTTACCCAGCCTGTTACCTCCTGAAACCATCCTTGTAACCATCGATGCCACTTCCTTATACACTAATATCCCACATGCCCAGGGCCTCGCTGCGATGGAATATTTCCTTTCACGCCGACCACCCACTTCCTTACCTAAAACCTCTTTCCTTAATACCCTAGCCAGCTTCATTCTTATCATGGTTACAAGGATGGTTTCAGGAGGTAACAGGCTGGGTAAGGATTTCAGGCGATGAAGGAAGTGGTTGGTGTCTTTGATGTAGTCCACCCCTATGAAATCCCCAAACCACCTTCCCTACCTTCTGGCTCCTACCCTTGTAACCGCCCCCGTTGTAAAACCTGCCCTATGCACCCTTCCACCACCACTTACTCCAGTCCCATAACCCGGAAGGTGTACACGATCAAAGGCAGAGCCACTTGCGATAGTACCCACGTGATCTACCAACTGACATGCCTGCACTGTGAAGCGTTCTATGTGGGAATGACCAGCAACAAACTGTCCATTCGCATGAATGGACACAGGCAGACAGTGTTTGTTGGTAACGAGGATCACCCTGTGGCTAAACATGCCTTGGTGCATGGCCAGCACATCTTGGCACAGTGCTACACCGTCCGGGTTATCTGGATACTTCCCACTGACACCAATCCTTCAGAACTCCGGAGATGGGAACTAGCCCTTCAGCATATTCTCTCTTCCCGTTGCCCACCTGGTCTCAACCTCCGCTAAATTCGAATTCCCACCCACCATCTTAACATCTTTGCCTTGGTTCTCTGGACAGAGCCTCTGCCTCAAGTGGCATCTCTGTCTAACTTCTAACTTCTTTGCTTTCTACAGTTCTACAGTATGTCTGCCTAAGTGTACTTGTGTCTGTGTAAATGTGTGGGTGTATGTGCATTTATTTACCTTCCATTTTTTCCCCCAAGGTAAGTCTTTCCTGTCCCGTGATTGGAATGGCTCCTTACCCCCTTCCTTAAGTCCCTCATCATTTCCTTTTCCCTCTCCTTCCCTTCTGCCTGATGAAGCAGCTAGGCTGCGAAAGCTAGCATTTTTGAGTGTGTGTGTGTGTCTGTGTGTTTATTTGTTGCTATTACTGCCTGTGCCCCTTCGCCTGGTAAGTGTTCTTCATCTATTTTTTACGTATATTTTTTCCTGTTAGGAATTTTTCCTCTATAATATTCGTATCATAAATTTGAATTCAACAATTACTTCCGTCATTGTTCTGTTACCTTTCGAAATCTTTTCTGTCTTCTAACTTTCCCTTGTTTTTGCGTTTTTGTTTTTATTTTTATCTTTATTTATTCATTTATATATATTTTATATAGCAGTTCCATTCTACATTCCCTTCTTATCTTACTGTTCACTTTTCGCCAATACTTACAACAATACGTCCACTTCCTAACCTAACCTTTGAGTACTTTTATATGATTTTTACCACTTCCATTACTCCTTCTTCCGACTGAAATACGCCGCTCATTAAATTTTCTCGCTATATAACGTAAACATTAATTCACAACTGTAGTTTCTCATATTGTTTATAACCATTTTCGGCATTTCCTAGTCACCTCACGTTTGTTTCCATTCCCGTTTTTCCACATTTCCGTTCGTTTTTCCTACTTTTCCGATCGTATTTCAGCTACTTTACGTTGGTCTTGACTCTACTATTCCATCGTCAGACTATTCTTAGCCTCAATATCGTAATCTGCTACCACTCCACCAATCCTATTTAGACGTTTTCCTTGCTTTCTCACGCAATTTTCTCGTATTTTTTTCCGATTTTTTCCGATTTTCACCATCCTTAAACCTCGTTTGCCCGCCATACCACTACCTAACCATTAACACTACGTGGTTGGCCACAGTTTCAACAACGAATTTTAACGACTTTTTCTTCTTTTTTCTATTTCCTTCCTTTTTGCTTATCTGAATTACTTTTCACATTAATTTATATATATATATATATATATATATATATATATATATATATATATATATTATTATATTATTTTATTCGTTCATTGCAACCTGTTACATAGCCCATATTTCTCACTTTTCCTTCATCCATATATTATGCCTTCCTTACAACACGCCTACAACAACCCCATCCAGTTTTATTTACATTCCCTCCGTAAACATGCTTTTTCCCTAGCCAGATTACGCTCCCACATTCTTTTTATGCAGGCTTGTCTGACATTTGGAATCACTCCCAAGGGCCTCACACTGAAAGTTCCCATCTCTGGCTGTAATCCATCCTTTCATCCCGCCCTATACCAATTCCAAACTGAACAATCCATATCCCTCACCCGCCTAATCCTTAACCTACACATCAACTCCGCCAATGAACACACCTGTCAACTCCTATCCCTAATCAAAATCCTCAACCTTTCCTCTCCTACATCTACACCTGCAGTTCAGAATATCCTCCTTCAGGCCAACCACAAATTAGAACAGCATGCCACCCAGCACCTCAAAAAACTATCCAATCTCCTGGTCACCCACCTCCGGAAAGGCAATACTCTCTCCCTCAACAACCTCTCCAGTAAACCTCAACCTCCTCTAATTGCACACAAACCCAGTCTCTCCCATCTACTCAATCTCCCACTCCCAACTCCTCTCCCTCCCAAACCTCAAAATTCCAATCCACACAATCCGGAACCACAACATCCCAATCCAGTGGTCAACCTCTCCTCTAAACTTCTCTCCCAATCTGAAACCTCTGTCCTATCCAAAGGGCTGACCTTTAGCCCTACTCCCAAATTCAACCAAACAGCCCTTGTAAAAGATTTACTATCCTATACTCGCAGTCTTTGCTGGAGATATCACTTTGCCACGAGGAAAAATAATCCTCTTCCTAATGATCCAGCTCCCCAAGACATCATCCAAATCGAACCCTGCCTAGAACAGTTCCGTCCCCCGTCACAGCGAGACCCACCTGCTCTTCCTCAAAATCACCCTCTTCAAACCTTACAGGAATTCCTTACTTCCAACCTTGCCTCCCAGTCCTTCCTGAGAAACCTTAATCCTACTCCCAACATTACCGCAGCTGAATCCCGAGCTATCCATGATCTGAAGGCTGACCATTCCATCGTCATTCTCCCTGCCGACAAGGGATCCACGACCGTGGTACTTGATCGGCGGGAGTATGTGGCAGAGGGAGTGCGTCAGCTTTCAGATAATACCACATATAAAGTTTTTCAAGGCGATCCCATTCCTGATGTCCAGCAGAGCTTCAAGGAATCCTCAAAACCTTAGGCCCCCTACAAAACCTTTCACCTGACTCCATTAACCTCATGACTCCACCGACACCCCGCACCCCCACCTTCTACCTACTTCCCAAGATTCACAAACCCAATCATCCCGGCCGCCCCATTGTGGCCAGTTACCAAGCCCCAACAGAACGAATCTCTGCCTACATAGACCAACACCTTCAACCCATCATGTGCAGTCTCCCATCCTTCATCAAAGACACCAACCACTTCCTTGATCGCCTGAAATCCTTACCCAGCCTGTTACCTCCTGAAACCATCCTTGTAACCATCGATGCCACTTCCTTATACACTAATATCCCACATGCCCAGGGCCTCGCTGCGATGGAATATTTCCTTTCACGCCGACCACCCACTTCCTTACCTAAAACCTCTTTCCTTAATACCCTAGCCAGCTTCATCCTTATCATGGTTACAAGGATGGTTTCAGGAGGTAACAGGCTGGGTAAGGATTTCAGGCGATGAAGGAAGTGGTTGGTGTCTTTGATGTAGTCCACCCCTATGAAATCCCCAAACCACCTTCCCTACCTTCTGGCTCCTACCCTTGTAACTGCCCCCGTTGTAAAACCTGCCCTATGCACCCTTCCACCACCACTTACTCCAGTCCCATAACCCGGAAGGTGTACACGATCAAAGGCAGAGCCACTTGCGATAGTACCCACGTGATCTACCAACTGACATGCCTGCACTGTGAAGCGTTCTATGTGGGAATGACCAGCAACAAACTGTCCATTCGCATGAATGGACACAGGCAGACAGTGTTTGTTGGTAACGAGGATCACCCTGTGGCTAAACATGCCTTGGTGCATGGCCAGCACATCTTGGCACAGTGCTACACCGTCCGGGTTATCTGGATACTTCCCACTGACACCAATCCTTCAGAACTCCGGAGATGGGAACTAGCCCTTCAGCATATTCTCTCTTCCCGTTGCCCACCTGGTCTCAACCTCCGCTAAATTCGAATTCCCACCCACCATCTTAACATCTTTGCCTTGGTTCTCTGGACAGAGCCTCTGCCTCAAGTGGCATCTCTGTCTAACTTCTAACTTCTTTGCTTTCTACAGTTCTACAGTATGTCTGCCTAAGTGTACTTGTGTCTGTGTAAATGTGTGGGTGTATGTGCATTTATTTACCTTCCATTTTTTCCCCCAAGGTAAGTCTTTCCTGTCCCGTGATTGGAATGGCTCCTTACCCCCTTCCTTAAGTCCCTCATCATTTCCTTTTCCCTCTCCTTCCCTTCTGCCTGATGAAGCAGCTAGGCTGCGAAAGCTAGCATTTTTGAGTGTGTGTGTGTGTCTGTGTGTTTATTTGTTGCTATTACTGCCTGTGCCCCTTCGCCTGGTAAGTGTTCTTCATCTATTTTTTACGTATATTTTTTCCTGTTAGGAATTTTTCCTGGACGATATACTTCGACATTGTGCCCTACGGTGGTGCCACAGGAAATGGCTTCGTTCTGGTGGATGATAACTTTTGTCCCCACAGGACAGCACTGGTGGACAATGTGATTATAGCTTAGGGAATTGAACAAATGGAATGGCCAGCTTGTTCATCAAAATTAAACCTGATTGACTGTGTCTGGGATGCACGTGGCAGATGCATTGCAGCCAAACCGACACCTCTCACAGCGGTTGCAGAGCTGAATGTTGCACTCGTGCAACAATGGCTAAATATTCCTCGAGAGCTGACTGATAACCTTGCACTGTCCTTGCCAAACAGATGTTCAACTGTACTGGCCATCCGAGGTGATCATATACCATATCAGAGGACAACAACAAAGACTTTTCACTATCATTGTAGCTCCACGATGCCTCGCTGTAAGTAAATGTGTTGTACACCTCAAGTAAAGAGTTGAGACGGCAAAATATCATGCTGTTTAACACACAAATTACATCTGTAACTAATGTCTGAATAAAATATGTTACCCTTTGTGTATTGTGTATGATATCTCACCTGATCCCGTAATTATTTTGAACAGTGTATATCTATAATTAATATATATATAAAAATAGACTATATGCCATTTAATGAGAATTTACTGCCATTCATTTAAGTTAAAACAAAATTATCGTATCTGAGTTGGTTCTGGAAAGAAATGAGTAGAACAAAATAGCTGAATCACTCTGTATATAGTCTCTTATTGCATATCCAAAGAGCTGAAATAGTTCTCTTTGTTGAGGCATTGCACATAATTGTGTGATAAAGATGCTATGTGATTTCCACCCTGCATCCTCTTGTACACAAATGGAAATATGAAGAAGAGGTTCATAGTACATTTGCTGTTTCATGAAATTTGTTGTTGACAGTCGTTTTTAGAACTTCAAAAACAATTTAATGGGAAAATGTAGCACCACTATTATAAATTAACAGACACATCTCATATGAAAGTAAGAGAATGTAGATGTGATTTGTGGAGCATGGAAATAACTAATCTAGCGTGCTATACACTAACCCTTCATAATTCATCTGTTGCTACTAAATTAGTTTAAAATTGCTTTTATTCACTAATATCAATACAAATAAAAATTAGGATAACAGAAATCAATGAAAGTTATAATTCTGATTCTAAAAGCACCTACCTGAGTTTTGTTTTAGTGTGGAAAGAGCTTTTCTTGAGATTTCATGTATGTTAATTTTGTGTGTAACTACTTCCAGTTCACTTTCTTTGCAGGAGATTAATAAGTCATCACTAGCTCTTTCCAGCTGTTTGATGACAACTGAAGGTTCTTCAAACACATCCGCTACAGCTTCGAGAAACGGGTTTCTTACTGTTGTGGACAGAGCAGTAAAATAATTCTCTTCAAAGCAGCACAACCAGTCCAACACCTTAGTGTATGCTACTAGGGGTGAACCAAAAGCATCCCTCAGAAAACTGTAACATATTTTAAGTGGTTCATTATATTAGCAGAACTGTGAAAACTTTGCAGTCTATTTTCAGTAAAAAGGAACAACTTTGGTGTTACAAAGACATATGAATCGTAGAATTTACTTCTAAGATTATATTTGAAAGAGACCTTTTTAATTCTATTCAGATACTACAGTGACAGTGTCCAAGAAGTCTATATTATTAGCTGATAAATTCACAGAATTAAATCTATGGAGATTCTATGAATAAGAAACATAGTTTATGGGTTAAAAATACAGGAAGTGTAATACTACTCAAATGTTATTCATTTTGTTATAATAGAAATTACACTCTTCCTTAGATTTTATTACTCTGGCTGAACATTATACAGGGTGAATCACCTAAGACTTGCACTGCAAATATTGCAGAAATGGAAAGTGCTATTGATATGCATATTTCACAGGATAGATTGGTGGTCAGGGGCTCACATTACAAGCCAATAAACAGATTTTAATAACATAAAGAAACTGTATTTTTACACAATTTTATTCCTTTGGGACATCCACAACCATTCATTTTCATCATAAATCGTTGGATCCACAACAGTTGTTATTTAAACTTTTTTATTTTATGCACTACCTGAGTTTTGAGACCTATGTCTCATCATCCAGTGAATCTGCAAATTACAATCAAATAAAATAGTGACATCTATCATGTAATAAAATGGCTATCCCACATCTTTACTAAAATTACTCAGTTCAAAGGGAATATACGTAGTTAGTAAGTGTGTAAAACTGTTACATGTAGGAGCAGATTAAAATTTTGTTACATGATATACATCACTGTTTTATTTGATTGTAATTAGCAGATGCACCTGATGATGAGATATAGGTCTCGAAACTTAAGTAATGCATAAAATAAAAAAAGTTTAAATAACAACTGCTGTGCATCCAATTATTTGTGATGTATTTTTTATGCAAACATAGGCTACACTTTTTTAAATGGAACAATACCTATGACAAGAAGAAACTAAAATTAGGGTAAATTAGAATTTTAGTGTAGTTTTTTGCAGGACTAGTGCAAGTCATTCAAGATATATCATATTGTGGAAAGTTTTCACAGCAACATTTGTACAATGCTTGTGGCAACGCACACTACAGAATGACACAAATGTGGACTCTGACCAGTAAAGAGACAAATGATCACCAGCAGAATTAATACAAGCTTCCAGTCTGGTACGGAAAGACTTCTGCACACATGTTAGCATTTCAGCAATGTTCAAACAGACTGCAGTTAATACGTCATTGCTTATCGTTGGGTATAGCTGGTATGTCTTTGTAGACAATGTCTTTCAGTTTTCACCACAGAAATAAAATCTACAGGAGTCACATCCGTGAACAGACCCAGCCAAGGTACGGTTCTCCGCTTCAAAACTAATGGTTTGTAAACAGTTGGTGAAGACGTGCCCACATATTCTGCAGAGGAATGTCTTCTATCAGCCACATCAGATGTGCATTCAGTGCACCTTCTACGAAAACTGGGCCTATGAGCTGACGGTTAACTATCCCATACCATACATTTACACTCCACAAGTGATGAAGTTCCTCCTTACAAAGCCATCGAGGATTGCCGACAACAGATGATGCATTTTACTGCAGTTTACCTGGCCACGATAGGTAATTTCCATCAGGGTAATCGAAGTCATATAAAATCTACATTCGTGTTGAGTTGTCTGACAGGCTCTAATCCCAATCTTAAAGCTATTAGGCAATTATAAGGCTGTTATAAAATTTACTCGACAATTAAAGCAGAGGATGATTATCCTTTTTATTTGTCTCACAGGAAACAAGCACAAGAACATTCCATATGATATAGGCTGATTCTGCCTTTCAGAATAAACTGCCTCTGCCACACAAGAGTTTCACTGTAGCTTCAATAAATAATGACCCAAATTCATTTTTTCAGCTTTTAGTACATATACGGCTGCTTCTAATATGATACTTCTTCTTCTTCTGTAAGTGTGTGAAGTTACAAACAACTCTTAATGGACTCCACAATGGTAGAGTACCGTTACATTGGCATCTATGCAATACTACAATTATGAGCAACATTCTATAACTGAATTTGTGTTTTTGGAAAAAGAAATTGTCATAGATGTTTATGTACTGTGTTCAGTCATGATGCATTCAATATAAGTACTGTTAGGTGATAGGAAAGGAGTTCTAAAGTGTGAGGAAGTGTAGGAATTAGGCCTATGCTCCACAATTACTCAGACTCATTTGGAATGCCCCATTACATCCACTCCTCCTGACTTGGTGAATTGTGCAGAAGACAAATCATTCAGACCAGCACATCACTAGCACCCAGATTTGAGTGACCTAAATCAGTGAGATACAGGGGTGGTTTGATGATACTGGTAAAGATGGAAGAAAAATGTTTGTTTTATTAACAACTCACTTTATTTCTTGACACAGTGTCCTTTCAGGGATAGATATAGGTTTTATCACTCTCCTGAATACTCATCGATTGCAATTATCACTTATTCATTTGAAGAAACTTTTCCCCCTGCAAATCCAGAGTTAAAAATAGGGCGGGACAAAGTCACTTGAGGCTAAGTATAGTGAATAGGGTGTACAAGGAATCAATTCAGAGCCCCTTTTTTGATACAGCGTTCCCAGCGTGCCCTGTCTTCATAAAAAAAAGAACTTCATTTGTGTGTCAATGTTGGCATTTTTTCAGCTGATGCAAGTTTAGAATGATGTAATAATGAAGGATAATAGGTTCCAATTACAGTTCTGTCTTTCTTGAAGTAACTATGAGGATTATTCTTTGAGAATCTCAGAAAACAGTACCAGCTGACAAAATACTCTTTATCTTCATTGGTGCACTTTCACTAGTGACTGTGCATTGTTTGCATTGTCATTTTGTCTATGGTATGTAATGATGTATCCTGCTTTGATCAACAGCCACTAATCGGTGAAAAAGTCTTGCAGATTGATTTAACGTCTGCAGTCGTCGTGTTTAAATGTTGTTCCACATGCGATTTACAGTGACTGCGCGGTATCGCAGCATGCTGCTTCTCCATAGAGAGTTCTCAGTTACCCACTCCGTCAGTCTGGTTGCCTACAGTCTCAGCAGGCACATTACCAAATTACCTCTGCAGAAATCTCAACTTGACAGATACAGTACGCATCTTCTTCGATGCTCGTGTGACCGTGTTTCAATTCATCAATCAAAAAGTAAAAGTAAAATGTCTCCAATAATGATGCAGAATGTGCATGAACTGATATCCAAATTTTGTATGGTAATGAAAATGAAAATGTTTGGTAATAACTCACACCTTGGCTAATTCCATTTTCAATTTCAGTTAATGCAGTGGCCAATTCAAAAAGCTGTCAACAATGGACTGGAAGCTATAGTAAATTGTTGAAGTTCTATTTACGACCCTTTCAATAATGAAGCTCACCAGCTGTGAAGATAAAACAAAAATGTTCCATTGTTTCACAAAAATTTACCAGGTGTGGTAACGCGCGGCGCGTGTGTTTAGACGGCGTGCTTCCCGTTACCAGAACTGGCCACTGTGCGGCACGCCTCAGTTGCATACTGTGTGCACTATCAAACTTATCTATTGTGACTTTGATGGGACTGCTCAGGCCCCTGGCAACAGTGTTAGCTGGGGTATATTGTGTAATAGTGTTAGTAGTCATAACACAATTGGCGACAAAGGTGGTTTTTGAACTGGCGTGTGCTCTGTCGCGGAAGATGGTAGACAACGACGGACTGACTCCAGCGGACTTTCAGCTGCCCCCGTGGGGCCAGATTTTGCAGCAATCATTACAGACTGTAGTTGAGTCCGTTCAGCGGTTAACGACGATTGTGTCGGGTCAGGCGGACCATTTTGACTCCCTGGTGTCGCGGTTGCCGTCGGCTCCTCGGCCGGCGTTTGATTCCGCTTCTGTGTCTTCCACTACTGTGTTTCTGCCTCCGTTCTCGGGCTTTGACGATTCTTTAGAAGATTGGGACTCCTATGAAAACCGACTGCGTCAACATTTCCTTGCGTTCGGGGTGTCCAATCCGGCGTTGTGTAAGGCTTTATTTCTTTCATGGGTCTCCCCCCACATCTATCAACTTTTGCGTCAATTAGCCCCCTGCAGGAACCGGCTGCTTTGTCCTTTGATGAGATGTGTCATTTGTTGTCGGCCTATTACCGCCGCGCACGCATGTTATTGCGGCGAGGGGTTGAATTTTACCGGTCACATAAGAAACCCAATCAGTCCTACCGGGTGTGGGCCGCAGAGCTGCACAGCTGGAGAATCCCACCTTAATGGATGTTTTAAACATTGCACAGTCTTTTGAAGTTTCACGGGCTGCAGGGGATCAAATTGAGACTTGGGGTGATGTCACGGCAGTTTCACAGTCGGGCTCGGCACCCTTGGATTGCGCGGACGTCGCTTTCGTGCGGGAGCGCCCCACTCGCCGCGCGCGCGGTCGTAAACAGGCAGCGGCTTCGAGGCACGCGTGGGCCGTGCCGCACTCTCCCGCTCGCGCGCAGCGGTCCTTTCCGTCCTGTCCTCTATGTTTTGTACAACATGACAGGGCTGATTGCCCCAAGCGATGGGTTACATGTCACTCGTGCAAGAAAAAAGGCCACATGGCTTCTGTCTGCCATTCTCGGCCGAATGAGCAAGATGACGAGATGGATGTTATTCTTGTCCAAACTGTTCACTCTTCGTCTCCCAAACTTTTTGTTGACGTTCAGATTTTTGACAGGGCAGTTACTTTACTTGTTGATACGGGAGCTTCCGTTTCTCTTCTCAATTATATCACGTATGTACGACTCGGTTCGCCCCCTCTGGCGGCTGTCAACCGTTCTTTGCGTGGCTACAGCCGCCAGCGCATTCCTCTCTTGGGTCAATTTACGGACCCCACGGCGTATAAATCTGTCGTCAGGCCGGTCACTTTTCTTGTTGTTGATGACACTGCGGCTGCTAACATTTTCGGCCTGGATGCTTTTAATGTTTATGGTTTTTCTATCGATGATTCTGTTAACCTCCTATCGGATTCGGTTCCTTTTTCGGAGTTAGATGCTCTTTGTCGGGAATTTTCTTCCTTGTTTTTGGGGGGCCTGGGTTGTGCTGTGGGCTTTACCGCCCACATTACCATGAAACCGACGGCGCGACCTAAGTTTTTTCGCGCGCGCCAGGTGCCGGTAGCCCTGCGCGATCAACTTAAGACGGAATTAGATCGCCTACACGACTTACAGGTTTTAACTCCCATTTCTTCTAGTGAATGGGCTACGCCGCTGGTTATTGTAAAGAAGCCTGGGGGGTCTTTACGTATATGTGGGGATTTTAAAGTCACCATCAATGCACAGTCTGTGGTTGACTCATACCCCATGCCGCGGACAGACGAACTCCTTGCTTTACTGTCTGGTTCCCACTCTTTTTCTCACATTGATTTAGCGGAAGCCTATCTTCAACTCCCTTTGGACGATGACACTAAATGTCTGTTGGTCGTCAACACTCACTTTGGGTTGTACCAATATCAGCGACTCCCTTTCGGGGTCGCTAGTGCCCTGGCTATTTTTCAGTGCTACTTAGAGCAGCTTCTCCGTCCGGTTCCGGGCCGTGTTAACTACTTAGACGATATTGTTGTGACTGGGGCCACCCCACACGAGCATTTACAAAACCTGCGGGCGCTTTTCTCTGTCCTACAAGCAGCTGGTCTCCGCTGCAACCTGGCAAAGTCCCGTTTTTTCCAACCTTCTATTCTTTATTTGGGGTTTGAGGTGTCTTCAGCGGGCGTCCGCCTGTTGCCAGATCGCGTGGCCGCGGTACAGTCCCTGCCCTGTCCCACATCTTTTAAGGATGTACAGGTCTTCTTGGGCAAAATTGCCTATCACCACCGTTTTTTACCGGGGGCTGCCTCGGTAGCGCATCCTTGCTTCACAAGGGTGTTCCCTTTGCCTGGTCGTCTGAATGTGAACAGGCGTTTTGCACGTTAAAGCGCTTACTGGTTTCTGCATCTTGTTTGATGGCGTATGTTCCCGGGCAACATTTGGTTCTGGCCACTGATGCGTCCCAACATGGCATTGGAGCGGTTTTGGCCCATAAATATCCCAATGGGTCGGAACGCCCCATTGCGTATGCCTCTAAGATGTTGACGGCAACTCAGCAACGGTACTCGCAAATTGAAAAGGAGGCATTAGCTTTTATTTATGCTTAGAAAAAATTTCATGTTTGTTTGTATGAGGTCAAATTTCATCTTATTACTGACCATAAGCCGTTGGTGTCTCTATTTCACCCTACAGCAGCGCTTCCCGACAAGGCAGCTCATAGGTTGCAACGTTGGGCCCTCTTTCTTTCCCGTTATAATTATGAAATCCATTTCCGTCCCACGGCACAGCATACTAAAGCGGACACATTATCGCGCCTTCAGGTGGGGCCTGATCCTGACTTTGACCGAGAAGAACTTTTATGCTTTTATTTGGATGAGGAAGCTCAGACTACTGTTGATGGTTTTCCTATTATGGCACCAGTGTTGGCCAAGGCGGTGTCGTCAGATCCCGTGCTGCGGCGCGTCCTTCACTACATTCGAGTGGGCTGGCGTGACGTCCCTCCACGTCGGGCTTCAGATCCCCTCCGTAACTATTATTCCTTCCGTTTTCGCCTGTCTGAATGGGGCGGGGTTCTCATTTTGGCTACAGACGGACAGGCTCCGCGGGTGCTGATTCCGGCAGATCTCCGTTCCAAAGTGCTTCAGATGCTTCACGAAGGACACTGGGAAGTACCCCGCACGAAAACATTGGCTCGCCGGCATGTGTTTTGGCCCGGCATCGATGGGGACATTACGAGGCTGGTGGCTAAGTGTTCGTTGTGTGCTTTACAGCAAGCGGCACCTCGGGCGTCTCTCTCTTCTTTGCCGCAGCCCCAACAGCCTTGGGAGCGGGTGCACATAGATTACGCGAGCCCCTTCCTGAACTCTTATTGGTTTTTTCTCGTAGATGCGTACTCCAACTTTCCATATATTTTTCGTTGCCATACCATGTCCACTGGAGTAACGATTCAGTCACTGTCTAAGGTTCTTGCTTTGAAGGGTTTCCACACACACTCGTTTCAGATAATGGCACCCCTTTCACTACTTCTGTTTTTCGAGATTTTTGTGCTCGGCTGGGTATTCGCCATATTACGGCCCCTCCGTTTCATCCTCAGTCTAATGGCGAAGTGGAAAGGTTTGTGCGTACGTTTAAAACTCAAATGCGCAAATATGTGGCCTCTTGCTCCGTGGATGATGCCATTATCTGGTTCTTGATGTCGTATCGGTTCACTCCGGCGGGGGAACGCAGCCCGGCGGAACTGCTTCACGGCCGGCAACCTCGCACTCTCTGTCATTTGTTGTCGCCTCAGCCACCGACTGTGCCCCCACGGCCATCAGGTCGGTATATTCCGGGGTCGCTAGTGTGGGCGCGCGGGTTCGGCCGGCATCCTCGTCGGCTGCCGGGTAAGGTGAAGTCATGTCTCGGCCGTTGACTTTGCACTGTGGACACTGCTGTGGGCACTCTTCGTCGACACTGGGATCAGTTGCGCCCGCGACTCCCGGCAGATTCACAGGCACCTCCTCCAGCCCCGCCTCCTCCGGGGCCTGTTTCGCCGGCATGCTCTGTGCCAACATCTTCGGGGGGGGGGGGGGGGGGCCGACTTCTGCGCTGCGTGCTGGGTCCGCCCGAGCTCCGTCGGTGGTAAGGGTGCCTTTCCCGGCACTGGCACCAGTCCCAGCAGCCACATTCCTGAGCAACGGGTCACCTCCTCCTTCGGCTCCCCTCATTGAGCATCCGGCACTGGACAGGGGGGAGGGAGCCACCGCTTCTGAGGCTATGGACATCCAGACACCAGAAAGGACCATGACTCAACCTGTGAGTAAGGAAACTGCTCCCTTTTTATCTCCAATTCTGGGATCAGACGGTGCACCCTCATCCCCGGTCATCGCGAGCAACATACACAGAGGTACCAGCCACTCCTGGCACAGACGAACAGGACATTATCAGCCCTATGGGGTGGTATCAGCCCGACACTGGCAGCCAGAGATGGACGAGGCCCTGCCCATGGACATAGCCTGGGTGCGGTTGGCACCCCTGGACATTACACCATAAAGGGGGAGGAATGTGGTAACGCACGGCGCGTGTGTTTAGACGGCGCGCCGCCCGTTACCAGAACTGGCCACTGCGCGGCGCTGGCGGCACTACCGTGCTGCACCCTGCCGGCACGCGGCGTTTGAGAGAGGCACGGGGACAGCCGAGACCTCGCCTCAGTTGCGTACTGTGTGTGCTATCGAACTTATCTATTGTGACTTTGATGGGACTGCTCAGGCTCCTGGCAACAGTGTTAGCTGGGATATATTGTGTAATAGTGTTAGTAGTCATAACACCAGGTGTATCAAACCACCCTCCCCCACATGTAAGCATTTGTGGCCTAATATCAGGATAGCCAGTGTTCTTTATATTAATTCGATGTATAAGTTTACTATTATGTCTGTTCCAAGGGAACAGATGTTGGTGGTGATCCGCAGCAGAGATAAATATATCGATGTATATATTTTGCAAATCATGTAATTTCCCAATGTCTGCTGCTCCTGTAAAGTGGACAAACAATTTGCAGCACATGAAAATTTGTGGCAGACCGGGACTCAAACCTGGGTCTCCTGTCCTTCGCAAGTGGTCGCTTCAACCATTCGGTCCACCCGTGGATGCTCCCCAGCCAGACCCAAACTTCCATGTGTTGCACTTGCCCTCATATGCTCGCACACATTATAGTGTGAGCCACACAAGAGGGAGAGAGACAATGCTACTACCGTAAGCCTGTCATGGCATTAATGTTTACTATTATGTCAATTCCAAGGGAATAGACGTTGGTGGTGATCCACAACAGAAATAAATATATTCATATATATACTTCGCAAATCATGTAATTATATAAGCCTGGCCTCTGAACATAGAATGGCAGCATGCATGCACACAAATTTATGCTTTCCACAATGTTTTAATTTGGTAAATGAATTTCCAACAGAGTGTACGTGACAAGAATCGCTTCCTTACTTCTCATTTCGAACTTTATATAAATATACGACGTAATAGGTTGGTGTGGCAGTGGAATCTAAACATATTTCACTCTAGTAACATTTTGTAGCAGCCGTGCTACAATTTGGCAAGAAAACATAATATTGCTGCGAGAGACCACGAACACCAACTGCCGGCGTGGCGCAGGGGATAGCGTCACAGACTGCAGAGCAGAAGGTCGCCGGTTCAATCCCGCCCATCGGCAAAAATTTATTACTTTGTAATTTACAATTCCAGAAGGTTCTACATCTTTCTTATGTTCACTTGTAAATTCTACTTGTTTCTTATGTTAACTGTTCTTCTAATTTCTGGTAAATTCTGTCTGTGTATAAATAGCAGAGCACTCTGCCTGAGAGGCAGTCAGTGCTGCGTGTATGTTGAGTTCGTAATAAACGTGCTTTCAGTATAAGTGCTGTGTTTAGTTGCCTTCGAAGTCAAGCCTGCTTCCATTGCAACGCGACATTGTTTGGTGGAGGCGCCGGGTACACTGTGCAACAGCTGCATCACCGTGGGTCCGATTAGGCAACGTAAAAGACGTCGCTTACACGGACTGGAACCGAAATACAAGGGATACACCGAGTACGTCCTTCCAAGAGTCCGTATCATCAGACGAACTATGGAAACGAAACCAGCAGTAAGCCAGCTACACATCAGACACCCGTCGGTGTTCTCTGGAGATGCTGGACAGGACCCAAACAAATGGCTAAAAGGGTTCAACCGAGTCACCAAGTACAACAGATGGGATCATACGTTGTGCTTGGCCAACGTTTACTTCTATCTGGACGGAAGAGCCCAGCAATGGTTCGAGAACAACAAAGACAAGTTGAATGACGTTCCAGGAGGAACTGAAGAAGACGTTTGGAGACCGCCAGCGACAAATCCGCTCGGCGGAAGAACAACTGAAGAACCGGACCCAGCGACATGGTGAGCCGACACAATCGTACATACAGAATGTTTTGGCCCTGTGTAACATAGTCAATCCGAACATGACTGAGGCGGACAAATTTACGCACTTGATGAAGGGAATTGCAGAAGATATGTACCAAGCTCTTCTGATAAAAGACGTCGCTACGACAGAAGAGTTCATCAAGTGGTGCCAGCATATTGAAGAAATGCAACAAAGGAGGGTTGGATGCAAGAAGTATGACAGACTCCCAAATGTAGTCCCTTTGGCCGTTATGGAAGACCAGCAGGACTTGGCTTCTCTCATACGACAAATCGTGAGAGAAGAATTGCAACAGTGCATGGCAGCCGGGACTATTAGACTGAGCGAGCATCAGATTATGGCCATGGATGTTAGCCCTGTAAGTCACGAGGTAGCCAACGCCGCTGAGGACGAGGTATTTCAGACATTAGCTCCTGTCTGCCCCGTCAATCGCACCCGACGTGAAGAATGGCATCGCCCTGCTATGACTTACGCTGCAGCCGCCAAACGGCAGCCCATGAACCGACCGACGTGACCACAGCCAACTCCCCCACTAACTATGACGCCCTGCAGAAGAACAGACGTCTGGAGGACAGAAGACAACACACCACTGTGTTTCCACTGTGGACGCCCTGGACATGTCGTACGCTACTGCAGAGAGAGGAGGCGAGTATTCGATGATTATTTTGCTGCAAGACGTCAGCCGTCGGAACAGTTCTATCCAAGGCAGTCACCTACTGATGAGTTCAGTCGACCTATGGGGAGAAGCCCATCGCCGTACCCTAGACGAGATCGCTCCCCGACGCGCCGCAGCCGTTCACCGTCGCCGTACAGAGGTACCAGCCGCTCCCCTAGCCGCCGCGCCCAGGAAAACTAAGCGAGGCGACCATCTATGGAGGTGAGGCCGCAGCAGATGAAAATCCTCTATGGATGACAGTCGCCAAGATGTCGGGAAATCTCATCGACGTCATAATCGACAGCCAACCTGTCTGGGCACTTGTTGATTCAGGAGCCTCTTTTCTGTATTATCGGATAATTACCGCTGCACACTAAAGAAGACAATGTTCTGTGATACAGGAGCAACTGTGCTGAAGGTCGCGAATGGAAAGTACGTCCATACAGCAGGAACTTGTGTCGCAAGAATAACCATCAACAATAGGACGCAGCCATTTGAATTTGTCGTGTTAACAGAATGTAGTCACAATGTCATCCTTGGATGGGACTTCCTTCAGGCATCCCAAGCTATCATTGACTGGAAGATCTGAGCTGCAAATTGAAGAAGTTGTTCCGCCGGATACACGTAATACAGAATTTTCTGGGCAGCTATTCGTTGTTGACAATGTGACGATACCACCGTTGACAATGAGAAGAGTTGCAGTCACAAACACAGATGACTGGTTAAACTGTGAAGTTCTTGTTGATAGTAAAAAGTTTATGAGGCTCACAAAAGAAATTTACATACCAGCGGCTATCATAAGCATTACCGGTGGTCAAGGAGAGATTTTGATCACAAATTGTCACGAGCAGTCACAACTTATCCCCAAGGGAATGTGTATGAGGACAGCTGAACCAATCCAGGATGGTGAGCTCAATGTCATCAATGAAGACCCATGCTCTGCTGTTAGTACAGACAACACGCTGGAGGAAACAAACATGGAACTGCCAATAGGGCCTGGACTGACCAAGGAACAACGCCAGCAGGTGTTAGGTATACTACGCCAATTTTCGGGTGCATTCACACCTCAGCAGGGGAAAAGTCAGACGAAACGGCCCACGATAAAGCACCGTATCAATACTGGGGATCATCCACCAATTAGCCAGCATTCGTATAGAGTGTCACCAGCTGAACGACGGATAATTCGGGAGGAAGTGGAGAAGATGTTGCGAGATGACATTATTCAACCTTCAGAGAGTCCTTGGTCGTCTCCGGTGGTCCTCGTAAAGAAGGAGGACGGCATGTGGCGATTCTGTGTCGACTATTGGCGGCTGAACAGAATCACAAAGAAAGATGTCTACCCACTGCCGCGTATTGACGACACCTTAGGTTGCTTGAAAGGAGCTACATACTTCTCAACTATGGACATGCAGACAGGTTACTGGCAAATCAAGGTTGACGAAGCTGACAGGGAGAAGACGGGTTTTATTACAACTGATGGCCTCTTTGAATTTAAAGTAATGCCATTTGGATTATGTAATGCTCCAGCCACATTCGAACGCATGATGGACAACTTGCTTCGACACCTTAAGTCGACGACGTGCCTCTGCTATTTAAATGACATTGTCGTTTTCTCGAAAACATTTGAAGAACATCTGAGTCGCCTGTCAACTGTGTTGAAGTGTGTTCAGGCTGCAGGTCTCCGCCTCAATCCAAAGAAGTGCCTCTTCATCGCCAAAGAGATAAAAATCCTGGGGCACCTAGTCAACGGAGATGGTGTTCGTCCTGATCCAGATAAAGTAAGGGCAGTCACAGAATTTCCAACTCCTCAGCACATTCGTGATGTGAGAAGTTTTCTCGGGCTGTGCTCATACTACCAACGTTTCATAAAAGGATTTTGTAACAAGGCACGTCCATTACAAGAACTTCTGCAGGGAGACGCCAAATTTTACTGGGATGAGACAAAAGAAAGAGCTTTCCGGGCACTCAAGGAGGCTCTAACTTCTGCACCAGTGCTAGACTTGTACGACGAGAATGCAGAAACAGAACTTCACTCAGACGCCAGTAGCTATGGGATTGGTGCAGTGCTTGTACAAGTTCAGGAAGGTGCCGAAAAAGTGATAGCCTATGCGTCAAGAGTACTCTCAAAGTCTGAGATAAACTACTCTACAACTGAAAAAGAATGTCTCGCGGTTATCTGGGCTATCAACAAGTTCCGGCCGTATTTATTCGGCAAACCATTCACCGTCATGACAGATCACCATTCTTTGTGTTGGCTGACTAGCTTGAAGGATCCATCTGGTCGACTAGCAAGATGGGCACTAAGACTCCAAGAGTACGATGTCACAGTGGTATTCAAGAACGGGTGCAAACACAAGGATGCTGACTGCCTTTCGAGGAATCCATTAGTGGAACACAACAGCATTGATGAAATTTCAGCTCTCACTGAATTAGATGACATTACAGCTAAACAGAGAGAAGATCCAACACTATTAAAAATGATAGAGGCCTTGGAGAAAGGAGAACCGACCAATGGAGAGTTCCAACTTATAAACGGAACATTGTACAAGAGCAACTGCGATCCACGGGGCCCCAAATGGCTACTTGTTGTTCCAGCTCGTCTCCAGCCAGCTATTCTTAAATATTTCCACGATGCTCCAATATCCGGTCATCTGGGATTCGTGAAGACCCTAGACAGAATCAGACGCAGGTATTACTGGAAAGGTCTCTACCGATCTGTCAAGCACTATGTGAGTCACTGTAAAGAGTGCCAGCGACGGAAGCATGTGCCACAATTACCTCCAGGACATCTCATACCGATTCCGCCGGCAGCAGCTCCATTCCACCGAGTTGGGATCGATCTTTTAGGGAGGTTCCCGAAGTCGACAACCGGTAGCCGTTGGATAATAGTCTGCACTGACTACCTCACACGCTGTGCCGACTGCAGAAGCTCCAGAGATCGCAAAATTCCTTGTAGAAGACATTATTTTGAAGCATGGAGCACCACGTGTCATGATATCTGATCGTGGAAAAGTATTCCAGTCAAAACTAGTATCAGAGGTAATGTCACGGTGCAACATTGTCCACAGAATGACAACTGCATACCATCCTCAGACAAATGGTCTTACGGAACGTTTTAACAAAACGTTAGCCAACATGCTGTCGATGTACATCAATGTTGAGCAGAAGGATTGGGATACAATTCTGCCAGTCGTGACATTTGCTTACAATACCGCAAGACAAGACACCACAGGCTTTACTCCGTTTTTCCTGCTCCATGGCCGTGAAGCTGAGACGACAATGGATACACTGTTCCCGTTCCAACCGGACAACACTCAGGATGACTATGTTAAACAGCTCATCACCAGGGTCGAAGAAGCAAGACAGCTGGCTCGCATGCAGACCCTGGATGCCCAGGAGAAGGACCGTCAGCGGTATAACGACAAGCACCGACGTGTTGTGTACAGCCCAGGAGATCTGGTGTGGATTTTTATCCCTGGACTGTCAGAAAAGTTATTGAAGCGATACTTTGGTCCGTATCGTGTCATACGCCGCCTGTCAGACGTCACATACGAAGTTGAGGATTATGAGCCATCGTCGAAACGTCAAAAACGAAGAGACATTGTTCACGTCCTGCGCATGAAGCCGTACTACGATCCTGAAGAGCAGGTAGATGACAATGGCTTCTTGTTCAAGGACTTTAAGGATGGTAACGTTCCTGATGAATCCACGACAGGAACGTCTGTCGTCGATAATCACGGAGAAGGGAAGGATTCTCTTGAACTGTCATACAGAGGACCCATGACACGGCCAAGATCCAGGACATTGCAGCTGGCTCCACAGGGATCATAACAGCGGGTCGCTGTTTCTCCAGGAGAGGGAGCAATGCCGAGAGGGAACCACAAACACCAACTGCCGGCATGGCGCAGGGGATAGCGTCACGGACTGCAGAGCAGAAGGTCGCCGGTTCAATCCCGCCCACCGGCAAAAATTTATTACTTTGTAATTTACAATTTCAGAAGGTTCTACATCTTTCTTATGTTCACTTGTAAATTCTACTTGTTTCTTATGTTAACTGTTCTTCTAATTTCTGGTAAATTCTGTCTGTGTATAAATAGCAGAGCACTCTGCCTGAGAGGCAGTCAGTGCTGCGTGTATGTTGAATTCATAATGAACGTGCTTTCAGTATAAGTGCTGTGTTTAGTTGCCTTCGAAGTCAAGCCTGCTTCCATTGCAACGCGACAATATGAACGTCAGTAGGCAGCACATTCAGATAGCTAAAGTTCAACATCCTGGTAGTATAGATCAAAGTCACCATAAAGACAAGCTCCGAGTCACAGGCAGGCATATTTAAAACGAATTACATTCGCACAACCTGAATTTCTGGCCACAGCCGTCACCAGAAAAGGAGGATGCGTACATTCACAACTCCTGTACACCTGACTTCCGTCAGGGCCTGACTAATAAGTAGAGCAGTGGAGGGGATGGACAGAATGACTGGCATGATGTAAAGGTGTGTGAGGTGCAGCGTACAATACAGAGGGCAACGTAGGAGCTAGAAGCAAATAAATAAGGGAAGAGGTTAGGTGTGGGCTATAGGGATAAAAGGTTATCTTAGATTGAGGCTAGGACAGTTGGAAGACTGTAAAACATATTGAACGAAACTCCCACCAGCGCAGTTCAGAAGAGCTGGAGGTGGAGGGGAGGATCCAGTTAGTAAAGCAGCCACTGAAATCGAGAGGGCCGTGCTCGGCTGCACGCTGTGCCACGGGGGGGGGGGGGGGGGGGGTCCATCTTACTTTCTGTGCGACGATTGCAGCAAAGTTGGTATGTCACACAGCTGTTTCACACAAGGCCCGGCCTCTGACCCTACCGAAACTCACATTTGCGGATCCGACTGTCTTCACAAATTTTCTTGTATACTCGTTTTGTTTCCTGCCACCTACTGCCATTTTGAGTTCGAGATTAGTAATTGTAACTAAAGTGAATGTATTAAATTTACATGTATAAATTCAACTGTATAAATATAGTAGTGGTTTGTAGAATCAAACCAGGGTGTACTGGTAGTTTTGTGAGGACAGGTGTGACAGAGGGTGTGTGGGGAGTTTTGCCTCTGATATCCAGTAATTCTCTCATTGTTTTGCCCAAAAGTGGTACATAGGGATACACAGAGCAGTGGGACCTACCCAAAAGGGTAATCACTTTGGTGAAGACATAGAAAGAGGAGAAGGAACACGTTTACCCTGCTGTGAACACATCTCGGGCAACGTGTGACTCTGCAGCGCACCTTCGTCGGTTGCAATTTGTAAACAGTGTCTACTGAAGGTGTCCCTTCCTCAGCTTTTCTAATGTGGGAGCTACATTAACTCACAAATGTATGCAGAATTTGTGGCCTGTCTGTAGCTAGACATTACAGCAACTCGGCTCTTAGCGAGTATTAGAAGACACCAAAAGTATTAAACCGGTACGAATAAAAAAATTGGAAGAACATTTATCTCCTCTCCCCTTTCTGAACAGGTGGCTCATTGCATGGAGGGTCAACAAATTGGAAAACTGTGAGCTTAACCACCACACACTCCATTCAGTTTATGCATGTTGCTCTAAAGTTGTACTCACTCTATTTGAAATTTTTTCAGGACATTTTACCTTTTCCTATGATCTTTCTTACACAAAATATTCTATGAACTTTGTAGCAAAGCATGTTGGGATTTATTCCCATCTTCTTGTATTACTGAACCTCCTGATACCAGTATTGCATAATAATAGGTACAAATGTAATTAGTCTAATATCATTTTCTTTTCCAAAACTTTTGTTATTCATTTTTCTTACACGGCTAGCTGAAGTTATTTTCTATTATTTGACTTCTCATGAGGTTGTTTGTTTAATTAGGAAATATTAATCAGTTCATGCAAGGGGCATATTGTTGTAGGTCATATATTAGGCTAATTAGTAATTCTGATAAAACTAAGTAAATCATTTTCTCATCATATTAAAGTAGGTATTATTATGTTTCACAATAAATGTTAGGAAACTTTTGCCCTCATTAGATTGTGTATAATTACCATTTACTACAAAATTATTGTTGATTTATACATCAATTTACTCAGTACTATTTTCACTACCTTTTACTATAGCCAGTTGCATGTAATTGTTTACTTTTCCATTATAATTTTGTTAATGGATTTAATTAAAAATATGTAATTTCCAGTGACATTATTTGGATGATATAAAAAGGATGATTTCGTGCCATCTAAATTAGTATTGTTTCGAGTCTGATCTAGGGCAAAATCCATGTCACTCTGAACTCTGATTTGAACCATTATAACACATGTTCTTCAGTTGTTAGTTGTGTAGAAAATGTTGTTATGAATTAATTGTTAATATTCATGCCACACTAAATGTTACACCTCAAACTTTTGTATTCCACACACAAACTGAGTAAATTTGTATTATTGATGTGTGGAATGTGTGTACCGGTTAGTAGTCATTCTTATTAATGAGACTTGTACACTGGTCATAAATGGGGACAATTGGGCACTAACGATTCATTAAATGTCAGTGAACTGCAATTCTATGTCTCGCCTACATTATTTGTAGTAGACTAGTTTTGCTCTGCGGAATCTCAGCCTGTTGCAATCGGGAGTTCCGATCTACGAGAATTTCGAGAGGCGACGAACTACGACCTGGTAATGTTACAACTTGTCTGGGGCATTTAAGTGCTTCTACTGAGAGAGTTTTAGCTCTTGTTAGGCTGACTTTTGGAGTAGGTTCATCTGACTGTTTAACTTCCTCCTCTGCCATGCACTTGCATAGTATTTATATAGATGTAGAAGAGATCTAGTGGAGAAGTGCCTCTTTAGCAGATCACTTACAGAATTTGCACGATACTTCCACAATACTTTACACGCATCTACTTCCAACATAGTTTACGCACACCGTAAATTAAAATGAGAAATAGGCCACAGAAAGCAGTAACAAGACTCTGCAGCAGTGCTCGACTGAGGAGGAGCTGCGAGGAATGGCGCTCGGCTACTGTCATTAGGAATGACGTTGTGTCTGAACACAACTTGTGGAACACGGGCAGCTGTGTCGTAATTCCCAGTGGATTGTAGGTGGGCCGAATTTTATTTCAGCACAAGACACTGCAGTTTCTATTCGTCACAACAAAATGTGTTTTCTTCCATTTTATTTGTGTACTAGCTTGCATCTGAGGAGAAGTTGCACAATATTTACAGTGAGACGTAGTACGTTAGGACACCGTCACTGGTTGCCACTGCAGTCAAGTTGCTATCTGGTGTGCGCTACCTGCCCACAAGCCTGTGGCTAGAAACTGACAGGGAATTGTGGTGGCACATACCTCCAGAAATGTGCGACGGCTTGTCGAGTCGTGCCTCACAGAGTTGCTGCCGAGTTAACTTCCACAGGTGGTCTGACACACTATTAAGCCGGTGGTCCCAATGTCGGGTCCACCGAAGTCCCTACTCTTAGTAATTGCACGGTGTTCAAATGAAAAGATACGAAATACCTCAAAATTTGAATGTTCCACTTTTGGATAATGTAGCACAGCATATAGGGATGCAAAGCGTGCGTCGTCACCTCCTGCTAAAATATTCGAGGCTGTGCCCTCAGCAGGCGAGGTAATGTTCACTGTCTTTTTCGACATCCGAGGTCCGATACTTATCGAATTCTTCGATTGTGGAAACACTATTAACAGTGATGTGTACTGTGAGACAGTGCATCGAGAGCAAACGGCCTGTGCTGTTCACAGAGGAAGTGATTCTGCTCCACGGTAAAAAGACATCTCAAAGAGAAGCACTTCAACTTGGATGACAAACTGAAGGACACAGTATAGGACTGGCTCTTGTCACAGCCATGGGAATTCTGGGAACAGGAAATCCTTGATCTCATTAAACAGTGGGATAGTCGTGCTCAGACATGTGGTGATTACTTTTGAATAAAGGCTTCAGTTATACCCACAGTGTCATTTCTTGCCTTTTCATTCCTACACTCCTCATACATCATTTGCATACTACAAATGGCTACATCTTACAGTAATGTCTTGTGATTGGCCTCTTGAGGTAGCAATACTTTTTTTGTAAAATAATAACTCATTAAGCAACAAACCTTGCTGAAAGTATCTTATGAACTGCAGTGTAGGCAGTTGCATTTGGAAAAGCCTTAGCTGCAGCCAAACGAACATCTGGATCCTCATCTTGAAGAAGTTTCACCTGAAAAAACAGAATAATTTAAATTGATGACACACATAAAATTTTCAGTAACACACAAAAGATCATATTTAGGTAAAATAAAAAAATAAATAAAAAAAATAAATAAATAACCTGTAGAATGTTATAACATGGGGGAAGGAAGGAAGATTAAAAGCTTTGTGGCAGATTAAAAGCTTTGTTGGAAGTGTGATCATTAGAGATGGAGCTCACATTCACAAGGGGAATACCAAGTATGGTACTGAAGAATTTTGATGGGTCACAGATATGTTGCGCGGTAAACTCCTCCAGACCACCAAGCTAAAAGCATTTGTTCCAATGTGCCTTGGTTTCCAAGAAAATCAAGATCAAAGTCCAGTCTGTAACTGCTACACCTGTACTGAATCAACGGTAGTACATGAGCCAGCGTGGTGTAATTAGCAAGGCACTCGACAGTCACACAGATGACCCAAGTTCAAATTCTGCTTGGAATCTCACTTTTTAATTTTTTTTTTAATTGTATCCCCCCCCCCCCTGTAATTTGTTATATGATGGATTGTGCACAATTATATAATTTCAGACACACTCTTACGTTAATGCTTGAGTAATTGATAATAACTCATGTTAATTGCTCAATATGTTATGTATTGCACATGATTATTTAATTTTATTTGTTATTTCGAAGCATACTTTTACAGCGACTAAAAGATCAGTAAACCGTCTGTAGTTATCAGCTATAACATTTGCTAGCTGCGTTTACAGTCCCCGGCCCCAGTTTTGTTACACTGTCGAATGCAGTGTGTGCCCACTAGATGCGTCCCAGCGGATTATTATGCTGCGGCCAGGTGGCTAGTCATTCGTAGCGTATCATTCACATGTAACTGTAATTAACCAATATAACTTTATCTTTGCAGTAAGAAATAAGGAATATAACTATACACAGTCAATCACCGGACAAGTGTAAAAGAAATAATCCCAAGCAGGATTTGAACTCAGATTGTCTGTGTTACACCCGAACGCTTTGTTAATTACACCAAGCTGATTCATATACTGCTCTTGACTTATACAGGTATAGCTGTTACACACTAAACTTTGATCTCGATTTTCGTGGAAACCAAGGCGCATTGGAACAAATCCTTTTAGCCTTGTGGTCTGGAGGATTTCCCGCACTACATACCTGTGACCCATCAAAATGCATTAGTACCATACTTGGTGTTCCCTTTGTCAGACTTGTGAGGAAGTAAATTGGCAGTGTCCTGTCTAAGAAACTATCCTGGCATTTGTCTGTAGTGATTTAGGGATATAATGGAAAATTCAGATTGTAATGGCGAGAGGTGTATTTGAACTGCATCACCTAGATGAAGCAGAGAGACTAGGAATAAATCTTGTAGAGTTAGTTGAAAGTGACAGCGATCTCAGTGATGAAGAAGTTCATTGTAGCATTCAGCTGGAAGATGAAAGTGGGAGTGAGGAAGAAAGAAGTTTGGAAATTGAGTTTTCGTAGGAAAAGATAATCTATCAAAATGCAGTAACAAACTTACCCCTAAATCAAAGAAAACATTATAAAAGTTTCACCTAGTCTCTCAACCTATTCAAACAATATTTCTAACAAAATTTATGTGTTTTTCAAGCTTTTCAGAACTAACAAATATTTTGACAATCTTAGAACAGTCTAAAAGTGTACAAGACTTAATAAATATATGAAAATATGTGAAATTATGGCACTAACCAGCGTTTTATTTCTGATAGGTAAAAAGAAAGGCCAACATGCAAATTTGAAAGTACTTTGGGAGTCAGGTGGCACATGTACGGGTATCCTAATGGTCACAATGAACTATAAAAGATTTTTTATTTGTAATGCATTGTATGAGGTATTATGCCTTTTGCATTCAAAATGTGAGGAAAAAACATAACATTTCTTCCTTTTTTATATTTGTATTGTGAATACCTTCTTTCAGATTCTTAATTAAACTTTGTAAATGACTATGTAATAATATTACTTGAAAATATAGGTATTTACCTCATTACTAAGGAAAATATAACTTACAAAAGAAGGTAGGGTACCAAACGCACCACACACCTTCTCAAGCTAAAATAATCGGTGAGGACCTTCGAAGGTTAATGACCGAAGACAGATAATGTTTCAAACTAAACAAACCACTGAAATGACCAACTGTGACACAAACAGAGAGTTAGAGAGTTAATCTCTCAAAATTAGAGATATATTTCGCAGCATTTACCAGTAAAAGTTTAGAAAATATCTAGAGTAGAATCAAAATACAAAGCAAGTACAGAGCAAAGAGGCACATACTTGTGTACGTAGAAGCAGATACTTGGCATCGGTACAGGACGTTCCGAACAGTGGCAACACCGGCACTAGCAGGCAGAGTGCATCTGCGACCTCCACGCGCAGGTCCTCACCGCCGGCGGGACCGGAGACGATCTGCGCCGCTGCGTCGGCTACCGCCAGCAGCTCTCCGTGTCTCGGGCTGTGCGACCCGGTGGACCGCGCAGAAGCCGCGAGCGCACAGCTCAGCAGGTGGATTGCCGCTGCCCGCATTCCGCTGCTGGTGCACCTGCAACAAAAAATGTTCAAATGTTTGTAGAGCTTATGGGACTTAAGTAAGAGGTCATCAGTCCCTGCACCTGCAACAGTTTTCACAGATGCACGATCTCTGTGTGAGAAGAAGTAAGTCACTCATTCGTAATGCTCTGTAGATAGTGCCAAGAAGAATGCGGAAACTAGTATGCCTCGTACATTACCGAATGACAGACAAACTGTAGAAACTTGATCTGTGTGCTGTTCTAACAGCAAACTGTTAGTCAGTGGCAGTGAGTGGTATTTGTTGCAGTGTTGCACAACTCCCAGTTTTTTAAAACTTTGGATGCCCTTTTTTTCTCATATATTTTATAGTTTAGAAACTATAGTACAGTAATAAGGACAGTTTACAACTCACTGAAAAGATGTGGCGATGATCTGCAGCAGGCACATACAAAAGTCACACACGTACAACACTTTCAGCTATTGGCCATGGCCTTCTTCAGAAAATAAAACATCCACGCAATCACACAGGCACACAACACAGTCACACAACCGTCAGCTCCTGCTGCCGCACTTTGAAGTGTTGTGCCATCCACAGTTTTCCCAAAACTGACATTTTCACAGCAATCATAATGATATTGTTTAATTCATAAATTTATTTTTGGGGTACAAAATCGGAGGAAATATTTCTTTACCAGTTTATTTACTGTAGCTGTAATATTTATGTTTATGACCTGGTGGAATGTCATTTCTTAAAATCTTGCATACAGAGGCTGTGGTTTTTCATGCTTAATTGAGTGTTTTGGTTTGTTATGTAATGACTAGAGCAAGCTGTAAGTGTAAATCACGATACCCACTTTCTAGTCGATTTACAGATACGTGATTTGTTAGCCGAGAACCTGATACCCTATTCACTATAATATAAAATCCACTACCGCATGCCTTTTTCTCATCTATCTTTCTGTCAGAGTGTATTTACAGCTTGACCTAATGAACTATCTGTAATTTTCACATATTTCATTTGTTTACTGGTTATATATAAAATATTGCTTTTATTCAAAATCATTAATTGCATGTAAAAATACAATAATGTTTTTCAAAGCAACCATGTTCAAGAAAGTTCCTTTGTAGATTATTGTTGACACAATAATTAAAATTATGTAAGTTATTTATTTTGAAAGGAATTAGTGAAAGATGTAAATGGAAATTAAATCCGGATTAATTCCATAACCTTTCTGCACAGCTTTCATAATGAATGGTAATTAATTCAATTCATAAAATCCTAGCATTTTTATCTGTCACTTTCCACTTCTTTCACCTCTGATGTTGCTGATGTGAAAAATATCGAGTAATTGCTCATCTCATTCACCTACAATATGAAGACCATATTTAATTACAATTTTTGTTATATAAATGGAAATTTATAAACCCTGAGACTGTTTTCCGTCTCCAATATGTCACAGACATTAAAGATAAAGGTGAAGCATTGAATTAAAATTTGGAATCAAACCCGGACCTCCATGCTTATTGGGCAGACGTCTTACTGCTAGACCACCGCACCACTAGCAATTGAAGTGCCTTGGAATAGTTTAATCATGACTTTCCTCCATGTCACAAACACTAATTCAGCTTCTGTGTTCCATGAAATATTGCCACTGCTTCCAAGGCTCTCCATGCTGCAGAATAGCACATCAGCAATGGACATAGTGGAACATTCCTGCCTTTAACCTTAGGCTAAGGTGATATAAATAACAATATAAATGGAAATTTATAAACCCTAATACTGATTTTCATCTCGAATATGTCAAAGACATTAAAGATAAAGGTGAAGCATTGAATTAAATTAGTGATGCGGCTGGGAATGGAACCCAGACTTCCATGCTTACTAGGCAGACATCTTACCACTAGACAACCGCACTACTAGTGATTAAGGCTACGTAATGTCAAAAGTTACAAACTTTCTGTGGAGAAGAGAAGTATTTAGAGTCACTGCTAAAGTAGTCACTCTAGATCTCAGTCATAGTGGGTTAGGCCTTTACACATTACTACCAAAGCATCAGCACTCTTCATTAAACAGATGATGAACATTGTACAGCAGCAACGTGGGAGCATTACAAGGAAACTTTTTGATGTTCTTAAACTATCAAGTCTTCAACCTTCAATTGATATAAGAAATATCAATGTTTGCTTACAACACATGAGGACCTTTTATATCGAAATGAGTTATGTCAGCAGGGCACTTTTGTGGTCAAGTCACCTAACAGCAAGGGCTATTATGAATGAAAGGAAGAAATGTGAAAGAAAGAATAAAATAGAAGATAGGTCAAGAAATGTGGACTGGGATGCCGTATGGTGAAATATTAATCTAAAAGGGCACTCCTCGGATGTAATAACAGCTTGGTACAAAGTTGTCAATAATATAATTCCCACCAACGAATGACTCTGCGGAATCGGTATAAATCAAACAGATCTGTGTCAACAATGTAATCTTGTTGATACAGTGTTATGAAAAGCCTAAATGCTAAGGGTTAACTTATTTAAAATTGAGCTGCAAAATATGAGTAAATCAACATGTTGTTTTTATGATTGTGTATGTGTGAGTGTATCATTATGAGTATGTGTGTAAAGTATCTTACTTGTGCATATGTATCCTAAGATGTCATAATTGTTGTTCACTATATATAGTAGAATGTACAAGAAATAGAGTAAATAAAATTTTATTTTAAAAAAAGGCTAAGGTAATAATTTTTTGTCCTAAAGATTCTGAGGTCAATTCTCATGGAGGGTAATATATATATTTTTTTTATTTCTCAAAATAATAAAAAGGCTTTCATTGTTAGTGTTAGACAGTTAATTGGTTAAATTGAATTGTTTTATTTCTAATTCTCTGTAAAGTCATAATCATAATCATATTGACTTTTATGCAGGTTTGGGAAAATTACTTTTTTAAAGTAACTATGGTACAGTTAAAGCTGCTTTCCTGAAAGGTATCTTAGTTAAAGTTATACAGTAGTTACTACACATCAGATGTAACTGTATCAATTAAAAGTAACTTTACAGTTATTTTTACCTTTCCTTTTAAAAATTGTAATTGTAGCTCATTTGTAATTCCATAATAGGAGGTTACGGAGGTTAGGTGGCCGGCGGAAGGACACTCTTGGTGGAGGGGGAAGGACGTCATTAAGGATGGATCTCATTTCGGGGCAGGATTTAAGGAAGTCGTATCCCTGCTGGAGAGCCACATTCAGAGTCCGCTCCAGTCCCGGAAAGTATCCGGTGACAAAAGGGGCACTTCTGGGATTCTTCGGTGGAAGGTTCTGGATTTGGAGGAATGAGGAGGTGGTTCTGGTAATTTGCTTCTGAACCAGATCAGGAGGATAGCTGTGGGATGTGAAAGCTGTTATTAGGTTATTGGTGTACTGGTTCAGGGATTCGGGACTGGAGCAGACACTTTTGCCACGAAGACCTAAGCTGTAAGGAAGGGAACGTTTAATATGGAATGGATGGCAGCTGTCATAATGGAGGTACTGTTGTTTGTTGGTAGGTTTGATGTGGACAGATGTGTGAAGTTGGCCGTTGGACAGATGGAGGTCAACATCGAGGAACGTGGCATGGGATTTGGAATAGGACCAGGTGAATTTGATGGGACCAAGGGAGTTGAGGTTGGAGAGGAAATTCTGGAGTTCTTCTTCACTGTTAGTCCAGATCATGAAGATGTCATCAATGAATCTATACCAAACTTTGGGTGTCCAGGAAGGCTTCCTCTAAGCGTCCCATAAATAAGTTTGCGTACGAGGGGGCCATCCTGGTTCCCATGGCTGTTCCCTTTAGTTGTTGGTATGTCTGGCCCTCAAAAATGAAGAAGTTGTGGGTTTGGATGAAGCTGGCTAGGGTATTACGGAAAGAGGTTTTAGGTAGGGAAGTGGGTGGTCGACGTGAAAGAAAATACTCCATTGCAGCGAGGCCCTGGGCGTGCGGGATGTTTGTGTATAGGGAAGTAGCATCAACAGTTACAAGGATGGTTTATGGAGGTAACAGGTTAAGTAAGGATTTCAGGTGGTGGAGAAAGTGGTTGGTGTCTTTGATGAAGGACGGGAGCTGCACATAATGGGTTGAAGGTGATGGTCTATGTAGGCAGAGCTTCGTTCTGTGGAGGCTTGTAACCGGCCACAATGGGCCGGCCTGGATGATTAGGTTTGTGAATCTTAGGAAGTAGGTAGAAGGTAGGGGTGCGGGGTGTTGAGAGTCAGGAGTTTGATGGACTCAGGTGAAAGGTTTTGTAGGGGGCCTGAGGATCTGAGGATTCCTTGAAGCTCTGCTTGGACACTAGGAATGGGATTGTCTTGACAAACTTTGTAGGTAGTGTTGTCTGAAAGCTGATGCAGTCCCTCAGCCACATACTCCTGCCGATCAAGTACCACTGTTGTGGATCCCTTGTTGGCTGGGAGAATGACGATGGAATGGTCAGCCTTCAGATAGCGGATAGCTCAGGATTCAGCTGCGGTAATGTTGGGAGTAGGATTAAGATTTCTAAAAAATGTTCAAATGTTTGTAAAGCTTATGGGAATTAACTATGGGGTCATCAGTCCCTAAACTTACAAACTACTTATGAACTACTTACGAACTACGACGGCACAAATATCCATGCCCGAGGGGGGATTCGAACCCCCGACCGTAGTGGCCGTGCTGACCATGACTGGAGCGCCTCAGTCACCTCGGCCACCGCGGCCGGCTAAGATTTCTCAGGAAAGACTGGGAGGCAAGGTTGGAAGTAAGGAATTCCGGGATGGTTTGAAGAGGGTGATTTTGAGGAAGAGGGGCTGGGTCTCGCTGTGCCGGAGGACGGAACTGTTCCAGGCAGGGTTCAATTTCAATGACGTCTTAGGGAACTGGATCATTAGCAGTGGGATTATTTTTCTTCATGGCAAAGTGATATCTCCAGCAAAGACTATGAGTATAAGATAGTAAATCTTTGACAAGGGCTGTTTGATTGAATTTGGAAGTAGGGCTAAAAGTGAGGCCTTTTGATAGGACAGAGGTTTCAGATTGGGAGAGAGGCTTAGAAGAAAGGTTGACTACTGAATTGGGATATTGTGGTTCCAGATTGTGTAGATTAGGATTGTGAGGTTTGGGGGGAGTGGAGCTGGAAGTGGGAGATTGAGCAGATGGGAGAGACTGGGTTTCTGTGCACTAAGAGGAGCTTGTGGTTTATTGGAGAGGTTGTTGTATTGCCTTTCTGGAGGTGGGTGACCAGGAGTTTGGATAGTTTTTTGAGGTGGAGGGTGATATGCTGTTCCAATTTATAGTTGGTCTGTAAGAGGATGTTCTGAACTGTGGGTGTGGATGTGGGAGTGGAAAGGTTGAGGATTTTGATTAGGGATAGGAGTCGACAGGTGTCTTTATTGGTGGAGTTGATGTATAGGGTAAGGATTAGGTGAGTGAGGGCTGTGGATTGTTCTGTTTGGAATTGGTGTAAGGCATGATGAAAGGATGGGTTACAGCCAGAGATGCGAAATTTTAGTGTGAGGCCATAAAAATGTTATGCTTGAATGGGTTCTATTAAATTTTATAACAGTATTGAAATATATAATCCATACATTACCAGTGTATGTTGCTGAAAATATGTAATTTAGAAATAAATACTGTTTCTTTTTTCTCTTCACTAAAATCAAAGCCTGGTATTCTGCAGTCTTGAAATTCTTACAAAAAATATGTTATTCTACTAGTGACAAAAAGTAATGATACTTCCATTAAATCGTTAGCCGATTGTAACTTAGTTACAGTTAAAATTACTTTAGGCAAATAATAATGCCATTATCGTCTGTTCCCTTTGAAAAGTAACTGTTACTACTGATGGCATTACAAGTAATGCGTTACTCCCAACCCTGCTTTTATATTTGCTCTTATTATTCATCGTATCATTTTCTATCAGCTGTAATCTGCCTGTATTGTCTGTAATTAGTAAAGCACCACTCACTGGCTCATGACGCAGTAGTTTGTGTAACCACTAGCCAGCATGATGATATTTTTACATAACCAATAATAGTGAAACAGTACAGTTCACTTTTAATGCTGAAATTGAGTTACTTGCGTCTTGGGTTTATTATGAGGGCGGTTTGATAAGTCTGGTATACGTAGAATAAAAAATGGTTTTAATGGCAAAAACTCACTTTATTTCTTGACATAGTCTCCTTGCAAGGCTATACACTTCATCCAGCAAGTTTAGAATTTTTTCAACCCATTGGCAAAGTAGGATCTGTCAAACACTGCAAAATAGTCTGTCACTGCAGTGGACACTTCACCATTTGATGAAATTTTCTTCCCACCGAGCCAAATTTTCAAGATTGGTAATACGAAGGAGTCACTCGGACCCAGGTCTGGTGAATAGGGTGGGTGAGGAATCAGTCTGATTTCCAAGTCGTGCAATTTTGCCATTGCAACAGCTGCAGTGTGGGCTGGAACAGCACTGTGATGAAACAGCACATTCTCCTATGCCAATCTTGGAATTTTTCAATTATTTACTGTATCAAACATACCAGCAGAGCAGCATAATAGGGTCCAGTTAAGGATCTGCCTTTTTCCTACTAATCTATCGAGATTACACCCTGGGAATCCCAAAAAACCGAGGCCATTACCTTTCCAGCTGATAAACAGTCTACATCTACATCTACATGGGATACTCACATTTAAGTGCCTGGCAGAGGGTTCATCGAACCACCATTAAACTATTTATCTCCCATTCTATTCTCAAATAGTGCGTGGGAAGGAAGAACACCTGTATCTCTCCGTTTGAGCTCTGATTTCCTGTATTTTATTCTGATGGTCATTTCTACCTATGTAAGTGGGATTCGTCGTAATGATTCCCATCCCAGACCCTGTATCATTTCCGTAACGCTGTCTCCCCTGTATCGTGACAATACAAAATGAGCTGCCCTTCTCTGGACTCTTTCAATGTCCTCCATCAAACCCACCTGATAAGGATCCCACATTGGGCAGCAATACTCCAAAAATGGATGGACAAGCATAGTGTATGCAGTTTCGTTTGTAGTTCTGTTGCATGTTTTAAGGGTTCTGCCAATAAAATGCGGTTTCTGGTTCACCTTTCCCACCACATTATTTACGTGTTCTTTCCAGTTTAAGTCTGAAGTAATAGTAATTCTTAGGTATTTTGATTGACCTATCTTTCAAACAAAGATTAACGGATTTCTTTACGTACTTGAGTGGACAACATCACACTTCTCATTATTTAGAGTCAATTGCCAATTTCTACACCATACTGATATCTTATTCAGATCATTCTGCAGTTGGTTTTGATCTTCAGATGATTTCACTACACGGTAAATGAGGGCGTCATCTGCAAACAATCTAAGGGAGCTACTTAGATTTTCCCCTAAATCGTTTATGTAAATAAGGAACAGCAGAGGACCAATAACACTACCCTGTGGAAAGCCCGATATCACCTCTGTTTTAGTCAATGCCTTAGCATTGATTACTACGAACTGTGTCCTCTCTGACAGGAAATCCCCTATCCTATAGCAAATTTGGGGCGATGTACGACAACCACGCAATTTGATTAAAAGCCTTCTTTGGTGCACTCTCCCCACTCTCTGTCCATTGTTTGCACTGCTTTTGGTCTCTGCAGCTTATCGGTGGATCCAAGTTTTCATCCACAGTTACGAATCTACGCAAAATGTCCTTTGGATTGCGCCTGAACAGCATGACATTCTGAACAGACATGTTCTTTCATTTGCATTTTTGGTCCACAGTGAGCAGGCGCAGCCCCGTCGCACACAGAGTTTCTTCGTGGCCAGTTTTTCGAGGAGGATGTAATGCACTTATTCAGTTGAGATGCCGACAATGTTAGCTACCTGGCGAACTCATAATCTTCGATCTTCTATTACCGTATCGTGCACCTTATTGATGGTTTCTTGTGTGGTGATTTCAGTGGGCCAATCGGAGTGTTTTCCACCTGCCGTGTTTATCTGATCACGTTTAACCCTGTATTTGGCACACACAGAAATCACGAGAAGAAAAAGTATTGTGCTACTTAAATTAAATGTATAGAGCCATGTGAATAGATTTGTACTTTTTTTCCCCCAAAATATAGTTTTTGGTTTGTAAGTAACATTGGCGAAAACTTTGCATGGTGGTACACTATCAATACTACACTGTTTTTCTTATGACTGTAGAAATTATTGTATTTTGGATACTTCATGTGAAACATCTGAAAACAAGTAGTTTTTGGTGCAAAGTGCAGAACGGTCCCATGATTTCTACATTTTACAGTCAAGTATTCCTGAAGACAAAACTTGCAAATTCCTTTTGGCCCGTAATCTGTCAAGTGACAACATATTGTCATATCTGTCATACCACGCATCATTGACTGCTACAGAATACGCTGATTCGTTCTTATTTTGGACTTATTGCCCATTTTGTAAGTGGTCTACCTGGCCTCCTCTTTCCAATAAATATAAGTCCATTTTCAGTCTCCCATATAAGAAGTCATCAACAATTTTCCATAATAATTGAACTTCAAGCAGTTTTCCATGTATCATGAAAAATATCATCACAAAATTGAAACAAACATTTACCTCAGTAATGTGTGCTTGGAGTGTTCGCTAAAGATTAAGTTTATTGCTAAACTTTTCACAAAAGACAACGAAACATCACTTTATTGGAGAGCTTAAATGTTAGTTTCAAGCACTGTTGCCCATCCAAGGATGAAAGTTGAAACATATTTCAGGAAACCACACACAATTTTGTTGTTTCTTGAGAGCAACATTGCCAAATAAAGGGTTAAACTCATAGATCCAAAAGTAAATGGTCTTCAATGTTGGTGCAGAGCCCACACGGGCCTCATCGAGCTTGAATTTGGTCTGTGCAGCTGTCCAACCTTTCAAATGAAAATGTTTAATGACTGCACTAAATTCGTTTTTCTCCATCCTAAAGAACTGACTACGCAGTTACCACTTCAGCTGACAGCCGACAATCAACTAATGACAGCTGCCGTTCAAAACTTGCTATAATATCTGTGGATATATCAGGCTTACCAACAACAGTGTGGGTTCCAAAAATTTCCTGCTCTTTCATACAGATTTACCAGACTTATCAAACTGCCCTCATACTAGTGGCTAACTGTAGTCACTGCTAAGAAAGTGGGGACCAATCTAGTCTCTGCTATCGCTTGGCCAATGACGTCATGTTTTACGTCATTCCGTCCTGTGTGTGGTTTCAATACCGATACTCACTGTTTACGTGTCTGATATTTTTGAAGACACCCTAACTTTCACTTTAAAAAAAGTTATCTGTTGCGAAGCCCTAAGAAGGTTAGGTATAGATTAAACAAGAATTTTTTATAAGTACGTGAGTGCGCGCAGCGCCCGAATATCCGGTTCAGAAACACTCAATGGATCTACAATTGTATGTTCAACATAAATATATCATTTTAGGCCTACATTTTTGAGTGCCGAATTTCTTTAAAATTACCTAATTATTAAATGTATTTTGAAGACTTGGTATCATTAAGTATATTTGACCTATTTATGTGAAATCTATCTACCGATACTGTGTTGTGGTAAACATGTGTTCATAGTATCTCTCGATTATGAATGACGTCATTGGTCAAAGCGGTATGAGGTTGTGGTTAGTTACAGAGATAAGTTTAAATTCAGGGTTGCAAAATATGACCTCTGCCACAGGTGAATCATTGGTCACCTAAAATCAGCTGTTGCCTTCTAAACATAACTCACCACGGCCCCTTCCAACATTGCTCTGTCTTAGACATTGGCAGTGTCTGTGCGCGCACACACACACACACACACACACACACACACACACACACACACAAGTAGTATTCTGATTTATTCCTGGAAACACTTATTCTTTCACCTGTTCTCCAGGTTGTCATTAGCAATTATTTACAATGAAGAACAAGTGTTTTGCATTATACTTACTGCACATCTCTCATTATTCCTGTTGAGAAGTATCGACTAAAATGGTCAAACTGTGTGTTATGTTCCTTGTAGTTAGGCAGTCCACTGGATGAGAATCCCAAGGTGATCAGCTTATACAAAGCGTACCTGGAAGATGCCACATTTATAAGAAATGCTGAGCCGAATGTGAAAAATTGGTATAAGAAACATCAGCTACTTGGCATGCTGAACTCAGGACAAGCACATAGAAAAGGCTTTGATTACTGTAGCTCTATTGTGGAAGTACTCTTATTCATCAAGGTGTACATAAAGAAATATACATGCACATATAGAAGTTCTGCCTCTTAATGGTATCAAGGAAGACAAGGGTACAATGTCGTTTCAACAGACAAATAGTGTATGTTTGAATTGGACTCAGACAGGGAAGGAAATCAGCTCATTAATTCACTGATTGTGTTCAACAGCTGGAAAACATCAATGGAGGAGTCAAAGTTTGCATTAACACAAGGCCAGCAGATAACAGAAACTTAATATATACAATATATTAAGAATTTTTCTAAAGAGACAGATTGGCTGAGCAGTACTTACCTTAGTTCTGTACTGCCAATAGTCACACAAAAAAGAAAAAGGACGAAAAGTAGGACTAGCTTACAGAACAGGGTTCCTTCATTAGGTAGGAGAGGAGGGAAGGAAAAGGTGAACAGGGAACAGAAGGGGGAAGGTATTCACGACCTAGACCATCAGGTGGTGATGAGCGATGTTTCAGTATTGTCAACTGACAATCTCGAAACATCACCACCTGATGGCCTAGGTCATGAATACCTTTCCCTTCTGTTCCCTGTTCACCTTTTCCTTCCCTTCCTTCCTCCCTTTTGAAGGAACCCTGTTCTGTAAGCTAGTCTATCACTTTTGAAGAATAAAAGTGGAAAGCCCAGTTTGGAATTAACAAGATTTGAAGTGCAGCAACCAGAGATTATAGCTGTGTGACTGTGTTGTGTGCCTGTGCAATTGTGTGAATATTCTATTTTATGTAGATGGCCGTGGCCGACAGCTGAATGTGTTGTACTTGTATGTCTTTTTTGTGTGCCTGTCGCAGCTCGTCACTACATCTTTGCGGTGAGTTGTAAACTGTCCTTATTACTATATTGTCTTTTGAAGAATACTATATCATCTCTGTGGAGAATTTCCATCAATAATCAAATACTAATTAATAGTAATATACAGGATAATTCATGAAGATATGCATATATTTTAATATTTTAACAATAGGAAATTCAATAGGAATAGTAATAATGGAGGACAGGTATCAATTCACCATAAAGAGGCTCGCTGAACTGTGACAGGCACGAAAATAGGTAACCAAATTCACACAACTTAAATTTTCGACCACAGCCTTCGTCAGAAAAAGAAACACACATATTCATGCAATCACTCAGAAAACTATACACACACAACAATCATGTCCGGCCACTCCTGCAACAAAGCTAGACTGTGGGTGAGGGGAGGAGTGGAGGGGAAGGAAGTTGGGTAAAGGTGGGGATGGAACGTTCCGCATTGCGTGATGAATTCTAAAGACTCTGATAGGCAGGAATTTGAATTGTGGCAATGAATACAGTGAATGGAAAGGGGCGGGAAAGGATGAAATGGAGGTGTAGAGGAGTGTGTGGAGGGAGTGGGGGGATTTGTAATGATAAGAATAATAAGGAAAAATAAAGTTAGGGGAAAAAGGAAAAAATAAAGTTAGCCTGTGTGTGGTCCTTTTTTTCTGAAGAAAGCTGAAGTCGTGAGAGTGTGATTGTCTATTCTATGTACCTGTCTGCAGCAATCTCCTTTCAGGTGAGTTGCAACCTACTCTCTCTAAGTCACATGTCATATAATTTTTTGTTACCTGATGATGATGATTCAAGCTGAAAGCTTGTTAATTACCAACCAAGTAATATTTTGCAGAGCACCAGAAAGTTTTTCCTAGTTAATATTGTTGTGATAGTCTGAGAAACATAGATAGAAAATTCAGTTAAGGTTACGATGGGTAATATTATCAACAGGTATAACTTATTAGCAACCTGATCATACCTCATATCTTTCTCAGCTACATCCAGAAAAGATGAAACTTGCACAATCAACTCATTCATTGCACTTTCACGATCAAATTCGACCAGTCTGTGAGACATGCTGCAAATGACGTGTCCAAATGTTTCACTGAACCTCTGTAGTCCTTCTCCTCGCTCTTCCAACATTAAATGCATTGACTCCCTCATTCCTGAGAGGTCAGTTCGGCTGCAAGAGTGTGCAAGTCTCGACTTTGCCCAGGCGTGGAGACCAATCTGTGGTTTCTGCTCGAGTTCTGTTTTCAGCACCTTTAGTGTCTCCACTGTTACACACTTAGCTTGTTTCCAAATTTCATGTGGAGACAGTTGCTGACATATCTCTTCACAAATCTGCCGGCAAGGCCACGGTACTGTGTTATCTGAGAGACAAAACACAATCGACATATATAATTTCGTGAAAACTTGATGTTTTTAAAATACAAAATACACAGGATGACCAAAAACGTGAAATAGCCAGAATGGGAGGAGCAAAAGAAACCTCACAGCTTGAGAGTGTAAGTGATGTTACTTTGGTGATTACAAAATTGGGTTAAATTTACAAAGAACTTGGCAGTAATGAACCCATGCAATAAAGTAGGGAGGAATTCAATTTTAATACAGATAAACTAAGTTTAATATCCACAGAGACAATTTTAACAGCAAACACATCACAGTATGTTAACATATTGCAAACTCAGATTTATTTTCATGATTCAAATGTTAGAATGTAAAATGTCCTACTGTTTCCTTAAATTTAGCTGAAGAAAATAAACTTCCATAAAAACTAGTTATTCTGACGTGACTTATTTATTATGAAAAAGACTAAAATGATTGTTAGTTCCTTTTTGTCCTGTTTCTCCCAGAGTTGCTGTTTTATATTATAGTGTCAATATTCATGTTATGCATCTATGCAACTGATTAATAGTACATTTTGGCAATAAAATCCATTATTAATCAGTTGCATGGATGGATAATCTAAATATCTACACTATAATATAAGAGTAAAAAGATTTCATTCCAATGAAAAAAGAAAAAATATATCAATACAGAGTCATGACGATTACTTTATAAATCATTATTAGAATTATGGCCCTTTCTGATGTTTGCAGGAAGAAATGTTCATAATTCTTAATGGTAATGAAGAGAAGTATTATCTATTAATATTGCAAGGCTACTTTTTTTATTATTGAGGTGAAAGTGAAACTAATATTCTGATGTGGAGAGACAACAAATTTTTAGTGAGCTTGTAGATTTATATTTGAGGACACTACCAGCATAAAAATACTTTATACTGTTATTTTATTATTCATGTAAGTTATGCAAACACAAAGTACCTCTCACCCACAAGCTTCTACTGATCCATTTAGAAAGAGTGTCATAAAGTTGGTTGGTTGTAGTACTAATGGAATTAATAGTAAGGTCTGCATTTCCTCGATACGAGGATGGTGTATCTAGAATACAGACATCAAGTGTGGACATGTTCTGATGTACTCAGAATATTTGGACAGTAAAAGCATGACAATTAAAATCATAATTATCATTAGCATACTGTGCAATATGACAAGACAGGCTGGCAGTATAGAATAATATGATACCAGCTGTCAATACAGCGCAAACAAAAGAAGAAAAATAAATAAATAAATAAAAGAAAAAAAAAAGTAAATGGGGAGGATCACAATTTCTGTTCATAACTAAACCAACAGCTGTGAGACAGCTGACATTTCCTACAGTGTCATATGACTGTCCGTAACATGATGAATACCATACTTGTATAACAGTACAGCATTTACATCTGGAAACTCGGTTTCTAGAAGTTTCTATATTTGGAGAGGTGGACATTTTCAGTTTTAATTCCCCAGGGATTTCTATTTGTAAAATTGGTTTTGTAATTTAATTGTAACTTGAAGTCTCGATGCTGTGTATATTTTAGTAATGAAAAACATCACTTAACTGCAGTGTAAGCCAAAGTTATTATTGACATATATACATTTCAAATCGTGAAATTTTCAGACATCTGCTGCTCTTCCAAAGATGGACATTCAATCTGTGACACGTGAAAATCCTTGCCAGACCAGGACTCGAACCTATGTCTCCTCCTTAACCACTCGGCCGCCTGTACACGCTCCATGACCAGGCGCAAACTTCCACGTGTTACACTTTTCTCTATTCCTCAAATACTCATACACATTGTAGTGTATGCCCCTCAAGAGGTAGAGACACAGTACTACCACCCTAAGCCAGTCACACCATAAATTTTCATGTATTGCAGATTGATTTTCCATCTTTAGAAGAGCAGCAGATGTTGGAAAATTTTGCAATTTGTGTTGTGTATTTGTCAGTATTTACCACTGCTAGGGACCACCGCTAATGCTCGTTCCTTAGGAATGGACAATAATAAACAAAGTTATTATGATCACATTGTCTCAAGAGATAATTTATCAATTCTGTATGTGACTTTAATTGCCTGAGTGTGATTATTATCTCAGAAATATCACCTCATTTACTGTATCTGAATATATGTTTGGTTTTTTGAAACTCCATGAATTGTAATGGTAACTTTAATTGGTAACAATTTTCAAGTACTTATCATGCAATGTCTCTGACTTGCACATATTCCCTTCACGCTGTCGTCACCTCACGGATCAGGCCGTGAGTAACTCCTCCCTTGTGGGACTCCTACCTGACAAAAGAATTAATTTTTGAAAGGTTGTGTTTACTTTCATTTTTTGCTTTATTTTCATCTTTTTTATGTGTCTATCTGTGGTACTGAGCTGAGGTAGGTACTGACCAGGCAAGTCTATTTTGAATAAAATAAATTTTCTCAAACTCAGCAAACTACCACTTTATATTTGTGTACTACATGCCAATATGGAATCCACTCAACCTGATTATTCCCAGGCAGCAACCAGATTTCACCACAGAATTGTCAAACTTGTCAACAAAAATAAGAGGAGCATCATTTTTTTGCATTTTTATTGTGGAATTATCTATTATTTTGATACTAAAGGAACATTACAACAGTCAATAACAAAACTGATATAGGAAGGAAATGAGTGGGCATCCGTGAGGCTTGGGAACATCCTCCCTGATTCGTTACCTATGAATGCCCACTATTCAACAGAGGACATCCATAGAGTGAAGAACTGGATGTGGGGGGAAAAAAGCCATTGTACCTTCTCCTCAGGCAAGGTGGACCACAATTATTTTAAATGGATCTCTATATCCTGGACACTTGCCTGGGAATGCAGTTGTCTATCTGAGCTGGCCTCTGTCGGGGCCAGTCTGGGGCTCTCGTCAGTTGATGAAGTATGTCGACTTTATCTACCTCTACACGTATACTCCGCAATCTACACAAATTTCGTGGCGGAGGGTACTTTCCTGTTCCACTCCCATATAGAATGAAGGAAAACCAAATGTTTGTATGCAATTGTATAAGCTGTAATGTCTCTGAGCTTATCTTTGTGGTCTTTACACAAAATTTACATTTACAGCAGTAGAATCGTTCTGCAGTCTATTTCAAATCTTGGACTTCTAAATTTCTTCAACAGTGTTTCTCCAAAAGAATGCCACCTTCCCTCCTGTGACTCCCATTTGAGTTCCTGAAGCATCTCAGTAACACTCGTGCATTGATCCAAACTACCAATAACAAATCTCGCTGCCCGCTTCTGAATTGCTTTTATGTCTCCCTTTAAACCAATTTGGTGGTGAAATAAAACAGTTGCTTGTGTTCCTCACCTGCAGAGGAGGCTATGGTGGGTTTCAATATTGTCTTCAGTATTGTGGTTGCAATGGATACACTAGTGAAGTTTGTTGATGTAAAACACTGGCACTTCCATACAATTGTGCATATCTGAATATCTGTCATATATTTCTGAATTGATCCAGGTACTCATGTGTATTCAAATGAATATTAGAAAAATTATTGCTCGTATTACAAACTGTGTTATACTGACTGAGTGAAGCAACTAACAGGATGCAAACATCATCAGTTATGGCACTAATAAAATCATTTGAGAACAGAAGAAAAATTGAATGTTCAGAGCCTGTTATGTAATCACTGTATACATGGTAGGAACGTTATAGATTCAATAGTTGATACACTAATGCTAAATTACCGAATAAGGCATGTACAGTACCATACGAAATTATGAAGCTTATTCAACTCAATATTTTTCTAATGTTAGTTGTCATGAACATAATTATTGTAATTGTTGTTTTATTTAAAAACTGTCGCTGGATTGTTGAGTACATTGTTGTTAAACTATATAAACGGGCCTGTTCAAGCCACAGGGCAGCAGTTGTACGTAATGTATTGTTGGGTGGAGATGATGTCATACAGGGAGTGCACATGTATAATCTCGACACACAATTATTTTTAGGCGCAAATAAAAGCCAGTGAAACTTATTTTGTGCCTGAATTTACTTATTCATGTAACCCAGGAGTGGCTGTGTAGCTACAATTAAAGAAACCAGAATTCTTGAGATGAAGACACACCTCCAAACGTACGCATTTCATTAAAACTGAAATATTTTAGTGGGGATCCCAAACACTTGAGCAACACTCAAGACAGGATCGTACAAGAATTTTATGTGTATTCATCTTTACAGACAAATCACCTCTTCCCAAAATTCTCCTAATAAACTGAAGTTGACCATCCGCTTTCCCTACAACTGTTCTTATATGCTCGTTCCATTTCATATTGCTGTACAGCGTTAAGCCTAGATATATGATTGAGGTGACTCCACCAGGCAGCAGACTACTAATGCTGCACGCAAACAGCTTGTATGGCATGTGAAGACAAGCATTGTCCTATAGGAAAAAAGCATAAAAATTAAAGTGCCAATTTTTAATATATATCTCATACGGCAGGGGGGGGGGGGTGCAATGAAACTATAATTTCAGAGAGACTGTAACAGATATCTACAAAATAAAAACTGTCTGTAGATAGCTGTCAAGAGTGAGAGTGGTGGAGAAAGTAGAATTCACAAGTTACCTCAACTATAACATATCAAAATGTCAAATAATAATACATAAACATTGAAGTGAAACCAACTTCAGACCTGTACTGATGATGGGACATCCATTAATTATGTGAGGTGTTTGGGGGGGAGGGGGGGGGGGGGAAATGACCTGAATCTCACAAAATATCATGTGGGGGTGAGGTTTTTTTTTTTTCCTCGCACATGGTTTCAGCAAGAAACATAGTAAAACTGCGAGATAACTGGGTTAAATTGATTAAAACATGTTTCATCAGAAAAAGTGTAGCCCCACATGATGGTTGTATGTGTATAGTGTGATCATGTGAATGAATGTGTTTCTTTTTCTAATGAAGACCTTGGCAGTAATAGTTTTTTAGACACACTTTTTGACAGAATCTGAATGCACATGCACGGCAGCAACAGTACTGGCCACCCAGGTGCCTCTTTCATTTGAAGCTGCGTGAACCGAAGACCAGCGCAGTCTGCTCGGCTACAGTCACACAAGTGTTCTTTTCACACGCCTTTATTAGGCATGTCCTTTACTGTAGCACTACTTCGAGGAGGGACTCCTTCTTACCAAACACATACGGCCTCCTGAATGACGTGCAATTACTGCTCCTTCCTTAGTTGTTGACAGATTTGAAATACATCTTCCATACTCTTCCACATCTTATGTATTTTTATCCCTACAAGATTGTGAATGAAAGTGTTGCAGACCTGCCACTTAAAATGATAAAATTTTACACATGCATCCCTGTGGAGTGAATCTGATTGGACATTGTTGTACAAATTCCTTTTATTAAGTATTTTATTGTTTATTTCTTTTATGTGATTCTATAAGTTTTCTGTGTTAAATACAACATGTCTAAAATAACCAAACTGTATTTTTTAAAATAAATCCAACATGATCAAATGTGAAATTCACTTCAGGTAATTAATCGATGTCCCCTCAGGTGTGAAATGAGAGATGAAAGTATCAACATTTAATTAAATGGAAGGGAAGGGACTTAAATGTGTGGCGGGATGGGAGACGACTGTGAGGATAGAATGTGGGCAGGGAAGTGGAGTGAAGGATGGTAGAGGCAGGAACTGGTGAAGGTTCGGGTCTGGAGGATCACGGGAGCCGGCTGGAATGCACGGTTTCGAACGGTGACCGATGACCGAGTGCCGTCATTGCCACTGTAGCTTCATGCACAGAGATGTGCCTACTGTGCAGGCCCCTCCGCACTCGGGTATCGCGATATAGGGTACGGAGCTGTGGCACACTCCTCGATCATGTCTCGACTTTACTTCGATTGTGCTGACGTGCTGCATTGTCGTTTTCTGGTTCTTACTCAGCTGCACCTCGGTTCTAATTTGGTTTTCCATTTGAGCTGTCAATTCCATATTTACTATCTGTCCCCTCTGTTTGTCTCATTACGTGGTATTAATTAGTGGCGACTCTCCGCCAATGCCCTCTGTCGTTCGGTTGCAGTTTAGTGTCTTCCTATCTAGTGTGTATTCAGTCTCAGTAGCTTCGTCCGAGTACGCTATACTGCAGCTGGCAACATCACTGCGCCATCACACGTAGCTGCAGTACGCTTCTCACTGTACGCCCGACCTGTACCGGCCGAGTGGATAAAGAGGCTGCGTAACAATAGCGGTTAGAATCATGGTCACGGCACAAGTTTCAGTGTGATACCTCACACTATAAACATGTTCTGAGGTAACATTGAGACTGGGCCCATCTCAGGAACAGGTAGCTATCGGTTCCGCTTTATCAACTGACCTCGAGACAGCTCGCAGACGGCGCTCAGTACGCGGGTCCTCACTGTGCCCGGGCAGTCGTCATCTCCCCGCTTCGGAGTTCCCAGCAGGCCCCGCAGGATCAGCAGGAGGCCGTGTAGGTGATTGTTCGTGCTGCCAGCTCGTGTGTCACTCTTCCGTCTCTCCAGCAGGTCCAGTATTTGGCCCACACGAGACGGGACGTCCCCTACCGGTACCAGGTTAGTGAAAGCCTCGGCCGCTGCCTTCCGGACGGCGTGCACGCGACTGCCGGTGGCCACCGCCAGCAGGGCACTGCGGAACTCCTCTGCTACCTGCAACAGTCGCGTTGCGATGTGCCGGGTAGTAGTAGCTTCTGAAAATATTAATTTACTTACGCTACTAACCCGACCTAAGGCATGTCGACAACCGAAAAAACTTAACAGGTGTGAAAATTCATTGTGAAGATGGGGCAGGATCAGCAACTGGATATGTAATGAAAACCATTTATTTTTCTTTTTTCATCACAGTTGCACTATTTGTCGGAGGCCTGGGAATGCAACATCTATTTTAACCTATTTTAAATTTCAATGTAATGCTTTAACAGCGAACAACGTATAGATTTTATGTCATTTGCTTCATGCAGTGTATTGTTACAATTGGAATAACACATATGGTTTGAAAATGGATGAACAAGTCCGAAACTAGTAACCAGCTTACAAATAGTGCAACTGTGATGAAACAAGAAAAATAAATGGTTTTCTTAACAGGTAGCTTGTCTACTTAATGGGTGACTGATGGCTGTTGCATTTGTGTCCTTTAGATATTAGTGGATTGTGAAAAACAGTGAAATGAAAGTCAAATGACACTAGTGAGGTCCTACCCTACACAAATTTATACAACAGTAAAGCCTATCAGTCTCATCACATAACTATAGTTCGGTTAAAATTACTTGCCAGCTGAAGTTTGTCACATGGTGCTACAGAGTAGACAAACAGGCAGCCAACTGGCACTCTGCTGTAGGTGACACACGACTGTGGCAGATCACTTGGAAATGCTGTCAGTACGGAAAGTCTCTCTGCAGTGGTGATCTCCGTGGGTCTCTCATTGTGGGGTGTCACGGACAGAGCACACCTGCAAGTGTTCTGTGGACCTGCAGTGGTAGTAAGGTGGGGGAAGTGTTGTTTATACGACGACATAAATGCACTGCCACCTTTACGGCCCCGTGAGGTGAGACACGCGTAGCTGCAGAGAGACTTTGCGGACACACTGTATTATTTTATGACACGGATCAGTGTCGTAACAGGCCGACGAGAGTTAATGTCGGCAGTACAAAAAGCTCTGTGAACAGCTAATTTTGAGTGATCGGTGACTCAACAGCAGCAGAAGACGTGTTTTATCACTTGTAGTGGTACAAGCCACTTTTTCCCCCACTTCTTCAATACCTTGAGATACCCAAATAATCTGTGGTGGCTGCAGCAAGTGGCCTCAGATATTATGTCTACCCAGACAAAGAAATTTAGTATTCCATGGAAGAATTTGTTTGTCATGATGGTTGCTATGGTTGTTGTTGATTTTGTATTCCATTCCAAGACTGAAATCTGTTATGATATGTATAACACATACCTATGTACTTATGAAGAAGATGACTTCTTGAATAGTAATAAATATGGAGTTGAAAGTTTAAAAGACTTTCTGTAATTCATTAAGTACATAGCAGAAGAGGCTTGACAGATTTTTCTGAAGTTTAACTAATGAATAATATTGTTTTGAGGCACAGCTATTGCTGGACCACATTTTCAAAGATTTTGATACTTTGAAACATGAAGGAAAAATGCAAGTTAAAATTCCACTCTCTTAAAGAAGAGCTGTTAGCTTGGTTCTCATTAAAGGGTGAATTGCCAAGCATCTACAGATATTGAACTATTACTATGTCTATGTTGGAAGACATTCAATACAGGGCCATAGGCAGCACACCAGTAATAGTACACACTTTAATCTCATGTTGTAACCTAACCTCAAGTGATGGTCTATGTATCTTTCAAAACAGTGTTTGACCATTTCCAGCAAAACTAAAATCACAATACTTCATTCACGATAAAGAACGCTGAGCTTTACGAGCAAACTCAAACAGAGAAATTTCAGATACAATGCTAAAAGCAAACTGTAATTTGTCGCTAGCATCGGTTAGTCTACCTGAAAATATCCACAAACTGGCTAGTTGTTACACGAGTTGCCGCGATACGAACCGTTTGGCGATCCTGCTCGGCATTTAATTACATTTTATTAATGACATATGTAGATTCCAATAGAAGAAAAGGATCACAGGATGAAAAATAACAGCAAATCGAAAAGTCAGTACTGTTACGAAACATACATATCGAGGTATTAGAATGTGAACATTTCAGTTTAGTTTATACAAACAAAAATCAAAGTAGTTTGATTCAGAAATAAAAATAATTACATACAGCAGTGTTCGAACTCTTGACATTTAGCATATGAAACTGCTACTTTGCCACTACTCTATGGAGTCACGTTCTCTTTTCCTTTAAGTCGCAATACAAATGCAGTAACAACCTGAACTGTAGCCTTCAGAGAACTCATTTTCACACAAGTCACACAGAGCTCCTCTAAATGTAAGCTGATATCTGTAATATGATACTTGTGTATGTGACATTAAATCACAACTCAAAGGAAAGAATTCGAAAGCCTTCAGTAGCGTGTGCTCAGTGCTGTGCATGAGTACATATTTCGTTAACATCGTTGTCCGTGTCTTATTATCAGTTATCATTAGGTGACGAAATGGCGAATAGAAAAGTCAGACCTACAAATCGGCAAAAAGTAAATCAAGAAAGAGAGCCAGACGAGGAAGTGGAATTGAATTGACCAGTTGTTGCAACAGTTTGGCCACGTGGAACGGTTTGGGCATCACATGGAATGTTTGTCTGGAGGAAAGTAGCTCCAACACATGAACTGCCGACTATGAAGCAATTTTAATCAGACTATAGTAGAGCCGGTCCCTTCTAAATGGGCTTATTCCATGCATAAAGTAAAAACAATTCCTAGTGGCATCCGGCCACTTAAGAAATAACACCTTACCCCTACACTGTCTGCCACGAGCTTTTCCTACAAGCTCACAGCTCCACGAGCCACGTGACTGACCGGCCACTAATCAAAGTATCAACTTTCTTCACAGATGTTTCTAAACTTAAAATTAATAATATTATTTTTAATTATTTAAATCAACATCGGGTTTGCTTTTCTTATTATACTAATGCAAATATAAATAACAGCAATTAAATCTCTCTTAGGAATCATGAGTAGTCAGTTTTGTGGCTCTGCTCCTTCTCGTCACATTATAACATTTACTAATAGCTGGAGAGGCGGTTGTTTACAGAGTACGGAGCTAGATGTACAGTGTGTCTGAAAAGTTTCGCACCACAGGGATCGTACCGATATTGACTTCTCGGTGTTTTGGGACTGAAAAATGTCAGGCACTGAAGTGGGTGTAGAAAACATTCTTCTCTGTGGACGAGAAGGTCTCTCTAACAGAGACACTGCAGATAAATTTAATAAGAAGCTGCTGGCAACATTCGGAGCTACGAGCAGTGTGGCAGACGCTCAACAGAGCGGCCATCCGAGCGCATCAGGAGACATTGTGGATGAAGTTTTGGTAAAGTTACTGTGAGTCCAAAAAAAATCGATCTGGAGTACCAGTTTGGAAATTAGAAAAACAAAATACGGTACTCGAAAAAATATATAAAAGGAAAAAAAAGAACACCTTTCATCCTAAGTTACAATTGTTACATGACTTGTCAGAAGACAATCCCGATCGCCATGTAGAAATGTGCTCTTGGTTTCTGGCAAAGTTGGTGAAAGACTCCCAGTTCTAATGTAATGTTTGGACTAAGCTAATCTTTATGTGAATGGAGAAGTGTGCGGTATTGGCCATTTACCCATTAGAGGGCCCGCATGACAGGGGCCGAGGCAGATGGCTCAGTGTCCTCTGAGGCGTTTATACTGACAGATCTCTAGAGCATAAACGGATACCGTAACGATGACAATGACAACTTCCTGCGAGACGACGCTGTAGTATGGTACTACATCAAGAGAAGCCACAACAGACGGTGTCCGGCCAATCTGAACTTTGTGACTGAGTGGAGCCCTTGACCGGTGTTGCTTCATAAGTAGAGCCGGTCAAAACGGCCGCCACTCCCGCTCGGTTCCCGCAGCGCTCGCGCCTCGCTCTCGATGGCTGACGGCGGGTAAAGGGTTGGTAGAGGGGGAGCGATGACGTCACACTCGCGAGAGCGATACGTTTCGGGCAGGACGAGTCACGATACTCCCGGGTTCCCCCGCGCCCGCCGGGACGAGCTGAGCTTGGCTGAGACGCCTCAGCCTAGTCGGCGCACGCCGCCGGCTGCGTGTTTACACAACGCGCCGGACGTACCCGAGACGAAAAAAGGGGGAAAATACACTTTTTCGATTTTCACGTTGTAAAAATTGTTGATGATATACAAGATCACGCTACATCGTTTTATGAAATTAGTTTTTCCTTACTAGCTTTGCCTTGCCTGTGAAAAAATAAAAAGGCTAATTTTCATTCCGCACGAGTTTTTAGTTATGTAACGCTCCTCACTCGATTTCGATGAAAGTATGCGTTTAAAAAATCTGATTTTTGGACACATTATAGTAAAACATCTTAGCTTTCGTATAAGACATTCACCTTTTCGTAATTCCTAACAGTCGTTTTCAAATGACGCTATTTCTCAAGTATATGCACTTGATTAACAAATCGTGTATTGAAAAAGTTAGATAGCGGGCAGGTTACTGTTATATTATTTTTAGACCATATATTACAGCGAGTGAAATGGAGCTAAAAGAACAAAAAAGTTTTTTAAATGGTAATCGCACTGATATCTACCTCCTTTCACAAGTAATTGCGAGTTATCTGAGCGCCCTCGGGCCGCGATCACAAGTCTACGAACTCAGCCTGTGTTGAGCGTAGCGTGAAGCACTGCAGTGCCGAAAAATCTGAATTGCTGGCTACGTTTGTCGGTCCCTCGTGATGTGTTAAAGATCCATAATCAGAGAACAATAATGAACTAATTTTTCTTGGGTGGCAACCAATTACAATGGACTGCTACAGTTTTACAGCAGTTCATACTTCATTTTGAGAGGCATACATCTGGTTTTTTCCACATAATACAATTCATGGATTTTATATTTCGTGTTTGGAACTAGAAGAGAAGAACAAAGTAATGTAAACTGCGACTTTGCTCTTAATGGAGTGAAATAAAATTTTGTGACATTACAGTTAAAGGCTTTCTAGTTGCAGATGCATCTACTCCTAAGGCACAATATATACCTTTTCGCTTTTGTAGCTTTCAGAAAATGTGTTCCCACAGGGTGAAAATTATTGTATGCAGTGTGTCCAACATAAATGCGGTACTTTCACGTCTGAGATGGAAGTAATAATGAACTGGGTTGCTTTTAGTAACCTGTCTGAGACGAACAACGTTTCTACGAACATTTTTCTGTATCATTTGAAGACAATTTTCTTTGTCTGCAAGATGGTACTTTCGAATTTTCAACATACGCTGGTTTACTTTAGCCTTAGACACTGCAGGATAGGTCAGTAAAGGATGAGAAGTGTCTGTCACTTTTTTCTAATTTTTCTTTTTTTCCGAGGGAAGGGGAGAGCTTGTCCGAGGGAAGGGGAGAGCTATAAGGAGTCCCAACCCACTGTTAGCAGTAGATCGATTGCTGGCCACTTCAAGAATCCAGCTAACAGTTCATTGATTTTATTATATTATATATTAAAAGAATCTACGAAAACTAAAGTCAGTCGGACAGACTAAACTACCCGGCCGATTTCCTTCATTTTTGTGTAAAACTAAAGGTATTCATCCACTTTTTCTACACTCAAACGGGATTTCCTTCTGTATATTTCTTATGGGGATGTCCTGGCTGTAAACTAAAGTCATTCTGTCAGGCCGTTCTATCCGACCCATTTCCTTCATTTTCGCTTTAAACGAAAGGTATTTATTCGCAGATTTGCCATCAAGTATCATAATTAACTTATGTCTCTCCTTCCTTTACTTTCATTCAAACACGGGATCCTTCTATCCTTGCATTGAATATTTTAATCGGTTTGTTTTAGGATATCTTCGGTTCTAAATAAAGTACACAGTTCTCTTTGACCTAACAACACTCAATGGATCAAGATCTTTCAACACTCAACAGATCAAGATCTTTCATTTGCGCTTTTAAACACTTCCACGGGTTGATTCTGAAGAAAGCTATGCGTGAACATTCAACTTTACTTCCATGTTTTCCTAACGTTTTAGTCATTCCACTAACGGTGCGAAGTATTCGCACGGTTCTTATTCGCACGGGTCCTCTATCTTTCTAATATATTAAAAGAATCTATTTTATAATTATAATTGATTTTAAATAAGTGTTTTGATATGAATTTAAGAAAACACAAGATTACATAATATTCTGTATACTGTTACCATCTATAATAAATATTTTTAAATGGTAAATATTATAGTGAGGACAGTTTACAACTCACCGCAAAGACGTGGCGACGAGCTGCGACAGGCACATACAAAAGACACACACATACAACACATTCAGCTATCGGCCATGGCCTTCTTCAGAAAATAGAGCACTCACGCAATCACACAGGCACACAACACAGTGATACAACCATCACCTCCGACTGCCACACTTCGAATCACGCTCTGCAGCGAATTGGGGACGGGAGGGGAGGGGAGGCGGAGGGGATAGAAAGGTTACGTCACGGTGGTGGGGATGGGTTAGATGGGAATAACGAGATGCAGCTTAGGAATGGAGTGGGGAGGCGGGTGAGCGGAGAAAATAAAATAATATATATATAAAATGGAGGGTAAACAAATGCACACATGCCCACACATTCACACAGGCACAAGTACTTGTGCCTGTGTGAATGTGTGGGCATGTGTGCATTTGTTTACCCTCCATTTTTTCCCCCAAGGTAAGTCTTTCCTCTCCCGGGATTGGAATGGCTCCTTACCCCCTTCCTTAAAACCCTCAGCATTTCCTTTTCCCTCTCCTTCCCTACTGCCTGAAGACGCAACTGGGTTGCGAAAGCTTGCGATTGTGTGTGTGTGTGTATTCATTTATTTATTTGTGATGCTGTCATATATATATATATGTGTGTATGTGTGTGTGTTGTATGTGTGTGTCTTTTGTATGTGCCTGTCGCAGCTCGTCGCCACGTCTTTGCGGTGAGTTGTAAACTGTCCTCACTATATTATTTATTCCAACCTGGACTTTCCATTATTATAAATGGTAAATATTTAATTTTACTTACTTCCGTTTCCCATGACTAGCCACTAATGCTGCAAAGTATTTGCACAGGTCGCCTACTTTTATTACTATTGTTCTCACACTGTAGTGACCGTCGAATTTTATGAACATAAGAAATAGGTGGTTATGCACTCGTTCCGTCCATATAGACTAACATTTAGGAGAGTATTTCCTTCCTTTAACATTCGATATCTTTAATATTCCCGACGCGAGTCGGCGCCGGCACGAACCGATTGGGGTATGGTGTTGGTTCTGCAGCCCAAGTATTACAAGTCTCCAGCCTGTTTTCAGCAGAAGCTTCTCTGCATGATTTTTTTGTTCAATTATACTTATGATAATATGTTTATTTTCCTTCTATTACTATCAATTCTGTAATATGAATTTAAAAAAATTAAGAAATGTTTAGTTTTTCACATAAGGAAAACCTCTCCTAAATGTTAGTCGAAATTAATGGGATGGGTCCATACCACATATTTCTAATGTGTTTATAATTCTATCACTACAGTGTGCAAAAAATAGTAATAAAATTACAAAATCAGTTAACAGTTAGCTGGCTCAAAGTAGATGGCAGTGAACAAGTACTGGTCACTAAGAACGAAAAAATAAATCACAACATGAAACAAATGACACCTGCTTCTCATCCTTAACTGATCTGCAGTGTCTGAGGCTAAACTAAATCTGCGCGGTTTCCTTTGATTTAAAGTATAAAAATCGATATGAAAGTACCATGGAGACAAGGAAAATTGTGAGATTCAGGAAATGTTCATAGAAAAGCAGTTCCCATCAGACAGCTTTATAAACAAAATAAATAAAAATTCTGAGAACCATGTAGAGTTCTTTGAAAGTTGAGATGAGCTGAAACATAGTACAGCGTGTACCACATAAATCTGGCACATCTGACGAACCCCCATGACCATAAGTTGCAGCATCCCTTATCAGGAGCTAACTAAATGTCTTTAATTTTACTGTTATGTAAGCCTACTTTAGTCTCGGTCTGAGGGATAGCTTTTCTATGTGAGACACTGTATATAAATTGTGGTAGAACATTTTAAGAGAAGGTTCAAATGTTTGTTAAGCTTAAGGGACTTAACAGCGGGGTCATCAGTCCCTAAACTTACAAACTACTTATGAACTACCTTATACTAAAGACGACACAAATATCCATGCCCCAGGGTGAGATTCGAACTCCCGACCGTAGAGGCCGTGCAGACTGTGACTGGCGCGCTGCAGTCCCCTTGGCCACCGCGGCCGGCTTAAGAGAAGGCTAAATAGTGTAATCTTATGTGTAGATGCATCAATAAATGTAAGTATATTTTTGTGTTTCTTCCGTTTATTATCCTCAACTTGAAAGTCATTGAGTAGAATTTCAGAAATTTTATTTCAGTCCATCAACAGCAAATTCGCAGTTTACATTAATTGTTTCTTCTCTTGAAGTTTGAAACACGAAATATGTATTCCATCAATTGTGCAATGTGGACAACAAATTACTTGTATACCTCGTAAGTGAAGTATTACCGTACATAATACCATAGCAGATCATTGTCCATTGTAATCGGTTGCCACCCAAGAAAAATTAGGGTATAGCTATTTTCTGGTTATGAATTATTAACACATCACGATGGACCAACATACGAGGCCAGCAAATAATATTTTCGGTGCTGCAGTGCTTCATGCTACGCTCAACACACGCCGAGTTCGTAGACTTGTGGTTGCGACATGATGCCACTCAGATAACTCACAATTACTTGAGAAAGGAGGTAGATATCAGTGCGAATACCATATCAAAAACTTTTCTGTTCTTTTAGCTCAATTTCACTCGCTGTTATGTATGGCCTAAAATGCATAGTACAGTAAGCTGCCCGCTATCGAACTTTTTCAATACACGATTTGTAAATCAAGTGCGCATACCTGACAAAAAAGCATCATTTGAAAACGATTGTTACGAATTTCGAAAAGGTGAATGTTTTCTTGGAAAGCTAAGATGTGGTACTACCCTGTGTACAAAAATCAGATTTTTTAACCGAATACTTTCATCAAAATCGAGTGAGAAGCTTTACGAAACTGAAAACTCGTGCGGAATGAAAAGTAGACTTTTTATTTTTTTCACAGGCAAGGCAAAGCTTGTAAGGAAAAAATAAGTTGATAAAACGATGCGATGTGGTCTTTTATACCGTCATAATTTCTTACAACTTGAAAATCGAAAAAGTTGTTTTTCCCCCTCTTTTTCATCTTGGCACATCCCCGCTCGGCTCGGCCCGCCGGCAGTGTGAACGCACCATCGTAGACGTGTGCCGGGCGGGCGCAATAATTAACGGCGTTGTAAGGGGGGCTGTCCGTGCGCATGCGCACTGCTGTCGGCTGTTCTACATGCCAACCGGGAGTACCGAGTCTTCTCGCTCCCGAGACTGTGTTATCGGCACGGCCGGCTCCCGGGTACGGCGGTCTCGCTAGCCGCTCCCTCTGGCGGGAACGAGCGGGAGCCAGGCAGCGTTTGACGGCCTCTATTTATAAGCACATCAAAAGAATGTGGAAGTCAGTACAATCACTGCTAGCACTGTGACCGTCTACTCCTATGCCGGCTTTCGCTACGTCTGCACTCCCCGTAGTGTTTAGCTATCTTCTAGTAGTCTTGTGTTGATTTAGCCTAGCACCACTAGTAAATTGTCTGCAGCTGGTATATGCTCTATTTTATTTTATCTTATTTTATTTTTATATTTATTTATTTGCTGCTGTTGTTGTTAGTGGTTTCTGTTTGGGTGCACACCAAGAAGGCATTTTGAGTTCAATAAATTGTAGTCCACTAGATTGTTAGTTTATTTCCTGCAGAGTGCACTATGCTACAGGTCAACTGAAACCCGCATTATCGGTCTGACGGTTAATCACACCAATTGAGAGACAGCCGAGAGTGAGGAGCCGATTGCACCGTGTTTTTGTGGTTTGTGGGAAGACTGGATCATAGGCCATTTCTTTTCTTGACAGCTCATTTAGCAGTGAAACCTATCTGACCGTGCTCAGAGGTGAATTGCTGCCCAATTTGCACATCCGGGTTCAGCGAAATCAGAGCAGTTCGTGGAGCGTGGTCCAACAAACGAGTTGGGCACTGGCCAGATGACAACTTCGCCCATTGGACCGGTCGCAGAGCACTGGTGGAAAGAACCCCCTCTACCTGGACTTGAACCTGATGAATAGTACTGTGCAGGGTTGTGTAGAATCCAAAGTTTACACAATGAAGGTTAGAGATAAAAACCATCTAAAAGAGTGCATCTCAAATGTATGTCATTCAATTTCACCCAGATTAGTGGGCAACATTCTCCAGAATGCGGAGATTGTTTTCAATTATGTTTTGACTTACACAGGAGCCATATTGAACAATGTTTGTGAAATACCATATTTGCCAGCACATCAGATGCACTTTTTCCCCCCTACGAAAATAGGTCCAAAATTGTAAGTGTCTTACATGCCAGTAGCCAGTTACTGTATGTACTTAGAAGTTCCATTTCCTCAATTTTTTATTTTTCATTTTTCAGCTTGAAGCAATTCATTGATAGATTCCTTGTGAATTTTAAGCAGTTCAGTTGTCCAGGATTCAGTGGAGCACTTGTGCCATCATTAATGGTTTTTGTGTCGTAAGAGTTGGACCCGGTGGCCTCACGGTAAAGTGCTCGACTGGTAACCTGGAGGCCAAAGGGTCAAATCCCAGTTGTACCATAGATTTTTCAGAAATCATTTCAAACTAGGCTGCACCTCTCTATGATGAGAGAACTCACCAGAAACGATACACGTTTTGCATTCCACATAAAATTGTAGGTCTTCTCTCCCTTGTTGGATAACTGGGTAGGTTATGGACATGCAATTCACCAAAGTGGCGTCCATTGAAAGACTTACACCAGGCGATTGAGCCACACATTATTATTTTACAACAGAGCCTTGCTTTTACAAGGGATTTCAAAAAAATTGTGTAAAATGTTGGAAATAATGTTTTAAGTGGAAAAACTTGCTCTAAGATCTTCCCTTACATTTTGTAGTTTATATTTGATATATCTACATTATATGCACCAAAATACTCATAGGAGCTTTAATATGTAATAAAGGTTATCTGTATTTGGTACTACTTTTACTGGTAAGTGTAACTGGAACTGGTAACTTCATAGGAAAACTTTTACACAGTTTCAGTCAGCAATCCTTTAACTGTGTCTGTAGTACACAACATATGAAAGATCCCAGTACTGGCCCAGGCGCAGCCAACAACGCACCAATGTGGCCGCGCCGTGCCGGTGGAGTTGTGTCTGCAGCCGGGGGCGCACGTCGCTGGTGCGTGCCCGGCGCGATCTTTCTGGTGGCTACTACACTCCTCCTCCTTTGGGGGGTGATGAACGGCGGGTCCTGCAGTGGGGAGGTGGAGCACCTAGCGGGAGAGACGACTTCTATGGCTGTCACGGTGCCAGAGTCGAGTGGATCAGATGACCCTCTAGCTGGGACCTCCGAGTACGGGTGGAAATGTCCCACACGACGAAGCCTTTGAGTCCCCCCACTGGAGCCCGGGACAGAACCAGCGAAGAGCTGTCAAACTCCGGGTCTGGAACCGTATTGGTAGGTGGATAAGGAGGCAGTTTGGACAGATGCAAAAGACGCCGGGTGATGGCACATTCCTCTTGAGACAGCAGACTAGCCTGAGGGATGGTGGGGGGGGGGGGGGGGGGAGTAGGCAGCCCTGGGCGGATGCAGCAGGCAAGGCTCCTCATAAAGAGGCCCAGACTCAGATGCAAAGGAGGTGAGAGTACGCTGAGGAACTGCCACACTGGACTGGGGTATCTGCCATTGAGGAACCAGTGCTGGTCAGGAGAGGGGTGAGAGTCTGTTCTGCAACGGAGCCGGTTTTGGTGACGACGTACCTCTCAGTCCCATACTCTTAAGGTACAGAGCCTGAGGCCATTGTGCAGGTATCCGGCGGGGATTGAGACCGGACACCCGTGCCCGGACTCACGTACCCGGCTGAAAACCTGGCACCCCTGGGGGCGAAGACTGGCAAGGATCGGGACAGAGTGGGTGCAGCAGAGTCCGCAGTCGGTGGCTGTGGAGTAACTCTGTGGGGCTGCTTTCTTCCATTGGTGTAGTTCGATATGCTGCCAAAAAAAAAAAAAAAAAAAAAAAGTGTACCCCTCCTCAGTGAGAAATGCCTGTAGGTACTTTTTCATTTGCTTCGAGTGTATGCACGAACCGTTCCCCATTAGATTGTGGAAAAAAAGGGGGAGAGGGGGGGGGGGGCGAGCAAATGTGACAAATGCTGAAGCATGTACAAAAATCCTGGAAAGGCTGTGAAAGAAACTGAGGGCCATTATCTGATACTAAAGTGACTGGGAGACCATCCACCGAGAAAATTTTGGAAAGTGCTCGGAAGCAATCTCCTAAGTGATTGAAGAGCAATGAACGACATACGGGAAGCATGAAGATGTGTCAATCACAATGAGTCTATTACCATTTAAAAACGGGCCCATGAAATCTATGTGGATGCACTCCCAGGGCTGGGTTGCAGGAGGCCAGGGAGAGAATGCCGCCCCGGAAGAGGCTCGTTGGCTCGCACACTGGGGGCGAGCCACCACTAGATGTTCTGTTTCTCTGTCAATGCTGGGCCAGTATACGTGTCGGTGAGCCAAAGACTTAGTACGGGAAACTCTACATGTAACAGCTGGAGAACTTCACATTGCAAACCTGTGGGAACCACCACGCGGAGATCTGCAACCACAGTCGATAGAAGGAGAACTCCCTCCGAGACGGAGAGGCAGTCTCGCAGAACAAAGTAATTGCGAAGAGGGTCAGAGGCGCGGCCTGGAGGCGAGGAAGAGCACCCCAGCTGAATGAGACGTGACACTTGACAAAGCACCGGGTGCACCACCGTCGCCTTTGCGATTCGAGTACTAGTGATCAGAAAGCTGTCTACTGCTCGGCAGAAAGCGACGTCCAAATGAAAACACATTATCTCTTCCCAATCAAACTGCGGATCGGGCCCCACCGGAAGTCTGGAAAGAGCATCGGCATTGGCTTGCTGCCCAGTGGGGCGAAAATGAATATCTTACTGTGCTTTGAAACGAACAGGGCCCAGTGCTGGAGCCAGTGGGCAGCCCTATCCAGAATTTTGGAGAATGGGCTAAACAATGATAGTAATGTTTTATGGTCTGTGATTAACTGGAACTTCATGCCATACAAGGAGGGGTGAAACTTGGTCACAGCGTAGACTGTGGCCGGGGCCTCCTTCTCCACCTGCGAGTTACGGGCTCGAGCCAGGTTAAGAGTCTCGGGTGCAAACACCAGTGGCTGCTCGGAGCTGTCCATATTGCGATGTGCGAGAACAGTCCCCACCCCATACTGCGAAGCATCCGTAGCTGGGACCAAAGGCTTAGAGGGGTTGTAAGTTGCCAAACATGCAGCCAATGTGAGGTGGTCCTCCAGAGAAGCAAAAGCCTGCTCACGTGTGGGAGACCACTTGAAAGGGACACCGTTGCGGAGAAGGCAGTATAGGGGATGAGCCAAAGTGGAAGCCCCGAGGATGAACCGTTGGTAACAGGCGATCTTACCTAAAAAAACTTGCAACTCTTGCAGTGAAGAGGGGTGCAGAAGGTCCCCGATACCCTGCACCAAACTTGCCAGAGGCCGGATGCCGTGCTTAGAGGTGACACAGCTCATTTACTCGAGGGACGGTTGAAAGAACTTTGATATACTGAGATTGCACCACAGGCCCACGGAATGCAATTTGAGGAAGAGGGTTCAAATGTTGTGCAAATATTCCTTGCTAGACTGGTAACTTCTGTGGCAGATCATCATGTAATATTCACTACTCGCAAATAAAGTATCATAACCTCTACGACGCCAACTCTTCGGACACCCCTCAGACGTAGTGAACTCACCTGCATTTCGCCGAGGCTGCAAGGGCAGGTGCCGTGGGCAGAGACCCGCAGCAGGAAGAGGAGGGCAGGCAGCAGCGCCGCCTCCTGCGGGAGGGTCCGCCGCAGCTCCCGCAGGGCGGAGAGGAGGAGGGCGCCCAGGGCGGGGTACTGTCGCACCAGCGCCTCCGGGCTGCCGCCCACCGCCGGCGCCGTCTTGCGGGCGACGGCAGTCAGCAACTGCTGGCACGCGTTCCTGTGGAGAGGGGCGGTACATTCCGTGATCTACTGTTGCAGAAATTGTAAATGTTTACTCATCATCGCCATTGTCGTCATTATTAGAGACTGATTATGCCTTTCAGCATTCAGACTGAAGCATAGTGCCTCCAATAAAATTCCTCTGAGATCCCCTACTCGATGTTAACATTGATGCCTAGTCTGATGTTAAGTCTTTTACTTCAAAATCATTTTTCAACAAATCTAAGTACCTTCTTCTTGTTCTACCTCGACTCCTGTTACCCTCCGCTGCTGAGCTCGTGAGTCTCTTAGGTAACCTCGCTTCTCCAGCGCATGTGATGTGACCCCACCATCTCAACCTGTTCGCTCTAACTGCTTCAACTGTGGTGTTCGTTCCCAGTTTTCCTTTGATTTCCTCATTATGGACACCCTCCTGCCATTGTTCCCATATATTAGTACCTGCAATCATTCTTGCTACTTTCATATCTGTACCCTCTACCTTATCAATAAAGTAACTTGTATTCACCCAGCTTTCAGTCGCATACAACAAAGTTTGTCAAAAGGTAGAGTGGTGCACTGTTAACTTAGTCTCGGTACTTACTTCTTACAGAAGAGAGTAGATCTTAGCTGAGCAATCATTGCATTAGCTTTGCTACATCTCAATTCCAGTTCTTTCACTATGTTGCCATCTTGTGAGAAAATACATCCTACGTACTTGAAACTATCTACCTGTTCTATCTTTGATCCTCCTATTTGGCAATCAATCTGTTTACGTCTCTTTCCCACAGACATTACTTTTGTTTTGGAGATGCTGATATTCATATCATAACCCTAACACCTCTGATCGAGCTCTGAAGTATTAGTTTGCAATCTTTCAATCGATCTGCCTTCACAACTAAGTCAACAGCATATGCGAGACTGCTTATTTTGATTTCACCTATTTTAATATGGCCCTGCCAGTCTACTGTTTTCAACATATGATCCATGAATAATATGAACAGTGGCGGCAAGTTAAAGCCTTGTCTTACCCCTGAAACTATCGTGAACCATGAGTTTAATTTACCGTCTACTCTAACAGCTGCCTGGCAGTCTACGTAAAGACCTTTAACTGCCTGCAAAAGTTTACCTACTATTCCATAATCTTGTAGAACTGACAATAGCTTCCTCCTAGGAATATGGTCATAAGCCTTTTCTAGATCTATAAAACAGATACAATTCCCTGTTCCACTTATAGCACTTCTCCATTATCTGCCGTAAGCTAAAAATCTGGTCCTGACAGCCCCTAAGAGGCCTATACCCACACTGATTTTCATCTAACTTGTCCTCAACTAAAACTTGAACTCTCCGAGAGTGTCTTTCCACCGCCCACCTAACCTTCATAACATCCTAGTCCATCTCTATGAAATCCTCAAACCACCTTCCCTACACTTTGTCTCCTACCAATGTAACCGCCCCCTTTGTGAAACCTGCCCTATGCACCCTTCAATCACCCCTTACTCCAGTCCCGTAACCTGGAAGGTGTACACAATCTACGGCAGAGCCACTTGCGATAGCACCCACGAGATTTACCAACTGACATGCCTGCACTGTGAAGCGTTCTATGTGGGAATGACAAGCAACAAACTATCCATTCACATGAACGGTCAGAGGCAGACAGTGTTTGTTGGTAATGAGGATCACCCTATGGCTAAACACGCCTTGTGCACAGCCAGCACATCTTGGCACAGTGTTACACTGTCCGGGTTATCTGGAAACTTCCCACCGACACCAATCTTTCAGAACTTCGGAGATGGGAACTTGCCGTTCAGCATATTCTCTCTTCCCGTTGCCCAACTGGTCTCAACCTCTGCTAAATTAAAATTCCCGCCCATCATCTTTAACATCTTTGCCTCAGTTCTCTGGACAGAGCCTCTGCCTCAAGTGGTATCTCTGTCCAACTTCCTTGCTTTCTATAATATGTCTGCCTAGGTGTGTTTGCGTGTTTATATTGTCGCGTTGCAATGGTAGCAGGCTTGACTTCGAAGGCAACTGAACACAGCACTTATACTGAAAGCATGTTTATTACAAACTCAACATACACGCAGCACTAACTGCCTCTCGGGCAGAGTGCTCTGCTATTTATACACAGGCAGAATTTACCAGAAATTAGAAGAACAGTTAACATAAGAAACAAGTAGAATTTATAAGTGAACATAAGAAAGATGTAGAACATTCTGGAATTGTTAATTACAAAGAAATAAATTTTTGCCGGGGGGTGGGATTGAACTGGCAACCTTCAGCACTGCAGTCCATGACGCTATCCCCTGCGCCACGCCAGCAGTCGGTGTACGTGGTCTCTCGCGGCAATATGTGTGGGTGTGTATGTATTTGTTTACTTTCCTTCCCCCCCCCCCCCCCCCCAAGGTAAGTCTTTCCTCTCCTGGGATTTGAATGGCTCCTTACCCACTCCCTTAAAACCCTCATCCTTTCCTTTTCCCTCTCCTTCCCTGCTCTGCCTGAAGAAGCAACTAGGTTCAAAAGCTTGCATTTCTATATGTGTGTGTGTGTGTGTGTGTGTGTGTGTGTGTGTTTTAAATATGTTACTATTATTACCTGTGCTCCATCGCCTGGTAAGTAAACTTTATATATATACATAAATTACAGGGAAACATAATATGAGCCATTAAACTTACCAGTGCAATTTGTTAACACACCTCATAACATTAAAGTTGACGGTGTAACTGAAAAGTATTTGCTGTACGAAATAACAGCAGCACAGCAGTACCTGATAGGCCAGGCGGAGCAGTCGGTGATCCTGGAGAGGCAGAGGAAGGTGATGGGCTCCATGTGGGGAGTCATGCCCAGCCAGAGGCCGGCGTCTCGTACGAGGGCCGCCAGGCACAGAATGGCCCGCATCTGCGGCAGGTCGAACGCGTCGGGCGCGCTCGCCTCCTTCCCTCCTGTAGACGAGTAGTCCGGCAGCTCTTCCGATGCTATCTCGGTGAGTCTCGTAGCTGCCAGCTGCAGCAGAGGCTGAAAAGAGAAAACCTACACGTGTATCGTCGCTCTCCCTGTGTGGCGTTACTACGACGAGCGACACTGTTTGCAGCGCAAACAGCGCCGGTTTGACAGCGGAGAGTGTCGAAAGTTGCGACGAGTGAATGGGCCATCGGCCGGCGTGAGCACGTAAGCCTCACCCGGTTTCCCATTAGCAGCAGGCCGAGAGCATGCGAAGACCACACCAGTGGGCCACGTGCAAATGGAAAGCCCGTTGGTGGACGTGACACGACATGAAGTCTAACCTCCATTTTTCCCATCGAAAATCGGCATTGTCTTTATTTTTAGATACTATGCTAACACTATCAGAGTTACAGACTAGCACATAGTAGCATATGAAAGAGGAGAACAAAACAATTCAGATGATGGGTTGATATCATTTATATTAATTTTATATAAAAAGTTATTCACTTGGCAAAATCCAGAGGCTAAACTAATTGAACTACAGTAACGAGCAAGGGCTGAAATGAAAGATCTCATCGAGATGCAAAGATTGGCATAACCATATTATGTGCATCATTTATATTGCACATAATAAAGCACTTTGAAGAAAGTGTGTGTGTGTGTGTGTGTGTGTGTGTGTGTGTGTTTGAAAAATAAATAGGTTGTTTTTAACATAATTTTCATATATGACATACATACATTTCATTATTGAAAACTACAGCTTCTGTCTGGAATAAAAGGCATGATAACAGTGTGTAATATTACTGAAACTGACAGCCTATGAAATAAATAGGACATTACGGTAACTTACAGCTCACAGTACATTTTGCTATTTATTATGTGAGCTCATATTGCATCAGTTAATTAAGAAATTACACATGGACTCATCCTTTATGCTGAGATCATATTATAATGACACTGGTTTAATGTAACAAAAATAAATAAAATAATAAGTAATCAAACTTTAATTTCTAGCCTAAAAGTCAGCCAGAGAAAAATTAATCTTACTTAGGTACTTGAAACATATACAGATACATCTGAAGTGTTTTCCAGCAAGCTCTTCAATACAGTTTTGAAATGTTTGTGAATGAAATACTGTTCATGCATTCACCACGAGGGCACAGGAAATGGGAAGACTGGGCATACAGATTTTACAGGGATTAGCTGACAAGCTACATTATAAATATTTGGCACAGCACCAGTGGAGGTAATTCAGCATGCAGGAAGCAGTAGGGGACCGACAGACACCGTCAGCTTTCACTCAAGGAGTAGTGCCGAGCCGACACGACAGGCAGCCAACTGGCTCGCTGCCAGGGCACAGCCTACTGTCTCACGGCAGACGTCCGGTCAGCTACCGACCGCGCTAACTCGGCACTACCCCAATCGTGAGACCCGGATAAGTCCGGGCCCGTCTCCTGTGGCGCGTGTACCTGTAGCAGCAAAAGGGGTAAGTGGGCAGCCTCAGGGTTGTAGCGTACCACTGTAGGCACTCACCTTATCCGGACGGCAGTCTGCGACAGCTACTTTGTTGATCACGAGGGGCAGCCCAGGAGAGCGACGTGTTGCTGTTATTTTGGAATTCTGGAGTAAATCCAGACACTGCAGCAGCTGCTTCCTAACTGAATGCTCCACGTGTGGACTTCGACAATTCCTGTTACCGAACAAGAAGACGACTGTGTACATAAGAATTTGTATGGGGTACAGTGGAAAGTTCATTATAACACTAACAAGGGGAACGCCAAGTACGGTACCAACGAATTTTGATGAGTCGCAGGTATATTGCGCGGGAACTCCTCCAGACCACCAAGCTAAAAGGATTTGTTCCAATGTGCCTTGGTTTCCACAAAAATTGCAATCAAAGTCCAGCACATGACAGCTATACCTGTACTGAGTCATTAGGAGCACGTGAGCCAACGTGGTGTAATTAGCGAGGCGCTAGCCTGTCGCGCATACCACCCGAGTTCAAATCCTGCATGGAACCAATTTTTTTTCACTTGTCCGACAATTGATTGTGCATAATTATATGCTTTAATAGCCACTCTTATGTTAATGCTTGAGTAATTGGTCGTGATAATAGCTTAAGTTAATTGCTCAATATGTTATGTATTGCGCACGATTATTTTATTTCATTCATTATTTCGAAGCATAGTTTTATGGTACCTGAAAAATCAGTAAACCATCTGTAGATATCAGCTGTAACATTTGTGCAGCATTTGCTAGCTGCGTTTACAGTCCCCAGCCCCAGTGTTGTTACACCATTGAATGCAATGTGCGCCCACTTGACGCGTCCCAGCGGATTATTATGCTGTGGCCAGGCGGGTAGTCATTCGTAGCATATCGTTCACATGTAACTGTAATTACCTGAAATAACTTTATCTTTGCAATAAGAAATAAGGAATATAATAATACACAGTCAATCACTGGACAAGTGTAAAAAATAAATAAATAAAATAATTAAATAATCCTAGCAGGATTTGAACTCGTGTCGTATGCGCAACAGGCTAGAGCCTTGCTAATTACACCACGCTGGCTCACGTGCTCCCGATGACTCAGTACAGGTATACCTATTATGCGCTGGACTTTGATCGTGACTTTCGTGAAAACCAAGGCGCATTGGAACAAATGCTTTTAGCTTGGTGGTCTGGAGGAGTTTCCGCACAATATACCTGCGACTCATCAAAATTAATTGGTACCGTACTTGATATTCCCCTTGTAAGTGAACATAAAGTCCAGAAACACTTTCAATTATTTATTGCATAAGAACTAAACATTATGCAGGTGTAATACATATTGTATTTCAAAGAGAAACTCTGAATAATTATTATTATTTTTCAAACATTCTATATGCGAACCATGAGTGATCTGCCAGACATTCTCTGTCACAACTCTGCTATATCATATGGCAGAGACAGTACATACACCAGATCTTTAATGTGCGCACACTGAAAAAATTCATATGGAGTGAGATCTGGTGATCAGGGAGCCTGCTTTGTGACACAGCTGTCCCCTTCCGTAGCACGACCGATCCCTCAGTGCGGCAGCTTCGTGTTCGGGTACTCGTGAACTTCATGGTGGATGAAAATGGGGTGGAGCTCCGTCCTGTTGAAAGATAAATGGAGAGTCCGATTGCATTTGAGCGTCAGCCACTGTTACAACATGTCCGAGTACAAATATACGGTAACAGTGCTCGCGGCAAAGAAGAATGATCTATACAGTTTTAGACGTGATGAGGCAGAGAAAACATTTACCTTTGGGAAATCGTGCTCAAATTCGATGCATTCGTGTGGATTCTTCGCATCCCCGATAGGTCGGGCCCTGTGGTCTCGGGGTAAAGAGCTTGACTGGAAACCAAAGGACCAAGGGTCAAAATCCAGTTGGTTCACAGATTTTTTGAGTCTGCATTTTAACCCAGCCTTCACCTCTCAACAATGTGAGGAGTCACCAGAAACAACACGTGCTTCGTATTCCACGTTAAGCTGTAGGTCGATAACTGGGGTAGGCTAGGGACACGCCAGTCACTAAAGTGGTGTCCAATTGAAAGATTTGCACCAGGCCAATGAGTCACACAAAATTATTATTATTATTATTATTATTATTATTATTATATTTTTGACTGCACTATAGCGTTCATTTTAATGAAATAAATCACAATTTGCAATCACTTATGGCATCACTGTACTAGGTTTAGATGGAATACCAAATTGCGCTAATAAAAATTTGTGTCCGGCCGGGATTCAAACCCAGGATCTCCTGCTTACTAGGCAGACGCGTTGACCACTCCACCACCGAGGACACAGTGACCAGCCCAACTGCAGTCGATCCGATCAATTAAATTACTCTACAGCAAAATTTCAATGGCTTCTCTAAAAACTGAAAACCTGAAAGATGATACAGATGGTAATATCTGAACTTACTCACAATCCCATTTGAATATGACGTTCGGCCACTGCCGATTTATCAGATCGTAGTGGGTGGCTGTACCGTCGAAGTACGTCGATCATGGACTGTGTGCGAAGTGCGCCCGATATGCAAATGTCCACACTGATGTGGAATTTTATATACACCCACCTTTTGGAAAACCGAATCATCCTTCACAGAGATTCTGAAAGCTAGCTACGTGTATTTTAGGCCTATTTTTTATTTTAGTGTTACTGTCAGGGGCACTAAACTAAGTACTGGACAGCTACTTTATCTTTAAAACAAATCACATTTCTCTCTAGTAGAGATCCTTTCGTTTTAATTTGTTATTACTTCACAGAAAATGATTTTATGCAAGTGAGCGACAAAATGTGCCAGAAAAGGAAGTTAAAGTTTACAAATGTCTGTCTAGGTGTGTTTGTGTTTCGATATGTCTGAGTGTGTGTGTATTTGTTTACCTTCCTTTTTTTCCCCTAGGGTAAGTCCTTCCACTCCTGGGATTGGAATGACTCCTTTTCCACTTCCTTAAAACCCATATCCTTCCCTTTTTCCTCCCCTGTTTTCCTCTTTTTCCTGAAGAAGCTGCCAGTGGCGGCGAAAGCTTGTATGTGTGTTTGTGTATGATTTTATTTGTTTCTATCGACGAGCCGGTCCTTTTGGTAAGTCATCTCTTATCTATTTTTTTTTATATAAAGTATGGAAGGAAACTATCCTGGTGGGATAAACAAATATAAAAAATAGAAAACGGATGACTTACCCAAAAGGACCGGCTCGTCGATAGACACAAAAATAAAAATCACACTCAAACGCACATACAAGCTTTCGCCACCACTGGCAGCTTCTTCAGGAAAAAGAGGAAAAAAGGGGAGGAGAAAGGGAAGGATATGGGTTTTAAGGAAGTGGAAAAGGTGTCATTCCAATCCCAGGAGTGGAAGGACTTACCTTAGGGGATAAAAAGGAAGGTAGATAAATACACACACACTCACACATATCCAAACACAAACACACCTAGACAGACATTTGTAAACTTTAACTTCCTTTTCTGGCACATTTTGTCGCTCACTTGCATAAAATCATTTTCTGTGCAGTAATAACAAATTAATACGAAAGAAACTCTACTAGAGAGAAATGTGATTTGTTTTAAAGATAAAGTAGCTGTCCAGTACTTAGTTTAGTGCCCCTGACAGTAACACAAAAATAAAAAATAGGCCTAAAATACACGTAGCTAGCTTTCAGAATCTCTCCTCCTTCAGACAGGTGACAGGAAGGAGGAGAAAGACAGTGTAAGGGAAGCTCTTCTCACACTCCGGGCCACGAAGTTGTGACTGAAGCGATCCACTTCTCCTTTTACTCCCTTTCTCATTCATCCTCTCTCCTGTCTGAAGAAGGAGAACTTCTGAAATCTAGCTATTTCTATTTGCTTCCTTTTTGTGTTACCGCCAGCAGCACTGAGCTGATAAAAGTACAGGCCAACATTGCTTTTTTCATTTTTCTATTTTTGTTTATTTTGTGATGTAAACAATTAGCTTGTGAGCAACTTGAGTTCTGTCAACTACTCCCATCAAGGAAGGAAAAAATAAAAACCAGACAAAATTAAATAAACTTTTATTTTTCAATAAATAACTTAACTGTGAAGTAGAGCTAGTTCTTGCAGATGTCATATATGAATGAAGGTACAGGTACTGGCCCCAGAAGTGCCCGCTGCCAAACATTGCAGAGTGGAGTACAGTTGCGGATGTACGAGGCTAGTCCCATTAGTACCCAACCCGTCGAATAAAACACACAAATTTTGGAAAAAAATGTATTTATTTTTCAATGTAATCTCCTTTCAGATCTATACACTTTTCCACACTTTTTCCAGCAATGTTGAATAAGACTGATATCCTTTTTATAATGAAAACTATCTAACTCTGCAAAATAACCATTAACTGCTGTCTTTATTTTTTGAAAATCTTTGACCTCTGACCCATTTCTTCAAGTTTGGGAACAGAAAATAATCTGAGGAGACTAAATCTGACAAATAGGGTGACTTGTGGGCTGGTGCATTGTTCTGGACAGAGAGAGAGAGAGAGAGAGAGAGAGAGAGAGAGAGAGAGAGAGAGAGAGAGAGAGAGAGACACTCATTCTTATTGGGCAAATGAAGCAATTTTTTGCTTGATTTGATCACACAAACATTGCAATATGTTCACATAATACTTGCTGTTGATAGTTTTTCCTTTTTCAAAGTAATCAATAAAAATTATCTCACATACATCCCAAAAAACTGACATCACGACCTTGCCTGGAGATGAAACGGTCTTCACCTTTAAAGTTGATTCTTCAATTTGTGTCCTTTGTTTTGATTGTTATTTTGCCTCAAGAGTGAAGCAGTGGACTCACGTTTCATACACGGTTATGAAATGACACAAAAAATCACCTCTGTTGCTGTGAAACTTCGATAAACACTCAACTGAAACATCTTGACGACACTGATTTTGCTCGAGTGTGAACAAACACAGCACAAACCTTGCTGCACACAGTTCCTAATGTTCAAATTTTCAGATAATATACAATATACTGCACTTTTTAAAATGCCTACTACATTTGCTAGTGCGCGAACTTTCAGCTGCTGATCATCCAGCACTGAGTTGTGAATTCTCTTCACCATTTTTGGAGTCACCTCATCTGGTCGACCACTGTGATGCTCGGCTTGGCAGCTCATACTGCCTCATTCATTTAATCTCAGCTACCCAATATCTGCTCTTGTAAATGAAGGAGCAGACTCTCCCAAACTAGCTTTTGCAACTTTCACTGTTGATTGTTGCCAAACAAATACTAAACAATGTGGTATCTTCAAACTTGAAATGTATGCTTCATAGATTGTATACTTTCTAATCCAGAGATATTTTTCAATGATGACTGCCATCTCTTTATCAGTTTGGGAACTTACAGGACCAACTTCGCAGATATACATTACAATGACAGGCACTTTTGTTTCCCCAAATATGTCAATAATGATGGCTACTGACCCATCTCTTTGCAGCTGTGTGGACCCTCGCACCATCTGACCGAGGGCTGCCGCCGCAGTCTCTTCGACTCCGGCATTGCTGCACCTCAGCATGACGTCCACGACAACAGACACGCAGCGGTCCGATGTGTCACTATGTGATGATATGGCCTCGTTTTCACTGAGTTTTAGTGACAGGTCACAGAAAGCCTGCAGTTGAGACAGATGTTAGTTTGCCAATTGCCATTTTACATTTATTCAACAATTATTGTCATAATCACTACTATTATCAACACATTTAGCTAAATTTGGCCACTCGACAGAAGTAAATATTAATCTCCTAAAGGTAGGTACACAACAGCTATACATAAAATATGAAGAGGCAGCTACTTTTTTCCAAATAGCATATTTCTTTCTAATTCACATAATTAAATTTACAATGAGACAAATGTGAATAACTATAAGTATATGAGTGATAGCCTGTTGTTAATGGAGTAGGCAGATTAAGTTTATATTATATCTTTGTCTTGTGTTGATCTATAACTTGACTTGTATCCTACCACGCAAAGGGATCCATAACATGTAATGAATGAACGAATGGAAGAATAAATATAATAATGGAATCTCCAGCTTTGAATTAATAATATAATATTATTGTTGAAATGAGATAGAATGGCTGGCCAGTACTTACCATTGTGCTGTACCGCCGATAGTAACACAAAATGAAAAAAAGGGACAAAGGGACAAGCTTTCGGAACAGAGTTCCTTCATCAGGTGGGAGAGAAGGGAAGAATAAAGAAACACCACCTTCATGACCTAGGTCGTGAACCACCTTTCCCTTCTATTCCCATCCTTTATTCTTCCCTTCTCTCCCACCTGACGAAGGAACTCTGTTCCGAAAGCTTGTCCCTTTGTCCCTTTTTTTCTGTTTTTTCATTTTGTGTTACTATCGGCGGTACAGCACAATGGTAAGTACTGGCCAGCCATTCTATCTCATTTCAACAATATTTATTATCTCTGAGGAGAATTTTCATCATTAATCTAATATATTATTATTATTATTATTATTATTATTATTATTATTATAACTTGAAGTGCGGCAGCTGGAGGTGATGGTTGAATGACTGTGTTGTGTGTGTGTGTGATTGCGTGAATTTTCTATTTTCTGAAGAAGGCCATGGCTGATAGCTGAAACTGTGGTATGTGTGTTTCTTTTGTATGTGGCTGTCGCAGCTCGTCACCACATATTTGCAAAGAATGAATAGGTTTTTACAACCCTTGAATCTATATCAGAGCTTTCCAAACTTATCCTCATGGCGACACCCTAGTAAGACTTACACGAGGTTGTAGTGGCACAAACTAACATCCCTACTCTATCACCTTGAGATATCCAAAGCTTTGCTATTTAATTTATGTAAATATAATTGGGCCTATTCAAGACAAAAGGGTGATAAACTGAGTGACTGTCAACCTACCAAACTGTCACAACTTTGTATATCAATTTGTAGATAATTTATTTATAACTGAATAACATCATTAAACTAAATTAAAAAGACAGAAAAGATCTATTAGAATAATTGTTTGAAATAAATAAAGACTTAAAAAATAAAATGCATCACACTATTATTGGTTTAAGAAACATAGTTCTAGAAACTTCAAGAAGTTCTAATAAGAGACAATTGGTTGGCTGGTTGGATTTTTAAGGGAGACAAAACTGCAATGATCATCAGCCCCCATTCCATCACTAAGCGTCACAAGTGAAACCGTAGTCATGAACGAAAAGCACCCATTGTTTAAAATTGCAAAATGGGGGATAATCCCATAGTGTCCATAAAACATCAACAATGTTGTCAAAAAGCAAAACAGAAACAGACGATCACACGAAAGCACCCAACAACAAAAGGAAATAAAGCAAAGAAGCCGAAGTCTCTGGTTGGCCGACCATAAGAGTAAAAAAGGAAAAGTCAACCACTCGGCAGCACAAGGAAACCTCCAATTAGAGAGAATGATAAAAAAACCCTGTTCGAATAAAACTTTGAACTGAATCTGCCGTCATAGCATCGTCACGTAAAACGTCTGATAAAATGTCAGGGAGGTTAAAACTCCACCGCAAGGCAGCTAAAATGGGGCAGTGTGACAAGATGTGGGCTATCATCAAATGGGACCCACACGCACACTGGGGCGGGTCCTCACCACCGAGGAGATGTCCACGGGTGAGCCATGTACGGCCAATGTGGAATCGACAGCACCACAGCGTAGCCGATGAAAGGCCACACTGCCGTGGTCTCCTTGATGACCTGAAGTTTGTTGGGTGTGGTCAGGATATACCACTTGGCATCCCAAAGCTGAAGTACCCGTTGATGTGACAACAAACAGAGATTGGAAGCCGGTAGGCCGATCTCCAGAATGGACGCACCGACAGCTCGCTCAGCGAGCGTGTCGACACGATTATTGCCCGGGATACCCACATGACCCGGAGACCAGACGAACACCACTGACCGTCAGACTGTTCGAGGGCGCAAAGTGTCTCCTGTATGGCCAACAATAGGTAAGGCCATGGGTAACACTGGTTCATAGCTCTGAGGCTGCTCACGAAGTCGCTGCAAATAAGATAAGACTCACCTGAGAAGGACCGGATGTGCTCGAGAGTTCAGTGAATGGCCACCAGCTCTGCAGTGTAAATGCTACAGCCATCCGGCAGAGAGTGCTGTTCCACACAGTCACCACAAGCATAAACAAATCCCGTGTGGCCATCGATCAGAGAACTATCCGTGTAGATCGGGTCATAACTGGGAATCTCCGCTAGGGCAGCCGAGAACTGATGGCGAAGAGCCTGCGGGGGAACTGAGCCTTTGGACCAGTGGGCCAAGTACAGCCGAGTAGACGGCCTCGGAGAGCACCCTGGAGGTATACCTGCACAGACCTGATACCAAGGTGGAAGAGGTAAAGACTCGAGCTCCACCAGGAGGACCGAGCTCTAAAAGCAAACTTATGACTCGATCAGGGTCGTCATCGTTGAGGGCGGATGACCACATCAGAAAAGACCAAATTCAGATGAGTATTAATGTTTACAATTATTATATGCATTCCATTGTAGCAGTGCACATATTACATATATAAGAAGGAAAGAATTGAAATTCTGCAACTTGACAGTTACAGATTAGCAGCCTCTTGCATTAGAAGCCCTATGGATGAAGGTGGAGTGATTATGTTTGTTAGAAATAATATAGTGTACAAGTCCATAGATGTAAAAAATTATTGTGTTGACCACCATTATGAGGCTTGTTACATTGAACTCTGACAGAGCTTCCTCAGGAAACATCAATATATTTGTCAAGCAAGCAGAATCACTTTTATCTCATTTGATTTCAAAAAGGAAATAAATAATCACACTTGGTGATTCTAATGTACACTGCCTTACATGTAATAATGGCAGGACAAAATTTGAGAATTTAATGAACTCTTTTTAATCTGAGGGCAATTGTTGACTTTCCTACAAGAGTAACAAAGAACTGTACAAGTCTGATTGACATTTTAGTAGATAGTAACAGAACTGACAATATATGAGTAAGAAAAATCTTAAATGGTCCTTCTGATCATGTTGGGCAGCCACTGAAAATACCAACAAGAGCAATTTTATCAGTAAATCTTACATATCAAACAGCAGTGAGAATCTGGAAACAAACAAGAATTTGAAGCAGTTAGGCAGTATATATGGCTAAAAATGTTGATAAATTCATAATCTTTTTCAAGAAGTACCAATCAGAATGATTACAACAGACAATGGCTCACTAAGGCAATCAAAACATCGTGTAGAAAAAACAGATTGCTTCAAGCTTCCTTCAGAAATTCTAATAAATCTCAGGATAGGGAGGACAACAGATTATATTGTACCCTCTTAAAAATGCACGTTTATCAAATCTGAGACTGACAGTTCTCACAATAAAATACAAACAATGTGGAAAATGATAAAAGGGAAACAGGAAAAATATCACAGAATACAGTGTTTCAAAATGGGCGCATAGCAGACGAAAGGGAACTAGTGGGAGTAGTATCAGCGAGTGGCGTCACCTTGAGATTGAGCCAGGCGCAGTGTACCGCGTACTGCACGTCCTCGTCTTCCTCACACGGCCCACCAGCAGATGCACACAGCAGAGGACCTGCAGTGTCGGTGCAACTTGATACTTTGCCTGTGACAACAGTAGGCGAACATAATTGGCTGCAGTATTACAATTTGCAAGGAATTAGCTTTATATATACTATACCACTCTCGATTGGCCTGGTGCAGCGACAGTAAATCCATTTTTGTAATAATAACGGTCTCTGTTGCAAAATAATACTGTTTATTAACGCGTTTCGCTCTTTTGGCGTGTCATCGGTGCTGCAGTGCTGTTCGTGTGGTGAGTTACTTCTTCCTCACCGACCGTGTCCACTGCTGTCAACAACTTTCGTGTTTGCCTTTACTTACTTCGCTGTTGTTTCAGGATTTCCTTTCGTGTTGATGTTTGATCAGCGGGTTATGCCCGTGCTTTTAATTTTTATTTATGACTAATGATGTTTACCATCATGTATGTTACTAAGGATTGCAATCTTTCTGACCGTTAGGTAGGTCCTGACTCCCCTATTTGTTTTGTTTTTAAAGCTGTGGATAGGTTCATGCCCTAAAACTGTCATTGTTTGTTTATATATTTTCTCACGTTCCAGTATTCTGATGACGCGCCAAAAGTGCGAAACACATTAATAAACAGTATTATTTTGCAACAGAGACTGTTATTATTACAAAAAATTATCTTTACTTTACTGCCCACTGAAAATTGTTTTCTCTGAATATATATATTATAATGATACTCACACTCCCAGCTCGTCTCAGACAACTCGATACCTTGATCTCCAGAAGCATTTTTCGAGTTGTCAATGACACTAAAAGGACAATTGAGGTCTACAATACTGGTACTGAAGGAACTTTACTTCTTGATTTAAATAGAACAGTTGTAAAACTATGTGATGTGTATTGGTGCACAATATTTATAAAGTGATCTGTATAACTGACTGACAGTTAAATACTGCAGATTATCACGATTAATGACAATGTGATTAGTGACATCATATCAATATCTTTTACAAACCTAACAGGACAACTGTAATTACTGTGATAAAATACATTAAACAGACTAATACTCCCATATAGTTCATCAGATAGGACTGCTATTTCTGCTTAATGACTATATAAATAAAATATGATCAATCTAGAACATTCTGGAATGTATGAAAACATGCTATCGACAAATGTTGTTACAATTTGCTAATATAAACTATTTCTGAACCTTACCTGAGAACTGCACATCTAGTTGTCATAATCAATTGATGTAATCATCAGAAGACAATTTTTAGTGAAACCATGCCATCTCATAATTAACAAAAGAAATTTCAGCATTGGTCATAAATTAACATTTATTTGTTATTGCAAATCAATTTCAACTACCGGATAGTCATCCTAATTGCAACATGCACAATTGAATCGAAAAATTTCAGGTTTTACATAGCAAGCCACAAGACATAGTTACAAGATGTTTCACAGTGGTATTTTCCATATTGCAGCAATTCTGCATTGTGAAACATCTTGTAGCTGTGCCTTGTGGCTTGCTAATAAAACCCCATGTCATTCCAAGCATGTGTGTCAATTTTTACAACTCTATCTACATTATTCCATGATTTATTAAGTTTTCAAATTTATACTGACTTTTTGATCACCCGGTATATCAGGTCTATATCAGTTTGTGCTTTGGAACATTTGAGAAATCTCATTGGATGTGGAAGATGTTTGAAGCTATGTTGTTGATCTTCTGGAATAAATGGCTTGAAATGGAAATTATACAAACATTTTTTGAAGAATTTATTTATATTTTTTTATGAATATCTCCCCAGATAATAAAGGACGAAGGCAGATACCCGACAAAGCTTCGACAAGATCGAAGCTGAGTATTATAGTTTCTAGCTGTATTTAACATCGGTATTATGGAGTGTGGCTATTTCATTTATGTTTACATTCATTCAGAAAAATTGATCTTAGACCAAATACAGCAAATCGTTATAATATACACGACATAATTCAATACTAGGGAAAGCTCCGGCAATAGAGGACACGACGATGTACACGGGTCCCCTACACATTTCGTTTATTTGCTTTTGTTAGTATATTACGGGCATATGTCGTGGTGTACATAACACAGACCACCTCACTGTGCAGGTTTTTCTCAGTCTTTCTCAGTATATATACACTATACAGTAATTGTGGTAGTTTTCATAGCTTCAAATAAAAAGTCGTGCATTAAAGAGTTAAGTGGAAAAATGTTAAACTCATTTTGTACAATCTTGTTCTTGAAGGTATCATTAAACCTGTAGGTATACTCAGCAAGAAAGTACACAACAATATTAATACTTCAGCATATGACTGCCTCTAAATACTGGGCTGTTGACCCAATATTAAACCCTCATTTTCCTTCACCATATGAAAATTCCAATTAAAATATTGTAACCTGCCTCGAAGCTCTCAAATTGTTTATTTGCAATCTGTCCTCAAAGTCTTTCATGATGGTGTGGCAAAGCGATAAACTTCACCAACTATCTGACTGAGTGAGGGTTATACATAAAAAACAAGTCAGGTGAAATTAACGAATTTATTAATCTAACTAACTACTACAATAAAAATAAATGGCACAATAATTAACAATGAATAAAAGAAAAGGGGGCACGCCTGTGATTCCTGTTTTTAAATTAAATACAAGAAAGGGGGAGCACGCCTGCGATTCCTATACTCGTGTCTACATGAGGTGGTTTGCTCATGGCCATGTGGAAGCTTGCTAGCCACACCAAGCCGGACTCACCTGCTGCTCTGCTCTCCACTGCTCGGGGCCAACTGGTGGTCGCCACGAATCGCCGGTACTGCAGAACCCCCCTTCTACCATTTGGACACGGGCTTGTAAGGGGAGCTAGGTTGCTGAAATTCCTTGTTGGCCGAGCGTGCAGAATACACAGGTGTGCAAATAAAACTAAGGGCGCAATTTTCATCGCTTTAGTGGGCGTCTTTTAATCACTGCACCGTGAATCCATCAGTGAGTTGCAGTGCGGAGTGGCGGCCACCACAATGGTATTCATTAATGAAATGTTCTCAGTTCTCAAGCCTCATCATTTCGAATAAAATACTCGAGCTTTCGATGCCGTCTCTGCCCCGTCATGGGGAATTCGCTGACTGCCGGTTCTGGTATGGTTTCCTGCTAAGTTAGGGACAGAGACATCATCTACAGCCAATCGGAGCTAGCCGATGTGGCACACTACGTCCAGGAGGGCACCTCACATCCACGGTGGCACCAGTAATGTCAGCTGTCGACAGGGGCCAGCGCCACATACGAAACAAATACTCCTGCCGCCCAGAGAGTGTTGCTCGTCCCTTGTTGCTTTCTTTCAGTGTCTAGAGCAGGGCTCGGGGGTGAGCTCTAAACGTTTCATACGTGGCGCCGGCCCCTGTCGGCCCCTGATGTCAGTGGTGCCACTGCGGCTGCGAGGTGCCCTCCTGGACTTCGTGTGCCACACAGGCTAGCTCCGATTGTCTGTAGATGATGTCACTGTGCCTATCTAAGCAGGAAACCGTACCAGAACCGCCAGTCAGTGAATTCCAAATGACGAGGGCAGAGACGGCCATCAGACGCTCGAGTATCTTATCGAAATGACGTGGCTCGAGAACTGAGAACATTTTATTAATACTTGCATTCTGTTTGCACATGGTAAATCTACAGTTATTAGGGCAGAAGGAATTAGCATCGAGTGGAACTGACCGAGTGTTCCCGATTCCAGAATGTGCAGCATACGGTCTTTTGCCTGCTCTACAAATGACAGCATTTCCAGAGCATCTTCGGGCCCGAGGAGCTGGGAGACCGCCGCCACCGAAGCGAGCACGCTGTGGAGCAGGTAGCCACTCTTCGCTCCTGCGATAACGTCTGCGGCTAAATTCTCCCACTGGAAATTTGCTTCCTGTTTCAGCAATGGCATCAACAGCTGGAACTCATTTCCTGCAAAGAAAGAAACAGATAACTTTTGCAACAGTCGATATCTATACGTACCGACAACGGAAAATCTGAGAAGTAATTGACAATGTTTTTGAGATGGAAATATCTCAGTGATTTGCAGGAAGGCGCCCACAAAAGATTATGAGTATACTCAGCTTTTGGCCGTTACGACCTCCCTCAGAAACAGAAATGTATTCTCTCTCTCTCTCTCTCTCTCTCTCTCTCTCTCTCTCTCTCTCTCGCGCGCACACACACACACACACACACACACACACACACACACACACACACTCACGTCTCCAGCTGCTGTGGCTAGACTGTGGGACCATCTGATTTGAGAGCGATCAGTGGTGGGGGAGGAGGTCAAATCTAGTCTCCGATACCACTTTGACCAACGACGTCATGTTTTACGTCATTCCATCTCGTACATGGTTTCAATACCAGTACTCACGGTTTACATATCTCATATTTTTTAAGACACCCTAACTTTCACCTTAAAAGAAAGTTATCTGTAGTGTAGCCCTAAGAAGGTTAGGTATAGGTTAAACAAGAATTTTTTTTTTTATTATTAAGCACATGAGGGCACGTAGCGCCTGAATCTCCAGTTCAGAAACACTCAATCAACTTACAGTTGTATGATCAACATAAATATATCATTTCAGGCCGTACAACTTTGAGTGCAAGCTTTCTTTAAAATTACCTAATTATTAAATGTATTTTGAAGACGTGGTATCATTAAGTAGATTAGACCTATTTAGGTGAAATCTAACTACCGATACCGTGTTGTGGTAAACATGTGTTCATAGTATATTTCGATTATGTATGACATCATTGGTCAAAACGGTATCGGAGACTAGAGTTTATCTAGGGGCAGGAGTAAACACGGAGAGGGGAGGGGAGGGATGCGAGGTGGAGGTGGAGGTGGGTGAATACTCTAGGGCTATCAGACAGAGAGGAGGGAAGGAAGGCAGAGACTGGCGAAGGGAGGTGCAGACAGCGACTAGCGAAGGCTCGGACATGGGGGTTGTAACCACATACTCCAGCCCCACCATGGGAAAAACATACCCGATTCAAGGCAGGGCCACATGCGAGACAACACACATCTTATATCAACTGACATGTGTCCACTGTGCTGCCTTTTATGTTGGTACGACTACTAAAAAATTGGCTGAGCAGATGAATGGTCACAGACGGACTGTTCGCCTGGGAGACACCCAATATCCTGTGGCAGAACATGCCCTCCAGCATAACTCCAGGGACCTGGGCACGTGTTACACCACACGTGCCATTTGGATAGTACCAACAAACACCAGTCCCTCAGAGCTACGGAGGTGGGAACTTGCCCTCCAACATATCCTCTCCTCCCGCCACCCTCTTGGCCTAAATCTACGTTAACCCTTCCTCTTCCACCATCTCAACTCACCTATTCATTATCCCTTCCCCCCCCCCCTCTTTCTCTCTCTCTCCCCCCCCTCTCTCCCCCCCTCCCCCTCCCCCGTGTGTGTGTATGTGTATGTCCATCTTTCCCTGTTAATGAAAAACTTTTTAAACAACCCCCGCCCCTCCTACACCCCTCAGCATCATTCAGTTCTCATCTTCTCTTCTCTTTACTACTAAATCATTCCTCTTTGGTTATATATATCCTCTCTGGCTTGGCTCAGTACGAATATGCAGTATCTCTGATGTCCACACCTCTAAAACACCACCTTCATGACCTAGGTCATGAATTACCTTTCCCTTCTGTTCCCATCCTTTCTTCTTCCCTTCTCTCTCACCCGAGGAAAGAACTGTGTTCCGAAAGCTTGTCCTTTTTTGTCCCCTTATTTTCTGTTTCTTCATTTGTGTAACTATCGGCGGTACAGCACAAAGGTAAGTTACTGGCCAGCCAATCTATCTCTTTTGAAAAATAATTTATCATCTCTGAGGAGAATTTTCATCATTAATTGCATAATTATAAATGACATTGATACCTTGCACATTGCTGTTATAACGCTTTATTTATTAATTATGAGCTCATTTCGACTTTATATTGACATCATCAGGTTTTCTGTAATATAAATAAGATAATTTATAACAACAGTTACATAAGCTGGCATATATAAATTTTCTTGTGGCTAATACATTTTATTTAGTTACATTGAATGTCATTCTTAATTCTGTCCATTTTGTTTAAGATGATCTTGATTTTATTTAAGTTATGACTGGTTTATATACCTGTAATGGATTTTTTATTTTCTGATCTAAATGGACAGCTATTTTCAAAGTGTTTTAATGACATTATATGTTTCATAGTTACTCATAAATCACTGTAGTTATCAGCTAATTTATATTCCTTGATATTATAACTTTGGTGGTTGATGTTTATGTGGTTACTATGGAGTGAATAACTGTGACATGTTTTTGGCTATCCATTTTCATGGCTGAAAATATGAATAAAATTTTCAATGTATTTTTTGTGTTTTAGCTCTGTCTGCTCATTGAATAAATTTATGTAGGCATGTGAATATAATTCGATTTCTTCAAGGATATTCATGAATATGTAAGTAAATTAAATGTATTAGGCACAAAAAATTATATATGCCATCTTATGTAACTGTTGTTATAAATTATCTCGTTTATATTACAGAAAACCTGATGATGGCAATATAAAGCCGAAATGAGCACATAGTTAATAAATAAAGCATTATAACAGCAGTGTGCAAGGTATCAACATAATTTATAATTATTTTGTTAAGTCTTTATTATTCTGTTCGCAGTACATTCGACAAACACTATCCAAAAGTACCACTGAAAGGAGCTACAATACCACTGAACGACACATCTACCAGCAGATACGACCACTGAGCTATTTGAAAACAAAACTACAGGGTGAATATTGCTGTATATTCATGAAAAACGTGTGTACAAATACATAAATAAATCAAAGACATCTGAAGCATTATATTAAAATTTGTGGTGCGGCCGGGAATTGAACCCGGACCTCCATGCTTACCAGGCAGATGTCTTAACCGTTAGACTACCACACCACTAACGATTAAGGCGCCTCGGAATAGTCTATGTACGATTTCCCTCCACAACACAACCTTTAATTCAGCTTCTTTGTTCCAAAGATAATTGCCACTACTGCCAAAGCTCTCCATGCAGCGGAATAGCACCTCAGCAAAGGACATGGTGGAACAATCCTGTTACGGTGATATAAATATCAATTAATAGAAATAAAGAATCCCAGAGACGGATTTATGTCTCAAATATGTCAAAGACATTATTGATAGATCTGAAGCATTGAATTAAAATTTGTGGTGCGGCCGGGAATCGAACCCGGACCTCCATGCTCACTAGGCAGATGTCTTAACCGTTAGACTACCACATCACTAACAATTAAGGTGCCTCGGAATAGTCTATGTACGATTTCCCTCCACAACACAAACTTTAATTCAGCTTCTTTGTTCCAAAGATAATTGCCACTACTGCCAAAGCTCTCCATGCAGCGGAATAGCACCTCAGCAAAGGACATGGTGGAACAATCCTGTTACGGTGATATAAATATCAATTAATAGAAATAAAGAATCCCAGAGACGGATTTATGTCTCAAATATGTCAAAGACATTATTGATAGATCTGCAGCATTGAATTAAAATTTGTGGTGCGGCCAGGAATCGAACCCGGACCTCCCTGCTTACTAGGCAGACGTCTTAACCGTTAGACTACCACACCACTAACGATTAAGGTGGCTCGGAATAGTCTATGTACAATTTCCCTCCACAACACAAACTTTAATTCAACTTCTTTGTTCCAAAGAAAATTGCCACTACTAGTCTAACGGTTAAGACGTCTGCCTAGTAAGCATGGAGGTCCGGGTTCGATTCCCGGCCGCACCACAAATTTTAATTCAATGCTTCAGATCTATCAATAATGTCTTTGACATATTTGAGACGTAAATCCGTCTCTGGTATTCTTTATTTCTATTAATTGACATAAATAAGTACCCGGGCAATGCCGGGTTTTCAGCTAGTATAACATAGGACCAAACATTTTGGAGCATTCATATTGTGAATGGCTGGCCATCTGGCTGAATGGCTGGGGTACTGAAATACTATGGGGCAATGCACAGCCCCAGATCTAACTTCATTTCCCACCCCTGGCACTCCCCTCGTCAGACATTCACTACCCCTTCACTGATTGTCCAGTCACTTCCTTTAATCTTCAGTATTCGTCTCTGGTACATTTCAATAGCTTTTATTCTTCTTTACATTTATTAAGTGTATTTTAATTCTGTCTTTGAAACTACTACAAAATGTATCTTTTGCCATAAAAAGTGTATCATTTTACTGAAATAAAACTTCATTGGTCCATAATAAAAAAAAAAAAAAAAAAAATATTTACAATATGCCTTGCTTTTGAGATCAAAAACAGTCCATAACTGCCTAATGTGCTGTTTCATTTCTATATATACAATTTCATTTGCTACTGAGATTTAAAAAAAAAGGTTGCTATTGCTTTCTTCTGTTTTTCACTTCATAATTACACTACTTTTCAGACAGATACTGTCACAAAAGAGTTTGTATCCTGAACCAAAATATACTTTATAATGATGACAATATCATAAGGGCAGTTTACAACTCGCCACAAAAAGACGCAACGACGATATGCGACAGACTTGCAAAAAAGAAACATGCGTACAACAGTTAAGTTATCACCGTGGCCTTCTTCAGAATTAAGAATATTCATGCAATCACATAATGCAGTCACACAACTCATCTCTGGCTGCTGAAGTCTGAATCGTGCTCTGCAGTGTGGAAACAGAGGAGTGAAGGGGGATAAGAAGGTTGTGTCACAGTAGTGGGGAGGATGCAGCACGGCCCTGCAGAGATGTATGTATTAGATGGTAGGAGCGAGATGCAGCTTAGGAACTGAGTGGGGAGGCAGGGGACGGGAGGAAAGCAAAACAAAACAAAATGAAGCAAACACGAAACTTGTAAGGCATTGCAAAGTGTACTGTGCATGTAAGACAATAACAGTAAACAGTGACTGCAGTATCAACAATGTGGTTGTTATGCAAATGTACCACTTGTTTAACAAAGACTGATTGTGTGTTCTGTGTACACTCCATACACTGTGACAGGTTTTGCAACTCTGTGTAGCTCCTTAATTTTGGATCTGATCCTATTACTGTATTTACATTTTTTTATTCCGAATAACCTAAGGAATAACATCTGGCAACTGCGGGAAACCTCGTGACTCACCCTGTATATACAAGGGGCATTTGAAATGTCAGTGCAAAAGTAAAAACAACAAATGTGCTTGAGGAAAACCACTTTTATTTTTTGACATAGTTTCCTTTTAGTCTTATACACTTCATCCGGCGCTGTTCTAATTTGTTGATCCCTTCTAAACAACAGTAATTTTCCAAGCCTGCAAAATAGCTCATAGTTTCTGCAATCACCCCTCATTTGAATGAAATATTTGTCCCACCAGCCATTTCTTCAAATTGGAGAACAAACAGTAGTCCAAGGGAGGCAAGTCTGGAGAATAGGGGGGATCTGAAACGAGTTGGAATCCTATTTATAATAATTTTGCTACCACAACTGCCAAGGTGTGTCCTGGTGCATTGTCGTGATGGAAAAGGACCTTTTTGTGGGCCGATCGCCAGTGTTTTTCTTGCGGCCCACTTGTTATATGGTCCAATAACAATGACTAATATGCACCTGTAATAGTTGTACCCTATTCCAGATAGTTGATGAGGATTATCCCTTGCAAATCATAAAAGATTGTTGCCAACACTGGCTTTAGGGTGGGGTGACCCGGGTGGTTGCCCAGGACACCAATGACCAGGAGCGTCGTGTACGCCAACGTAAAACACCGGTACCGTACTACACCGTCAATATTACAATTTACATTCATCCATTTGCAAGAATAAAATATTAATCAATCTGTATCAACATACCTCACTAATCTAACAAACGTGCACTGAATTCAGGACATCAGAAAAGTAAACGTGCTGAATACGATCTCCCTATTGGCTGCATCCATCCATGTATCACACGAGCTTTGTCTGATGTCTGGGAGATGGGTCTACCACAGCGCCTGTTATTTGTTTAAAGAACTGCAATAAGGGAGCAGCCATGAAGCTGTACCATCTCCTATGCACCACAGAAACTACTAGTAGGTGCCGATTCAAGTAAAGGAAAAGATGGAGTGTGAAATAGTCATTACATTTGAAATTAATTAATTTGAATGGATTTATATTGAATATTTGTGACTTAATGACTCATCTACAGCAATTGATAGATCATGCATTGCATTCATGGAGAATACTCCCCTAATGTACTGAAATAATACAGCGCCACCCATTGTGTGTTGGACTACATATGTTGGCAGCGCCACATTTTACACCCACATGTCAGAGAAACTGTTAGTATGAGGTGGAGGTAGGGTTTGTGTTTACGTGATGTATCTTAGTGACTGAAGACTGCCATGACAAGGCATTGTAAGAGTAAAAACATTTTTATTGTATATCATGGCGACACGCCCGGGTTGCCTGGATGGGTAAGGCCGGACCTGGGCCCAACATTGATTTTTTGTGGGTGCTAAAAAAAGTAAAAAGAAAAAGAAAAATGTTATGCCTAGTGATGGGTGATTTTTTTATTTGTTGTAGATATAATATTATGGTCGCGAAGTAGAGCAGTGTCTATGCCATGATTTGCCAGATTATTAAATCATGCCAGAAGAGAGGGAAATGATTAAGAGAAAGATTTCTGGTTTAGAAAATCAGAAAAGGAGAGCTGAAAAAGAAAAAGTTCTTGAAGAAACTAAAAAGCGCAGAACGTAACTGTAATTTGCCGCTGTTCCAGTGCAACTGAACAATGGAACGTCTTCATTCCTTGAAGTAGTGCTACAGTAAAAAATAATAAAAACACTAGTATGGTTGTAGCCAATCAGACTGGCCTGGGCTTTAATTTACGCAGCCTGAGAGAGGTGCCTGGGTCGCCAGTACTGTTACTGCTGCAAGCGTTGCTTTCAAATTCAGAAAAAACACGCATGGAAAAAAAAAGGTCGTCTACCCCAGAGAAACAATTGAGGGGCTACTGTGTTACTATGTAATGTTTGCATAGCCATGATAAGTATTATTGTGTAGACTTTAGACATATTATAGATGTCAAATATGTTTTACTTAATAAACCCAGTTTTACACTGTTTCTTGTGGAAAAAAATTGCGTGAGATTTGCCCAGACCTCCTCTCCACCAAGTGAAATTTGGTGAATTCGGTTCGACCCCCCCCTCCCCCTCCCCCCAAACAAATGCCTCACATAATTAATGGACACCCGCTACGGGCGCCAAGTGGGCTACTTGCCTGGGTAAGGCCGGCCCTGATTGTCTCCATAACCTTTCTGGCCGAAGGACCGGTCTTCGCCTTTTTTGGTGCAGATTATTGCTTGGTAACCCAAAGTTTAAATTGTTTTTTAGTCTTAAGAGTATAGTAATGTATCCATGTTTCATGCACAGTGACGAAACACTGCTTAAAGTACTGTGGATTCTTCCTGTACAGCTGCAAACCTCCCTCGCAACACTTCACACAATTCCATTTTTGATAAGCTTGAGGAACCATGGCACCAATATTGCAGATAGCTCTCTCATATCCAAATGTTTATCCAAAATATTATGTACCCACTCATTCGAAATGCCTACAGCACTAGCAATCTCATGCACCTTAACTCTTGTCATCCATCACCATATCAGGGGTTTTATCAATGATTTCTGGAGTCGTAAACTCCACAGGGCATCCAGAATGTCACTTGTGCCCATATGACTACTCCAAAAATTTTGGAACCACTTATAAACTGTTCTAATTGAAGGTGCAGAGTGACCATATTGTTTTTCAAGCTCCTCTTTATTCTCCTGAGGTGTTTTGCCTTTCATAAAGTAATGTTTAATCACCACACAAAATTCTTTGACAATCACTTGACTTCCTCGATTCACATGAATGCCAAACACAAAGAAATAGGCCAATATGGCTGAAACTCGATGTGTGTACTTTCCAAAGATGCTATTAACTGAGCATCACTTCGGTATGTGCCGGTGGTGCTATCTCTTGGACTTTCCTTTGATTTTTTCAAATGCCCCCCGCATGTAAGCTTGTTATAAAGGGGCAAGTGATGTCATGTCACTGTAGACCAGGATGTAAGTGGCTTAAATGCTGAAAGCCCCCTATCAAGCAGACCGCACAGGACTGGCATGTGCACGTGGCATGGGAGAAACAAACGAGCAGTTTAAACGTCTCGGCTTTGATTACCCGTCTGTGTCGATCTGTTACGACAATAGACGTCCGTGGCTGTCAATGCTTCGATACAGGTTCTCTTGCTTTACTAAGTTGGAACTCTGTGTCTCTATCACTTAGGTCCTTTGCATATGTATTTTGACAGCCTCTTTAATGCCAGAGCCCAATTTGTTTCGTAGCAACTGGAAATTTTTCATTTGTTTCTAAGCAATTGTCGACCAGTGTAATACTGGACACCAATTCCGCCTCATAATTTATTCTTTTGATAGTAATAATAAAGTATTTTTTCTCGTTTGTTGAAGTGTCCACCTGTAAAAGTAATTAAAAGTGATTCAAAACAGAGAAGTCTTCTTACAATTACTTAATTCAAGTCCACACAGTGTCCGTGTTTCATTTACCCATAAGGGATTTGTGCATCGAAACAGATACTCTCTCGAATGAAATTTTCACTCTGCAGGCAAGTGTGCACCGATTTGAAACATTCTACTGGATACAGAGTGTGTGACAGCTCAGGACTCGTCCTCTACCTCTACCTCTACCTCTACCGGTGAGCTACCCGAGTGTGCCTCCCAGCTCATTCTGACAGCTTTATATCTGCCAGTACCTCTCCCCATGTGAGGTCGGTGTGCGTGGCGTGCTCAGTCCACTTAATCGGTAGAGCACTTGCCTGTGACAGGTAAAACTCCTTGATTTGAGCCCGGCCTGTCAAGACATTTCAGATGCTCTCACAGTTGAGTCGAAGTCTTCAGACATGTAACTAGGATTCTCAAACTTCCCTAATGTAATTGCCTACATGTCATTAACACTTTTCAGTGAATATAACAGACACCAGTCGGTGTCATACCTGTCAGATGGCCATTTCCGTGTTCTGAGGAGAGGCAACTCCTGCAGACTGTGCCGTCTGCTCCGAGCCAGGAGGCGACCACAGAGAAGGCTGTGGGAGCGTTCTGTGTGCGGCGGAACAGTAGGCTTCTGGTGCAGCCCAGGGCAGCGCAGGCGAGTCGGCAGGAGCGGTGCCGCGAGTTCTCCGAACTGGGGCCGAACTGCGACTTCTGCAAACAGACGAATCGTTGCTTGTTAGGAGTTAAAAATGTACGGTCAGAGTTAACCTTATATCTCTAAAAAACATAAATAAAAATAAATCGTCATATACAGAATTATACTTTCAACCTGCAGTGGAGTGTAAATTGATATTAAACTTCCTGTATGCAGGATGAACAGCCAGTCTAAAATAGGTTAGGGAAATAATTCAAAAATTTTATTTCAAAACTTTGCCTAAGTTTTAAAAGTGTTCTTCCACTGTGTCACACATATGAAATGTACATATTCTTGTGATTCTTCAGTTTCTCCCGGCGTATTTGATGATCAAAATATCCACGGGTGTACTGCCGGTCTATAGTGTCCAACGGGCACAATATTTCGGCGATCATACATGTCGCCATCATCAGGTGAACTGACGGACTGAGCTCCTGGAAACGCGCCGGCACGGAGATCCGCACACTACGACTGCTCGAAGGGAACTGGGTTCTAGCCCGGTAGCGGGCCATTTAAATACCCGCGGCCCGCGGAGCGACCCCTCCGCGGTCCGTGCCCCGCGCCGCGGCCGCGCAGTGGAACCGATTGCGCCAGCATCTGACAAGACGTCGGTGTGAGTGCTCTGTCCGCCGTGGTCATCACTTCGTTACGTTGCTAGATTTACTCTTAATTAACCCAATCGCTGGTTCCCAAGCTTTGCTAAGATTATAGCCAGAGTCACGGTTTATGAGGTCGTCACTTGTGCGAATTTCAATGGCCTCTCTAACGACGCAGTCCCAGTATCTCGACGTCTGTACCAGAATCCTAGTGTGTTCATACTCCATGGCGTGATTCTCCGACAAACAATGTTCAGCGACCGCCGACTTGCTCGGATACATCAATCGTGTGTGCCTCTGGTGTTCAACGCATCGATCCTCGACGGTACGCATCGTCTGTCCAATGTATGACTTTCCACACTGACACGGAATCTGGTACACGCCCGCCTTCCTAAAACCGAGATCATCTTTAGCGCTCCCCACCAGTGCACGAATTTTATTCGGCGGACAAAAAACAGTTCCAACCTGGACACTATAGACCGGCAGTACACCCGTGGATATTTTGATCATCAAATACGCTGGGAGAAACTGAAGAATCACATCATACACCTTTACGGGGAGGAGATGTATCGCAGCATGAAGAAATTTGAAAAGTTGCGCCACCATAGATGTCGTTTGCTAAGTACTCTTGCTTTTCTAAAGAGATGTCGTTCCGAGAATGTTGTTCCAAATTTTGCTAAGGTTACGCATCACATCGATTCTGCAGCAGCCAAGAGAATTAAAAAACGGGCCGGCCTCGCATTGCTTCGTGAGAGAGTGTATTTCACCCGCCGTAGTCTTGAGTTCGTCTCTCTGGAACTATTCCATCTGCATTTGCAACTGGCTAGTCACTTCACGTCTTTTTCCTGGGATTGGATTGATGGTGTTACTTCGGTTGCAGCCGATTCCGCCCGTAAGAAGGCAACGGGACGTCAAACAGCTAAGTTCTCACGCCTCCTTGACAAGCCACCTCTGCAGGTTCCGTGCAAGACCGTCATCAATCTGAGTGGCATGGAGTTGAGTGATGATGCAGTCTCAGTTTTAGAGAAAGGACTCAACTTTGCTCCTACCCCCAAGTTCACACCTGTCGCAGAAATTATTAGTGCTGTTGAACAGGTTGCAGCTCGACTTCCGCCTGATTCAGCTGAGGAAATACGTCGTGAAACTTGTCGTGCATTGACGAAATCCAAGCCCACGAAGTCAAACATCACTAGTAAAGAGAGGGCGGCCATTCGTGACCTGAGGGAGCGCCCTGATATTGTTGTCTTACCGGCTGACAAAGGCAATGCTACGGTTGTTGTCTCCCATAAGGACTACACTGAAAAGATGCAGAGCCTGCTAAATGACGATTCCTACCGGAAGATCAGCGTTGACCCCACAAAGAAGGTGGAAAACAAGACAAGGGCGCTTCTCAAGGATGCGGATTTACCGGAGGGTGTCGCCAAGAAACTTTTACCTCAAGGTCCGGTACCGCCAAGACTTTATGGACTCCCTAAGGTTCACAAAGATGGGGTGCCGTTACGTCCCAGTGTCAGTAACATCAGGGCACCTACATATTTGTTGGCCAAATACTTGACGGGAATATTAAGTCCTTATGTGGGTAAATGCCCTCATCACATCCGTAATTCCGTGGATTTTGTGAAACGCCTTAACAACTTCAGGCTGGATGAGTCAGATATCATGGTGAGTTTCGACGTCGTTTCGTTGTTTACGAGGGTGCCCCTTCGAGAGTCACTAGATTTGATTGGTCGGAAATTTGACGAGAAGACCACCGAACTTTTTAGGCATGTCTTGACCTCCACGTATTTTCTTTTCAATGGCGAATACTACGAACAGACGGAGGGAGTCGCCATGGGTAGCCCACTCTCCCCTGTGGTCGCAAATTTATACATGGAGAATTTCGAGGAGGAAGCCCTTGCATCATCTTTCTGGAAACCTACTTGCTTTTTCCGGTATGTGGACGACACTTTCGTCATCTGGCCACATGGTATGGATAAACTCCTTGACTTCCTTACACATCTGAACTCCATACACCTCAACATCAAATTCACTATGGAGACTGAAACGGAGGGTAAATTGCCGTTCCTTGACGTCTTGGTCAAGAGAAGAGCTGACGGCACCCTGGGTCATAGTGTATATCGGAAGACAACGCACACTGATCTGTATTTACACGCAGACAGCTGTCACCACCCTTCACAGAGGAATGGGGTACTTAAAACTCTAGTACATAGGGCACGCACTATCTCCGACGCAGAGAGTCTACCCCAGGAATTGGAACACCTGAGAACTGTATTTCGAAAAAATGGGTACTCAGAGTGGCAGATTCAGCGGGCTCTCCGCCCAACCACTACAACACAACCTGTGGAAACGGATGAAAACGCAAGGGAGGATGTAGGCACTGCGTTCGTTCCATATACTGGCGCACTCTCAGGGAAGATCGCCCGCATTTTGAGAAAACACCAGGTTGGAACTGTTTTTTGTCCGCCGAATAAAATTCGTGCACTGGTGGGGAGCGCTAAAGATGATCTCGGTTTGAGGAAGGCGGGCGTGTACCAGATTCCGTGTCAGTGTGGAAAGTCATACATTGGACAGACGATGCGTACCGTCGAGGATCGATGCGTTGAACACCAGAGGCACACACGATTGATGTATCCGAGCAAGTCGGCGGTCGCTGAACATTGTTTGTCGGAGAATCACGCCATGGAGTATGAACACACTAAGATTCTGGTACAGACGTCGAGATACTGGGACTGCGTCGTTAGAGAGGCCATTGAAATTCGCACAAGTGACGACCTCATAAACCGTGACTCTGGCTATAATCTTAGCAAAGCTTGGGAACCAGCGATTGGGTTAATTAAGAGTAAATCTAGCAACGTAACGAAGTGACGACCACGGCGGACAGAGCCCTCACACCGACGTCTTCTCAGATGCCGGCGCAATCGGTTCCACTGCGCGGCCGCGGCGCGGGGCACGGACCGCGGAGGGGTCGCTCCGCGGGCCGCGGGTATTTAAATGGCCCGCTACCGGGCTAGAACCCAGTTCCCTTCGAGCAGTCGTAGTGTGCGGATCTCCGTGCCGGCGCGTTTCCAGGAGCTCAGTCCGTCAGTTCACCTGATGATGGCGATATGTATGATCGCCGAAATATTGTGCCCGTTGGACACTATAGACCGGCAGTACACCCGTGGATATTTTGATTACATATTCTTCTTCGTGACTTGGGATCTTTGACAAGATGGAGATTATCTATGACGTAAATTAAAAACAATTTTGCAGATATAACCATGATTTAATTACAAAACATTGCTGATACAAACTGATTTTGATTTGACACTAAAAACTGATACAGACCTAACTAACTATGAGGCTGCAATACCTCTCCTTATATAAGATACAAACAATAGCGAAGTGTTCATATATTGTTGGAATCAGTTTAAATGAAAACTTACAATTACAATTGAATGAATTATTTTACATTATTAATTACATTAGCTTATTTAGGTGGTTTATATTACATTACATCGTAAAATCATTTAAGAAACAAAGTAGTATACATAAAATTCGTGAGATGTGAGTACTAGTTTTCAATAAGTTTTTCGGAAAGAGAATAATAAATTTTTGATTATTTTCATTTACACAGACTTCTAATTATCAAATCTATCAATTGAGTAAGAAGTTTTACATAAATGTTATCTGTTACATGTTGTTTTAGATATATGTCATTATTAAGAAACAATTACGACAATTCCTACTTTTATTACAGTGATGCGATTATTAAACAATCTAACATTGTAAAACAAATCATTTAACATTGATTTTAGTGTTTCAAATGCTTACAAATGTTATTCTGAGTATTTAATTGGTGGATATCTGATTATTAGAGAAAGTACATTTACTGACAATTTATAACATCAATTATTTCAGTGTCACAGACTTTAACTCATTATTAATTAGCATTCATTAATTGTCAAATTGTAACAAAATGGCCCTTGCAACAAACATGCCTTCTAGCCACAAAATACATATTCTACCACACCTCCTCTAGTGTAAAATATACTAAACACTTCATCTACACCGATCCAACCTGGAATCGGTCTCTTCATAATAGGTCCTATAGGTATCTGACAGACCTGTCTCGTTACAAGATCCATCAGTAAATCATGTCCTCCATTACAAATTTCAAACAATTTCTCTTGAAACCATTGCAGGACTAGCATTCTTGGCAGAAAGGAATTTGTGGAGACACGGCTTAGCCACAGCTTAGGTATGTTTCAAGAATGACATTTTTACTGTGCATTGGAGTGTACATATAATAGCCACAATATCTTTTCTTCCAGAAGTGCTAGTTGTGGAAGGTTTGCAAGAGAACGTCTGTGAGATCTGGGAGGTAGGAGACGAGATACTGGCAGAATTACACAGTGACTGCCACAGCTAGAATGACTAAACTGCTGCCAAAAGCCATGTTAAGCAGTTCATACAGTTTGATTCGTCATCTCATTTGTAGTCCACCTGCATCATCAAAACTTTAAAAATAAAATTTTTGGCAGAAAAATTAGAGTGGAAAGTTCAGCTCATACACTGACTGTGAGATAACTCGTTGTCAACAATCAGTCATGTGCTCAAATATTTCAAAGCACGTTTGACAATACGATACGTGTCTTTGTTGTAACTGTGTCAGTATTTATTCGGTCTCCATTGTAGATGCTTCACTGACATCCTTACCTGTGTTCAATTGTTCTCATAAAAAGGCTACTAATAAGAGGAAGGTAAGTGTTGTAGAACTTGAACATCATGAATGCTTTAGAGTGGAACTGTTAGATGACCAAAAAACATTGCTTCACATATAATACAAATTTATCTGCAGAATGCCCATCATTTTTATAACGAGTCAGTAGGAAAAGTATAAAGTGTCTAGCATTTAGAGAACATTTATGAGGCATTGATTGGGGATAGGATGCCAGACACCAATAAGAAAATCAGATTTCATTGTTTAGAGGCAATACTCACAATGAGAAAAATTGCAGCAACAAAGCTGTGCACACGACAAAGGAACGCCATGAATGAGATACTTTTGTGAAGAAAAGCTGGCTCCCTGTGTAGTAGAATGCCTCGAGACATGTCATGAATAATAATTTAAAAAAAAATAATAAATAATAAAAAAAAAGAAACTTTATTTTCATTACCATTAGTGATACAAAGTATACATTTTACAGAAAGATCTGCATGCTACTGGATGAAGGTACCTACTGGAAGCTCCCAAGTGATCCAACATGAAGAATAATGGAGAAAAAAAATCTGAATTTCTTCACTTTGGTAAAAGACAATGTGATCAATAATCTTCTCCCACAGGTACCTAGACTACCTACAAGACATGTTATACTGAAGACCCACAAAGAAGGGACACCCTTTCACTTCATCGGTTCACAGACATACAAGCTTAGGAAATGCTTGGGCAAAATATCCTCACTGGTGGGATGCCATGAACGTCATATTAAGAACTCAGCTGATTTTATCAAGCGAATTAATCATCTCCAACTCAGTGAGGCTGAAATTATGGTCAGTTTGGACGTGGTGGCGCTATTTACAAAAAGTGCCTATCAAAGACTCTTTGGACTTAAAGCCCGGCATCACAAATATTGATTTATTTTTCCTGACAACTGGTTTTAATACACTAAGGTATCATCATCTGGTCACTTGTGTCCTATGTTATCGTTTTGTGAAGGCGCATGGCATTAAGATGTTACGTCAGTCATAAAACAATTCACTTTGACCAATGGTACGTCACACATAAAACGCTTAAAATACTTATATTATAGACGAAAAATTCCTAGCAGGAAAAATTATATATAAAGAATAGATGAAGATTACTCACCAGGTGAAGGAGCACAGGCATGACAGCATCACAAATAAACAATGAACACACACACACACACACACACACACACACACACACACACACACACACACACAAACGCAAGCTTTCGCAACTCAGCTGCTTCTTCAGGCAGAAGGGAAGGAGAGGGAAAAGGAAATGATGAAGGTTTTAAGGAAGGGGGTAAGGAGTCATTCCAATCCCGGGAAAGGAAAGACTTACCTTGGGGGAAGAAAAGGAAGGTAAACAAATACACACAAACCCATACATTTACACGGACGCAAACACACCTAGGCAGCATACTGTATAGAAACCAAAGAAGTTAAGAAGTTAGACAGAGATGCCACTAGAGGCAGAGGCTCTGTCCAGAGAACAAAGGCAAAGATGTTAAAGATGGCGGGCGGGAATTCAAATTTAGCGGAGGTTGAGACCAGGTGGGCAACGGGAAAAGAGAATATGCTGAAGGGCTAGTTCCCATCCCCGGAGTTCTGAAGGATTGGTGTCGGTGGGAAGTATCCAGATAACCCGGACGGTGTAGCACTGTGCCAAGATGTGCTGGCCGTGCACCAAGGCTTGTTTAGCCACAGGGTGATCCTTGTTACCAACAAACACTGTCTGCCTGTGACCGTTCATGCAAATGGACAGTTTGTTGTTGGTCATTCCCACATAGAACGCTTCACAGTGCAGGCATGTCAGTTGGTAAATCACGTGGGTACTATCGCAAGTGGCTCTGCCCTTGATCGTTACGCCTTCCGGGTTACAGGACTGGAGTAAGTGGTGGCAGAAGGGTGCATAGGGCAGGTTTTACAATGGGGGCGGTTACAAGGGTAGGAGCCAGAAGGTAGGGAAGTTGGTTTCGGGATTTCATAGGGATGGACTAGGAGGTTACGGAGGTGAGGTAGGCAGCGGAAAGACACTCTCGGTGGAGTAGGAAGGATGTCATGAAGGACGGATCTTTTTTAAGGGCAGGATTTAAGGAAGTCATATCCTTGCTGGAGAGCCACATTCAAAGTCCGCTCCAGTCCCAGAAAGTATCCTGTGACAAGAGTGGCACTTCTGGGATTCTTCTGTTGAAGGTTCTGAATTTGGGGGGATGAGGAAGTGGCTCCAGCAATTTGCTTCTCTACCAGATTAGGAGCATAGCTGCGGGATGTGAAAGCTGTTATTAGGTTATTGGTGTACTGGTTCAGAGTTTCAGGACTGGAGCAGACTCGTTTGCCGCGAAGACCTAAGCTGTAAGGAAGGGAACGTTTGATGTGGAATGGATGGCAGCTGTCATAAGGCAGGTACTGTTGTTTATTGGTAGGTTTGATGTGGACGGATGTGTGAAGTCGACATAGAGGAAAGTGGCATGGGATTTGGAATAGGAGCAGGTGAATTTGATGGGACCAAAGGAGTTGAGGTTGAGGAGGAAATTCTGGAGTTCTTCTCCACTGTGTGTACAGATCATGAAGATGTCATCAATAAATCTGTACCAAACTTTGGGTTGACAGGTTTGGGTATCCAGGAAGGCTTCCTCTAAGCATCCCATGAATAAGTTTGCATACGAGGGGGCCATCCTGGTTCCCATGGCTGTTCCCTTTAGTAGTTAGTGAGCAGATGATGATACCTTTGTGTATCAAAACCGGTCATCAGGAAAAATAAATCAATATTTGTGATCTTGGCATTTTAATACTTCAAAGAAAAGAGATCACCATCCTACTGTGGAAAAATTAAAGCCCAGTTCTTTGCAAGTGAAGTGATCGAACTATTTAGGTACACACTTACATCTTACTATTTTCTAGACAATAGACAGTATTATGATCAGATGGGCAGGGGCAGTCCATTAGCTCCACCTGTGGCAAACCTCTTCATGGAGAATTTTGGAAATATTACCTAAGACATGGAGCCACTAATGTCTAGATATTTCTTCTGATTCAGTGATGATACATTATTCGGTCCCAAGGAGGTGGAAACTTGACGAGTTCTTGAATCATCTGAACAGCATTAACAGTAATATCCAGGTCACCATGGAGTTAAAAAAGAGAATACATTGCCCTTCCTCAATGTCCTTGTACATTGTAAATGGAATGGATGCCTTGGCCACACCATCTATAGAAAACCTTTCCACACCAATCTGTACTTGCTTGCCATTAGCCATCATCACCTGGCATAGAAATGCACTGTATTAGAAGACATTGGTACAAAGTGCAAGAACAATATTAGATGCCTATAACCTGCAAGGTCTTCAGGAATAATAGTTACAACAGTTACATAATAAATGATGTGATCTCAGGAAAGAAGCACAATAAGACCACTGACAAGGAAGAGGACAAGAAACTTCCTATTTTGCCGTTCTGTTCTGTGTCGTGGAAAATAAGTCACCTGCAAAAAGGAGACAAAAGATCAAATCAGCCTTCAGACCTTCGACAAAGGACCGGCAATTATTAAGACCAGTTAAAGATGCAGCAGGTCTCAGAACATTTGAGATCTACAACATACCTCGCAAGTGTAACCAGTATTATACAGAGCAAATAGTACAAACTGTCAAACAACACAGGAAGATTTTATTGTTTACGATACATCGTAGCTCGCACTAACAGCTTCTGGGACTGAGAAGCTGTTTAAATTAAAACAACTGACAACACCCTTAACAGAGATGACAGGCTGCAGCTCAGCGCGGCACGGGATCCAACAGTCGCAGAGTTAAAACGGACACCAACTCAATGAGTGCCCATATATGGTGATTTCACGGGGCACCAGTGATGAAAAGCTAGCAGCTAGTGTATATAGGCTGGTACTAGCAACCACTAGGCAGCCGTACCACTTGACAATGGCCAAGGGGTGATCAACAAAAAGCTCGTGCAGTTTTAACCACTTGACGTGGACGGATACCCGAGAACTTTATATGCAACCTTACCGCCACAAGACAATGCATTCTTACAATTGATGGTATGCCTTTGCGTGGCTTCCGATCTCTCTACTTTTATCCTTGTGGCCATTTCTCAGATATACTGTACATAGGAGGAAGAAATATACTGGTTGACTCATGGTGAAGTGAAAAAGGGAGTGAATGAGGTCTGTTCATTCCTGTACCACTACAATGAAAAGTAAATATTGAAGAATGGTACAGAGGAACACCTGTTCTCAGACAGAGCACCTGGTCGAAATAAAAATAGTACCACTGTAAGACACTGAAAAATTTATTAGGAAATCACTCACAGATTTCCTGAAAGAGGTCACTCATTTCTGCCTTGTGTGTTTGTAACACTGAAAAGACAGATACAGAAATTTATCCATGTTTACACCCCTAAAGAATATGTGGAAATCGTAGGTAAGAGTACTTCAGATGTTACTGTTGTTATGGTGGAAAGTGAGGACATAATGTACTTTGATACATAGTGTCCTTGTTATTACAGTAAATAAATAATGTACAGGCAAGACAAACGACACATCTTAAAACACCTCGTCAAACAACAATAGCGGGAGTCGTGACTGCCTACCCTTTCGTAAACAGCAACGTCAGTCACTCCTTTAATCTGGCAAATACTAAACTTATTTCATTTCAAACTAGATTGTAAATTCTATGGGATGTAAAAAGATATGAATCAATAAAAAGACAATTGAAGATATTCACAAACTGGTTAAATACATTAATGGAGAAGACACTGAGATTCTTTATGAGGAGATATTGAAATGACTGATAACAAGTGATAAAATCACTGTGATTTGAACCATCCCAGACTCTGAATTTTTTGAAATAGTTATTTTCATGTTCAGTTGAAGATAATAAAAAAAAAATTGAGGAGTTTTAATCCAGAAACATATCTTTGAATGTGTTATACTCATGAAATGTGCTAAATGCCCTTGTTAAATTAAATAGTTTTAACAGTTTTTTCTTTCCTGACAAGTAATAAAAAACAACATAGTTGCTTTGTCTGCCAACTGATTCAGTTGTTGAAAGGCACAAACAGAACTGACCACCAGCTGCTGCACCAGATCACCTTTGTCAATATCTGGAAGCACCCAGGTATATGCTGTTACCTCACAATCTGACTACTAAAATAGTTAATAAAAGATAAATTTGTTTATAAAAGAAAGGACAGTGAATCTTATTTAAAGAAATTTATGAAGCAAAGAGACATTTTATATGAACAATGCACAGTAATTAAAATTGTAGAAAACAAAAACAGACTTGAAACTTTCAGTTGGCCTATGTAATAAACTAGCACAGTCACTCTCACATGTTTTAGTTTTGATAGCAATGACATGTTCTTTAATCAGACTAGATTTTATGTCAACAATAGAGTAATAAGGACAGTTTACAACTCACTGCACAGACGTGGTGACGAGATGCAACAGGCACGTAAAAAAAGACACACACATACGACACTTTCAGCTATCGGCCAAGGGCTTCTTCAGAAAATAGAACATTCACACAGGCACACAACAGTCACCGATTTCCTTTACTGTTTGCCTGTGTGATTGCGTGAATGTTTTATTTTCTGAAGAAGGCCAAGGCCGATAGCTGAAAGTGTCGTACGTGTGTGTCTTTTTTTATGTGCCTGTTGCATCTTGTCACCACGTCTGTGCAGTGAGTTGTAAAATTTTGTTATTAATTTATTGTTAATTCCAACCTGGACTTTCCATTATCAGATTTTATGTTAGTCTGTTAAGAGGTTGTTGTTGTGGTCTTCAGGCCACAGACTGGTTTGATGCAGCTTTCCGCACTACCCTGTCCGGTGCAAGTCTCTTCATCTGAGAATACATCCGGCAACCTACATCCTTTTAAATTTTTAAATCTGCTTACAGTATTCATCCCTCGGTCTCCATCTATGATTTTTACCCCTCATACTTCCTTCTAATGCTAAGTTGATGATTCCTTGATGTCTCAGAATGTGTCCCACCAACCTATCCCTTCTCCTATTCAGGACATGTCATAAACTCCTTTTCTCCCCAATTCTGTTGAGCACCTCCTTATTAGTATTGTGATCTACTTATCTAATCTTCATCATTTGTCTCTAGCACCACATTACGAAAGCTTCTATCATTGTTTTGTCTGAACTCCTTATTGTCCACGTTTCACTCCCATACAATGCCACACTCCAGACAAATGCTTTCAGGAAAGAATTTCCTAACATTTAAACTAATATTAGATGTTAACAAATTTCACTTCTTCAGAAATGCTTTTCTTCCCATAGCCATTCTGCTTTTTATATCTTCCCTACTTCGGCCTTCAGAAGTTATCTTGCTACCTAAGCTCATCAACTACTTTCATTGTCTCATTACCTAATCTAATTCCTTCAGCACTGTCTGATTTTCTGACACTACATTCAATTACCTTTGTTTTACTCTTGTTAATGTTCACCTTAGAAGATACTGTCCATTCTGTTTTAATTGCTCTTCCAGGTCTTTATCTGTCTCTGATATAATTACTAAGTCTTTAGTAAACCTCTCCAAATTTTTTCTTGCATTCCTTCTCAGCTTGCTCAGTGTAAATATTGAACAACACTGGGGACGGCTACAACCCTATCTTACTTGCATCCAAACCACTGCAACCTTTTCATGACTTTCAACTCTAATAATTGCTGTCTGGTTTTTATACAAGTTGAATATAACTCTTTGCTCCCTATATTTTACCCCTACTATCATCAGAATGTGAAAAAGTGTATTCCAGTCAACAATGTCAAAAGCTTTCTCCAGATTTACAAATGCTAAAAATGTAGGTTTTCCCTTTCCTTAATTTATATTCTGAGATAAGTCGTAATGTGAGTATTGCCTCTTGTGTTCCTACATTTCTCCTAAATCCAAACTGATCTTCCCCAAGGTCATATTCCACCATTTTTTCCCATTTGTTGGTGTAATAATTCGTGTTAGTATTTTGCAAACATGACTTATTAAACTGACTGTTTTGTAATTTTCACATCTGTCTGCACTTGCTTTCTTACAAATTGGAATTACTATATTCTTCTCAAAGTCTGAGGGTATTTCGCCTGTCTCATACATCTTGCATACCAGGTGGAACACTTTGTTCATGACTGTCTCTCCTAATGATGATAGCAGTTCAGACGGAACATCATCTATTCCAGCAGCCTTGTTACTACTCAAATCTTTTAGTACTCTCTCAAATTCTTCTTGCAGCATAGTAACTCCTATATTATAGAGGAAAAATTTCCCATCAGGAAAACTATATATAAAAAATAGATTTGGTTTACTTAGCAGGCGAAAGGGCACCGGTATGTAGACAGAAACATAAATAAAAACACACACACACACACACACACACACACACACACACACACACACACACAAACGAATGCTGAGCTTTTGCAATTTTAGGTTGCTTCTTCAGAAAGAGCAGGGAAGGAGAGGGAAAATGAAAGGATGGGGGTTTTAAGGGAGTGGGTAAGGAGTCGTTCCAATTTCGGGAGAGGAAAGACTTATCTTGGGGGGAAAAAGAATAGGTAAACACACACACACACACACACACACAAGCGCACACACCCCAAGGCAGACATATGTAAATGCAAGTAATTCACATCCCTTAACTGTGGCTAAGATATGTCTCCACCATATCATTTCTTCCAGGAGTGCTAGTCCTGCAAGTTTTGCAGGAGAACTTCCATGAAATTTGAAAAGTAGGAGACGAGGTACTGGCAGAAGTAAAGTTGAAAGGATGGAACGTGAATCGTGACGGGATAGCTCAGTCGGTAGAGCACTTGCCTGCGAAAGGCAGAGGTCTCAGGTTCGAGTCCAGTTCCAGCACACAATTTTAATCTGCCAGGAAGTTTCATATCAGCGCAAACTCCACTGCAGAGTGAAATTTTATTCTGGGAACAATACTACGTGCTATAATTATTGTGCAACATTATTACATACTTGCATTTTGTTTAAATAAATTAGGGCAAACCATGTTTTATATATCACTGGATCCTAAATCAAATACTTATTATTATTGCAACACTCATTTCATCAATCCATTTCGTACTAAGAAACTATTGCCAAAATTAACAAACTTGGTTCGACTTTATACAAATCCATATTTATAAAAATTTAAACAACAAATAGAAATACATTAAAATTACAAGTCTAAATAACAAAACACGAAAATGCTAATTACAAACTATTGACTTACCTATGTAAAAATCATTAATAGAACACGTATTTGGGTAGGTCTACTATGTAAATTTACAGAGTTATGTTCATGCTTGTTATTTATATACCTAGTTCAAATAAAATTACTGTTAATGAGTACAACTACATTACCAAAATATATTATTGTTGTGTAGAGGAAAGTCAGAGAAAATTTATTTTTGATCTCAGTTTAATGTGTGTATAAAATTTACGAAATACAGTTTATGTTTATGCAGTACTCTCTCAAATGTTTGGAGGGAGGCCATCTTGTGTTGGATAGTTTGGGCTGAGCTGGAGAGTAGTTGATTTGGACTGGCTGTCCAAAAAGTTGTTGTCTAATATGAAAAATGAGTGACAAAAATATAAAACATTTATATTGTTAACTATGCGAGTCCATCATTCAACCTTGACCACCATTTCATTTAATGTAACTGCTGCAAGATCCTGGATCAATGGACTACTACTACTACAATGCAGACCGGCCACCTGATACAAGCAGCTAGAAAAAGATAATTACAGAATTGTTATTTTATAATACAGAGCACCTCACCACCCCCCATGTCCTCTTAATAAAATTGTGTCTTGCAGTATGGACACAGCTTCTCTGGACCTATTATAGGGATTGACAAATGAGGGTCTCTTACAAAGGGCCGCTCATTTTGTATTATCATGATAAGGGAAAGAGTCTCACAGAAATGATGCACGAGGTAGGATGGAAATCATTAAAAGGAAGGCATTATTTGTTGCGATGAGATCTATTTGTGACATTTCTTTCACCAACTTTCACTTCTGAATGCGAACACATTTGTTAGCATTCACCTCCGTAGAGAGGCATGTTCATCAGAATAAAAAAGTCATCAGATAAAAAACTGAAAGATTTAGAGAATGGATTTGTAGAGAAATATCAGAAAAGTGGTTGGATGAACCCTCTGCCATGCACTTTAATGTCACTTGCAGAGTATTTATGTAGATGTAGATCTGCATCACCATTTTTTTTATTATTATTTTTTTTTTTCATTTATACCTAGCTGCCAGTCACCACACAAACTAGAAATTTCGTTAGACAGAAGTACTCTACAGACACTTACCAAAATATGTGCAGATTCTTCAGTAATGTCACTGCAGACATCCTCACACAGAATATATGCTAAAAGATTGCAGACATCCTGGGAACCAAAGTTCCAATTTCCTTCTCTTTTTAGTCTTGACAGGACCTGAAACAAATTAAAATTAAAATTTTTAAGGAACATATATCCTGTCAAATATTCTATATCAACTAGTCAAAGTAGCACGGAAGATAAGACTAAAACAAAGAAGATCATTTCAGATCACTGATATTACATTTACGCTGTTACAATACTAGTAATTATATACATGAAAACGTTGTAGTGTTACTCACACACAAGACAAGTCTATGTGTGCATAACCGTGCTTACTATATGGCTTATTTAACAATCACTGCACGGGGCTCTTCATTATTGTTGTTTGCAGTTGAAGTTTCCATTTATATCATAATATTTCTTCCCTATTACATATTTTACTGCTCCATGAGGTCCAGCTAAGCTGTGCCTGTTGCAGTCAAACAATTTCTCACATAATATTTCAGAATTCTTGAGTCTGAAGACTGTTTTCAGCATGAGAAGGAAAGAGAGAAAAATCAAGCATTTACTGCTAAATGAAATTTAACAGACGAAGACAGACTTTTAAACACATTAGCTGTTTATTGTTCCATCCATTACAACAGCCTACTTAAGACTAACTCTTCTTTCTTATTACTACAACAATGTCCACTGAAACAAAACAGCATAGTCTCTCTTAATCATAATTGTTCTTAGAGACTGTGACACGTCAAAGCACTCTCTACGATTTTAAGCACTGTCTTCCATGGTGGTAGCAGCAAGTGGATTTCTGGGCAGATTATCTGTAGGGTAAAGAAAAATCGAAAAAGAAATATCTTGCTACCAAAAGTCCCTAATAAACATATTAGGCGATCTTCTGTCGGTTCATAGGGGTGTAGTGCAACTCGTTACACTACTAGGTACATGCTGTGAGTTGTGATACTACTTGTATAAACATATGCCCTTTCCTTAACCATTTCAACCTAAACCAATGAAAAAAACTATGCTGCTGTACAGCACTTAATCTTTATCCAACGGATGATACTAAAATTGTAGAACCCACACTACCACTGTACAAAAAAGATGGTTGGAGGCATTGCCAGGATGGAAGGCGGAGCGGTGAAGGCCTGTGGGTACCCTAGGAAAGGGTGGCTGATTGCCAAATTGGGAGAAAGGCATCAAGTTAACATTGAGTATATTCTTGACATACGGAATACATGGCGGGACTCGCCCTGGGGTCGGATGCAATGAATGAGTGCCAGTCTAAGTTAGCAGCTTAGAAAATGGAAAAGGTAAAGGCTAGGGTTCACACAGTTGGTGGCTGATACTGAACAGCCGCTAAGTGGGAGCGGACGGCACGCGGCAGTTTGCCCCGCACAGAGGCTGAACCTCTGGAGTGCATCTGTTCTGTACCAGAACTAAAATGGAAGGAAGTGATTCTTGCACCTCTGAGTCCTACTGCAGTAGCACACATGATCAAATGTGCGTGTCTGCTATTGGCTCCACGGTAGCATGGAAATGTCAGTAGTTTCAGCACAGATGTCAGAAGGGTGGTGTGATATTAGAATCAGCATTCAATACTGGCTCTGTCTTCCAAGGTAGACACCCTTGGTCACATTGTCAAGGAGTATGTTACAGTGGAAGAACACTTGTAAAACTTGGGTGAAGTTCTGAAATAAATTTTTTTAATTATTTCCCTAAACTATTTTAGACTGGCTGGTCATCCTGTAGACTGCAGTTGTTTACCTCAAGTCTCGGTCCAACAGTGCTCGTTGTAGTGTACTGTACTACAGTCTTGTTACACGAACAAAGTAGTCCAGATCATGAAGATGTCATCAATAAATCTGTACCAAACTTTGGATTGACAGGCTTTGGTATTCAAGAAGGCTTCCTCTAAGCTTCCCACAACTTCCCAATTCAGTAGTCAACCTCTCTTCTATACCTCTCTCACAATCTGAAACCTCCATCCTACCCAAAGGTTCACCTTTAGCCCTACTCCCAAATTCAACCGTGTCAAAGATTTACTATCCTATACTCGTAGTCTTTGCTGGAGATATCACTTTGCCATGAAGAAAAATAATCCTACTCCTAATGATCCAGTTCCCCAAGACATCATTCAAATTGAACCCTGCCTGGAACAGTTCCGTCCTCCGTCACAGAGAGACCCACCCCCTCTTCCTCAAAATCACCCTCTTCAAACCTTCCAGGAATTTCTCACTTCCAACCTTGCCTCTCATTCTTTCCTGAAAATCCTTAATCCATCTCCCAACATTACCGCAGCTGAATCGCAGGCTATCCGTGATCTGAAGGCTGACCATTTCATCGTCATTGTCCTGGCCGATTGTGGCCTGTTACCAAGCCCCCTCAGAACGAAGCTCTGCCTACATAGACCACCTTCAACCCATTACGTGCAGTCTCCAATCTTTCATCAAAGACAACAACCACTTTCTCAACTGCCTGAAATCCTTACCCAACCTGTTACCTCTGGAAACCACCCTTGTAACTATTGATGCTACTTCCTTATACACAAACATCCCGCATGCCCAGGGCCCTGCTGCGATGGAGTATTCGTTTCACGCCAACCGCCTGCAACCCTACATAAAACCTCTTTCCTTATTACCCTAGCCAGCTTCATCCTAACCCACAACTACTTCACTTTTGAGGGCCAGACATACCAACAACTAAAGGGAACAGCCATAGGAACCAGAATGGACCCCTCATATACAAACTTATTTATGGGACATATAGAGGAAGCCTTATGGATACTCAATTTTGTCAACCCAAAGTTTGGTACTGATTCATTGATGACATCTTCATGATCTGGACTCGCAGTGAAGAAGAACTCCAGAATTTCCTCTCCAACCTCAATTCCTTTGGTCCCATCAAATTCACCTGGTCCTATTCCAAATCCCATGCCACTTTCCTCAATGTCGACCTCCATCTGTCCAATGGCCAACTTCACACATCCGCCCACATCAAACCTACCAATAAACAACAGTACCTGCATTATGACAGGTGTCATCCATTACACATCAAACGTTCCCTTCCCTAAACCTTAGGTCTTCGTGGCAAATGAGTCTCCTCCAGTCCCGAATCCCTGAACCAGTACACCAATAACTTAGTAACAGCTTTCACTTCCCGCAACTATCCTCCTGATGTAATACAGAAGCAAATTGCCAGGGCTACTTCCTCATCCCCCCAAACGCAGAACCTTCCACAGAAGAACCCCAGAAGTGCCCCTCTTGTCACCGGATACTTTCTGGGACTGGAGCGGACTCTGAATGTGGCTCTCCAGCAAGGATATATTTCCTCAAATCCTGCCCCAAAATGAGATCAATCCTTGATAATATCCTTCCCACTCCACCAAGAGTGTCTTTCCATGACCCACCTAAGCTTCATAACCTCCTAGTCCATCCCTATGAAATCCCCAAACCACCTTCCCTACCTTCTGACTCCTACCCATGCAACCACCCCCGTTGTAAAACCTGCCCTATGCACCCTTCCACCACCACTTACTCCAGTCCTGTAACCTGGAAGGTGTACACGATCAAGGGCAGAGCCAATTGCGATAGCACCCACGTGATTTACCAACTGACATGCCTACACTGTGAAGCGTTCTATGTGGGAATGACCAGCAACGAACTGTCCATTCACATGAATGGTCACAGGTAGACAGTGTTTGTTGGTAATGAGGATCACACTGTGGCTAAGCATGCCTTGGTGCACGGCCATCACATCTTGGCACAGTGATACACCATCCGGGTTATCTGGATACTTACAACTGACACCAATCTTGCAGAACTCCGGAGATGGGAACTTGTCCTTCAGTATATTCTCTCTTCCCATTGCCCACCTGGTCTCAACCTCCACTAAATTCAAATTCCTGCCCATCATTCTTTAACATCTTTGCCTCGGTTCTCTGGACAGAGCCTATGCTTCAACCTGGTATCTTTGTCCAACTTCTTTGCTGTCTACAAATGTCTGCCTTGGTGTGTTTGAGTGTGTATATGTGTGAGTGTGTGTATGTTTGTTTACCTTTCCTTTTTACCCCTAAGGTAAGTCCTTCCACTCCTGGGATTGGAATGACTCCTTTTCACTTCCTTAAAACCCATATCCTTCCCTTGCTCCTCTCCTTCCTTCCTCTTTTCCTGATGAAGCGACCAATGGTTGCGAAAGCTTGAATGTTTGTGTGTGTATCTATCAATAAGTCTGTGCTTTGGGTAAGTCAAATGATCTTTATTTTTTATACATATTACATGAAAAGTATTACGTAACATGGGAAGTTTTATCTTCATAAATGATTACTTTGAATTGAATGGGAGCAATCTATAACTCACATAGTTACCTCATTTGATTTTTCATCCAGAGATGATGCAAAGACATTGACAATGGTAGACAGGAGTCTTATGCACAGTATCCTTCGCTGATAGTTCCCTTCACCTGGTAATAGGCCTGACATAATGAAAGAGTGTAAGTCACTCAGGAACTTTCCAGTGTGCTTCCAGATGAGACCATCTCCTGAAAAACACATGTCTTCACTAATTCTGGAAGTTAAATTAAGGCTTTAAATTATGGAAGCATCTACAAAAGGACTTCACCAGAGGAAAATACTCAACACTCAATTCATTCTTCAGGTTACTGGGAACTTAATAAAATGCATGATCAAAGGTAAACTATTATAATCTGAAAATCAGATATATTGATTTACTTATGAAATTATATTTTCTCTCTTATTAACTTTTTCATTTTTTTCAATATTGTCATATTCTCATTTGCCACTTTTAAACTATTTTAGTTAATAGATATATTTTGCAAAAATGAAAAATCAGCAAGACTTATGTAGACTATTCAGTAATTAATGGACTCTTAACTTGAAATTATTTCAGCTAACTGCAAAACCATTCAACACAAAAACAAACTAATAAACATGAAGGATTCCTCATTAGCATATGTATTCTCAATTGGTGGCACAGACCAGAGATTAATGTTGTTTACAGCACCATATTATTGCCCAGAGGTGACTGCTGTATACAACTTCGTGGAGCAGCTCAGTACACAAGACATCAGCACCAGAATACACGGACAGAGGGTGCCTCCGATCACTGGAGACAGCTGTCCTCCAACCGCAGCCAGATACACCGCTTGCATGCCGGAACGTGACGGCACTGCTTGTCTGTGGTTACGGTGCCATCCTGCGGTGGACACGGCTGTGGTGCGTATTCGATATGCTGAGGTCTTGCGGGAGAGGCATGTGGTGACACGATCCCAGATCCTTCCCCCCTTCTGGAAAGCTGAAGTCCCAGGTGTAGGCGAACAGTGACGGTAACACCAGATTGTCGCCGCTGCAGGAGTTGCCCAAGAGACTCTGTGTTGTGCGCCGTGGCCACGAGGTCGAGAGGCAGCTGGAAACGGCGAGTGCCTCCGTAGGCACATCTGTCCGAAGGGTAGTCGTCGGACTGTCGACGTGTGGCCGACCGGCCCGTGGACACGTCAGGTTGGAAGTATCTGGCACAGTGATGACCAGGGACTCCGCGAGCACCTGACACGTGTGTAGAGCGGTGTCACATCTCGACATTGCCACTCCGAGGAGGTACATCCCTGCAGATGTGAGAGACGCACCTGATGCCACCGTAGATGAAGGCCACAGTCCGACGTCGTCGTCTTCCCACTATTTTCGACGTGGACACCTAACCTTAGCGCCCTTCTCTTCAAGTGTCGCCTCCAGCAGAAGGGCACTGTCGGTGGGGATGGGAGGGGGCGAAGCACAGCTGGAACCACCGGACGTAGGCTGCCGGAGGTTTGGAGGTTTACATCCCCGGTACCACCAGACATATCTGCCTCTCGAGCACCAAATCTGCCAGAGGACACTCTACAGGCAAAGGCCAGAGGTCCGGCTGCAATGTCACAGGGGCTCCACCGAGGGCACAGCTGGTCAAGCAGGATAGCGTCACCCGACTGGTGACCACAGTGAAGTTATACTGCCTGCTCGTTTGCCGTATTACCCCTGAAGTACACACTGGGCAGCAACCGAATGTGTGTGTCCAGACGGGGATGCCCGCTGTGTGATGACTGCATGCAGGCACCTTGGTCTGTAGTGACAACCGCAGAGGATCTCCGCTGGGCTCCTAACATTAATTCGTGCGGTCCGACAGGTGCTGAGAAACGGGGAGCGCACATTCTGCAGATGACATCTCCGGTCACTTATGGAGGTGCACACCGTACGCTCCACCTCCCATTATATTCTGAGTGGAAGGGGGCAGAAGTGAGGTGGAAACTCGTCGACATGAATTGAGGGCAATTATGATACAAGCATCCAGAAAAGGCTTTCAATAGCAAAGGTGTGCATAATGGCTCCAACCACATCTTCCACGGATGTGGATCGCAACTGAATGGTGTACAGATAACTGGACAACACGTCTACCACCACTAATCACACTGACTGACAAAAGGAGTCAGCCAAATCCACACAAATGTGATCCTGGGGACAATCGGGCATAGGCCACGGGGTGAAGATGCAACGGGAGCTGCCTGCCGGCCGGCACGCTACGTGCCCGAACGAACCGACTGTTCTATTAGTGTATCAATACCTGGCTAATAGACAAAATGGCACGCGAGCACCTTCGTGCACATCGTACACTGGTGGCTAAGGTGTGACAGAACAAACATTTGAGCCTGTAATTGAGTAGAGTAGATGACCCGAGGCTCGTCCGAATCAGTAACGAGGAGGATCACATCGTCGACGTCTGGCAGCCAGTGCCGAATCTGAAAATAGGTGTGTTGTGGGCCAGCCTGTTCAGGGGACTACTACGAGGGCCAGCCGGTAGTGACATATTTAATTACCTCGCAGACTGAAAGGTCCCAATGGGTGGCTCGTGCAATTTGATTGACAATTATCAGAAACCTCTCAATTGCTTCTCGCAAGTGATCGTGAATTTGGAATACCACCACTTCATCTGTGTCAAAGGCAGGGACGGCACATGTGATGAGACGTGACAATGTGATGACATTGACACGATAATTAATCTCTTAGTGGTAAGTACTCAAAACAACAAAGCTCAACACTGGAAACATTGCCAGCGTCGAATGCAGAGTGCGATGTAAATTTTTGAAGGGTGACATGCTCCTGCCTGAGATTTGGGAGAAACACATTTTACTTCCATAAATAAGGTCCTCGTCAGAATACAAAGGCTGACTGTGCACAGATCTACAACACACAGCTGCCGCGTGGCCTCATTTATAGCAAGAAGTGCACCGCACATGGCTGAGTGGGCAGGTAGAGCAGTCGAATGTGCGAAAACAATCAGGGCAAGAGGGAAGAACTTTCGGTTTGAAACGAACTAGAGTGGGCTATCGGGGAAGAACAGGAAGATGACAACAAAGAGGGTAAAGAATGATGTTTGTGATGGTGCACAGAAAGTAATGCCGGCACCGTTACATCAAAGTGGTCTGCCACAGCCTCAGACACTTCAAAATCCTGTGCAATGAACAGAACCTCATCGAGGGTGGGATCCTGCAACCGCAAGGCCTCGCGATACGCGGCCCTATTCTGAGCAGAACGGATGACGACGACACAAATTAATGAGTCGCCATACGGGTCGTGATGATTTGCACAGACAAAACCACACGTACGACTTGTAGTGTAATGACTCAGTGGTGGTTAGCTATGTAATATTTATCTGACAGAAGATAATTGCTAATAACATTTTATTAAAGAAATAGAAAACTGTGCACCTGTAATGTTGTTTACACGGCGCAAGAGACTTTGAGGCTGGCGCATCTGAGCGGGAATTTTGGCCTACAGCAGAGCAAAGTGGCAAAGAGCATGCAGTTTAAGTGAAATTATGACACTTTGAATAAGTTATAAATATTCATAATATAAAATCTTGGTGTTGTGCTTTTGTTTTTATTGTTTTAAGAGAGAGGAGTACAATTGTATTTCTGACGAGGAGCTTGAACTTGTGTCTGAAATGTATAATCAGAATGTAACCTATGACTTTGGAAGTTTCAGTATACATGTTGAAACGAGTCAAGTGGTCTTCTTTTTAAATAGTTGTCTCTATATATGTTTTAAATTCTGTGAAAATTTCCCCTGCAAGTAAGAATTATGTCTGATGCCGAGGATTGGACTGAGAAAAAAAGACTATCAGGTTCCTCAAAACTCATCCTTATAAGCAAATTCTAGGCAACTGTCGATGCAATTCTAGAGTAAATTTATGAGGATACAAAATAATGGAGTCTTCTATGGTGTGACATTTGTGAAAGATCTGGAAGCTGCAGGCTGGCTGGCTTAATATAAAACAGATACTCACAGAACAATAATTCCGCTACACCGCAGACTCCTGAGCCTCTGAGGTCTGCCACCCATTTTTGCTCTCATGAAAATCCGTACGGGAGAGCTCCATCTGCATTTGTCAAAGAGCTAAGCAATTCTGACACATGGAGCAAAGACAATCCCACAGGCTCTGACATCGGAGTGAGGTTTCAAAGTAGACTAGAAGTATCAGGCTCTGACCACAAGAAGAAGGAAGACTTTTGTAAATTGGGATCTACTACCTTAAATGCTGCAAAATTCTGCTGCAGGTGGTGGATGTGGGAGTCCCACTTTTCCTCAGACTATCAAAAAGATGGAGTGGTGCAGGGGTTTTGGGGGTGCGGTAAACCCGACGAGGTGGAGAAGGACGTGTGGTGGCCCGAGAGGACACAACCGATTCCCCAAGCAAATATAACAGTCACTACTTTCATCAAAATAACCGGAATGACGCCGGATACGTCACTACCGAAACGAACCACACATAAAACTGAAATTTGCCACCAAAAATACTGTTGTATGCAGTATCATTTTATTGCCCAGAGGTAACTGCCATAGGGCATTGAGCAGAACAACTTGGCACACAAAACAAAACAGCACAGGAATGCACTGGGGGAGCCGCCCCACAGCCAGCAACTCCCCCTCCACTTGACGCTGTCATCCTGTGGCAGACTCGGCTGTGGTGCACATTCGATGTGCTGCACTTGTGCAGGCTGTGGCTCACAGTGGCATGCTTCGACGATTAAAATAATAACAATTAGTAATCTCAATTATTGTTTAACTGAACTGAGTCCAGATGCAAAGTATGATATCATGCCTTGCATTCTATAACATGTGTACTGTAACTTATAATGTGTTTTTATTATTTTAATTAATTAATTCATTTTGGCCCACTTTAGGTTACGGCAGTAACACAAAAAGTGGGCCTTTGCGATCGTTTTTTGACAGCTCGAAATTTAAATGAAAATAATGGCTTAACAATTCATCCGACACGAAACTTGAATAACCAAATCTGTAGAGGAGATGTATTTTATGTATTTTTCATATCTTGTATCGTTTCAGAGATATTTGCAAAAATAACGGTGATTTTGGAATCTCTGTTTGTCTGTAATGTGTTCACACTTTTTAAAACGAACCGTTCAATCAGCACCACATTTTACAGACATAATTGTAGGCCACCAGAGACCAGAACCTCCCTTTTTCAAATTTTTTGGACAAAAAATATGGCAGCAATACCAAAAAAAGCCGATTGTAATATAATTGTAATTGCAAACGTACTGTTCATCTGACACAAAAATTGAATTAACCGAATTTGTAGAGGAGTAAATTCTCTACAACACTGCTCTCTTAAGTTTTCTTCATATCTCGTATTGTTTGAGAGATATAACAGCGACTTGACACTGTCCATTGATTTTACGAAAACCAGCCATTCGCAGATGTCACATGACATATCATGCCAAGAACTCTCTCTAGCATATGCCATCTTGTGTTGTGTATTTGATGATTTTCTTATTATAACTTACACGTTATTTTGAAGCAATGGCGCACTGAAGAATTAACAAAAAACGTCGTTCTTCATACGATAAACGATAATATAGTGTCTGAAAATGCCATATTAGCATCAGTTAACAACTGCCATCAATAGTACGAAAATAAAGGATGAATTTCATAATTGTTCACTGTAGTGTAGTGGGCAGCATGGTTCAGGACTCGCCGCTCCCAAATATTTTTTTCTCCTTTTTTCCTAAAAGGGTTCTATGTTGGGTGCATAAATATTATCACAATAGTACGGTCGTAATCATATCACTATAATTTTTTTATTAATTACATTATTATTCCTGTCCGAAATGTTTGCAAAAAAAAATGATAAAACCACAAATTTAAAGTGAATCGTAAAACACGTTAGTGTGATTTTTTAAAAATTAATTTTGACTGCAACTGACCTGGAGGATAATAATCAAATATTATACTTCAGTTTCTTCTGGCACATAAAATTCACATGTTTACTAGGAGTTTTTAGGTTGGGACGATGACAGCAGTATCAATTGGCAAAACTTTGTGTGCCATTGATATGTAGAACTGAGAGTAACCCTGGTTTATTTCACTGCTCGACAACACTTTCATTAAAAATAATGTGAATGGTATTATTTCGTAAGTACTGAAAACTGAATTAAAAATAAAATTAGTTTTTGACTGTTGAACTCAATTTTCTTGAGACACACTGCTAATAAATGTCTATAGAAATCCAGAAGAAAATATATGAAGATGAGATACAATACTGTGAGAAGAATATGACTGAGCACTGAAAGACCCGAGTGAAAACAAGGGCCCTGAGGTAGATGACAGATGACATTCCCACAGATGTCTTTGCAAGAGCCAGTCATAACACAATTATTCCAAGTTGTGTGCAAAATGTATGACACAGAAGAAATTCCATCAGAATTCAAGAAGAATGTTACAGTTCCAATTACAAAGAAAGCTGGTTTAGTCAAGTGTGAAAATAACAGAAATGTCATTTTTGTAAGTCATGATGCAAAATTCTAACAGATACTATTTATGGATGAATGGATAAACTGGTGGAAAGAAACCTTGGGAAAGATTAGTTAGGATATACAAAAAATGTAGAAATACCCAAGACAATACTGACCCTAAGTCTTAGAAGATAGACTATGAAAAGAAAAATCTGTACATCAGTGGAGAACAGCAGTATTATATTTTTTTATTTTTTCCGTAAGTTTCAACACGATTTGCCAAGTCTTGCCACATCTGCCTTAGGCAGAGGGAGGCCAACGGCCTCTGCATACATTTGCATCACGCGCGCCACATATTCGCTACCGTGCGCATTCCGAATCCCCTGACCTGATTCGACTCGTGCTCGGCAACCGGCAGGTGTCACCGACCCACGCAACTGCAGGTGCGGAACCCGCCGATCGGAGCACCTGTGTCAAAGTCCACAGTGTGGATCGCAACCAATTGGAGCATGAACACAATTACGTAGATTCAGCACTACAGGCTAGCTGCAAGATCGTTACAGATGGTGAAGGCCCGTCTGCCGCCGGCTCTCGCCCCGATAGCACGCTCCCCACTCTGCAGCCCCCTGGGCTCGTTCTCTACTTGAATTGTCATAATGATTACTTCTGTTGCACCACTGGTGGCTCTCCTCAGGCCCTAATCTCAGAAATTGCATCCCCTTTTCTGAAATACAACCATTTCGTTACACCGCAACACTCGTGTCCGAGTATGATTTGTCGGTCCTGTCAAACCCCATCTGGAAAACGCACACAGCCTTCTGCCGTTTGTGCCAAACCAGTACAAATCTAAATTTCTAGCTTTCGTACATTTAGGGAATGCTTTTGACAGTGTCGATTTGAATAGACTCCTTTGAATTCTGAAAGTAACAGGTATAAAATGCAGTGAAAGAAACGTCAGTCATCTTGTTGACCCAAAAATGTGCCACTGCCTTCGGTGTACATTAAATTGGTAGCCATATACACTATGTGACCAAAAGTGTCCAGACACCTGGCTGAAGATGACTCACAAGTTGGTGGTGCCCTCCATCCATAATGCTGGAATTCGGTACGGTGATGGCCTACCCTTAGCATCGACGACAGCTTCCATCTTGCAGGCATACTTTCCGTCAGGTGCAGGAAGGTTTCTTGGGGAATAGCAGCCCATTCTTTAAGGAGTGCTGTAATGAGGAGTGGCATCGATGTAGGTCGGTGAGGCCTAGCATGAAGTCTGCCTTTGAAAACATCCCAAAGGTGTTCTATACGATTCAGGTAAGGACTCTGTGCAGGGATGTTGTTGTCGTGTAACCACTTCACCACAGGCCGTGCATTACAAACAGGTGCTCAATCGTGTCGAACGGTGCAATCGCCATCCCGAATACTCTTCGGCAGTGGGAAGTGGGAGGGTGCTCGAAACATCAATGTAGAGCTTTGCTATGATGTGCTACACAAAACGACAGCGGGTGCAAGCACCATCCACGAAAAACAACCACAACCTAAGACCACTGTCTCTGTTGGCTGTACACACACTTGGCAGAATATGTTTACTGGGAATTCTTTTCTTTCCACTGTTCAATCATCAAATGTTTACACTCCTTACACTGAGCAATGTGTCGTTTGGCATTTACTTTCTTATGTGTGGTTTACGGGCAGCCACTCGACCACGAAATCTGAGTTTCTCACGTCACAGTACTCGCAGTGGATGTAGACGCAGTTTGGAATTTCCATGTGACATTCCAGATAGATGCCCGTATATTACACTGTACGACCCTCTTCCACTGTTGGCGGCGTCTGTCAGTCGACAGATGAGGTCTGCCTGTACAATACTCTGAACTAGTGTGGATTGTGCCTCTGACAACAATAATCTGAAATGACATAGATTGTGCCTCAGATGGAGCACGAAACAATGTTCTATTACATGCTGCGAATGCATCCTATAAATATCTTTCAAACAATGATACTGAAAATTATTTATTGTTAATTGAGATTATTACATTAATTATAATGGAAAAGTAAACAGTTATATGCAATTGGCTACAGTAAAAGATAGCATAAATAATACTGATTAAATTAATATAAAATCTCTGTTCAATTAATAGTATTTCATTTACTTATTTAATAAAATAGGTTTATCAACAATACTTTTATAATTAATGGAAAGTATACAAAAACTAATGAGGGCAAAACTTTCCTAACTTGACTTGTGAATCATAGTAATACATACTATACTATTATGACAAAAGAATTTCATTAGTTTTGACAGAAATACTAATTAGCGTACTATCTGTGCTTTAACAATATACTTCAGGCACAAATTAATTAATATTTGATAAATAAACAAGCTACTTCAACACCAAATAATAAAAAAATGACTTCAGCTAGTCACATTATATAAAAGAATAACAAAAGTTTTGGTAAAGAAAATGATAATAGACTAATTCCATTCATATCTACCAATAAGCAACAGCGGTATCGGGAGGTTCAGTAATGCAGTAAGATGGAAATAAATCCCAATGTGCTTCATTACAAGTGGACCTAGGGATCTTCAGGTGTGTGAAAATTTCACATACAGACTTCGGACACAATTGTGACACCCGCGGGTTCTGCGGCACGCCTCATTCTGCTCTCTCACGATGTCTGATGACTACTGAGGTCGCTGATATAGAGAACCTGCCAGAAGGTGGCAGCACAATGCACCTGATATGAAGAACATATGTTTTTGGGAGTGTCCAGATACTTCTGATCACACAGTGTATGTAATATTGTGTGTATAATAATGGAAAGTCCAGGTTAGAGTTAATAATATAGTAAGGACAGTTTACAACTCACCGCGAAGACATGGCGACGAGCTGCAACAGGCACATAAAAAAGACACAGACATACAACACTTTCAGCTATTGGCCATGGCCTTCTTCAGAAAATAGAACACACACGCAATCACACAGGCACACAACACAGTCATACAACCATCACCTCCAGCTGCCGCACTTCGAATCACACTCTGCGTTTGAATCAGGAGGGGAGGGGAGGGGAGGGGATAGGAAGGTTACGTCAAGGTGGTGGGGATGGGTTAGATGGGAATAACGAGACGGACCTTAGGAATGGAGTGGGGAGGCGGGTGAGGGGAGAAAAATAAAATAAGCAAAAACACACATGCTCACACGCACGTGCTCACACACACACACACACACACACACACACACACACACACATGATGGCACATTCACGCACCACTCAAAATAGGCGAGGTTTGGGATAGCGAAGTAGGAACTGTAAGGTATGGGGGAAAAATAGGGAAGTTATCGTAGGTTGAGGCCTGGCTGATTTCGGGATCGGAGAATGTATTGTAGGGATAACTCCCATCTGTGCAGTTCAGAAAAGCTGGTGGTGGATGGGAGGATCCAGATGGCCTGGGTTCTGAAGCAGCCATTGAAATCAAGCATGTGCTCCGCTGCATGCTATGCCACAGGGTGGTCCACCTTGTTTTTGGCCACAGTGTGGCGGTGGGCATTAATCCTAATGGATAGCTGGTTGGTGATCATGCCAATATTGAAAGCTGTACAGTGTTTGCAGCACAGTTGGTAAATTACGTGGCTGCTTTCACAGGTGGCTCGGCCTCTGATACGGTAGGATAAGCCTGCTGGGTGGGTGGATTGGACAGGTCTTGCAGCGGGGTCTTCCACAAGGATATGATCCCTGTGGCAGTGAGCTGGGTTTTGGGATGGCATAAGGATGAACTAGGATGTTGTGAAGCTGCATCTCGTTATTCCCATCTAACCCATCCCCACCACCATGACGTAACCTTCCTATCGCCACTCCCCCCCCCCCCCCCCCCCCCAGATCCCCGATTCGCCGCAGAGCGTGATTCGAAGTGTGGCAGCCGGAGGTGATGGTTGTATGACTGTGTTGTGTGCCTGTGTGATTGCGTGAGTGTTCTATTTTCTGAAGAAGGCCACGGCCGATAGCTGAAAGTGTTGTATGTGTGTTTCTTTTGTATGTGCCTGTCGCAGCTCATCGCCACGTCTTTGTGGTGAGTTGTAAACTGTCCTTACTATAATATTGTGTGTATTTGCATACTTGCCAGAAGAAAAACAAAAAAACTGGGAAGTGGGTGTATGCGATCATTTATTCTACATTCCCACCTGCCACCTTCACATCTAGCTGCTACCCCCCACAGACCTGGGCCATTGCGGACGCAGGCCACTTGCAGGCCCTCGAGCAGCGCCCCCACGCCGGCTAGCACGGCCTCCCTCAGCGGCCCGCAGTCGCAGCGGGCGTTCCGGGACAAGAACGACAGGACGGCCGCCGCCCTCCTCTCCCACTGCAGTGACAGATGCGCTGAGGAGACCGGGTTCTTACGAGGCCGCCCCACGTAGCAAATGGCCGAGAAGGCGTCCAAGCGGACGGTGGGATTGCGGTCGCCGAGGGCCTCCTCCGCGACGTTGACGGTCGGCTCTTTCCAAAACTCGTCCAGTGTCATCTACGAAGAGGGGAAATGTAGAGGTTTCACATTTCTAGCTGTGGCCGGCAGTATGTGGGAGCCACATAAAAAACACAGATTATATTTTATGTATTTTAATAAGACATAACATGAGTATCCATTCTAAAGACAGGAAATGTAGTTCCTTTTAGAGAACAGTTCATTTCACAATACTGAATGACTTCAGATGAACTACATAGTTCACACTAAGTACCGTATATTTCCGCAGATAAGACGATGGCTGAATCATAGAAAAAGGCCCCAAAATCTGAGGTCATCTTATACAGTGGTACAAAATAAATTAGATATAAATTTAGTCTGAAATTGATAATTTTGCAGATGTGTTACATAGTGCGACTTCAACCTTCAAAGGATGCATATTGAAGTGGTTAAGTATCGAAACGATATGTGTCGAACAGGCGAATGTTATGATTTTTATGAATATGTCGTGATTTTACAGGATTTATTAGACAGGAACTTGAGAGTCAGACTTTCTGGGTAATTTACTAGAAAGCTTACACACGAAGTAGCTCGGCCTGAAATGATATATATCGAATGTACAACTGTAAATCGATTCAGTGTTTCTGAACCGTAGATTGAGACTCTAAGTGCCCTTCTTAAGCCTACACAACAGATAATTTTTTTAAAAGTGACATTAGGTATAGGAAAAACAAATTTTTTTTTTCTTAGTATGTGAGGGTGCGTAGCACGCGAATTGCTGGTTCAGAAACAGTCGTTTATTCCATACCTATCGTTACGATATGTATTGATTTGATAGAAATCATTTGAAGGTCGAAGCCGCGATATGCAGCACATCTGCGATACTACCCTGATGAAATTTAATCGTGGACGAAAAATTTACAAAAACGAAGTTTTGCGCAATTTGAAAAATGTTTGCTTTTCGATCTCTCTTAATTTACTAAGTGGACAAGGGTACATACAAAAACCTATATGCCATTAAGCAGGAATAGAATTAATTATTTACAATGCCGCTTGCTGCTACTGAAACGAGTAGAGTATATTTACGTATGAAGCAGTGAAAGGGTTAAGATATTTCGGAGCTATACACAAAAATTACTGCTTCCTTCAAAATCCGTTATCTTCTGTTCTTGGGTAATTTCGTGTGTTTTCACCCGCATAATATGTGCATCGGCATGATTAAATGTCGTCTCGGCAAAAGAAATTGCTTTTTTTAAAAACTGCACGGTGTGAAAAAAAATACATGCTTCTTCACGATCAGATAAAATGTAGCACTACACGCATGAAAGTTCAAAGGCAGACCGCAAACACTGCAACAAAGGGTGAAATTCAGGTGTTCCAATCACGAAAACTACTTATGGCACCTTCTAACGGCATTTTTTCAGAACTTCCGGAAGCTTTGCACCCAAATCTAAAGTCGCAGGCGTATTTTTAGATCCCGAAAACTGGAAAAAATGTATGGCATGCATTCGGGGGAAATACGGTAACTTGGGGGTCATCTTATAGGCCAGATATATGCTTAAACTATAAAATTTTGATGAAAATTTGTACCTCGTTTTACCTGAAGTTCATCTTATCTGTGGAAATGTATGGTAGTTCAATGAACTAAATTAAAAAACATAAGAAAGTTTAAAACTTTTATTCGTTACAGATGAGGGACACTGCGACTGTGGTGAAATAAGATATCTTCAATAACTGCGACCAGGCGACTGGTTGCTATCATTCGAGATACCTCATAAGAAAGTTTCATCACTACTTCACTCACTATGAATTAAATTACCAAAACTTCCGAAACAATAATATTTTAATTTCTGATCAAGAAACCAGTACCAATATTTTAGTTCTAGCTTCAATATTGCCCGAATAGGGACACATTTTCAGAAAGATTTTCATGTATATTTCATTGTCTATTTCATCCCCTTAGAGGAGAAATTTCGAAAAATCCCTCCTTAAATAATAATACTAGTATAACTTTCACATCCTCGCCCGATATCAATTTCCTGTCCTTAGCAGTTTCGTTGGGGTGATTGTGAGTCATATTTCAGGCCCTTAGAGGTTGAACTTCCAAAAACACACATTCACTTAATTCCAACTGAGAAGTCAAATACTGTACTTAATAGATGTAGCTCTAAAAATGCTTCAGAAGTTCTTTAATTATTTATTTTCAGAAAAAAACTTTCACCCATTGTTTCACCCCCTTACAGGTTGAATTTCAAAAGTCTTTGTAAAACATATTCTTTAATGTCTGAAAAACCATAAACAAATTTTCTTAGATCTAGATGCCAAATTGCAATAATAGAAACACTTTTCACCCCATTTGTAAATGAAGCGTAATATAAATATCTGACTGACATACACACTTCTTGTAAGTCAACTAAAACAACTGTTTCAGTCTTCCAGTTTGGCGTAGTTTAGTTCATCAACTAACTAACTGGACTATTTCAGTCATTTGATACGACACAGTTCTTGTGCATTTCAGAACTAGTTCATTAATTGAGCTAAGAGAACTATTCTTATCTTCTGATCCAATGTAGTTCACATAAGTTAGGACTTCTGAAACACACAGTTTTAGATCCTGGGGTTGCAGTGTACTCAGTATCGAAGAGAGGAATATTAGAGCATGTTTCTTCTAATCTCTAGTACATTTCACAGAATAGTTTAATTAAACTAGATTGTTCACAAACTAAACATCCCTATTCCATTCAACATCTTTGTGATACACAAAGTTCTGATGTAATAACAATAATTTAGGATTAAACATGATAAGTCATCCAATACAAAAGGTGACAAGTCATTAACAGGCATATAAACAAATACATGCTTCCAAAAATCCATAAACCTAACAATCCTAGATGCCCAATTGTGGCTGGTTACTGTGCTCCCACAGAAATAATTTCAACCCTTGTCGATCAGCACCTCCAACCAATTGTTTGAGGCCTAGCCTCCCACATCCAAGATACCAACCGTGTCCTTCACAGACTCTCCACCATGCCCATCTCTTTACTTCCCGGATCCTTACTCGTCGATGCCACTTCGCTGTACACCAATATCCCACATGCCCACGGTCTTGCTGCTGTCGAACACCTTTCTCAATATCCTTCAGACTCCAAGCCCAATACCTAATTTCTTATACCACTTACCAATTACATCCTAACAAACAATTACTTTTCCTTTGAAGGAAAAGTATACAATCAAATCTGCAGCACAGCCATGGGCACCCGTATGGCACCTTCCTATGCCAACCTATTTATTTTCCTAGCTTCCCAAAACCCCAAACCCCTGGTCTGGTTCAGGTTCATTGATGATATTTTCATGATTTTGACTCGGGGCCAGGACACCCCAACCTCATTCTTTCACAACCTCAATTCCTTCTCCCCCATCAGTTTCACTCGGTCCTTCTCAACCCGGCAAGTCACCTTCCTGGATGTTAACCTCCACCTCACTGACGGCTCCATCTACACCTCTATCCACATTAAACCTACTAATTATCAAAAGTACCTGCACTTTGATAGCTGCCATCCATTCCACATCAAAAAATCCCTCCCATACAGCCTCCTGTGGATGGCGAAACTGCAGTGATGAGAAGTCCCTTACCCATTATGCCGAAGCCCTCATAAAAGCCTTCACAGACAGACATTACCCTCCTGACCTAGTCTAGTTCCCATGCCATATTCCCACACAACACAAATCCTCTCCCCAACCCCAGTAACCAGTCACAACGCAGTGTCCTCCTTGTCACACAAGGACTGGAACAACTTAATCACATCCTTCATCAGGGCTTTGATTACACTGTTCGACATGGGTTCTATTTCTGATATTAAAGTGTGTGCTTCTAGACCATTTTACCATGGAAATTCAAATATGTTATGTAAACAAAATATTGTTGTCAGGGATATGTATACATATATATGTTCAGTCACAATTCTTGGCAAACACAGGGGTGTTATAGAGAAATATGGGTAAGTTGCCGCATCCAGTAGTGATAGGACACGATAATTTCTTGTTCGAGAGCAGGTGAAAAGAGTCCAAAATCATTAGGTTATCTCCGCCACACCTATGTCATTAAGACCACCTGAAACATCTCATCAACTCGAACGGCGACTGCCGGTCACTGCCTCTGCAGTAAAGCTTCACACCTGCCAGTGGTCTTAGCTGCAATTTGTGTCAGTCTTAACAAGGGGGTGTTTTGGCTGACAAGTAACCGTCTCTGTCATATTTCCGTGCACGGTTGACATTTTAAGTTCCTTCATTTACACTGATTGGTGCTGAGGGTAAATGACTGCTTGTTATTAAAAAAAATCAGCATTTCTCTAGTAACCTACTATTAATGTAGTACAGGTGTATTACTGAAGAGGTATTTTTGAATTTCCAGATATGCCACGTCATCGTGGATGTCGATATAAGCCAGACAACTTCTGTGGGAAGTTCATCTTTGTCAGATATAGAAAGAAAATTTCTACAGTCATAAAGAAAGCATACAAACATTACTTTGGAGCAGAGGTAGGAGACCAAGATAAAGAATGGACACCACGTTTCTGTTGTGCTACGTGTTACTGCAGACTAATTCAGTGGTGGAAAGGTAAAGAGAATGTGGCATTTTTTGCTGTGTCCGTGGTGTTGAGATAGCCCAAGGACCATGTTATGGATTGTTATTTCTGTGTAACAAAAATTCAGAGTTTTACAAACAAAAAGTCAAAGAGTCACATTGTTTACCCAGATCTGTCTTCAGCGAGAATGCCAGTGCAGCATTCCGAGAACCTTCCAATGCCTTCGAGAGCTCGAGGTCAAATTCCACAGTGAAATAAGTAGTACTGAAGAAATCACAGATGATGATCCTTTATATGACTGCAAAAGTGAGTCATTGCCACATTTGTTAACACAGGCAGATTTAAACGATTTAGTATGTGATCTATGACTAAGTAAACAAAATGTGCAGCTGCTTGGTTCCAGATTACAAGAGTATAATCTACTGCACCAAATACTAAAATCAGTTTGTTGAGGCACAGAGAACATGCCTTTATTTCTTATTTTTCAACTGACGAAGCACTGACATTTTGCAATGACGTTGCTGGCCTGATGAAAGTGCTGAACTTGCCATATATTTCACAGGAGTGGAGACCTTTCATAGGTGCATCGAAAACAAGTTTGAAGGGTGTTTTGCTCCATAATGGAAATAAAATACCCTCTGTTCCAGTAGCTTACGATAGCTTGACCAAAGAGAATTATAAATTTGTACAAAGGATGCTAAATTCATTAAAATACAATGCTCACAAATGGAAAATATGTGCAGATTTCAAGGTAATTGCTTTGGTACTGGGAATACGACAAGGCTATACAAAGTATGCCTGTTTTCTTTGCAAGTGGGATAGTCGAGACCGAAATTCTCACGATGTGAAAAAGAAGTGGCCTAGGCGAAGTTGGAAAGTTGGCGAAAAGAATGTACAATGTGAAAGTCTGGTAGCTCCTGAATATATACTACTTCCAATGCTTCACATCAAACTTGGCCTAATGAAACAATTCGTGAAGGCCATGGATCGCAAAGGCTGTGGGTTTGCATATCTAGCTACCAAATTCCCCCGTATTTCAGCTGCAAAAATAAAGGAAGCTGTACTTGTGCGCCCACAAGTCAGAGAGCTGCAGAAAGATGCAAATTTTGAAGCATGTTTAACAGATAAAGAAAAGACCACATGGGACTGTTTCAAGATGGTGTCGGAAAACTTCCTCAGAAGAAGAGCTACTAACTACAAAGCAATGCTGAAGGACAAGGTCAAAGCATATCAAGATTTGGGGTGAAATATGTCTTTGAAGGTACATATGATGGACTCATCTGGAATACTTCACAGAAAGTTGTAGTGACGTATCGGATTAACATGTCGAAAGATTCCATAAAGACATTTGTACCATAGAGAGACACTATGAAGGGAAGTGGGTGCCTTCTATGTTAGCAGATTATTGCTGGAATATCATTCGAGAGAAGTGAGATTCACAATACAATAGAAAAAAGTGATGTGCATTACAATACAGTGGCTCATTTTTTTGTCATTTTCTGTTATTTCTCAAAGTATATACACAAAGAGTACTGTGTTACATGATAGATCTAACCCTCGATTAATGTGATGAACTTATAACATCTTAAAGACATGCATTTGTTTATAGATTTTCACCTTACATTTGCTGCACTATATCAGAAACTGAGAAGAGAAATAAAATTGAGATTACTCATAAATTATCCCTGTCAGGAAAAAAAAGCAAAAACAGTTCTCAATTCAGCACTCAAAGTACAACTAGGATCACATGTTTTTTTAAAATCAGAAATAGATTTTTTTGTGTAGAACAGTGTTACTGTCATCATGCACTGAAATGAGAGACATCCTACCCAAGACCCTTCCAACCCCTCCTACAGTGGTGTTGCGTTGCCAACCCACCCTCCACAACATCCTAGTCCACCCCTATGCCATTCCCAATCCCTTACCACCCTGATGCAAAACCTGCCCAATCCATCCACCCAACACTTCCTATTCCAGTCCCATCACAAGCTTATCCTACCCCCATCAGAGGTCGGACTATCTGTGAAAGCAGCCACGTGATATACCAACTCTGCTGCAATCGTTGCAAAGCACTCTATATCGCTATGACAACAAACCAGCTGTCCATCAGGATGAATGGCCACCGCCAAACCGTGGCAAAAAGCAAGCTGGACCACCCTGTGGCACTGCATGCAGCTGAGTACAGCACTCTGGATTTCAGTGGCCGCTTCACTACCCGAGACATCTGATCCTCCCCTCCACCACCATCTCTTCTGAACTGCGCAGATGGGAGTTGTCCCTTCAACACATTCTACAGTCCTGCAACCATCCTGACTTCAACCTTAGATAACTTTCCATTCCTACAGCCTATGCCTAACATCTTCCCCCTCTTTCTTTCCCATCCATAATCCTGTATCTCATGTCTTCCTTACAACTGTGTATCACCGATTACAATATCCCCTCAATTAATTACTTTTTATTTTTCCTTTATTCCTATTTTTATTTTTCCTTATTATTCTTAACATTTCAAATCTCCACACTCCTCTACACCTAACTTTTATCCTTTCTCACCCCTTCCCTTTACTGTATTCATTGCCGCAATTCAAATTCCTGCCTACCAGAGCCTTTAAATTCCATCATGCAATGCGGAACTTTCCACCCCCACCTTTACCCGGCATCCTTCCCCCTCCTCTGCCCACCTCACTATCAGTCTAGCTTGTGTTGCTGGGGTGGCTTAACATGGTAGTTGTGTTGTGTGTGTGTGTAGTTGTCTGACAAGGAGACGGCACAACCATGGGTTCAGGGATTTGTCCGAAATTTTGTGTGGTGAAAGAGGGCCCCTAACTCCTTACATGGTTAAAATATTAGGACACACTACTTGGAAAATCCTGAGAAAAATATCAATTCGAAGTTTCTTATGTGCTTTACGAGTATGAAATTGCCGAGCCGCAGTCTGGCCTAGATGGTTAGGGCTCGGACTCTTATGCCAGAGGTCTTGGATTCGATTCCCCATCCAGTACTTTTATTTTCCTTCTGTTTCATTTTCTTTTGTTAGCCCACCAATTATTCAGAAAGTTTCCCAAACCCACATTATCTTTAACAAATTAGTTACATTACTGAATAAAAATTATTTTCTTTTTGTCCAGAGACACAATTCATGGCAGTGGGTTTTCCATTTTTCATTGTAACATATATGAGGAGAAACAATGAGTTTTTAATCAGAATAACAAAGTCGATTGGGAAACATTCAATTTTTATAAACAAGAACCGCTGTGGGAATTATCGTAAAGAAAAAAAAAAAAAATTTTTTGTCATCCTGCGCAACATATAAAAGTAGATATTTTTTACAATCATGGGGTGTTTGCAATAAATCTGTACAAAACATGCCCCTTAACATTTAGAAAAAATTTTTGAGTTTCTGATAATTTTGAGGCAAACCAGGCATATTGAATCATGTCACGGAATATTGGTGATGATAATTGATGGTTAATTATAGATTGAATTTTTATACAATCTTCCCGGGAATTAATTTCACGATTCTCCTGTAACAATGCGCTGCAATTTTGCAAGCACTTTGTGAAATTTTTAACTTGCCTGTAAAAGTAAACATCACAAGGAAGGTTGCACCAAAGAAGTGCATTATGAAGGTACGACTTTTACAGACCAAGTTGGCATATTTTTGTCATCTTGAAAAATTGCATCATATATCTCAGGATTCATTTGACTCCCCCCAGAATATCTGAGACGTAAAAATTTATTCTCCCCAAAGTAAGATTTTAAACATTTCTGGAGAAAATCCATGTATAAAACCGTCGTTAATTTTCTGGACTTCGATGATGTTTCGATGATGTCATGTAAGTATTGGCATAGCCATCTATTAATTTGTAAATACAATGTCCAAAATAACTGTTCGCTTCTTGTATGCATATGAAGACATGTGGGAGCAGTTTTCTGGATAATGTTATTGAATATTGTTTGGTGTACGAATGTGTCACTTTATTCAAATCTGACTTTTTCATGAAAACTGTTTTACTCCCTTTTTCAGTGAGAGTGATATTGGCATCCTGAAACAATAGTATTATATATATATATATATATATATATATATATATATATATATATATATATACACACACACACACACACACACACAGTCTCTGCAGATACCTGGATGTCCTCCATTGATACCACTTCTTTTTTTAAAAACCAGATTCATGATCTTTCATTGGGAAATTCTGTGCTTCTGTTTAAATGCTGTGACCCATCGATCAGACGCCTTGAATTTGAAATCAACGAATTGTGTACCCACAGCCAAGGACCATGTGGGGTGCACTTTAGCAATATTCATGACTTTGACTTTGTAGGTAATGGGAATCATGCCACTTTTAAATCTTTTTGGTGACGTTTTATATTCGTCTGGAGACGAATCACTTTGTGGCATTTCAAATTGTTCATTGTTCTCTTCAAATTCTTCACAATCCTTATGAGCATGAATTAATTCCTCTTCAGTTACGAATGTTTTTTCACCCAAAATTAATTTATTATTTTACAGTTCTCAGGCCAATAACATAGCATTGTGAGAGATTTATTCCGAAGATGTCGATGCAATTAAATTATTTTCTATCAACAGCTTTTCATAATACACCACTGCGTCCTTCCACCGTAATTATGATTGATCAATATGAATGGATTCTTCAGGAATTTCTTCTCCCATTCCAGATGAGCAAGAAACTTCTTCAGTCAACATGTTTAACCTCGGATCGGAATAACACGTTGAAATTTGAAACAGGCACATCTGTTTACGACAAAATTGGAAAACAAACTGCCATTTACTTCTCATGGCTCACACACAGTCCTATGCGCAGATGATCGTTATAATCCCACGGGGATCCTTACAAAGCCCCTTTAAAACTTGAAACCCCATAAAACGAAACAGAACAACAAGCACGAATATTTTTCAGTGATTGAAAAACTTTACGTTCTTGGGCTAAAATAATGTTTTAAAAATAATGTAGGTTTGAGAATCTTTCTGAATAATTGGTGGAATAACAAAAGAAAATGAAACAGAAAAGAAAAGTGTCAGAGGAGGAATCGAACCCGAGACCTCTAGCGCAAAAATCCGAGCCCTAATCATCTAGGCCAGGCGATGGCTCGGCAATGGACTAACACTTTATATTCATTCGGCACCTAAGAAACTTCGGCTCAATTTTTCTCAGGATTTTCCAACTAGTGAGTGTGTCTTAATATTTTAAACACTTGCTGTGTTAGGGGTCCTCTTTTACCACACAAAATTTTGGATAAATCGATGACCCTATGGTCATACTGTCTCCTTGTGAGTGATTGCATGAATGTATGTGTTTCTTTTTCTGACAAAGGCCATGGCCAAAAATTTAAGTTGTGTGAATGTCATTATCTATTTTCATGCCTGTCAGCAGTTCAGCGAGCCTCTTTACGATGAGTTATTATCTATCCTCCATTACTGATATTCCTATTAGATTTTCCATTGCTAAAATAAACAGCTCTGAAACTTTCAGCCAAATTCTCTTTTAGACTGTAGAGTTCCTATAAAAGGCACCCTGTAGATTTGAATCCGCTGGTCTCATTAATATCCTGTAATTAAGTGCAAAGCCAGATTGCCGAGTGGTTGGTAACACGGCAGCGCGTGTAACCATCAGCCAGAGTGAGGGTAGCCAATGACAGCCAGAATATACCGTTTGCTTTTAGTGCTGTATCTGAAGTTTTTCTGTCTCACATAGCTAGGCTTTAATCACAAGGAACAAAGCAATCATGAATTTAGTTCTGTTCGAGATGGATGACCGCCTATCATTGACTACACAGTATGTCACATGTAGTTAAATTAGTTAAATTGAGAACTATGAAACATATCTTCTGCTGCAGTTCATTCAGTGACCACTTAAAATTAGTTGTCGACAGAGCTTCTTGCACTGCTGCCATTAAATCTCAGATTCTGACATTGCACGATATGTTAACGGCATTTGCGAAGTGAGCCGTCGTGATTGTGTGTTGTCTATAGGCGAGAGCGGTAGCCGGCAACCTATATGTAAACACCGTAGCGCCACAAAACAACTGTCAACTAGCCAGTAATTTTAATTGGACTATAGTCTAAGCCATTTCCATTGGGTGCATCTCTTTCTTGTCACACAGTGTATGTCCCTTATCTTAAACAACCAAGTAATTCTTTACCCACATCAACTACCTGGAGATAATTTAAACACAAATAAACTCATCTTTCTAAAAATTAAATACGAGATCATAATATAGGTGACGAGAAACTTACATTTCCCTCCCTTAAAGCAATCCGTATCAATCCGACTGCTGCTCTGAGAGATAGGTCGCGCGTTTCTGGATAATAGATTTTCTCAAAAAGTCCCGGGAAAGATCGTAGACTGAGAGGAAGCCAATGAACTAAGAGATGTTGCAGTCTGGTGCTGAAAAATAAAATGAAAATCAAAGTGCAGTATTCATATAGAGATGAGGGCATTTATTATTGAAACACAATTATTATTTTAATATTAATATTAAGTCATGACAATTATGAAGCATAATCACTGTATGGTGGGATGGAACACACTAACATGGCAGCTGGAGTTGCTTGTTTAAAGTAAAATAATTGTGTTTTATACAAATAATTTCATTTCATGACTACTGATTTGCATGTACAAATTTGTCATTTTGATGACTTAAACACTGTCACAGAATCAGAGAGTAATACTCAAAATACTTAGAACTATTTAACGTTAATTGCTGTTTGTGTGTTATATGCAGAATATATATAACAAACAATATAACTATTATACTAGTTAAGAAATTGTTTTTTCCTACATTTTGTTTGTAACAGGGTGAATTTATGTAAGTTGGGATGCTGACTTAAAAATTTCCTCTATCCAATTTATGAGATACAAATTAGCTACGACTAAGGACGGCACAAATATCCATGCCCGAGGGGGAATTCGAACCCCTGACCGTAGTGGCCGTGCAGACCATGACTGGAGCGCCTCAGTCCCCTCGGCCACCTACAAATTAATAATAATATGTGATAAACATTAATAATACTAATGTATGATAAAAAATAACACAAAAATTATTCAAACACTTATATAAACAGTAATCATATAATATAAAAAACTGAACGTTGCAGAGTATGACTGAATTTCTGAAAGAATTCTTCCCCTTCTTCATCAACAGCAACAAATTTTTGCAGGATGAAATTAAGCTCTTAAATTAAAAGGTGTATTGTTCTTAATATTCTGCCTTTCCAAAGATCTCAACAACTATAAAAATGTAAAAATCAAACTATAATTCAATTTTGTGAGGCATATATTATCTCATTGTATCGACGATATTGAATAGAAGGAGAGGCATCGAATTAAAATTTTTGCCACGGTTGGTATTGGAACCTGGGACTTCCTGCTTATGATACAGTCACTTTACGGATAATCTGTCTCCCTCCACAACACAAACTTAACTCTGCCTCTGTGTTCCCCTATGCCTAACAAGCAGGAGGTCCCAGGTTCCATTGCTGGCTGCAGCAGAAATTGTATTCCCATACCTCTCATTCTATTCAGAACTATAAAAACATAATTATCTTATGCCCCATTTCCCAAAAAGCATGAACTATGGCTCTGAAAGTAATAAAAATGTAATACAACAATGAGTGAGTTTAGAATCCAAGGTTAATTAACAATTTTCTGATTTATGGCACACTAAAGAAACCTTTCCTAAACTTGGGCACAATAATCCCGGGAAAAAAATATCTTCTAAATGCACTGCTGACCATACAAAATGGAACACCCTGAAGGAAGCATCCACACCGGGTGAAATTCGCACGTGTATGCAATGAGGGATACAGATGATTAGCACTTCGACACAGGCGAACATCGTAGGGACCCGCGGCACAACGTCTAAGGGGGAACAGACGGCTGTGTGGACGTACTCCAACTGTGCTATCGTGGGGTCGTCTCATCTAGATATTTTCAGTACGTGCTTCACGAAAGACAGTGAAATTGGTTTGAACATATTTCAGAGAGTGACTGAGGAGGAATAGTTGCCTATAGGGAGTGTGGGTTATCCTTCAGAGAAATCTGTGATCATGTGGGAAATAAATGAGGTATGGAATACATATCTATAATCACCGTTAGCAGAAGGGAACGACAGACCAATAGGACCGACTGCAACCTCTAGGTCACAGCACGACATGTAATGAGAGGCCTATTGCGTGCACATTAGTGACATATCACTCTGCCACATCACAAATCGTATCGCAACAAATTTGGTCTGCCACATATCGAGCAGTGCCCGCACGTACCGCCTGCCGTCGCTCGCAGAAGAGTGGACTGTCGGCGAGACGTCTGTTGTCGTGTTTACCACCGCGTCAGTGTCACAGGCATGATGAATTACAGTCATGGACAACTGAATGGAACGACATTGTGTTTAGTGACAAATCCCGATTCTTGTTGCACCACCAAATGCTCGGATTAGAGTCTGCAGAGTGCTACATTCCACAGCCAGAGATAATGGCCCTGTGGCTGTGACATGCCCTGCATGATTGTATGAAAGAGTCTGTTTATCCTTCATATGATGAAGCCTGTGACTGAAAGCTATGTTGAGTGTGTACATGTGTCTATTTTATGTGCCTGCCGTGTCTCAAAAACATCTTTGGATTGATCTGCAAACTACCCTCATTATACTCTTATGTTGATTATTTGACATTTTCCTCATTGTTACGTTCCTCTTGCCAGTCCATACCAGAGGCCTAATGGGGGATTAATTTTGAGTGTTCTAACAACAGAGACATAATCACAACACTTTCTCAATTAAGTCCACATACTTTCTGGTAACCGAGGTTTCCATAGTCTTCTGCATATTTATCCAATTGATTATTAATGGACTATTATTAAACTTTGATGAAACACAGTATATACAGTTCCACACAGTAATTTGCATGACACCATTAATAAATATAGTCTGTAAACAGAAGTCTGTAGCTATGGTACAATATTCAGTTTTATGTGCATCGATGAGAGACTGAATTGGAAGGAACACACTGATGATTTACTGAAATGTTTTTCACAAACATATGATATTAGCGTTATTGGAAATTTTGGTGACAAAAATGTCAGTAAATTATGTCACTATGCCTATTTTCATTCATTGCTCTCATATTGGATCATGCTTGGGGCAATTCATCATTGAGCAAAAAAGTATTCATTATTCAAAATGGTGTATTTGGAATAATTTCTGGAGCTTACCCAAGATCATCCTGCAGACACTTATTTAAAGGTCTAGGAACCTTTCACTATGACATTTGTTATTAACCACCCAATCCAATTCAAAAGTAACAGCAGTGTGCATAGCTACAACACTACGAGAAAGGGTGATCTATACCATTCAAGGTTAAATCTAACTTTGGCACAGAAGATGTGCATTATACTGCCAGAAAACTCTTTAGTCTCTTACCAGATAACATCAGATGTCTTACAAATAGCCAACCAGCATTTAAAAACAAATTGAAAGAATTGTTGGAAGACAACTCCTTCTACTCCATGGGTGAATTTTTGCCTACACCAACATCCCCAATTGCCACCGTTGAACACTATCTTTCACAACATCCGACAGACAGCAAGCCCGCAACCTCCTTCTTACTTACTTTGACCAACTACATCCTCACCCACAATTACTTTTCCTTTGAAGGCATCACCTAAAAACAATTTCACAGTACACCCGTATGGCACACTCTTATGCCAACCTGTTAATGGGCTAGAGGAATCCTTCCTGGCTACCCATAATCCCAAACCCCTCATCTGGTTCAGTTCATTGATATCTTCATAATATGGTCTGAAAGTGAGGACACACTATCCAAATTCCTTCAAAACCTCAACACCTTCTCCTCCATTCCCTTGACCTGTTCCTACTCAACCCAATGAGCCACCTTCCTCGATGTTGACCTATTTCTCAGAGATGGCCTTAACAGTACCTTCGTCCACATCAAACTTACCAATCATCAACAATATCTCCATTTGGACAGCGGCCACCCATTCCACACCAAAAACTCCCTTCCGTTCAGCCTAGCCACCCGCGGATGCCGCATCTGCAGTGACAAGCAGTCCCTCTCCAAATATGCCAAACGCCTAATTGAAGCATTCACTGACCTTAACTACCCTCCCAACCTTCTCCAGAAACAGATCTCACGGGCCCTGTCTGTCCAGCCACCCATCAGCTCCCCACACCCACTGTCCGGCCACCAAGGAGCACCCCTTTTGTGACCCAGTATCACCCAGGACTGGAGAAGTTAAACCAAGTTCTCCTCCAGGATTTCGACTGCCTTTCATCCTGCTCTGAAACGAGACATTACCCTACCAAATATCTTCCCCAACCCTGCCCCCTCCCTCTACAGTGGTATTCAGCCATCCACCAAACCTACGCAATATCCATGTCTGTCCCTACCCCATCTCTGCTCCAAACCCTTTACCCCATGGCTCACATCCCTGCAGTAGACCTAGATGCAAAACCTGTCGTATCCACCATCCCACCACCACCTACTCCAGTCCTGTCACTGGCATTTCCTATCCCAGAAAAGGCAGGGCAACCTGTGATAGCAGTCATGTTGTACACAACCTGAGCTGCAAACACTGTGCAGCTTTCTACATGGGCACGACTGGCAACAAGCTGTCTGCGCGGATGAATGGCCACCGTCATACTGTGGCCAGAAGACAGCTGGACCGTCCTGTTGCAGAGCATGAAGCACTGCATGATGTGGCTCACATCAATACTCACATCAGTACTACCCTGGTCTCGAAAAACTAAATTCCATCCTTCGCCAAGGTTTTGATTTTCTATCCTCGTGCCCAGAACTGAGAGACATCCTGCCCAAGATCCTTCCCACCCCTCCTAAAGTGGTGTTCTGTCGCCCTCCCAACCTTCACAACATCCTAGTTCATCCTTATGCCACCCCAAAACCCAGCTCACTGCCACAGGGATCATATCCTTGTGGAAGACCCCGCTGCAAGACCTGTCCAATCCACCCACCCAGCAGGCTTATCCTACCCTATCAGAGGCCGAGCCACTTGTGAAAGCAACCACATAATTTACCAACTGTGCTGCAAACACTGTACAGCTTTCTATATTGGCATGACCACCAACCAGCTGTCCATTAGGATGAATGGCCACCGCCACACTGTGGCCAAAAACAAGGTGGACCACCCTGTGGCACAGCACGCAGCAGAGCACATGCTTGATTTCAATGGCTGCTTCACAACCCGGGCCATCTGGATCCTCCCATCAACCACCAGCTTTTCTGAACTGCAGAGATGGGAGTTATCCCTACAATACATTCTCCGATCCGAAATCAACCAGGCCTCAACCTATGATAACTTCCCTATATTTTTTCTCCATACCTTACAGTTCCTACCTCTCTATCCCAAACTTTGTCTATTTTGAGTGGTGTGTGAATGTGCGATCGTGTGTGTGTGTGTGTGTGTGTGTGTGTGTGTGTGTGTGTGTGTGTGTTTGTTCTTGTGTACTTGCAGTGTGCACGCATTTTCTATATATATTTATTTTACTTTATTTTATTTTCTCCCCTCACCCACCTCCCCACTCCATTTCTAAGCTGCATCTCATTATTCCCACCTAACCCATCCCCACCACCATGACATAACCTTCCTATCCGCTCTCCCCTCCCCCATCCCCTCCCCTCCCCACCCCTCACATCCCTGATTCGCCACAGAGCGTGATTCGAATTGTGGCAGTCGGAGGTGATCGTTGTATGACTGTGTTGTGTGCCTGTGTGATTGCGTGAGTATTCTATTTTCTAAAGAAGGCCATGGCCGATAGCTGAATGTGTTGTATGTGTGTGTCTTTTGTATGTGCCTGTCACAGCTCGTCGCCGCATTGTTGTGGTGAGTTGTAAACTGTCCTCACTATATTATCACATCAATGACTGCTACACAGGCTGTGCCGTACGGATCCTCCCCACAAACACCAGCTCTTCTGAATTGCTCAGATGGGAACTCTCCCTCCAGTATATCCTGCAATCCTCCAGGCCTAAACGTTTGCTAGTTCCTGCCTCTACCACCCTTCTCTTCCTTTTCCTGCCCATACATTCGTCTCCCATCCCGCCACACGTCTCTATCTCTTCCCTTCCTTCCTCACTTTTTTCAGACAATATTGGCATATTACACCCCCCCCCCCGCCCCACATGCATCAACCCTCCCCTCATGCTTCCCTCTCCTTGCCTCCTCCTCACCCCCCCCCCCCCTCCCACCACACTGGTTGCTCTCGCCTAGGCCACGACAGGTAGAGCAGATCGGCCACAGCGCCCAGAGACGACGATCGAGTCTGTGTGTGTATGTTTGTGTCTCTAACTGACGAAGGCCTAAACGGCCAAAAGCTACATTATTTCCTGTTATTTGTGCCTTTCTGTGGCTCGGTGGATGTCTCTGTGGTGAGTAAACGACCTAACCTTCTCAAAAATATTGTTCAATCCTTCTCAAAAATATCATTTAATGTTATCTATTACTAAACTGACACATTCCACACTGTTACAAAATCATGATCTATGTAATTAGTATTAATCTAATCTAATTACCGAATTCTCCACCTTTTAGGTGAAATTACCCTGCACAAGAGCAAGTTAGTACACCCAATCCCCATCACCTGCTACATACTTTCTGAAAAGGCCATTTGCCAAATTAGGGTGGTTATTCATATCAGAAGTCACAAACTGACATTGCTGATGCTTTTTATTTAAAATTTATTCCACAGCTAGATTCAAACACAAAATTAAAATGGTAAGTCATTGCAACAGTACTGCACGTGTGGGGAGAAGATGGCGAAATATCACAGAGTACTGGAAAAGTAAAATGTTAACAGAGCCCCGACAGAGGTGGCAGACAATACAGTTGTGCCCACAAAACATGCTGAAATGTAGAGCACTGCAACAGGTGTTCACCCTCCATGTTAACGGTTCGCTGCCATCTGCCATGGGCCATTAGCCTCCTTCAGAAAAGATGTCACTCGCACGATAAAGAGCTTGTAAAGAGCAACAAAGCTGACACTGTATTTGGTTCTCACGCATCACTATGTCCAGTTTCAACACACGCTGTATGACAGGTGGAAGTGGGAATTAACTACATTATGATGTTCTGATTAAAGCACACACCACACAACAGTTTCGTGATGTTGTTGTTGTTGTATGTTATGCTCTTCAGGCCACAGATTGGTTTGACGCAGGTCTCCATGCTAGTATATCTTCTGCTAGCTTCTGCATTTCTGAATAAGAACAGCAACCTAAATGCTTTTGAACCTGCTTACTGTATTAGTCTTTGATTACTGGTGGAAATTCTCCACTGAGCTGCTACAATATTCTTAAAAGACACAGATTGTTTGCCCAGTACTTACCTCAGTTCTGTACCACCAATAGTCACACACACACACACACACACACACACACACACACAAATGAAAATATAGATGAAAAAAATAGGACGCTAGCTTTCGGAACTGTGTTCCTTCATCAGGTAGAAGAGGACGGAATAAAACGGGAACAGAAGGGGAAGGTTATTTGTGACTTAGGCCATGTAGTGATGATGGGTGATGTCATTATCATCATCATAATCACTACATGGCCTAGGTCACAAATAACCTTCCACTGATGTTCTCGTTTTATTCCCTCCTCTCCCATCTGATGAAGGAACACAGTTCCAACAGCTAGTGTCCTATTCTTTTCCTCCATCTTGTATTTTTCCTTAACTATCAGTGGTACAGAAATAGGGTAAGTACTGGCCAGCAAGTCAATCTGTTTTGAAGAATACTGTATTTGTCTCTCAGTCTTCCTCAGTGTCCCCCCCCCCTGCCCCTCCACACACTTACCTTCAGTACTAAACTAACAATTCCTTGATGTCTCAGAATGCGTCCCATCAAATAATCTGTTCCTCTTATCAAGCTACACCAGAAATTTCTCTAATCATTCTTCGATTACTTTCTTGCATTGAATGACATTTGACACAAGTTAGAATTATTATTATTCTTTTTGACATTATTATTAGTGTTCACTCTCCATCTTCAAACTAATGATTTGTTAATGCCTCAGGGAATCTGCTACTAACCAAGCATTTCTTTTAGTCAAGATGTGTCATAGATATCTTTTTTCTCCAGTGCAACACAGTACCTCCACATCAGTTATTTGATAAACCTGTACAGGTCTAATATTCAACATTACTCTGCAGAACCAAATATCAAAAGTTTCTATTTATTTTTGTGTCTGAACCATTTACCATCCACATGTCACTTCCATACAGCAACACTCTCCTAGAAGCTATGAGGGAAGATTGAAAAGTAATACACAATAATTAACTACCAAAAAGTATAATAGGTAAAAATCGTAAATTAACTTACATCTTTTATCTAATTTTATACATATTAATAAAGGTTCTCAACAAATGTTTCCCATTTTCAAACCAGTTTCAATATGCCCTTTTCATAGAAGTCCATTTGGTTGGTATAGCCATATATCAACTGCCGATTTCGCTTCCAAAACTGTCACAAAGTGTTCACTTGCCAGGAATTTCTTCACGGGTCTGAGCAGCTGAAAATCCATCATTAAAAGGTCTGGACTGTGTGGTATGTGGATGTTGCAGCACATCTCACCCAACACAAATAATAAACTACACTTCACTGCACTTCACAAGTTGATGACAGTAACAAAAATTTTTGTCTCTTAGTTGACACATCTCTTGCTATAGCTGCAAGTGAAGATAAAATACCCTGTATAGTGGAAGCTTAAATTTCAACATTCCAGCTGCATTGCCAAAGAAGATAAGAGAAAAAATGTACAGTACTTTCTAATCCTCCCCAGTTATTGAAAAAACTTATATTCCTTCTTTAAAAAAATCTCTTTCCCAAAAATTATTTCCAGTGTGCATTTTATATCCTCTTTACTTCAGACATTCTCGGTTATTTTGCTGCCCGTATAGTAAAATTAATCTATTATCCGATACCTTAATCTAATTCAAGCACTGTCCAATTTAATTCAGCTATGTTCCATTGCCCTCATTTGACTTTTGTTGAAGTTAATGTTGCAACCTAATTTCATGACACTATGTACAGTAGAACCCCATTTTTACACTTTTTCAGGGGACTTCGGTGAAATAGTGTAAAATGCAAGAAATAATGTTTTAAATGGTAAAATATGCTTACTGAATCACCCTTAAATTTTCATAGTTTATTTGTAATATAGGTACATAATAAGCATCAAAATACACAGCAGGGAGTTTATTATATAATAAAGATTATCCAAATTTTTACCATTTTAAGCACCAGGCGGAACTGGAATTGGTAATTTTATGGGAAGTAGAAATTTTTGATATATGCTAAATTTTATTCGCCATAATCGATTATTCAGCAAGCCTTCAACTGGCATTAATTGTTTAGATAGTAAAACTTGACAAGTTCCACTCTTTTTTGTAATTTTCAATGTTTCACACAACGATATTCCAGAATTTAGTCACGTTCTCGAGTGGCAATATATGTATAAGTACTTTTGTGACATTATCATAAGACCAGCATCTCACACTATTATCTCTTTTTTGAAATTATAACGTACCGTGTCCCCTTCAGTGTGCAGAAAAACATATACAAGCAAACCATCAGTCTCACCATTTATAAAACGTCACAAAAATACTAAGGTAAATATTTGCATTTCACAACAAGAATAAATTCTCGAAATGTGTTATGCAAAGCACGAAAAACGACCAGTTGCATAAACAAAGCCAACTCCCATCAGCCACCGCATTGTAAGTCAACTACGGCACATACTGTAAACAACGAAACACAAAACATACGTTTGAATAAATGGAAACAATCAAGAAACTTGACTCCATAATGTTTATAAACACTAAACCTTAAGCCGAAAGCTATGCCAGTGTCACTTTAAGTCAATTACATCATTTTTTCTTCACGAACATAATTTCAAAAATCATAAATGCGGGAAGAGTGTAAATACGATAACGCAAAAACGGGGGCAAATTAACATTGTGAACATAGGAAATGTGACAGGACCGACAAAAAATGGTGTAAATGGCAGGAAAACGTAAAATCTGGGAATGTAAATATGGGGTTTTACTGTATTTTATTCAGTTCCCTTCTGAATCCTTTGAAAATGCTGTATGTGACATCAGTAGAGTGCAGACTGAGCACTGAAGTCCGTCACAGTTAGTTCGCTGCCGTTCTGTTCCACCAGTCTGCCCAACCTACGGTGGCCGACACCTGTACGAGGTGCAGCCATGCGGCTCCTCAGCAGCTGGACACGGTTTCACCACTTGTTGAAGGCACTCACCACAGCACTCCACAAATACCTGACAAGTTGTACTGTTTCCCAAAGGATTGCACAGAGCCTCTCGGTCGTCACAATCTGCCCTCGATCAAAATCGAACAGATTCTACATGAGGACAGCGAGCTCTCCGACACTACAATTGCACGGTATCCTAGAGAGGTTTGTATCGATAGTCGGTATCGGCCGTCGACTTTACAAATGCCGACAGCAGAATGCGGAACAAAACTTCGTTTAACGCTAGATAGGGCCGAAGGCATCTGACAATACATGGCAGTACACGATTGACAAACGTAGCTCGACACTGTACATTCATGTTATTGTCATAATGCTTTCCCCAAAAACTAATACAGAAAGAAACAAAGAAACCATGGATTACTCAAGATATACAGGTTTCCTATAACACAAAAAGTAAACTATACCTATTGTTGTTAAACCTTGAAAAAACACACTTTATGAAGTTTAGGACTTGCAAAAGGTTTCCTACCAGTATATGCCTAAAGTATGACAACAAGGAGATAGATGATGTTCAAAACGTGAAATTCTTAGGATTACAGCTTGATAAATTTAACTGGAAGGAGCATACCACAGGACTGCCCAAGTGGTTAAACAAGTCCCTGTTTGTTATGGGAATGTTGTCAGACATAGGAGATATAAAAATACAAAAGCTAGCATATTATGCATAATTTCACTCCATAATGTCATATAGGATTATTTCCTTTGGCAACTCATCAAGCCAAGCTAAAGTTTTCAGATCCTAAAAATGTGTGATCTCAATCACTTTTGTTGTCAACTCAAGAACATCCTGCATAGGGCTATTTAAGAAACTGGGGATACTAACTACTGATTCTCTAATGAAATTTGTCATTAAAATATATATTTTCTTCAAACCAATAGTTCAGTTCATGGGATCAATACTAGACACAAGAATAACTTTCACAAAGATTTAAAGTCACTTACTTTAGTGCAGATAGGTGTCCAATATTCAGCAGTACACATTTTCAACAACAAGCCAGCAGCCTTGAAAAATTTAAATCACAATAAAGTTCAGTTTGATAAGAGTGTACAGAAGATTTTGGTGGCCAACTATTCCTACTCCATTCATGTATTTCTTAGCAGAAGTGATTGATGTATGTTATTGTATAAAGTATTCACAAATTTTAATATTGTGTACAGTCTGACTTCAGTACTAATCCTGTGCAGCAATGTGAAGATTGTAAATAAGTGGTAAAAATCCTAAGAATTATAATATGCACCTAGTATACTCAACATTTAGTATGTAATAATACATTTTAAAGGTAAAGCAGTCAACAATCCGAAGATTGGTTTGAACACCACGGTGCTTTACTAGGCATGGTCCTTTTTGGAGGTGGTATGCCGTTGCCTTCCTCTGACCTTCGAACTGACTTACCCAGCCAGTTATAGGGGGACCTACAGTTTAACGTGGGTTCCGAACTACGGTGCTACTCGGTATTTTTCACATGAGCAATACTGCCAGAGGTGAAAGAAGTGGAAAGTGACAGATAAAAATCCTACGACCTGGCAGGTATCGAACCCGCGACCTTTGGATTTGTAGTCTGGCATTCTACCACTGTGCAACCGAGTTTGTCCTTTAAAATGTAAACATTCTTAAGATTATTGTTTTTTCTGATCAATTCCACATCCACAAGTGCAATTACATTTTGCATATGTGGAAAGTACATTAACACACATGCTCTCATTTTGTAAGTATTTATTGAGTATTTGTATAATATAGGAATCACGTAAATTAAGTCAGGTGCCTTAAGTTTCCATGATTAGAAGCACCAGCGCAAGTCCTTGTTTCACCTTTTGACGAGCGAAGTTCCCTGCTGAAGCACTGATTTACGTATTTGTGCGCAATTTTTGCAGTTCACTGCTTACTCATGTATGTGACCTTGCATCCTGGTACATAATTTTGTGGTTTTGTGCCGTTATTTCTTTGCCATAATTTTGTGTGCTTGGGCATGTTTCTGCATGCTCACGTGGGTGAATCTGCATATTTTTGTGCGCCTGGTGTGTATTTTGCGTGTTGAGGCATCTCTTCCCAGGCCTAACACCATCTCTCCCATCATTTTCCATTTTTCTTACACCATCCCTGCCTCAATGAATCCCACTCCATTTTTTCTGCACCAGTTCAGGAAATTATCCCTTTCCCTGACCAAAACACAGTTCCACATACTATTCCTAGAATGCTGCCTAAATCATGGAATCCATCCCAACAGTCTAACCATAAAAAATCCATTCTCCAGATCACACCCCTTCTTCCATAGTGACCTGAACCTTTTCAGATTCAACCAATCCTTATCCCTCATAAACCTAGTTCTACAAAATCATCTCTCCATGGCTCATAAATCCCTCAGGTACCTCCTCTCCCTCCATAAGATATTATTATTGTGTAACCCAAACTACCTACATCCCATCTGCCAGACTGAATCATTTGGTCTCCAGTGCCTGGAGGAGCACTCCAAACACCATCTCCACAAATTGTCCAGCCTGCTGACATCATATTGCTGCCTTGGAGCTCCTATAGCAAATCTTTATCCGACCCACAGTGTTCCTCCTCATGAACCCCTAATAGCACCCAGCTGACATATTGAACCTAACTCATCCCTCCAAACTCCCTACTAGCACTCCACAACATCCAATACCAGAACAACCTCAGAAGACTGTGGTTAACCTGTCCTCAAAAGACTCCAACCCCACTGACGTTCCCGTTTTATCCAAAAGTCCTATTTTCAACCATACACCCCAATTCAATCATGACGGTCTTGTAAAAGACCTACTCTCCTTTTCCAGATCCCTATCTTGGAAACACTAACTTCGCCACCAAATCCCTCTGACCATAGCCAATCTAATTTCAACACTGAACCCTGCCTTTTGCAGTTCATACCACCATCCAAGAGAGATCCCCCTGCATTCCCACCTAATCACCCCCTGGTTACCCTCCAAGAATTTCTCACTTCCAAGTTGGCCTCACCATCTTTCCCAAGTCCCTTCCTAAGAAAACAGGAGAGCCATCCACAGCTCAAAACAAATCTCGACAATCATCCTCCCTGCAGATAAAGTTCGCCCACTGTAATTACGGATCACAGTGACTACCTGGCAGGAGGGCTCTGCCAACTCTCTGACTCCTCCACCTACAAGTTGTGCTGGAACGACCCCATCACCAAAATCCAAAATCCAATCCCTGTTAAAATTCTACGGAACTTCACGGAAGCTCTCCTCTGACTCCAAGTCCCTCCTCACTCCAACAGCACCCCACACACCCACTTTCTACATGCTCCCCAAAATCCACAAACCAAATAATCCAGGATGCCCAACTGTGGCTGGTTACTGTGCTCCTACCAAAAGAATTTCAGCCCTTGTGGGCCAACACCTTCAACCAATTGTCCAAAATCTATCCTCCCATATCAAGATACCATCCACTTCCTTCACCGACTCTCCACTTTTACCTCCTGGATCCCTACTTGTCACAGTGGATGCCACTTTGCTATACACCAACATCCCACATGCTCATGGCCTTGCCACTCTCTAACACTACCTCTCCCGAAGTCCCTCTGAATTCAGACCCAATACCTCATTGCTCATATCCCTCACCAACTTTATCCTAACAACTTTTCCTTTGAGGGGGAAGTGTACAGTCATGGGCACCCTCCTATGCCAGCCTGTTTATAGGTCATCTGGAGGAATTCTTCCTAGCATCCCAAACCCCAAACCTCTGGCCTGGTTCAGCTTCATTGACGATATTTTCATGATCTGGACTCAGGGCCAGGACACCCCATCCTCCTCTCTACAAAAATCTCAACTTCTTCTTCCCTGTCCATTTCACCTGGTCTTCCTCAACCTACCATGCCACATTCCTGAATCTGACCCTCCACCTCACTGATGTCTCCATCCACACTTGCGTCCATATTAAACCTACCAACCATCAACAGTACCTACACTTTGACAGTTGCCATACCTTCCACATCAAAAACACCCTCTCTTATAGACCGGCCACTCGTGGACAGCATATTTGAAGTGACAAGAACTTCCTTTCTCAATATGCAGAGGGTCTCTCAAAGGCCTTCACAGACAGACATTACCCTCCTGACCTAGTCCACAAACAGATTTCCCGTGCCATATACACACACACCACCAATCCTAACTCCAACACCCATATGCAGTCACAAAGTAGTATCCTCATTGTCACCCAATACCGCCCCAGACTGGAACAGCAAAATCAAATCCCTCGTCAGGACTTTGATTATTTGTCATTGTGCCCTGAAATGAGAGACATCTTACCCAAGATCCTTCCAACTAGTTCTAAAGTGGTGTTCTGTTGCCCACCCCATCTCCACGACATCCTAGTCCATAGTCCACCCCTATGTCACCCAGAAACCCAGTCCACTGCCACAGGGATCGTATCCCTGGGGAAGGCCCCGCTGCAAGACCTGTCCAATCCACACACCAAGCACTCCCTACTCCAGTCCTGTCACAGGCTTATCCTACCCTATCAGAGGCCAGGCTGCCTGTGAAATCAGCCAAGTAATTTACCAACTGTTCTGCGGACACTGTGCATGACCACAAAGCAGCTGTCCATTAGGATGAATGGCCAATGCCAAACTGTAGCCAAAAACAAGGTGGACCACCCTGTGGCACATCATGAAGTGAAGCAGCCATTGAAATCGAGCATGTGCTCTACAACTCAGACCAACTGGGGCCTCCCATCCACCACCAGCTTTTCTGAACTGCACAGATGGGAGTTATCCTTACAGTAATTCTCCAATCGCGAAATTATCCAGGCCTCAGCCTACAATATCTTCCCTTTTTTCCACACCCAACTGTTCCTACCTCTGTAACGTAAACATCTCATATTATGAGCAGTGTGTGTGTGTGTGTGTGTGTGTGTGTGTGTTTGTGAGTGTTTTATTTTATTTTCTCCCACTCACCCACCTCCCCACTCCATTCCTAAGCTGCATCTCGTTCCTCCCATCTAATACGTACATGCTCTTCAAGGCAGTGCTGTATCCATCCCCACCACCATACGCAACCTTCCTATCTCCCCTCCCCTCCCTCCCCTCTTTCCACACCACAGAGCGTGATTCGAAGTGCGGCAGCTGGAGGTGATGGTTGTATGACTGTGTTGTGTGCCTGTGTGATTGCGTGAATGTTCTATCTGAAGAAGGTCATGGCCGATAGCTGGAAGTTTTGAATGTGTGAGTCTTTTTTTTGTGCCTGTCACAGCTCGTCGCCACATCTTTGTGGTGAGTTGTAAATTGTCCATATTACTATACTACTGTGTATTTTGACCTGACATGTTCTATATTCAAGGGGATCCCCTCAATTTGGATGTACTGGAATGAAAAGTACACCTAATCTTATATAATATTCACGTTGTAACCACTGTATAAATCTTTTTGTCATTAGGTTTGTTCTTGTCATTCTTTATTTGGAAGCCTTGTGTGTGTAATTTTAATTACTTTTTTGTATTGACATTGATTTAATTACTTTAGTTTTATTATTATTATTATTATTTCTATTATAAATAAAAAATGTTCTAGCAATTGACTGAATAAAAACAGTGATTACAGTAACTCTGATAAAGATTTAGAAATATAAAATATTGGAGAAGGTGAGGAGATTCAAACATATGCTACCTAGCACAAGGAAAGAAACTATCCACTGTGTACAGTAACTCATTACATGATGGTTCTATATTAAAGCTCTAAACACTCAAGTGAAATTCCAAATTTGTTTTTCAGTGTTTACTCATAAAGGTACTTCATCAGCTATCTGATTGTCTCCTTGCTTCAAGGCTCCAGTGACATATGGAAAATTCTGAATGTTTCTTCATTGTTTATTCATAAATGAAGGCTGATCGGATTGAATGAGCAAGCTACACCAGCCTATAATGTTTTGTTTCATATTATCGATCCACCCAGTGGGGTCCTCTTCTTCTTAGTTATTACGGTTGATTGCACACCAAGATTTCTGTTTTCATATAATTTATTATGCTTTACTGTAAAATATTGTATTAGCAGCAAGTGTTTTTTCTCATCAGCTACAAACCCAACTCAAATTATTTGATTGATAAACAACAGTTTTATTCTAATTTCATACAATTTGCTGTAGAAGAATGTATTCATAGGAAATATATCACACATTCACTTCAATTATTCAGAATTAACACTAAACCCCCCCCCCCCCTCCCTATTTTCATACATTTTCCTACAGAAGAATATATCAAAAGTGAGATTACCATTGTTTCCTAAACACCCTGCTGCATTTTTTGAACATAAAACAACATTTTTCTATTCTTCCTGTCCATTTCAATTGTTCTTCTGTACAAGAATCAGTTAACAGAATGGGCAATTTTTTTGGTGCTGCATGTATACTATGTTCAGTTTAGGGAGCGCATTACATTCTAATTAAAGATAGTTATACTGCTCGCCCATCATTCGAAACAGTCAAGAGCAGAACATGTCAGCAGTTCTCAGCACCCGCAGATAAAAAGTCAATTGTAAAATGGTTGTATGTTGTGGCTGAAAAGTGTGCTCCTTTCCTTGGTTTCCGTCACTTACATAGAAAACTGCCACAATCTATACCCTCGTGCTCGACCACCATCAATAATGTACAGTTTGGTGACTGCAGCCAAGGAGAAGGGACAAACAACAAAAACCAAGTTTTACAAATAACAAACACCAAGAAAAAGAAAAGAATAATAGTAAATAAAACAGCTTTCAATTTTATTAAAAATACAAGATAACTAAAATGAAGATTCAATATTACATACTTGCACTGCATTACAAACAACTAGTTATTTGCAATACAATTTTTCAAAACATTTACAATACACTCTCTGACCTAAAATTATAGGTTCATGTACAGAAAATTTACAACTGATGGCAATGAGATACCAACAATATTGCTGACGTGATGTGGTGCACATCAAGAAGGTATAATTAACAGAGCTGAGGAACTTCATCACATAAGAGTCCACAGACACCTGCAGAAACTGTGTCAGGCTCTAAAACCCATCTGAAAAATTTACGGCCTTGCAAACAAGAATACTGAGATATCTTCACATGGCTGAAAATAATGCAAATGCTCAAACAGAAACAATTTTAACAAGGCTAACAGGAATAAAAAATTAAAACGAATCACTGTATCTCACCCTGCAGAGTGATACAGGGCACAGATGAATGTTTCCTTCAGTTCAGCCACAAAAAGCTGTAATCACATGAAATAAAAAGTGCTTTGTTAGGAATAGTCCTACTGAAGGTGATACGCCCTAGCATTTCTCTGACTTAGTGTTCTAGTTTATGAAAAAAGAGGGCAGAAGCCCTCCAGCCCCCCTCTTCCCCGTCACCACCAACCCCATAAACCTACTTTGAGCGAACTACTATTTTTGCATAACAACATTCAATATAAGACTGCATTACTTTACTTTTCATTCACATTACAATATAAAAGTTATCTCCTTATGCACATGGTACATGAATTAACAAAATTGTAAAGTAAATTCTCCCACGATTGCAATTGTGTAGTTTGATGTGCTTACCTGGGAAAATGGCAGTGCCCCTGCTAAGTTGAGCATACAGCATACCATCCTTTTCCCAAAGCCAATCACAATACTTTTGATCCCCTGCTCCCTGTAACTTCATAGTGGATAAAGCTAGAAGCTTCAATTTCAGTGACCAATAGCTAAATTCCCAGACTACATTCATTTATACTTTATGATTTACCAAATTCTTCCAGTCAAAAATGATTGTCACTCACTCACCTATCATCAAAATTCTACAGTACTTCTCACAGACACACAAACTTCAAATTTTGTATTTAGTTAGTCTTTTGCGTATAATTAAAGGAAAAAATAAAATGTCCTAATAAACTGCTACTATCAACAATACACTGCTGGTCTCACAGTAAAGCCATAGATTTTCACATAAACAAACATGATTTAGATTCATGATTGAATGCTTTATTTAAGTCTTCATTTTCATCTAGCCTTCGCCCCATGGTGGAGCATCATATGTGTTCACTGTTCAATAAACCCCCAGAAAACAGCTAATAGTGAAAAAAAGTACATAAATAAATAAATAGTTTTTTAAACTATCATTCTTTGTTTCGTTATTCTATCAAATCACTTTATATTTACATTCAAAGTATTTTTATTGCATGAAAAATGTTGTACGTCATGGAGACAGCACATACACAAGTCATAGTGTGGCTGCCAAATATTGGCAACAGTGGCTGCAGTGTTGCAAACTTGCAATGGACATGTGTGACTGAGGTTCAAATTCTCTCCTGAACCCCTGTCGAGGCAGCACACGGGTGCTCCCGCAGCAGGGAGGGGCGAGGGGAAACGCTGCTTTTAACATTTGCGTTGGAGCTAGTAGAGATGCCAGCTCATTGAAGATTCATCAAAAACACATCATATTTGATCAAATATCTTATAAGTATACATTAAAGACATATCAACTGTAAAAGATCTGATCATTAATAATAATGAAGTCGCAACTCTCCACTTAGCAAGAATAGCCGTATGGTTAGCAGCATTGCTCTTTGGTCTTGAAGATATTGGTTACAAGACTGACTGCAAGCAATGTTTTAAACCCCAATCTTCTTTTTAACAGATACAGGAACAACAATCACTTTTGTATTGTTACTTTCCACGTATCTTTGGACATTTTTGCAAATTTGTCATGATTTTGAGGGTAAATGACACTCATACTTTGTTTTAACCAATATTTAACTGTTTGTAAAGATGTGGGGAAGATCAGCCTTTGCACATGCATAAGGTTAGGAGGGGGTGCTGCTTACAGTGTCACGTGACCGAAGGTAGCTTGTCTCTTCATCGAAACAGATTCATTTTGTTAAAATCACTTGAAGTGTAATCACTTACTTCCTGTGTTTTAGTGTTCTTGTGCATATTCATATGATCTTGGTGTTTACCATAAAAGAAAAATGAACAACAGTCAGTATCTTTTAGAAACAAATGACTCAGCTTTAAGCTTGGAAGAAAAGTGTGAAATAAAGAAGCTTGTTAGGCTGATGCCTCAGCTCGAGTTGAAGCAAGCGAAAACAAGCCAAGGTATGACATTCTGCAGATCTTTTAACGAAAATATATCTAAAGGAGGAGGGGGCAAACCCGGGAACTTTTCCCTGGCATCATTTGCAGAGGTGCGCCGAATCGTGTCTTTGGGTGCCGACTGGAGATCTGGCATTCAAAGAAGTGAACCCCCAGTCATCTGAAACACTGCCACTGCCTTCACACGTCTATGATGTGACCAATCACCAGTAATGATTCATGATTCAAATGCCACACTAAACTGAAGGTTAAACAGTGTAGTCTTCACATGTAAAAAAGTATACATGGCACCTTTTCTATTATCAAAGCTCAAGAATCGACAAGAGCTGAATATATACTGTATTATAGAAGGAGACTTTCCTGGTGGGAAAAATAGGTATAAAATAAAGATTATTTGACTTACCAAAAGTACAGGCTCGCTGATAGAAACATAAAACACAAATAAAAACATACAAACATTCAAGCTTTCGCCACATACTGGCAGATTCTTCAGGAAAAAGAGGAAGGAAGGAGGGGAGAAAGGGAAGGATATGGGTTTTAAGGAAGTGGAAAAGGGATCATTCCACTCCCAGGAGTGGAAGGACTTACCTTAGGGGACAAAAAGGAAGGTAAACAAATACACACACACTCTCACATATTCACACGCAAACACACCTAGGCAGAAATGTCTGCCTAGGTGTTTTTGCGTGTGAATATGTGTGTGTATTTGTTTACCTTCTTTTTTGTCCCCTAAGGTAAGTCCTTCCACTCCTGGGAGTGGAATGATCCCTTTTCCACTTCCTTAAAGCCCGTATCCTTCCCTTTCTCCTCTCCTTCCTTCCTCTTTTTCCTGAAGAAGCTGCCAGTGGTGGTGAAAGCTTGAATGTTTGTGTGTTTTCATTTGTGTTTTATCAGAAACAAGGGTATGCCAGATTTAAAAATGAACATCTAAAGTCAATTAATCTTACAGAAATTGTCCACTGAGATGTGAAAATATTGCTCAAAAGAGACAGAGTGGCAGGACAGTTGCTAGCTTGGTACCACTGATGGTCACACACAAAAGAGACAAAAATCTTATCATGCAACCTCTGTGACTTCCACATGTCAGCCACCCCTACCTCATGGCCAGGTTGTGAGCAACGCTTTCCTTCTGTCTCCTTTCTCGTCCTGCCTCCCCTACCTGATGAAGGAAAATACTGTATTTCTGAAAGCTAGTGTCAAAATTTATGTTCATCTACATTTGTGTCTTTTTTGTGTGTGACTACAGATGGTACCAAGCTATGGTAAGTACTGGCCAAACACTATCTCAATTATCTAGCTAAACATAATCACATAAATATTAAAGTATAATCACACAAGCTTGAATTGTTTTAATAGGGATGGAGTACGAAATTGACAGATACCATCTCGAATTTGCCTTGAACACTTTAGAGGAATTGGAGAAACACAAATCTGGATGACTGCTGGCATATTTGAATTGCCATTCTCCAAAATGAGAGTACATCCAGATTTGTAAAGATTTGATTTCTTAAGTGCTTTGATGTGTTTATGTACATGGTATGATGAATTACAAAAATACATTATCTTTATTGTGAGAAGATATAAGTTTGTATGAAGTCCAAAATTAATTTTCCTCACATAATCATTTTCTTAAAATGGAATGATAAGTATTTCCTAATGGCCACAAAGTCTGCTTAGATGGAAGTAAGCAAAATGTGTGGGTTTGCCTACTGGATATGAAAACAACATCTCAAGAATGCAATGAGGTACTGTTGTGCTTTTAATTTTAAATAAAATTTCAATATCTTCTCTGGATTTCTCAAAACATTATGCACGACTTAAAATCAACCATTCAACAATGTTTGAAATAGTAGATTATTCTCATGTTGTTATGTTACAGTCCAATTGCCAAGTCATTAGATGGTTTCTGTAAATGCTGGTAGGTAACTAATTACACAATAATTCACAACAAAGTTGTTGAATATATTCTTTCGTGTTTGTTAAGTAAAATAGCTTAATATGTTATACACGACATATTTTGTGGTGGAAAGATCGTGTTGCGAGACATGCATCTTTGTATAGTTTATGTTTTTGATGGGATTAGTTTTGTCGGAACTGAGGTATATTTTGTATACTAGCTATACACTGATTCTGAAGGAGAGACCACCACTAAATTAAACAACAATATTCTCTCTTTCAGTTATTTCTCAATATTAGTCCTAACTTAAGTAAGTCAAAATATGTTAATTAATTAGTAATTAATTGTTAGTGGTTAGTAATTAGGGGGACAGCTATGAGTACCAGGATAGCTTCCTCCTCTGCCAACCTCTTTATGGGCCACATGGAAGAAGCAATCCTTAAGACACTTACATTGCACCCCATTGTTTGGTATAGATTCATAGATGATACCTTTGTGGTCTGGACTCATGGTGAAAAAACTGTCTGAACCTCCTTCAAAACCTTAACTCCTTCTCTAACCTAACATTCACGTGGTCCTTCTCTACAACCCAAGCCACCTTCCTTGATGTTGACCTTAACTTTGTTCAGCCTCACATCCACACCTCAGTCCATATTAAACCCACAAACAAGCAATAGTACCTCTACTTTGACAGCTGCCATCCCTTCCATATTAAGCAATCCCTTCCCTACAGCCTAGGCATCCATAGGAAACATATGTGCTCCAGTAACAAATACCTCACCACCTACAACAACAATCTGTCCAATGCTTTCCTGTCCAGCAACTACCCTACAGACCTCGTCCACAAGCAGATCTCCTGAGCTGTCCGTTCCTCTCCTTCCAGCAACAAAGTTCTTACCCCAGACCTCCCAGACGCATCCTCTTAGTCACCCAGTACCATCAGGGCCCGGAATGCCTCGACAAATTGCTCCGTCAGGGCTATGTCTTTCTCAAGCCGTGCCCTGAGATGACACCATCACTCCACACTGTTCTTCCCACACAACCCAGAGTAGCCTTCCAGCGTCCTCCCAACCTCTGCAACATCCTTGTCCGACCTTACATCCTCCCTACCTAATGGTTCCTATCCCTGCGACCGATCCCACTGCAAAACCTGTCCAATGCATCCTCCCACTACCACATACTCCAGCCCCACCACAGGAAAAATCTACCCAATTCAAGGCAGGGCCACATGTGAGACAACACACATCATATATCAACAGCCATGTGTCCACTGAGTGGACTGTTACGTTGGTATGACCACCAACAAATTTGCTGAGGAGATGAATGACACAGATGGACTGTTCACCTGAGGGGACAACCAATATCATGTATTAGAGAATTCCCTCCAGCATGTGTTACACCACATGTACCATTTGGATACTGTCACCTAACACCAATACCTCAGAGCTATGGAGATGGGAACTTGGCCTCCTATGTATCCTCTCCTCCCACCATCCTCCTGGCCTAAATATATGCTAACCTCTCCAGCTCCTTCATCCTCAACTCACTTATCAATTAGAAACACAGTAATGGAGGATAGGTAATAACTCACGATAAAAAGGCTCGCTGAGCTGCTGACAGGCAAGAAAATAGATAATCACATACACACTATTTAACTCACGAGAACTCGCGCATTTAAAAGTTACGTGATCGAGGTGGAGGGTGGTGTGGAGGATCCAGATGGCTTAGGTAGTGAAACAGCCATTGAAATCCAGAGCGCTGTACTCAGCTGCATGCTGTGCCACAGGGTGGTCCATCCTGCTTTTTGCCACAATTTGGCAGTGGCCATTCATCTTGATGGACAGATTATTTGACGTCATACCGATATAAAATGCCATGCCATGACTGCAGCACAGTTGGTATGTCAAATGGTTGGTTTCACAGGTAGTCCAACCTCTGATGGGGTAGGATAAGCCTGTGATGGGACAGGAATAGGAAGCGCTGGTGGATGGATTGGGCAGGTTTTGCATTGGGGCCTTCCACAGGGATATGATTCCTGTGGTAAGCGGTTGGGGTTGGGAGTCGCATAGAAATGGATTAGGATGTGTGTAGGTTCGGTTGGCAATGAAACACCACTTTAGGAGGGGTCGGAAGGATCTTGGGTAGGACGTTTCTCATTTCAGTGCATGATGACAGATAAGCTAAGCTCTTACAAAGGATGCAATTTAGTTCTTCCAGTCCAGAGAGGTATTGGCTAACAAGGAGGACCTAATTTGTGACAGGTTACTGGGGTTGGATGGAGGACTGGTGTTGTATGGGGATATGGTACAGGAAATCTGTTTGTGGACTAGGCCAGAAGGATAATGTCTGTCTGTGAAGGCCTTTGTGAGTCCTACAGCGTAATGTGTAACGGATTTCTCACCACTGCAAATTCACCATCCAAGTATGGCAAGGCTGTATGGAGGGATTTTTTGATGTGGAATGGATGGCAGCTATCAAAGTGCAGGTAGTGTTGGTAATTAATAGGTTTAAATAATATAGTGAGGACAGTTACAACTCACCGCAAAGACGTGGCGACGAGATGCGACAGGCACATACAAAAGACACACACATACAACACATTCAGCTATCGGCTGATTATTATAATTAATAGGTTTAATGTGGATGGAGGTGTGGATGGAGCTGTCAGTGAGGTGGAGGTTAACATCCCTGAAGGTGACTTGCCGGTTTGAGAAGGACCGAGTGAAACTGATGGGGGAGAAGGAATTGAGGTTGTGAAGGAACAAGAATAGGGTGTCCTGGCCACAAGTACATATCATGAAAAATATCATCAATGAACCTGAACCAGACCATTACTCATTTTTCATCCCCTTTGTTATTTTTTTCTCGTATATATTGCCGCAAGTCTTCTGACCGAATGCTTATTGCAGTGGTTAGCATCACACATTGATGTGCGTGTAGTCCCCAGTTCAAATCCCACCACAGGCATAGAGAATTTATTTCTTTGTATTCACTATTTCTAGAATGTTCTACATGTTTATTATGTCTGATGTACTTGTACGTTCCAGGAAATTCTTTCTCTGTATAAATAGTGGAGCACTCCAAGCAGGAGGCAGTCTGTACTGAGTGTACGATTGCGATACCAATAAACATGTTCTAAGCGTAAAGTGTTGTGCTCTATTAACAAGTAGCCTTCGAAATCCGCACCACCTGCAGTTTGCAACGTGACACTTTCTGGTGGACGCGCCGGGTATCCTGCAATACATCTGCATCATCGTGGCTCCGGACAAGAACCAGAATATAAAGGGTATACTGATTACCTCCGTCTGAAGGTCTGTGTTATCAAAAGAACCACGGATGCTAAAACAGCAGTAAGTCAGCTGCACATCAGACACCCGTCGGTGTTCTCGGAAAACGCTGGACAGGACCCAAATAAATGTCTGAAAGTATTCGACTGAGTCGCCAAGAATAATAGGTGGGATCACATTATGTGCTTGGCAAACATATATTTCTATCTGGACGGGACAGCTCAGCAGTGGTTTGAAAATAACAAAGACAAGCTCAATAGCTGGGAAAAATTCCATACAGTTCTTAAGAAGACGTTTGGAGACCACCAACGACAAGTCCATTTATCAGAAGAGGAATTGAAGAACAGGGTCCAACGGTATGGTGAATCAACACAGTAGTACATACAGAGTGTTTTGGCCTTATGTGACGTAGTTAACCCAGATATGATGGAGGCCGATAAAGTTTCACACCTGATGAAGAGCATTGCAAAAGACATGTATCAAGCTCTTCTGTTAAAAGATGTTTCAACGACACAAGAGTTTATCCAATGGTGCCAGAAAATTGAAGAGATGCAGCAGAGTAGGGTTGGATGAAAGATGTACGACAGATTTCCAAATCAAGTCCCTATAGACATTGTGGAAAACCAACATGACTTTGCTACTCTCATACGACAAATTATGAGGAAAGAATTACAACAGATTTTGACAGACGGGACTGATGGACCAAGCAAGCACCAGATTTTGGCCACGGATGTGAGTCCTGTATGCCATGATGGAGCTGACACTGCTGAGGAAGGGTTATTTCAAACATTTGCGCCTGTCAGCCCCGCCAGTCGCACCCAATGTGAAGAATGGCCTCGCCCTACTATGACTTACGCTGCTGCTTAGGAACCAACCGACGCGACAACAACCAAATCCTCTGACAATTGTGAAGCCTCGCAGGAGCACAGATATCTGGAGGACAGAAGACAACACACCACTGTGTATTCACTGTGGCCTTCCCGGACATGTCGTACTATACTGAGAAGATGAATATTTGACAATTACTATACGCCAACCATACGAGCAATTCTTTCAACAGCAGTCAACTGCAGATGATTACTGTCGACCTACGAGACGAAGCCTGTCGCTGTATCCTGGACGTGGTTGCTGTCCAACATGCTGCCGCCATTCACCGTCGCCTTACAGAGATACCAGCTGCTCGCTTAGCCACTATGTTCAGGAAAACTACGCGAGGCGACCATCTACGGAAGAGACGCTGCCGTAGATGAAAATCATCCATGGACGACCATCGCTAAGATGTCAGGGAATCTCATTTACATCATCATTGGCGGCCAACCTGCCCGGGCACTAGTCGATTCAGGAGCTTCCTTCTCTGTATTGTTAAATGAATACCGCCACAAACTAAAGAAGATAATGTTCTGTGATACAAGGATGCAAATGGAAAATACACCCGGCTGGCAGGAACATGTGTCACAAGAATAACTATCAACAACAGGACGCATCCTTTTGAATTTGTCATTTCAACAGAATATAGCCATAATGCCACCCTCAGATGAGACTTCCTTCAGGCATCCCAGGCTGTCATTGACTGTGGAAGATCTGAAGTACAAATTGAGGAAGGCATTCCAACGAGTACATGTAATGCGAATTCCTCTCAGAGGTTGCTGTTGAAAATGTGCTTGTCGATTGAAAAAAGCTAAGCAGTATGACAGAGAAAATCAACATACTAGTGCTATCTTAAGTATTACAGGTGGTTGAGGAGAACTTTGGATCATTAATTTTCACAAGCAATTGCAACTACTATGGCACTGCATATAGGGCCCAGTCTGAAGCAGGAACAATGTGAGCAGGTGTTAACCATACTACACCGATTTTCAGGTGTATTCCAGGCCACACAGGAGAAGAGCCAGATGAAATGGCCCATGATAAAACATCGTATCAATACTGGGGATCATCTGCCAACTAGCCAGCGTTCATACAGATTGTTGCCAGCTGGAAGATGAATAATTCAGGAAGAAGTGGAGAAGATGTTGTACAATGACATTATTCGAGCTTTAGAGAGTCCCTGCTTGTCTCTGGTGGTCCTCGTGAAGAAGAAGGATGGCACGTGGTTTTTCTGTGTCACCTATCAGCAGCTGAATAAAATCACAAAGAAAGATGTATACCCATCACCGTGCATTGACGACAGACAGTTTGAAAGGTGCTACGTACTTCTCAACAATGTACATGCAAACAGGTTACCGGCAAATCGAGGCTGACGAAGTGGACAGGGAGAAGACTGCTTTTATTACACCTGACAGTCTCTATGAATTCAAAGTCATGCCGTTTGGACTAAGTAATGCCCCAGCCACATTCAAACACATGATGGACAACTTGCATTGACATCTTAAATGGATGACATATCTTTGTTATCTAGATGACATTGTCTATTTCTCAAAAACATTTGCAGAACATTTTAACAGCCTGTCAACTGTGTTGAAGTGTGTTCAGACAGCAGGACTCAGCCTCAAACCAAAGAAGTGCCTCCTTTTCGCCAAAGAGGAAAAAATCCTGGAGCACCTAGTCAACTGAGATGGTGTCCGGCCTGATCCAGATAAAGTAAGGGCAGGCACAGAATTTCCAACTCCTCAACACATCAGTGATGTGGGAAGTTTCTCGGGCTGTTCTCATACTACTGTCATTTCATAAAAGGTTTTTGTAACAAGGTACGTCCATTGCAAGAAATTCTGCAGGGAAGGCCAAGTTTTATAGGGATGAGACAAATGAAAGAGCTTTCCGGGCACTTAAGGAGGCTTTAACTTCTGAATCAGTTCTACCTGTATATGACGAGAATGTGGAAACCGAACTTCACACAGACGCCAGTGGTTATGGGATTGGTGCAGTGGTTGTACAAATTCAGGAAGATGCTGAAAAAGTGATAGCCTATGTGTCAAGAGTTCTATCAAAGTCAGATATGAACAGATATGAACTACTCTACAAATGAGAAGGAAAGTCTTGCCACTATCTGGGCTATCAACAAGTTTCGGGTGTATTCATTTGGTAAACCATTTACAGTGATGACAGACCACCATTCTTCATGTTGGCTGATCCTTCATGTTTGAAGGATCCATCAGGCTCCTTCTTTATTTTGCGTTGGTATTCATTTGACAATACAGAGAAGGAAGCTCCTGAATTGACTAATGTCTAGAGAAGTTGGCTGTCAATGATGACGTCAATGAGATTCCCCGACATCTTAGCGACTGTCGTCCACAGAGGATTTATATCTGTGGCAGCCTCACCTCCATAGCTGGCCACCTCGCCCAGTCTTCCTGAACACAGCGGCTAGGTGAGCTTCTGGTATCTCTGTAATGTGACGGTGAATGGCAGCGGCATGTCAGAGAGAGACCACGTACAGGATACCATGAGGGTCTTTGTATCATCTGCAGTTGACTGCTGTTGATAGCACTGCTCCTACGGTTGGGTCTTGTGGCATAATGAGTGTCAAATACTCATCTCGTCTCCCTACAGTATTGTACAACATGTCTGGAAAGACTCCAAGAGTACGATGTCACAGTGTTATTCAAAAACCATCCTCCGGATGCCGCATTTTGAAGTGTGGCAGCCAGAGGTGATGGTTGTATGACTGTGTTGTGTGCCTGGGTGATTGCGTGAGTGTTCTATTTTCTGAAGAAGGCCATGACCGATAGCTGTAAGTGTTGTACACGTGTATCTTTTGTATGTGCCTGTCACAGCTCGTCGCCACGTCTTTGTGGTGAGTTGTAAACTGTCCTTAGTACTATATTATGAATTCCAACCTGGACTTTCCATTATTAGAGTAAGTCATATTTATGTTTGTTTAAACAATATCAAATGTATCAAAATATGAATATTATAGATGAAAAATTCCTAGCAGGAAAAATTATATATAAAAAATAGATGAAGATTACTCACTAGGCGAAGGAGCACAGGTGTGACAGCAGCACAAATAAATAGAACACACACACAAACGCAAGCTTTCGCAGCCTAGCTGCTTCGTCCGGCAGAAGGGAAGGAGAGGGAAAAGGAAATGATGAGGGTTTAAAGGAGTCATTCCAATCCCAGGACAGGAAAGACTTACCTTGGGGTGAAAAAAGGAGGGTAAACAAATACACACACACCCACACATTTACACATTTACATTTACAAATGTATTTGTTTACCCTCCTTCTTTTCCCCCAAGGTAAGTCTTTCCTGTCCCAGGATTGGAATGACTTCTTACCCTCTCCTTTAAACCCTCATCATTTCCTTTTCCCTCTCCTTCCCTTCTGCCTGACGAAGCAGCTAGGCTGCGAAAGCTAGCGTTTGTGTGTGTGTGTTCTATTTATTTGTGCTGCTGTCAGACCTGTGCTCCTTCGCCTGGTGAGTAATCTTCATCTATTTTTTATGTATCAAAATATGACATTTTTAATAAGTATGATATCCTTTACTGCTGCTTATTAGCTTTATTTATTTATACACTACAGCTGTTTCGCCATATTTGGCATTGTCAAGTGGTATTCCATTTGTTGGTAAAACACACACAGCATCTGTACCTCTATATGATTTTTACAGGTACCTTTCTTAGAAAGTCGTCTTGTTTTTTTTTTTTTTTTTTTTTTTTTTTTTTAAATGTAATGACTTTCTTATTTGGCAGCTGTCAAAGCTTTCTAAGAAAGGTACCTGTAAAAATCATATAGAGGTGCAGATGCTGTGTGTGTGTTACCAACAAATGGAATACCACTTGACAATGCCAAATATGGCGAAACAGCTGTAGTCTATAAATAAATAAAGCTAATAAGCAGCAGTAAAGGATATCATACTTATTAAAAATTTCATATTACAATATATTCACTGCTGCAGGCCCATTAATGAAAACAAGTCAAATGTGATTAATATTTAATAACTCTGAGCCATTGAAGCTCCTTGTCCCCACTCTGTTCTGTGTATGAGAGCTACAGAGTAAGGATTACCACTGGACGTACTTGTCTGGGTCGGGGCTCCGCAGCAGCTGCAGGACGTGCGGCGAGAACTGCTGCCACCACGCCTGCAGGCCGGGCAGCAGGCAGACGTAGGCGCGGTAGGCGTCTGCTCCGGCCGACACCAGGGTGGGGCTCTCCAGGGAGGACAGCAGCATCCCCACTATCTGAGCACTGCTCTCTGAAACCTGGAAACAGTTACGTGGCTTTAACAAATCAGATCAATTATAAATGACATTTATACCTTTCACACTGCTGTTATAATGCTTTATTTATTTACTATGAGCTCATTTTGGCTTTATAATGCCACCATCAGGTTTTCCGTAATATAAACGAGCTAATTTATAACAACAGTTACATAAGCTGGAATATATACATTTTTTATGGCTAAAACATTTAATTTACTTACATTTAATGTTGTTCTTATTGCTCTCCTTTTTGTTCAAGATGATATTGATTTTATTTAAATTATGACTGGCTTATATGTAGGTAACGGACTTTTTATTTTCTGCCTGATTAAAAGGATAGCTATTATCAAAGAGTTTTAACAACATAATATGTTTACATTACTCAGAGATCACTGTAGTTATCAGCTAATTTATTTTCCTTGATATTATAACTTCGGTGGTTGATGTTTATGTTGTTACTATGGAGTGAACATCTTGACATGCGTTTGGCTATCCATTTTTGTGGTTGAAAAAATGAATAAAATTTTCATTGTATTTATTGTGTTTTAGCTCTGTTTGCTCATTGAGTAAATTGATGGGATTTATGTAGGCATGTGAATATAATTCAATTTCTTCAAGGATATTCATTATTGGTCCCTTGTGAAGAATTGATGTGAAGAATTTTTAGCATTTAATTTATGGGAAAAGGTTACATATACGTAGGCATAATTTCTCAGTACTTAATTTCGACATACCTCACCTTAAAATACGCGTTTTGCAAATGTCTTCCAAGCGCCGTTACATTTAGGCTGCCAGCTTTTGTAATATTGAAGTACGAATAAAAAACCCACCAAATACGGCACATTTGCTTCCGATCGCCTGAATTGGAGGCTGCACAACGCGATGTTCATTTGTTGTAGACCACGTGATTGTGTGGCTAGCGAATCACAGCACAAAGAAGAGTATCGTCGTCGGCCAATGGTAACCAAACCTCACCACCGCGCAACATGCAAATAAGAATTTTTGACGTTGGAAATTAAATATGCGGTAATGTTTTTATATACGAAACCGCATCATGGTTGCAGGATGTGATAATTAACGTCTTAACATGAATATTCAATTATTTCATTTTCAAAATCCCTTGATTAGACTTTCAGACAGACAATAAAATAAATAAAACAAGCTATACCTGCTCTATGGTTGACAGGTTCTTGTATGTATCCTTGTCTGGTCAGTAACAGTAGTTGGCCTCGTAAAATGAAGATTTAGAATTACTTGATCACTGTTTCGTACAGATCATAGGGTAAATAAAACATGCTATACCTACTCTATGGTTGACAGGTTCTTGTATGTACCCTTGTCCAGTCACTAACAGTTATTGGCCTCGTAAAATGAAGATTTAGAATTACTTGATCACTGTTTCGTACAGATCATAGGGCAAATAAAACATGCCATACCTACTCTATGGTTGACAGGTTCTTGTATGTACCCTTGTCCGGTCAGTAACAGTTGATGGTCTCAGAAAATGAAGATTTGGAATTACTGTAGTTGACGACTGTTTCCTACATATAAAATAAGTAAAACGTGCTACAGTACTTTGTAGCTGAGAGGATAAAGTGATTCTAAATCTTCATTTTACGAGGCCAATTACTGTTACTGACCGGACAAGGGTACATACAAGAACCTGTCAACCATAGAGCAGGTATAGCATGTTTTATTTACCCTATGATCTGTACGAAACAGTGATCAAGTAATTCTAAATTTTCATTTTACGAGGCCAGTAACTGTTACTGACCGGACAAGGGTACATACAAGAACCTGTCAACCATAGATTGGTTTAGCATGTTTTATTTACCCTATGATCTGTACAAAACAGTGATCAAGTAATTATAAATCTTCATTTTACGAGGCTAACTACTGTTACTGACCGGACAAGGATACATACAAGAACCTGTCAACCATAGAGCAGGTATAGCTTGTTTTATTTATTTTATCGTCTGTCTGAAAGTGTAATCAAGGGATTTCGAAAATGAAATAATTAGAAATTCATGTTAAGACATTAATTTTCACATCCTGTAACCATGGTGCAGTTTCGTATATAAAAACATTACCGCATATTTAATTTTCAACGTCAAAAATTCTTATTTGCATGTTGCGCGGCGGTGAGGTTTGGTTACCATTGGCTGACGACGATACTCTTCTTTGTGCTGTGATTCGCTAGCCACACAATCACGTGGTCTACAACAAATGAACATCGCGTTGCGCAGCCTCCAATTCAGTCGATCGGAAGCAAATGTGCCGTATTTGGTAGATTTTTTATTCATACTCCAATATTACAAAAGCTGGCAGCCTAAACGTAACGGTGCTTGAAAGACATTTGCAAAACGGGTATTTTAAGATAAGGTATGTCGTAATTAAGTACTGAGAAATTATGCCTACGTATATGAAACCTTTGCCAATTTATGGCCCCTATTTTGTGTTTTTCAGTTTGTAGGTGATGATAAAAAGTAGATGGATTGTTTTCAGTGTTTCTGGTGTGTTCTTTATATCCAATTTCAAAATTTCTGCCAGTCTGCCCTATATAAAATTTGTGACATGTGTTACATACAATTTTGTAGATACCAGGCTTTTTGTATATGGGAGTTACTGCATTTCCCTTGTAGATTTTGTGTTTGATGCTGTATCTATTTTCATATGCAAATGTGATGTGATGGTGTTTTTGAATATTTTATTAACTTTGTTAGAAATGTTTTCTATATACTAGTATGTGGTTACATATATTGGTTTCTCCTTTTTCGTTATTTGTCTGTCTAGTGTGATTTCTTTATGTACATTAACCTTCTTTGGTTGTGTTTTGCTGTGGTACAGTTTTGATGTGACTTTTGGGTCATAATCATTTTGAATACAGTAGCTATGTATCCTAATATTTTCATTTCCGTTTTAACTTCATTTTCCTCTAGTGGCAAATTTATCAGTCTATTAAGCATTGTGTGGAAGAATGCAAGTTTGTGGGATTTTGCATGACATGAATTTGCATTTTTAATGTAATCAGTTGTGGTGGGTTTTCTATAAATTTTGAAACAGTGATTGTTAATGTTTTTGATGGTCAGGTCAAGGATTTATTTATTTATTTTTTTTTTTTTAATTTTTTTTTATTTTTTATTTTATTTTTTTTTTTTTTTTGAATTTTATTTTAGGGTGTAGTTTGTTTAGTTCTTTATGTATGACATCTGTATCAGTGAGGTCACCTTCTATAAGCATGAGAGAATCTTTGACATACCTGTAGCAGTACATAATTTTGTTATTTTGAATATTGAAAAATTTTTCTTCAAAATTGTTGAGGAATATGTCGGCTATGGTCCCAGCTATACTACATCCCATAACAGCTCCATCAGTTTGTGTGTATATTTTATTGTTAAATTCAAAGTAATTTTGGTGGAGTACTAATTTTATTAGTTCCAAAATTTCTTTAGTACTTTGTATTGGAATTTTTCTATATTGTAGTAGGTTCTGTTCTATGATATTTATTGTTTCTTCAATGGGAATGTTTGTATATAAGTTTGTAATATCAAAAGAGACAAATTTTGCATTTTTGGGGATTGTTATGTCTTTGATATTTTGTACTAGTGTCCTATAATTTTTTATTGTGTATTTTCTGTTATATGTGTAGAATTTATTGAGGAGGTTGTTTAGTTTTTTGCTTATGTAGTATTTGGTGCTGTTAACATTACCGCCACAGGTTGAATAGGAGAAGACTGTTTATGTATCTTTGGGTGTCCAACTAGTTTTGGTGTTCTAGGATTCATAGGTGTACATGTTCTTTTATCATAATTAGTGAGAATTGTATGGCATTCCTTAATGGTTTTCTTAGTCTGAACTATAAATTTGTTCATAGGATTACTTGGGAATTCTGTGATCCCATTATTGTTAAAGAATTCGTAAAGCTTTTGTATGTATTCATGTTTATCGATAATAACTAAACTGTTGCCTTTGTCAGATTCGATTGCTATAGTATTACGTATTGTTTGTTAGTTTTTCGTTAATTTGTTGTAGTGTTTTGATATTTGAATATGTATTATTGCTTTTTTTTGTTTTTATGTTCTTTTTCTATTTCATTTGCTATTTTGATGATAATTTCATTCTGTTGTTTGATGGGTAATTTTGCTAAGTCTATAGCACCTTTTGCAGAAGCTATTAGATGTTTCTGTTCATTAGTATGAAATCTATAGCTTTTGTTCTTGGTCATTAAAAACAATTTCTGTCATATTGACATTTCTTTTGTTAAAATTGAAATGAGGAGTTATGTGGGTATTTTTAGCAATAGTGGGATATTGTTTTTCGACAAGGTGTTTGATTTTAGACTTATGTTTAGATCTAGTGTTGATAATTATATCTTGCAAATATGTATTTATAAAGTCAGTAAAAATATTGAAAATTAATGGGGTAGTACAGTTACTTAATTTTAGGTGGGCTATATACATATCTTGGTTCAGGTGCTCTTTATAAAACAGTTTGTTGTTAATTTCTTGTTGTATCCATAATTTTGCTCCAAACTGTTTGATGCTTGGAATCAGCTGAGGTTCTGCAGAGATCTTGATGTTGATATATGCTGGGATCAGTCCCTTCTTTAAACACATTTTATTGAATTTCACACATTCGATAAGTTTTATCAACTTTATTTTTAGTCTTAAATATTTCAGAAAGTTCCCCTTTGTGGTGTACGACATTAGAGTCTTCCAAGGAAGATTATTTTTAGATATAAAATAGACAAACTGTGATTAGTTATTTACTAAAGATAATACTGACAAAAGTAAAACCAATATAATTTAATAACAAAAAATAAATGAAGCAAGAAACATTTGTACCATGATAAAAAAATGTAATAAAAAAGTAAAGGCTTTGATGGCATCCGATCTGATGCACACCAGTTAAACAGGAAGGTTAAACCTACCTGTCCTATCTCACTAGTGTAATGGTCGCATAGTCCTACTGCGGTTAAAGAATAACAATATATTATGTAATGCACAGCCACTCACTTGTGTAAACCACGCTTAAGGACTTATAAAATTATGCCTCTCTACAGATACGTTTATCTTAGCTGAACACTATAGATTCACCATGTGGCAGTCTTAAGTAATTACAAATACATGCATCCATTTTCAACATTTTTATTACGGCTATCATTTGCCTCGCTGTTTAAAGATTAGGTTACTACAAAATGGAATATGTTTAAGAGTGTGGAATCTAGAAAAGCCAATAATTGCACAATTTGTAGAGAATTAATGTTAAAAACTATTACCTGCCCAGGTCTAAAAATTTAAAAAATTTAAAATTTCAATTACTGTGTGGTGATGAATTACAGTGATGATAATATTATGAATATTTTCTTGCAATAGCGAATTTTTTTAGCGTCACTGTATAAGGTATAGATGTTCTACCAAATCGTGACGCTAAAAGAAATTCGCTATTGCGAGAAAATATTGATCATGTTACCATCACTGTTATTCGTCACCACACAGTAATTTAACAGATGCCTAAGCGATGCAATGATGATAGCAGCGTAGTTTAATGCCTCGTTGTTTCCATTCTCCCTGGTGCGGGAATACAGATTAAGCTGCGAGTGCTAAGGGATGAATGCAGTTGACTCATAAGTGCAGTCAGTGTGGCATATGGAAGTTTGGGACGGTCCCTGAGTTGTGTTCGGGTAGCCTAGGGGTTAAGGCGACCGCTCGCGAAAAGTGGGAAACCCGGGGTCTAGTCCCGGCCCGGCACAAATTTTCACCATTTGGTAGAACATACATACCTTATACAGTGACGCTACAAGAAATTCGCTATTGTGAGAAAATGTTGATAAAAAATGTTCGACTCAAGTGGTACTTGAAGTCACGTTCGTAAATGATCAGCCTATCCACTCGGCCAACGAAACATATGTTATAAGTCTGTTGTAGTCAATCTTATGACTCAACTGCTTCTAAATGCTCAAATAACATTCAGAAATAAATGATACTCAAGTTAAGCTGCTACGAATTTCGACACATACTGTATCTTTGTAAACGAAGGCTTCCGCGGCCGTTGTCATTGTTGATAAAACTCTTCTGGATATTGGACTGCATCGTCAATATGTCAAATATTTCACTGACGTTTCGGCCACTATTGCAAGAGGCCATCTTCTGGGTGTTACGTATTGGACCGCATCGTCAATATGTCAAATATTTCACCGACATTTCGGCCACTATTGCGAGCGGCCATTTTCTGGGTGTTGCATAACACCCAGAAGATGGCCGCTCGCAATAGTGGCCGAAACGTCGTTGAAATATTTGACATATTGACGATGCGGTCCAATACCCAGAAGAGTTTTATCAATACTGTATCTTATTACATCACTCTTATTTGATTACGTAAACAGCAAGCTAAAGCTACGAAGACCACTAGAGTTGGCGACACTCGTACTTCGGACCTAGTGCATGTGAATGCTCTGTTTGTGGACTTTAAATTATTCGGGGCAGGTAATCTTTTTGTACCCCATCGTACATCTTTGTTACGAGTCGTAAAGCACCCTCGTCATATCGTGTATCGGTGTTAGCAGTACACAGCAGCCCCTCGGCTCATACTGACCGCACGCCTGGTGCAGAGGGGCAGCAGGGCGGCCACGGTCAGCAGGGTGGCGCGGCAGCCCCACTCAGCGCCCAGAGCCTCCCGCAGCAGCTCGTCCGCATCCCAGTCTCCTGCAATGACGACAAAACATCTTTTAATGGTGGAAAATCTGACAGCAATATCAGTAATGGACGAGAGGTAACGACTCGCCGAACTGCCGACAGACGCAAAAATAGGTAACGGCACTGTGTGAACGAGATTACCTACTTTCGTGTCCGTCGGCAGCTCGGCGAGCCTCTTTACGGTGAGTTGTAATGAAACATCTTTGTATTTCTGAGATATGTCACCAGGGGTCTGACATCTATTAGAGGCTTAACTAGAATTTAATATATATTTGTAATTACTGCTACCAGTCACTTTATTTCTTTATGCTTAATCTAACATAAAGCTATGCGTTTCGAACATGTTCTGCTCATCATCAGGCGCTGATTACATACAGAAATCATTACAATACTTTATATATACTAAGTTGTTGTTTGTTGAAGGTGGTAGTTGGGGGGCAGGGGGGAGGGGAGGGCCATAAATTGAAGTGCAGAGATTTCTGCTGGTACTGATGTCTCGTGTCGGCACCTAAGTGTGGTGATCAGGACCAGCAGAAGAACTTTAGATTAGAATATATGAAGTATTCTAATGATTTCTGTATGTAATCAACACCTGATGATGAGCAAAACATGCTCAAAATGCGTAACTTTATGTTAGGTTAAGCATAAAGAAATAGAGTGACTGGTAGCAGTAATTACAAGTATATATTATTTGACACAGTCACAGTTACTTAACTTAGCCATCATGACCACAATCAATTAACTAGATTTATTTTTCTCAATACAGTTTCTCATTTACGGGCAAGAAATAAACCTCATAATGAGGGAACATAACTTGCAGAGTGCCATTTGTAAATAGTTATTACAGTCTCAAAGCTTTTCGAACAAATGTCTGTACTTTGGCCACGCCGATGCTTCCGGCGAAGAATATCCCAGTAAACGTGCGTGCCACAGTCGTGGAAATGAGAAAGCCAATATACGGGGACCGTGCAGATAAAAAGTAACTTAGCAAATGTCTACAGGGCCCTACACAAAATCCTAATGAGTATTTTGACAGCTGCATGTGGCAACAAGAACTAAAAACAGTGTTTGTTGGTTTCACAGTACTCAAAATAGATGTGACGGATGCTGTTATCTGTTTCAATGATGGTGTAATTAGCAGGACAAAAGTAATAGACAAATTAGGCATCCAGCCAGGAAATAATACAATAGCTGCTCTGACTGCCATAGATCGTCAGCGACTAGCTGAAGCTGAAAGGGCTGCGGAAGCCACCACTAAAGAGCCCAGAGTAAGGAAAAGACTCCTGAAAAAGTCTGCAGAGGGTAAAGAAGCAGCTGGCCAGCAAGATTATGACACTGGAGTGTTCTGAAACAGACCTGCAGTGAGTCAAAATCACTGAACGTTCTTTTCGCATTTTCTCGGAACAACATCTTCAGAAAATTAGTTAGACACCCACCCCCATGAACCAGAGATATTACCGAGGAGGGGTGGCATGCGTGCCTCAACGATACAGCTAGCCACACTGTAGGTACAACCAGAACGGAGGGTATCTGTGGAGAGGTCAGACAAACATGTGGTTCCTGAAGAGGGGCAGCAGCCTTTTCAGTAGTTACAGGGGCAACAGTCTGGATGATTGACTGAGCTGGCCTTGTAACATCAGCTAACATGGCTTTGCCACACGGTTACTGCAAACGGCTGAAAGCAAGGGGAAACTACAGCCATTACTTTTCCCAAGGAAAAGGAAAATATTCTGGAGGTAAAATAGTAAAATATTCTGGAGGTAAAATTGTCCTCCATTTGGATCTCCAGGTGGGGACTACTCAGGAGGATATGATCATCAGGAAAGACAACACTGGCATTCTACAAATAGGAGCATGGAATGTTAGATCCCTTAATCAGGTAGGGAAGTTAGAAAATTTTAAAAGGGAAATGTATAGGCTGAAGTCAGATATAGTGGGAATTAGTGAAGTTCGTTGGAAAGAGGAACAGGATTTCTAGTCAGGCAAGTACAGGATTATAAATACAAAATCAGTTGGAAGTATTACAGGAGTAGGTCTGTGTGGTAAGGCGTAGCACGTGTGTTTGAATGGCGTGCCGCCCGTTACCAGGACTGGCCGCTGTGTGGCGCTGGCTGCACTACCGCGCTGCACCCTACCAGCCACGCGGTGTATTGAGAGAGGCACTGGGTCAGCCGTGAACTTCGCCTCAGTTGTACGCTTACTGTGCTCGCAAATGTGTGTGTCTCCAGACGATACTGATAGCTGTGTCGGGAATGGGTGTGTATAGATGTGGACTGCATTGGACTCTTATGGGACGGTCAGGATTTTGGTGACACTTGTAGCTGGTGTAACGTGCATAGGTGTATTATTTGTCATAACACAATTGGCGACAAAGGTGATGTTTGAATTGGCGTGTGCTCCGTCTTGGACGATGGTGGAAAACTAAGGACTGAGTCCGGCGGGCTTTCAGGTACCCCCGTGGGGCCAAATCCTGCAGCAATCATTACAGACTGTGGTTGAGTCCGTTCAGCGGTTAACGACGATTGTGTCGGGTCAGGCAGACTGCTTTGACTCCCTGGTGTCGCGGTTGCCATCGGCTCCTCAGCCGGCATTTGATTCCAGTTCTGTCTCTCCCACTACAGTGTTTCCGCCTCCCTATTCTGGCTTTGAGGATTCGTTAGAAGAATGGGACTCTTATGAAATCAGGCTACGTAAACATTTCCTTGCGTTCGGGGTATCTGACCTGGCGTTGTGTAAGGATTTATTTCTTTCATGGGTCTCCCCTCACATCTATCAACTTCTGTGTCAACTAGCTACCCTGCAGGATTTGGCTGCTTTGTCTTTTGATGAGATGTGTTGTTTGTTGTCGGCCCATTACCACCCTCGTACGCATGTTATGCGTTGAATTTTATTGGTTGTATAAGAAACCCACTCAGTCCTATCGGGTATGGGCCACAGAGCCGCACAGTCTTAGCCGTACGTGTATGTTCATTACTCCGACCCACAAGGAGTCATATGCGGACTATATGGTTCGCAGTCTTGCGCAGTCTTTTGAAGTCTCGAAGCTTGCAGGGGTCCAAATTGAGACTTGGGGTGATGTCGCTGCAGTTTCGCAGTCAGGCTCGGCACCTTTGGATTGCACAGACGTCGCTTTCATATGGGAGCGCCCCACTCGCCGCATGCGTGGCCATAAACAGGCCGCGGCTTTGCAGCAGCCACGGGCTGTGCCACAGACTCACGCTCGTACTCAGAGACCTTTTCCATCTTGTCCCCTTTGTTTTGTACAGCATGATAGGGCTGATTGCCCCAAGCATTGGGTTACTTGTCACTCGTGCAAGAAAAAAGGCCACATCGCTTCTGTTTGCCGTTCCTGGCCGACTCGGCAATATGACGAGATGGATGTTAAACTTGTCCAGAATGTTCATTCTCTGTCTCCGGAACTTTTGTTGAAGTTCAGATTTTCGACAGGGCGGTTACCTTACTTGTCGATATGGGAGCTTCCATTTTCTTCTCTGTTGTCTCACGTATGTACAGCTTGGCTCGCCTCCCCTGGCTGCTGTCATCCGTTCTTTGTGTGGCTACAGCTGCCAGCGCATTCCTATCCTGGGTCAATTTACGGCTTCCACGGCGTATAAATCTGTCGTCCGGCCGGTCACTTTTCTTGTTGTTGATGACAACTGCGGCCGCAAACATTTTCGGCCTGGATGCTTTTAATGTTTTTGGTTTTTCTATTGATGATTGTGTCAATCTCCTGTCAGATTTGGTTCCTTTCCCGGAGTTGGGTGCTCTTTGTCGGGAATTTTCTTCCTTGTTTTGGGTGGCCTGGGTTGTGCCATGGGCTTTACCGCCCACATTACTATGAAACTGACAGCGTGACCCAAGTTTTTCCGCGCGTGCCAGGTGCCGGTGGCCCTGAGTGACCAACTGAAGGCTGAATTGGATCACCTACAGGACTTGCAAGTGAATGGGCTATGCCACTGGTTCTTGTAAAGAAGTCTGGGGGGTCTTTATGTATCTGTGAGGATTTTAAAGTCACCTTCAATGCGCAATCTGTGATTGACTCGTACGGATGAACTCCTTGCTTTACTTTCTGGTTCACACTTTTTTTCTCACATAGATTTAGCAGAAGCCTATCTTCAGCTTCCTTTGGACGACGACACAAAACATTTATTGGTCATCAACACTCCCTTTGGGTTATACCAATATCAATGACTCCCTTTCTGGATCGCTAGTGCCCCGGCTATTTTTCAGTGTTACTTAGAGCAGCTCTTCCACCCGGTTCCAGGCTATGTTAACTACTTTAGACGATATTGTTGTGACCGGGGCTTCACCCCACGAACATTTAAAAAATCTATGGGCACTTTTCTCTGTCCTACAAGCAGCCGGTCTCCGATGTATCCTGGCCAAGTCACCTTTCCCCCCCCCCTCCCAACCTTCTATTCCTTATTTGGGGTTTGAAGTGTCTCCAGCGGACGTCCGCCCTTTACCGAATCGCGTGGCCGCGGTATAGTCCCTGCCGTGTCCTGCGTCTGTTAAAGATGCACAGGTTTTCTTGGGCAACAATGCCTATTACCACCTTTTTTTACCGGGGGCTGCCTCGGTGGTGCATCCCTTACATCATCTGCTTCACAAGGATGTTCCTTTTGCCTGGTTGTGTTATTAGTCAGCTGGCATAACATGCATACGTGTGTTATTAGTCATAAAAGTCTGATAATGAATAAGAAACTAGGAATGCAGGTAAACTACTATGAGCAACACAGTGATTGCATAATCGTAGTCAAGACAGATATGAAGCCTACATCGACAACAATAGTACAGGTATATATACCCACTAGCTATGCCAATGAGGAGATCGAAGAAATGTATGAGGAGGTAAAGGAAATTATTCAGACAATTAAGGGAGAGGAAAACTTAATTGTGATGGGAGACTGGAATTCAGTAGTAGGAAAAGGAAGGGAAGGAAAAATAATAGGTGAATATGGACTGGGCAAAACAACTGAAAGAGGATTTCACCTGGTAGAATTTTGCACGGAACATATTGTAATCATAATGAAGACTTGGTTTAAAAATCATGAAAGAAGGTTGTATACGTGGAAGAGACCAGGAGACACCGGAAGATACCAGATAGATTTTATAATGGTATGACAGATTTCAGAACCAGGTTTTAAACTGTAAGACATACCCAGGGGCAGAAACAGACTCTGACCATAACGTATTGGTCATGAACTGTAGACTGAAACTGAAGAAACTGCAAAAAAGGTAGGAAATAAGGAGATGGGACCTGGATAAATTGAAGGAACCTGAGGTTCTTGAGGGTTTCAGAGGGTGCTTTAGGCAACAATTGACAGAAACGGGGGGAAATAAAACAGTAGAAGAACAATGGGTAACATTGAGAGATGAAATAGTGAAGGCAGCAGGGGACAAAATAGATAGAAAGGCAAGTCCTACAAAAAATCCTTGGATATCATAGGAAATACTAAATTTTATATAAAAAATAGACGAACATTACTCACCAGGCGAAGGATACTAAATTTAATTGACGAGAGGAGAGAATATAAAAATGGAGTAAATGAAACAGGAAACATGGAGTACAGATGACTAAGAATGCAGGATGACTTGGACCTAATTTCTAGGTGGTGTAAGGAATGCTCTGAATGTAGAAAAAAGGAAGGTTATGCAGATGAGTAGGAGAAAGAATCCTGTAATGTTCAAATACAGCATTAGTAGTGTGCCGCTTGACAGGGTGCACCAATTAAATATCTAGGCACAATGCTGCACAGTGATACGAAATGGAACGAGCGTATAAGGACAGTTGTGGGAAAAGTTGGTGATTGATTTTGGTTTATTGCCAGAATTTTGGGAAGATGTGATTTGTCTGTAAAACACTTGTACAACCCCGTCTTGAGTACTGCTCAAGTGTTTGAGATCCCCAACAGATTGGTTTAAAGGAAGATGTGAAAGCAGTTCAGAGGCGGGCAGCTAGATTTGTTACTGGTCGGTTCAATCAACATGCGAGTGTTGCCGGAACACTTCCGGAACTCAAATGGGAGTCACTGGTGCAAAGGTAACATTCTTTTCCAGAAACACTGTTGAAAAAATGTAGAGGGCTAGAATTTTCAGCAGAGCGCAGAACGATTCTACTGGTGCCAACTTAGATTTTGCGTAAAGACCACAAACATAAGATCAGGAAACTAGGGCTAATACAGATGCATACAAGCATTCATTTTTCCCCTCGTTCTATCTGGGAGTGGAACAGGAAAGCAAGTAACTAATAGTGGTACTGTGTACCCTCCGCCACGCAATTTGGATGGACTGCGGAGTACATATGTAGATGTATGTCGATGCAAATACTAATTCCTACTTCCCACATTATACAAAAACTATGTGTGTGTTAGGCTATGCTTAAGAGGAGAAGGCTAATGCGCCAGAGTGAAAGAGACAGAGCTACACAGACACAATTTGTGCATAGAGGAAGTAATAGGACTGTGGACATCATTATGTAAATATGTGAACATGAAAACTGGAGAACCAATTTTTAATACTGGTTATACAAGGAGGCCAATTAATCTTATGTTTTCACTGTGTTTTCAATTTGCAGCTCTAACAGTTTCCATGTTTGCAGTAAAAAATTCTGTGTATGAGGTCCACCTGTTATGCAAAACATTATTTTTACTTTACACCCAAACATGTTTCAGCACCTCTGTACCATCAGTGGGTTTCTTCCATTTATTTATTGCTGTGAAAACCAAAATGCATTGATTTTAGTACTATACTATGAGCAAATTAAGGTCTGAGAAGTCAATATCTTATTTTTGGTTATTACCTTGTTTTTACATTCTGTGGTCATGTAGAACCCTTTCTACACAATTACACAATGGTAGTGCTGTCATCTGAAACCAAATAGTCTGTTTGAACCTTGTGAGGATTATAATGCTATTTCTAGTGTGAAACCATAAATTTTGTAATTGGGGATATTTCAATTATCAGCATATTGTCTATTACTTGTGGTTTCTTTTGGTGTGCACTTTCTCTTGAGCATTTTCTTTACATGAAGAAAAATGTCCACAAAATGTGTGTTTTGCTTGTGAGTTGGCTACTAAAATGTGGAAGAGAAAGTGTACTCCAAAAGAAACCATAATTCATAGATAATATGCTGATAATCGAAATATCTCCACTTACCAATGTTATGTTTTCTCACTAGAAATAGCATTTTAATCCTCATAAGGTTCAGACATTATTTGGTTGCAGTTGACAACACTGCCATTGTGTAATTATGTAAAAAGAGTCCTATGTAGCACGAAATGTAAAAACAAGGTAATCTACATGGGATACTCTGCAAATCACATTTAAGTGCCTGGAAGAGGATTCATCAAACCACCGTTATACTATTTATCTCCCATTCCATTCTCGAATAGCGCGTGGGAAGAACGAACATCTGAATCTCTCCATTCACGCTCTGAAATCTCATATTTTATTCTGATGATCTTTTCTACCTATGTAAGTGGGAGTCAACAATATACTTTCGCATTCGGAGGAGAATGTTGGCGATTGGAGTTTCGTATGTAGCCCACACCACAGCGCCGTTGTTGTAATGATTCCCATCCCAGATCCTGTATCATTTTCCATAATGCTGTCTCCCCTGTATCGTGACAATACGAAACGAGCTGCCCTTCTTTTGACTCTTTCGATGTCCTCCGTAAAACCCACCTGATAAGAATCCCACACTGGGTAGCAGTACTCCAAAAAAAGACGGACAATAACCAAAAATAAAACACCCAACTTTTTAGGCCTACTTGTACACATAGTATATTACCAAAAACAATGTATTTTGTTTTTCACAGCAATAAATAAATGGAAAAGCCCACTGATGATGGCACGGAGGCCCTGAAACCTGTTTGGGTGTAAAGTAAAAATAGTGTTTTGCCTATCAGGCAGACCTCAGGCTCAGAAACTTAAGTAATTTGAAAGACGCTTTGCCATAGATGTGCACAAAAATAAATAAATAAATAAAACTACATGGACACAGCTGTTAAGAGAGTACAAGTTACTCTGTAAACACAACTGGGCAAATTGTGACTACAGGCAATACTAGTGTATAACAAATCTCAAACTTCTGATTACTTTACAGGAAAGTTAACATGTTAAATACTTGATTGCTACCACTTAAGCACCAAAAAGTTTTGATATCATTTTCAAAGTTTGTTGGAAATCCCTCAGCGGTCCTCTTATCAAACAGTGGTCATTTTACCTTCCCGAGTCAGAGCACGGGCCGTCGTACCTGCTCGGACCGCAGCCACCAGAAGTTCGGCGTTGTCCCTCGGGGAATGAGCGGGGGCACCCCACACCTGTGCCGCCAGCCTCGCAAAGGCGCGCACTCTCTCCGCCACCGGTGACGACTGGGTCTGCTCGCGCAGCTCCGTGTAGACACTCAAAAACTTTGTCGCCGTTCGCACGGCCATTCTCGTTAAAGCTGAAGGGTAGATGCATATCTGTTCCAAGAATGTCAGTGCTAATGCAATAACGTCTTCACTCAAGACTGGCTGAAATGAGAAGAAAAAATACATTGAATCTGTATTTCAAATGACATATATTGAAATACAACTACCTGAGCCATATTATAATACAGTGTGCCATACAAAATATTAGTGCAGCAACCGAGACGTGTGGATTTTATTTTATTTATTTATTTATTTTAGTTTGTAGGTCCAGGTTTTAAGCAAACAAATGAAACTCATTAATAGCCAAAAATTATGACTTTATTCACTTTTTAACTCACAAAACAAAAGACACTAACATTCCACCATCTTGGCTCTTGCACTAACAAATACATAGTCTTTGTGACCTCAAGTTCTTTGGATGCTACCTTTGTAAACAATACCTTCTCCTAGCACCTCATCCAGATGCCAACTGACCGAGAGGCTAAGTACAATCTGGTTTTATAGAAACACAAAAATCGTAAATTTTATCTTTGGTTTAAGTGCTACAAAAAATTTATATACAAATATTTATTTTTGACATGAAATTAACAGATACAACCTTAGAGCCATTTTAAACAGAATTCCAATGACAGTTAAATTTATAAACAAACAAAGAAGTGAAAATGACAACAAAAAGATGTGTTTTTAATAATTCATAACATAATTCATAATAATTCATAACATCTCTTTTGGATTCTGTGGTGCTTTCTGAAAAATAACTTAAATTCAAATAATCTAAGATATGATCAATTTGTTTCAAATGAGTAATGAAATCGGTATTAATCCACATCAGTTGACTTAGTGAACTAATAGGCATCAAAATCTTTTACATAACAGACCAGATAACAAAATATGCAAGACAACCAGTTTACACGGATATATTTCCTTTTACAAGTTATTAACAGAAGATTTCCATATCTACAAAGTGTTAAAATACCATACGTAATGTACTAACATATATATTATAAGTGAATATGTTGTCTTAATAGTTTGTGACAATCCCCAAAACAATGAAGGTTAAGGTAAAAGCAGTCAACAATCCGAAGATTGGTTTGAACACCACAGTGCTTTACTAGGCATGGTCCTGTTTGGAGGTGGTATGCCGTTGCCTTCCTCCGACCTCCGAACTGACTTACCCAGCCAGTTATAGGGGGACCTACAGTTTAACGTGGGTTCCGAACCACGGTGCTACTCGGAATTTTTCACATGAGCAGTACTGTCAGAGGTGAAAGAAATGGAAAGTGACAGACAAAAATCCTAGGAGCAGGTGGGAATCGAACCCGCGACCTTTGGATTTGTACTCTGGCATGCTACCACTGTGCAACCGAGGCGCACTCAATGAAGGTTATGTAATTGTATTTCTGACAAAGCTTGTATCACAAGCTAAAATTAAGTATTTGGTCTGTCAAGTTACTGGTATTGAATGTTTCAATTGAGTTTGAGGGTATCAGGTTCTTAATATTTGGTAGTGGATTACTTGTTGTGTTATAGGTAGGAGATGCCAGACATGGTGATTGATTGTGTATTGTTGTCCAAGTGATTGTTTGAATGTATGTGTTTCTTTTTCTGATGAAAGCCGTCGTTGAAAATTTAAGTTGTGTGACTACTATTGCCTCTTTTTTGTGCCTATCAGCAGCTCGGCAAGCCTCTTTACGGCGAGTTGTTACCTGTCCTCCATTATTGACATTCCAATCGGATTTTCCATTGTTAAAGAATTTTAATCATTATTATTTAAGACTGCTGCAATGATAAAAAAGTGAATTTTTCGGGAAATATGCTGAAGTAGTCAGTGTAAAGAGTAAAAAACAAGATAAAAATAAAGTGGCTACACGGGTAGTGGAAGCTGTGTGGTGTGTACTGGGTGGTTTCTATAAGGTTAGATGGTGTTGGGAACACACAGAAAGTGTCTAAATCTCAAGGGATACAGGTCAAACACAAGACAAACACAGGTCTAAAAAGCATTGGCCTAATAGTTGTAAATTGTCTTAGCTGTTTGGAGAAAGTTCTAGAGCTCCAGGCACTAATAGGAAGAACTGAATCTCAAATCATAATAGGTTCGGAATCTGGCTAAAGCCAGAGATAAGTTCAGCAGAAATTTTTACAAAGTAGCAAATGGTGTTCTGTAAAGGTAGACTGAATAAAGGAGGTAGTGACATATTTATTGCTGTTACAGGTGGTTTATCCTGAAACAAAATTGAAGTAGAGTGCTCCTGCGAGTTGATAAGGGTAGAGGTGATACCTGACAACCAAAATAAATTAATAATTGGTTCTTTTTATCGACTCACTGACTCAGATGATTCAACTGCAAAAATGTTCAAATGAAGTTTGGATCAAATTTCAAAAATGTGCCCAAAGCACACAATTTTAATTGGTGGTAACTTTAATTTACCCTCGATGTGTTGGTAAAAATACATGTTCAAAACCGGAGGCAAACATAAAACATTGTCTGAAATTGTACTGAACGCATTCTCCGAACATTATCTCAAGCAATTAGTTCACGAACCCACTAGAATAGTAAATGGTTGAGAGAACATACTTGATCTCATAGCAACAAATAATCTGAAGCTAATAAAGAGCACCAAAACAGACACAAGGATTAGTGAACACAGAGTTCTCGTAGTGAGGCGGACTATCAGACTTTCCAAATCCACCAAAATTAAAAGAAAATTATATTTATTCAAATAGGCAGATAGAAATTTGATTAATGCTTTCCTGAGTGAAAATTTCCAGTCTTTCGGAGCTAAGAATGAGAGTGTAGATTGTATGTGGCTTACATTCACAGAAACAATATCGACAACCGTTGACAGATTCATACCAAATAAAAGAGGGGGCTGAGCCACTGTGGTACACAAAACAGGTTAGATCACAGTCACAAATGCAAAGAAAAAATCATGCAAAATTTAAACACACAAAAAATCCCCAAGACAGTCAATGTTTTACTGAAACTAGAAATTTAGCTCGAATTTCAATGAGAGAAGCTTACAATAGTTACAACAACAAAACCCTGCCACAAAATTTGGTAGAGAATCCTAAGAAATTCTGGTCGTACGTAAAGTATACTAGCGGCAAAACACAAACAATACTTTCATTACATGATAGAAACGGTGATGCTACTGATGACAGTTCTGCTAAAGCAGAATTGCTTAACGCAGCTTTCTGAAATTCCTTCACTAGAGAAGATGGAGAAAATACTCCAGAATTCCTATCAAAAACAGCTTCCACTATGCTTAATTTAGAAGTAAATATCCCTGGAGTATCAAAACAAATTAAATCACTTAACAGAAGTAAATGTTTGTAAATCTATCGGACCAAATTGCGTGGTCATCAGTCCGTAGCTTACAAACTACTTAAATTAAGGTAAATGGACCTAAGGACAACACACACACCCATGACCCAGGGAGGACTTGAACCTCCGACGGTGAGCAACCGTGCGCTCCACAGCGAGGGGCCTTAGACCGCTCGGCTACTCCACCGCGGCAACAAAAGTAAGTCTCCTGGTCCTGACTGTATACCAATTAGGTTCCTTTCAGAGTATGCTGATGCAATAGCCCCAAACCTATCTATAATATACAACCACTCGCTTAGCGAATGTTGCTTACCAGAAGAGTGGAAAGTCGCACAGGTCATCCAATATTCAAGAAAGGCATTAGGAGTGACCCGCACAATTACAGACCTATGTCATTGATGTTGGTTAGCAGCAAGGTGTTAGAACATATACTTTTCTCAAATATTATGAACTATGTCGAAGAGAATGACCTATTGTCCCATAGTCAACAGGGATTTAGAGAGTATCTTTTCTGTGAAACAGAGCTAGCTCTTTACTCACATGATCTGATGAGTTCTATCAATAAGGGATGTCAAATAGATTCTGTATTTCTAGATTTCCAAAAGGCTTTCAACACTGTACCTCACAAGCATCTTCTAATCAAATAGCATGCTTATGGAATATCACAACAATTGTGCAATTGGACTTGTGATTTCCTGTCAGAAAGGACACAGTGTGTTGTAACAGTCATCAAGTAGAACAGAAGTGATACTTGGCGTTCCCCAGGGAAGTGTTCTAGGGCCCTTACTGTTCCATATTTTTATAAATGATCTAGGAGACAATCTGAGTAGCTCTCTTAGACTATTCGTGGATGATGCTGTCATTTCTTGGTTGTTAAAATCATCAGAAGATGAAAACCAACTGCAAAATGATTTAGATAAGATATCTGCATGTTGCAAAAATTGGAAATTGACCCTTAATAATAAGTGTGAAGTCATCCATGTGACCACTAAAAGAAATCTGTTAAATTTCAGTTACACAATAAATCAGTCAATCCTTGAGACCATAAATTCAAGTAAATACCTAGAATTAACAATTATGAACAACTTAAATTGGAAGGGACACACAGACAATACTGTAGGAAAAGGCAAACCAAAGACTATGTTTCATTGGCATAACACCTAGAAGATGTAACAGTTCTACTAAATGAACTGCCTACACTACACTTGTGCATCCTATTTTGGAGTATTGCAGCATATTGTGCGATCCACACCAGGTGGGACTGTTGGAAGATTTAGAGAAAGTTCGGAGAAGGGCAGCTCAATTTGTATTATCGTGATATAGGGGAGAGAGTGTCACTGAAATGATGCACGAGTTGGCTTGGGAATCATTAAAATATAGGCGCTATTTGTGAGATCTATTTGCAAAATTTCTTTCACCAACTTTCTCTTCAGAATGTGAACATATATTGTTAGCACCCACCTACGTAGAAAGTTATGACCATCATAATAAAATAAGAGAAATAAGATCGAAAAAGGAAAGATTTAGAAGTTCCTTTTTCCTGTGAGCTATTAGAGAGTGAAACTATTGAGAAACATCGTTCAAGTGATTCGATGAAACCTCTGCCGTGCACTTCAATGTGATTTGCAGAGAATCCATGTAGATGTAGAAATAAAAGTGGCTCTACAATGACTTAGTGTGTGTCAACGTAAAACTTGTTGGAAGATTAAAGCTGTATGCCAGATGGAGTTTTGAGGACACAGTAGAAGGTATTCTCAGTCGGTAGAGCAGTTGCTCATCAAAAGCAAACACTCTTAAGCTCGAAACTTCCTGGCAGATTAAAATTGTGTGCCAGAACCGGGACTCAAACCTGAGACCTTTGCTTTTCGCAGGCAAGTGCTCTATCGACTGAGCTATCCCGACACGACTCACGATGCCACCTCACAACTTTACTTCCGCCAGTACTTTGCCGCCTCCTTTCCAAACTTCACAGAAACTCTCCTGCAAAACATGCAAGACTAGCACTCCTGGAAGAAAGGATATGATGGAGACATGGCTTAGCCACAGCCTAAGGGATGTTTCCAGAATGAAACTTTTCACTCTGCAGCAGAGTATGCGCTGATATGAAACTTCGTGGTAGATTAAAATTGTGTGCCGGAACCGGGACTCGAACCTGGGACCTTTGCCTTTCGCGGGCAAGTGCTCTACCGACTGAGCGAACCCGACATGACTCACGATGCCGCCTCCCAACTTTACTTCCGCCAGTACCTCGCCTCCTACTTTCCAAACTTCACAGAAGCTCTCCTGCGAAACATGCAAGACTAGCACTCCTGGAAGAAAGGATATGGTGGAGACATGGCTTAGCCACAGCCTAAGGGATGTTTCCAGAATGAAACTTTTCACTCTGCAGCAGAGTATGCGCTGATATGAAACTTCCTGGCAGATTAAAATTGCGTGCCGGAACCGGCTAAGCCATGTCTTTACCATATCCTTTCTTCCAGGACTACTACTCTTGCATGTTTCGCAGGACAGCTTCTGTGAAGTATGGAAAGTAGGAGGCGAGGTACTGGCGGAAGTAGAGTTGTGAGGCGGCATCATGAGTCGTGTCGGGATTGCTCAGTCGGTAGTGCGCTTACTCGTGAAAGGCAAAGGTCCCAGGTTCGAGTCCTGTTCCAGCACACAATTTTAATTTGCCAGGATGTTTCATATCAGTGCACACTCCGCTGCAGAGTGAAAAGTTTCATTCTGGACTCTTAAGTTTGCTTCTCGGCACAGCATTAAGTTTCAATCTGCCAGCAAGTTGCAACAGTGGATTATCTCTATTTCCCCCCTCACACTTTTGTCTTTTCTTTTTTTAATTCATTTAGTTTCCAGGGATTCAGTTACTGATTTTTATTGACCTATTGGTTACTTTTCACTGCTGGGGCTATAAAAACAGTACGAAACTGTTACATCCCGTGTTCTCTCACCTCCTCGTCTCTTCCGTGAAGTGACTACTGGTGATCTGTACCTGCTCTTCCCTATTATCGTAATGATGTAACATATTGCACTACATTTTTCTCTGTGATGGCTCGAGAAAAGTCAATTAGATCTCCTCATTTATTTTTCTTTATGTATATTCTGAGTTAAGAACTTTTACTGGCTCCAGAACCTCGTGTCTGTGCAGGTTCCCGGACGTCAGAAGATTCGGAGATTATAAGTGAGAACCCAGTGGTGGAACAACTTTTCTTCGCTGCACCGTTAATAAGCAAGAAATTAGTATTCTGTGAAAAGAAGAGAAAACAAAATTATTGACTTTGATAATATAAACTAGGAACAGTTCTGTCACGTATTACGACATATTTTTGTCGGATGCAATCTGTTCGGGGTTATAACAAACCTCAAAGTTACTGAAACTGTAAAGAAGGTTTTATTCAGTAGTTTGAAAACTGACATGTTATTTCACCAAGTGTAAGAAGATGAAACAGAACCTGCAAACAATATGTCATCAAGATTTGACATTATCTGTTGAAAGGGGTACTAAGTAGACTTGCGCATAATAGTTCTCAATCGGAAGCGCTCACATTAGTTCGTTGTTCTGCATGAACTAGATCGTTTTTTTAGTTCATCTGCTCCCAGTGACAGCCGAGCGGCGTGGACTGCACATGCAGGTGGAGGGAGAAGTTCCCCCACCTAGCTGCTTGATGAAATTGCTACTTGAGCTGCTAACAATATCACGCAAACCAAAGAAACAGTTTGTGGATAATTTCTCATGTTTAAGTTTAGAGTTATTTCTATATCTTGGCATTATGAAATTTATTAGTCAGATATTGCAGAGTGCAGAATACATCAAAGCAGAAATTTTGTAGTACTGAACTATGTAATCTAGCAGGCAGATGCTCACCACGAAATGGCTCTCACCAGCAGAAGGCAAACACGTGATTTTTAATTCTGTCCGCGAACTATCGCTCATATTTTAGTTCACGACCTATCGCACATATTTTAGTTTGGGCCGGTAGCTCTCCTTTTTGTTCGCAGCTCGGCCGTGAAGTAGGTCGCTCTTTTTAGTTCATCCGCTTGTTTTGGCTTTTGCTACCGCTACTAAAACTACAGCTGAGCTGCATCTCAGCTCGCAACGATGGCAACTGGCAGAAGGGAATCACGAGATTTTGCGCACTCTCGCATCCTCATGCTGTTACCTGTCAGTCTTCGGAAAAGGAGCGGACGAACTAAGAGGCGAGGGATCTGCGAACTAGTTTGTGTAGTTCGCCTGTGGGAGTGCTCTTCCAAACTAGTTCGTTTGTGAACTACACAAGGCTAGTACTAAGTAACAGAACCTCTTGTTCACCAAGGACTATAAGGTGTGAACTTCAGGGGGTTTTCAGGGATTAAACACGGTTGATGGTTGTCAAAAGAAGCTGCAGACCCCTGGAAATGATCCATCATCAATTGTCTTTCCCCAGTTTCTGCCCATCTCTCTGTCTCACGGTGAACTATTTTTAGGTATAATATTTTAAGACTAGGTCTGTCATTTTGCAGGTGATGTACTTACAAGAAGGCCACTCTGTACAACTCCATGGCACAACATCAGCTTAAAGTTGTCCACATCATTTACACTTATTGCAGCAGTATTAGAATCCTTCATAAGTTCTTCTGTGGGTAGCGTAGTTCCATCCCACGATGGCAGCAGGCATCTAGAAGAGGGACAAATACACGAAAAGCATGAAGTACACTGAAATTAATAATACCTATAAAAACTAACATTATTTGTTTATACTACACATGATTTGTTTAAAATATTTCAAATTTTCTGATGTAACTCATCAGGCTGAGATGTAATAGGCAAGCTACAGAGCTAAAAGTTGTCTGCTTCATCACCCAAATAGCAAAGTAAACAAATTATTTTATTAAAACCTCAACTGTCAAATGCCAGTTTGTGATCTCAGAGTATGTGTAATATAAGAAACATGATTTCTAGGTAAAGTAATGGTTAAGATAAAATACATACATTGCTAGGAAGACAAACAAATAATATTTCATCATAAAATAGGAAAATAAACAACAGAACATGGCCATGAAACTAAAACCTGTTAATATGCACTTTAGGAAAACATAAAGTGAAATAGTATGCTTAGAAATATATTCTGTTGTATATTTGAGTAGGAACTGGCCACGAAAACACAAATATAATAAATGTTTCGAATATACTTGCCAGCATGGGCAGCATTGTCAATTAACTAAGCCTATATGAAATATTCCCGTGTTCTTGTATTCGACAAAACAACTAATACTTTATTTCATTATTCTGTACATGGTAAGAACATTTGCCCTTCACTATTTTTCAAGATATTAGCATAAACAAACAATGTATTGTTGTATTTTATAGTAAGCTTATTTCAGATATATGAATGCAGGATTATTATGAATCAATGCAAATTGATAATTGCCTTAATTTTGAATGTAAAGTTGCTATTATCTTGCCATAACATGGTCAGACTAGTTGTTTTTCATATCTTTAATAGTTGTAACAATGTATGGTATTGTAGGCCAGACTATAAAAGGAGGCCACACAAAGATCGAAAAAGGCAGTCTTGTAACAGCTTTCCAAGCCGCCACTATGCTGGTTTGGGCACCGAGGTACATATTGTTGTAATGCATTGTAAGGTAAAAGTGATGAAATTAAACAGCTTTTCAGATACCTGGTGTTTGCTCTGAGTTCTTGCCTTAATTTTGACGCACACATAAAATAGAGAACATTTCTCTAGCTGCGCGTATTCTGAATGAATTCTAGGAATTCCTGTAAGCAGGTTATGTAGATGCTGTGGTTTAAGAAGATTCTACATCCACGAGATATCAAGGTAACTGTCCTGAACTTTGATGCTGTGGAGATTTATTAAGATGTGAAGACCACAATCACTGTGTTGGTGAACAGAACACTGTAAGGTGGTAATGTTTTAAGGCCAAGCTAAAGATTTCAGAGCCCAAAAATCATTTGCAGTGTTAACTCAAAAACACTCTACAGAGGACTATTTAAGAAACTGGGGATACTAACGACTGCTTCCTAATACATTTATTCTCTAAAACAATTTGTCATTAATAATATATATTTTATTTATTTATTTATTTTTTCAAAGCAATAGCTTGGTTCATGGGGCCACTACTAGAAAGAAGAATAACTTTCACAAAGGTCTAAAGTCACTTACTTTGGCTCAGAAAGGCGTCCACTACTGGACAATACACATTTTCAATAACCTGCAGCAGGCATAAAAAATTTAAGTCACAATAAAGTTCAGTTTCAAAAGAGCCTAAAGGATACTTTTGGTGGCCAACTCCTTCTCCATTGATGAATTTCTTAGCAGAAGTGAATGATTTATGTCACTATATATAATATTCACAAATGTGAATATTGTGTTCAGTATGACTTCAGTACTAATTACTAATCTTGTACAGTAACATGGTCACTCTAAATAAGTGTTGTAAAAAATGTTATGTCCTTTAGAATGTAAATATTCTTAAGATTTTTATTTATTTGACTGACCAATTCCATATCCTTAAGGTCAATTACATTTGGGATCTGTGGGAGGTACATTTACACATCTGATCACATTTTGTAAGTATTTATCATGTCTCTTGTTTTCTGCATCCAAGAGGATCTCCTCAGTTTGGATTAGCTGCAACAAAAAGCACACCTAATCTAATCTAATCAACATGTCGTGTCAATATTCAATTTCTGAGGATCTGCACTGTATCACATTTTGAAAAATCTACAGTTGGTAGTAAGGATAGTTTTGTTACAGCACAAAATAGTAACAAACTAATTTGTTAAAATGCCTCAACAAATTGCTCCATCATGGCTACGACTTCCTCAAAGTGTTTTTCCCATACCACCCGGAGTAGCCTTCCACCGTCCTCCCAACCTCAGCAACATCCTCGTGTGACCTTACAACATCCCAAAACCACTCTCCCTACCTAATGGTTTCTATCCCTGAAACCGATCCCACTGCAAAACCTGTCCAATGCATACTCCCACTACCACATACTCCAGCCCCACCACAGGAAAAACCTAGCCTATTCAAGGCAGGGCCACATGCGAGGCAACACATGTCATTTATCAACTGTCCACTGTGCAGCCTTTTATGTTGGTATGACTACTAACAAATTGCAAATAGGCTGAGCGGATGAATGGTCACAGACGGACTGTTCGCCTGGGGGACACCCAATATCCTGTGGCAGAGCATGCCCTCCAACATAACTCCAGGGACCTTGGCATACTACCAACAAACACCAGTCCCTCAGAGCTACGGAGGTGGGAACTTGCCCTCCAAGATATTCTCTCCTCCTTTCTGCTTGAACTATCCTCTCTGGTTATATATAAATATATTTCCTGTTTGGCATGGCTTAGTACTAATATACAGTATCTCTGACTTCCCCAATCCTCAAACATCATCCTAATGACCTAGGCCATGAATTACCTTCCCTTCTGTACCCATGTGCGCCTTGGTTGCACAGGGGTAGAGTGCCAGACTACAAATCCAAAGGTCGCGGGTTTGATCCCCGCCGGGTCCTAGGATTTTTATCTGTCACTTTCCACTTCTTTCACCTCTGGCAGTATTGCTCATGTGAAAAATACTGAGTAGCACCGTGGTTCGGAACCCACGTTAAACTGTAGGTCCCCCTATAACTGGCTGGGTAAGTCAGTTCGAAGGTCGGAGGAAGGCAATGGCATACCACCTCCAAACAGGACCATGCCTAGTAAAGCACTGTGGTGTTCAAACCAATCTTCGGATTGTTGACTGCTTTACCTTTACCTGTACCCATTCCTTTTTTTCTTCCCTTTTCTCCCACCTAGTGAAAGAACCCTGTCCTGAAAGCTTGTTCTTCCCTTTTTTCATCATTTTTTCTTCTTTGTGTCACTATCAGCGGTACAGCACAAAGGTAAGTACTGGCCAGCCAATCTATCTCTTTTGAAGTATAATTTACATCTCTGTGGAGAATTTCCATCATTAATTAAATTTATAATAGATCTTTTAGTCCAAATGTTACATGAAGCTCAATTGGTGAAGTGTCAGACTAGGGAATAAACAGCAACAGTCAAGAAAAAGAAATATGTTGTTTTATGTAGCTACAGTGGTAATTTCACATTCACACAACTACTCTAAAGCAATATTACCTTTCCAGTATTCTCGAGGCACAGTCTTCAAACTGCTGGAGTTCCCGCAGTTTTTGAAGGGCGGAACACAAAGCAGTTGATATTTGCAGCCGTACTTCAGTTGCATCAACTTTGGGGTTTGCGGCCAATCTTGACAGCAGATAATGCGAAACTTCCGCCAGTTCTGGAGGAGGACAGCCATCGGAACACCTGACGGCCAATATTTTCTGGAAAAGGAACATAATTCTTTTCAGCATAAATGTAGCATCTACTGATTGTGGCAGGCTACACTTTCTAATATCACAGCAGTCACGTTATATCAGAAGGAAGCATTTTGCTTTACCTGTATTGTGCAACATTTCATCAATTTCTTTCCCATTCTTTCTATTCCACCAGTAATGAATCTGGTCACTTGTCACATCTGCTTTGACGTAGAACTTGACCAAATCTCTTCTCATTCTCACTATTTGGATAATTCTACTAACAAGTAAACTTATTTACCTTTGCATTTGATTGGATCTGAATATTTTATAGGGTAGAGCAAAATTAGAGAGACATATTTTTTTTTTAGAATGAAACTTCACTCTGCAGCGGAGTGTGCGCTGATATGAAACTTCCTGGCAGATTAAAATTGTGTGCCGGAACCGGGACTCGAACCTGGGACCTTTGCCTTTCGCGGGCAAGCGCACTACCGACTGTGCTATCCTGACACGAATCACGATGCCGCCTCACAACTTCACTTCCGCCAGTACCTCGCCTCCTACTTTCCAAACTTCACAGAAACTCTCTTGCAAACACGCAAGACTAGCACTCCTGGAAGAATGTGTATGGTGGAGACATGGCTTAGCCACAGCCTAAGGGATGTTTCCAGAATGAAACTTCACTCTGCAGCGGAGTGTGCGCTGATATCAAACTTCCTGGCAGATTAAAATTGTATGCCGGAACCGGGACTCGAACCTGGGACCTTTGCCTTTCGCGGGCAAGCGCACTACCGACTGTGCTATCCCGACACGACTCACGATGCCGTAAGAGCTTCTGTGAAGTTTGGAAAGTAGGAGGCGAGGTACTGGCGGAAGTAAAGTTGTGAGGCGGCATCGTGAGTCGTGTCGGGATAGCACAGTCGGTAGTGCGTTTGCCCGCGAAAGGCAAAGGTCCCAGGTTCGAGTCCCGATTCCGGCACACAATTTTAATCTGCCAGGAAGTTTCATTTTTTTTGTTTGTGCCCTTAAAGCCATTACAAGTGTGAAACAATCCGCAGAACAGATTAGTTCAATTTTTCTGAATGAAATTGGAGCTATATACACAAAAGTACTATTATTACTAGTTCTGTGTTTTTTAATGTGGAGTGCAATGGTGTACCCCCTCATTTGAAGAACAAAAATACCTTCCCTTGTCCCCTCCTCCAACCCCCTTTTTTTCATTTTGACATTTGACTAGTAGCAAAATGATGGCATAATTAATACCACATTCAGTCATACAGAAGTGATATACCAAAGTCTGTGTGTGTCTGTGTATGTGTGTGTGTAAGGCAAGGGAGGTATTTTGGGGAAGGGGAGGGGGAAAATGGAGGGGGAAGAATTACTTTTCCGACAAATCTGGGTGTACATTTTATTGTGATGGGGAATGGGTTATTTTTAAGATGGACTTTAGCGTACAACTTTTGAGTACTTTTTATGTAAATACCTGTTTCAAAAGTATTCTTTCTGAATATTAAATACAAATTTATTTCAAGGGCATGTTTCATACTCCTTTAACGGCCAAATATGGATGTAAAACATTTGAGTCTCTTATTTTGCTTTATGCTACAACATGTTCAAAGTACATCAGACCTGAAGTATATCTATGGGGTGGGCACACTTGAAAGACCATAAATGTATAGCTACTATGCTCATTTACAATCCTGCTTGCATTTGTGTATGTATTCTTGTATAAAATATAGTGTTTTTTCTTAATATACCAATATGTAATTCATATTCATTACTTTTATTTTTGCATGTTTAATGAAAAGACTATCATTGCCTTTAGGCTTCTACTAGAAAGTATTGTCATTCTGTGCTATTCATAATCAATTTTTGTATGCAAATTTAATCATTATGTCGTATTTATAATTGTTTACTACTTAAAGTAGCATGCGATTATGTTAAAGGAGTAAAATTTAACAGATCTTCTACAGTAAAAGAGTAAAGTGGAACACATTAAAATATATTTTTGGAAACATTTTCTTTCTATAGGGATAACCCTGCCCTTATACACACACACACACACACACACACACACACACACACACACACACACACACAGTGTGGAGTTGCTAGTCTCCCATCGGGTGCCTCCCCAGGTGGCGGATAGGGAATGCTCACCAGATATGGTGGGTATGGGGAAATAAAATACCCAGAATAGACCAAAACTCTAGTGGCTGCTGCCTTTTAGCATGAGATTGGCTCATCAAAGGCTAAGGGAAGACAAACTCGAGAAGAAATTACCTTTATAATCACACAGAAGTCAGAAAACATCTTGAAGCAACCTCTAGGGCTAACAACTGTAGTTGTAACCAGGATGTATGTATGTGTCCAAAACAAGTTCAAGTCAAAAAGCACGATGGCACAACATTTCAAGAAAATTACCCCAGGGGATAAGTCTTCGGATGAATCCCTCATCGTGAAAGCCACAGCACACGAGTCTCGTTCGGATTCTAGGGTCACTTGACATCCTGCACGAGACGAATCTGACTGTCTCAGTTTATTCTGCACAATCAAAAAATCAGGCCTAAATCAAAACCATTTCTAGCAACTTTCAATATAAACTCAGTCACACAAAATGGCAAGTTGAAAATCCTCACCAAAGCCCTACAAGAAAATCAGATATCCATAATTGCCATACAAGAAACATGTTACCCAGACGAAGAAATTTTTTAATCAGACAGTTACCATTTTTTTAAGATCCTTAATGGAGCTGTGAAGCTTGGAACTATTTGCTGTGAGAACCAAAATCCTTAAATCAGTCACAAACTTTGAACTATTGAATGACAGATTATCCATACTGACAGTCAAATTTGCCAATAAAACCTACGCCCTAGTAAACTTGCATGCCCCTAAAAAGGATGAAAACATATCTGACCCAGACAAAGTGGATAACTTCTGAGACCTACTGGATGAAAAACTGTCAAATTCCTAAACACCATGTGAAACTCCCTATGGGTTACCACAATGCCCAACTCAGCCAAGAGCAAAAATACAAGAAAATTATAGGAAATTACCCTGCCCATAAGACACCCACCAAAACAGCAAAAGACTTATATCCATCTGTGAAAGTCACAACCTGCAGGTAATGTTGCCCCACGCCTGCCACCTACGCAGAAAGCAGACCACTTGTCGATCTTCCGTCCAAACCGTAGGAGGGTTCCAAATAGACCGTGTCGCGACCTCCGGGAAGAACAACCCTGAAATTATGAACTTCAAAGTGAAGAAAGGCATAAATGTGGCCTCAGATCCTATCCGTGATTAAATTCTGAACTATCCCTGCAAACACCAGAAAGACCACCAAACATATTATACGTTTTGACAGTGATAAACTTCGACAAAGGGTCACAGAGTTCCAAGAAAAAGCAAGACCAAGTGACTGTGACTTCAATATCACCAAATAGTGCATTATATAGGCTGCCAATGAAGTTGCAGAAATGAAAAGGAACAAAAAGCTTGCCTGGTGGAATGACACATGTGAGTCAGTTCTTCAAGGAAAGTCTCAGTGCACGGAAACAGTACTTTTCAACTAAACTGGCAACTGACTGGGAAACCTACAAAATCCAATGTGTGCAAACAGAAAAGAAAAGAAAAATGTAAGTACAAAAAGTCGCTCATTGAAAAGATAGAACACAATTACAGGAAGAATGAAACCAGAGAGTACCACACAGCCTTCAAACGCAAACTGACCGGCTACAAACCGCCGTCACTACGCTTTCAGAGAAAGGACGGTACACTGGCGACTTCAAATGAAGAAAATCATCAGATTCTAGCAAATTACTTTTGAGACCTACTGAACTGTAATAAACCTCGCACTGTGACATACTTCTCATGGTGTGACATTTATAAATAGTCGATATAATATCTATTTATTTATAGCCAACCGAGCTCTTACTCCTCTATTTGTGACTCAAAATACCACTCATATAGTCTTCCATATGACATGGTCACCTTTGGATAACTGAATGGATGGTTTGAGGAACCCGGTAGTCCGTTTCTTCTATCCACTCAAATGCATAGGACCTCATTTCTTCTTGCAGGGACGAAATGACCATGGAAAAAAACACTTCGAACTGAGACTACAATTAATTCAAGACTTTTTTTCATCTTAAGACGTGTATTATAACATTAATTCTTTCTTACAATGTTGAATGCGTAAATACATAATGAGTAATTAAAGTTCGGAACTGGTTTCCGTCCAACTCTCACGGTATGTCCTTTAATACTGATAAAACAAAAACAATGTAAAAGGGATTACATCATTTCTCATGAAATGTCTGTGCAGTGTCTTAATTATTCTTAGGCAGCGCACTGTTATTCACTGTGCGTCACTTTCATTTCCAAAGTCATCAGTTGGATTCTTCTTTTAACATTTTCTTGCACCCTGCAAACAATATTATGGGTGCACAGTTTTCTATTTTGTTAATAAACGGTTGATAGCAACTATCTTCTGTCAGGAATCTATAACTCGTGTAACGACCATTCCATTACATTACAACCTCCAAACCCCACTGAGATGAAAGAACCACTGCTCAGGTGCCCAGAGTCCAGACCACCTGACGTACATGAAATCAAGTGCCATATTGTCCATCTCAAAAACAAAAAAGCGCCTGCAGAAGACTCAGTCATAGCAGAACTGCGGAAATATGGCCCAAAGGAATCACTTGAAATCTTGCAAAGATCAAATGGAATGAGGAAACACTGCCTAAAGATTGGAAAATGGTCCCAATTCATTCCTTACACAAGAAAGATAGCATGAAAGACATTAACAACTACTGAGGAATATCCCTGCTACCGGTAACTTGTAAAATTCTCTCACTCACCATTCTGGAGCACTTAGAAGCCCAAGTCGCAAATCAAAGAGGTGAATACAAAGGGGGTTTCATAAAAAGTCGCTCAACAGCCAAACACATCTATAACCTCAAAACAATAATCAAATACTATAGTCTAAGATCCAAACACTACTTGTCAGTCTTATGGACTTCAAGAAGGCATACGACTCCAAAGACCAGGAGGTTCTGGTGAACATCCTAGACGAGTTCAAAGTTGACCTTAAACTGCAGGAATTAATTAGAGCTACGCTACTGGACACAAAATTCGAAGTAAAATGCCTTCGGTGTCTTTCAGTTCCTTTGAGGTCAAATCAGGTGCAACCTCTCCTCCTCCCGTCAGGTTGCCATTACCTGGGGCCTAACTGCCCTACTCAAAAAATGGGTGGAGAAGAGATGCATTTAATGTTTAATATTTAATTTGAATAAAGTTTTTCTCTTCTTAGTTTTGGGGCTACACTTTAACTTAAACAATGATTTTTGTGACTTGAATGGATAATGCAAGTTTCACTGGTAAAATTGACATTTATTATATTTAAATTAGCCTCACACGCACAACACATAAATTAACATATAAAACTTGAACACTGTGTGCCACTATTTTCTAAAGATGAGCCTAACAATATCAAAACAAAACCTCAGTCTTATTATACAACCGCAACAATCAGCAGCTCAGCTGCTACTACCTCTACAATGAACACCACTGCTATTGCTAGTGCTACAAGTCAGCAATATACCACGCCTCACTTCAAAGACATTAATCCCTTACACAGGTCACAAGCAAGGTGATGGTCTCTGTCTGTGCTTTTCAACTGCTTCCTTGAAAAGATCAGCAGAACCTGGCACGAAAGATTAATGGAAACCAACTATAGCCCGTTATGAATTGGAACCAAATCAAAGGGCCTTTGCCAACGACATTGGCATTCTGTCAGACAACGTGGACACTGCTAAAGTTCAAATCGAACTGTTAAAAGAAATCACTGAACAAACTGGTCTGTGAATATCTTTTGAGAAAACGGAAGTCACGACTATAGTCGAGCCGAAATAGGATGATCCCCGTTGCTCGCTTGCGGCTTTGAAGCGTCGGCTGCGGCAGCAGAGCTTGGAGTGAGTCGAACGCGAGCTTTGCTCGGCGCGTGCACGCGTTCGGCTGTGCTCTGCACTTTTGCCAGTTCTGTCAGACATCAGTGACCGGTAGCTATAACTGTACGGCAGCAAACTAACTACTTGGCAACACATTTGCATTCAATTTCCACAGCCGGGGCGGTCTCCCAGCCCAGTAAGTGGAGAATTATTCTCTCCTCCCGTTGCCCACCTGGTCTCGACCTCCGCTAAATTCAAATTCTCGCCCACCGTCTTTAACATCTTTGCCTCGGTTCTGTGGACAGAGCCTCTGCCTCAAGTGGTATCTCTGTCCAACTTCTTTGCTTTTTACAAATGTCTGTCTAGGTGTATTTGCATTTGGATATGTGTGAGTGTGTGTGTATTTGTTTACCTTCCTTTTTTTCTCCTAAGGTAAGTCCTTCCACTCCTGGGATTGGAATGACTCCTTTTACACTTCCTTAAAACCCATATCCTCCCCTTTCTCCTCTCCATTCTTCCTCTTTTCCTGAACATAACAGACACAATCCGTAAAAGACCTGCACTATTTTATGGCGACCTCAAATGAATGCACGAAAACAGGTTAATCAAAAATATATTTCTCTTTCTGATCCAAAACCAAAAACTATGAAGTCACGGTTTAAAAACACAGAAGAAGACCTTCAGATGCTACATATCAAACCCGATGATGCCTTTGACAGAGTTAATTTCTGAAACAAGATAATGACGGGATGGACCACAAGTTCCAAAAGTCTGCTGCCTTGATGGCCACATCATTTGCTGCATGTAGGTCCTCTATGATGCATGGGTTGGGCAGATTTCTGCAGACCAGGAGATGTTATGGGTCCTACAAATCACCACACTCACAGAGCTCATCTTCGTTTCTGAAGCCCCACTTCCTCAGATTCGACTCGCGGTGTGACACTCCTGTCCTCAGTCTGTTTAGTGCCTTCCGTGTCGCATACAGCAGACGGAATCCTTCTGCAGGTTCCTCTTCGATGTGCTCTCCGGCCATTTCTTTTGATGAATTCTGCCATAACTGTGTACTCAGAGGTCCGGGCGTCAATGCAGTTGATGTTTTTGTGCTCATAAATCTCCTACTTGACTTAAGCCTAGCTTTTTGTGGCTCACGTCCAAAGAGGGGGTGTCTGGGGTCGGTTTTTCCGTTTCTTTTTCTCTATTTCTGCAGCTGTTTTTCTGCGTACATCTGGAGGCACTACGGCCATAATTTCGTACATTTTTCCGACAGGAGTCGGTTGAAGACAGCAAGTCACTGTGCATCCAGTTTTGTCATCCTCTCTGGCACCAGACCGGTGCTGCATACTCCACTGCAGAGAAGCACAGTGCGAGAGAGAATGTGCAGAGCACACTCGGCTGTGATCCCAGGGCCGAGCCAATGAGTTTACGTACAGTGTTGTTCTGGACAGATACTTTCAGCTCGGTTTCCTGGCAGTGAGACTTCGGTCCACCTTAACTTCTGAGTATTTTGAAGTATCAAACTGATACAGTTGTTGCCCTCTCCAGATAATTTTTAACTTCTTTCTGGCTTCCTCGTTTCTCAGGTGGAAGGCGCAGACCTGCATCTTCCCAGGATTTGGCTTTAGGTGGTTACCATCTTAATACTTGCCGAGGTCCTCGAGGGCTGCTGTCAGCTTCGCCTCCACTTTTCCTTGAGCTGCAGAACCTGTGCCATCTGCATAAGTAGGCTGATTGTTAGTATTAGTGTAGATGTTATACAGCAGGGGTGCCGATACGCTACCCCGAGGGAGGCCATTCTTCGACATTCTCCGTCAGGTCTTCATATTGTGCAGGGTTAGAAGAAAGCTCCGATTTTGCAACAAACACTAGACGAACTGTGTTAAGCGATAGTCTTCGGTGACCGAGTACACCTTTCTCATCAGCTTCTTGTGCTAACAGATCTACGAATGCCACTCCTGTTACTTGTCCTCTTTCGTATCCATCTTCTATGAATTGAGTCAGATTGAGGACCTGGCCACAGCACAACTTTCCAGGGAGGAATTCTGACTTCAGTTATGAGATTTTTATCAACTCGTTCTGAGATATGATCAAGGATTGACCTTTCCAATACTTTATAAAGTTGGCAAAGATGAACCCCCATGAACCACAGACATTGCCGAGGTGGGGTGGCTTGCGTGCCTCAACGATGCAGATAGCCGTACCGTAGGTGCAACTACAGCGGAGGGGTATCTGTGGAGAGGCCAGACAAACGTGTGGTTCCTGAAGAGGGGCAGCAGCCTTTTCAGTAGTTACAGGGGCAACAGTCTGGATGATTGACTGAGCTGGCCTTGTAACATCAGCTAATGTGGCTTTGCCACACAGCTACTGCGAACGGCTGAAAGCAAGGGGAAACTACAGCCGTTACTTTTCCCGAGGACATGCAGCTCTACTGTATGAACATATGATGATGGCATCCTCTCGGGTAAAATATTCCGGAGGTAAAATAGTCCCCCATTCGGATCTCCGGGCGGGGACTACCCAGGAGGATGTGATCATCAGGAAAGACAATACTGGCATTCTACGGGTCGGAGCGTGGAATGTTAGATCCCTTAATCGGGTAGGAAAATTAGAAAATTTAAAAAGGGAAATGGATAGGTTGAAGTTAGATATAGTGGGGATTAGTGAAGTTCGGTGGCAGGATGAACAGGATTTCTGGTCAGGTGAGTACAGGATTATAAATACAAAATCAGTTGGGGGTATCACAGGAGTAGGACTGATAATGAATAAGAAAATAGGAATGCGGGTAAACTACTATGAGCAGCACAGTGATCGCATTATCATTGTCAAGATAGATACGAAGCCAACACCGACAACAGTTGTACAGGTTTATATGCCAACTAGCTCTGCCGATGATGAGGAGATCGAAGAAATATATGAGGCGCTAAAGGAAATTATTCAGACAGTTAAGGGAGAGGAAAACTTAATTGTGATGGGAGACTGGAATTCGGTAGTAGGAAAAGGAAGAGAAGGAAAAATAGTAGGTGAATATGGACTGGGCAGGAGGAATGAAAGAGGAAGTCGCCTGGTAGAATTTTGCACGGAACATGATTTAATCGTAACAAACACGTGGTTTAAGAATCACAAAAGAAGGTTGTATACGTGGAAGAGACCAGGAGACACCGGAAGGTATCAGATAGATTTTATAATGGTACGACATAGGTACCGGAACCAGGTTATAAACTGCAGGACATACCCAGGGGCAGATATAGACTCTGACCATAACTTGTTAGTCATGAGCTGTAGGCTGAAGCTGAAAAAACTGCAGAAAGGTAGGAAAATAAGGAAATGGGACTTAGATAGATTGAAGGAAAGTGAAGTCCTGGAGAATTTCAGAGGGAGATTTAGGCAACAATTGACAGAAACAGGGGGAAATAAAACAGTAGAAGAGGAATGGGTAGCATTGAGAGATGAAATAATGAAGGCAGCGGAGGACAAAATAGGTAGAAAGGCAAGACCTACAAAAAATCCATGGATATCACAGGAAATACTACAGTTAATTGATGAAAGGAGAAAATATAAAAATGCAATAAATGAAACAGGCAAAATGGAGTACAGACGACTAAAAAATGAGATTGACAGGAAGTGCAAAACGGCTAAGCAGGAGTGGCTAGAAGCCAAATGTAAATCTGTAGAAGAATGTATAGCAAGGGGAAAAGTAGATACCGCCTACAGGAAAATAAAAGAAACATTTGGAGATCAGAAAAACAGCTCTATGAATATCAAGAACTCAGATGGGAAACCAGTTCTCAGCAAAGAAGGGAAAGCTGAAAGGTGGAAAGAGTACATAGAGCAGCTCTACAAAGGAAATGAACTTAGAGACGATGTTGTAGGAACGGAAGAGGAAGTCGATCAAGATGAAATAGGAGATATTATACTGAGAGATGAATTTGACAGAGCCTTGAAAGACCTAGGTCGGAACAAGGCCCCAGGAGTAGATGACATACCCTCAGAGCTACTAAAGTATCTGGGAGAGCCAGCCATGACAAGACTATTTGAACTGGTGTGTAGGATGTATGAGACCGGCGAAATGCCCTCAGACTTTAAGAAAAATGTAATAATCCCCATTCCAAAGAAATCAGGCGCAGACAGGTGTGAAAACTACAGAACCATCAGTTTAATAAGTCATGGTTGCAAAATATTAACACGAATTATATACAGAAGGATGGAAAAACTGGTAGAAGCCGACCTCGGGGAAGATCAGTTTGGGTTCAGGAGAAATGTAGGAACTCGGGAGGCAATACTCACTTTACGTCTTATCTTAGAAGATAGATTAAGAAAAGGCAAACCTACATTTTTAGCTTTTGTAGATTTGGAGAAAGCATTTGACAATGTTGACTGGAATACACTCTTTCAAATTCTGAAGTCAGCAGGGATAAAATACAGGGAAAGGAGAGTTATTTACAACTTGTACAAAAGCCAGACCGCAGTTATTAGACTCGAAGGACATGAAAGGGAAGCATCAGTTGGGAAGGGAGTAAGACAGGGTTGTAGCCTTTCTCCAATGTTATTCAATTTGTACATCGAGCAGGCGGTGAAGGAAAGCAAGGAAAAATTTGGAATAGGGATTAAAGTTCAGGGGGAAGAAATAAAAACATTGCGTTTTGCTGATGACATTGTAATTCTGTCAGAGACAGCAAAGGACCTGGAAGAGCAGTTGAACGGAATGGACAGCGTGTTGAAGAGAGCGTATAAAATGAACATTAACAAGAGCAAAACAAAAATAATGGAATGCGGTCTTAGAAAATCAGGCGATGCTGAAGGAATTAGATTAGGTAACGAAACAATGAAGGTGGTAGATGAGTTTTGTTACTTGGGTAGTAAAATAACATGCGATGGTCGCAGTACAGAGGATATAAAATGCAGAATGGCAATGGGAAGAAAAGCATTTTTGAAAAAGAGAAATTTGCTAACATCGAATATTAATTTAAGGGTAAGGAAGTCTTTTCTGAAGGCATTTGTGTGGAGTGTTGCCTTGTACGGGAGTGAAATATGGACGATAAGCAGTGCGGACAGGAAGAGAATAGAGGCTTTTGAAATGTGGTGCTACAGAAGAATGCTGAAGATTAGGTGGGTAGATCGCATAACTAATGAAGAGGTACTGAACAGAATTGGTGAGAAAAGGAATTTTTGGCATACCCTGACTAAAAGAAGGGATCGCTTGGTAGGACACATTCTTAGACATCGGGGAATCGTAAATTTAGCATTGGAGGGAAGTGTGTGGTGTAAAAATCGCAGAGGGAGACCAAGAGACGCGTATAGTAAGCAGATTCAAGTGGATGTGGGTTGCCGTTCTTATGAGGAAATGAAAAGGCTTGCTCAGGATAGAGTAGGGTGGAGAGCTGCATCAAACCAGTCTCCGGACTGAAGACCATAACAACAACAACATCACTAGGTGAGTCTTTTCTTTTCTCTCTCTCTCTCTCTCTCTCTCTCTTTTTGTATTCTGTATGTATACTTATTGAGGCAATACTGTATCTTTAGTATGATTTTTTTTTTTGTTGCTGCATGTCGTCTACTTGAAGTTATTCAAAATGAATACTGATTATTGCAGTGAGGAAGAGCAGTACTATATAAATGTATTTTAATGAATATTTGCATTGATTTTTACTGAACCTGAGGTAATTTAGGATAGCATCCATTTCAACCTTAAATAACTCCTTAAATTTTCAAGATATAACTGAATTCCCAAGGTAATGAACATTTTAAATGAATCAACACATGTATAAAAAAAAGGATGAGTTTTTGAAGTTTTGCATAATAAATAGGTATTTTAGGAGCTTCAGAATGGAAGCTGTACAAACCTCTTTCAGTACGAAATCCTCAACTACACAATTAGGCTACCAAGGACAGTATGTAATTGCAGATGGGACGATGACAAAAATCAACTAAAAAGAGGGGAAACAAACTGGATTTTGTCAGAATCCCCCCCCCCTCCCCAACACTTTGATGTTGTTAGGACACAGTGTTGAGTGTTAGGCAGTTTGTGGCCAAACTGGAATTACAACATTACCTCCCCACACTACTCACTCTTTCCAATAAAAAAAGCCTAAAAGGGAAGGGGGAGGGGGAGGGGTCTATACACAATAATCATCACAGCTCCAGGCCAGTTTAGAATGGCAGTAAGTCTCTGATGGGGACTATTTTGGAGGTGTAGAGGTTTTCAAATGTTCTCCACCGTGTTTACCCACCACTGAGCATATGTGATTGTTCTATTCCATATGCTTATAGACTATTACATCCAGGTATTTGTACAAGTCGACCAATTCCAGTTCTGATTCAGTGATGTTGGAGGCTTGGGCCATTAACTTTCTGACACTTGTGACATGCACATTTTTAGACATTTGAGTATTCTTCAAAAGAAGTTTGATCATTTAAAACAACTTCCATTTATATCCGCAGATCAGATGAGCTTCAGATAAGACAAGGTACAAGAAGTATAAGATGACTCCCAAATTACCATATTTACCCAAATGCAAGCCGCACTTTTTTTTCCAGTTTCCAATATGTAAAAATATGTCTGTGGCTTAGATTTGGAGGCAAAGATTCAGGAAGTTCTGAAAAATACTGTAAAAAGCCAATATAAGTAGGTTTTGTGTATGGTAGTTCCAAAAAATGCAGCTAGAAGCTGCCATAAGTAGTTTTCGTGCTTATTACATCTGGATTTAACCCTCTGTTTCCATGTTTGTGGTCTGCTTTTGAACTTTCGTGCATGTAGTGTCACAAGTGGCATTGTAAAATCAAGCTGCATTGTACATAATTAATTCTATTTCTGCTCTATGGTGTATAGGTTAATGTATTTACCCTTGTCTCCTCAATAAGTTAATGAAGCACGTAAAGCAAAAAAAAATTATTACACATACCTTTGTTTGCATAAATCTTTCCTCCACAATGTAAATTTCAGACTAAATTTGAATCTAATTTTTTTTATACCATCATATAAGACCACCTTGGATTTAGGGCCTTTTTTTTTAAAAAAAAATGAGTCAGCCATTGTCTTATCTGCAGAAATATGAGGTACTCATTCTTTGTACCAGTTGGAAATGCTATCACAATCTGAAGGGATATTTGGATATTTGTTCAGATTTCCTCAAACAGTACTTCATTATGGATAACTGTTGTTACAAATGTAGCAATATATTTGAGAATAGGTTGCAGAAAAGCACATATAACAGATTACAACTTATTAAAAAGCTTTCAGTTGTTAGGGCCTTCATCAAACTGAGAAACTGACTCTCTCTCTCTCTCTCTCTCTCTCTCTCTCTCTCTCTCTCTCTCTCTCTCTCTCTCTCTCTCACACACACACACACACACACACACACACACACACAACCACTGTCTCCAGCCACTGTGGCCATACTGCAGCACTTTGGACGGCTGAGGCGAAAGCGACCAATGGTGAGAGTGAGGAGGCAGCGTGGAGAGGGACGCAAGGCAGGGATGACGGAATACACAGGGAGGGATGCGAGGTGAGAGACTGGGGTGTGTGGTGGAATGAAGGACAGGCGAGGGGCCGGAGTGTGGGCAGGGAGGGAGATGACGGAGGTGGAGGCAGGGAGATCACAGGAGCACACGATATACTGCGCGATTTGGGTTGTGGTGGGTGACTGACAGACGGGGCCTGAGAGATCTGTTTCTGGATGAGGTTTGGAGGGTAACTGTGGTCAGTGAAGGCCTCAGTGAGGCCTCCAGCACATTCGGAGGAGAGGGGCGACACTTCACTGCATGTGTGATGACTCTGGGTGGCTGGGCTGTATGGAACGGGTGGCAGCTGTCGAAATGGAAGTAGCGTCGACGGTCAGTAGGTTTGATGTGGACAGAGGTACCGATAAGGCCACCTACAAGCAGGAGGTCAGCATCGAGGACGGTGACTCGTCGGGCCGAGCGGGACCCAGTGAAGTGAATGGAGGAGAAGGTGTTGAGCATTTGAAGGAATGTGGATAGTGTGTCCTCACCTTCAGTCCAGATTATGAAGCTATCAATGAATATGAACCATGTGAGGGGTTTGGGATTTTGGGTAGTCAGGAAGGATTCCTCTAGATGCCTCATCAACATGTTGACAAAGGAAGATACAGCTATGGGTATCCAAATAGTATCTTCTTATGCCAACCTGTTCATGAACCATCTGAAGGAACCTTTCTTGACTACCCAGAATCCCCATTGTGGTACATAAATAACATTTTCTTGATCTTGTACCATAATCAGAGGTTTATATGTGGCAGGGGGATCAGAAGTATTGCCCTCCCCCAGAATTAATGAATATAGAGAAAAAAGTTTCTTTATTTTTATGATTTAATATAAACAATAAAAAAGTTTGATCTCAGTAAATTAAAAGGGCTTCAGGGTAAAATATCCTCTGAATATGAGCAGCAAATAGATATGGTTGAAATTATTAGGTGAAAAAGCACAGGTACATTGATAGACACACAAATGAAAATGCACAGAAATACAGAAATGCTAAGCTTTCGCCACAGTCTTCAGAAAAAGAGGAAAGAAGGAGGGGGGGGGGGGGGGGGGAAGGAAAGGATGAGGGTTTTAAGGGTGTGGGGGAGGAGTCATTCCAATTCCAGGAGAGGAAGGACTTAACTTAGGGGAAAAAAGGACTCGTAAACAAAAATATATACATTCACACACACTAAGGCAGACATATGTCTGTGGAAGGACTTACCTTACATAAAGTAAGTCCATATTGTATGTGTTTATTTATCTGTCCTTTTTCCCATAAGGTAAGGTAAGTCAAACAATAAAACAACATATTTAGAACCTACACTACTAATTTTTTTAAGGATATTCTCATATACCTGTACCAACGACATCATGAATATGGCAGATATAAAATCTCTCCATAAGAAGGGAAGAAGTAAACGCACCACCAATATCTAATCAAAGGACAAATAACAGAATAAACTTAGGGAAACCTCCACACAGGAAGAGTGCATGAGAATCGGTCATTCAAGAAAACCTAGAAGTATAAGTTCTAAATATGTTGTTTTATTGTTTGACAACTATTTTCCATTATTGAAAATGTGTTTAACTAACTCGCCGTTGAGTTCTTTTTATCCTTGTAAATTATGGTAACTTCTGTGGCCATACATAGAGGGCGCCTATGCTATGCCTAAGTTGCTCGATAGTATACTTTCCATTCAGTGGTATTTGCATGTGATCCATCGAGCTAGCAACTTATGTTACAAGTACAGCTGATGTTGACCGTTAATGTATTATGAGTTTTTACATGCATCTTTTTCCGTTCTCCATTCAGGAAAGGTATGTACCTTATAATTGTAAATGACAGAGATTGTTGATTGATTTTTTTAAACTATTTTTACCTATACAGTAGAACCTCATTTTTACACTTTTCAGGGGACTTCAGTGAAATGGTGTAAAATGCAGGAAAATGTAAAATGCAGGAAATAATGTTTTAAATGGTAAAATATGCTTACTGGATCAGCCTTGCATTTTCGTAGTTTGTGTGTGATATATGTACATAATAGACATCTAAATACTCGCCAGGGAGTTGATTATACAATAAAGGTTATCCAAATTTTTACTATTTTAAGTGCCAGGCAAAACTGGCAAATTTTATGGGAAGTAGAAATTTTTGACATAATTTCATTCATTATAATTGTGTACGCCGCTATTTTAAGTGCCAGGCAGAACTGGTAATTTTATGGAAAGTGGAAATTTTTGACATAATTTCAGTCATTATAATAGAGGATGCCGCCATTTTAAGCGCCAGGCAAACTCGTAATTTTATGGGAAGTAGAAATTTTTGAGGTAATTTCATTCATTATAATCAAGGACGCCACTGCTGGGCTATAACACATCTTCAAAATTTCCTGAACCGCTTCGATAGATATCGTTTGGACGCCGCTGCCAGGCTATGTAACACATCTTCAAAATTATTGCCTTTTACCGGAATTAATTATTTACATAGTAAAACTCCTACAGTTCCGTTCTTTTTGTATTTTTCTATGTTTCACACGACAATATTAGAGAATTTATCCGCGTTCTCGAGTACAAACATATGCATAAGTATTTTTGTGACGTTTTCATAGGATCAGCATCTCTCACTATTATCGCTTTTTTGAGGTTGTGAGTATTATGATACCCAACTTTGACAGATAAAGTTCTTTATTAATCAGATATATATATCACAAAAACAATGCAACTATTTATTCTCACTTCAACAAAGCAACTGGTTCTGATTGTTTGAGTACACACCAGCCGCTCAGGCAAAGAAGCTAGCGGAAAGACGAACTACACCACCACAAATAAGTGTTATTCTCTCATTAACAAACTGTTCTGTTTGTCTGATTACATGCCAGCCACTCTGCCAAAGAAGCTAGTGAAAAGAACTACATTGCCACAAATCGGCACGTCTTTAAGTCAACAACGAAATGCGAAGTATACATTTGAATAAACGCAAAGTGTCAAGAAACTCCAATGTGAATAATTTTTAAGTGCTATACTTTAAGGGGAAAGCCATGCTAGTGTCAATTTATGTACATTACATCATTTTTCTTCGCCAACATGCTTTCAAAAAGTGTAAAACGCGGGAAAAGCGTAAATAAGTTAATGCAAAAATGAGGGCGAATTAACATTGTAAACATAGGAAATTTGACGGGACCGACAAAAAATGGTGTAAATGGCGGGAAAACGTAAAAACCGAGAATGTAAAAACGAGGTTTTACTGTATATACTGTATGCTGTATTTTGTCACCAGGCGCTCCGATGATAGGCTGGGCCCGAAATGCATCAGCATAAAGAGAAAAATAAAGGTTTTTACAATATCTACAACTCCTTCATTACTGCAGCCAATCAGCTTTTTTAGAATCCTTTGTATTGTCATATTAATAAGGCTGCCTACCTCTACCAGGACTTTAAGTCCGATTTGCAATTCCACCAGGACCTTATTGCGTTTACAAGACTGAAACCCAACAATTTCCCTGTGGGACTGCACAACAACTTCTGAGTCTAAACTATGATGGCATTCAAATCTGGTAAATAGGTTGAGAAACAGAGCCTATCCAAGATAGTATATTTTATTTGAAACTTCCAACCATCCAGCTGACTGTCACCTCTCAAGGAAAACCTGGGTACACAGCTGAGGAGTGTGTGCTTAGTGTGTTCACCAGCACTGACGGTTTCTTGAAGGCAGCACCACAAGCTGTGGACTGGCCGTCGAATCCAAATGTGCAACTGTGACTGATGAAAAATACTTAAATTTGAGCATTGAATGAATTTATTGTTTCATAATTGTATTTATTGTTGTGTGTTAATGTCAATGTTCAGTTTACATTATTTCGTCATTTTTGTATCTTGTATTTTAAAGGTTTATATTCTCTTTTATGCAGTCTTAAATGGAGTGTGTCAGGCCACAAGATAAATAAACAAACTGACAGCTGGTCTTTAAATCCCACCACAAGTATGGCACTCGGGGTGCCTCTGCAGTGAAATGTGCATCAATAACAATTAATAACTGCGGCAATTCTTAATTGCTGAGTTTATCGAGATGCCGTACTCGAGGAAACTGACGGGAAGCACATTTTTCTTGCCCCGAAACACAGCTACCGTAATCTCTCTTACACACAATGTTTGCAAGCATTTTTAGGTTGTTTTGTCAGTTCGAGGGAGGAGATTTGTGGCTCCCCATTCCATATACTGCAATTTGGTCTCGCATATCACATGTTTGACCCAAATCTCATCAGCAGTTTCATTTCAGTCAAGTAGTTTAGCATCCCGGTGAAAGTCTTTCGACTAGACGTCACTTCGGCAACTTGCGAGTCACTAATCTACCCCAGTTATTGAACAGGGGGTGAGGGACATCAGTTTAATATGGAATCCGAACTACTTGTCATTTGTGGTGACACCTCACATACTTGAGAGGTGAAAGCTAGAATTTATGATACAAATAGGTTTTGTAACTGCATACTGTCTTTTTCCCAGTGCTTTATCACTAAAATACTGAACCAATATAGGGTACTTTGTATTCCATTTTAGGAAAAAGCTAGTTTTTTTATGACACCTTATCTCCTAAAGTGTGTGTCGTACCACGATAAACTTTGCTGATGGATTCAAATTTATACAGGGTGTTACAAAAAGGCACAGGCAAACTTTCAGGAAACATTCCTCACACACAAAGAAAGAAAATATGTTATGTGGACATGTGTCCGGAAACGCTTAATTTCCATGTTAGAGCTCATTTTAGTACGGATGAGGCTTCATTCCAACGTGATCAAATTGTAAATTTTCACAATCAACCTGGCTGGGCTGACGAGAATCCGCACGCGATTGTGCAATCACATCATCAACACAGATTTTCTGTGAAAGTTTGGGCAGGAATTGTTGGTGATGTCTTGATTGGGCCTCATGTTCTTCCCCCTACACTCAATGGAGCACGTTATCATGATTTCATACAGGATACTCTACCTGTGCTGCTAAAACATGTGCCTTTACAAGTACGACACAACATGTGGTTTATGCGCATTGGAGCTCCTGCACATTTCAGTTGACTTGTTCATTCCATGGCCTCCACAATCTCTTGACCGCAACCCTCTTGACTTTCATTTATGGGGGCATTTGAAAGCTCTTGTCTACGCAATCCTGGTACCAAATGTAAGAGACTCTTCGTGCTCGTATTGTGGACGGCTGTGATACAATACGTCATTCTCCAGGGCTGCATCAAGGATTCCATGCAATGGAGGGCGGATGCACGTATCTTCGCTAACAGAGGACATTTTGAACATTTCCTGTAACAAAGTGCTTGAAGTTCTGGTACGTTCTGTTGCTGTGTGTTTCAATTCCATGATTAATGTGATTTGAAGAGAAGTAATAAAATGAACTCTAACATGGTAATTAAGCGTTTCTGGACACATGTCCACATAACATATTTTCTTTCTTTTTTGTGTGAGGAATGTTTCCTGAAAGTTTGGCTGTACATTTTGTAACTCCCTGTATACATGGATAATATCTGCAAACATAAAGAAGTCATTGCTGGACTTTTACTACCATATATCCCAATACGCAGGAAAAAATGAACGATCTTGTTCTTACTGTGAGAATTTCTGAGGGAACAGGAGCACAGTTCTCAGAAACACCGTGCTGGCGAAACCAAACGAGTGCTTTCTGCACGGCGTCGGCGGCTGACACTGCGGCGGCCATCACACGCGGCCACTCTGCTGCCACAGGATCTGCAACGACAAGCGGCGCACCGTTAGCCGACTCGTCAAAACGAGAACACCTGCATTAAGAGTGGTTCTAGATTTAAAAAAACACTTTAGACAATGTCAGTTGGAATGCACTTGTCAAAATTCTGAGGTTTGAGAGGATAAAACGTAGGGTGCTAAAAATTATTACAAATAGTACAAACAGCAGAATACAGTTACAAGAGCTGAAGCACACAATAAGGTGGCTGAGAAGTGGACAAGACAGCAATCTAGACTACCCCGAAGTTATTCAATCTGTGCAACAGAGTGAACTACAAATTAAACCGAGGACAAGTTTGGGAAAGGAATCACCAGTCTGCAAGTTCGAGATATGTTACCGAGATTGTAGGTATATCAGAGATGGTAAAGATCTAGGGCAGTGGTCGGCAACTGGCGGACTGCGGTCAAGGTCCGGACTGCGGAAGACCAAAAACTGGACCGCCAAATATATTTTTAAAAGTTAAAGTTGCATACTCGGATTATTAAAAAAAAATGTTTTCTGTAAATAACCATGTGTATGAGAGCCACCTTTAAATTTTTTATAGAATTTTAAAATTAACTGTTAATAATTACAACCATTAATGATTATTATAGGTGGATTAAATAAATAGTTTCCATATATCCAATGCTGGAGAGTACACTGACGAGTGGCAGCAGAAGGGAGCGAGCTGGCCAATGAGCCGCATAAAAGCTCTGTCGTACAGATGCAGCACAAGAACTTTGCTGAATCAACAAGGAAATTCTATAAATAAATCGACTTCATACTATGACATTCTCTGAAACCTTTATTTAAGCTGACGACAATAAAAGTAGTTAGTTCGAACTTCTGCAGAAGTCTCCTTGCTAAGCCATGTCATTCAATGAATTATGCGACATAGTTGATGAAGAACAAATGCCCATTTTCGTGTGATTTTTTTATTTTGAAGGCAAAGAGTTTCGGGGGGGGGGGGGGTAGGGTTGGAATTACTAGCAAGGCAAGACTTGTGGATAAGATTTATTCGATTCTTTTGATGACTTCATAACAAAATCAAACATAAGTTATGATAAAATGGTGTCTCAAATGGCGGGGCCCCAGCGATGATCAACAAAGAAAAAGAACTAGCAAAGAGAATCAAAGGCCAGATAGCTAGCCTACTATCTTATCAGTGCATAATTCACTAGGCAGTGCCTTGTGGTAAACTTGGTGTGACTCTGAAGAAATGATGCACAGGCTGACCAAGCTGATTAATTTTGTGAAGTCTCATTCTTCTCTTCAGTACAGACAGATCAGTTTCTATCTGAGTGCGATTCGCCACATTCTATGACTTCTTCTGGGTTTTTAATACAAATATGCCTGTCTGTTGTATTTAACATGATTTTGTGAGTAAAAATTAAAATTAAAAAAAAAAAAAAAAAAAAAAAAAAAAAAAAAAAAAAAAGAATAAGGTTTTACTTCTGGACCTTGATAAACATTTTCAGAAGTATCCGGACCCCACCTAAGAATAGTTGCCTACCTCTGATCTAGGGAAGAGCAACTGGCCAGAATTGAAAGGGTCTTGAAAAAATGTTACACTAATTGAATTTCACTTTTTCAATGTTATTCCATCTGTTCGCAGTTCGGAATTGAGAACTAAAGATAGTTAGGTCCTGGGATTGGCTTGCACTCAGGATCAAGGGAAGGGACATTCATGCATGCTCATTTTAACTTCAAGTAATAGGGAAAGCAAGGGTACATGGGCAACACTCCCCTACAAGAAATACCACTCCAAAGTTTTCTTACCTGGAACATTTCATTTCAACTATAGCTCAATTACAGTTTCTTGCTAACTTATGTTGTGCTTATGTCTGTCTCAATCCACAATTTCTGTGTTACTCCCATTTTCCTATGAAATATGTTTTGTCTTCTTATACACTATGCATCTTACTTCCAACATTTTTCACTTTAGTTGAAGGACAAACAACTGTATCTTTACATAATCCAAAAATTTAATTTTACATTCATATAAATGGCTTATTGATACTTTCATTTCAGTCCAATGATGTATAACAATGAACTTAAAACATACTAGTCTCTAAAAATCCAGGAAATCGCGCAAAAATGGTTAAAATTTGTTGGCTAATCAGGCCAATTCATCATTATTATTACCAGTCTTACTTTTTCACTGAATTGATGTGAAATAATTATTAAATTTTGAAAGGAAATTTCATAGAACCCAGATAAGATTGAGGAAGACTCGTCCACCAATCTGCTCTCATGCCCATTCTTTTATCAGTAAGAGCTAATTGAGCATCCAGAGAAGCAAAGGTACAGCTGTTCTGAGGGATATTCTTGTCCTGCAGAATGATCCAATGTATATTTTATGGGGTATTTGAATTGTGTCCAAGCAATAGCTCCACAATTCCACATCTATTACATGTGTTGTTTTGTTTAAAAAAATTACAGATGCTGTATACATCACAGTCAGGTCCACACTGTTTGTAGAATGAGCTCTGAGAAAATCAGGCAACTTGAAGCTTATAGCCACTATACTGCGTGAAGAATTTGACAGAGCGCTGAAGGATAAGGATTTGAGTCGAAACAAGGGCCCTGGAGTAGCTGATATTCCGTCTGAACTGCTGATATCGTTAGGAGAGCCAGTCATGAAGAAATTGTTCCACCTGGTATGCAAGATGTATGAGACAGGGGAAATACCCTACAACTTCAAGAAGAATATTGTAATTTCAATTCCAAAGAAAATAAGCGCAGACAAATGTGAAAATTACAGAACTAACAGTTTAATAAGTCATGGTTGCAAAATACTAACATGAATTATTTACAGATGAATGGAAAAACTTGTGGAATCCAACCTTGGGGAAAATCAGTTTGGATTTAGGAGAAATGTAGGATCATGCGAGGCAATACTCACATTTAGACTTATCTTAGAAGATAGGTTAAGAAAAGGGAAACCTATGTATCTCGCATTTGTGGATCTGGAGAAAGCTTTTGACAATGTTGACTGGAATACACTTTTTCAGATTCTGAAGGTAGCAGGGTTAAAATATAGGGAGCAAAGAGTTATTTTCAAATTTTTGAGTCAACCTATACAAAAACCAGACAGCAGCCGAAGGGTAAGAAAGGGACACAAAGGTTGGGAAGGGAGTAAGACAGGGTTGTATCCTTTCCCCAGTATTGTTCAATCTGTACATTGAGCAAGCTGTGAAGGAATGCACGGAGAAATCAGGAGAGGGAATTAAAGTTCAGGGAGAAGAAATAAAAACTTTGCGCATTTGCCGATGACATAGTAATTTTGTCAGAGACTGCAAAGGATCTGGAAGAGCAATTGAATGGAATGGACACTGGCTTGAAAGGAAGAAGATGAACATTAATAAGAGTAAAATGAGGGCAATGGAATGGAATGTCAAAAAATCAGGTGATTCTGAATGAATTAGGTTAGGTAATGAGACAATAATAGTAGTAGATGAGTTTTGTTATTTGGGTAGCAAGATAACTTCTGATGGCTGTAGTAAAGAAGATATAAAATGCAGACATTTTCAATGTCTGCCTAGGTGTGTTTGTGTGTGGATATGTGTGAGTGTGTGTGTGTATTTTTTTACCTTCCTTTTTTTCCCCTAAGGTAAGTCCTTCCACTCCAGGGATTGGAATGACTCCTTTTCCACTTCCTTAAAACCCGTATCCTTCCCTTTCTCCTCTCCTTCATTCCTCTTTTTTCCTGAAGAAGCTACCAGCGGTGGCAAAAACGTGAATGTTTGTGTGTTTTTATTTGTGTTTTTTGTGTCTATCTGCAAGCCTATGCTTTGGGTAAGTCAAACAAAAAGAGGAAGGACGGAGGGGAGAAAGAGAAGGATACGGGTTTTAAGAAAGTGGAAAAGGAGTCATTCCAATACCAGGAGTGGAAGGACTTACCTTAGGGGGGAAAAAATGAAAAGTAGGAGAGTGGCAGCCCCGGTCGCAGCGTCAGCAGCCTCATTCCCTGGCACACCTACGTAGCCAGGTACCCACAGGAAGCGAAAGCCGTCTTCATCTTCCAATTGAAGGGAGCGTTGGAGTGAGTACAAAAGGATGGACCGGATACAGATCTTTAAGAGACTGAATGGCACTGAGAGAATCTGAGCAGATGACATAAGAAGGGTGGTGGTGGCAGTGAACATATTGGACTGCCTGACAGAGTGAGAGAGAGCAAAAAGCTCAGCTGTGAAATTTGAGCATTCGTCGATGAGCTTGTATTGAAAGCTGTAGAACCCGATAAAAAAAGGCAGATCCGACACCATCAGTGTATTTAGAACCATCTGAATAGATGAAGCAGGCGACGAAAACGAACTCCGGGAGGCAACAGTGCAGATGCAGACACCCCATATTGGCGAACAAGGGAGTCATTGAAAAATGATGAATAGGGTGAGTGTTTGGGCATCGACAGCAGCCGGCACGAGTACCGACAGAGCAATATATCACATCGATAGTGCAATGGTAATTTGGCAGCTTCTGCATAGAGGCTTTCAATAGGGCTGGTATAAAATGCTCCAATCGCTAGGCATAACCCCCGATGGTGAATTAAGACGGCGCAAGATGGACGACTGTGCAGATGTGTAAACAATGCTTTCGTAATCGAGCTTCAATTGGACTATGGACCGATAAAGGTGAAGAAGGACGGGTCTATCAGCTCCCCATGATGTACCGTTAAGAACACGGAGGACATTAAGGGAACGCGTACAATGGCCAGCCAAAGAAGACATGTGGAGACCAACAAAGTTTCCTATCAAACGTTAGTCCTAAGAATTTCGTTGTCTCCACGAATGGGAGAGTGACGGGGCCTAGATGTAGAGATGGTGGAAGGAACTCATTGTATCGTCAAAAGTTGATGCACACTGTTTTCTCAGTGGAGAAATGGGAGCCATTTGATACGCTTCAAGAATAGAGACGGTCAATACACCGCTGGAGACAGCGCTCCAATAGACCCGTTCTTTGAGCACTGCAGTAGATTGTGAAATCGTCCACAAAGAGGGAATCAGAAACGTCAGGTGGGAGGAAGTCCATAATTGGGTTAATTGCTATAGCGAAAGGTACTACACTAAAAATGGAGCCCTGTGGCACCCCATTCTCCTGGCAAAATGGGTCTGACAAAACAGAGTCCACTTGTACCCAAAACTTTAGTCCATTAAAAATGCACGAATAAAGAGGGGGAGACGGCCGCAAAAGCCCCAGGTATGCATGGTTTGGAGAATCCCCGTCCTCCAACAGGTGTTGTAGGCCTTCTACAGATCAAAGAACACAGCCACCATCTGGAGCTTTTTCAAAACGTTGTTCATAATAAAAGTCAACAAGGTGACAAGGAGGTCAATCGCAGAGTGGTGCCGACAAAAACCACATTGGACATTGGTAAGGAGGTGTCGCAATTCAAGGAGTCAAACCAATCGAGCACTGACCGTGCATTCTATCACCTTGCAGACACATCTGGTAAGAGAAATTGGGTGATAACTAGAAGGAAGATGTTTGTCCTTCCCTGGTTTGGGGATGGGGACAACAACGGCTTCAAGCCAACTTGTGGGAACCTGACCATCAGTCCATAAGTGATTATAGGTGCAAAGAAGGAAACATTTACCCACTGGAGAAAGGTTCTTCAACATCTCAATATGAATGGCATCAGGCCCCCCAGCAGAGGAGCGGGACATGGCGAGAGCACGGTCTAGTTCCTGCATAGTAAAGGTGTCATTGTAACTTTCATGATGTAAAGATTGGAAAGAAGGCAGCTGTGCTTCCTCTGCCTGTTTGTGAGGGAGGAAGGCAGGGTGGTAATGAGCAGAGCTCGAAATCTCCGCAAAGGTGTTGGACATGTCAACGGGGTCCACAAGGACTGCGTTTGCTACCATCAGGCCTGAAATTGGGAAGTGGACCTTAGTGCCAGATAACCAGTGCAGGCTACCCCAAATAACCGAGGAGGGAGTGAATTTGTTAAAAGAACTAGTGAAGGCAGTCCAACAGGCTTTCTTGCTTTCTTTTATAACACGACAGCATTGTGCTCGCAGTTCTTTGTAATGGATGCAATTCTCCATCATTGGGTGGCGTTGAAAGGTGCGTAGAGCATGTCGCCGGGCTTTAATAGCGTTGCTGCATGCTGCAGTCCACCAGGGGACTGGGATGCGGTGTGGAGAAGAGGAAGTACGAGGTATGGAATGTTTGGCAGCAGTGAGAATAACCTCTGTGAGGTACTGGACCTGACTGTCGCAGCTGGGGAAATTCTGACTGTGCAAAACCGCCATGGAAGAATACAGCCCCCAGTTGGCTTTGGAGATGTTCCAAGTGGAGTAACACGGAGATGGGGTATGATGCAGTAGGTGGATTACACAAGGGAAATGGTCACTCAAGTACTTATCAGAAAGGTCATACCACTAGAACCGATGCGCTAGCTGAGGAGTGCATATCGCGAGGTCCAAGTGAGAATAGGTGTGCGTCGTGTCTGAAAGGAAGGTTGGTGAACCAGTGTTTAGACAAGATATGATTGAGATGGTTGAGAAGGTCTGCTAGAAGGGAGCTTCTTTGACAAGATGCTGGAGAACCCCATAGGGGGTGGTGGGCGTTGAAGTCGCCAAGCAAAACAAAAGGTGGAGGAAGCTGGGCAACAAGTTGCAGCACATCTGCCCTGGTTAAGGCAGATGATGACGGGGTATAGATATTGCAGAGAGAGAAGGAAGGGTAGGGAGAGTGAGTGGATAGCAACTGCCTGTATGTGAGTATTCAGAGAGATGGGATGAGAATAGATGTCGTCCCGAACGAGCAACATAACCCATCCATGGGTGGGAATACCATCCACATCAGGTAGGTCACAATGCACAGAGGTATATTGAGGGAAGGATATACGATCCTGTGGGCGTAACTTGGTTTCTTGGAGGCTAACTATGATCAGACACTGCTATCGAGGGAGTAATTTGAATTCCTCGTGATTGGAACGAATGCCTCGAATGTTCCACTGAAGGAGTGCCATGATAAGAATATGGGGAGAAAAGAGAAGAACGAGGCAAAACTCACCTCGACGGCCCCCGAGGGCCGGACTTCGAGGGATCACTGTTATCGCAATCCATTGGTGGAAAATCTTGTTCCATCAGTGCGACTGGAATTTCACCTTTCCAAGTTGATCGGTAGGGGCAGCATCGTCCGCCGGTAAAACGCCGGTTGCCCGGCTAACTGTAGTGGGTCTCAGTGAGACAGAGGATGATGGGGCTGGCTACTGTTGGGTGACGTGACAGATGACTCATGCCTCGGGAGGGAAGGAGAGGAATTTTTTTTTTTTTTTTTTTTTTTTTTTGTTAGCTCTTTTGGAAGAGTGACAGTGAGAAGAAGAGGTATTTGGCAGTTGAGAAGCCTGAGTACATAGAAAATCATTTCACGGACAGGTTCCTTTTTCGAGGTCCGAGCATCTTGTTTAGGTGCCCATGATTTATTAGAGGTTGACGAAGACTGAACTTTAGATGGAGCAGGAGGGAGCAGGGAGATGGAACGGGCAATCTTCGGGCTGGCCGATCGCACAACTGTGTCAGCGAAAGTGAAAGCACAGGTCTGTGTACCTGCCTCCTTAGTAGGTCGGAGGGAGGTGAGGACCTTACTGTATGTACCCACTGGAAGGACAGTGGGCTTCCGACTCGCTAGTAACTTTTGAGCAGCAGAGGTTGAGATCTTTTCTGTGACCTGAATTTGCTGAATGACCTTCTCGTCTTTACAGACAGGGCAGTCCCTAGAGGAGGCAGCATGGTCACCATTGCAATTAAGGCAGTGAGGGGACAAAGGTGGGCAATCGCCCTCATGGGCGTCCCTACCACAAATGACACATTTTGCTGTGTTGGGGCAAGTTTGAAGGGTGTGGTTGAATCTATGGCATTGGAAACAGCGCGTGGGGTTGCTACATAAGGGCGAACGGAGATAACTTCATATCCTGATTTGACCTTGGACAGGAGTTCAGCTGTATTGAACATCAAAAACACAGTACGAGTTGGTGTCAGCTGGTTATCGACTTTTTTCAACACTATGCACGGCTGTTACACTCTGGTCAGACATGTAGTTTTGGATCTCTTCGTCCGATAACCCGTCAAGGGATCTTGTGAAAACTACCACTCGTGACGAGTTGAGGGTGTGATGCGCTTCTACTTGGACAGGATATGTGTGTAGGAGCATAGTCCTTATCAGTTTTTGCGCCTGGAAAGCACTGTCCGCTTCCAGTAACAATGTTCCATTGCGCTGCCGGGAACAGGTCTTAACAGGGTCAACAATCGCATCAACACTCTTCTGAATTATGAAAGGATTAACAGAAGAGAAATCTTGACTGTAAGTTGGAGAAACAACCAGAAATTTGGGAAGATTAGGCAATATTTTCTTACACTGAGGTGAATCAATTTTTTTTTTTGTCAAAGTCACAGTAGAAGAGAAGGAAGTCTTTGCGGAAGTGTACCCCACAATTACCGGCATCTCCGATGGTGTGCTCCTTCCTAGTGGGGGCCCTCGCAGAGGGCTTACCCACCTTAAGTGATTGTTCACAGCTCACATCACACCTCACGAGAACTGACGGAGGGACCAATCGGCAAGTTCGGTAGGTACCAGCTCGGGTAATCACCCCTCCCTGGGCCTGGCCTTTACAAGAGGGTACATACATGCCCTACTTGTCTACCTGGGGTGGGGAATCACGTGTTACTGCATGAGAATGTGTGGGTCGGCCTTCACACACGCACAGCGAGGAATGAAGAAGAATAGAGGAAGTAAAGAGAAGGATAGAAGAGGGAGTGTCTCAAACGCCGAAGCAGAGACTAAATTAGGAGAGGAAGGCTAGAAGAGTACAGCAAGGAGTGAAAGACAGAAGCAAAGGTTAGGAAAGGAAGAAACCGAGGAAAGAGAAAAACTATGACAGGAAACCACCTCGACTTGCAATGGACGCCCGTTTCCGTCAAGGGCATTCACCGGGAGGGGAAATGAAGCAGCATTGGGTGGGAAGGAAGGCTACTTCGGCACAGGGTCCCGTGTGCGCCACACACGTACCCACAAAAGAGCTGTGGGCCCCCTGGGGAGAAGGAAGTGTGTGGGGTAAAAATTGTAGAGGGAGACCAAGGGACAAATACAGTAAGCAGATTCATGAGGATCAAGAGGATGTAGGTTGCTGAACGTGTTCTCAGATGAAGAGACTTGCACAGGACAGGGCAGCATGGAGAGCTGCATCAAACCAGTCTGCTGACTGAAAACCACAACAACATATTTTAAGAAAATATTTCACTAGAAGAAACAGAAAATTTTTTGATTTCATTTTGTGTGATATTGTTTCTTTCTTTCTTTGGTTCAACAATGATTCTAAGTTGATTTTTTATAAAGTAAACATTTAAAAACAGATTTCATGGTTGGACATAACACTGATATGTTCAAAAAAATCTGTTACATTCAGCTAATATGCCATATGATTATGCATAGTTGATATGACAATGACTGGTGCAATGAAGGTGATCATTATGTGATCGAAATCTATCTGTAAAAACAGTAATAAAAATGACCAATGCTGCATACTATATTATATTCATTAAAAAAAAGTTTTTTTTCACACTTGTTAGTGTAAAATATTAGCTTCTCAATAAACCATTTAGCTTTTGTGAGGTGTCCGCATGACCAATATTTAATAAATTTGTTCTTGTAGGCTCTGTGCTTGTCGCACAGCCTCGCAGAAGATGGAAATTTAACGACTTTTTCCAAATTCCATCTAAATAGGCATACTGATTTTAAATGCCAATGTAAATCTTTCAAACTGTATCTATTATAGTTATTTTACAATATTTTACATATACATATATGTATATGTTATCAGTTCTGTGACCTCCTAACAACTAAAACAAAATCTCGTTCCTTTTCCCCTTATTTATTCTTTTGCTTCAAATCCTCAGTGCTCCTAGAACTCTGTACAGCATTGCAGTTTCCTTGCCACTCTGTGTGACGTCACATATTCGCGCGGCCGCATGAAGTCCAAAGGAACACCCCGTAGAAGGAAAATATAAAAGAAAAAAGAACAAAATATACAACTAAGTTCCTTACAGTAAAGTTAAAAGGAAACAAAAATATATTAAAATTTCCTTCTGCCTATCACCTATTTGATTCATACTTGTTTGTTTAGAGGTTTAAATGTAAGGTTCCATTTTTTTTAAAGACAAAATTTCAAAAATATGTCTGTACCCTTACACTTTCCATAATTTGTAATGCTCTTAGTGATATGATACAGTTTCTCTAGTACATACATTTGATTGTCATATCTAATAATGAAAAGTTGAGGTGGTTGAGTGTGAAGAAAGCCAGATTACCACAGGATAATTTTGGGATTGGAGAATGTACTATAAGGATAACTCTGTAGTTAAGAAAAGTTGTTGGTGGGGGGGGGGGAGGATCCAGATGGCCCGAGATGTAAAGCAGCCACGCCCGCACTGCACCCCCCCCCCCCACCACTGCCTCACACCCTCCCTGCCCCCACTGACCTCCCTTCTCCTCCTATTCCCTCACCACAGAGCATTACTCGGGACACGACATCCGGAGACGACGGTCGTGTCTCTGTGCTATTGAGATAGTACGTGTTTCTTTTTGGACAAAGGCAAGTGACCAGAAGCGTATAGTTGTGTGTCTGAAGCTACCACGTGTGTCAGTGCAGTGGATGCACGACCAGTCTCTCACACATTTCATTTCCGTAGTCTTGTATAACTCACCAGCTGCCTATAAATCCTGTGGGTCTGCGAACGAGAGGAGACGGCTACTGCTGAAGCACTCGTCGGAATCCTGGAATGAAAAACTACATTATAATATCGTGCGACACAGGTGTGCGAGTTTTCTCTAAAACTAAATGAATTTACCTTATACAGTTTCACATACCGGTAATCAAGTAATCTGTTGTGACTTAAGTTCTTCATTTGTGTGACCACATTGCTTGACAATTATTGAAGGTGTTTTATTTCATGTATGTAACTGCAAAAAGAGGCATTGCCAAATTTGTTTCCCTTTATTAAAATTAAATGTCATCCGTTACGATTTTTTGTGATTATATTTTTGCTTAACACCAGGAAACAATATCAGCTTGCTCTTTTCTTGGTCATTTCCCCATCTGCACTCATGAGTTTTGATCTATCTCATATTATTTCACAGGACTATGATTTTCATATGATTAAGACAAGACAAAGTAGTGCTGCCACTGTTGACTTATATTAGCCAGAAGGATAGAAGTATATAGTAGTGCTACTACTATGCCTTGTATTAATCATATAAAAATGCATAGTCCTGTGAGACAGTGGGAGATAGAAACAAAATCATCAGTGCAGATGAGGAAATGATAAGTGAATGGGTAAATCAATGGCATATCCTGCTATGAAGTGTAAACAGAGACATGAAATCATCACTACTGATGATGATATCTCTTACATATATGAAAATTGAGGTTTGTGTGTCTATAAAGCACTCTGCAGCCAAAACAACCTATCCAAAACAAATAAGTGTTTATATGTTGTTGTAATGATAACGATAATGAGGTGGAAGATATGGGGGTCGACGACTTAGCCAAAAGGACCAGCTCGCCGATAGACACAAATAAAAATAAAAATCACACTCAAACACACATACAAGCTTTCGCCACCACTGGCAGCTTCTTTAGGAAAAAGAGGAAAAAAGGGAGGAGAAAGGGAAGGATGTGGGTTTTAAGGAAGTGGAAAAGAAGTCACTCCAATCCCAGGAGTGGAAGGACTTACCTTGGGGGAAAAAAAGGAAGGTAAACACATACAAACACACTCACACACATCGAAACACAAACACACCAAGACAGACATTTGTAAAAAGCAAAGAAGTTGGACAGAGATACCACTTGAGGCAGAGGCTGTGTCCACAGAACAGAGGCAAAGATGCTAAAGATGGTGGGCGGGAATTTGAATTTGTGGAGATTGAGACCAGGTGGGCAACAGGAGGAGAGAATAGGCTGAAGGGCAAGTTCCCATCTCCGGAGTTCTGAAAGGTTGGTGTCGATGGGAAGTATCCAGATAACGCGGGCGGTGTAACACTGCGCCAAGATGTGCTGACCGTGCACCAAGGCATGTTTAGCCACAGGGTGATCCTCATTACCAACAAACACTGTCTGCCTGTGTCCATTCATGTGAATAGGCAGTTTGTTGCTGGTCATTCCCACATAGAACACTTCACAGTGCAGGCATGTCAGTTGGTAAATCATGTGGGTGCTATCGCAAGTGGCTCTGCCCTTGATCGTGTACACCTTCCGGGTTACTGGACTGGAGTAAGTGGTGGTGGAAGGGTGCATAGGGCAGGTTTTACAACGGGGGCGGTTGCATGGGTAGGAGCCAGAGGGTAGGGAAGGTGGTTTGGGGATTTCATAGGGATGGACTAGGAGGTTACGAAGGTTAAGTGGGCGGCGGAAAGACACTCTTGGTGGAGTGGGAAGGATGTCATTAAGGATGGATCTCATTTCGGGGCATGATTTAAGAAAGTCGTATCCCTGCTGGAGAGCCACATTCAGAGTCCGCTCCAGTCCCGGAAAGTATCCGGTGACAAAAGGGGCACTTCTGGGATTCTTCGGTGGAAGGTTCTGGATTTGGGGTATGAGGAGGTGGCTCTGGTAATTTGCTTCTGAACCAGATCAGGAGGATAGCTGCGGGATGTGAAAGCTGTTATTAGGTTATTGGTGTACTGGTTCAGGGATTCGGGACTGGAGCAGACTCTTTTGCCACGAAGACCTAAGCTGTAGGGAAGGGAACGTTTGATGTGGAATGGATGGCAGCTGTCATAATGAAGGTATTGTTGTTTGTTGGTTGGTTTGATGTGGACGGATGTGTGAAGTTGGCCGTTGGACAGATGGAGGTCGACATCAAGGAAAGTGGCATGGGATTTGGAATAGGACCAGGTGAATTTGATGGGACATTTCATGTCTGCCTAGGTGTTTGCATGTGGATATGTGTGAGTGTGTGTGTATTTGTTTACCTTCCCTTTTTTTCCCCTAAGGTAAGTCCTTCCACTCCTGGGATTGGAACGGCTCCTTTTCCACTTCCTTAAAACCCGTATCCTTCTCTTTCTCCTCTCCTTTCTTCCTCTTTTCCTGACGAAGCAACGAACTGTTGCGAAAGCTTGAATGTTTGTGTGTGTTTTATGTTTCTGTCGATGAGCCTGTACTTTAGGTAAGTCAAAGATGTGTGTGTGTGTGTGTGTGTGTGTGTGTGTGTGTGCGTGAGTCAATAACTTTCAAAACCCCCTTATCGTTATCAACCCTTAACCATTGTTGTGCATGATGGGAGACTGATAATTACTACCACAAACAAATGATATTTGTATGTGATGTGTAGTTTTGGCTTCAAAGTGAAATATAGGCACAAACACCTTCATTTTATAACATACAGTACTAGCTTAATTCCCACTGCTTCGAGTGGATGGTCTCCATTGGTTGCTTCTACTTCTAAATATAAATTTTCATATATTTAGCTTTAAAAAGGCTTTCCTAATGAAGTATTTTGATACAGCCTGTCACACCGTATTACACCACTGATTTCAGAATTCAAAACATCCCGAAACATTTTTTTTTTTTTTTTTTTTAATTCTAACCATGATACCAAATCCAAATTATTGCATTCTAGCATTAAAATAATTTTATTAGCACCTTTAAAAATGTTTTCCTTATATCACCTCCTTAATGGTTGAATTTCCAAAAATATTGAAACATGTGTTTTCAAAATTCCAATCAAAAATCTGTGTTTGTATTTTTGCTTCAAAATTGCATTAATAGCAATGTATTTTAAGAAAAAAGTTCATCCCCTATGTCATCTCCTTAGCGATGGAAATATCACAAAATCGCTGACGCCTACAATGTAAGATAAACAGTGTCTACAAATTTCAAGTTTCTATCATCTGCAGATTCACTTTTCAGCACTGTTTTCTGTCTTTTAGAAACGGATTAAGAACAGGAAATTTCTTTCTTACACTTTGTCATCTCTCTTGGTAGTTTTACTTTTCAAACTGCATTTATGCATTTATTTTTCTTTAGTCAGATGCCTGAGCGAAAAAAAAAAAAAAAAAAAAAAAAAAAAAAAAAAAAAAAAAAAAAAAAAAAAAAAAAAACTGAAGATTGTGCATTACATCTAACAATTGACTAACAAAGGCTTTTGTGAAGAAAGAAGGCATAAAAGCATGTATTCTAATGTAAATTCATATTTTAATTTGTATCATTAGTAGTTATTGTCACTTTTTTTACACGATTACAGTCGCAAATGTCGCCTGTCAATTGTGTACTATCGGTAGTGTTCAGTCAAGTTCACGAGGAAGAGAATACAAGCTGTGCTCATGCTGCCAGTGCTCCTGCCTGTGACACCCCGTGGGCAGCTCGTGCCCCCCGTAGTCTAAATACAGCAGTGGTTGACAGAGGACTGTTCCAACCCCCTGTATACACTCGTCTCACAGGCCTTTGTTGTGTCAACACAGATGGCAGCTCATTCACTCGATGGTTTGATGTTACAGCAGTGTTACCAACATTTTGCATCCTGTCTTTGTAGAAACAGTGAAAGGTCCGAGTGCAAGATGTGCAACATAAATCACTTTGGATGAGCTCAAGTGACACATCATGTGGAGTTTTGTATTGTGCTCCCCTTCTTTCTCCACCTGCTCTTTGTTTTCATCCTTCCCCGTTTTCACGAAATTATGAACTATTTGTCCAGTCATTTGTGTGTTTGTTCTGTTTCTGAAGGCTTGAAAATTGGGTATTTGATTGATTTCTGAAAATCATATTCAGTGGTTAATCATGTCAACTTATGTTTATAACACACTTTTTCCCCTTGTGAAAAAAAAAAAAAAAAAAAAAAAAGAAAGCCACAATTAAATTCAAATAATTAAAAAGCCCACTAATAAACTTCATGTGAGTCATGTAATGCCTGTGACATAAAATGATGTGATGCTACAGCTGCTGTCAAAATTCACTAACGAAAATATATTGTTTGGACACACATTTCTGAAAATGGTCTACAAACATTGCGTAGCGCCACACAGTGCAAATACATCTTAAAAACTCTAGAAAATTTGTTTTTTTCATGTTCCAAGCAATGAGAAATGTGTAAAATTTGCTCTCATAGACCTAAATAAGATTGTGGTTATTGCATTCATTAATTTTGTGTGCATCATTTTGATGTAAGTAAACACTCCATAAAATAATTATTATTCTATTACATCACTATTATGTATCATACTCTATAGCTGGAGAGGTGTATAGTATTATTATGTAGAGATTTGTGAGCTAATGTCCACAAATTTGAAAATTACAGAACTATCAGTTTCATAAGTTATGATTGCAGAATACTAATACAAATGATTTACAGACAAATGGAAAACCTTGTGGAATCCAACTTTGGGGAACATCAGTTTGGATTTAGGAGAAATGTAGGAACACAAGAGGCAATACTCACATTATGACTCTTCTTAGGAGATAGGCTAAGGAAAGGCAAACCTACGTTTTTATCATTTGTAGATTTGGAGAATGCTTTTGACAATGTCGACTGGAATCAACTCTTTCAAATTCTGAAGGTAACATGGATAAAATATAGGGAACGAAGAGTTATATTAAACTTATACATAAACCAGACAGCGGTTATTAGAGTCAAAGGGCAAGAAAGGGACGTAGAGGTTGGGAAGGGAGTAAGAAAAAGTTGTAGCCTTTCCTCAATGTTGTTCAATCTGTACATTGAGCAAGCAGTGAAGGAATGGAAGGAGAAATTTGGAGAGGGAATTAAAGTTTAGGGAGAAGAAATAAAAAGTTTGCGGTTTGCCCATGAGATAGTAATTCCGTCAGAGACCACGAAGGATCTGGAAGAGTAATTGAATGGAATGGACAGTGTCTTGAAAACAGGGTATAACATGAACATCAACAAGAGTACAAAGGATAATGGAATGTAGCCTCAGAAAGTAAGGTGATGCTGATGAAATTAGATTAGGTAATGAGACAATACAAGTAGTAGATGAGTTTTGTTATTTCGGCAGCAAGATAACTTCTGATGGCCGAAGTAAACAATATACGAAATGCAGAATGGCTATGAGAAGAAAAGCATTTCTGAAGAACCAAAATTTGTTGACATCCAACATTAATTTAAATGTTAGGAAGTCCTTTCTGAAAGCATTTGTCTGGAGTGTAGCATTGTATGGGGGTGAAACGTGGGCGATAAGGAGTTCAGACAAAAAGATGATAGAAGCTTTTGAAATGTGGTGCTTCAGACATACGATGAAAATTAGATGGGCAGATCACGTAACTAATGAGGTGGTGCTTCACCGAAATGGGGAGAAAAGGAGTTTCTGGCATATCCTGACTAAGAGAAGGGATAGATTGCTGGGACACATTTTGAGACATCAAGGAATTGTCAACTTAGCATTAGAGGGGAGTGTGTGGAGGATTAAAGATCGTAGAGGGAGACCGAGGTACGAATACAGTAAGCAGATTCAAAACAATGTAGGTTGCCGAATGTATTCTCAGATGAAGAGGCTTGCACAGGACAGGGTAGAGTGGAGGGCTGCATCAGACCAGTCTGCGGACTGAAGACCGTGCCCGTTGGACACTATAGACCGGCAGTACACCCGTGGACATTTTGATCAACAACAGTCCACATTTACAAAATGGCTGAGGTGCGAGCAACCAGTGGTGAGGATGAGGTGGTGGCAAGGAGAGGGGATGTGTGGCACAGGTGGGGAATACGCCAGTGCCATCTGATGGACAGTGCGAAAGGAAGGGAAGGGAATGAAATGTGTGGCGGTATGGGAGACTGTAGTGTAACAGCTAATTTAGCTGTACACTGTGGGATTGTCCCACCATGAGAAGTGCGGATTCACCATATCTAGAAAAGTAAATATTTATGTATAAAAATAAAGATTGTTTGACTTACCCAAAGCACAGGCTCGCCGATAGATACAAAAACCACAAATGAAAACACACACAACAAACATTCAAGCTTTCACAACCTAGTTGCTTCTTCAGGCAGAGTAGGGAAGGAGAGGTAAAAGGAAAGGATGAGGGTTTTAAGGGAGTGGGTAAGGAGTCATTCCAATCCTGCCAGAGGAAAGACTTACCTTGGGGGAAAAAGGATACGTAAACAAACACACACACCCACGCATATACACACACAAACGCACCTAGGCGGATGGCTTTCTACAGTATGTCTGCCTATATTGCGTATACGTGTATGTGTGTGTTGTGTGTGTGTGTGTGTGTGTGTGTGTATGTGTGTGTGTGTGTGTATTTGTTTACCTTCCTCCCCCCCCCCCCAAGGTAAGTCTTTCCTCTCCCCGGATTGGAATGACTCCATACCCACTCCCTTAAAACCCTCATCCTTTCCTTTCATCTCTCCTTCCCTATTCTGTCTGAAGAAGCAACTAGGTTGTGAAAGCTTGAATGTTTGTTGAGTGTGTTTTCATTTCTGGTTTTTGTGTCTATCAGCGACCCTGTGCTTTGGGTAAGTTTAACAATCTTTATTTTTATACATATTTTTCCCACCAGGAAAGCCTCTTTCATAACACAAGTAAATATTTAAGGATTTTACTGTGTACCATGTGCTAGCATGTGCAGGTAGGCGTGTGTGAGCAGGTGAGGTTGTACAAAGACAGTCGTAGTGGCTGAAGAAGAGGCCGTCGTGCAACATAGCAAAGCATAAAAGAGTGTAAGAAGAAACGGTGTGGACATGGAATTTCTATATACATGGATGAGAAAAATGAACTGAGTTTTGTAGAAGTAGTTTGTAGTTAAGTTCCTCTTGAGACTTGATCCAGACCAGGTCTCGTGTAATCTCAGCCTACAATATTTTCATAGAAGTTAATCATCTTGTGGTTTTTTTATTCAGTTAAAGTGTATTCTTACTGAGTGTGTTCCCTCACTGCTACAGAACAAAGTGCTAACCTGAATTCTAGGTGATAACTACAACTCAAATCTTTACACAATTATAAACTATTAAAGAAGAAAAAGATTGCTGGAGTTAATTTGACAAGATGGGATACTTACATAACTAACCGAGCAATAATTTGGGTGCTGTTTTTCTGGAGAAGAGTTCGATTGTAGCAACTCAGTCATCGCAACTTCTGTTTCACCGGGAACACTGCATTTCCTGGTGACCATATTCCACTCCCAATTTGGAGGGGGAGAAGTGAGAATAGAAGAAAGTATAAGAATAGATTAAAGTACTGGTGCATTATTTTTTTCTTTTCTTTTTTTTTCTTTCACAGAATTGTTAAATGAAGCATCAAATAATTCAACATGGTTGCCGTGGAGACCTCTAAACAAATGCCATAGCAACCTACATAAATAGTGGAAAACTACATTTTGGCAGAACGAGTTCTTCGAGTTTTCGCTGAATCAATGTCATTATCCAGCCGACTGACTGGCGACAATAATTGACAACAAATGGCAGCCAACTGTACAACACAGCGAGCCAGAACGACGCAGTTTTTGCTGTGATGTCTAGTGAGCCATGAACTAATTTGTACAAACAGTGTAAAAGTTTTGAATGTGAATAGTGGTAATAGAATAATTAGTTTAATTTAATTGTTTTTAAATGCTTATGAAAACAATAAAAAATGTTCACTGAGTCTGAAATCACACTAAAAGAACAAATGAAAGCACAATTTGAGACTCAAAACGCACAATTAAATGAAAAATTTGATATTCAAAACACACAATTGAGTGCCAAATTAGAAGCTCACAAAAAAGAGGTTAACACACAGTTAAAGGCACAGCTAGATTCCCAAACATTTCTTAATTTAAAAACAATTAACTACAACTATTGAAACCAAAGAAGTACATTTCTCGAAAAAACAAATTCAGGAACACTTTCATTACACATCAAGTAATTTTGTAAATGATATTAGTACCAATGTAACTCAACAAATAATTGTATAAGGTGGTGGTTAATAAAATCGACCAGCGAGTAATGGCTTTAGAAAAATTCCTGGATACCATTACACATGAATACAAAGCCGAATGTGATTTAGTACGAAATGAGGTAAAAGAATAGTTATGTGATGTTAATAATCATGCTGCAACCTTGTGTAATTACACTACCAAAGAAATAGGGACTTTACAAAAAAAGTTTTTGAAAAGCAACAGCAGATAGATGACCTAAAAAATTTATCACAAGTTACTGTTAATGAAAACACAATCAGTACCCTAGAACATTGTTGAGAGGGATTAGTAGGGAAGAAAGTAAAAGAGTAAGTAGACAGTAACATACTTAGGCCTGGTACAAGTGTTGAGGATGAGGGTACACAACAACAATTCCTTAAGATTTGGGAGGAAATAGAAAAGACCAGAAAAGCAGTCGTACAAAGGAACTCTACAAACATTTTTTCACTACCAAAGGATACGTCTTTAGAAGACTTAGCATTGAGTTCGGGCTTGAAAATGTTAAAACCATTCCCTAAGTTTAAACCTGAGGGTGATGTACATCCAATACATTTTTACATGTATTTTCGAGGTCATTGCCATCGTGGTGGGATGATGCAAAGAAAATTGATTTTGCAATAAGTTACAGTATTTAGTAAGCAAGACTTCTGAGTGGGCTAACGCTCATGCTCAACATTTTGTGTCATGGGATGACTTTAAGGAACAGTTTAGAAGTAAATACTGGTCAGCAAGTGCACAGGAAAAATTTATGATAGAATTACTCAATCCGAAGTATTACAATAGTTCCTGGGGTAGTGTTAAAAAGTATTTAGAACAGCACTTGACTCGTTCTAAACCTCTTGAAGTACCTATAGATGAACAATATTTAGCAAAGGTGCTAATACGTAGACTATCAAATTATGTACAAAAGGAAATATGGTATAAAGGGTGGTCGACTGTTAAAGATTTGTTATTATGTGCAGAAGGTGCAGATACACTAGATAAAATTATAGATGGAGCCCTGTTTTGGAGGAAGAGTGGCAATGATGATAACTGGCGTCTATGTATACCGTTCTCAGCACAAGTAGAATTGATATGGTTTGTCAATATAGGATATGGACATTTTGGTATACGCAAATGTATAACACATATGTGTAAATTTTATTACTTCAAAAATATGGGCAGGAAAATTAGGAACATAATACAATCATGTACAGGATGTTTGAAAGTAAAATCAGGCATAAAACATACTACTTACAAACTCTATCCAATTATCCCTAAGGGTTTGCATGATTTAACAGCTGCGAATTTTTTCGGTCCGATTCCACAAAGTAGAGGAGGGGTTAAGTATATTTTAATCTTGTTTGAGTGTTGGTCAAAATATACACCATTATATCCCATTCAACAAGCGAATACTGAAACTGCACTTCAATGCCTAGACAAGTATTTTCAGGAAGTCGGTAAACCGCAGCGTTTATTGACAGATAATGGATCACAATTTATAAGTGGTGACTTTAAAGCGTTCTTAGCCCGGGAAAACATTAAGCATGTCACTATATACAAGTATCATCCCCAAACAAATCCATGTGAGTGTATGACGAAAGAGATATCTCGTCTTTGTAAAACATATTGTTCAGAAAGACATTCATTATTGGCAAAATTTGTACCTGACTTCCAAATGATAATTAATGAATTGCCACATCTATCAACAAGGTTAGAACCTATGGAAATTCTCAATAAGAAATTCATAGGTGAACCTTTGCTAAAGTTATTTATGAGGCCTCCCATGAGAAAATGGGGTACAAAACAAATAAACGACAGGGTAACTTCTAATTTAGAACACAGTGCCACGAAAAGAACTGAAAAGATAAACCAAACAGCAGTGATACCTCAATATAAAGTTAATGATTTAATGTTAGAGACTTCCAATATAGTTTTGATTTAAAAAAAGAAACTAGTAAATTTTTCCCTATATTTTACGAACCATTCAGAATAGCAGATATACCTCACCCTGAAGCTTTGTTTCTTGTTGACCCAAATACTAGGGCAGAGAAAGGTTTGTAGAGTGTTGATGAGGTAAAACCTTACTCTGAAACTCCAGGAGGCACATTAGGCAGTGCAGTAGCGAGCAATGAGCTCCAGCTTGTGTCTCATTTTTTCCAAATTTTAAATTTCACATGAGACATACTGACTCTCTTGTACTATTCTTTTAAAACTTCCCATTTCACTATCCTGTCTAAAATAACCTTACACTGGACAATGAATACCAAAGATGTCTTAAGAAAAAAAAAATTGATTCTGATGTATCACATGTATAGAACAACATCACCGACTCATGACAAATTAAGTTTGATGAATAATTATATCGGAAAGGTGACGCGCGACAAACTATTGCACGTATGACAATTAATAAAATTTGATGTTGCAAGTATACCGAGTAGTAAAACTAGGTTGCGTGACGACTATTATGTAACTATTGACTGATATGGAATATTCTGATGCATATTTATAAAAGACTACCAAATTAGAAAACTTTTTTAACACCTTTTATAATACATAGTAGAGATTATACATTTTATAAGGAGTTTTTAATGGTTTTGGTACATTTTCTGTAAGATTATGTTATGTTTGGGTTGGTTTATATTATATGACTTGTAGGGGTGGATATGTAGACTTTGACACAAGACAAACTATGACTATGACTGACAGATTATTAAGCTATGCTTATCGTGCAGTTCAATAATGGCTTATCGGGGGTAATTTTCAGAGATCCATTATGTTGGGAGTTATAAACCTCGTTTGGTTAGGTGTGCCAAGGTATGTTAAATAATTCTTGACGATGTGACTTGGACATATAAGACATATGTGAAAAAGTTTAACTCACTTGACACTTTTTTTACACATGACTGCCTTGGTGTGTGTGTGTGTGTGTGTGTGTGTGTGTGTGTGTGTGTGTGTGTGTGTGTGTGTGTGTGTGTGTGCGCGCGCGCGCACGTGCATTTTAAGGATTTCTACTGTCAGATCTCAAACGTTTTAAGTTCCTAGAATTCTGAGTAAAATGAGTAAACTTTTGTGAAGTGTAGATTTTATATCAATAAGTATACTTTTTCACATTTTAAATGATTAAAAATATTATGAGACAAAGATGTGGCTTTAATCTATTACAATATTTTGAAGTACTTAAAAAAATACTAAAATTCACAAGAGGTCTCTATAACTGACATCAGGTGGTAGTGTACCTGGAATACACATCTGGTGTCTGAGGCTTACACAAAAAAATCACACCACAGAAGTGCTGTAACAAACTCCACACAGAGAAATGTTGGCTTTAGGGGGGTGGGGTTGCTCAGTACCCTATTTGAGCTACGATCATAGGTTGTAAAGTTTTTGAATTCACCTGGACCGGCAACCATTTGTATGGACGTTAGAAATTCTGCCTTACTGTAGCTATGTGAGAGAATACAAGTAAGCCAGAGCTAGCATACAGGCAAATTGATTAATATGTTAATTGGGCTTAAATTACTGCTCAGATAATGGCATTTTTTGCGTCGTTCAGATAATATGCAAAAAAGCTTGTTGTTCAGGGAGTTATTGGAGCATGCGACCTTTGCATAAAAATAGATAAAGGATAAAAGCAAAACAAATTATTTTTTTAGCAATAGACATCGTCTGTCGAGGGATGATATACTAAAGTCAAACTAAATTTAGCACGTGATGGGAACTCGGTTGTGTCGAAACAATTGTGGACTTAAAAGTTGATTCATTTTGTCAGTTCATTATTACTGCATAGTATATACCATTACAACAGTAAAAATTGTCTTAAGGATGGTGTTCATTTAATTTGCTGTGAAGATATTATGAAGACCTACTAATTCCAAATATGAAAGCTAACAAAGTAGAATGAAAGTTAAAACAAGAGTGAAAAATGCAGCCAGAATTGTATGGCACCAGCTTCTTAACTTACCTGCCACTTTCATAAAGCATCTTGATGTATTCGTACTTTTCTTTACTGAAGAGCCAAAGAAGCAGGTACAAGCATGCGTACGCAAACTCTCGAGAGGACAGTGCGGCAGTTGGCAACACCTATATAAGATGACAGGTGTTTGGCAGAGGCATTAGACCATATACTGCCGCTACAGTGACAACTCTCCGGGATTTAAGTGAGTTCGAACGAACACGGTGTTATAGTCAGTGGACGAGAGATGGGAAATGGTGTTTCCGATTTATGAACGATGTGGGGATTTTCCCCTACGACCACTTCCTGTAAATACTGGAAATTCATTGAAAAATAAAATCTCTGCCATCACTGTAGCCAGAAAAATATCTCACAACGACGGGAGTGATGACGCCTAAAGAGGATTGTTTGGCGTGACAGAAGTGCGACCCTCCTGCAAACTGCTACGGATTTCAATGTAGGGGAACTGGCAAGTGTCAGCACACAAACCGTTTTACTGAACATCACCCGATATGGGATTTCAGAGGACAACTCGATGCTCGACATCTCACCTGATCGGACCAACACCGATGTCAGACTGTCGACGATCGGAAATGCGTCGCCCGGTCTGACGAGTTTCATTTCCAATTGTATTGGGTGGGCAAGAATGCTGGGTAAAGCTGGGGATGGAAAGTTCCACATTGCATGATGGAATTTAAAGGCTCTGATAGGTGGGAATTTGAATTGTGGCAATGAATATAGTGAAAGGAAGGGGGAGAAAGGATAAAAGGGATGTGTAGAGGAGTGTAGGCAGGGAGTGGGGGGGGGGATTTGAAATGATAAGAATGATAAGGAAAAATAAAAATAGGAAAAAAAATAAGGTTAGGAAAAAATAAAGTTAGGAAAAATAGGAAGAAAATAAAAGGTAATTAACTAAGGGGATATTGTAAGTGGTGACACACAGTTGCAAGGAAGACATGAGATATAGGAAATTGAGAGGGGAAGGAAGAAGAAGGGGAGGGGGGGGGGGAAGATGATAGACATATGGTGCAGGGATGAGAAGTTATCTTAGGTAGAGGCCAGGATGGTTGCGGGACCATAGAAAGTGTTGAAGAGACAACTCCCATCTGCACAGGTCAGAAGAGCTGGTGGTGGAGGGGAGGATCAGATGGCTCGGGTAGTGAAGCAGCCACTGCAATACAGAGTGCTGTGTTCAGTTGCATGCTGTGCCTCAGGGTGGTCTATCTTGCTTTTTGTCAAACTTTGGTGGTGGCCATTCATCTCGATGGACAGCTTGTTTGTTGTCATACCGATATAAAATGCTGTGCAATGATTGGACCACAGTTGGTATTTCACATGCCTGCTTTCACAAGAGGCCCGACCTCTGATGAGTAGGATAAGCCTGTGACGGGACTGAAATAGGAAGTGCTGGGTGGGTGGATTATTTAGGTTTTACATCGGTGTCTTCCGTGTTCCACAGGGGTCGTCGTTTAATCGAATCTCGGCCGCTTTGTTTATAACGGATTCGCAATATGCGGGTGCAAAAGCTGAGACTTATGTCTTTTTGAACTATATTTTATGTCCGTTTTTCAGGCAAAGCTCAGCTATGACCAAGTTGTCAGTTTCCCTTTGTTTAATATGACGTTCATGCTCGGTATGATGCTCTGCCATAATGCTAATTGTTTGCCCTATATACGCACTGCCACATTCACACAGGCACTCTAAGAGCTATGTCATCTTTAACAGGGTGCTACATATCTCGTATCTCGGGGGCGGGTCGGAACACTGGTCTTGATGCACGTTTCTGCAGAGACATTCTAACTTGCTGCCGGTTGCTTTGCAGTATGGCCGGTTTGACTTCTTCTGCCAATTTACCAGGCATTTTTCATTGGTGGCCCTCAAAAGTGTCAGCTATATCTCCTTTGCTGTACCCGTTGTCCCCAAAAACATGTCTTACGTACTGCAGACTGTACGTGGTCATCGTCAGAATTAATCTCTGTTCTGAGAACTAACGCGTTCAGGACCACTTTCTTACGCACAGGGCGGTGGAAACTATTAGCATTCAAGTATCGATCAGTGTCCTTCGGTTTTCTATACACCGAGTGACCTGGCCGACCTGCTTTCCGCTCGATCGAGACATATGAAAAAGTTAGTTTGCCACCCTTTTCCGTCTCGATAATGAAATTAAGTTTAGGGTGGACACCATTGGTACAATTGACAAACTGTTGCAGTGTATCTTCACCATGAAGCCATAGGACGGCAATTTAGACCTATCCAAAACCCAACAACAACAGCCATATCAGGACATTGTCATCAATGTACCGCAGTAAGCGAGACATCCACAGTAGCTGTCCCTCAAAATGCTCCACAAAGAAATGCTGGCGACAGTGGGGATACTGTAGCTGTGTCGTCCTTCATCTCATAAGTCACTGCAGTAGAAGAAGTATGATGTCGAGAGGATGAGAGGGAACAACTTGACAATCCCAGGTGGACATTGTTGACCCAGAAGATCCATTGTGTTTTGTACTGGCACCGTGACAGAGCACTGTACCGAGAACAAATGTACTATTGAACCAACAGTTAGATAAGACTGTATTCTCGGCTTGTGCGTCCACGTACTGAGACTCCGTTATAAAGGAGGCAGCCAAAATTCGATTAAATGACAACAATTTTAATAGAGATGAGGGACACATGCCGAGCAGTGTGTCGGGGCGAGCTCTATACTTTGAGAGAAAGCAGGGATGTACCGGCGCCCCAGTGCTGCTGTAGCAGTTTTAGAATCATTCAAGGAAAGTCTACACCAGGTAGTGCATAGGTATCCGGGCCATGTAATATTAGTCGGAGGAGACTTCAACCTTATAGATTGGGACCTCGCTAGTTACATTTCAGGCGGTACAGACAAGCAGTCTTGCAAGCTACTTTTGGACACATTCTCCGAAAACTGCCTTGAACAGTTAAACCAGCAACCCACGCGCAATGGAAATATTCTAGACCTTATAGCCACAAACAGGCCTGACCTTATTAACGATGTCAGTGTAGAGAAAGGAATTAGTGATCATGATATCGTCATAGCGTCGATAGTGACCAAAGTTCATAAACCAATCAAGAAGGCTAGGAGCGTGTTTTTGTTGGAGAGAGCCGACAAGCAAATGTTACAATCGCACTTAGAAAACGAATGGGCATTGTTTAATTCTGGGACTATAGATGTAGAGGAATTGTGGACTAAATTTAAGTGCATTGTTAATAAAGGGTTAGAGAAATATGTGCAGTAAAGACGATTAAGGATGGAAAAGATCCACCGTGGTATAATAATAATGTTAGAAAGCTGCTGAGAAAGCAAAGGCTGTTGCACTCTCGATTCAGAAAAGAACACGCAAATGATGACAGGCAAAAGTTATTAGAGATTTGTGCGTCTATAAAAAGATCGTGGCATGAAGCATACAATAATTATCACGGCCATACCTTAGCAAAAGATCTTTCCGAGAACCCGAAAAAATTCTGGTCCTATGTAAAATCAATAAGCGGGTCAAAGCCCACTGTCCAGTCACTAGTTGATCATTCTGGGGCAGTAATAGAAGAAAGCAAACAGAAAGCTGAAGTTCTAAATTTAACCTTTAAGAAATCTTTCACGCAGGAGGACCGCTCAAATGTACCATCATTTGATCAACGTACTAATTCCGAAATGGGGGACATAGCAATAGGTATTTCCTGTGTAGAGAAGCAGCTGAGAGAGCTAAATACGAAAAAGTCTGCTGGTCCGGATGGAATACCAGTTCGGTTTTACAAAGACTATTCAGCGGCGTTGGCCCCCTACTTAGCTTGCATTTATCGCGAATCTTTAATTCAGCGCAAAGTTCCTAGTGATTGGGAAAAAGCGCAGGTGACTCCCGTGTATAAGAAAGGAAAGAGAACTGACCCATACAATTACAGGCCAATATCGTTGACATCAGTTTCATGTAGAATTTTGGAGCATATTCTCAGTTCGAATATAGTAAATTTCCTTGTTAACGGAAAAGCTTCTTTCCATGAATCAGCACGGGTTTAGGAAACATCGTTCATGTGAAACTCAGCTTGCCCTTTTCTCACATGACATCTTGCGAGCCATGGACAAAGGGCAACAGGTGGATTGTGTTTTTCTCGACATCAAAAAGGCGTTTGACGCGGTGCCACACTGCAGACTGCTAACGAAGATACGAGCTTATGGAATTGGTTCACAGATTTGTGACTGGCTGGAAGACTTCCTAAGTAATAGAACGCAGTACGTTGTTCTCGACGGCGAGTGTTCATCAGAGACGAGTGTATCGTCAGGCGTGCCCCAGGGGAGTGTGATAGGACCGCTATTATTTTCTATCTATATAAATGTTCTAATATTATAGAGGAAAAATTCCTAACAGGAAAAAAATATACGTAAAAAATAGATGAAGAACACTTACCAGGCGAAGGGGCACAGGCAGTAATAGCAACAAATAAACACACAGACACACACACACACTCAAAAATGCTAGCTTTCGCAGCCTAGCTGCTTCATCAGGCAGAAGGGAAGGAGAGGGAAAAGGAAATGATGAGGGATTTAAGGAAGGGGGTAAGGAGCCATTCCAATCCCGGGACAGGAAAGACTTACCTTGGGGGAAAAAATGGAAGGTAAATAAATGCACATACACCCACACATTTACACAGACACAAGTACACTTAGGCAGACATACTGTAGAACTGTAGAAAGCAAAGAAGTTAGAAAGAGATGCCACTTGAGGCAGAGGCTCTGTCCAGAGAACCAAGGCAAAGATGTTAAGATGGTGGGTGGGAATTCGAATTTAGCGGAGGTTGAGACCAGGTGGGCAACGGGAAGAGAGAATATGCTGAAGGGCTAGTTCCCATCTCCGGAGTTCTGAAGGATTGGTGTCAGTGGGAAGTATCCAGATAACCCGGACGGTGTAGCACTGTGCCAAGATGTGCTGGCCATGCACCAAGGCATGTTTAGCCACAGGGTGATCCTCGTTACCAACAAACACTGTCTGCCTGTGTCCATTCATGCGAATGGACAGTTTGTTGCTGGTCATTCCCACATAGAACGCTTCACAGTGCAGGCATGTCAGTTGGTAGATCACGTGGGTACTATCGCAAGTGGCTCTGCCTTTGATCGTGTACACCTTCCGGGTTACGGGACTGGAGTAAGTGGTGGTGGAAGGGTGCATAGGGCAGGTTTTACAACGGGGGCGGTTACAAGGGTAGGAGCCAGAAGGTAGGGAAGGTGGTTTGGGGATTTCATAGGGGTGGACTAGGAGGTTACGGAGGTTAGGTGGGCGGCGGAAAGACACTCTCGGTGGAGTAGGAAGGATGTCATGAAGGATGGATCTCATTTCGGGGCAGGATTTTAGGAAGTCGTATCCTTGCTGGAGAGCCACATTCAGAGTCCGCTCCAGTCCCGGAAAGTATCCGGTGACAAGAGGGGCACTTCTGGGGTTTTGTGGAAAATTCTTAAATTGGGGAGATGAGGAAGTGGCTCTGGCAATTTGCTTCTGTACCAGACCAGGAGGGTAGCTGCGGGATGTGAAGGCTGTTATCAGGTTATTGGTGTATTGGTTCAGGGATTCAGGACTGGAGCAGACTCGTTTGCCACGAAGACCTAAGCTGTAGGGAAGGGAACGTTTGATGTGGAAATGTTCTGATGGACAGAGTAAGTTGTAATTTGCGGCTGTTTGCTGATGATGCTGTGGTGTATGGGAGGGTGTCGTCTGTAACTGACTGTAATAGCATACAGGATGACTTAGACAAAATTTCTAGTTGGTGCGAAGAATGGCAGCTAGCTCTCAATGTAGAAAAATGTAAGGTGATGCGCATGAGTAGAAAAAATAATCCTATAATGTTCGAATACAGCATTAGTAGTGAGCTTCTTGATGCTGTCGCGTCGTTCAAATATCTAGGCGTAACATTGCAGAGCGATATGAAATGGAACGAGCATGTAATGACAGTTATGAATAAGGCAGACAGTCGACTTCGGTTTATTGGGAGAATTTTGGGAAGATGTACTTCACCTGTAAAGGAGACCGCGTGTAAAATGCTTGTACGATCACGTCTTGAGTATTGCTCAAGTATTTGGGACCCACAGCAGATCGGTTTGACAGAAGACATAGAGGTGGTTCAGAGGCGAGCAGCTAGATTTGTTCCCGGTAGGTTCGACCAACGCGCGAGTGTCATGGAAATGCTCCAGCAGCTCAATTGGGGATCGCTGGAAGAAAAAAGGCATTCTTTTCGTGAATTTCTGTTGAGGAAATTTAGAGGGCTGGAATTTGAAGCTGAGTGTAGTATGATCTTCCTGCCGCCTACTTACATTTCGCGTAAAGATCACAAAGACAAGATAAGAGAAATTAGGGCTCGTACTGAGGCATATAGGCATTCTTTTTTTCCTCGTTCAAGCTGGGAGTGGAATAGGAAAGAAAATGCCTAATAATGGTACAGTGTACCCTCCGCCACGCACCTTATGGTGAATTGCGGAGTATGTATGTAGATGTAGATGTACAAAGCTCGCCGGGAGGTGGCAGCAGCGGTTTGACATGTGGCGCCAGACCTCACCGACCAGCAACGTCAGTGGTGCCATCGCAGCTGCAGGTCGCCCTCCAAGACTTCACATGTTGCCACATTGGACTACACCAATCAGATGCCGACATTGTCATCGTGCCTGTAGAAGTGTGAAACTGTATGGGACCTGGCACTCGGTGAATTCTCGACGACAACGGCGGAGACGGCCGTTCTAAAGCTCGAGTATTTTATCGGAAATGACGCAGCTCGAGAACCGAGAACATTTTATCAACAAATTACACCTCAAAAGACTCTGAGGACACGTCCCAGATACGCTTGATAATGTTGATGTCCGGGGAGTTCGGTGGCCGGCACTGACGTTTAAACTCAGAACGGCGTTCCCGCGTAGAAATTCTGGACACGGGCATTGCACTGTCCTGCTGGAATTGCCTAAGTCTTATTGGAATGCAAAATGGACACGAACAGAAGCAAACCTAAGTGTCACCTGTCATCTAGACGTATCACGAGTCCCGTACGACTCGCACTGCACACACCCCACACTATTACAGAGTCTATACAAGCTCTAACAGTCCCCTGCCGAAGTGCGAGCTCCACAGATTCGCGGGGTTGTCTCCGTACCCGTACACGTTGTCTGTTCGATACAATTGAAAATGAGACTTGTCAGATCCCGCAACGTATTTTCGGTAGGCGACAGTCGAACGTCGGTGTCGACGGGCCCGGGAGAGTTGTAAAGCTACATCGTGCAGTTGGCGAGGGTGCACGAGTGGGCATTCGGCCGACCCCTCCATTTTGCCGGACTCCCGATATTTGCTGCGCATTCGAGTGGGACCTTTACTCCGAAAGCCCGTCCTGATGGCATTTCACTGGAAGCTTCCCACACTGGCAATTGTTGACAGCCCAGCACTGAAATACACAGCAATTTGTGGAATAGTTGCACTTTTGTCACATCAAACGATTCTCTTCAGTTGTTTCTGCCCCAACTGTTGCAGGATCTTTTTCAGGCCACAGTGATGTCGGAGATACCACGTTTCACCAGATTCCAGATTTTCAATGTGCACTAACAAAATAGTCGTACGGGAAAATCTCCACCTCGGCACTTCCTCGGAGATGCCGCATCTCGTGTCTCGTGTGCCACCTGTACTACTACGGACAAACTCATAAACTGTGATAAGCTGGCACTGTAGCAGCAGTAACGAATCTGCGCCAGACACCTCTGCGTTGCCGACCGCATGGTCGTCCTCCGAGTGTTTACATATTCTGTGGTTTACATACACTAGTCGATAACAATTTCTTTGGTTTTCAGTGTACGAAGTGCATTCTAAAAGTAGAGTGTCTTTATCCTTTTATGAAGAAATATTTATTTTTTCCTCAATATTTGTGGTGTCCATGAAAGTAATCTGCTTCGGATTCAATACCCTTCTACCAATGCTTCTTGCAATCCTTGAAGCCCTGAGGTTTGTCACTGGAATCTTCTCAGCTGTGTTGAAAGAGCTTGTACACTTTTTTCACTTAGAGCAGACTCACCATATGCCACTGTAAACATTTCCAGTTTCTTTGGCACTTGGTTCCATTACCTCATACAATTTCTTTGCTTATTTTTTTTTATAATAATAAAAAAATCACTGAGCACAGTGAAACACTTCTAAACTTTCTACTTATCAAAAGCAAACAAAGTATACCATACACTTGAAACTGTAAACTTGTGTTGGTACAAGTGTATCAAGACAGGAAAAAAAAAAGATTGATCATCAGATGTATGAGGCCTGTGCAATTTGAAAAGTCACCTTACTTTTTAATAGCCCTCATATTCAAACAGAGAGAACTGTGCTGTAGTAATGATGCAGTTTACAACTCTCCGCAAAGACATGGCAACGAGCTCCCTGCTCCATCCCTAAGCTGCATCTCGTTCCTTCCACCTAATATGTACATACTATGCAAGGCTGTGCTGTATCCCTACCCACCACCCTGGAACAACTTTCCTATATCCCCCCCCCCCCCCCCCCCCCATTTATACAGTGCAGAGATGATTCAAAGTGTGCAGCTGGAGTCGACGGTTGTGCAACTCTGTTGTGAGCCCATGTGATTGTGTGAATGTTCTATTTTCTGAAGGAGGCCACGACTGATAGCAGAAAGTGTAGCCTGTGTGTGTTTTTTTTTGTATACGCCTATCATAGATTATCATCATGTCTTTGCCATGAGTTGTACACTGTCATCATTACTAAATTGTTAATTCCAACCTGGACTTCCCATTAGCAGACGTGTGCTGTGGTAGACACAATGATGCCATACTCTTTGGTAAAATCTTCTGGAGGAAAATAAGCTCGCATTTGGAGCTCTAGTTAAGGACTATTCAAGAGGAAGTCACCATAAGGGAAGATAAATCTGAAATTTGTAATGTAACTACCAGTCTGGGCACCATCAACAGACTTAAATGAAGTACGTGAGACCGGGGGCATCACGAGCACAGACGGCGGTATCTGATAGTTCAGTGGTGTTAAACTACATGAAAATTAGAACGGAAAAAGACTAAATTGAGTGTGCAATAAATAGAAATTATGTTCACAAACATTTCAAGCAATGTTAGTACTAACAGACTTTATAATTAAGAACTTTCTCGAAACTGCAAGAACTATTTACTCACAAACTACATAGTTAAAGAGAAATATGAAGTGTATAAATTAAAATTTATTTGTGAACATGACTACCAAGTTATATAGACTGAACAGCAATATTTTCAGTAACATTAAGGTTTCACTATTAAATATGAGAAAATGTGAAGAGCACTAATAGCTCATTTTTGTATTTATTTATAATCTCAGACTAGGAAACCGATATTATAAAATCTTACCAGTGTTTGTACAAAACCTGTGGAAATAAAGTTGTACATTCTATATTGAATTGAAAAAACCACATAATAAAATATAGCATTGTTTGTAACTACAACTTCAAGATTTTGCCAATGAAAAACCCAATGAAATCCCGAGATTTTGTGTAAATATCATGTTCTTCATAATTGCTATTATTCTACATTATGTTCATTAATTAACTCATTGTCTTGTGATTGTAATTGTCATAACAATTGTGAATTACAGCCAAAATTGTCAACACAAGATAAATAGGAGCACACCACAGTGCCAGGCAGTCAGTCAGCTCTCTCAGTCAGTCAAAGTTTGAAAAATGGTTGAAAAGTTTCAAAAGTGATTTTCTATTGCTGGAAAAGACAAATGTCAATTTTGTATAGCGAAGCTGTGTACGAACCTCATACTATCTCTGCAAATAAATTTAAGAAAAAGGACTACACTTAGTATTACTTAAAGAAGTTCCACATCAAACTATTCTCGAGCAATGAAGTGAAGTATATTTAGAAATAATATAAATCGCTCTATACCAATGTTACTTACTGGAATGCATACATTGCTTTTAAATGTAAATTCTGCAAAATAATTAAGATTGAACTTAGGTAAGAGTGATATTATAAATTCTCTCTGTCACCATGAGGAACGTCAAATGTTTAATTGGGTAAATCAGTAAAAGGTTTTAAAAGAGAGTTGGAGAAGTTATACAGTCACGGGTTAGAGACACAGTCATATACAGAGACGACAGTACCGAGTGAATGTCATATACAAAGGTGGTATACTGGCACAGCTGTTACTTGTAGACCGGTGATTCAGTTTCACATTTGATTATGAAAGTCTTCCCATTCCATTTTTGTTGTGTGGTTCAGCAACCGTGTGAAGCCAAAAATCTTTAAAGACCTTCTTGGTTGCAACCAACAGTCTTTTATTCAAGGATCTGATTATGTGTGCACAATGGGAATTAACAAAATGGCAGCTGCAGATAGATGCACGGGACACTCGATTTTGAAAGTCGTTGGGGAATTCAATATTCCATGTGTGCTGAAGATTAGAACCTTTCAGGCATTATTTCTCACTACAGACAATGTCGTACACTTTATCACTGAGAGCAGGGGTATTTCTGTAGAGTTGTAAGTGTTAGCAAAACAGCAACCCTAAATAATGTGACAAAAATTCTCCAAAGAGATGTGAAAAAAAAAAAAATGTATTCAAAGGAGAGAGTGGCTGGCCAGTACTCACCTCAGTAGTAGTAACTAACACAAAACAAGGAAAACACACGTCCACAAGCTGCTGGAAGTAACTTCCTTCTTCAGTAATGACAGAGCAGGAATGGGATTAAATGGAAGGGATTCTCACAACCGTGAGGTGCAGATTATGTGATAAGTGATATGTGGAAGTCAGATATATGGCACGATTAGAACTGAACCAGTAGCAAACAAAAGACGATAGGTTGAGAATAGCAGTGACGCTGCAATTGATGCAAGGAGAAAATATAAAAATGCAGTAAATGAAACAGGCAAAATGGAGTACAGACGACTAAAAAATGAGATTGACAGGAAGTGCAAAATGGCTAAGCAGGAGTGGCTAGAAGCCAAATGCAAATCTGTAGAATAATGTATAACAAGGGGAAAAGTAGATACCACCTACAGGAAAATAAAAGAGACATTTGGTGACAAGAAAAGCAACTCTATGAATATCAAGAACTCAGATGGGAAACCAGTTCTCAGTAAAGAAGGGAAAGCTGAAAGGTGGAAAGAGTACATGGAGCAGCTCTACAAAGGAAATGAACTCAGAGACGATGTTGTAGGAAGGCAAGAGGAAGAAGATCAAGATGATATAGGAGATACTATACTGAGAGATGAATTTGACAGAGCCTTGAAAGACCTAGGTCGGAACAAGGCCCCAGGAGTAGATGACATACCCTCAGAGCTATTAAAGTCTCTGGGAGAACCAGCCATGACAAGACTATTTGAACTGGTGTGTAGGATGTATGAGACAGGCGAAATGCCCTCAGACTTTAAGAAAAATGTAATAATCCCCATTCCAAAGAAATCAGGCGCAGACAGGTGTGAAAATTACAGATCCATCAGTTTGATAAGTCATGATTGCAAAAATTTAACAAGAATTATCTAGAGACTGGAAAAGCTGGTAGAAGCTGACCTCGGGGGAGATCAGTTTGGATTCAGGAGGAACATAGGAACCTGGGAGGTAATACTCACTTTACGTTTTATCTTAGAAGATAGATTAAGGAAAGGCAAACCAACATTTTTAGCTTTTGTAGATTTGGAGAAAGCATTTGACAATGTTGACTGGAATACACTCTTTCAAATTCTGAAGTCAGTAGGGGTAAAATATATGGAAAGGAGAGTTATTTACAACTTGTAAAAAGCCAGACCGCAGTTATTAGACTCTAAGGGCATGAAAGGGAAGCATCAGTTGGGAAGGGAGTAAGACAGGGTTGTAGCCTTTCTCCGATGTTATTCAATTTGTACATCGAGCAGGCGCTGAAGGAAAGCAAGGAAAAATTTGGAATAGGGATTAAAGTTCAGGGTGAAGAAATAAAAACGCTGTGTTTTGCTGATGACATTGTAATTCTGTCAGAGACAGCAGAGGACCTGGAAGAGCAGTTGAATGGAATGGACAGTGTGTTGAAGAGAGCGTATAAAATGAACATTAATAAGAGCAAAACAAAAATAATGGAATGTGGTCTTAGAAAATCAGGCGATGCTGAAGGAATTAGATTAGGTAACAAAACAATGAAGGTGGTAGATGAGTTTTGTTACTTGGGTAGTAAAATAACATGCGATGGTCGCAGTACAGAGGATATAAAATGCAGAATGGCAATGGGAAGAAAAGCATTTTTGAAAAAGAGAAATTTGCTAGCATTGAATATTAATTTAAGGGGAAGGAAGTCTTTTCGGAAGGCATTTGTGTGGAGTGTTGCCTTGTACGGGAGTGAGACATGGACGATAAGCAGTGCGGACAGGAAGAGAATAGAGGCTTTTGAAATGTGGTGCTACAGAAGAACGCTGAAGATTAGGGGGGTAGATCGCATAACTAATGAAGAGGTACTGAACAGAATTGGTGAGAAAAGGAATTTTTGGCATACTCTGACTAAAAGAAGGGATCCCTTGGCAGGACACATTCTTAGACATCGAGGAATCGTAAATTTAGCATTGGAGGGAAGTGTGTGGGGTAAAAATTGCAGAGGGAGACCAAGAGACACATATAGTAAGCAGATTCAAGTGGATGTGGGTTGCCGTTCTTATCAGGAGATGAAAAGGCTTGCTCAGGATAGAGTAGGGAGGAGAGCTGCATCAAACCAGTCTCCGGACTGAAGACCATAACAACAACACTCAATTATAATTTTGTTTTGTTTTCTTCTTTATGTTTGAACCACCAGCCCCCACCCTCAGTATTACTCAGTTCTCTTCCCTTTACTTCTTGATCTATCCTCTTTGGCTGGCAGGGCTCAGTAGTTAACATTCAATATCTCTGACTTCCAAATATCACCCTTCACTGCATCCTTACCTCTTGACCTAGGTTGTGAGTAGCCCTTCTCTTATACCCTGTTACTGCTCCATCATCTCTTCTACCTGAAGAAGGAAGTTATTTCCAAAAGCTTGTGAATGTCTATTTTGGTCTTTTCTCCCCCATTTTTGTGACTAATGTCAGTACTGAGCTGAAGTAAGTAATTACCAGTATTCTTATCTCTTAGAGTAATTCTTAATGGAAATCAGTGTGAGATGATTAATGGTTATGACGAGAAATCTACTTAAAACGATGAGATCACTAACTATACTAACACGAATTATTTGCAGACAAATGGAAAACTTGTGGAATCCGACATTGGGGAAGATCAGTTTGGATTTAGGAGAAATGTAGGAACATGGGAGGCAATACTCACATTACATCTTAGAAGATAGGCTAAGGAAAGAAAAAACCTATGTTTTTAGCTTTTGACAATGTCGACTGGAATACTCTCTTTTAAATTCTGAAGTAGCAGGGATAAAATATAGGGAGCGAAGAGTTATATTCAACTTGTACAAGAACCAGACAGCAGTTATTAGAATCGAAGGACATGAAATGGACACTGAGGTTGGGAAGGGAGTAAGACAGGGTTGTAGCATTTCGCCAATTTTGTTCAATTTGTACAATGAGCAAGCTGTGAAGGAATGCAAGGAGAAAGTTGGAGAGAATTAACGTTCAGTGAGAAGAAATAAAAAAATTGCAGTTTACTGATGACATCGTAATTCTGATGGTGACTGCAAAGGATCTGGAAGAGTAATTGAATGGAATGGACAGTGTCTTGAAAGGCAGATGTAAGATAAACATTAACAAGAATAAAACAATGGTAATGGAATGGAATGTCAGAAAATCAGGTGATACAGAAGGAATTAGATTAGGTAATGAGACAATAAAAGTAGTAGATGAATTTTGTTATTTGGGTAGCAAAATAACTTCCGATGGTCAAGGTAGAGATTATATAAAATGCAGAATGGCTATGAGAAGAAAAGCATTTCTAAGGAAGCAAAACTTGTTAACATCCAATATTAATTTAAATGTTAGGAAGTCCTTTCTGAAAGCATTTGTCTGGAGTGTAGCATTGTATGGGAGTGAAACATGGACAATAAGGAGTTCAGACAAAAAGATGAGGAAGCTTCTGAAATGTGGTACTGCAGATGAATGTTGAAAATTAGATGGGTAGATCACGTAACTAATGAGGAGGTGCTTAACCGAATTGAGGAGAAAAGGAGTTTGTGGCATATCCTGACTAAGAGAAGGGATAGATTTGTAGGACACATTCTGAGACATCAAGGAAATGTCAACTTAGCAATAGAGGGAAGTGTGCGAGGTAGAAATCGTAGAGGGAAACCGAGGGACAAATACAGTAAGCAAATTCAAAAGAAAGTAGGTTGCTGAACGTATTCTCAGATGAAGAGACTTGCACAGGACAGGGTAGCGTGGAGAGCTGCATCAAACCAGTTTGTGGACCGAAGACCACAGCAACAACAACAACAACAACATACACTTGCAAATATTTTAAAGACTCTTAAATTGAGAATTTTTGATAGTTAAATGAAATGGCTTTGGCTAATTATAATTTTAAGTCTGATCTTTACGCTCCATGAATGTAAAAATACAAAAAAGTGATACCTATATTGTCTCCTTTTTGGCTTTCTGTAAGAATCATGCCGTTACAGACCAGCCAGAATTGTGATCAAATTGATTCACAATATGGGATTGAATTTCTGGAATCAATTTTTTTAAAATAATCGTGTTAGCGAACTATACTTAGCACGCGACTGGCCGCATATTACGGCAATGATTCTCCTGCAGGCTCCATTGTTGGCACTTTGCCGTAGCTCCTTCCATCCACGCTTTCCTTATTGGTTTGCCTCTATTCAGTGTTGACGACTTGCAGGATTTGTCCCAGATTGTGGGACATTTTGACAATTATTTTTCAGAAAGGCACAAAGGGATTGTTTTGCAAAAAGTGAAATGAATATGGGACAGCAGCACAGATTGCGGCATAGAGCTGTTTTTGTTTGCTGTGGGACACTGAAAAGGGACATTCTGAATTCCTGGATGGGACTTTTGAGCTTCAGAGGTTGGCAACACTGTCTCTATGAGCGGAAGTGAACTATAGTTGATTACATCAGACAACTAATGAAGAGTTCCTATACTGAATTAGAGGGTGTCATTTGATAGCACACATCCTGTGGAATCAAAGAATGGTGATGGAGAGTAAAGAATGTAGGAGACCAAAGCCTGATTAGAGTAAGCTGTTTCAAATGGACATACGTTTTAGTAGACAAAACATTTCAGTGACAGGTTGATTACCAAAATTGTATATTATGCATTTGTTACGAAACATCTGTTACGCATTGGTGGTGATCTGCAGCTAGTTTAAATAATCAGATGTTTATTCAAAGTTTGCAAGACTTCAGCTGCATTTCATAAGTGTGCATCTTTTGCGACAGTTGAAACTTTATGCCCGTTTGCCATCCAAGCACGCTTCGCAGAAAGGACCGCACTTCCGCATATCACCCCACTGGCACAAATATTCAGGTGTCACAACAGATGCACCAACTTATCAAGTGCAGGTTTCGTTGGAAGATTTTGCAGACCGAGATAAGTATCTGACTCTTTACACTATTCTTAGAAAGGTCATCCTTTCATATTTGCAATTGATTCAAAAATCTTTAAATCAACCTAAGTCTAGATTGCTTTTACAGGGTGTACACACAAACAAAAAGAAAAAATTCCCGGATTTCCTGGGGAAATATTTAAAGTAAATATTTCCCCAAATGGAAATACACTTTTTATTGGTGACATAAAATTTTGCTCAGGAAAAGTGAGCTTTTTTCATTATACTTGGTTTGGAGCAGTAAAACATATCAATTTTTTAAAAGGTTCCTTTATTATGCACCAGCGTACAATTGCCCAGTGTTTTTTACGTGATGCTTAGATGTTGGTAACAGCGCGACAATTGAAGGGGAGTATGAACGGCCAATCGTGGGTCACGTGTAAAAAGATGTCGAGAATCATAGTGAGAATGTTGTTTCCCACTCCTGCTTTGTAAATAAAATCATGACACATATATTGTAAATTATGATGTTATTTATCATTCACTTCATTTTATAAAATACTTCACAGTTTTGTGGGAAAAAGTTACTGTAGGGTTTTCATTTATGTTGTAAGGCTGTAACATAATCAATTGCTTGCCAAAAATATTTTGATGTTTTCATGATTTTCTAATAAGATGTTATGCATGAACCTAATGAATCAACAAAAGTACGACCACAACGCATAGTTATTTACAAAATCCTAAATGGCTGTCCTCACTTTCCGTAACTTCTTATGGATAATTACACTTTTTGACATTGTTATTGTATAATTTGTAATCTATATAAGAAGTAACTAAAATAAATATGTTAAACTAACCTTGAAGCTTAGTCGTTTTTAGTGTGTGTTACCATTTAATGCAAAATTTTACAGTTCGTGTCCCGATGCAGTATCAAGTATTCAAATGTTGGCAGTGGCCGGAGCCAACAGAATCATAAAGTGATAGGATTACTTTTTCATGCACACCATGAAGTAAATAATTAATGCTGTCCCTGTTCTATGGTTGACAGTTTCTCGGTGTATCCTTGTCCGGTCAATAAATTAACTGTAATCGTCAAGGTAAAAATTCATAACAAAACATTCAGAAAAAGAATATGACTGCCATGCTTCAAATGCAGCAGCCGTAGCCAACAACTTAACACAAGTCACCACACTGCAACATGGACTGTAAAATTAAGCCCCATTTAATGTATATCAAAACAATGTGACAGCAAATTTTTTAAATAATGGTTTAAATGACTGGTCTTCAGTGCCCTAAATTTCTCTAAATGGCTGGTCCCCAACGTGTTTTGAATGGGTGTCAAATGGTTCATGATTTAAGAAATTCACATTATCACTATAAACATAATTCGTATCGTATAAAAGGCCATTTGAAAATAATGCTTCTCCACTATTCGCAAATTTACCCACGACCTGCTAGAAACACAGACGATACATCACGCTCATTTAAAGCAGTTTGCTGTAAAGTATTGCATACTCTGTCTGACGCCTTTCACACATTCTGTTGCCGAGAGACACTTAAAGGTTTTAAGAGCAATATTTTGTTGTAAATCAAGCTGTTTTTGCTTTTTCCAACTAAAGTTTTATTGGCAATTTTTTATGATGCGATTCCATCGAACTTTTTTGATCCACGATGTCACCCATATGTCGGAAAACCAATATACGGAATAACACTGTAGTACTTATGTATTGTAGATATTAAATAATCTGTGGTTATCCTCGTAAATTACAAATTAAAACAACAGAATGTACCATTGACTACAGCTTCAGCCCAAAAAGTTCGCACCTTCGGCGCTCCCTTGCAAAAAAAAGGAAACCTCTCTGTTAACCTATGCCTTAACATCAGAGTGAAGCTACCGATTACTTTTTAAACACAAAATATTAATCTATTATCTATGAAACAAAATATCATCTTTAACTCAGCCACCACATAATTACTCAAGCCTTTTATAAACACGCACACACCTATAAACTTACACACTGCGATGACGTTGTGGGTCAAACCTGACGGGTGGAATCGCATCCTATAAATGACCCATTTTATTTACGAGTTATTATCTCATTTATGTTTTATTACTGCAGTATTATTCTGCAGTAGCAAGCTAAAGTAATTACAAAAAATATTAACTGGTAACATAAACAATGAAAAATTCCCAGAATTCTAACAAAATCCAAAGTAATTCCCAGATGAAAACATTCCTTGCTTTCTCCTGGATCCTCCAGTGGGTATACACCTTGTTTTACTATGTTTCTTCTTCATTTTGATATACGTCAACCTTATATTTCAACTATCTGTGCACCTTTGCCAATGTGATGCACAATATTATCAGTTCTCAGCTTAGATTTTTCACGAAACTGATCAGTAGAAATTTGCTGCAATACATATTCCTACTCCAGGATGGTTTTATTTATGAGCCCCACTTCCTGTCATCACTCTAGTTGTTTTTCTCTTTAGACAGTAGAGAACAGGCTGCACTGTAATTAACAATGTAATTGAAGTACTCAGGCCTAGTTAATGTTAAGACACATACTGAGTGACATGAGCTTTTTTTTAAAAACTAGTTTCAGCTCTATGATAGCAAGCCATTGGTAGGAGAATAATTTGGAGAAACAGATATGATGGCACACACTTGATTGTTATGCATTGCACCGAGACACAGCACGTAATGTTTGTATTTTGTGTGGTAAGCCCCTGACAAGAATTGTGCCTTTCTGAGGAAACAGCATAGTTTGTATAGATAAAGAAAGCGGCAGCGTTGTGGATTGAATAAGGAAGCAAATTGCTTCCAGAATAAATCCTCAAGAGAGTGCTGACGGTGCTAAATCCAAGTTCTCGCATATCATCAGAAGTCGTTACCTACAATATGTAGTTACATGACACACGACATTACTATGTGGCTCATCGTTACAGCGGATTGTATGTATTGATGACATTTCCAAGTAAAACTAATATTTAATGGGACCACAAACTGTTGGATAATATCAAAGATTTGATTTGATTTGTTTTGATTTTTTCAGGGAAGCCAAAACAGTGTTGGTCCAACCTGCCACTGCCCGCACCGAAACTGAGTTTATTGTGCGGTATCGCTCCCTGTACATCTAGTAAAGCCAACCAATGCCCTTCAACAGTGCAAGGAGTCACTTTACCAGTTCTTTATTAGACACAATTTCTTTGGGTCTGGTTGTCCCAAATGTTCTATGCCTTTTACTCTTCAATGCAATGCATTTGAAGATTAGATGTGATGCAGTTTCATCACCGTCATCACAGATCCGACATTTAGGGTCCTCTTCTGTTGTTCCCATCGTATGTAGGTATTTTGAAATTACCATGGCCTGTCTGCAACCCAACCGTGAGTCTAATCTCTCTCCTGTTCAGACCCAGGATTGCAGAGCTTCTTTTAAAACATGACTTCGGCATCATTACCTTGCCATGTTTTTGTTGATGGACTTTGGTCCAATATTCTACGTGCTGTCTTCTGAGCCAGTTACGTAGCTCCTATTTGATCATTGCCTTGGTGATTGTCAGGACAGGTTCCGGTCCAATAAATGGAGTCTCTGCCCCCATCCTGGCTAATCTGTCGGCATGTTCGTTGCTACTGATCCCCGAGTGGCCAGGGACCCACAATAGGTTTACTCTATTGCTTACCCCTAGCTCCACCAGAACCCTGAGACATTCTGCAACAATTTTAGACCTTGTTGCAGGAGCTGCCAGTGATCTCAGGGCTGCCTGGCTGTCTGAATAGATATAGATGCTACAATCTTTGTAGCACCTACGCAAATTCTCCTCCACACCCGCCCTGATGGCAGTGATTTCTGCCTGGAATACTGAGGCCAGTTTTCCTAGAGAGATGACGCCCTCCAGTCTTGGCTGCACCCCATATACCCCAGCCCCAACACCTTGGTCTGATTTTGACCCGTCAGTGAACCAGACAATATCCCCCGTACGGTGTCTAACTATTTTCTCCCACTGCTCCCTACTTCCAATTGTTATATTGAAAGGCTTGTTGAAGCAGTATGGGGTTATAATATAGTCGGCTGGCATTTCCCCAACCTTTCCTATATTTACCTCACTCACTATTTTAGTGTGTGATTCTGGATATCCCAGAGAGTTCCAGTTGTTGCCAGATTTGAGTCTGTATGCAGCAGCCGCTGCCTCCATCTTGACCCAAAGGTGTATCAATATCAAAGATACTTATCTGGAGCCTATTAACAATAAACAGTTCTTACACTTGCTATGGGCAAAACCAGGTGCCCACTGTAGGGGTTATTGTCGCATCCCTCAAACAACTTTTTCTTCTATCTCCAGTTTAAAATTAGTGTAAAAAAGAATCAAGATGACCAAATTTATTACTATTTGGCCACAATAACTTGACGATTTTATCGGTACTGCAACAAGTGGCGGAAGTCGGCACTAGTTAAAAGACATTTATTTATAAGTGCTGCCAACTTTACAATGCACCTTGACACTAAGTATTACTGTACACATTGTTACGGTAATGGTACCACCACTGCAGGAAACTGCCTTCTTGTCACCGCTCCGTGCCCCGTGGCAGCCACGAAGTGGGTGCAAGAGACACCACCTGCAGCTCCCAGCAGCCACAACGTGAATCGTCAAGTTATTGTGGCCAAACAATAAATAACTGAATTGAACTTTCCCTCTGCAGTATGTGATGATATGAAAGTTCCTGGCATATTAAAATTGTGGGCCAGAACTGGGACTCAAACCTGGGACCTTTGCCTTTCACGGGCAAGCGCTCTACTGACTGAGCTATCCTGACATGACTCACGATGCCGCCTCACAACTTTACTTCTGCCAGTACCTTGCCTCGTACTTTCCAAACTTCACGGAAGCTCTCCTGTGAAACTTGCAAGACTAGCACTCCTGGAATAAAGGATATGGTGGAGACATGGCTTAGCCAAAGTGTAAGGGATGTTTCCAGAATGAAACTTTCACGCTGCAGCGGAGTGTGCACTGATATGAAACTTCCTGGCAGAATTTTTGAAAGTAGGAGGCGAGGTACTGGCGGAAGTAAAGTTGTGAGGTGGCATCGTGAGTCTTGTCAGGATAGCTCAGTTGGTAGAGCGCTTGCCCGCGAAAGGCAAAGGTCCCAGGTTCGACCCCGGTTATGGTACACAATTTTAATCTGCTAAGAAGTTTAATAAATAACTGGTTTTCAGTTTATTATTGCTACTATTTCCATAATAGATGCAGAAATCAAAATTTGAAAATTTTAAGTTTCCTCAGACTTTTGCATTAGGCCTATACTTTTTTTTACAAGAAGACGTACTCCGAGGTTCGAATTCACTCTCGGTTTTCTAACAGAGTGATCTGCCTCAGTGAAGAGAGAGTAGGCAATCTCGATGGAAATGGGGGTGAAACTAGTAAAAATCGGTGTCGCAGTTTCCACAAAAGGCGGCGAAGGTGAAGGAGAGACGGTTGGGGCAACGATTAATCCGTAAGGTCCTACATCGTCACTTTCAGTTGTAACTTTTGTACCCTGAAGCAACCACAAAAGTAAGGGTGCATTTATTATTTCAAGCTTATAGCACGTCAATAATATTTTCCAACAAACATTGTGGATGCTTTCTCCTTAAATGATACAGCAAATTTGTTGTACCTCCGCTTTTTTTAAATTAATTTTTAAACGAATTTCGACGCCCCTGATGGGGCAGGCCGGCAGCGGCCTCTGCACTGCTCCACAGCCGAGTGCTTTGATAATTGCCGAGGAGTATAAATACGTAAAAGGTGAATAAAAATAGAGATATCGCCATACGGAGGAGACACTGGTGAACAAATTAATTAAAATGGTACAAAGTACATACATATTCAGTTAAATCAGTGCCATGGTGGCTAAAAACACTGAAGATAAAAACCAAACAGTGAAACGGTGATGAAACCAGAAACACCGAGTAAAATATTACAAGCCGTGTAATGGTGGTTGCAGACACTTAAAAAGACTGAGGAAACTAGCACCACATCACTGTACACTGCTAGAATTTTTTTCTGTTTTGTGGTTTTATGTATAAAATGTAAAACTACAGCAGCAGCCTGTGCGTCATCAGCCGGCATGTCCTCCAAAGTGCACGGCAGATTTACTGCAACATGAACATGATTAAAATTGGGGCAGAACAGTAAAACATGGCGCACCGTCATCAGGTGACCGCAGAAACGGACTGGTGGGGGGGGCGCCTGTTAATAAGTGTCAGTGGCTGAACCGGCAATGACCAATTCTCAGGCAAGCCAAGATTACCTCCTCCCGCCGGGATCAGTTTTATGGTTCTAAGCTTATTGTCCTGCAGAGAGGACCACAGCTGATGCCATGATGCAACAATAAGCCTGCAAATAGCCCCTCGAATGTAGTTTGATGGGACACAAATGGTAGCTGTCGGAGGTGGGAGAGTGGCAGCCCTGGCTGCAGCATCAGCAGCCTTGTAACCCAGCACACCTATATGGCCAGGTACCCACAGGAAGCGAACGCGAAAGCTGTCGTTAGCTACCAACTGAAGGGAACGTTGGAGTCGGGAGTACAACAGGATGGACCGGATGCGGGTCTTTAAGACTCTGAATGGCACTGAGGGAATCTGAGCAGATGACATAAGAAGGGTGGTGGTGGTGGTGGTGGTGGTGGTGGTGGTGGTGGCGGCGAACATATTGAACTGCCTGATAGAGACCAAAAAGCTCAGTTGTGAAACTTTAGCATTGGTCGATGAGCTTGTATTGAACTGCTAGAATTGGCATAGGTTAAAATAAGGGGCGCAAGAACCCCACAGGGGATATAGAAAGAGAGGATTCACAGAATGGTGGGAGGAGGAAGGGCGGGGGGGGAGGGGGAGGAGGGTGGAAGAACTCAGAAAAAGTGGGAGGGGGAGAGGGGACATCATACACGGGGAGGGAGTGGGTGTAGGGCCGGTAGGAAGGGTAGATGTCGGGACGGAGGGCGCCATCCAGGAGAGGAAGTTGCCTTGTTTAGAGCTTTCTGTGCGGTGTAACTGTGTGAAGTGGCCTGCCGCTGCTCTGCAGTACATTTAGTTTCACCTTCTCCAACTAACGATAACGTGCGGGTTGATTTCATTTCGTAGTTAAAACCAGACTGATCTGGGTTGACATACACGTCTTCATACTGCTGAAATTTTACTTTAGTTTCTGTAACAAACTCCTACAAATTACATATTTCAGATCTTTCTGCTAATAATTTTTTCCTTTTGAACAAGAACAGCTAATGAGGTGAAACCTTAAAGTGTCCAAGCCAATTTGCTTAACATAATGCAATCCTCAAATCTATAAGTCTGGATCATGAATGGCACTTAATTCATTTCTGTCTTTATAAAATTGTTGGTGAACACGGATTTCAATCACTGAATTTTCTCTCTTCGGGTTCCACTTCGTTCCACGACTTCTTTACCTGTACTCTTTTCCTCCATTTTAAATGGGTTAAATTTATTTGTAACTTCACATCATAATCTAACTTTGCATCTTTAAATTGGTTTGGTCAGTACTCTATATTCGAGCACTTCACGAAACCTAATCAACAAAATGACATCAGACTAACATCACAGTATCTCTTCATGTTTTTCATACGGATTGTCAATAATCTCATCATCTGGTACATACAACACCAACCAGTCAGCAAGGCATCATCACCACCAAACTATTTATCAACAGATGTAGGAAAAAAAATCATAAAAATGTTGGAAAATCATTCATGCCCTTAAGAACTTTTACATTCATCGATACTGTTATGCAAGTTGTGAGCTATGTTAGCTGGATTCATATCGCCCACATAATACAGCTCACTATTTAATACTCTCTTGTCCAAAGTCACGAACATTCGACTGCCAGCTAGGGGGCCTCTTCAGCAGGAATCCTCTCTCCACCACACACTGTAGTCAACTGACGTTGCATGTGTAGTCATTTGTTTAGACTAATGTTCCCCATACTGTGGTGTGGCTACCTCACATCGGACTTACTCCGAACTAATTGTAGGTTTGTATCTGAGATCATCTATTTCCATTGGTACTTGACAATGCGATGAGCCTTTATTGTGGCACAGTTCCCACCCGTTGAATTTTTGCTTTGATAGGTGAGCAGTCTATGCGGCATTTCGCCTGCACACACTATTCATCATATTTACTTGTGACAGTCACTTGAGCTAACCACATGAGTCATACTCTGTAACTAATGTATAATATGAAGACCACCTGGGCTATGAAGAGAACAGAGACATCAATGACATGACGAACAATTCATAATGTATTGACAAATATAATTCCCCCCCCCCCCCCCACAGGGGTGGGATTTGAATGCAGGGCTTTCTGTTTTGAAGTACAACCCCATGGCCACAGCTGCTTCGTTGATGTGACATATACACTTTGAGTGTTCAGTTATTTAGCTTTAGCTTCCCCCCCCCCCCCCCCTAGTTCCATATACAGCAAAACCTCGTTTTTACATTCTCGGTTTTTACTTTTTCCTCCCATTTACACCATTTTTTGTCGGTCCCATCAAATTTCCTATGTTTACAATGTTAATTCACCCTCGTTTTTGCATTAACATATTTACACTTTTCCCGCGTTTTACGCTTTTCGGAAGAATTTTCGTGAAGAAAAATGACGTAATGTACATAAATTGACGCTAGCATGGCTTTCAAAAAATTCTACTTTCCGTAAAATTATGTTTTGCATGGCGCTTAAAATAGTAAAAATTTGGATAACCTTTATTGTATAATAAACTTCCTGGCGAGTATTTAGATGCCTATTATATACATATATCACAAATAAACTACGAAATGCAAGGCTCATGCAGTAAGCATTTTTTACCATTTAAAACATTATTTCCTGCATTTTACACCATTTTACTTAAGTCCCTTGAAAAGCGTAAAAACGAGGTTCTCCTGTACTTTCTTCCTGTTTTCATGCTTGATGTGTATTCAGTTTTTGACAAGCTATCTATTGCGCCATTCCTCCACTAAGGGTGCAAATGTGGTGGTGCGGCGAGTCAAGCTGCGCGGCCTCTAAAAATGCACGCAGTCCAACGGGGCGACACACAGTGAAGTGGCAAGCAGCGCTACTCGCAGCGGCAAGACACTCTACTCGCCACTCGGGAATTCGGCCCCGATTTCTTTGCAGCGCTGCTCCGGCCGAGACGTGTTGTGCAGTACACTTTTGTCAGTGTCCTTACTTCACACGCAACATTTATTTAAAAAAGGTATTATTACTTAAAAGTTAATGTCCAATTATGCACTCTTACTTGTCAATATGAAGTATTTATCATATTTGCAGAGTAAATATGTGAATAAACAAATTTCTAATGAATTGAATGAGGTTGTAGTAATAATTTTACCTTACATCCACTTCTGTTCATTACTTTTATTCCTAAAACTAATATTACGTAAATGTTCTTTTTTAACTTGAGCGATCTGCCTTGAGAAAAATACAGGATTTCTTCTTTTTTATTACCCAAACATATTTCGCAATTTGCGATGTTATGGCATCACTGTATTAGGTTTACATGGAATACCAAACTGTGGCGAATGAAAATTTGTGCCCGGCCGGGATTCGAACCCGGGATCTCCTGCTTACTAGGCAGACGCGTTGACCACTCCGCCACCGAGGACAAAGTGACCCCTACACACAAATCTCCATTTGCCATGCCGTCTCTTTCCTATACCACAGCCCATACAGTGATGCCATAACATCGCAAATTGCGATTTATTTCATTTATTTGAACACTGTAATTTGTCAAAAACATAATTGCAAACATATTTTATCACAGTTGCAGCTTCTTCTATGCGCTTTTATTTATTTCTCATTATTACATGTTCAGGTATTCCTGATTATTATTAATTTAATTTTTAATTGGGTCCAAAGGAAAACTTAGCAAAACAGGAACTCCTGAAGATGTAGTAAGAAGAAATAAAGGCCCACTGAAGAAACTGCAACTGCAATGAAACACGTATGGGTAATGCTCAAGGAACAGCAATCCAATTACAAAACAACTTTTTTAAAGCAAAACGCAGACCACAGGAGCTTGAACCTCAATATGATGTTACCTAGATGCTTGCACTCTCCTTATTCTAACAACACATTGGAGAAAACATATCTTAAAGTAAGTACTAGTTTCCCTTCAGCTTTAATTGGCTACTTTACAAAGTTAACGCAATTCGATTGCAAATGTGGTGCAACAAGCTTCAAGATCGACATCAGTACTCAGCTAATCAGATTAAGTGCGCGGCAGAGGGTTCTTCGAACCACTTTTATAATATTTCTCTACAGTTCCAGTCTCTAATAGTGCACAAGAAAAAGGAACACCAGAATGTTTCTGTTTTTGATCTGATTTCTCTTATTTTATTACGACAATCATGTCTCCCTACATAGATGGGGGATAACAAAATATGTTCGCTTTCAAAACAGAAAGTTGGCGACAGAAATTTTGCAAACAGATCGCGCTGCAGCGGATACGGCAATCATTTAAGGATTTCCACCCCAACTGGTGCATCATTTCTGTAACACACTGTCCCATGTATCACAATTTAACAACACTACCTGTCCTCCTTTCTCTATAGTCCTATCATCCATCGGTCCCACTTGTTGTGGATCCCACAATGGGCAGCAATACTCCAAATAAGACATACCAGTGTAGGCAGTTTCTTTACTACAACTGTTGCATCTTCTAAGTGTTCTGCTAATGAAACGTAGTCTTTGGTTTGCCTTCCCTATCTTTTCTGTGCGTTCTTTCCAATTTAAGCTGCTCGTAAATGTAATTCCTAGCTATTTAGGTAAATTTACATATTTAACTGATTTAGCTTGTAAATGAAGGTGCACTGAAAGTGCAAAGGTGCAAGTGGAATAAATTGTGGTATTCACCGAATTGTTAATGTTCGTGATTTACAGGGTGGAAAACATAATTCCTCATCCGTAAAGCCGATACCACTTTAAGTGTGCTACACTTGTACACACATCGTCTTCGCTGCCCAACATTTCCCCGACTCACACAGCTAGCCTCGCCGCTCCACTAGAGGCACGCACAGCATCGCTACCGTCTTTACTCAATGCGCTGCTCGACTCTAGACTTGCCACTCCACTATGTTTTCACCCTAAATCCAAGGTGTGTGCGATCGGGAGTTTCCCTTGTTAGTAAGGTCTTCTATGCTAACAAGTCAATAGTTAATAGTCCATTGCAGTCAGCACTCATGGCTAGTAATGCAACATTTGCAATTAGTTTTCATTGTTTGCATTGTTTTCTTAAATGGCATACTAATTTTATGCAACAGAATGACTTTAAATAGTTGTAAAATAGTGCAGAAAAGTGATGAGACTGTTATAAACCCCAGTAAGCAAATACAATACTCTACAGTAAGTAGCAGTACGTGAATTTATTCAGAACAGTAACATCAAGCTGTTTCCGTCGTAACCATATTTTGTACGCAGACAAGTCTAAATCGACACCAGCGCCCACCCCAATAGTCCATTATGAACAAATCTGTTACTTTGATCTAAATTACAGTGCACCATATTACTTACGAATGATAGAGGAGTGTACCCCTTCATTTGAGATTACAATTCTAAAGTCAGCTGCAGTAACATGCAGTATACAAAAGTTAATTTATGTAGTTTAGTAAGCAAAATAAAAGTGAAAGCGACTGTCCAGTCAAAACATATTAGTATTTCACCAAGGAGCTGAAAACCTGGTTATATTTTATGTATATGATAAAATACATGACTTAGTAATAGATGGGAGAGCATAAAACCAATAAACAGTACACAGCATTTCACTAACTGCAAAATAAAATATAAACGTAGTAAGTGAAAAGGAATTAAGAAAGTAGCCACATGTACTCTTTATTCAGTAGAGCAACAATGTGTGTTCAAGGTAAAAAAAAGGAATAAATAAAACAAAAGAGCAACTAGAGAAGCAGTTTTATTCATGTTCTGGTTATACAGGAACTAATGATGTTTAGACAAAGATTGTTATTTAACATGTTTGCCATATTAACATGCAAGTGGCAGATGATTTTAGCGAAGAATATCTATCGGTATTAACATATTTCCAAGGCAGTAAAAAAATAGTAGAAATGAACTCCCAACACAGTGCAATTCAGATTCTTCAAATTATTCTGCCATATTTAAATACATTTCCTTCCTCCACATTGCTTTACAATAAATAAATTTAGACATAAATTGCAAAGTGTATGCTTTCTGAGCCAGCATACACAAACATAATATTTGATATACTTTTCTGACCACAACAGTACAAAAATGTTTACTAAAGCCAGATCCCTTTAATCCTCCTTAAATGAATTCACTGCAAATCCAGTCAACAGTGGGCATTACTTGGGTTTGTTTCCCAACACAAACTTAAGATATGTACTGTCACTTCCGTGCCTTCCTTTACTAACATAAGTTTGCTTGATATAGAAGAATAAGGTACACAATTACAATTATAATTGTTAACAACACAGCATTCACAGGAAGGAAAATCTACTTAAATTACATGCTTTATGTTTAAACTAATATTAAAAATTAAAGTAGTGCCTGTAACATATTTCAAATGTTACCAGATCATCATCAAGTTTTGAAGTAAACTAAGTTCCACTTAGAGCGAAAGAAATTTTCTTAAAGACCTCAATGTATTCAGGAAAATTCAAATTTCATGTAGTGATACATTTACAACAATAACGGAGAGTGTAAAAGACAGTTTAAAACTTCCATTTTTGTTTACGTGATGTGAATCAGAAGCCAGAAAATTTGTGACGATACAAAAGTGGAAAGCATCATGTCATAAGTGGAGTTGACAAATCTTGTAAAGAATGAATTCTACAAATTAGAATTTATAAATTGTTCTTCTGTAATCTCAGAGCAACATCTCTGATCTGTCCACTCTCTGTTTAGATCTCTGGACATGTCCCCTTTTATTTCTTCTCTTTATGGGGTTATACGGAATACGTCATACGTACATCTTTTGCCAAAACAATTCCAGAATTCAAAATGTGAAGTAGTTGATTGCTCCAGATCAGCTTCATAATGTATGGCAAACAATTGACTATTGCTTTGCTGTTGACACTATGCTGAATGGCAGTAGACTACAATATTTATGTAGTTTCTTTTACATTCTCTGAAATTCTTATTGATGTATCACCATATGTTAAATATTCATATATGTGTGTAATTGCTACATTCATTTGAACTGCCCTGTTTAGCATCTCCCGTTAGTGCATGAAAAATGGCATTTGTTTCTGAAGAACCACCTCATTTTATCAAATATAAAAGTGATCCTCACTTTTGTGACAAACACACTAAACAGACTAGAAATGACTAGTGACAAAACAGCTTCATTTCAAAATCTCCTACATGCTCCTCTGCCTGTTTTCTGAGCAGAATCATTTGTTCCTGTTCCACTATTTCCCAACTACACACAAGTTGGTCCCACACTTATGTCTATGTTTATGATGCCCTGCCATAACAATGTTCTATTTGACAAATAAGATTTAATTTATACCAGAAAAAACATCCGTACTCAGCCTGTTTACATTTAAATTTGTGAGTTTGAACAGATTTCTATGTATTGACTGGCATGAGTTGTTTATCATGCACACAATGTGGCACAGGGGCATCACAGATGCCAGCCAAACATCCTTTCTCGGCCAGCTACTCACAAATACTACTTCTCGTACAACACTAAGACGCCGGAAACGTGTCAGAAAATAACTGACGAGCAACTGTGCCGTCTCCAATTTGTCTCGCAGGAGAAATGAAACAGCATTTCTGACAAGATCTAAACAATTGCCTTCAAGAGGTCAGCATCACTTTTCATCAACTGGTTCGTACCCTTCTTTCTCGATTCTCTCCTTGAACTTTAGGTAGTTGCGCTTTCTGTCGAAGTGTTGCACCTGAAACAGATTTAAAAAAGAAGCGCGACTGCATGAAATGTATAATATGTACAATTATATTATACGAGGGAAGATCAAAAAGTAAGTTACACTTCCATATTATTGACATATATTAAACCACATATACAAAACCAATACTGTTATGACAACATACAATGTAAGTTCACTTTTCTACACAGTCTCCAAGAGACTGTAAACGTTTCTCAGAACGGTAAACGAACTTTTTGATTCCGGATGCGTAGAAATCTCCTCCAGCATTTTGTAAGCATACAGACAGCTGCTATCACCACCCCCTTATTTTTAAATCGTTGTCAACCGAGATACGTTTTGAGCTCACCGAAAAGATGAAAGTCACATGGCGCCAAGTCGGGACTGTACGGAGGATGTTGCCGTACCTCCCACTCGAATTGCTGCAGCAGTTTGCACGTTTGGCAGACCTTGTGAAGTGTCGTGTTATCGTGCGACAAAATCACCGGTGTTTCTCTTTATTTTACGCAACCACTTCAAGATTTTCCAATATGAGGTAGCGTTAATAGTTGTTTCTTATGGCATAAATTGTGGCGATGAAATGTGCACCCATTTCATCGACATTCTCTCCATTTTGGGGATGAAGCGGTGGTCCCACGTTTCATCCCCTGCGACGATTTGCCACAGAAACTTGTTGCCCTCTGTGGAATACCATTGGAAAAATGCCAGTGAGAATTCAAAATGTCATCCCTTGTGAGAACACGTGGCACCCATATGTGACAGTTTACAATATTCGAGGTCCTCGTGAACAACGGAGAATACACTGCCACACGAAACATTCAGCATGCTGGTAATTTTGACCAGTTTTATTTGCCCATTCTCTCTAATGATAGCATTCATAGGAACAACTTTTGCAACAGTATGGGACGATGCAGGTCTGCCTTCACGAAAGTTTCTCTGAATTCCATGTGTCCTGCTTCAAATTGTTGACACCACTTTACAATTCCTTGCAGGGAAATCGCTTTCCATATACAGCAGTGATTTCATGATGAATATCCGTGCAATTTCCCCGTTTGGCAAATAGAAATCTGACTGTTGCTCGCGCCTCTAATTTGGAGTGAACATCCAGTTGACATGCCATTGCTTTTAGCCAGCTAGCCACACAAAACACAGTGAACAATCACAGCAACCGCCCTACTTGATGCAGTTAATGTTCCTTTCCCCACTTTGCGACACAAGGCAGGCTCCTGCAGCGACTTTAGCAACTTACTTTTTGATCCACCCCCATTTATTACACTATATTAGTACTATAATATTTTATTCTACAGAGTGAGTCACTAATTATTGCCACCAAGAATAATTAGGAAAGTAAGATGGGATAAAAGTCGCAAGGGGCAACGGGGCTGAGAATATGATGTCGGTTTTTTGCTGCAAGGTCATCATTCGTGGATTCATTTTCACTGAATATGGTGTTTCCATCTAACGTGACACTGACATGTAAACACCATTCAACAGTTGCGTAATACAATACTAATAGGAACAAGAAGACTAGTATTGTCAAAGCAAGTAAATGAGAATGATGTATTCCTTCGAGAAACAAGTCAGTATGCTTATCATTTCAGTGAGAGCTGGAGACATAGGCTGAAATATATCCTTAAAATACTCACTCTACACAGACATTTAAATGTGTATACGATAAATTGAGAACATATAATAATGGAAAGTCCAGGTTGGAATAAATAATATAGTGAGGACAGTTTACTACTCACCGCAAAGACGTGGCGACGAGCTGCGACAGGCACATACAAAAGACACACACATACAACACATTCAGCTATCGGCCATGGCCTTCTTCAGAAATAGAGCACTCAGACAATCACACAGGCACACAACACAGTCATACAACCATCACCTCCGACTGCCACACTTCCGGTTGTATGACTGTGTTGTGTGCCTGTGTGATTGCGTGAGTGCTCTATTTCTGAAGAAGGCCATGGCCGATAGCTGAATGTGTTGTATGTGTGTGTCTTTTGTATGTGCCTGTCGCAGCTCGTCGCCACGTCTTTGCGGTGAGTAGTAAACTGTCCTCACTATATTATAAATTGAGAACAATTGGATCTGTAATGTATCGGAAATAGGTCTGGCAAGGAAAAGTTACTAATGAGGAAGCGGAAATTTGGACTCTTGCCACTTTGGTTCCAGATCTTTCAGTCAGTCAGTGTCAAATCGCAAAGGAATCTGCATCGCCGTAAATATCATCATTACAATATCAGTTTCCACTGAGACTTCACTGGTGCAGATTGTAAGCGTTGCACGGAATTCTGCTGATGGCCTCACAAACCAAGGAAATGTTAACTTGCGTAACATGCATTATTGGGCAACTGAAAATCTATGTTGGCTGCAGCAAGTTGCACACCGAAAACGTTGGTCAGTGACTGTATGGTGTGGAATACTGGAGGACAGAATTATAGGCCCCTATTTCATCAAAGAAAATTTTAATAGGTGGATGTACAGCACAGCCCTGCAAGAAACATTGCGTCTGTTATTGGAAGTAATACCTTTAGGAACAAGGAACAGAATGTGGTATCAATACAATGGGTGTCAGGTACACTTTTTGCTGACGGCTACAAATGAGTTGTCGAGACGATTCCCAAATTGTCTGATTGGACACAGAGAAGATGTGCCGTGGCCGGCTCTCTTGCCAGACTTGACACCCCTGGATTTTTTCTCGTGGGATTTATAAAGGATATTGTTTTTAAAGAAGTTGCAACTACACCTGAAGATATGCGAGAGAGAATCGACAGAGCACGTGCTTCGATAAGTGCCGAAGTGTTACGGAATACCACTCAATCTATGATTAGAAGATTGCAGCACTGCATTGATACCAATGGTTATAACTTTGAACAGCTTCTGTATATAGACATTTATGTTACCTTTTTTACCTTAACTGACCTCGTTGTTAATCATCATTGGATTGTCTCAATAACCACGATAAGAAAATAAGTACTGCACTATAGCATCCTACTAAAAATATAGACAAAAAGTTGACCTTGATATCTCTGAAGCGACTCCACCTAGCAAAAAAACCTACGCCATACTCTGGCAGCTGTTGTCCCGTTGCAACTTTTGCCCCACAAACTCTTAAGCTCCTATCACTTTCGGAGTTAGTCTTCGTGTCAACAGTCACTCTGTATATAAGCACCATAAAATTTATGAGCTATATTTCAATGAACTGTCACTGTGCTATTCAACTGAGGCACAAATAAAATAACGTCTGTTACTACTTTTAAGTACAATGCTGGCCATCCAAAATGGAGCACTAAGAAGGACCAAGTCAGAGCCATATTGTGTAAATACCACACGACCGAAAACACAGTCCCACATGAAGCAAGAAAAATGTTTTGAGTGTTCTCGACACTGCTGGTTATAGCTACTGCTACAAGCTTTCGCATTGAATCAAAAGATGCTGTTATAACGAAGCAAGGTCAGCACTTGCTATCTTATCTGCCTCAAAATACCCCTTTATGATTAAATTATTTTTTCCAAAATCTTGTATATTCATTAGTAAACAGGCAGTAAACACAGTAGATACACTCTAACAGCAGATATGTAAATAATTTTTCTCCAATATAATGTTATTCGCCACATTCTTTGTAACAACAGGAAAACGTTATGGTAATTAGTAAACTTTCTATCCAATGGGGCTGCAGCACAGAATATATCTCAAAGAGACAACATATAATTATACCAATATGCTGCTTTGTAATTAGTAAAGTTAGGGGCAGTATTAATTATGAAATATTGTTAAGGGAAGAAGTAATAACAATTTGCCTATCATATTTTGAGTACGGAAATCTGGCATATTTAAACGCAAAGACCCATACCAGTGTAGAGCTGAAGACCTCCCTCCGCTTTATAGTAAGGTATCTGAAATCATCCAAGTATTGTTAACTTACGTAATAATTGAAATTAAAGCTTTAAACCAGTACTAACTTTCATGGCCATTTACTCCTAAACTATTGTTAGATTCCAGACTGACTACATACTTCTGTTGCCGCTGCTTTTCCCTTTATTTTCATATACTACATTAACTGATTGATGGCCTAATTAAAAAGTTGAATTATTTTCTGCAATAAATTATTTTATTTAATACGGCTACCACTCTCTAAGGATCAGGGCACCCCCCGTCGTAACAATAATCGATTCCAGATATTTTATTAATTTTCCATCAAACAATAATTTCAGTAAACCAAACTGTAATAGTTAAATTTGTTTAAGTCGAATGTCAAATTCTGACCTAATCATTTTATACACAATTGTGTCGATTGTGAGATCACAAAATCATTGCTACACCAGTCTATAAATAGTTGTAAAATCGAGAATTAATTAGTTGGCAGTTAGACATATAATGAGTAACAGCTAGTGCCATAGAAGTCTGGCAGTGTACTGCTCATGCGCAACTGAACTGCAAATCCTCAATGACTACACTGTAATTTGTGAACTGCATAAATATTGCAGTATCTACTGTGCACTAAGTTTCAGTTAATTTTGTAGACTCAATCTACTGTGTGACTGTGATATACCACATGCAAATAACTGTGAATGTCGCTGTTAAAGTGTTAAAATACTGCACTAGGATCATATAGATAATATCGCCTAATTGAGTGCAGTTTGTACTATTCTGTTCTTCTCGTGATAACTATTGTGAGAACCAAACTGTCCACTTACATTAATTGTTCATGCGTACAGTGCTAAATAAATATTAAGTTAAAGTTAAAACATTGTGTTGCACATTTAAGAGACGCTACCCAGTGCTTCGGGCATCGAGACTACGAAAGGTAAGGACAGGTCAGTTACACTCGAGATGTGTTTTTGGGCGCACACCCGGAGGGTGTACACGATCAAGGGCAGAGCCACTTGTGACAGCACCCATGTGATTTACCAACTGACATGCCTGCACTGTGAAGCATTCTATGTGGGAATGACCAGCAACAAACTGTACAATCGCATGAACAGTCACAGGCAGACAGTGTTTGTCGGTAATGAGGATCACCCTGTGGCTAAACACGCCTTGGGGCACGACCAGCCCATCTTGGCGCAGTGTTACACCGTCCGGGTTATCTGGATACTTCCCACCAACACCAATTCTTCAGAACTCCGGAGATGGGAACTAGCCCTTCAGCATATTCTCTCTTCCCGTTGCCCACCTGGTCTCAACCTCCGCTAAATTCGAATTCCCACCCACCATCTTTTTTTTTTTTTTTGTGGTTTTAGGGCGCACAACTTCTATGGTCATTAGCGCCCAGCCAAGAACATAGATTCGCTATGATCTAAAAAAATTGTAGACTGTCAGAAAATCAACAAGAGGCTAAAAACGAAAGATAAAAGACAATTAAAAGAGTTAAATGTCCTTGGATAAGTTGGCCAAGTTGATAAAACGCAAAACTCGAGCAGCTGCTCGTGTGTCATCAGCTAAAATTTCCTCCAGAGTAGACGGAAAGTGAAGGGCTACACGGAGATGATTAAAATTAACACAAGTCAGTAAAACATGTCGCACTGTCAGCAGTTCACCGCAGGAGCATAGCGGTGCAGGTTCGGCGGATAGCAAGTGACGGTGGCTGAAACGGCAATGACCGATCCGCAACCGAGCCAGGATGACCTCCTCCCGCCGAGAGGGGCGTGAGGATGTCCTCCAAGCGGTCGGGATCGGTTTGACAGTTCGCAATTTATTGTTGTACAGTGAAAGCCACACACTGTGCCATTGCGACACGATACTCCGGCGAAGAGCCCGTTGAACATCGTCCGATGGGACGCAAAAGGTAGCCATGCGAGGCAAAAGTGCTGCTGCCTTGGCTGCTGTGTCGGCGGCCTCATTCCCGGGCACACCCACATGGCCAGGGACCCACAGGAAAGAAACGTGACAGCTGTCATCCGCCAGCAACTGGAGGGAGCGTTGGATCCGATACACGAGAGGATGGTTCGAGAAAGGGTCCTTAAGACTCTGCAGGGCACTAAGGGAGTCAGAACATATGGCATAGAAAGGGTGGCGGTGGCGGCAGGTATACAAAACGGCCTGGTGGAGGGCGAAAAGCTCAGCCGTGAAGTTTGAGCACCGGTCAGGGAGCTTGTATTGGAAACGGTTGTCCCCGACGACGAAGGCAGATCCGACACCGGCAGTGCTCTTGGAACCATCAGTGTAAATAAATACGGCATTATCGAACCGCGAACGGAGTTCGACAAGCCTCGAGCGGAATACCAAATCCGGAGTGCTCTCCTTGGGGAGCGAACTAAGTTCGAGGTGTGTGTGAACCTGGGCCTGATGCCACGGTGGCAATGGGCTTTCGCTCAACCGAAGGGTGGAAGGAAGGGTAAAATCGAGCCGCTGTAGCAGGCGGCGAAACCGAACTCCCGGTGGAAGCAAGGCAATCGCAGACAACTGATATTGGCGATCGAGTGAGTCGTCAAAAAATAATCTGTAAGATGGATGGTTGGGCATCGACCGTAGGCGGCATGCGTACCGACACAAGAGTATGTCACGTCGATTGGTCAAGGGTAATACAGCAGCCTCGGCATACAGACTTTCAACAGGGCTGGTATAAAATGCACCGGTCGCCAGACGTAATCCACGATGGTGGACAGAGTTGAGACGGCGGAGAATCGACGGCCGTGCTGAAGAGTATACAAGGCTTCCATAGTCGAGCTTCGACTGAACAATGGCCTGGTAAAGATGAAGCAGGACGGTACGATCCGCTCCCCATGACGTGCCACTGAGGACACGAAGAACGTTAAGGGATCGGGCACAACGGGCAGCCAGGTAGGACACATGTGTGGACCAGCAAAGTTTCCGATCCAACATGAGTCCCAAGAATTTTGTAGTCTCCACGAAAGGGAGAGCAACAGGGCCGAGACGTAGAGAAGGTGGAAGAAATTCCTTGTATCTCCAGAAATTGATACACACAGTTTTCTCAGTGGAGAATCGGAAGCCGTTTGCGATGCTCCAGGAATATAGACGGTCAAGACAGCGTTGGAGAGAACGCTCCAAGAGACACGTCCGCTGGGCACTACAATAAATTGCGAAATCGTCAACAAAAAGAGATCCGGAGACGTCGGCTGAAAGGCAATCTACGATCGGATTGATTGCAATGGCAAAGAGCGCCACACTCAAGACGGAGCCCTGTGGTACCCCATTCTCCTGGCAAAAGGTATCTGACAAAACAGAGCCCACCCGTACCCGGAACTTGCGATCCGCCAAAAACGCTTGAATGAAAAGAGGAAGGCGGCCCCGAAGGCCCCATGTGTGCAATGTGCGGAGAATGCCCGCTCTCCAACAGGTATCGTACGCCTTCTCCAAGTCGAAGAACACTGCTACTGTTTGACGCTTCTTTAGAAAGTTGTTCATAATGAAGGTCGACAACGTAACGAGGTGGTCAGCAGCAGAGCGGTGTCGACAAAAACCGCATTGGATATTAGTCAGGAGGCGGCGAGATTCGAGGAGCCAGACCAACCGAGCGTTAACCATGCGTTCCATCACCTTACAGACGCAGCTCGTCAGAGAAATGGGGCGATAGCTGGAAGGAAGGTGTTTGTCCTTCCCTGGTTTGGGGATGGGGACAACAATGGCTTCACGCCAACTTGTGGGAACATGACCTTCAGTCCATATGCGGTTGTAGGTACTAAGAAGAAAGCACTTGCCCGCAGGAGAGAGGTTCTTCAGCATCTCAATATGAATGGAATCAGGCCCGGGAGCAGAAGACCGGGACAGGGCGAGAGCACGATCTAGCTCCTGCATGGTGAAGGCGACGTTATAATTTTCACGATTAAAAGAGCGGAAAGAAGGCGGCCGTGCCTCCTCTACCTGTTTGCGAGGGAGAAAGGCAGGGTGGTAATGGGCAGAGCTCGAAACCTCCGCAAAGAAACGACCCAATGCGTTTGAAACATCAGCTGGGTCCACGAGGACTGCGTTCTCCACGGTCAGGCCAGGAATCGGGGAGTGGACCTTGATGCCGGACAAACGGCGTAGGCCACCCCAGACAACCGTGGAGGGAGTAAAACGGTTAAAAGAACTAGTAAAAGCAGTCCAGCAAGCTTTCTTGCTGTCGTTTATGATACGACGGCACTGCGCTCTCATACGTTTGTAATTGATGCAATTCTCCAAAGTTGGGTGGCGGCGGAAGGTGCGTAAAGCACGGCGCCGGGCTCGAAGCGCGTCGCGGCAGGCTGCAGTCCACCAAGGGACCTGGACACGACGTGGAGAAGAGGATGTACGAGGTATGGAACGTTCAGCAGCAGTGAGAATAACCTCTGTGAGGTATTCGACCTGACTGTCACAGTTGGGAAAATTCTGATTGTGAAAAACAGCCATGGAAGAATAAAGCCCCCAGTCGGCTTTAGAAATGTTCCAACTGGTGGGACGAGGAGATGGGGAATGATGTAGGAAGTGGATGATACAAGGGAAATGGTCACTCGAGTACGTGTCAGAAAGTGCATACCACTCAAACCGACCGGCAAGCTGAGGAGTGCATATTGCGAGGTCTATATGGGAGTAAGTGTGTGTTGTGTCAGAAAGGAAGGTCGGTGCACCGGTGTTGAGGCAGACAAGATCGAGGTGGTGGAGAATGTCCACCAAAAGGGAGCCTCTCGGACAAGGTGCCGGAGAGCCCCATAGGGGGTGGTGGGCATTAAAGTCGCCTACCAACACGAAAGGTGAAGGGAGCTGGTCAACAAGGTTTAGCACATCTGCCCTAGTAAGGGCAGATGACGACGGCGAATATATATTACAGAGGGAGAAGGTAAATGTGGATAAGGTGATGCGGACGGCAACTGCCTGTAGGTGAGTGTGCAAGGAAATGGGATGGAAATAGACGTCGTCTCGAAGGAGCATCAGAACCCCTCCATGGGCTGGGACACCTTCCACGGGTGGCAGGTCGAACCGCACAGAGGTGTAGTGTGGAAAGTCTGCACGATCACGTGGACGCAACTTAGTTTCCTGGAGGCAGACTAGAAGCGGGCAGTGCAATCGAAGGAGTAGTTTCAACTCCTCCCGATTAGAACGAATGCCGCGAATGTTCCATTGAAGGAGCGCCATGATAAAAAAGAGAAGAAATAAGGATAAAAACCAAGTAGCGAGCGGGGTCACCTCGACGGCCGCTGAGGACCGGATTTCGAGGGAGCACTGCTATCGCTGTCTGGGGGCAAAGGGTCATGTTCCATTGGTTCTACCGACGCGCCTGCCACCTCCCTGGGTTGATCAGGAGGGGCAGTTTCCACCGCCGGTAAAGGGCCGGGCGCCCGGCAAACGGAGCGTCCCGGTGAGACAGAAGACGGCCGAGGCCGGCAACTGTTGAACGGCGTGACAGATGGGTCACGCCTCGGCGGGGAAGGAGAGGAACTCTTTTTCTTGTCAGCTCTTCTGGAAGAGTGACGGCGGGAAGAGGCAGTTGACGGTTGGGAAGCCTGAGAACGCAGAAAATCCTCACGGACGGGTTCTTTTTTCAAGGTCCGGGCATCTTGTTTAGGTGCCCGCGGTTTACTAGAGTTTGACAAAGCCTGTACCCTAGAAGCAGCAAGAGGGAGCGGGGACGTGGAACGGGCAATCTTCGGGCTGGCGGATCGCACAACTGTGTCAGCGAAAGTGAAGTCACATGTCTGGGTACTGGAATCCTTGGTAGGTCGAGGTGAGGTGAGTACCTTACTGTATGTACCCGCTGGGAGGACAGTGGGCTTTCGACTCGCCAACAACTTACGAGCGGCAGATGTCGATACCTTCTCCGTAACCCGAATTTGCTGGATTACCTTCTCATCCTTGTATACAGGGCAGTCGCGAGAGGAAGCCGCATGGTCACCGTTGCAGTTTAGGCAGTGAGGGGACGGAGGTGGGCAATCCCCCTCATGGGCGTCCCTACCACAAGTCACACACTTTGCTGCATTTGGGCAATGTTCACGGGTATGGTTGTACCTGTGGCACTGAAAACAGCGCGTTGGGTTAGGTACATAAGGGCGGACGGAGATGACTTCATACCCTGCTTTGACCTTCGACGGGAGGTCAACTTTGTCAAACGTCAAAAACACAGTACGAGTCGGTGTCAGATGGTTATCGACCTTTTTAATCACCCTGTGGACGGCAGTCACACCCTGATCGGACATATACGATTGGATATCTTCATCAGACAACCCGTCAAGGGATCTCGTGAAGACTACCCCCCGTGACGAGTTGAGTGTGCGGTGCGCTTCGACCTTAACTGGAAAAGTGTGCAACAACGTAGTACGTATCAGTTTTTGGGCTTGGAAGGCACTTTCCACTTCCAGCAACAATGTGCCATTGCGCTGACGTGAACAGGTTTTAACAGGGCCAGCAACTGCATCTACACCTTTCTGTATAACGAAAGGATTGACAGAATTGAAATCCTTTCCGTCGGTGCGAGAGACAACCAGAAATTTAGGTACATTAGGCAGAGTCTTTTTAGGCTGAGGCGAGTCTAACTTACGTTTGTGGGTCAACGTCACGAAAGAAGATAAGGAAGTCATCGCGGAAGTGTCCCCCGTGATTACCGGCGTCTCCGATGGCGCGCTCCTTCCTAGTGGGGGCCCTCTCCGAGGGCTTACCCGCCTTAGGTGATTGTTCACACCTCAGGTCACACCTCCCGAGAACTGACGGAGGGACCAATCGGCACGTTCGGAAGGTACCAGCTCGGGTAATCACCCCTCCCTGGGCCTGGCCTTTACCAGGGGGTACGTACGTGCCTTACTTGTCTACCCGGGGCGGGGAATTACGCGTTACCCCGTCACCTGCTACGCACGATAATGCGTGGGTCGGCCTTCAGACACGCACAGGGAGGAAAGAAGAAGAGGATAGGAAATGAAGAGAAAGAAGGAAGAAGTGTCTCAAACGCCGAAGCGGAGACTAATGAGGAGAAGAAGGCTAGGAGAGTTCAAGGAGAGAGAGACAGAAAACGAAGGGTAAGAAAGGAAGGAACGAAGGAAGAAAAACCACAACAAGAACCACCGTATCTCACGAAATATGCCCGTCTCCGGGCGAAGGCATAAACCGGGAGGGAAAGTGAAGCAGCCTGGGGCAGAAGAAAGGCTGCTCCGGCTCGGGACCCACCATCTTAACATCTTTGCCTCGTTTCTCTGGACATAGCCTCTGCCTCAAGTGGCATCTCTGTCTAACTTCTAACTTCTTTGATTTCTACAGTTCTACAGTATGTCTGCCTAAGCATACTTGCGACTGTGTAAATGTATGGTTGTGTGTGTATTTGTTTACCCTCCTATTTTCCCCCCAAGGTAAGTCTTTCCTGTCCCGGAATTTGAATGACTCCTTACCCACTCCCTTAAAACCCTCATCATTTCCTTTTCCCTCTCCTTCCCTTCTGCCTGACAAAGCAGCGTTTGTGTGTGTGTGTGTGTGTGTGTTTATTTGTTACTATCACTGCCTGTGCTCCTTCGCCTGGTAAGTAGACTTCATCTGTTTTTTTACATACATTTTTCCTGTTAGGAATTTTTTCCTCTATAATATATATGTAACAATGAAGTGAGAGGGGGAGCTCCCTTAGCAGTTATGAATCAGCAAGCCCCCAATCATGCAGGTGTAGATCATCCAGATACTGTATTGACTGCAAATACTTCAACAATATATTCAAAAAATGAAATTATAAAAAATACTTCCATTTAGAATAAAAATTTCTGCTTGTACATGTATGCACAACAAAAGATGCAAGGGTGGTTGAGTAGCAACAACTATTCACTGGGATTTGAGCATCCGAGTAATGTAAACAACGTGGGTTCAGCAGTCAAAGAATGCAAAGGGTAGGTGACCGACAAACCCATTACTGTGCACACCGAGGCACTAATTTGTCGATTTGCTATTGAGAGTCAATAAGCATCGAGCAGATTCTACTGAATTAACCATGTTTTTCTATTATCCTTGCAGCCTCCAGATCACATTAACCCAGATAATTGAGAGCTTGTTGTATTAGATATACCACAGCAAAAGAACTGGCACTTACCTAAAGGCTGAACAGATCAATTTGTAACCAGCACAAAAGCTAGGTGGTTTCTGTTCCAGCCGACGGAGTCAATACTTTAGTCTCGTGCTTCACAGAAGAATTTTCTCGCTCGTTACGACGTTATTCCTCACCGATCTTCTTCTCTCTCGAGATCCGGTACAACAGTAATGAGATTTTGGCGAGACATACAGCCGGCTCGGCCCTCGAGTAAGTGGCAGATCGTCATCTCGCATCAGAAGTTAGGTCAGCATAGTACCGCTACTTTAGTACTGCGGCACACAACGAATAGAGGGAGTTTGACATTCCACAGATGCTAGGTCAGTAGACGTGGAGCACAAGCTACGAGCTCTGACAGTGTAGTGTTAGATGCTGGTTTTGGTAAACAACATTACACACTCCCTGTTTAGGACAAGGAAAGATGATTGTGATTAGATGGTAAAGTAATACAAGGGAGGGAATAGATAACGAAGCAAAATACTACACTCAGTTGGTTTCTTTATGCGTGTTGAGAGTGGAAGGAGAGAAGTGTGGAAACAGCAACATGCAACACCCAGTGAATGTGTGGGCTGGGGACCGTTCACGTTTAGTTGTCATAGCTCAGTGGTGGGCCTCAACCCCAGCCATGAATGTACAGTCACTTACTTGGTAACTAGCTTGTGAGTCAATTTATGTCTAGCCTTCAACAAGAGTTAGTATATGAGTGTGTGTGTGTGTGTGTGTGTGTGTGTGTGTGTGTGTGTGTGACAGAGAGAGAGAGAGAGAGAGAGAGAGAGAGAGAGAGAGAGAGAGAGAGAGAGAGAGAGAGAGAGTCAAACATTCTGCTCTAGTTGTGTGTGTTTGTTATCAGAACACCCCATTAAGGAAATACAAGACAGTAAAGGAAAAATTGTCATAGTAATAAGGACAGTTTTCAACTCACCACAAAGATGTGGCGAAGAGCTGCGGCAGGCACATACAAACACACACACACACACACACACACACACACACACACACACACACACACAAACACAAACAAATAAACAAACTTTCAGATATCGGCTATGGCCTTCTTCAGAAAATAGAGCATTCACACAATGACACAGGCACACAACACAGTCATAGTACCATCACCTCCGGCTGCGGCACTCCAAATCACACTCTGCAATGTGCATATCGAGGAGGGGAGAGGGGATAGGAAGGTTGCATCATGGTGGTGGGGATGGGTACAGTACAGCCTAGATGGGAATAACGAGATGAAGCTTAGGAATGGAGTGGGGAGCCAGGTGAGGGGAGAAAAAATAAAATGAAAAATAATAAAATATAAATAAAAAAAATAATCCCACCTTCACACTCCATTCTTACGCTGTATCTCATTATTCCCATCTAGGCCATGCTGTACCCATCCCCACCACCATGACACAACATTCCTATCCCCTCTCCTATCCTCTCCCCCCTCCCCTCCCCGCAGAGCGTGATTGAAAGTGCGGCAGCTGGAGGTGATGGTTGTATGACTGTGTTGTGTGCCTGTGTAATTGCGTGAATGTTCTATTTTCTGAAGAAGGCCACGGCCGATAGCTGAAAGTGTTGTAGACGTGTGTCTTTTGTATGTGCCTGTCGCAGCTCGTCGCCACGTCTTTGCGGTGGTTGTAAACTGTCATTATTACTATATTATTAATTCCAAACTGGACTTTCCATTACTCATCAATAACAGTAGAGCTGAAAAGTTCAAAGAGAGCTGGGGCAACACACTTATCAACAGAGGCACCGTGCTACAGGCTGTGCACATGAAGGGGTGACTAAATTATTTAGAGGTAAAATTTAACAATGGAAAATCAGATTGGAATGTCACTAATGGAGGATACATTACAATACACTGAAAAGAGGCTCGCTGAGTACTGACAGATTCGAAAATAGATAATCACATGCACACAAATTTTCAGCCATGGGCTACATCAGAAAAAGAAACATTCACACAATCACTCACACAACTACACACACACACACACACACACACACACACACACACACACACACACACACACACAAAACCACGTCCAGCCACTCCAGTGTCACAAGCATTTAGACAGTGTGGTGGGGAGTGGAGGGGGAAGGATGTATTTGAATATATTTCAATGCCCTGAAACCGTTGAAATGTTTAAATATTTCAAATTCGTTAATTTATGACCCTTAATGTTAACAAATGGTGTGTGTTCTTTTTGGAATCGCCAGAAACGACATGTGCTTCGGATTCCACGTTAAGCTGTAGGTCCCCTTTTCTTTCCCCGGTTGGATAACTGGGGTAGGCTAGAGACATGCAAGTCAAAGTGGAAAGACTGGCACTAGGCCAATGAACCACACAAAATTATTATTATTATACCTTTTTAGTTGATGCTCCTGGCATTTAAAAAGCTAATAATATCCAACATTGGATGAAGAACATGCTATAACATAGTTCCAAACTTCAGCTCATGTGCATCCATAAAGGTCGACGCAGATTTCATTTATTTACTGCAGTCAGCCTACACTGATCAGTCAGAGCATTACAACCATGTGTCCAGGCAGTAGTAAACTGACGAATAATGACTGTTAGTCACACAGACTTAGTACCGTCGAGTGTGCTATACATGTGCAAAATAGGTAAGGTGTGCAATCTGTATAACTTTGGTCCAGAGTAGACTTTGATGGCACGAGTATTTAGGAAACTACACGACTCATCGGGTGGTCAAAGAGTGCCGCGATGCCTTCGAGTCACAAATCTGCATCCAGAAGTCGAGGAGTCACGCAGTCACACCTCCTCGCGCATCAGACACCGTACGCCGGCAGCCGCGTAAAACAACAATAGGTCAGGCGGCAAACCGCAGCACGAAAAGTGTCAGTCTTTAACGCTGGACAGAGCACAACCGCACCTCGACAACACTCACGAGGGCAGGTCTCCGCAGGGGACGAACCACGAGTGTGCTATATTGACGCTGTGGCATTGGCAACTGTGGCCAGTATGCACACCTGACCCTCGTCACTGGATGAAATAAATTGCAATTTGCGATCAGTTATGGCTTCACTGCACTAGGTTTGGATGGAATACCAAAGTGCAGCGAATGAAAATTTGTGCTTGGCCAGGATTCAAAGCCGGGATCTCTTGCTTACTAGGCAGACGCATTGACCACTCCGTCACCGAGGACAAGTGACCAGCCTGACTGCAGAGGACTCTTCCCTGCACATCTCCCGCTGTAATGTCATCAAAAATATACAATTGTATACAAGCTGAGGCTGGGCTCCTGACGACAATTGCGTTTTTACAAATAAACAATCCCAGAGATGGATTTACATCTCAAATATGTCAAAGACATTATTAATAAACCTGAAGCATTGAATTAAAATTTGTGGTGCGGCCGGGAATCGAACCCGGACCTCCATGCTTACTAGGCAAATGTCTTAGCCGTTAGACTACCACACCACTAACGATTAAGGCGCCTTGGAATAGTCTATGTACGATTTCCCTCCACATCACAAACTTTGGAACACAGAAGCTAAATTAAAGTTTGTGATGTGGAGGGAAATCGTACATAGACTATTCCAAGGCGCCTCAATCGTTAGTGGTGTGGTAGTCTAATGGTTAAGACATCTGCCTAGTTAGCATGGAGGTCCAGGTTCGATTCCTGGCCGCACCACAAATTTTAATTCAATGCTTCAGATTTATCAATAATTAATTGTGTCTCGATACCTCACGGTCTGTTCTCCCCGATGCAGGAATAGAGTATCGTGGCTGCGAGCATTACAGAACAAATAGGCTGTGGTAACAGGAAAGAGACAGCGCGGTGAATGGAAATTTGGGTGTGGCGGGAGACGTGCAGGGAATAGTCCTCTGCAGTCTAATTGGTCACTGTGTCCTCGGTGGCGGAGTGGTCAACGCATCTGACTAGCAATCATGAGATCCCGGGTTCGAATCCCATCCGGGCACAAATTTTCATTCACCGCACTTTGGTATTCCATCCAAACCTAGTAGAGTGAAGACATAACTGATCATAAATTGCGATTTATTTCATTCATTGAACGCTGTAACATCATAAAAAATATCTACATCTACATACATACTCCGCAATTCACCGTAAGGTGCGTGGCGGAGGGTACACTGTACCACTACTAAAAATTTCCTTTCCTATCCCACTCCCAAACTGAATGAGGAAAAAAAGAATGCCTATATGCCTCCGTGCGAGCCCTAATTTCTCTTATCTAGTCTTTGTGATCTTTACGCGAAATGTAAGTAGGTGGCAGCAAGATCGTAGTACACTCAGCTTCAAATTCCGGCCCTCTAAATTTACTCAACAGAAAGTCACGAAAAGAATGTCGTCTTTCTTCCAGCGATCCCCAATTGAGTTGCCGGAGCATTTCCGTGACACTCACGCATTGGTCGAACCTACCGGTAATAAATCTAGCTGCTTGTCTCTGAACCACCTCTATGTCTTCCTTTAACCCAATCTGCTGCGGGTCCCAAACACTTGAGCAATACTCAAGACGTGGTCGTACAAGCATTTTATACGCTGTCTCCTTTACAGGTGAAGTACGTCTTCCCAAAATTCTCCCAATAAACTGGAGTCGGCTGTCCGCCCTACTCACAACTGTCCTTACATGTTCGTTCCATTTCATATCGCTCTGCAATGTTACGCCTAGATATTTGAACGACGCGACAGCATCAAGAAGCTCACTACTAATGCTGTATTCGAACATTATGGGATTGTTTTTTCTACTCATGCACATCACCTTACATTTTTCCACATTCAGAGCTAGCTGCCAATCTTCGCACCAACTAGAAATTTTGTCTAAGTCAGCCTGTATGCTATTACAGTCAGTTAAAGAGGACACCCTCCCATCCACCACAGCATCATCAGCAAACAGCCGGAAATTACAACTTTCTCTGTCCATCAGATCATTTATATAGATAGAAAATAATAGCGGTCCTATTACACTCCCCTGGGGCACGCCTGACGATACACTAGTCTCTGATGAACACTCGCCGTCGAGAACAACGTACTGCGTTCTATTACTTAGGAAGTCTTCCAGCCAGTCACAAATCTGTGAACCTATTCCATAAGCTTGTATGTTCGTTAGCAGTCTGCAGTGTGGCACCGCGTCGAACGCCTTTTTGAAGTCGAGAAAAACACAATCCGCCTGTTGCCCTTCGTCCATGGCTCGCATATACAACTCATCACTGGAGGTCGGGGCAGTGGCAGACGGAAGCACACTGAAGGGCAGCGCTGTCACTGGACAGTTAGCACCGGCACTGAGCTGCCAGACTGCCTCACAGGCTGCCAGCTGTAACTCTCTTACAGGTGAAAAACACCACGTGGCATTTCACACGTGCGGATCGAGAGGGGCTCTATCGACAGCCGAATTCGAGTGACCGGTGAACTGCTCCGGATGATGTGATTTGTAGCCCTGAATTTTAATGTGTGTCCTAACCTAACTGCAGTCACTCAATTTACAACATATCAGACAGAACTGCAATAAAATGTCCACAGCAGAACTGGAGTATGTTATCGTTTCATTCACAGGCAGTACAGCTTACCTATATGAGCAAATTCTAGAAGGAATAATTTCATTATCAATATCAATGCTAAAAGCAAAGTAATTTCTAGCCATCAATGGTTACCTGAAAATATCCTGGCACTAACTAATAACTACACAAGCTGCTGCTGTTTTAGGAATCAAACAGCAGTCCTGTTTGGAACTATGTTAAGTGTTATAAATGACATCGACATTGCAAATGATTAAAGAATCACAATGTAAAATAAAATATAAAAAATAGACGAAGATTACTCACCAGGCGAAGGAGCACAGGTGTGACAGCATCACAAATAAATAAATGAATACACACACACACACACACACACACACACACAATCGCAAGCTTTCGCAACCCAGTTGCGTCTTCAGGCAGTAGGGAAGGAGAGGGAAAAGGAAATGATGAGGGTTTTAAGGAAGGGGGTAAGGAGCCATTCCAATCCCGGGAGAGGAAAGACTTACCTTGGGGGAATATGTCTGCCTAGGTGTACTTGTGTCTGTGTGAATGTGTGGGCATGTGTGCATTTGTTTACCCTCCTTTTTTTCCCCCAAGGTAAGTCTTTCCTCTCCCGGGATTGGAATGGCTCCTTACCCCCTTCCTTAAAACCCTCATCATTTCCTTTTCCCTCTCCTTCCCTACTGCCTGAAGACGCAACTGGGTTGCGAAAGCTTGCGATTGTGTGTGTGTGTGTATTCATTTATTTATTTGTGATGCTGTCACACCTGTGCTCCTTCGCCTGGTGAGTAATCTTCGTCTATTTTTTATATTTTATTTTTCCTGCTAGGAATTTTTCGTCTTAATAATCGTTTCATATATTTGAATTCAACAATGTAAAATAAGGGATATAAAGTTAACAATGCAAGATCTCATAGGAATGTCAGTAATGGAGTACAGATAACAGCTCGCCGAGCTGTCGACGTACACGAAAATGCCGGGCATCCTTCTCCCTCCACTCCTCCCCTCTCTCTCAGTCTAGATGCTTGTCACTGGTGTGGCCAGACGTGGTGGTTCTGTGTGTTTAGTTGTCTAAATGTTCAAATGTCTAAATCTATCGGACCAAACTGCGTGGTCATCAGTCCAGAGCTTACAAACTACTTAAACAAAGGTAAACTAACCGAACGATAACATACACATCCGTGTCCCAGGGAGGACTAACCTCCACGGCGAGCGACCGCGCGCTCTGCAGCGAGACGCTGCAGCTCCGAGTGATTGCATGAATGTGTGTGTTTCATTTTCTAATGAAGGCCGTGGCCGAAAATTAAAGTTGTGTGAATGTAATTTTCTATTTTCGTATCTGCCAGCATCTCAGCTTGTCTCTTTATGGTGAGTTGTTACCTATCCTCCATTGACATTGGCAATAAAGTTAAGTTATGAAAACCACATAGCAAAGTAAACATCTTAAAAAAATAAACTCAACCAAATAACTGAACAAAGTTACAATCAAAATCATTTTGATTATATTTAGAAATAAACTTTTTTCTTTTTCACTTTAGCTTTGATGCTTTTTTCTAATTGACAAGCTATTACCTTAACCACTAGGCTATGCAACCTCACTACACTAAACACCTACATTAGACACCCGGTCATAAACATTAATTGTAGCCTTCAAAAAGTTAAGTTTCATGTAAATTGTATGAAGTTCATCTAAAATGGTTGTAATAATTGTATACATGACACTAAATCGCAGGTGAGGCTAAAGTATCCAGTAGCATTCGGTTAGCTCCATGTACGAGTATGCAGTTAGTCTTGACCGTATTTTGTTACTGATATGGTTATTGTGAATGATAAAATCCTAAATAAAGAGGGAAAACCTACGAATCAGGGTCAAAGCATTTCAAGAAATAGAACGGGATGAGGGACTGAAAGTGAATTGAGCTGCTGTGGCAGTTTGGGCAGAGTTTGGGGTACAGCACCCGACAGGAGGAAAGCAGTTACAATGCGTGAAGTGTTAAGTAATTCAAACTACATGCTGCCTGCCAGATACCCAAGACATAAACAGTCTCTCCACCCATCCTCTCCGCTGCCCCTGCCAGTGTATTACAATTGTTATTATTATTATTATTATTTTGATATTAAAACACAAATGTACAACCTAATGTCATAATTACGATGAACATTAATCTAAAATGCGATAAAACGAGTCAGAGTAAAATGTGATTACACATAGTTAAAAGGTAAAATCTCACACCCAATATTTTGGGAAGAAGTCCAGACATAGTAAAAATCTTAAAACACGATCCACAGTTATCTCATCATCAGTTAAAACACGGTGCAGGTCCTGTGGGAGACCCAAATTTGTCCTCATACAGTCATATAAAACACACTACATTGAAATATGCCTATGTTGTACATCTGTCACTCACCGGTGGCTCATCACGGCATTAGAGGAAACATTGTTTTAGTGGGCAACATCCTATTCAATGACGAGATGGGGCTACTTCGTCTAGGGCGGAAGGAGGTAGGCCGTGGAAGCACGGTCAATTTTACGGAACATAATTTGTTATCGGCAACTTCCAGTCACTGAGCCACCACCAAAACACGGTTTTCTGTGTCACACGTGTCGAGACAGCTATCAGGGACAGAACAGTGTAGGGGAGGTGGAAGGAGGCAGGGCTCCTTGGCAGCCCTATCAGCCAGCTCGATTCCTCAGATCCCTACGTGCCCTAGAACCCTGTAGAAAAGTATTTCTTTCCCTCACCTTTGCAATGCCAGAAGAGCGGCCCAAATTTCTAGCACCGTGCGATCAGAAGGGTAAGTACGATCGACATCGAGAACAGCACTGAGCACAAGAGTAATTTTGTATCACAATGTCATTAATCTGCTCCAGTTCCCTCAGGACAGTGATCAGTTCTGCGTAATAAACAGAATACTGTTCAGGGAGACTTATCTGAGAGACAGCGTCAGGGAATATGACAGAGCACCCAATACGGTCACTTTTTTCTCCTTTTTTTGTGGATTAAGGGCGCACAACTGCTCAGGTCATTAGCAACTGAATATTCACAGAATATATGACAACTGCGATTGGGCAAAGCTGAAAATGTGTACCCAGCCGGGATTCGAACCCGGGTCTCCTGCTTTCTAGGCAGTTGCGCTGACCCCTACACCACTGGCGACACAGTGATCACCGCACCTGCAAGGACTACCTAAGCACGCCTCCCATCAGATACAAATTCCCAGCTTCGCCCTGCCCACAGTACTAAAACTCTTAGTTATGAAATTAATTCCCGAAGCTGGGAATTTGTATCTGATGGGAGGCGTGCTTAGGTAGTCCTTGCAGGTGCGGTGATCACTGTGTTCGAATCCCGGCTGGGTACACATTTTCAGCTTTGCCCAATCGCAGTTGATATATATTCTGTGAATATTAAAGAATAACAACTGCAGGATCAGAAGTGACATCACATGTATATATTAGTGACTGACCCTAAATCAAGATGTACTAAAAAACAAGAGTTAAGAAAACTGCCAATGAGAACGATACCAGGATATTGCAAAAATCATAGGGTAAAATACATAAGAGGAGGAATTAAATGTCCTCTGATAAATCAGTCATCTGTATAAAACGCAAGACCCGAGCAGTTGCTCATGTGTCATTGGCTAAAATTTCCTCTTAAGTGTAACACAAACACAATTAAAATTAGAACAGGACATTAAAATATGATGCACCGTCTGCGGGTGACCACAGGAACACAATGGTGCAGGTTAACCCATCAGCAAGTGGCAGTGGCTGAACTGGCAGTGACCGATCCGCAACTGGGCCGAGATTACTTAGTCTCGTTGAGACAAGTGTGAGGTAGTCTTCCGAATCATTGGATCGGTTTAACGGTTCTAAGCTTATTTGCCTGAAGCGAGGACCACAAACTATGCCACAATGATAAAATGCGTCGGAAAATAGCCCCTTTAATATCGTCGGATAGGAGACACAAGGTAGCTGTCCGAGGTAGGATGGATGAAGCCCTGTCCACAGCATCAGCCGCATCATTCCCAGGCACACCTACGTGGCCAGGGACCCACAGGACGCGAACTTTAATACCGTCATCTGCTAACAATTGAAGGGAACGTCGGTTTCGATGTACGACAGGGTGGTTCGGATACTGGTCTCTAAGAATCTGAATGGCACAGAGAGTCAGATCAGAAGATATAGGAAGGATGGCACTGGTGACGGATATACAGAACAGCCAGATAGAGAGCAAAGAGCTCAGCTGTGAAAATCAAACACTGAACAGGAAGCCTCTATTGCAACCTGTTGTCCCCAACGACAAAGGCAGTTCCGACACCATCGGTGTTCTTGGAGCCATCTGTACAGATATAAATGGCAGTATCAAGCTGAGAGCGAAGTTCAACAAACATATACCAAATCCAGAGCACTCTCCTTCGGGAGCGAGCTGAGTTCTAAATGAACCCAAACCTGGAGCCACAGTGGTGTTGGGCTCTCATGCATTTCAAAGGTAGTAGGGAGAGTAAAATCTAGTTGCTGGAAAAGGCAGGGGAAAAAAATCTAACTCCGGGATGGCGCAAGACAGTTGTAGACAGCCCATATTGTCGATCGTGTGAGTCACTGAAGAATGATGGATAGGATGGGTGGTCGGGCATTGACAACAGGAGGCTCGCATACCGACATAATAATATATCACGCAGATAGTTCAATGGTAATTCGGCAGCTTCGGCGTAGAGGATTTCAACAGGGCTGGCGTAAAAAGCTCCAGTCACGCATAACCCCCGATTGTGGATTGAGTTTGACGGCATAAAATTGAGGGCCGTGCAGAAGAGTAGACAAAGCTTCCGTAATCCACTTTTGAGCAATGAACCGGTAGAGGTGAAGAATGATGGTAGCGAAGGTGAGGCACTTTTGAAGCGCTGGGTACCGGATGGACTGCCCGCTTCCGGTGACAAGGCATCAAGCACCACTATAACGTCGTCGTCGTCAGTCGAGGCCACTGTAATGATGTTCGATGATGCCCCCAAAATAGTTTCAAACTGACTTCGAGACGCTTTTTTCGCCTTCTTTTTAGAAGATGAAGAGGGAAGGAGGACTTGTGTAGCACTGTTTTGGCGGATCATTTCTGCTTTTGAGAGGCACTTTGCTTCGGTCAGCAGCCATCTCGCGGTTTCCACTACGATCTATTCTGTGCGGTAAATCTATCCAAATTGAGTAGTGACAGCTGCCACGAAGGTCACCGCTCCACCGAACAGTGCATGCAAGAGCAGGCGAGCAGAGGGAGAGATCTACGGCTGAAGACGAGCCTGTAGCAGTGCTAAAACATGGAGGCCGGCCAGTGTTCAGCAATACAACATCGGAGGAATATATCGCATTCTCAACCGTCTGTCCCCTGGGAAAATTGCATCGTGCGCATTAAAATCTCCTAAAAGAAGAAATGGACGAGGGAGTTCCCCAATGAGCTGTGTCTGGAGATTACTGTCAACATGCTAACCAGACAGTAAGTGGAGCGGACTGATATGATAGGACAGCACACGAACAGCAACTCTTTTAGCGAAGTGGTTAAGGGCACAGGTGAGGAGTGAACACTGCCACACCACTTTGTGCCCTATCACCAGTAAGGTCGTCCTCAGTACATGTACGCCAGTGTTCCAAGTGTATCTCTCTGAGGGAAATACGGAAGAGCCTATCCTTCGCAAGATGCTGCAGTTCCTCCAAATCAGTCCCGAATCCAGCCAAATGCCACAGCAGTACGGGAGCCACGTCAGCGGTGTAGGTCCACCTCAACTATCCTTGCACCGCGACGGTGAGGCATTTTTGGAGCTCCGAGTCCCGGACGGACTGCCCAGTTCCGGCGACGGGGCATCGAGCTCCACAATAACGTCATACTCGTCAGTCGAGGCCACTGTAATGATGTCCCCAAAATAATTTCAAACAGACGTCGAGACTTTCTTCGGCTTCTTTTTAGAAGATGAAGAGGGAAGGAGCACTTGTGTAGCACACTGTTTTGGCAGATCATTCTGCTTTTGAGAGGCACTTTTTTTTGGGGGGTGCCTTCTCAATGATTACTGTAGGTTTTTTAGTTCTCTCTCTCCTTCAATGGAGATGCCCAAATTGCAATGACTCTGCTAGTAGGTCTTCGAGACCTACAGATGCGAAGTATCGGCAACCGATACGAGGAAGGTACGTGTCAAAGTGTAAGCTTTGGGCATAGCTTTCTGCACCATTTATACATACGAAGTGGGAAATACTGGAGATTTAGTCATCTTGTATTCTTTCTTTGCATCCACATGGGGATCGACTTTGTGATCTTTATTTGCCATATTTTGCTCTCCTCTGCAAAAATGGGGTAATTTAGGCTCCAGACTGGGTGGCCCTCAGAACAATTAATACAAAATGCCGGAGGCAGAGAGCCATCTCCAAATACACGGGCTGCCGCGCCACACTTCCCACACCTAAAACGCCGGCACGAGAAGCACCGCATCGGTTTCGGAATAAACGGTCTAACCTCAAGTCGGAGGAATCTTGCCATGACATGTTCCGGCAACATAGGAGAGTTGAAGGTATCAGTGAAGGTGGGTGTTTCCTCAGTCACTCCAGTGTTCCTTCTCATCCGATCCACATCTATTACACCTCTTGCTGCCCATCCTTCCTTTAATTCTGCCGTGTCGATATCCGTAATATCGCGACACGTCACTATACCTCTGCTGGAACTCCACCACAAACTCAATCGCCCAGCTTTGTAGCTTTGGTAAGGTGGTCCACCTTTTCCGATCTATTGGTTTCAACCGATAAAGAACCATTTTACAGTCTTTTTACAGATTTCAAAGTCCCAGCAACTTCTCCCAATCCCTTATTAATGTAGAAAGGTGACACTTGAAATGTCCCTTCCTTTCTCTTAACCACAAAAGCATTGTGATCAACTCCTCGAGCCCTGTTAACTCTGTACAACTGCAGTATCGAGAGGACTAGCCTCCCTCATAGACTTAGATGTGTGGGTGTTAGTACTCCCATCCCACAAGGGGGTGAAAACATGAGAAAATTCCATCCCATTCCCACAAGCAGCACGGGAAACAACAGTCCACCCAGGCAGATCCTCGCTCAGCCGGGTACGCCTAATACAACTGAGGTGGGGCAGTATCTCCAGAGATCACTCGCTAGTGACCGTTTGACCTGACAACCGTGCACCCAGTCGGCACGCGGCACACCTCGAAACTGAGGGTTTTCCTTTTTTATAGAATTTTTCTTCATACTAAAAATCCAGTAACAGAGCCGAGATCCCATTTCCTGCGACAGATGACATTCCACCTCCACGCGGCGGTTGCCGAAACGTGCCCAGGGCTTATGGTGATGGAAGACTGGTGGCACTTACTGGTCGCCGGCTCAGGGAACCCGGGTTTGCCGAGCCCGTACTCGCCAAATTAATGCCGAGCCCCCAGAGTGGCTGCCACTGGGATCGCGGCCGTATGCACCGGGCCCTGCCACGGCGGTCCAGTAAAGCTCTTCATACCAGGCATTTTGCCCGTTCGTGTTATCTCGAGTGTGCCGCAAACAGCTTTGAGGGCGAATGCTTGGAACGAGTGGCCCGCTCTTCTGTCGTGGGCCGCATTAAAACTTTGACGGACCGATAATAGGCCTCCTGCTGTGTTCGACACTAACTATAACCTAGACCCACGAGAAATTTGTCAGCTTACATTCGTGGCATCGATTCGGTACAGTAACTCATTTACTTACAAATTGAGACAGTGTTCATAACATTTAAAAATCTCTTGC